>CM073309.1:33754826-35244704 GCA_037043255.1 Diadegma fenestrale | reverse complement strand
ATTCTTCCGAAATTCTCTGTACCCAAGAGATAATTCGTCCAAATTCAACCCTCCGCGGATCACAAGCGTCTTTTCGACCCAGCCAACAACTTTTTCTCCAAAATCTCGATTTTTAAAAAACTTTGAGTTTCCCTTTTTCCCTTCGTTCTTCCCGTTTTCATTTTTTATCGTTCTACCGTATTTTTCACGAATTTTGTTCCCTCGAAGCGAAATTGCCCCAGGCTCGCGTGATCCTGCATAAAACGAAAAGAATCAGCCCAAGTTGAACGCTTTTCGTTTCATTTTACCGGAGACATGAGTTTTCCAAAATTTGGCTCATTCCTGACCCCAAATTATGGGAATAGGTAAAAAAAATGAAGGTTATTGTTTTAGGGTTAAATTAGGATGAATGGAAAATATTTCAGAATTTTTTCTCCTTTTTTTGCAAAAATCATGATCCCCGAAAGGTTGATCCTCGAAAATGCATGAAAATTCTAGTCGATCGTTGACAAAACATCGTAATTACGTTTCACTCAAATTACGTCGATTTTAACTTGATATTATTGGAGGACAGCACAAATTTCTGCTCGTGTTTTGCACTCAGACTATTCGAGCTCGTTCGCATGACGACACGAGAAAATGGATCAATTATTTTCTAGTGACGTTCGATTATATAAATATTTATAAAAAAAAAAATTGATTTTTCCTCAGACTACAGAATTTTGGAGTCTCTGGCGAGTGGATTGTTATTTTTTCTGTTTTTTCATGTCTCGCAGTTCATTGGCAATTCGCGAACTCGCGAAATTCGCAGGAGATTGTTCGTTTTTTTTTTTTTACAAAAGTTTATCGTCGCTCGAATTGGCTGGTTTTAGGAAGAAAAAAAATTTAATTGGAAATCTTGGAACTGGCTCTGGGATACTTTTCGATCACAACAATCTTTGCGATTGATCGATATTTAGGCCTGGCCGTCGGAATATTTTCCGGAGGTCGTTTCGAATCGGTTTGATCTCGGGCCTCGTTTTCGCATCAAAGACGCGCCCGAATTTTTTCTTCGTTACTTATCATGTTGAGCTTAGCGAGGAATGTGTACAGTTCGTGCACGTACTCTTTCGGGTACTTGTGGAAGTGACCGACGTGCGGAGACTCGTTGAAAATCTTCACGTACGTCTGTCAACAGAGCAACAATCTTTCATTATTTGGTCAGGATCAAAAATGGTCATAAAGGTTTTTAATTGAACAAACAATTGAAAAAGCATTTTTTCTTGGATCCCAACGTTGCTAACTTGAGTCTCAACTATTTTTTGTTTGTTTATGTGTTTTTTTTATCGAAATTATGATTTTCTGTAATTCATAAATGCAGAAATTCGGTTTTTTCTTGAGCAGAGCTCACGATTATTTTTAATATTTGTTAAAAATAATGAAACGATCTTTCTTTAGAGTAATTCAAAGAGAAAATCGATCCAAAAATTGTCTATTCATTGAAATTTACTTAATTAATTCATTGAAAATCTAAAATTCCCAAAATTCGGTTTTTTCTTGAGCAGAGTTCACAATTTTTTTGAATATTTGTTAAAAATAATGAAACGATCTTTCTTTAGAGTAATTCAAAGAGAAAATCTATCCAAAAATTGTCTATTCATTGAAATTTACTTAATTAATTAATTGAAAATCTAAAATTCCCAAAATTCGGTTTTTTCTTGAGCAGAGTTCACGATTTTTTTCAATATTTGTTAAAAATAATGAAACGATCTTTCTTTAGATTAATTCAAAGAGAAAATCGATCCAAAAATTGTCTATTCATTGAGATTTACTTAATTAATTAATTGAAAATCTAAAATTCCCAAAATTCGGTTTTTTCTTGAGCAGAGTTCACGATTTTTTACAATATTTATTAAAAATAATGAAACGATCTTTCTTTAGAGTAATTCAAAGAGAAAATCGATCCAAAAATTGTCTATTCATTGAGATTTACTTAATTAATTAATTGAAAATCTAAAATTCCCAAAATTCGGTTTTTTCTTGAGCAGAGTTCACGATTTTTTTCAATATTTGTTAAAAATAATGAAACGATCTTTCTTTAGAGTAATTCAAAGAGAAAATCGGTACGAAAATCGTCATGGATTTCATTATTGAATAAACAAGTAACAAATAGTATTTTTGAGTGAATCGCAACGCTGCGAACTCGAATAATGGAGCAAACGATTGGGCCATTGAAATTTTTACAAGAGAACAGAAATACAAAGCTCGATTTTTTCTCACCTCTGTACCGAGCGAGTCCCACGAATCACGGACTCTCATGTTGCTGGGAACCGCACCGACTGGGTCTGTATTACTGAGCAAAAACAGCGCTGGCGTCCGGACCAGATTCGTGTGGAACTGCTGGCTCGAACGGATGTAATACTGAGTCGCAGAGTTGTAAAAAGTCTTCATGTGATAGCTGTAACATTGATGAAAAAAAAAAAAAATGTCGATAATTATTTCCAAGCGATTATCATTTTTGAAACATAAAAAATTGAACGTTTTTGCACGCGAAACGTTTTTTCATCGTTTATGCGTTTTCGTCACGTTTCCAAGGCCCATAAATAATGCAAATGCAACTTGTCACTTTTCACGCAAACATTTTCACTCGATAAAGTGTTTTTATACGATAAAATGTTCAAATACGATACGTACTCCAAGTATTTAGCAAGGAGCTTCTGCATAACTTCGTTCTTGGGGAAAACAGCACGTGGCGTTCCGATTGTCAATTCACTAATGTCAGCTGCGCTGTCCCAAACTTGACCCACTATTCTCTCAATCACGTGATCGTACTTTTTACGATCTTGCTGTATCAATTCCAATACTTCGCCCCACATGTAACCACCGACTGAGAAACCGTGCAGCATTATTTGATCGTAGTTTTTGTTCTGATCCAAAAATGTCAACAAATCTTGGGCTATCACCTGTGGATTAATTAATTACCATTTTCCACATTTTATAAACAACTTTTAATTAATGACTCTGAAGTTTGCATCGTTGAAATGCAACGAAATTATTTTTTATATTTGGCAAAAATAATTATTCAAGCGCAGAATGTAATTGCGATGATAAAATGATCGATTTTTGCCACCCGAAAAGCATGTTCGCTTGAAAATTTTTGATGACATTGAAAATTTAACGATTTATCAATAAATTCAAATATTTTTCGTTGCATTCCAACGTTGCAAACTTTCAGCATCATTTTAATTACAACCATCAATCCCCGTCGTTTTCAATATTTCCTCGGAACGATAAGATTAAATTTTATTTAAGGATCCAAAGAGAAAATCGAGACAAAGATTGTCGAAGAATTATTGTGTGTTTTTCTTGAAATCCTGACTTTCTGTTTTGAATATTTGGTCGGGACGATAAAACGATCTTTTTTCAGGATTTAAAGAGAAAATCGGTACGAAAATTGGTCATAATTTTTTTAATCGAACTAAGAGTTGCTAGAAAACGAATTTTTCGATGGACCTCCACGTTGCGAATGGCAGTGTCATTAATTTTTGTTTTTTTTTTCTGTTTCATCTTGAAATTCTGACTTTCTGTTTGGAATATTTGGTCGCGGGACGATAAAACGATCTTTTTTAAGGTTCAAAGAGAAAATCGGTACGAAACCAGTTTTTTCAAATTGAAATAACAATTAATAGAAAAATGACTTTTCGATGAACGCTGCGAACTTGAGTTTCATCTATTTCAGTGTTTTTTCTGGAAATTCTGATTTTCCGTTCGTCATGAACTCAGAAATTTTGTTTTTTTTTTTAGCAGAGCTCATGATTCTCATTTAATATTTGATCAAGACTATGAAACGATCTTTTTTCAAGATCCGACGAGAAAATCGGTACGAAAATTGTCACGGTTTGAAGTTCTTTTTGAAACAAGCAACGAATTAAATATTTTTTTAAATTTTTTTTGTTTTTTATGTTTATTAGAAAACTGCATAGGGATTTATATTTACTCTTGTTCCTTTGACAGGCCACATGAGTTGCCAGGGATGTACAGAGACTGTGACAACATCGAATCCTTGTTCCATGTACAGATTAGCGAATTTCATGAGATGCTTTCGTTTGGACAGAAGCCAGGAAAGCATGACGAGGAGCGGAGGACTGGAAGAATCTCCAGATCGTTTGGAATCTTGTTTGATTTGTAAATCCTTAGGATCTTGAGCAATGAGCTCGATATTTTTAGTGACATGATGAGTCGCTACGAAGCGACAAGTTACGAGTCCCAGAACCTGCGAGAAATAATACAAAAGTAGACAAATTTAAAAATCCAAAAAAAAAACGATTATTCGATTTTTGGAAATCGTAAAATCTTTTTTTTTTCTTCCTGCGATGGGGAATCAAAGGTCATGAAAAAAATGCTCTTACGAAACTGCGTTTGTGGTCGCCGAAAGGTGATTGACTAGTCTTGGCGAATCGAGACGATTTCGCAACAATCGAGACGAACATTCGTGCCAGAGACATTTTGAGATTGACGACGTTCGGCTTTTTTTCCGGAACGCTGAAAAAAACAAGAAAAAACCGATTTTTATCATCGCGCACGATGAAAAACGAAAATTTTTTTATATTATTTGCGTCCCGGAATTTTCGTGATTTTTTTTCGAAAATTCGATTGCATCCGAGCTCGTGCGAGATTTTTTCAGTTCATTTTGTACAGGGCCAACTGCGCTGGCGCCTTCGGATCCTCCATATGGTCTAGTGTCTATTTTCAACAATGTTCTAAAATGTATGCCAATGAAGTTGGCAACGTTTGAGATGCAACGAAAATTACTTTATTCTATTAAGGAGGTTTCGCTGTGGCGCAGGGAATAACGAATTGAGTGACGCACAATAAAACCCAACAGTGTTGAGGTTTGCATCGTTGGAATGCAACGAAATTCGCTTTTTTATTGACAATTTTGATTCAATATTTCGCCAGGACAATGAAACGATCTTTTTTTAGGATCCAGACACAAAATCGGTATGAAACTTGTCATGGTTTTTTAAATTGAACAAAAAATTAATAGAAAATCGTATTTTTCGTTGGACCCCATAGTTGCGAACGTCCGTGATGAAAATTTTGTGTGTTTTTGGTCTTTTTTCTTGAGATCCTCACTTTTGGTTGTTCAGGAATTCAGAAATTCTGTTCTTTTCTTGACCAGAGCTCAAGATTCTTATTGAATATTTGGTGAAGACGATAAAACGATCTTTTTTTAGGATCCAAAGAGAAAATCGGTATGAAAATTGTCATGGTTTTTTAAATTGAACAAAAAATTAATAGAAAATCGTATTTTTAGTTGAATTCCAACGTTGCGAACTTCAGTGTCGTCTGACGATGACGCTGAAGTTTGCAACGTTGGGCTGCAACGAAAAATACTTGCTCTATTAATTTTTCGTTCAATTTCAAAAACCATGACGATTTTCGTAGCGATTTTGGGTCTCGATCCTAAAAAAATATCGTTTTATTGTCCTGATGAAATATTTCATGAGAATCTCGAGATCTGCTCGAGAAAAAACGGAATTTCGTTGCATTCCAACGATGCAAACTACAACATCGTTAAATGACGACAAATTTCGGTTTCACATTTTAATATAATTATTGCGCTACTAACGGAACCTCCTTGACAAAATTTCAGTAGCGATTTTCTCTTTGCATCGAAAAAAAATCGTTTTATCGCCCTGGCCAAATATTTAATAAGAATCTTGAGCTCTGGTTAAGAAAGAAACCGAATTTCGGAATTCCTGAAAAGCAAAAAGTGAGTGCTCAAGAAAAAACAGAATTTCGTTGCATTCCAACGATGCAAACTTCAGCATCGTCTGCTTTCTGACCTGCTGCTACTGTACGAACGAGACATACGTCGGTCTCTTTTATTCTCAATCGTGAATGAATGTTGCCGTCTGCGTTATTAATACCATCGGAATTTGTACAGATAACGAGAGAGATTCGTACTTTGAGCCTTTCTTTCAACTGTTAAACGATTATTTTAATTGAGACTGTCACGACATGGCAACTTATTATTGCGCCAAAGTTTTTCTCGTTCTTAAGATTCAGCGGTCGCTCGATCCCCCCCCATAGATCGAGTTGGCGAGGGCGCCATAAAAATCGATTTTTCGGGAAGCCTTTGATAAGCAATCCAAGGGGGTTGCCAGGGATAATCGACGGTGTCTCGCACTTTTCAGCAGAAAAACGACGTCCGGGGGTTCGAGACGCTCGCGCGGAGATCAAATTCTCTTGACAAAGCGAAAATGCACATGAAATTTTGGAAAAGACTGTCCTGAGATACGAAAATCGCTGGCTCATGGAATTTCTCGTGGTCGCGAATGAAATTCTGTAACTTTCTGGACAATTTTTTGAATCAATCCTAAAACGGTAATCTGGGGTCAAAAACGACCCCCGGGCGAATTCAAATCTCGCGCCCTTTTTCCCGTTCTTCATCGTTTTATCGCATTTTTTCGTTCAATTTTACCGGAGATATGAATTTTTCAAAATTCGGCTCATTCGCGACGCCAGATCTCAAAATTGACGCGAATTTTGGCTTCTCGAGTCGCTCGAACCGTGTGGGTGTTTACGTTAAAATACGAGGATGCTCGTTCGAATGCAGCCGCACCGCGCTTGGCGACACACGAACATTAGGACCTGTAGGTGGCGTTCGTGAGACGAAATTGGCAAAAAAAAAAATAAGCTTGCGAGTTCCGTAACAATATGACAAAGATGTTTCGAGGCGAGAAATTCCACGCCGACCGGTTTATTTGACGAGAGCAAGACAATTAATGCGCGTTTTGTTATTTTCAAACAATGACACGAAATTCACTCGATTTTTGGCTTCAGCGTGTTATGTAAACATCAAGGGCTTTTTTGACCTTCACCGGAAATATCAATTACGACTGGGTTGTCAACGCGATGCTTTTTGCTGTTAATTTCAAGTGATTCGCGATTTTTGAGGACGACGAAATAAAAATCAAACTTTTTGCACCATTCTCCACGTTTTTTTCATTTTTTTTCATTATTTTATCCGCCACTCGTACTTTGAATACAGGAAAACGCTTTTCTCATCGTCGCACTTAATTAATTTACACAGATACTTGCACAACGATAAATTACGATGAAACACGCAACGCACCGCGTTTTTATTCAAAAGAAACGAAAATTAACACTTTTTTTTATTAAACAACTATTTTATACCTTGATTAATAAAAAAAAAAGCAGACTCGATTTCGTTAACGAGTTGGATCGAGTGCGGACGGAGGAAAAAGCCAAATCGTCCCAACCGACTGTCATGAACGCTCGAGTGCGAATGGACTGTGGACTTGATTTACAGCTGCAGTACTAGCATGATACGAGTGCGAGGCGTGCACGTACGACAGCCACGCGTTCCGTTCGCTCGCGCCCACTCGTAACCAAAAACAAAACAAATAGCCAATGGAATAAAACAACACACTACGATTGAGTCGGATGATTCGATGCTCAGAATCGTCGGCCCATCATATCGCGAATATAAAAATTCGTGCCCCAAGTGCGTGTCTCCAATGTACCAGCTAATCGAAGAGACGAGCGCTCGAATATTGACAATCAACGCGTGCAACGCTCGAATCCTCTACACACTGCTCTCCTCCCAACCGACAGCAGCAGAACAGCTGCTGCTACTTTTACTCCGCTCCTCTCATCGCTCTATAGAAACTTCGACCATTCGTCTCCGGCCTAGACGGACAGTCACTCTAAAGAGTATTCGCATATTCAGATTTAACTCATTTAACTAAAATTTCATAATCATGCGATGACGAAAAAAGCTTCTCGTCAGTTGAAAATTTGACACTGTTTGCCGTTCCATCGAAATATCAAAACGTCACGTTGTTTTGTCCATTTTTTTCAGCCGCTCCACCATGAAAAATCTATAACGCGCGCATAGATTACGCATCATGTAATACATATTTCGTCAGACTTTTGAGATTCAGGAAAGTGAACGTATCGCACACTCTCTGCGGTCATACCAGAAATAAGTTTTCTCTTTTTAGGCGTTCTGAAAAATACGCTCGAGCCGTGTCGACGCGTAATTCAAATATTTAATTTTACGAAAAAAATATAATGTCGAAGCGCGCGCGAGACATCGCGTTCGCGGCTCTCACCGGGAATCGAACAAATTGATTGGACAAAAAAATTCAGGATCAAATCTAAACGATCTTGTGAGATTGATTGGAATTTTTATACATTTTTCTAAAAACTGTGCATTAACCAAGTTCATGGCGGCTGCAAAATCAATTTGCAGCCGCCATGATGGGCGATCGAGCAGTGCCACCATCGGCACGATTTGTCCCTACGCAACGTTCGAATATCTTTTTACGCATCTCGAATAAAAGTAACAAAAACCCGGAAAACGGAGGAAAAAAAAGGAAATTTAATTGAACATTCATTTCTGAGCAATTGTAATCGACGCGTAAAGATATTCAAGAATAATTCATGACCCGGCAGTTTTACTTTTTCTTTCAAACTCTCTCGCGTTGAGCGACAAGTTTTTTTTTTCTTTCCGCAGTTTACGACGCGTTGTGTATATGACGCTAAAGAATTAACCGGAAGGGCACGTAGATATTCAATAATTCATAGCAGCGTGCGAGTTTATGGTCAGCAATTTGTTCGTCGATAAATTTTTTAGCATCTGCGCGTTTTTATGAGTGTGTACGAAAAACTGAGCGGCTGCATAGCGAAGCGAATAATGTAGTGCGCGAAATAAAATTTATGAAATCTGCAGGCGATGAGAAAGTTAATTATTTTCCCTGAATTTTCGAACAAAATCCTTGCAATATAATGGCAGGAATTACGACCGCCCGCGGGATCGAACAGCTTTTTCTTTCTTTTTGTTGCCAGCTCATTGAACGCGTTGATAAATAGACGCATCGGAAATTATGTGCACGCAAATTGTGTCGCGTGATCGGCGTTAATGATCCATAGTTACACATACGTAACGAGTATATCCGCGTGCGTTTCGACACTATCCCCACTATTTTCATGTGTTGTCGTCGACATGCAACTATACAGTTTCGACGTTTTCTACGGCCTGCGTTACGAGCGTTTTATCCGGCATCGCGTGCTTGCAAAAATAGATTCTTCATTTTTTACAACGTTTGAGGTTATACACGAAGTTGGTTAAATCATAAAAAATGGTCGAATCGCCATTTTCGCAACTGCCAAAAAAGCCGCCGCTCGCCATTTTATTTTCGGAAAATCGAAAAAATGACGTAACCATTCGAAAAATGGGCATGCATGGAAAAAATCCAGCGAACGAGCAAAATCTCGACAACTTTAGACGAAAATTAAGAAAAATCATCGAATCGCCATTTTCTATTTTTGCAACTGACAAAAAAGAACCCGTCGCCATTTTATTTTCGGAAAATCGAAAAAATGACGTAAACATTCGAAAAATGGGCATGTCGCGGAAAAAATCCTGCGAACGAGCAAAATCTCGACAACTTTAATCGAAAATAGAGAAAAAAATCGAAGAAAGAAAATTTTGATTAATGAATTCCAGAGAAAGTTGATACGAAACTTTGAAAAATTTCGTACAACTCCAAAAAATAAAATATCGTCGTAAAAAACGTAAATTAACGATTCAGTTTTATCACGTTGGCACTCGTGGCATCCGGAAGATGCTTCAGAGGAGGCGAAAAAATCGATAAGTTCAAGATCGAGAATGGTCTGTACGTAACGCATATGAATATCGAAGTTGCGGAGATACAAAGTAGGAGAGCGTAATAATTTCTCCAAACGCGAGGCTCGAACACGACGAACGTGTTCTATTTTCGCTTGTCCCTGCAGTCCTCGCGCGCACTAATCGCATATATTGCAACGGGCGTTGTTTATCGCCATCACGTTTGACCTTGAATTAATAATATTCTCGATCCAACATCACGCACGCGGGAATGCCACTTCATGAAGCGTTTTCCAATTTTTTCATTCGCGCATGAGCTCGCAGTTGCACGTTTCGCCTTCAAGAATCGAAATGCGATCGAAATTCATGAAATTATAATAATTAGAGAATTGACAGACTTCAAAGTCATTGCCTCCGAGCAACAAATTGAGAATTCGGCCCAAAACGCCTGACACGAGTGCGCAAATAGGAAAAAAGTAGTAAAAACTGATTTTTCTATCAGCACCGACACGTTTTATTTATGCAAAATCGTAATTACGCAAATTTACCGATATCGCCTATTGCGTATTCACTAATTTCCGGTTGCAATTTTCCTCGACGCACTTATTGCCACTGACTTGAAATCTCGAGTTTGCGACGATCAAGTCCAACGAAAAAAACGTTTTAAATAATTGTTCAATTTCAAAAATCATGACGATTTTCGTGCCGATTTTCGCTTTGGATCCTAAAACTAAAATCGTTTTATCGTCCTCGTCAAATATCGAACAAAAATCACGAGTTTTGCTCGAAAAAAAAAAAAATTCCGTCGCATTCCAACGTCGTGAACTTCACTGACGTAAATTTCGTCGAAACAAAATGTTTATCGGGAAATTTTGAAAAATCGTTTATTTTTTTGAGAAAACTTCAAAACTCGATTTCCGATTTGGATCGAAAAGCGAGGCACGCGGTGGAAATTCGATTTTTTCAACAAAAAAAAAAAAAAACCTCGTCCAGGGAATCGATTTCGTTATCGATCACCGCAAATCACTTTTCATAATGAATTGCTAGTGTGAATTAACGAAGCGTGGAGAAAATTCCGATTCTCGCCCTTGGAGCTAAAAAGTGGACAAAAGAGAAGGATTTTTCGACTCGCCTCATTCATACGTATCGGTTTTTTCTTTATTACATGTTTTTTTTGCAGATTAATTAAATATAGACAATACTACGTGTGTAAATAACGCTGCTGACAACATCGAGAAAATCTGATGAGGATATTTGTTCGCTTTTATAACGTTGTATGTGGACTTGATAAATAATCAACGAAAATCGATATTGCGTAATCGATTATTGGTTTTGTAACGGCACGCATTTTTCGTTTTATATCGCATAATACAACACACTGGTAATGGACAATTCTAGCTTTTACAGTTTAGGGCGGGATGAAGAATTGTGTGTTTTTTTTTATTGTGCACCGCAAGTCCTCCGGAATTACGTGTGATGCTTCACTTTCTCGCTGCGATTGCAACGTGTGTGGGTTTTTTCGGAGAATTCGCTCGGTTTTGTATTTTCGACCATTTTCACGTTTCAGACATTTTTTTTTTTTTTTTACATGATTAAGTGTGTTTCGACACTTTTGAAAAACGTCTCGCTTAGTCGGATATCGCGCGTTTCGCAATGCAGCAGCATCGAACGAGCTCGTTCTCGGTTTTTCTCGCCTAGATAATAATGAGTATACACAGTTGTACAGAAAAAACAAAAAAAAACGTAGAGTATCGCGATGGACAGATCAACGGACTTAAAAACGTGTTGGAAACCGTTTCAACTTTTTTTTTCACCCTCGAAGGTCAATGACAGGCTGAATTGATTTTCGGAGAACGAGTTTTCTTCCAAAGGATTTTCGAGACATTGAGAAATACACACTTGGCGCTTTTTCCGAATTATACTCAGTTTCGAAACGTTGGCATTTAACGAAAAATACTTTTTGTCTTGTTTGTTCGATTTTGAAAATTGTGACCATTTTTGCACCGATTTTCTCTTTGGATTTTAAAGAAAGATCGTTTTATTGTCCTGACCAAATATCGAATGAGATTTTTTTAGCTTTGCTCAAGGAAAAACCGAATTTTTGAATTCATAAAAAATAGAAAAATGGATGGGACTGAAGTGCGCAACTTTGGGGTCCATCGAAAAATGTCTTTTCTAGTTTTTGTTGTTAAATTTGAGAAATAAATTTAATTCAATTCAAATTTAATTTAATTAAATTCAAATTTAATTCAATTTAATTCGAATTTAATCTAATTGGATTCAAATTTTATTTAATTTAATTGAAATTTAATCTAATTAAATTGAAATTGAATTTAATTAAATTTTTTAATTAAATTGAAATTGAATTTAATTAAATTTGAAAATTATTACAATTTTTAGATCGATTTTCTCTTCGGATCCTAAAAAAGATCGTTTTTTGTCCTGGCACAATTATCGAATAAGAATCTCGAGCTCTGCTCAAGAAAAAACCGAATTTTTGAATTTCTGAACAACAGAAAATCAGAATTTCAAGGGAAACAACACGAAAACAGATTCGCCACGTTTGTGTCCAACGGAAAATACATTTTTCTATTAATTCTTTGTACAATTTCAAAAACCATTACCATTTTTGGACCGATCTTTCTTTCTGGATCCCAAAAATGATCGTTTTATTGTCCCGGACAAATATCGAATAAGAATCTTGAGCTCTGCTCGTTTTCGACTACGGTTTTATTTGAAAAATGTCTCGATTAGGGAAAAAAACGGTCGAACCGCCGCAAAAGTTTCTCTTCCTGTCATTTTCCCTCTAAATCGTGTACGCCCGGCCACGAATCAATAATACTGAAGTTTGCAACGTCGAGGTCCAACGAAAAATGATTTTTCTATTAATTGTTAGTTAAATTTCAAAAACCATGACAATTTTCGTCCCGATTTTCTCTTTGAATGCTAAAAAAAGTTCGTTTTATTGTCCCGACCAAATGCTCCATGAAAATCTCAATAAAAAACACAATTTCGTCGCATTCCAACGATGCAAACTTCAACGACTTCACGAAGCAATGTAAAAAATCGATGGGAGACATGCAATTTGACGTACAACCTAATACTGCTGATTCGCACTGAAAATAATCGACGTTTTTCATGTTCGAGGGACATGAAAAACGCTCGAGTGTGGCTTGAAACAACTCATGGAGAGCTTTATCGCTTTTTTACAATCCATTAAACGTCCATTTCTTCCGCCTTCGCTCCTTTAAAAGTGTCATTTCTTATGTTTATAGTAATACGTGATTTAAGAAACTACGGTCATAGAAAAACGCATTTTTGTATAAATATTTGTCGGCTATATGAGGAAATTCACCCGGTTGTAAATTTTCCGAATTGAGTCGTCGTCGTTCTCGACGAGGGAGAGATTTTCAATAAAATCGTTTCCACGCACCAAATTATTCACTAAAAACACATGATCCCGAAGAATCTTGAGAAAAAATCTCCGAAAATTTCTCACAAAAACAAATAATACAAGGCGCGAGAAAAATTTCGAGTTTGAGCGAGTCAAAAATGCGAAATCGACGAAAATAGCAATTTTTTTTTTTTTATCGCTGAAATTATGACGCCAAAGTTCACAACGGTCGAGTGCAACAAAAATCGTTAAAAAAAACCGATCGTCGTAATTCTGCATTCAAAAGCTTTGCCAGAAAAAAAAATCGTTGCATTCCAATGATGGAAACTTCAACGTCATCAAGAAATTCAATACGTTCATCATGATAAAATTGTTTTTGTCGTTTTTTTCTAGCGAATTCCTATCTAAATGAAAATTAGTCACAGATCCGAGAGCGTTTCGACTCCTTGCGCACAATTTATCGATCACTCTCGTCAACGACAACTTTTGCCTAATCGTAAAACGATCGTTTTCGCACTGTACAAAAAGAATTCTCGCTAATTCGGAAGGAAGTTGAATTTTTTTTCTAAATAATCTCTCGAAGGCTCTTTTTTCTCACGACTCCAAGTCCAAAGAGAAAGGCAGCGATTTTCACGCCGGACTGTGCGTTTTAAAGCGAGGAATTAATTCTCGACCTCAGGCAAAAAAAACTCTCGAACGAGACCAACGAAATGGAAATTTTCAGAGTTTTCCAATCAGTTATTTTGAGTCGTGGCACTCGAAGCTCATTTTCGGCTCGGCCGTTTGTGCTTGATCGTACAAACGACGATGCTCAGTCAAAAGAAATTGTTGATTCTCATTTTTTCGATGATGCTGAAGTTCGCAACGTTGCGATCCAACGAAAAATACATTTTCTATCAATTTTTTGTTCAATTTTAAGAAACCAATTTTCGCACCGATTTTGGGTTTGGATCCTAGAAAAAAAATCGGTTTGACGCCTTTTCCCAAAAATGGCGGGAATTTTTTTTTTTTCTTCAAAAACTTCTTACTTTCCATGTAAACTTGCATATTCCATGGGGGTAGGCTAACATTTCCCATAAATTATGGTGTTTTTACGATAATTCGAGAAAATCTCGAATATTTCGACACTCGAAATATTTTGCGAATTTGCACGATAGGCACGACATATTCCATGGCGGGAGGCTGACATTTCCCATAAATTCCCATGAATTATGGTGTTTTCACCATAATTCGAGAAAATTATTAGGACATTTCCCATAAATTCCCATGAATTAAGGTGTTTTTACCATAATTCGAGAAAATTATGGTGGAAACACCATAATTTATGGGAATTTATGGGGAATGTCAGCCTCCCCCCATGGAATATCATTTATGATGCCACAATCAACAGCTCCACGGGGGAAAAAAATGTTGCCATAATTTTTGGGAAAAAGGCCTCAAACTGCATAATTACGAAAAAATCGTTTTATCCTCACGACCAAATATTGAATGAGAATCTCAATGAAAAACAGAATTTCGTTGCATTCCAACGATGCAAATTTCAACATCGTCATATTTTTTCGACTATCTAGATAATTTTTCTTTCTCGTTATACGACGAAAGTTGTGTAAATTTGTGCAATTCGTTACGTAACAAATAAATATTTAAAAAAACACAAAGACGCACGAGGTTACCGAAAAAATCTGTACACTTGATAATTCTTCGGGCTTCGGGGGCGATTACAGTTCAACTATAGACAGTAAAATACTTTTCGAACGGTTGCTGGACCGAAGGAATTCGGCTGAACAATGTAAAATAGTTTTTCCATCAATATTTTGGCTTACGTGCCAAATTGATTGATTTTATAATCTCACACGATATTAACGCTATCGTAAACGTTGAAATAAAAATACGCGAGATGGAGAATCTTGTGTACGTTTTTTTCCTTTTTTTCTTTAGCGAATCTACGCTCGAAAGCGTGGAAAACTTAAAGGCGATTAATGAATTCGCTCTTCTCGAGCGTTCTCCTTATTTTCTTTATTTTTCCCAGGACCCGTGTCCGCCTAACTATAAACTATGAATGGCATTTGTAAGTCTCAACCAAGTTAGTCTTATTTCTTACACAGTTTTTTACAACCTGTAAACCGTCTTCATCCCCGCAAAACGGCGTCGTGTCCCTTTTTTTCCGCCTTTATTTCTCATCACCAAAAGTTCATAAATCGTTTGCCACTCGAGTTGCTTCTCGCACAAAGTTCCTTCGGTTTTGTAACTCGAATGAGAAAATTGGAAGAATCGAGCGTGACGGCGGTGGCCAACGGGCAGTGGATCAAGATATTGCACGTCAATGTTTCAGGGCGCGAAATTTTCATTGGAAAATATGGTGAAATTTCGATTATCGCCATTTTTTTTCTCTCTATCAAGTTTCGTACGTTTTGCATGGCAGTATCCGAATTTTCTGACTTCCGAAAAGATCGCTAAAGTTTTTAACATCGTTCGATCGTACGGGAACGATTAAAAAAACGATAAATTGTACGTAATATGGCGCAAGTTGCAGGGAACCTTTTTTTTCACGTTCGTGTCAACCGGTAGTCTCTTTTGGCATCTCGAAACTCGTCGACGATCTTGCAATTCGCCGTGATTACGTAGTAAAGTCTTGTAAGCCACGTAACCGAAAGATCGCTGCGGATTCAGATGCAAGTCTCGAGAACGAGACGACCGTATGTCGTGTCTCAGAAAGCCTCGACGAAACTCGCTGGAAAAAGTCCAGTTCGTCCTGTTCTCTGCTGAGTCCCTTTGTACCAGCCATCCTCGCGTTTTTTGTGCACGTAAATAATGTCGCCGACTCGAAGCTCGAGCTCGAACTCGCTGTTCGGAGGATACGGCACGATGCAACGAAATCTGTAAACTCGTTCCCTGTAATGTGTCGAATTCATCGAGTTTAATCAATCAATCATTGCCAACACAAAGTTCTAAACAAAAATAAAACAAAACGAAAAAAGGTTGAAATCCTAATTTTCGAAAATATGTTTAAAATATTCCATTTGTTAATGTTTTTCTGTATTATTTCATTATATTATTAATAATAATAATATTATTCTAATAATGCTAATAATAATAATATTCACTTATTAATTAACCACTTTGTTGCTAATTGAATACTCATAATCAAAAATAATAATTATAATTATCAAGAAACGCGGTAGCGGCTCGACGCAACTGTTAAAAATAATAATAATATTTATTAATAATTATTATTAGTTAATAATAATAATTTTATTATTCACTTGTTAATTAACAATTTTGTTGCTAGGGAAATACTCATAATCAAAAATAATGATTATAATTATCAAGAGACGCGGTAGCGGCTCGACGCCAATTGTTGAAAATAATACACAATAATAATAATAATAATATATGATAATTATATAATTAAACATTATATTTTATTAATATGAAATTAAGGACGTTGAATGGCGACGGTCAAATAAGAGTTTTTGTTTTCATTTCCCGAGTTGATGGAAAAAAGTTGTTTTACAAATTAATAACTGAAGAGCAACTTTCTCTAAATTCAAGAAGGTTCGAGGTAATTTGTATTTGTTATGGAATAACCAAAATTTCGAGGAAATTTTACCAGCGATTTTTTTGAAAAACTCAGTAAAGCTTCTTCGATGTTGCATAAAAGCGTATGCAAAGTTTCAAGAGGCTTCACCGTTTAGAAATCGAAATATTTGATGTTGAAAATTGCAACTTTTAACCCGATCTCTTATGAGAAACTCATGAAAATTGTGACTTTTATAAATAAATATCTCGACTTGTACACGGTGAAACGTCTTAAAATTGCGCGAGCTATTAGATTCCACTGTTTACTTTGTGTGGTGCAAATTTGAAGGAATTCTATCAATAGAAATTTTATCTTACATCGTCCTTAATGTTTTGATTATTTGCTGAAAATATTTTACTCCATTTCGAGCGCGAATTCACGACTTTTCAAAAAATGCAACAAGAACAAAAAATATTGGTAAAAAATTGAAAATTTCAATGATAAAAAAACGAGATGCTCATACCGTTCCCTCGAAGAGAGTTGCTGCTTGCTCTCTTTGCCCATTCCAGCATCGAGAGAGTTGCTCTTACGATGATGACTGCCGACCGTTGCTCCGACGACTCCGCCTGCTTCGCCGGATCTGTGGCAAGTAATAAAAATTATTTTCATCCGACGGCGAAGCAAAACGAGACGAAATCCACAAATTAATTGTAATCTCGAAATTTCCATCACGGAACTTTGCAGCATCGTTGGAAGGCAACGAAATTCTTTAATTTTTTTGGCAAAGCTCGTTAGTAATTAAAATTTAATTGCGATGATCGAACGCTCGGTTTTCGCGAACCAAAAAGTGTGGCGGCTCGAAAAATTCAGATGATTTTGAAAATTCAACAAATCAACGACGCAATACTCAACTTTTTTCGTTGCATTACAACCATCCGAACTTCAGCCTCATAAATATTCACTTTGCCAGTGGAAAAACTAACAGCTGTAAGAAATAATGACATTCCTCTCTAGTTTCTACAGATTTTTTTGAAAGTACTCACTGAAACCTTCCAGTGAACTGGAGTCTCAAGTTTGGTCGACATTGCGAGCTAAGGGAATTCGAAGGGACGTCGTCTATGACTTAATGTTCAACCTTATTCTCAAAACAGGCAGAGCAGCAGCCCATGCTCGGTAAAATGCGAGTTTGCTTTAGCCAAGCTCGTGATACTTGCCAAGTGGTGTAAAAAACTTTTTAAAAACACAATGCAACACAAAAATTTCAAGTTTCTTCTCCAATTTTCATATTTTTCCAAATGTCGGGGCTAAACACGATTTTTCGAAATTGTCTCCATTTCCGGGGATTCCGGAGGCGCCGACAAATGGAAAAGTCGAGAATAAAATAAAAAAATATAAAACGAATGAATAAAAGTCGAAAAATATGACTTTTTTCAAATTTATTCTCGGAAAATCGTGAAAATATTGAAAATCGGAGAAAAAACTCGCGAAATGGTACGAAAAATTCAAAAAAATGGTACGTGCTGGGTCAAAAAAAGTTAAAACGAGCAACGACAGAGACGAAAAACTTGAGCAACATTTTGGAAAGCTTGGCTGCGATTTTAGGCGCAGTTGAACGACGCTCGAGCTAAAATTCCCGACGAGAAGAAACGGAGAGAGAGAGAGACAAAAAACAAGAACGACGACGTTGCACTGAGAATTGAATTTTGTGAAAAAACGTCGAGATTTTGTTGAATACGGCGAACTAAATATTTTGGGATAATTTCAAAATTTTCGTCATTTCGACAATATTTTTCATTGCAACGGAACTGTCAGCAAAATTTACGATTGGAATGACAAAAATTGACTTCCCGAAAAGATTTTCCAGAATGTTTTTTGCTGAAATGACAAAATTTTCGTGATTTTTCGAAAAAAACGTTTAGTTTAACGTGCCCAACAAAATTTCCCTCTTTTTCAACAAAATTTTCTTTTCAGTGTGAGGCAGACTTGGAAAAATACTTTACCTCTGGAGAAAGGAAACCGGCAACGAGGGTCGTTCCTTGTGCTTTATTCTCTGTGACGTTGTGACGTGAGCTTGAACAGTGCCTGGATACAAACGTGGATGGTTCGTCAAGGAATTTAAATCCTGGCTCGGTCCAACCTGTAGCAATTGACTCGGGCAAGATCCCGATCTGATCGAGCGGCCATTAACACCGGGAGATTAGAGCGCAATAAATGCTTTTTTTTCGTTTTCTTGCTTTTTTTTTTGTCAACAATTTGTTTTTGGTTTCTTGATGAGCTAACGAGCGATGATCCGTGACAAGTGAAGCGACAAAGCCTCGTCAATCTTCGCGGCAAATACATCGACTTAATAATGCGATTCCCTTTGCTCGTAGATTGGGACAGGCGTTTAAATACCAACAAAAGACAAACACACAAGCGCAGTGTTAGGCATGACGACGTGCGTGCTGAACACGAGCTTTTTTGTTCTCGGTTCGATGAACGTTCTAGTTTTTTGTGAGACATGCGAAAAAATACGTTTGACGCTCAATTTCGATTCGATTGCAACGGAAAAGTGTGAAAAACGGGGGAATTTGATAAAATTATTAAATAAATTGAAAAAATTCGTAATTGAAGGGAAAATTCAACGGTTTTGGGATTCTATGCACACGGGACCAGCAAAATATTACGATTACAATGAAAGCTGTGATGTGGTGCTTCGTTAAACATGGAAATTGACTTTTACCAGCCTTGCCCGACTTTTTTACTCTCTTACCGAACGTGGACAGCGTCCAGAGATGCCACAAAGTTACCGTCGTCGAACACCGGATTGTCCATCGAGTATGGAGTCGGCGGCGGAGATTTCGACTTTTTGTTTATGTTGGTCAATCGTCGCATCAACGAGACTCCCTTTTCCTTCTTTTCTTTCGGCTGAAAATCGATATTTCGTTAGCGCTCCGCCTCGAAATCACAACAAATTCTCTATATTTTTTTTTCATCTCACTTTTTCCGAACTCTTGGCGCTTGTAGAATTCGCTGGGGCTCCCGATGCCGGCGTTGCACTCGCCACTCTCAAAGTATTGTTCGGACTTCTGTTCATGTCCGACGAGGCCGTCGCCGCCGGAGATGCTGGCGTCGACGGCGCTGGAAGCATCGTTTTTCCCGGCGAAGCTGTAAACCATTTATTTTCTCTCAAAATTCGACTCTTCTCATCGTAAAATTTATTTAACGAAGAATTTTCCAATATTTTGGAAGAATTTTTCAATTTTATTATTTATTTAAATTTATTTGAAGAATTTCCAAATTTTCCGCCGAATTTTTCATAGAATTTTCGAATTTTATGATTTATTCCAATTAATTTGAAGAATTTCCAAATTTTGTGCGATTTTTAAAAGAATATTCAAATTTTATGATTTATTCCAATGTATTCGAAAAATTTCCCAATTTTCCGCCACATGTTTATAAGAATTTTCAATTTTTATTATTTATCCCAATTTATGGGAAGATTTTCTAAATTTTGCGCTATTTTCAAAAGAATTTTCCACCATTTTTAAAAAAAGATTAAAATTCTATAATTTATTCCAATGTATTTGAAAATTTTCCAAATTTTCCACTATTTTTAAAGAATTTCCAAATTTTCCGCAACATTTTCAATGGAATTTTCAAATTTTATTCTGTATCCCAATCTATTTGAAGAATTTCAAAATTTTTGGCTATTTTCAAAAGAATTTCCAAATTTTCCGCCATTTTTGAATAAATATTCAAATTCTATAATTTATTCCAAAGTATTTGAAAAAATTCCAAATTTTCCGCTATTTTTGAAAGAATTTTCAATAATTTTTTTTATTCATCCCAATTTATTCGAAGAATTTCCAAATTTTCCAATGTTTCAAAATGAATTTTCAAATTTTATTACTTATTTGAAGAATCTCCAAATTTTTCACCACATTTTAAATAGAATTTTGAATTTTTATTGTGATTCCCAATTTATTTGAAGAATTTCCAAATTTTCCACTGTTTTAAAATGAATTTTCAAATTTTATTATTCACTTCACTTTCAAAAATCTTTGCAAAATTTATCCTCATATTTTGGAATAGAAAATGAACGAAAAATTGCTACGTATTCGTTAAAATCTTTCAAAGGCCCGACACGCCACCAGAAAACCGCGACGTCATAGTAATTTTAGAATTTCCTAGAAACGAAATCGCCGCTTCTTCATATCTTCATATCATAGAAACGAAATCTTGATAAAAAAAAAGCTGAAACTTTGGATTTTTCAAGGTGAATCGTGTTTTGAAGGAAATAAACGAACCGATCGTGGCGCTGGTCATGACTGCGCTGTGACTTCGTCCCAAGGGATTAGCGACGTGTTCGCCAAGTCGCGGTGGACTTTGGGCCTGCGCTTGTCCATGCCACGAGGATGATACGGCAGGCGAAGGGCTTACGGCTCGTGGTGGAAGTTCAGGCGGCGGTAACGATCGCATATTGTAAGGTTGAGGCGCGGGGCCCTTGCTCTTGGTGTACGTGACGGTGAGTCTTGGTTCGTTGGCGGTTTGAGCGGTGGACAAGGCTGTAGTTTGATGGGACGTTGTGCTGCTGCTGGTAGTAACGCGACAAATGCCTCGTTGACATTTCGCCGGGGCAACGTAATTGCCAGGGAAAACGCCGCACTTCTGAGTGCGATTGGAAGTTCCTTTGAACCAACCGTCTTGACAACGTTCCGTCACCATGTAAATCCCTCCTTTGCGTAACTCCAACTCGTCAGCTTTTTGCGGCTTGTACGGATACAGAGCGATATACGCAGCGGGCAGATGATTATTCCCGTTCGAATTGGAGGAAAGACTGGACGAGGGTTGCGCCAGGACCATGTCGCTGCTTCCACTTCGTCGATGACGAATTCCGTGCTCGGCGTTTCCACTCGTCTAAAAAACATTTCACGCATTCAACATTTTCGACCTGGATCCTCCCCGTCAAGAAAAATATCTAAAAATTGCGATCTTGAATTTTTATTTTTTTTTAAATTGCCATTTTTAATTTTAATTGACGATAAAAATTGCGTTTTTCCATTTTTATTCGTGAAAATTGCATTTTTTCATTTTATTTTTCAATACTGCGATTCCAAATTTTTATTTTTAAGTTTTTACCTTTCAAAATGATGACTCTGAAATTTGCATCGTTGGAATGCAACGAAATTCATTTTTATCTTAGACAAAAATAGTTATTCAAATGCAGAATGTAATTAGGATGATAAAATGATCAATTTTTGCCATTCGAAAGGCATATCGGCTCGAAAAATTAGGATGACATTGAAAATTGAACGAATCTCCAATAAAATTAAATATTTTTCGACGCATTCCAACGTTGCAATCTTCGGCATCATTTTAAAATGTATTTTTTTTTTGTTTTTTCTTTAAATTCAAAAAGATGCTGAGGAAAATGATTTTTTATTGTTTTGTCGTCCTAATTGGATTCTGCATTCGGATCACGAGCTTTGCCGAAGAAAAAAAATTTCTTGGACTCTGAGAATGGAAAATGAAACGTGAGTTTACCTGCGATTGAGGAAACGCCTCGACAGTGGCAGCGTTGACGAGAGCGTTACTATTGACTGCCTGATCGACGGCAGGACTGAGAATTTCGGCGCTGTGTCTATGGTGCGGATGGGGCTGATGTCCGGTGTTGATTGCAGTGAAACTGTGCCTCTTCACGCTGTGTCTGCTGCCTACAGCAGGCGGTGAAGTTGCTGGACTGCTCGGGCTGCTCGGCGCTGTACTGGAGCTGCTCGAAGTGCTCGAACTGTTGGGAGTGTTTGGTGTTGTGGTGGTCGAGCTCCCGCCCGACGAAACGGTCGAGCCAGTGTCCGAGACTGGCAAAGCAGTGGCCTGACGAGAATCCACAACATTGTGCTCAGTATTTCACGATTTTTCGCTTTTTCTTCACACCGGAAATGGAGATTCGTCATGACGTCGAATTTTGCATCGTTGGAACGCAACGGAATTCTTTTTCGTTTTCTTTGGCAAAACTCATTAATTTCATGCAGAATATAATTACGACGATGAAACGGATTTTCTGACCCGAAAACTTCGTCGGGGCTAGAAAAATTTGGATGATTTTCAAAAATTCGACAAATTTTCGATGATAAAACAAAAATTTCGTTTTATTCCAACGTTGCGAACTTCAGCGTCATGATTATTTTCACTTAAAACCCTCCAAGGATCGGTTTCGTCCTTTTTGATCCAAGCGACAACTCTATTTCTCGAAAATCTCGTTTTTGAAACGAATTATTTGAAAAAAAGAAATGATCATGGGCACACACGGGTCTGGGAGACCCATGCAGCGAATTACATCAATTTTTGCCCTTTTCATATCGATTGCCAGTCAATAACGATGATGAAAAACAATTTTTATCCATCACTCAGTGCAGACTTTTTTTTCTATAGATCCAAAATAACTTTTCTGAATTTTTTCCGGGTTTTTTAACGAGTGCAGAATTTTTTTGGATTTTTTTCTCTCCAAATACGTTGGACGCGAGGGGCAGGACGAAAAATACGAAAAATCGTATCGATGACTCGATTTTATCGAGTTTTCACTTACCGGTGGCATTTGCGGTCGAGGTTGGCTGGTTGTTTGGACATTGTGCGAATGGTCCGTCGGTATCAGAGGAGTCGTTTCTTCGTTGGTTGGAGTTGGAGGCGCGACTCGTGAGGGACCAGGTTGAACGCTGAAATTCACGAAAAAGAAACGAAAAACTTGAATAAAATCCTCGGTTCACATTCAACACCGAAAAAAAGGAAATTTTGATGCGACTTACTTCGTTGAGAGTTTCATTAGAGCTCTCGCGACGCTGTTCAGCTCGACGAAAGCCAAAGGAAATATTCCAATCCTGTCGAGCAATTTACCCTCCGCCCAATTTTCGTCCACTCTTCTGATGACGCTGATCACTTCGCCCTGTCAATGAAAACACGAGTTTAGTCTTGCCAACACTTGGAAATTTTCTTCTGAGGAGTTTTCAACGCGTGAGACTCAAGTTTGCGACGTTGGGCTCCAACCAAAAATACTTTTTCCATTTATTTTTTGTTCAATTTCAAAAACCATGACAATTTTCGTACCAATTTTTTATTTTCATCCAAAAGTCATCGTTTTATCATCTTGACCAAATATCGGATAAGAATCGTGAGCTGGACTCAAAGAAAAACGGAATTTCTGATTTTCTGAAAAACGGAAAATCAGATTTTCGGGATAAAACAGAAAAAACACAAAAAATGTGTCCAACGAAATATTTTTTTATGAATTGTTTGTAAAATTTCAGAATCCATGACAATTTTTGCATCGATTTTCTCTCCAGATCCAAAAGAACGATCGTTTTATTGTCCTGGCCAAATATTGAATAAGAATCATGAGCTCTGCCCAAGAAAAACCGAAATTTCTGAATTTCTGAATAACAGAAAATCAGATTTCCAGGATAAAACAGAATAAACACAAAAATAGTGTCCAACGAAATAGTTTTTATGAATTTTTTGTTCAATTTCAGAAACCATAACAATTTTCGTATCGATTTTCTCTCCAGATCCAAAAAAACGATCGTTTTATTGTCCTGGCCAAATATTGAATAAGAATCATGAGCTCTGCCCAAGAAAAACCGAAATTTCTGAATTTCTGAATACCAGAAAATGAGAATTTCAAAAAAAAAACTCAAAATCTGCAGAAGTTTGAAACGTTTCTAATTTTTTGGACCGATTTTTTCGCTTTATTGTCCTGAATGAAAACTGATTGAGAATCATGAGCTCGACTCAAGATAAAACAGAATTTCGTTGCATTCCATCGATGCAAACTTCGAGATCGTTGCAATTCTGACGTTTATGAAATGTTTACCTTGTTGAAAGTGAGACATCCGTCTTCTTCGTCGTTAGTCATCCTGAAGTCGTAAAGCGCTTTGCATTGGGGAACATGAGGAGGAAGCGGAGTGATTACCTACACGACAAGAAAAAATAAAGAAAACACTGATAAAAGTTTCATAATTATTGCACAAATGATTCAGTTACCTCGTTTCCTTATCTTTGAGTTATTCAATATGAAAACGTAGATAAAAACTCGTCGATATCACAACCGATGGAATTAATGACCAAGTTTTAATAAGTAAAACTGGAAATTACTTTACCTGGACGTAGGACAGCGGAAAAACTCCATGGTTCGTTCCACAGTCCCCGAAATACCAATTGTTGTCGATCTTTTTGCGCAGTACAACAATGTCCCCCTTTTTGAAGCTCAAATCCCTGCGAAATTTCAATTAATAACGTTGTATGGCGACAATCAAGTCTAAATTTTCATTATTCACGTTTTCTTACATAGAAAATAGTTCGCGAGCCCAAGTTCATGAAAAAAAAATTGTTACAAATTGACCAAACAACGACTTGCTCCAAATTCGAGATCGTCCGAGGTGATTTATATTTTTTATGTAATAACCAAAATTTCGAACAAATTCTACGAGCATTTTTTTGAAAAACTCGATAAAGCTCCTTCGATGTTGCATAAAAGCGTGTGCAAAGTTTTAAGAGGCTTCACCATTTAGAAATCGAAATATTTGATGTTGAAAATTGCAACTTTTAACCCGATCTCTTATGAGAAACTCATGAAAATTGTGACTTTTATAAATAAATATCTCGACTTGTACACGGTGAAACGTCTTAAAATTGCGCGAGCTATTAGATTCCACTATTTACTTTGCGTGGTGCAAATTTGAAGGAATTCTATCGATAGAAATTTTATCTTACAACGTCCTTAATGTTTTGATTATTTGCTGAAAATATTTTACTCCATTTCGAGCGCGAATTCACGATTTTTTCAAAAATGCAATAAGAACGAAAAATATTGGTAAAAAATTGAAAATTGAGATATAAAAGCCCAAAGTTTTAAGAAAACTGAAGAAAGTTTTAAGAGACTTCACCATTTAGAAATCAAAGTTAAAATTTTTTCAACACGCTCTCTTAACGATATTGAAGTTTGCATCGTTGGAATGCAACGAAATTCTGTTCCCACTTTCTTCTTGATTGAGATTGTGATTCAATATTCAGCCCGGACAATAAATCGATAATTCTTTAGGAACGAAACACAAAATCGGCACGAAAATTGTCATGATTTTTGAAATTAAACAAAAAATTAATAGAAAAGTTTTTTTTCGTTGCATGTTAACGTTGCGAACTTCAGTCTCATCGCTCTTGTGAGAAACTACTGAAAATTGTGATTTTTATAAATAAATATCTCGACTTGTACGAGGTGAAACGTCTTAAAATTGCGCAAGCTATTAGATTCTACTATTTTCGTAGTATGGAGCAAATTTGACGGAATTCTATCGATAGAAAATTCTGCATACAACGACCTTAATGGACTCGTTCGAATTTTTCTAGTAAATTTAATTTTCCTACAGCAAAAACGACTGTCCCATTCTCCTTTGACAAATTTAGTGCTCCGCTATAAAAAATAATGAGTTTTCGTTGAATTCGAACGACGCGAGCTCGAACATCGTTCCAGAATGCGCGAATATTTGTTTTAAAGCAATTTTAGTTTGGTCTCGAGGTAAAATGCTGTCGGGACTGATAAAAAAAAAAAGCGAAATTTCAAAACGTTTTTTATTCCGACCTGAGGAGCAGCGCGAAAAATATTCTCAGTCGGAATTTGCAATGCAAAGAACTTGCGGTATTTTTAGGCATAATAAAGTTAGATAATGAATATCGTGGCTGATAAAATGTATGAAAATGTTGTATTTTGTTATCAAGGCGTTAATCATCGTCAGATAAAATTCACGACGAAATTCCCTGCGACAGGGAAGAAAAGTTTACACTGCATAAATTAAGATATCTTGCTCGACATATTTGCAAATCGCGACTAAACGTCGTGATTTTGTCCACTCGCAATGTCAGAATTCGTCATTGCAGTTGGAATTGTTTGCCTATAAGAATGAGAGACAAAGTTTAGCTAATCTTTGTAGAAAAACAGAGAGACTATGAAGCAACTTGAACTTTTTGACTTTGATCCTGTTTATCTCTGTATTTAGGGAAATATTGATATTGACGATGTTGAAGTTTGCATCGTTGGAATGCAATGAAATTATGACGTTAAAGTTTGCATCGTTGGGATGCAACGAAATTCATTCATATTGTAACAAAACTCTTGACAAAAATGTACAATGTTATTACAATGATAAAACGATCGATTTTTGCGGCCCAGCAAGGATATAAACTCGAAAGATTTCGATGTTTTATAAAATTAAACCAATTATCAATGAAAATGCATATTTTTCGTTGCATTCCAACGTTGCAAACTTCAGCCTCATGAAACTTTTACAGTACGTCCTCATTATTTCCCCTCATTAAGGAAACCCATCTATACAAAAAAACTGGGTCATTTGAGCTTGAATTTCCGGAGATCGCAGCTTTTTCAATGAAACTAAATGAACAAAAACCGAGTCGCAGTTAAATTTGTTTCTTCTACTCAAATCGTCTACAATCGTGTAGCATGAACATGGAAAAAAAAAAACAGCATCACAATGATTCGTCCATTCGATGATGCTGAAGTTTGCAACGTTGGAATGCAACGAAAAATATTTGATTTTATTGATGATTCGTTCAATTTTCAATGTCATCCAAATTTTTCGAGCCGACATGCTTTTCGGACGGCAAAAATCGATTATTTCATCATCCTAATTACATTCTGCATTCGAATTATTATTTCTGTCAAAGATAAAAAAACGAATTTCGTTGCATTCCAACGATGCAAACTTCAGAGTCATTCCATTCGTGGCTGGTTGGAAGAAAACAGAATTTCTGAATGTCTGACAAACAGAAAATCAGAATTTCAAGAAAAAAACACAAAAATACATGAGACTGAAATTTGCAACGTTGTGATCCAATGAAAAAAAAACTTTTCTATTCATTTTTTGTTCAATTTTGAAAACCATAACGATTTTCGTACCGATTTTTTGTTTCGATCCTAAAAACCGATTGATTTATTGTCCTGATATAATATTGAATGAGAATCTCAATTAAAAAAAGTAAATAACCATAATTTTCTATGATGGTGAAGTTTACAACGTTGGAATGCAACGAAAAATATTTGATTTTCTTGATTCATGCCATTTTCAATGTCATCCAAATTTTTCGACCCCATGAGCTTTTCGGATGGCAAAAATCGATCATATCATCATCGTAATTACATTTTCCATCTGAATAATTATTTTTACCAAAGATGAAAAACGAATTTCGTTGCATTCCAACGACGTAAACTTCAACACTGTAAAAATACATGATCCTGAAGTTCGCAAAGTTGGCGTCCAACCAAAAATACTTTTTCTATTCCCCCTTTGTTGAATTTCAAACCCATGACAATTTTACCACCGATTTTGGCTTTAAATCTCTAAAAAACATCGTTTTACTGTCCCGACCAAATATTTGATAAGAATCTTGAGTTCTGCTCCAGAAAAAAACAGAATTTTTCTATCCCCAGCAATATTTTGCAAACGTAAACCTTTTCAAGAGCCACAAAAAGTTCCCGCCCGGTTGATTGAGTTCGTTAATTTGTTAAATGCTCGAAATTTATGATGTTGAAGTTTGCATCGTTGGAATTCATCGAAATTCCGTTTTTTCTTTATCAGATCTCGAGATTCTCATTAAATATTTCATCAGGACAATAAAACGATATTTTCTTGGGATCAAAACCCACAGTCGCTATGAAAATCGTCGTGGTTTCTGATATTCAAGGAAAAATTAATGCAGCAAGTATTTTTCGTTGCAGCCCAACGTTGCGAACTTCAGCGTCATCGAAATTACGACACTGAAGTTCGCAACGTTGCAATCCAACGAAAAATACGATTTTCTATTCATTTTTTGTTCAATTTCAAAAACCATGACAATTTTCAACCGATTTTGTGTCTGGATCCCAAAAAAAAATCGTTTCAGTATCCAGGCAAAATAGTGAATCAAAATTCTCAATAAAAAACAGAATTTCGTTGCATTCCAACAATGCAAACTTCAGCGTCATCGAAATTACGCCCCTGAAGTTCGCAATGTTGGAATTGAACGAAAAATACGATTTTCTATTCATTTTTTGTTGAATTTCAAAAACCATGACAATTTTCAACCGATTTTGTGTCTGGATCCTAAAAAAAAATCGTCTCAGTGTCCTGGCAAAATAGTGAATAAAAATTCTCAATAAAAAACAGAATTTCGTTGCATTCCAACGATGCAAACTTCAGCGTCATTGAAATTTCCGTTTTCTTACCCAGGAACCTTGGAGATGTAGTCGTAAATGGCACGGCCGTACGGCTGATTATGGAGGAGAACCTGTTTGGCGGACGCGTTGGCGTGTCGAGCAGGATCGGCGGCAAGAACGACCGGAACGAGATTTGTAGTGACGGCGGGCGCAGGAGCGACCTGGTGGCCGGGGAAAAGACGCTGCGGTCCGGGGTTGGACCTGACGGGCGTCTTGGCACCTTTGGGAGTGGCGTTTCGCATGCCCTCCAGGATGCGCATGAGGAGAACATTGGGGGGCAAGTCGTCGACTTTGACTTCGACGAGGACGCGGCATTCGGGGCAGCGTAATTCGCGGTGGGTGCTGACGATTTCTTCGAGGCATTTTTTGCAGAAAGTGTGTTGACAGGGCAGGACTTTGCTGGAAGTGTCTAATCGTTCGAGGCAAACGGAGCACTCGAGTAAATCGTTGAGCATGCACTCGTCCATGATGCTCGCGTTTGAATTTTTTGTTTTTACGAGAATTTCAAAAAAAAATGTGAATCTCGCGATTGAATTTCTCACGAATAGCGATTTTTCTTT
Source organism: Diadegma fenestrale (assembly GCA_037043255.1). Classification (NCBI taxonomy): domain Eukaryota; kingdom Metazoa; phylum Arthropoda; class Insecta; order Hymenoptera; family Ichneumonidae; genus Diadegma; species Diadegma fenestrale. The sequence goes on along the minus strand of CM073309.1, from coordinate 35,215,373 downwards.
TCTCTCACATGCTTGACGGAGCGTCGCGCGTTTTCTTTTTCACGTAATATTCGAGCTCACTCACGTGCGATAATTGCACTTTCCTTGGTGCGCCGCGATTCCCGCGATGCACTCGTTCCGCAGGATCAAACTTTCGCGGGGACGATGTTTTCGTCAAGCTCGATAGCCCGGAGCACTGGCCGATTGCAAAAAACGTATAAAACTCGATAAAACAATCGCACGCTCTGCAGTTAGGCTGATCTTATTAATCTCGCGGCCGTAGAAAAAGTCACTTGCAGTCGCGACGCTCTCCATTTTTTCGACGGTTCATCCATTTCCTCGCACTTATCGAACTCGTTTCGACAATAATCGATTCTTTTTTCACACAAGAATAACAACGAGGGGTTGAAAAAAAACGACGTGGAGCTTGAGAGAAACACTTGTCAGCATTCCTTATCCTGCAACATTCTCTCGTTCTCCATTATAATTCACTGCACTCGAATTGATACATATGTATATATCGTGTGGATGTATTTATATAGATATACAGTGACTTTAGCCCTGGCGTGTTACTTTCGCTGAAGACACGGCGGTCATTTACACTGATGAAAAATCGAGTCTCTGTCGAAGCAGCAAGATGACGATAAAAACTTGTTTGCAATAATGATTTTGACGTGGTTTTTGTTGACGGATTATTATTGTTTAATTGAATTCACGAGACCCGCATAATATCGAGTTGGAAACGAAAATACGAGGAGAACGCGCGCGAGAGGAGAAAACGCCTTGCCTGCGTGTTTCTCAGTTCTCACTAGCGCCGTGAGCGCGTGTCTGCCTTGCAAACACAGTGCAATGGCCAAGAGCCCCGTGGTCGACACCCGGGGACAAGGCTATTGCGGACTGTCAGCCCCAAGCCCGAACATTACGGCGAATAAAAGAGGGAGAGATGGCGGGATTAGTTAATCATTTTTCAGACCCCTCGGACTCTTGATTTCCACGCGAGTTCGTTGTGTCTCTCCTCCCCCCTCTTTCTCGCACTCTTTCTATCGATCGTTCAACCGAGAGAAATATCACTCGCGTAACGTGATTTTAGCAAACATCCGATTGGTACGTCTCCCGGACACGCAAACGCGTGGATATTTCACCAACACACACACGCCCGCGATACACCGGAAGCAGTTTTTGCATTTCTCACATGTTAAATCGATCATGCTCCACTTCCGGTTCGGCCGGCCTGCTGCTGTAGTTATTTTCTACTTTCCCCCTCCCCCCTCCACTCCCTTCGTCGTTCCTTTTTTCTACCAAATTTCAGAGCCTCAAACTCGGTTTTACTCAACGGCGATAGGTTTAACGCGATACCGCGCGCTGACTAGACCCTCGAGAGTGTCTCTCTGTTCTAAAATTTCCCTAATGGAGGGGACCGAGCCAGCTGCTCTCTCGTTTCTCTTGCTAAAAGCGCGTGTTCCACCTGCAATGTGTTCCGCTCCCACGCGTCCCGAACTCGATACCAACTAAAAGTCACACACGAAATTCTCTTTCCTCCCTCCATTTTTCATTGTCCAACATCGCGCATCGTGCAGTCGCAATGAAATAAGACTGCAATTTTATGATTCATCGGACATTCCTTTCTGGCCTTATGATTCTTACGATTTATTCTTCAACACTCGGACAGGTCATACAGCCAATTGATCCCGACGCTGATTCACAACGCGATTCGACGTATTAGCTCGACGAACGAGATTTTTTCAATTCCTTTATCTCCTCGCACCTGCTCCCACGTGGTGTAACACGATTCGACTCGTTTCTAATCACCCGAAGGGAACATGCACGCGTGCGACCTTGCGCTGTTCCAACTTTTCACTGCAACAACCTTTTTTCTCCGAAATAATCAAAAATTTGGAATAGAATCGCAAAAGTCGATTTTCAACAACTTTCCAGCAGTTTCCAGCGCTTTGAGGTGACGAAAAATTTCGAAATTCAAACAATATCCGCGCTTACATCGCATTATTTACCGATGTACTGATGTCAAGTGCAAATACACGCTCGACACTCACCAAATTCGGGCGCAAATGATCGCAACATCGGAAATTTATCGTTTCAGCATATTTTTCGACACATTTATTTATTTTCAGAATCGGGTTTACACAAAAACATTTCATTACATTTGGCCTTCAACCTGGGGTGAAAAACGACCCCAGGCGACTTAAAATCCCGCGACCTTTTTCCCACGCGATCCTGCATTGAAAAAGGAAAAGAACGAGCCCAAGTTGAACTCTTTTCGGTAAATTTTACGGGAGATATGAATTTTTCAAGATCGGGTCGATTTATGACTCTGGATTAAGAGCGATCGAGTGCATTGAATTCGGAAAAAAGTGAAAAAACAGTAAAAATTCGTATTTTTGTGGATATACACGCGAAAAATGAATTTTGCAGGGTGTGAGTTAGTTTATTCGACAGTTCGGTGTATCAATGTCAAGAATCTTGAAATAAACACAGGAGAGGGCGAAGCGATCAATCAATAGCGCCTTATCGTTTCTTGCGCGTCGTTATCTTCGGTTGCCTTCAAATCTCTGTTCAGCTCGATTCTTATCAGCTGTCACCGATCAAACTATAGAGCACACACACACACACACACCACGAGAAGCCCAGCCGCGCGCTGCTGCCGACGAGTGTGCGCGCGCATTCGCGCTGTATGAAATAAAATTCCGGAAACATAATAACAAAAAATATTCCCATCAATAAAGATGCGTTCACAAAGAAAAAAAATAGGGAAAACAACGAAGAAGAAGGAAAAGTTTGCGGAAAATGAGCAAATGCGAGCACGTTGACGCCGCGCCAAAACTGCAAAAATAAACAACAGACGTTTTTTTTAACAACTCGAAAACGAAAATCACGCTTTTCGTCAGTGTAGTCTCAATGATGGCACGAGTGCAGCAGAGCGCGGTTACGTAATACCCGCCATTTTGCTTGTCAACCTAAAAAATTTCGAAACGTTTTTCTCTTCATTTTATTAGTGCCTCGCGCACGCAGCGTGGTTTTGTCTTTTCATTAAAAACGAGAGAATTTCTTGGTTGTTTTTGAACCTGTCAGAATTTCTATTGATTCGCACATAAATAATAAAAAAAAATTTTGTTCGTACAATGCACCGGAAATCATGACACCGCCAAGTTCGCAACGTTGGAATCGAACGAAAACGATTAATTTATCGTTCAATTTCGAAAACCATGACAATTTTGAATCTGAATCTCAATTAAGAAAAATTAGAATATAAAAAAACAGAATTTCGTTGCATTCGATCGATGCAACTCATCACAATCGTCCGGAAATGTCATAATTCCTTAGCGATTCCGTCATGGTTAGAAAAAATATTCTTATTCATTTTTGACTCGCGATACTGTTATTGTGCACTGAGCTTTAGGGAATATGCACACAAGGGGAATGACGTCATCGTAACTAGGTTGTTGGGTTAGCGATAGGGATTGAAAATAAAAAAAAAAAACAGGTTGGAGCGGTGGGATGTGTGGTTTGTTCTGCGCACGTGTGAGTAAAGTCGGTACGTGGTTTTCCGTGTGGTGTCGCTAGGCGTCGTGGCACTATTGCCGTCGTCGTCGTCGCCGTCGTCTCCTTTTCCTTCGCTACTTGGCTCGTTCCTTTGCGAGAGCTCGGCGCACAATTCGCATATATGTGCGTGCGTACACCTCTCAGTGTCGTTACTGTCGTTTCGTTGCTGCACGGTGCACAATCCGCGGGGATTGTGTGAGTAACGATTGTTGGAATTAAAGTGGAACGAAAATAGGAATAAAAGTATTAAGGATAATAAATAAAATTTGAAAAAAGGCATCACATTAGCGAGGCGAGTGCAAGAGTCTGTTAAATTCGTCGAGAACGTGAGAAGATTGTGCGCGAGTGTGCTCTTGAGCAAAATCCTTCGTCGAGTGCATATTCGGAAAATAAATCGAGACGGGACGAATAAACGATCGATAAAGACACTGAATTCGGTCCATGTGCTCCGCTGACGAATAAAATGCTGATCAAGGAATTGTGAGTCTAACCCCGAGAGCGTTAAAAATCCCGTGTAGTCCGGCACGCGATTGTATTTTAAACCCGAACGAGCCCCCCGTCAGTAAAATTTCTTTTTCTCTCTCTCTCTCTCGCGCGCGCATTAATCATTTTCCAAAATAAACATTTCGCCGGGAGCAAAAAGGCAGAAAAAAATCTTTTTCAAACTGCAGATTGGCCAGATTTTTACTCAACTCTGCGGGACGAGTGGCTCGCGCGCCCCCCATCGAATCTGAGGGTGGAGACGAGAGGGGAGACGATCGTCGCTAATCTTTAACGTGTCGCGCGCGCCACGGCGTGTCAAACTGTCGAATGGCGCGTGGGAGGTTTTCTTAACTTTTTATTTCCATGAAAATCGCATCGTCTCTCAAGCAGCGGCGAAACTTTTCGATTCTCCCGACTCGAATGACTTTTTTCCAGCTCTTTTCGCAGCCTCGAGGCCGAATAACCTCGTCCCGCAATCTTTTGGCCTCGCGCGGCCTCTCGACATTCGTAACACGAAAAATTAACATATCGCTCCCTTATTTTCGAATCCCACCGCATAACGAAATATATTTTCCTCTTATTTCCCCCCTCGTTGGCCAATTGCCTGCTCCTCGGTGCACTATGCTCGCCGTTTTTCTATCGATCTTTTCACTTTGACCGTTGCCCGCGATTAAATGCCAATTCGCGCCCGATCGCCAACGTGTGACCGTCGACGCGGCGCGGTGCGCAAATTTCTTTTCTCCGGAGAAAGAGACTCAAAGGACGTGACAAAAACGTCCCAAAGACAAACACGCGAGAGCGAGAGAAACTCAAGGTCAAAAACTCGCAGTTATTAGTCACTGCAGGCTTCCCGACACCGCGTCTCTCGTACCAAAAGACCTTCCAATCATTACACGGATTAATCTTTTTTTCTGTTGCAGCCGCGTCACTTTGCCTCTCACGGTCGAAGAGGTACGTCATCAAAACACACAATTTTGCATGAATTTTTATCAACTAGAAATCCGCGTGTCTCACACACGCGATTAACCTCAATTTCAAAACTTGATCTCATTTTCACGTTCCTTTCGAAAAATCCATCATTTTCCCATTTTTCACGTCTTCCCGTTTCATCAGCTGCTTCAAGGACTAAAAAAACTCCGTCAATCACTCATTATTCACTTTTCCCTTGTTTTTTCGTATTTTACTTGAATTTCGCGACACTCGCGACCCGTTTAACTCTCCGGGACACTCCCTCGCGCAAAGACTCTGTTAAATACCATGCGCGAGGGAAATTGTAGCTCGCAAACCGCTCGTTACATTACTTGCAGATTCTGACAAAATTCTAACGCGCACGGACAGAGTTCACGACTTTTTTGCTCCGTAGACTCGTCATTCTTCACAAAAATACTAACTGCAAAGCGAGTTTCTACAACGAGAGGCGCGTGTGATTAAAATTGCCGTTTCGCTCGAGTCATCGTGAGACAAATGACGCTTCTGCAAACTTTAATCACTCGCCGCATTTTGTTACAATTTTTACCGTCATGGTCCATGAGAGCGTAGAAAATACAATGTACGAATGGGCGATTGGATCGCAACAAAAACTCACCATTTTTTATACGAAAGTACAAAATTTCCATGACGCGTCAACAATAATGAGACATTGCGCCATTGCAAACCTGAATTTGGTAGAAAAATTCTTGAGATTGCGTTAATAATCAAAATAATTGATCAAAAAGTCTTTGCCATTGTTTTCCAACAATTTTTTATACAAAAGTACAAAATTTCCATGACGCGTCAACAATAATGAGACATTGCGCCATTGCAAACCTGAATTTGGTAGAAAAATTCTTGAGATTGCGTTAATAATCAAAATAATTGATCAAAAAGTCTTTTCCATTGTTTTCCAACAATTTTTTATACGAAAGTACAAAATTTTCATGACGCAGCAACAATAATGAGACATTGTGCCATTGCAAAACTGAATTTGGTAGAAAAATTCTTGAGATTGTGTTAATAATCAAAATAATTGATCAAAAAGTCTTTTCCATTGTTTTCCAATAGTTTTTTATACAAAAGTACAAAATTTTCATGACGCGTCAACAATAATGAGACATTGCGCCATTGCAAACCTGAATTTGGTAGAAAAATTCTTGAGATTGCGTTAATAATCGAAATAATTGATCAAAAAATATTTTTCATTGTTTTTTAACGGTGAAAACATTCGAGTATCATGAAAACTTTGATTTAGCGCAATGCCGGGTTGGGTTTTTGAAAAATTTTAAAGTTTTACATTTTTGGAAAGACTCTGTTGAGTTTTTGGGGATCGTCATTGAAACGGGAGGATCCTGGTTTTGGTTTTGGGAAATTTTTCCCCATCCGCTGTTCTGGGATGGCAAAGTTCGATTTTTTATTTTTCCTGATTGAAAAGGATGAGGCTGGAGTTTGCAGGCGTTGTAATGCAACGGAATTCTTTTTTTTCTTGGATCAAACTCGTTTTTCAAATGCAGAATGAATCTCGATGGTAAAACGATCGGGTTTTGCAAGAGGAAAAGGCTATTGGGGCGAAAAATTTGAATGATTTTGAAAAGTTGAAGAAATCGTTGATTGAAATAAATATTTTTTGGATGACGTTGAAGTTTGCGTCGTGGGAATGCAACGGGATTTTGCTTCTCGGGCAAAGGGGAAAATGTACGTCGTTTTGAAAAATTAGGATGATTCTGAAAATGGAAAGAAATTGTCAATAAAATTGAACATTTTTTTATGGCTTTTGATCGAGAATTTTCGAGTTGTTTTTTTTAATTCGTCGGGATTTTTCGACCCATCGAAATTAAAAGCTCGGGAGCTCGTTTTTACGATGCTGAAGTTTGCAGCGTTGGAATGCAACGAAATTTAGTTTTTTCTTGACCAGAGCTCGTGATTCTTATTCAATCTTTGGTCAAGACCGTAAACCGATCATTTTTCAGGATCCAAAGAGAAATTCGAGAAAATCATAAACAATTAATGGAAAAATGTATTTATCGTTGCATCTCAACGTTGCGAACTTCAGGGCCATTCGATTTTGTGCTTTTGTCTCATAGACCAACATTTTTTTGCTCCAATCAATCGAACCATGATTAAAAATTTTTTTTACTCATAAATATCGATCATTCTTTAAATATTTACTCGTTTTTATTGCTTATTTAATGAATTTTCGTTTGTTCTTGTGAAAATGTTTAGTACCAAGTGGCTCAGCTGTATTCTGTAGCAGAGGCGAGTAAAAATAATACCGGTGGAGGCGAAGGCATTGAGGTACAGAAGAATGAACCGTTCACGGATTATCCACTGCTCGGTGGAAAATATTCGTCCGGCCAGTACACCTACAAGATTTATCATTTAGCCAGCAAAGTTCCCGGTTTCATCCGTATGCTATTACCAAAGAATTCGTTCGAGATCCACGAAGAAGCATGGAACGCTTATCCTTACTGCAAAACAGTCATAACCGTAATTTTCATCACATTTTTACGTCTCATTCCCAGAGAGTCATGATTCTGCTCGATCAGACCGACCCGAGGCTCTCGTTTTTCAGCAAATCTCATTAGGGACTCGGAAATTAACATTTTTTTTAACGTATACATGCAAAAGACGCGTTTTCAATTTGAAATAATTGCGATAAACGAAACCTGCCAGATGAGCAATTTTTCTGTTGTTGGACAAAAATTTGTCAAGATTTTCTGACAAATTAGAATCGCGGGAATTTCCGAATTTGCTGACTTTTGGAGCAGGACTCGGGAAATCATTGAAAAACCGCAAGAAAAGGCGAATTTTCTTTCAATATTTAAAAACTTGTCAAAATTTTGTAGCGAATTAGAATCCAGGGAATTTCCAGAAGTTTTTTTTTCTGATTTTTGGTCCAGCGCTCGGAAAATTATTACAAAGCGGCAAAAAAGGCGAATTTTCTTTTAATATTGAAAATCTTGTCAAAATTTTTGAATGAATCAGAATCGAGGGAATTTCCGGAAGCTTTTCCCTGATTTTTGGTCCAGGGCTCGGAAAATTATTACAAAGCGGCAAAAAAGGCGAATTTTCTTTTAATATTGAAAATCTTGTCAAAATTTTTGAATGAATCAGAATCGAGGGAATTTCCGGAAGCTTTTCCCTGATTTTTGGTCCAGGGCTCGGAAAATTATTACAAAGCGGCAAAAAAAAGGCGAATTTTCTTTCAATATTCAAAATCTTGTCAAAATTTTTGGACGAATCAGAATCGAGGGAATTTCCGGAAGCTTTTCCCTGATTTTTGGTCCAGGGCTCGGAAAATTATTACAAAGCGGCAAAAAAAAGCGAATTTTCTTTCAATATTCAAAATCTTGTCAAAATTTTTGAATGAATCAGAATCGAGGGAATTTCCGGAAGCTTTTCCCTGATTTTTGGTCCAGGGCTCGGAAAATTGTTGCAAAGCTAAACTATCGATTTCGAAATCGATGGAAATTTCGATATTTTATAAGCATAATCATGACTCCGAGGATGTTTGCGTGTGTGTGTGTGTGTTCCGTGCTTACGTGGTATTTTGAATGATTTGCAGAATCCGGGATACATGAAGGAAAATTTTGTAATAATGATCGAGTCTTTTCACATCGGGGATGTCGGTAACCAACAAAACGTGCACGAATTACCGCCGGATAAGCTGAAAATACGTGAAGTCGTGCACATAGACATTGCGAACGATACGATCCCGAGCGTGGATTACAAGGAGGACGAGGATCCGACAAAGTTTAAATCGCAAAAAACCGGTCGTGGGCCACTGGTCGGTAAAGAATGGAAAAACCAGGTGAAGCCTGTGATGACGTGTTACAAATTGGTCACGTGCGAATTCAAATGGTTCGGACTGCAGTCGAAAGTCGAAAGTTTCATACAAAGAGCCGAAAGGCGTCTTTTCACCAACTTCCATCGACAAGTTTTCTGCTGGATAGATCGCTGGTACGGACTCACGATGGAAGACATCAGAGCCATCGAGGAGAACACCAAGGAGGAACTCGATATGGTTAATATTCATTTTTTCTCCTCACTCCCATTTTTTTTTATCTATCATCAATAAAATCACGTGACACGATACACTCAAGTCCGCAACGTACCGATTTTCGCTCTGGATCCTAAAAAATATCGTTTCATCGTCCTGATTCAATATTCAATAAGAATCTCGAGCTCTGCACGAGGAAAAAACATAAAATTCAGAATTTCAAGAAAAAAACATGAAAAAAATCTGAAAATTTTCGTCACTGAAGTTTGCAACGTTGGGCTGCAAGGGAAAATACTTTTTTTTTTAATTAATTGTACAATTTCATAAATCGTGTCAATTTTCGTACCGATTTTTGGTCTGGATGCTAAAAAAAGATCGTTTTATCGTCTTGATCAAATATTGAGTAAAAATATGAATTAAAGAGAAAAGAAAATTTCTGAAAATCGAAATTTCAAGAACAAAACATGAGAAATACGAAAATTTTCGTCACTCAAGTTCGCAACGTTGGGCTCCAACGAAAAAGACGTTTTCTATTTATATAGTTTGCCGAAACATTCAGTTTTATCGTCCTGATTAAATATTCAATAAGAATCACGAGCTCTGCTCAAGAAAAAACAGAATTTCGTTGCATTCCAACGATGCAAACTTCAACACCGTCTTTTCAACAATTTCCCAAATTTATTTCACCGAATATTGAGTCTCGTACCAAATATTCACGTCACGATTCCCTCTCGACAAAAAACAAGGTTTTTTTTTTCGAATCGACCACCCTTTATATCGAAAACGAACAAGTCAAGATTTTTTCGCTCTTTTTCGCCCTCCAAAAACAGTAGAAAACTGTCAACATTTTTTCTCACCCAAAATTCGTAAAAACTGACTCCTCAATGAATTCTGGACAAAGTTAAGTCTCTCCTGCGCCATAATAAAGTCCTTAAATGACGAAATTGATTTTTCGGCGACTGAGACTGAAAAAAAATGATTTTTTTCCAAAAAATATCGAAAGAAATAAATTTTCGTTTGAATTTACAGCAAAGGGGTCACGGAGAAGTGCGAGGCATGCGTGCCGACGATTGAGACGTCGCCAGCCACCTTTAAATAAGTCTAAATCAATTCTCCTCACACAGACACAGACACACACACGAAAAAACTTACACACTCGCGCTGACGCGCGACACAAAGACACATCCACAAAAACCGACACCGTAAAACAAAGAAAAAAGAAGAATCGTGAAGAAGAAGAAAGGCGCAAGAAAAAGAAAAGCGCAAAAAAAGAGAAAATGGTAATAAAGTAAAATGCAAAGTAATTCTCGCTCAGCCATAAGCGATCCTGCCGGGGTCGGGACAGTTTCCAGAATCCTTCAATCTGTCTTATAGATTCAGTGTCTATTATTCTTATGAATACTTACGAATTATAATTTATTTACATTTACAAATGAACGTTTTTAGATAAATGTACCTACAGTCAAAGAGTAACGTTAATTATTATACATACTAAAAAACAAAACGTGTGCAAATTGGTAACGAGTGTCGCGATAATGCCGAGAGTTTGGTGATATTGTAGATGCTAAAAAAAATTTTGAAACTCCGGCCTATGAGCGCGACATAGGGCATAGAACAAGATTAACAAAAGAAAAAACAGCATACACGACCGAAAAAAATAAGTAAATAGATAAATACAGGCAGAAAAAAACATTGGAAATTCGATATAGTTGAAATTTATGAATGAAGCATTATTAATTGATATTGTAGTTTTATCGTAGGGGCTGTTGAAGTTTGTTCACGGGCTACACGGAAACAAAAAAACAGTTTAAAATACAGTTGTACACAGTTTATATCCGACTCGAAGCGATTGAAAAGCGATATTTACTGAAAAATAGCGCGCAAATTGGCTCAAATCACAGTGTAGTCCAAAGTCAATTTTAACAGTTTAACACTGTTAAACACACGTCGGTGTGTATGTGTGTCGGTGATGACGTCACCAACTGTGGAAAGAATAGCGAAAATACCGTGCCACACTGTAAAATTGAATGAATCGCTCTGTAGTCATTTACTGTAACACTGTAACTATTGCAGCTGCGTTACAGTATGAAAATCGGTGATCTCATGTAATTTTGACAGTTGAACACTTTAACTGGAAACGTTGATGAATTTACTGTAAAGAACTGTTAACGATCCAGGGAAACTGTTGAAATCTCAGTTCGTACAGGAAAATTGTCTGTTCGACTGTAAAATAAAGTGGGTAGCCTGTTGTTTAAGCAGTTTATACCGCGATATTCACTGTTTCTTTTTTTCCGTGTATTTTGAGAACAAACGATAAAAAACTGAGATCGCTGTATGCGATTTCAGAATAACCGGCAAGAATCATGCGTCTGAATGAGACTGTTACTGAATTTCGAAGCCAAAAACGTGATTTTATGGAGAAAGAATGCAATTATTATCCTCGCGACTCGAACTTTTCGTCCGTCGAGCCTTCTTTTTTCTTCGGCGTTTATCTTTCATGATTGCTGCAAAACGCATACTATTTTTGCGTTGTCGACCGAGAACTAACGAATAAAAATTAAGTATGGAAATAGAAGAAAAAACCAACAACTTTTCGGGGCAATAAGAACCGAGTCGTTGCTCGACTGCGCGTGATGATTGAAAGTAAAAATGTGGAAAAAAGGCCGAGCAACAGAGATGAGAAATTTCTCATGGAAAAAGTCCTCGTGCGCGTGTTAATTACTTCAAGTTGCTTCGGCGTCTCGATCAATACACGCGGTCATCGAATGCCCTTGTATCTCGTGTATAATATTGTCAAGCTCCCTCGAAACCTCGTCCTCGATTCGCGCCAGACCCTCTCGAGTACCGGTTACTCTTTATTCCCGACAATAGGGAATTTCGAATCGAAAATATGACGCTCGAGTTTGCAACGTTGGAATGCAACGAAAAATATTTGACTTTATTGACGATTCGTTCAATTTTCAATGGCATCCAAATTTTTCGAGCCGATCTGTTTATCGGACGGCAAAAATCGATTATTTTATCATCGTAATTTTCTTCAATTCTTTTATAATTAATAATTCATATTAAATATTAATATTATTATTTTTGTTAAAAATGAAAAACGAATTTCCGTGCATTCCAACGATGCAAACTTCAGAGTCAAATTGATAATGATTGGCCAACTGATCGACAGGTCGAGAAAAACGTCTCCGGGTCTCTGAGATGCATTATTCACTGTGTGACTTACGAGAGACTCCCGGAACTACTATCTCTGTGTGTATATATGTAAATATACACACATTATATATGTATATTCAAACGCCGCTGTATTATTACGTGAGATGAAAATGAAGGAGGAATTTGTGGGGAAAGAGAGAGTAAGATTAAATATTCTAATAGGTATACATAAAGGAAGCAGAATAAGGGAGAAAGATTGGATTTTGATCGAAGGAATCGAGCATAATGAATATATAGAGAGCTTTTAATGAGGGAAACAGCCAAGTTTCGTTACTTTGGAAACAGAACTGTTTACTTTTCTGCATTATTCCGTAAGATTCTCCGATGTATCGCATGCTAAATAAATAGTCCAATGAGGTTTCAACAATTGACTTTGTTTTTCCATCGTACACTTGACTCCGTTTTATCTGGAGCGCTAAATTTACTCAAGGACACAGTTCTCTATTTTCTGAGTAACGAAATCTCGCTCAAGCGATCTCGATGATGCGCGAGAGTTTGAGAGATCGATTAAAGGTAAAGAGAGGTAGAAATTATGACGTTTGAGGCGTTGGGATGCAGCGAAAATTGAACGAATTAAAAGTTGCATTTTTCGTTGCATTCCCACGTCCCGAACTTCGAGTTGATTAGAAATTAGGCTATTGCAATTAAGGGAGGGAGAACAGGATGGGCAAATGGGCGTGAGGTGAAAAAAAACGCGTCGCGGTTTGTAAATATGTGGAAAAAAATGAGAGAGAGAGAATCGAATTGATTTGGGTTTGTTTTGGAGGAAATGACGCGTGCTAATTTGCTTCGCTTGCATTCCGTAACGATGAGGGAGAGAGTACTTGGTACGATTCACCGAAAAAATGATCGATCTCATGGGACTTATTACTATTACTGTTGTTGTTAATAATTAAGCGAGACCCTTAAAGGAAAGAAACCGGAAACGAAGGTGAGGCTCGAACCGAGAGATCTAGCGAATTATTTGATCCAGTTGAATGGAATAAAAAGCAGGAAACGGAAAAACAAACATCACAGACATACTATATAATTAAAAAAAATGGGACTATCATTTTAAAAAATATACTTTTAAACAACGTATCCGAGGCAGTACCTGAAAGGAAGGTAAATAAATAAAAAGCAATAGAATACGTGCACACCCACCGAAAAGCAAACTAACCAACACACGCGGATCGGGCCTGGTTTTATTGTCGTTTGCACAAAGAGAACGGTATTACAAGTAACTCTCTCAATTTTTAGAAATCTCTCTCCGAAATATCCGCTCCCTACCAAATTTGCATTTTCCCAATGGAAAACACATCGAAAATGCCGATTAAATTTTTTTTTTCTTCATTTGCTTCGTTCGTAATTAAACAAAATAATTAATCAATTATTAAAATAATAATAATATTAATTAAAACAATTAATTAATCATTATTAAATAATTAATTAATTATCATTTCAGTGATAATTAATTTCAATTTTCATTTCAAAAATTCTCCGCAACGAATTTCTTTTGCGAGCCTGTAAAAAAGTGCAAACTTGATTATGTTCGATTTAATTCCAGTTCCGATAGTCTTATCTACTCGATAGCTCGCCACGTTAGTTGCTGCCTGTCAGAGCGGAGCAATGAGAGATTTTCCGATCCCATACCCTCCTCCTTTCCCTCTCCCCCCTGCGACACGCTGCCAAAGGGCCGACAATGATTTACTCAAGGTATATATATTTAAAGAAAACGAAATAAAAAAATAATAATAATAAAATACATTAACAAGTATATGTACATGTATATAAACATTATATATATGTATGTATGGTGTACTGTGCGTACGATGAAAATCTAGGATATACATAATGTCAAGCATGAGTCACGTGGTCGTAAAAAGGCTAAATAAAATCGGAAGAATCATAGCGAATTATGCTGATTTTTTTATTTCAAATCCTTGGTAAAGTGTTTTAAAAAACGGCTTGAAATCGATCAAGATTTATCAACAGTATATAGAAAAATATCCGCATTTTTTAACTCTCTTTCGAGATCCCGTTCGAGACTCAAAGATCCAACAATTGTAGAAGAAAATCGACTGACTTTTCCTCAGTCCGTACTTGCTTTTTTTTTTGGAAAATAAGAATTCAGTCTTTATTTTATTCCGTACTCCTTTATTACGCTGCCGGCTATCACGAGCCTTTGAATCTCCGATGTTCCCTCGTAAATCTCCGTTATTCTTGCGTCCCTGTAATGACGCTCCGCTGGCATATCCGACACGTATCCCATCCCACCGAGAATCTGAATACTCTGGTGGGAACAAAACGTCGCCGTTTCTGATGCTGCCAACTTCGCCATCGCTGCTTCCTGGAGTGTTTAATTATTTCATTCGAATTTTATCTCAAGTTTCAAAGTTTTCTCGATTCTTTAAGATTTTTTTGCCTATTTCGGAGCCTCAAACGAAATTGTGGTTGAAATTTTTGTTTTTCGCATTCATTTCGGTTGGGAAAAGTGAAAATTGTGAAAATTCAAGAAAATTTTCGGTCGGGCAACGTTTTTGATTGATTTTCAATGAAACGGACAAAATTGGGGTCGCCTGAGAATTTCATTTTCAAAGCGCGTACCTTCGTGAAAGGCTTTCCAGTGTCTTTCAAATACGCCGCTCTCCACGTGAGCAACCTTGCGCTCTCCAGTCTCGTCGCCATATCAGCGATTTTTTGTTGTATCGCTTGCAATTTGACTATCGGTTTACCGAAGGCCATCCGTTTGCCTGCATATTCGACCGCGCAATCCAGAGAAGCCTGGGCAATGCCGAGGGCTTGACTGGCGATGCCAATTCTACCGCTATCTGAAAATTTTTATTACGCCCAAGGATTACTCGTCTATGCGTTCAGCGATTGTCATGCTAGCGCGTTCGGTTTCGAGCATTAAAAATGCAAGTTTTCACGACTCATCAGGTAGTCAATAAAATTCTAACATATTTGTCGCATTCTTGCGATGCAACTAATAACATTTTATACACGGAGAGAAATCAGTATCAAAAATTACATCGTAATTGTTCATTTATATTCGTTTCCAATAGCCTTCTCTTTTCTTTTGCAAATAATTCATTAAATTCTGAAAAAATGGTTGCGATAAATTAATTCTTTACAAAATAACAAACTATATTGTCAAAATTTTTTTAGAAATAAACTGAAATGAATAATAAAATTTGCGAGTCTTTCAAGAATCGCCTTCAATCCGACTTTTTCCCGAAATTCAATCATTTTTAATGTGATTTTGCGCAAAATTGACTAAATTTGGCAAAAAAAGTAAAATCTTGAGCGATTTTTAAATGAATTTGAAATTTTATCATGAAATTTCATTCATCTTGAGAATTTTCCAAGAATTCAATTCATTAATTTATATAAAAAAGACACGAATATTCTGGGAGATTATGAATGAAAAATTGCTGTGTATTTGATAAAATCTCTCAGAGGCACGAACTAGTGCCGGGGAACTTTGATGTCATAGTAATTTCTGATACAATTTTCTGTCCGTGAGAACTTTTCGAAAAATGGTTTCAAAATGAATTGGCCAACAAAAAAAAGGTCGAATTTCATGAAAATATAAAAAGCTCGAATCCAAACGTGTTTTTTACACGAGTATTTTTAGAATGAAACAATTTTCTGTGCCGCTGAAGCTCGCGACGTTGGAACGCACTAAAAAATGTATCTTTTCATTGTTGATCCGTTAAATTTTGAAAATCGTTCGGATATTTCGAGCCGATAAACTTTCCTGGTCGCTTTGCCAGAGAAATAAGAAAATTTCGTTCAATTTCAAGGATGAAAACGTGAGAGTGATGAGCTTTATGATGTTGAAGTTTGCAACGTTGGGCTGCAACGAAAAAAACTTGCTCTGTTAATTTTTCCTTGAATTTCAAAAACCACGACGATTTTCGTACCGATTTTGGGTTTTGATACAAAAAAATATCGTTTTATTGTCCCGATCAAATATTCAATGAGAATCTCGAGATCTGCTCAGGAAAAAACGGAATTTCGTTGCACTCCAACGATGCAAACTTCAACATCGTTGAGTTTTTTACCTAAAGTCATCATGGCAATTTTGAATCCCATTCCAGGAGCTCCCAAAAGATTCTCCTGCTTGACTCGGCAATCCTCAAAAATAAGAGAACAAGTGCTGCTGCCCCTGATGCCGAGTTTGTCTTCTTTTTTGCCGATGCTCAGTCCCTCGCTCGGGGAATCAACAATGAAAGCGCTGATGCCCTTGTGCTTGAGCGACTTGTCGGTAGTGGCGAGAAGAACGATGGCTCGAGCTTCGTGGGCGTTTGTTATCCAGGATTTCGTGCCGTTTATTCTGTAAGAGTCGCCTTCGAGTTTGGCAGTCGTAGAAGCTGCTCCGGCGTCCGAGCCGTTTCCTGGCTCGCTCAAAGCGAAACAGCCGATTTTTGTGCCGTCGGTAAACGGCGTGACGTATTTATCTTTTTGGGACTCGGTTCCAAATTTCTCCAGCGGACCGAGGTACAGGGAATTCTGAACGCTCATTACGACTCCGGCACTGGCGCAGCCTCTGGAAATCTCTTCCATGGCGATTACGTAAGCCATGTAATCGAGGCCGGTGCCGCCGAGCGATTCCGGAGTAGCGATAGCCATGAGGCCGAGTTCGCCCATTTTTTTAATTTGTTCGGCAGGAAAAAAGTGTTCTTTGTCGATTTTTGAGGCTATCGGCTTCAATTCGCCTTCGGCAAAGTCTCTGCAAGTTTTTTGCAGCATCCGATGCGTCTCTGGCAACGAAGACAAAGACGCGATGCATCTTTTGATGCTGGCAAACTTCTGAGACTTGCGGCATAAACCTGCTCGACGAAAAGCATTTAAACATCGTTATTTTCGTCCATTTTGACGTTTTTTCTACTTTTCTACTTTCGTCTTTTCTGCAGCGCCTTTTTCAACCGTTTTTCTTTACGAAGGGCCTGTATAAATTACAATCACACACTTACCTAAGTGTGAGAATTTCCGTGGACTTATCGCAGGTACCTAGTACAAATATTCAAAGCGGCAAACTGTATTTTTATGTTAATAAGCCAACATAACCTCAAAAATCTCGATTTTATCGCGAAACGTCAAACTAGCATTTGCCCCGGTAAACTAATACGAAAAAGCGACTGTTTTTCATGGTCTTCCGCTCTTGCAGCCGCGATGAATGATTTCGAAACAGGTTTCGAAGTCATTTTTCTACTTGTCATCGAGTTTTCGTGGGAAATTGATTAAAACCTGCTAAATTGTGGTCCAAGTTTTTCGTTATTAGAAGATCGATCGCCGTTTGTTTTTTGTTGGAGATTCTGTTAGTTCGTTCAACTTTTTCGATTGTACTCACCCATCAAAGTTACGCTATTCATTTTTTATTGTATTTACTACTGCTTTGAATAGGAAAAAACACACACACACACGGGAGAGCAGACGGAGCAGACGCGAAAAAGTGATCTTTGCACGATCTTCGAAATCGATCGTTCAAAGGGCAAACGATGCTTCAATTTAATTTGCAGTCGCGACCATCAGAAATGCGCGGCTCTTGTTATCACCAATAAACACACTCGAGTTGCTCTTATATTATTCAACTGCCCTTGGCCAAGCCTGACCCCTTCCATGCTGGCGAAAGTTCCATATATAGAAAAGATGAATAGCCGCGTGCATGGACTCGAATTGTCAAGTCTATAAATGCACGTCAGTTTTTTTTTAGACACTCGTATCGTATAGGAATCGCACTTTTTCTTCTCGCACTTGAGTTTTGACATTTTTCAGATTTTCCTGTACTGTTTTGTCGCTAAAGTCGACCAATGAGAACGTCGAATCTGCCCAGCATTTTCTCATGCTCATTTCTCGCCTCCGAATCCGTGATTCGTCGTCAAATTTTCGAGATTTCGTAATCACTGTTTAACCCTAGAACGGAAACCTTATTTTTTGCCTAGTTCGACTCATAAATGAGCCAATTTTGAAATATTCATATCTCCGGTAAAATTCACCGAAAAATGTTCAACTTGGGCTCATTATTTTCGTTTTTTCATGCAGGATCGCGTAGGTCTGGGGCAATTTTTGTTTCAAGTCGAAAAATCTGTCAAAAATGCGGTTAAATGGATTAAAAACGAGAGAGAACGAAGGGAAAAAGGGCGCGCGATTTGAAGTCGCCTGGGCGGTCATTGTTAAGATGAATCATGAAAAGAATCATTAAGGGAACTTTGTCCACACGGATTTTATTTATCACGAATTCGCAGCCACACATTCCGCGATTTTGATCGTGTAAATACGATGATGAATAGATCTAACGTTTGGTGGAGTGAAAGTTTTGCCATTTATATAAATTCATGTCAAAGATCGTGGGAATAAATCAAAACAAATGGGTCATGCGTTGGACTGCGTGGAACGAGAAGACCCAGCGACAAATCAATATAATATTCCTTATCAAGGTTTTGCACGTACTGTATTTTACGAGGAACCTGCGCACATTGCAGCAGGCGGAAGGGCGCATGCCCCGAGCGGCTTTGGTCCATATGTCGATAAACTGTCAGGGAACAAAGGGTGCGCGGAAAAGGGAAAAGTGCGACGAACTGTGCCGGTGAATTTTCACTCGTTCCCGCCGCCGTCCCGAGCGTCCATATTTATCGCGCGTTCCGTTTTTCTCTCCGAAGAATCGAAAAAACTTCTAGTCCCATTAAATCCTTGCTATCGTTTGATTATTTCGAACCTTCGCAGGAAAAATGTCGGGCAATAAGTGCGTCAAGCCCCCTCGCAAACCCTACACCAAGGAACCTCATGAAATGAGCCACTCCGAAAAGCTCAGGCTCATTGACGATGAGCTCAATTCTTTTTACAAGTAAGTCTTTTAACAATAATTGCTCCCCATTGATCCAACTTTGACACACAGTTTCGTCAATATTCAGACACAATTTCGAACCACTCCGAGTCACCCGAAATATCAACATGGCTCCGAGCCCAAGATCGAGGCGGGAATCGGAGTCAAAATTCAGCAAGATTGACGATTCAAAAAATTGAGTTTATAAATGAAAAAAATAACTCGATTTGGGCGCGTCACATTCGCGACGTTTTTTTCCCAATTACACACAATTATTTCAACTCGAACAATTCGTCGTTGCTAACGATTCAGACACACGTTCGCGAAGTAAATATTGGAGATGAAATTATGTCGAGATCTAGAATAATCTAATTTTGAGTTTAATTAAAATTCTTGTGACTGAATAATCGATGAATAATTTATATTATTCCGCGATTTTTATTCATTTATTATTAAGTTCAGTAAACTTTGTCATTTAATTATTTATAATTTATTAAATTCAAAATAAAATGAAATAAATTTAATTTAAAATCGAATAAAAATTATTTATTGAATTAGAAATTTCGTTGTCCAAAAAAATGTGATGAATTTTTTATCAATATGAATTAATCAAAGCAAAATGTCAAAAAAATCAAAGTCAAGAATCAAAATTGATATTATTACGCGATTTTTATTTATTTATCATTAAGTTCAGTAAAAATTTATTATTAAATGATTTATTATTCATTAAATTCAAAATAAAATAAATAAATTGAATAAACAAATGAATAAAATAAAATAAATTAAGTAAAAATTATTTATTCATAAAAATGTGAAACATTTTTTATCGATACGAATAATTTGAATGAAACTGTCAAAAAATATTCGAACTATCAAATAAGCGAAGAATTCGAACGGTTTTGAAAATTGTTCGAAATTATTTTTATTCTTTAATGTATATTTATGTGTTTACCGTGAAAAATTAGGTATTGCCAGCAAGCTGGATTCACGGAAGAGGAAATGGACATTATTTGTCAGCCTCTGGTTGCGGCGATGCGTCGCTCTTGGCTGCAGCTTGTACTTAGAGCAACTTTGATACTCATTGTAATCGGTACAGTCGCTTGTGCCGCAGCTCAGCTCGATTTTGTGGGAACTCACTTTTCCGCAATAAGTCGATTGTTGGCGATAAAAATTCTTCCCTTTTGGAACTGGCAACATTTCTATCACGAAAATTGTATGATCAACAATCCCTTTTATAACGATTATCCGATCACCGAAGAGGATTGCGTGGTGAATATTTTTCCAAATTTCCATTTTTTTCAATTTTCATACAAAATATTTGACTTTTCTTCAAATTCTAATAAATCAATAAAAAAGAAACGGATTTGAAATGAATTATTTCAAATCTTACCATTTTTTCTTAATGTGCCTAATTAAGAAAAAAATTCAAATGCAATCAATTCAATTTTTATCTTCAGACTTGTGAGGCACTTGAGACAATTGACCGCCTTTCGGACGTCAGATATCGTCATCTCGTTGACAATTATTTGAGCCGTGATGCGCCAGCCATAATAACCGATGCCATGGACTCGTGGTCCGTCATGAACACCGATTACTTTTGGTTCGACAATATTACCCACGTGAGTTTTTATTTCGAGAGCAGCAACGGTCGGCGATTGAGAAAAATCTCGTCTCGAGATTTCAAAAGATGACATGCAATTCTTTAATCTGCTAGAAACTCTGAAAAACGTTCGAAAAATGCCGAGAAAATTTGTTTTCCTCTGAAACTTTCTTATCAATTGATTTGCTTGATGATTATTTTTGAAAATTGTATCGAAAGGATAAAAAGTAAGAAATTATCAAGTTTTTGTCAAACGCAATTTCTAAAATTCTTTGAAAAGGCTCAAAACTTCTTATCAATCGATTTGCTTGTTGATTATTTTTGAAAATTGTATCGAGTAGATGGAAATTATCAAGTTTTTGTCAAACGCAATTTCTAAAATTCTTTGAAAAGGCTCAAAACTTCTTATCAATCGATTTGCTTGTTGATTATTTTTGAAAATTGTATCGAGTAGATGGAAATTTTGAAATTATCGAGTTTTCGTCAAACGGAATTTCTAAAATTCTTTGAAAAGGCTCAAAACTTCTTATCAATTGATTTGCTTGTTGATTATTTTGAAAATTGTATCGGAAAGATAAAAATTTCGAAATTATCAAGTTTTTGTCAAACGCAATTCCTAAAATTCTTTGAAAAGGCTCAAAACTTGTTATCAATTGATTTGCTTGTTGATTATTTTGAAAATTGCAATAAAATTTTGAAATTATCGAGTTTTCGTTAAACGCAATTTACAAAATTCTTTGAAAAGGCTCAAAACTTCTTATCAATTGATTTGCTTGTTGATTATTTTGAAAATTGTATCGGAAAGATGAAAATTTTGAAATTATCGAGTTTTCGTCAAACGCAATTCCTAAAATTCTTTGAAAAGGCTCAAAACTTGTTATCAATTGATTTGCTTGTTGATTATTTTGAAAATTGTATCGAGAAGATGAAAATTTTGAAATTATCAAGTTTTTGTCAAACGCAATTCCTAAAATTCGTTGGATCCGCTAAGAACGTTTGAAAAATGTCGAGAAACGAAAATAAAAGGCTCAAAACTTTTCATCAATTGATTAGCTTGTTAATTATTTTTGAAAATAGTAAATTTGTCTTCAGCTTTACCTGGAAAACGAGCGTCTCATGGAAACAGTGCCATGTGCTCTGACCTCCAACTTACGGACTGGCTCGTCGGACCTCGCTGCATTTTTGCGACGGGTTCACTCGCCGGAGGTTGGGAAGTGGTTCGTGCATTGGCAGAATTGTGACATTAACGCGGTCAAGGTGCTCAGGAAGTATTACCAGCGTCCGTACTTTTTGTCGAGCACCGTGTCGCCCGCGCATTTCAATTGGGTCCTCATGTCTTCCGACTACAACAGTCCGAGCTACAAAAAAGTGGAGCTCGACTCGGGCCTCATCGCGCTCGCCCAACTCCGCGGAGCCACGCAATTGCGACTAACGCCGATTAATCCGTGCAACAGTTCGTGCCCCGAACTCATCGCGGATCTCCATCAGGGCGAAATGTGTAAGCTTTTCATTTCCAGCAACGTTTCCCATGGCATTTTCAAAAAAAAAAAAAATCAAGAAATCCACCAAAATTCGATTTTTTTTTCGAGCTTTTCTGTACAATTTTCCACACTGCCTTGACCTTTTTTTTTTTACTAGACTTCAGAATCGAATTTGAAAAAAAATGACGAAGCTTTTCGATGAGGGTTTGAAATGCCATTTTTTGCTTAATTTTCTTTGACAAATAAATAGAAATAATTTAAAAAACGGAAAAACTTTCAAAAATTCGATACGAGTGACGGAATTTTTTTTGAAAATTTCCACAAGATTTTTCAAATTGACTCGATCTTTTGTTGGATTAGATTGCAGAATCGAATTCGCAAAAAAAACTACGGAGCTCCTTTCTAAAACTGCATTCTTCTTCTCAATTTTCTATTATAAAAAAAAAGAATTAAAAAAAAAAACGAGAAACTCACAAAAATTCGACAAACACGAGTTTTGGATAAACTTTTTTTGGAGTACATTTCAAAGTCGAATTTGAAAAAAAGGACAGAGTTTTTTCTGAGACTTTGAAATGCATTTTTCTTCCTAATTTTCTTGTATAAAAAAAATAGAATAGAAAATCGATGACATTCTGAATAAAAGTCTCGTTGAATAAAAAAAAAATCACGAAATGAAAATTTCCACTGAATTGTCCACTTTGAATGAATTATTCGACAAGATAATTAATTAAATCGATACGACAATTCGATTGAATCTCGGCAACGAAGCGAAAATTGGTGTTGGCGAAAAAAAATAATAAAAGACGTTTCTTGTGACGTTTCCAGTGGTATTTACGAACTTGATGTGGACCCTGGAATACGCGCCGATGAGAGGGCTCGACAACATAGCGATCCTGACGGAGACGGTGTGGGAAGAAGATCCTTAGAAAAAAGTGGCACTCGAAAAATGCCCAAAGTTTCTTATCGAATCTCTAGTAGAAAAGAAAAAGCAAAAACTATAATCATGAAAACAAAGCGATAAAGCTGAAAAGATAAAAAAAAAGTAAACTTTTTGTCAAACTGAGTAAAATAAACGAAATGCTATGCCAAAATGAAAAATATCGAAAAGTATCTCATTTGCCTGTGCTCGCACGAACGACGATCCTTCGCGTCGGATATAAAAAGCACGAGGTGTACCAGAATTAACAAGAAACAATATTTGTTTTTTTTTATTAATTAATCGTTTATAATAACATTTTATTTCTTTTTTCACGACTTTAATGCTACTCTCTCGCTCTCTCTCGCTCTTTCGTTCTCGGTCACTTGCCCGTTCCTCACGCACCATTCCTTCCAACTTTCGTTTTTAATTCTGGCTCGAGTCTGCTTTTTTTATTATTTATTCGGGATAACAATGTTCGGAATAAATCCCTCAACGAACGCACGATTTATTTCTTCTCTCGTAACGTTCCGGGGCAATTCGTCGTATAGAAAAAACAAAGCGCAAGGTTTACTCGATGAGAAACTTTAGCGTGGCGATTTGCATTCGTATATTCATTTTTATCGTCTTTTTTTTATCTTTTCTAGTAATTCCTATATATATTTCAATATATATAGAGGAGGCGAGCAAAGCCACCAAGAAAAAGGTGCAATTTTCGTCATTTTTCGAACGTCAAAATTCAAAATTTTGTCATTTAAATTTCATAAAAATGATGCAACAATTTTTCAGATTGGAGCAATAAAAAATTCGCCCTTTTTTTGGGCTTTCCCAAAGGCGCAATTTTTTTTGCTTTCAAATCTAAAAATTCAAAATAACTCGAAATTGAAATTTCACAAAAATGATGGAATTTTGTAAATTCGTGAAATCAAAAATTCTCCCTTTTTTTTGGGTCATTCGCTTTCATTATTTTTTCCCTATATATGTGTTTGTGTATCTGCGTAGATGTTTATCATATATCATTTTTGTATCCATTCTTGTTATTTCTTTATTTTCGTATTTGTTAATTTTGTGGCATGCGCTTAAATCGATGCGATATAGATGTATTGAAAAGTTGTATATTTTAAGGGTGTACGGTGTTTTTTAAAAAATAATTCATACCAACATTCGATCGGTCTAACTTCGGATTTGTAGGCGATTTGATAAGGTTTTGGTAACCCTCCATAGACAATTAGCGCACTGGGCTAGACACACACGGGTCTGGCGTGTCCTCGCGTTTTTACTTAACTTGGAGTCGTTAAAAAAATTGGAAATCATTCGGGAAAATAGTTTTGAATCTATAGAAAAAGAGGCTATACCGGGTGATGGATAAAAGTTGTTTTTTTTTATTTTTATTGAATGGTAACTACTACGAAAAACGAGAAATTCGCTGAACGGGCACTCCGGACCCATGTGTGTCTACGGAGGGCTAAATTCGGATGGGACTGAAGTTTGCAACGTTGAGGTGCAATGAAAAATACGTTTTTCTATTAATTTTTTGTTTCAATGACAAAAACCGTACAAATTTTCGTGCGGATTTTGTCTTTGGATCCTAAAAAAAATCGTTTGACTGTCGTAACAAAATATTGGACAAGAATCACGAGCTCTGCTCAAGAAAAAACGAATTTCGTTGCATTCCAACGATGCAAACTTCAGCATCGTTAAATTCGGTGCGTATAGTACGAGAGAAAAGAAAATTGTAGGTTTTCTTTGCTCAGAAAACCAGTGGGGAGAAAAAATCCGAAGAGTTTGTTGGTGAGTTGAATTTTAAGGGAAAACTCGTTAGGGGTAGGTCAGCAATGTTTTTCCTTCGATGAAATGAGCTTTTTTCGTGTCGTTAAATGACTCTCGGAACCTTGCTCGGTAATCCTTGGCTCGAAACTCATCGTAATCGTCCTTCGTCCTTAATTCCTCGCTATACCTCGAATTTCCATCGCTATTGATCCTGCGTGTTCGTATTTTTTCGTTTTTTTTTTTTTTTTTTTAATTTCTTGTTAATTTGATAGAAAATTCTACGGTTCGAATCAATCTCGTGTACTTTCTCGCTATTGAGTGAAATTCTTTAATTATTTCGTTAGCTCATCATTTTTCACTCTCCTTGGCTGTGTACAGTTAATTTTTTTTCTTCTCGTCAATTACTTTTCGTCAAATACCTAATTATACTTAACGAGATATAGAAACTCTTAGGAGCTACGATCTCGCGTTCACACGTTATGAGGGGCGTGAGAATTTCTTCAATTTCTCTCCTTTTCTTTTATTTTATTTATTTTTTCATTATTTTATACGTTTTTTAAATATTTTTATCGTTATTCTCGTATGATTTCCTTTTAAGATTAGTTATGAAAGCGAATGAATTTTATACACGTATATTTTTAGCGAGCGATCCACAAGTACGTTCTCTTGTGTCTGGTGCACGTGTGCATATCAGGAGGAATTAAAGAAATGTCCAAAATCTTTAAACGACTCATAGAAGAGATAGTCTTGAAAAAAGGATCGTGAGATTTTTCGAGTTTTCTTTCGAAATCTGTTTTTTTTTTTGGTTTTTTTTTTCGAGATCAAGAAAAAAAAGACACAGATTTTTGTTTTTTTTTTTGGCTGTATCGATCGTACACGGTTTCGAAATTTTTTTATAGTAATACGTGCCACGAGCAATGATGCGAAAAGGTTTCAACATGAAAATCGATTATTTTCCATTTTCTAAACATTATTCGTTCGAAATGTCGAAAAGGCCAAGTGAATCTTCTCGTCTGCTGACATTCGAACAAGTCCTCGTTCTCATTTTGTCTCGCAATCTCTCTACTTTGCTCGTATACTTTCGAAATTCATATTTCTTTGCTATCGTCTCGTATTTATACGCGCGTACATAAAAAACAAAATCTATTCATCTCATTTATTGATCGTCAGTGTGGAACTTTTTCTTTTATTGTTTTTTTCCAACAGACGCAACAGAGCTTTTTATTTTTATTATTTTTCTTTATATCTGTAATAGATACGTCGTAGTACGCATAACAACAACAACATCAACAACAATAATAATTCATCATGTACGACAGATCAACGCGAGACGTAAATCATTTTGTTCATTCGATCGCACGATTCAAGATTTTTCAAATCATTTCAATAAATTTCTCCCCCAAGTTCCGAAAAAAAAAATACACGTCGATTAACGTCGAAATCGTTAAAATCGAACAGAAGAAAAAATAATAAAAACGAGAATTAAAGAAAAAGGAAAAAAAGCGACGGAACCGGAATTTCAAATTTCTCATCCGAATTCGCTCGCAGCTTGATTGTATTCATAATTATTGTCTAACGTGATTATTTTTCAAATCATTATTTATTTCCTCGTAATATCATTAAACTCGCGAGGACGAGAACCCAAGAAATTTTCAGTAACGATTTTTCATCCCGAGACTGCAGACCCAAACGTTTTGTTCGCAACAACCAAAAAATCCTGAAACTAATCAAATTAGACCGCGGTGTGCAGGAGAAAAATCACAACGAGTGCGTTTGGTCCACGATCGCGATTTCCGAGCCTGACACATAAAAAAAAAAACGTAAGAAAAGCAAGAAAAATGAAAATTCAATGAAAAATTTGGCGTTGAGTCAAAACTTGTCGAAATTTTAATATTTTTTCCAAAAATCATCGAGATCGATCGTGAGCTCGAGAAAACAAGAAAAAAACGTCGAAAACGAGCATTTTCGAAAAAGCATCTCGCGTTGAAACTATAAATGGATAATCGAAAGTTGTTTGAATCGATAGACGAGAGAGCTCGCGTGATGAATAGCACGAATCGAACAATACGGACTGTAGTCTAAAATACGAAAACTTTTGTACACAACATCAGCAGAACAATTCACGGTAATGGCTGGTAAAGTCTTGTTGGTTGATTAATAATAATAGTTAACGAGATAAATCGATCTATACGGATTAGGGTCGGGTTTGATACAACGTACGACGTGAGATTTGAGTGATGGTCATCATTTTTTCAACATATCTCTTCTACATTGGATCTACGAGTATACAATTTTTATTTTCTTCGTTTCATTGTTTTTTTCATCATGGATAAATAGTGGACCCGAGAATACTAATAATGCGACGAAACGGGTGTCAGGAAAGTTCCTGGACCGTTCGATAAACCGTAAAACCGCGTGACAGCTCGTCCCGATTATCTTTCCACCCTAACAATAATAATTCGACGAAAAAAATCAATGAAATAGTCAGACATAACGAAATAAAAGCCTGAACAAAGCCTGTAAAGCACTTCCGCGTTCAGTTGAGCCGATAGACCTTACGTGTACGTGGACCAGCTAAGCTCCATAATATTCCGCATAAATTTGCACCGACTTGAAAATAAAATCCTCATATACAGTGACGACGAGCCTGACGACAAATAAAGATAGTGAATTAAATTCGATGGAAAAAAGAGGGCGATTAATATGTATATATATATATATCTATGGAAAAACTAGGAAACCTTTCATAACCCGCATGATATGTAGCCAAGGCTGAATCGCTCATACTCCAATGTCAAAATTCAAATGTACATATATGAATATATACACGCGTATAATACGACAAAATGCGACAAGCGATGCGGCTCGTAACAAATACATGACGGAGCATCGCGTGTCGTTAATGCGGACCGAAAGTCCTCGCAGTCGTAATAATAATCAATAATAATAAATAATCAATTAAATTAATATGAGCATAAATAATAAACAATTACGTAACGTTAATAACATTTAATTCTATTTACCCAACGCAGTCATATATATATATTATCTCGTTTATTGTTTCATCTTGTCATTTCCAATGGTTTTTGCTTTGCTGACCTTTTTTTTCTCACCATTTCAAAGCAATTTATATATATATATATATATATATTTTTATATATATATTTGATAAAGTACTTTTGTTTTTATTATACATATTATAGAGTTATCGGCGGTGACCGTCAGTGTGTGTTGTGTCGAGTACGTTTTCGTTATGTTTCGTGTCAGTGTGTTGTGATTATGATTATTTTTTCGTGATATTGTACCGGCGTGGATAGTCGAACATTTTGATAACGTTCTCGATTCGATTCAGTCTCTTGGGCATTTCGATTCGCACACGGCCTAATGTATTGTTTTTTTTTTTCCTTTTTTCTTTTCAATTTTTTTTAGATATTATTATAAGTGTGGGTGTGTGTGTGTGTGTGTGTGTGTGTTTCTCGAGAGCATTTGGGGCCCTCGGCTAATGGCGATAATTAAAATTTATTATTATTATTTCTCCAAGATTTTTCGTCGTCGTCCTTTTTACACGCAACATCCACATCTTGTTCGTCTTTTTTTTTCATCGTTCCCTCTCGCTCACACTTTTTTTTCTCAACTTCATTAAATTTCCCCCTATAATAATGGAATGGCACGTTTTTGTTTTTCAACTAAACGAGATCGGTGAACGAAACGCTGATTTTTTTTGACATCGACTCGCCAGCCTCCCGAATAATCACTCTGTCGACTTTTTTCTCGGTGCCCGCGAATCGCTTTCCCGTCTCAATTCGCTCGAGCCAATAATGTACTTTTTTTTTATTCTTCCAATATCACGAAATCCACGTCAAAGCGCCTGAGCTATGAGCAGAGTCGATTTTAACTCGCGTAGTTTAGTTATTTAGTTATTTTCAATTTACAACACTCCGACGTGGACCTCGCGCACTCAAGAATGCAGCTCGCTCGCGCTCTCTTTCTTTTTTCTATTAATTGTTTAATTAATATACTCTCTTTGATACTCTCTGGCAAAAGATAAATAAAGGTCGGATACTTTGTACAAAATACGATACAAGTTGCAATTTCATAACCATTTTTGCAATTTTTAATATTATATGTATATGTATAGTTTGTATATGTGTGTACTTTATCGTCATACACCGGTTTATGCTTTTTCATCCCTTAAAGTCCTCTGTTTCACTCTCTCGCGCCCTCCCACGTTTTTTATTCTCCGTAAGCCTTTCTGCTTGCCTCGTCGCTTCTCATAACGATATTTTCATATTCTCGCATTCCTCTGTCCCAGCGATTCGCCCATTTATCGCTCAAACTATTGTGCAATTGCGATCGATTAATGCAACGAGATTAAAACTCGGAAGTGGCATTAATTAACATTAAAGTCCTTCATCGTTATCTCGCGCATCGTTATCTCGACAATTTCTCAATCTTTTCACGCGGCCACACTCTCTCTCTCCCTCTTTGTCCAGCACTCGCTCGTTTTTTCTTCGTGTTTTATCGTTCGACGGGAAAATAAAATGACAAACTCTTTTCCCAACTTTCTCGTCGTTACGTTTCTGTTTGGTTTTTTGTGTGTCATGACAAAATTACTTTATTTAGGATTTTTTGATAATTTTGTACCAACATTCTCGAAACCAAAATTAACAATTTCCTGATATTTCATTTACAATTTTTAACTTTTCCCGTCTAGACGCGTGGAAACTCAAGTCGCCTCTCGTTTCTGTGTTGCAAAAAAATGTGTTTAGGTTTTTTCTTGAGCGTTTTTGGCGGTCTGCAAAAAATCTTGAATACATTTTTTCTTTGCGACTCGACATTCGCAACTTTTTCAACGAACCGTGACTTGAATTTGGACGCGATTAGACGAGGAAAAGTTAAAAAGAGCCTTGCAAAGTCAGAAAAATTTTCTTCACAGGAAAAAACTGTTGGTTTTGGAGGCAAAAACGTCTGTAGAAAAATTTCGGAAGAACCTTAAATAAAGTCGTTTCGTGATCGTAATGCGTCCAGGTAAACGCAAAGGGAATTAAAAAACTACAGATTTGAGAAAAAAAATGCAGATGGCCCGGGAGGTGGACAAATCCGCGGAAATGGGTCGAGTGAGAGGAGAGACTGTTTGTACGGTGAGACGAATGAAACGAAACGAAATAATTGTTTTTTCTTCAATCAGTTGAGCCACCACCTGATTACCATTTAATTAATTATTTTTTCTAAATAATTATTCTCCTCTTTCGCTTCGTTATGCTTTAACAAGAGATGACCCGAGATTTATTATTCATTACGTTTTTATCGTTTACGGATATGATTATAGTTTGTGTCGGGGTTTTTGAGGCATCTCAAGGCACGCCCGCGATTCCCTTAACCTTTCTTCAATTATTTTCTTTCAGCTATAAACAATTAAAGCTACTTCATTCCCCACTTTCACACTTTTCTACCTCTAAACCTCCCGCTCGTTCGCTATTTATTTCGTTCTCTCTCGCTCGGTCTTCCAGACATTCGGCTCGACTCAACGTACACTAACCAGATGGTGGCTTCGCGCTCAATGTCTCGATTTTCAACCAACAAAAACGACAGTCCGAGAGACGAATTAACGTACCAAAACTTTAACATTCGCGGATTCGCGTCAAATCCGTTCGGAGTAAAAATTTATTCGGAATGAAAAAAAATTGCAATATTTATTAGAACCCGAAAATTTCTCACGTTCGAGCGAGCGGTGAGTGAAATTTCTCACAAAACTGTTGCAACGAAAAATCAGCAAAGAGATTCTACGAAAAAAATGGCAAAAATAGATCGAGGACAAAAAATCGGAATCGAGGCGACGAAATTTTCTGAGAACGGATTTGACAGGACAATCTCATGGAATCTGATTGATACGTTAATCGATAATAAAGCTGGAGTTATTTGGCAATCGAAGGAATTTTCGTCAAGTCGTAATTCACGAAATTACATGCACACGGACATATAAATTTCGTGAGTTTAACCCTAGAACGCTAGCCCGGGGTGAAAAACGACCCCGGGCGACTTGAAATCCCGCGCCCCCTCCCTCGTGGATTTTCGACTCGAAGCAAAATTGGCCCAGGCTCGCGGCAATTGAATTAAAAAACGAAAAGAACGAGCCCAAGTTGAGCCCTTTTCGTTCCATTTTACCGGAGATATGAATTTTTCGAAATCAAATTTAAGAAGAAAAAAGGTTACCGTTCTAGGGTTGATATATATTTATATATGTTTGTGTATAGATATATTTAGGCATAGTGAAGAACGAGTAGTCGATAGGTCGAAGCGAGAAGGTTATAATAAAGAGAGAAGGCCTCGGGTATGAATATTACAACAATGTGAATATCTCGCGATGTTAATTTGGATAAAATATTGTAGAGCCTGACCGAGAGAGTATTCGAGAAGTGACAGAGACGATAATCGATTAATCAAACGTCAACAATAATCGTGATTTAAAAGTCTCGGGGTGTACTCTGCTGAGAGTATCGTTGGCGGTGACGACACCGAAGTTCGCAACGTTGGAAATGAACGAAAAATCCGATTTTCTATTTATTTTTTGTTCCATTCAAAAAACCATGACAATTTTCATACCGATTTTGTGTCTGGATCCTAAAAAAAGATCGTTTCATTGTCCTGGCGAAATATTGAATGAAAATTGTCAATAAAAAAGCGAATTTCGTTGCATTCCAACGATGCAAACTTCAACACCGTTAGCGGTGCCGGGAGCGCATTAAATATTCTCTAATAATTAGCGAGACACCGTGATGGTGAGTGTCGGAAACTGCAATTATTATTTTCTCGGCATTTTCTGTCCTTTCTTTCGTTTTCATCATAATTCGACATTTCGTAGCGACAATGAATCTCGTTGGAATCGAATTGGACGAACGACGTACGAATCTCGAATATAAATATATACATGTATACATTTTGTATATATATATACATATATAATGATAAACGAGATGTGATTAAATGTGTATAATTCCCACCAGGCATCGGGTTTGAGTAATGGTCAATCATTGTCAGCGGCAAAAGAGCGTAATATGCGGCGTACGCCAATCAGCAGCAGCGCAGCATTAGCATTATAATCATTTCTTTCTTCCTCAAATATTATTCGTATTGTTTTCATTGCATTTGTTTCATTATCACGTATTGATTTCGTGTTTATGGTGTTGCGGTTGTTTTCTCTCATCTTTACAGCGATTTAGACGACGGGATGTGTACGTGACATTTATACTCGCGTACAAATTGGCGATAATGACGTTGTCGTTACTGCGGCTAGTCCAGGATCATGAGATCGTCAATAACGCGAGAGAATCATGGAATGACGCGGTGAGTCTAGTAACGACATAATCGCGTTACGTCCACGGAGAAAATGATGATTCGCGAGAATCTCGAAAAATGAGAGTCAAAAAAAAAAGATAAAAATGAAGGGAAGTTGTTCACTTGCCGAGTCCGAATTTCATGAATATGAGCTCTTTTCCTTTTGAAAGAATGTCACCACCGGCGCTAGCTCCGGCCATTTCAGTGAATTTTTGCATCAAATTGGGACCCGTGCTGGGTTGTTGTTGTTGTTGTTGTTGCTGTTGCTGTTGCTGCTGCGGGTCCATTTTCGCTTGGGCAGTTGGAATCACCGCGGGAATTCCACGCATCGGTTTACTCGCTTGAGGTCCACCTTGCAACGAAGGTCCTTGATTTTGTTGACCGTATTGACCCTGTTGCTGAGGCCCTTGTTGCTGTTGACCAAATTGTTGCTGTTGGCCCTGTTGTTGTTGTTGCTGCTGCTGCTGCTGCTGTTGCTGCTGGCCCGGCGGGCCTTGCTGCGATTGCTGAAAGTTTGGATTCTGCTGCTGTTGCTGGCCGTACGCCTGAGGCTGCTGTTGCTGGTAGCCCGTATTCGTCTGACCATAATTCCCTTGCATGTTCTGTTGGTTCGCCTGTTGCTGTTGATAATCGAGCTGCTGCTGCTGCTGGCCCTGGAATTGTTGCTGCGGACCTCCCGGCGCATTACTACCACCGATTCGATTGATCCCGCCTCTCCCCCTCCCCTGAAAATTAACAAAACACCACACGCTTTAACAGCCTGGCCAGGCTCCAGCCTTGATACATTTTTCTCGAGGTTTTCGAGTGCAGAGACTGCGCAACATTTTCAGCACGTGGACCAGAGACTTTCCACATAACCTTTGCGCAAAATCGATTTTCACTTTTACCCTCCGTAGACACACGACAATTGATCCACCTCCCTAGACACACATGGGTCTGGGGCGTCCTGACGTTTTTTACTCCACCTGGAGTCGTTTAAAAAATCGGTCAAAATTAAGCAACATTTTTTTGGATCTGTAGAAAAAGAGTCTGCACCGGATGATGGATAAAAATTCTTTTTTATTATCGTTATTCAACCCTAAAACGGTAATCTCGGTTTTCCCGTTTTTTCTTGTTTCACCCAATTTTTTACTGCAAGCGAAATTGCCCCGCGAGATTCTTCATTAAAAAACGAAAAGAATGAGCCCAGGTTGAACCCTTTTCGTTAAAATTTACCGGAGATGTGAATTTTTCAAAATTGGACTCATTTGTGACCTCAACAGTTTATCGGAATAGGTTCGAAAAAAAAATGGTTACCGTTCTAGGGTTAATGGAAATCGGCAAGGAAAACGAGAAATTCATGGAATTCGCTGAATGGGCACACCAGACCCATGTGTGTCTACTGAGGGTTAAACGAGATGATTTTATTGTCCGAGCTGAATTTTGAACGAGAATCGTGAGCTCTGATCCAGGAAAAACGAAATTTCGTTGCATTCCAACGATGCAAACTTCGATATCGTTCCAAGGTCATGGTTATCAGTGTATAGTGTGTGTTGCGGTACGAAAAAAGCGATCGAAAAGACAGACTGTTTGCACAACAGAGATATTGCAATCGAGTGTCGTAGTACGACGCGTGTTTCAACGTTTTGATTGGTCATAATCGAGAGAGTCATTATTAATCTCGTTTATTCGGAAAAAGTGGACAATTCCGTGTGACAAACTGAAACAAAACGAAGCAAAAGGAAATCAAGTTTTTCGTTATTGCTGTAATCACACAATCTTCACAAAGCAAACATCGTATAAGTGCAACATGCCGGCGTGCCATTTTTTCTCTCCTCGTGTCTTTCCCACTTTTGTTCACTTGGTTTCTCATTCTCCTGTCTCTCGGTCGTTTCAATCGTTTATCCCGATAAAAACGTATTTTTTACTCGAGCACGATGTAAAGCTGTTTCAAGCGTCCCAGCAAGTTGGCCAATTGGTCGAAGGAGCAGAGGAAACGTCAAAAGATTCGATAACCGATTACAATTTTTTTCACATTTCCGTCTCGACATTGTTGTCACGAAAATTCAATGAAAAAAATACGTTGAAAACTGCATGGGACTGAATTGAAATCCCATAAGAATGCCATCGCCAAATAAAATCTTGTTTTTTTGGCGTCAAAATTGAGCAACCGAATAAAAATCTGCAATACGAAATTCGAAAATAACGAAAAAAGCTTGAAAGCGGAAAAATCTCAAAAACCGAAGAAAACATCGTTCAAATTCGACCGCATTCTGGAAAATAAATAACACGTTTCGTAGGAAGGCAAAAAAAATATAAATCACCTGGCTCGGTGGTAATTTTTGGCGTCGACAAAACTTTCAACAGCGTATACGGAGAGACAATTATATAAAAAATTACTGCGACACATAGTTTCTTGAGAAATGACAAAATTTGACGAAAAAAGTAAAATTTGGCACAAAAAAGTTGAAATTTATCGTAAAATCATCAAATTCTCCGCCATATTCCCAAGACTCCTCAAATTCAATTATTAAATTCAATTTATTTGGAGAATTTTCGAATTGCCCGGCATTTTTAAAAGAAACTTCAAATTTTACATTTATTCCAATTTTTCTAAAGAATCTCTAAAAAAAAAAATGAACCTGTCAAATGAAAAAGAAAATGAATTAAAAAATTGCTCTGAATTTGGTGAAATTGTTCGAAACGGCGACTCGATACCAGGCAACTATGACGTCACAGTAATTTTTGATGATATTTTCTCCGCGTGTAGTTATAGGCCCGAGTCCATAATGAATGTCGAACGTATAAAACGATGTAATGTGGTGAAAATAGAAAAAGTTGTGTAGATTTTGAAAAAAGGAAATAAAGTTGGATAAAAGTTGAAAAAAAAGTAAGTGAAATAGTTAAAATCCTTTGGATTGTTTGGCCTGTGGATTCCGATACACCGGCGGAATATGGACTCACCTGCTGCTGAAGGTGGGGAGGTACGCTACCCTGCTGATGGACGTTATGGGGTCCCATAACGCCTCCACCTGGCCCCTGTTGATTGGAGGTTGTAACGGTCGTGTAGCTGTGGTGATTCGCTTGTTGGTAGGCTAGATGCGGTGGATTGTTTTGTTGTTGTTGTTGTTGTAGTTGTTGTTGTTGTAGTTGTTGGTTGTTCATAAGTTGTTGTGGTTGTTGTTGTTGTTGTTGTTGTAGTTGTCTAGAGTCTAAGTGACAGACAGGGACAGACACAGGCACAATGCAGGCATCTAGCAACAGAGAAGAGAACAGAACCGTGTTGTCATTTATGGCACATTTTTTTCTTTTCTTTTCATTTCATTTCATTCTTCTTTTTGTTTGATTTTTTCGTCATTTATTCTCGCATAATAACGCAAAGTTCTGTTCAATTTTTCCACAACGAAACAAGAGTTCAAAGGATCGCGACCCGTTGCAATTGATGGAGAAAGAAAAACTTTAGTGTAATTTTGGCAATTTTTAGGTCGATTGACGCAGTTATTGAAAACTTGGTTCGTTATTACTTTGCGAATTATTGATTTAATGAGGAAACAACAATTTATTTGTGAATAAAGAATAAAAGGAGAGCGAGTGATGGAAAATCACCAATTAACGTTATCGAATCACGTTGGGCGTGACTAAATCGTGGTAAATAAATGGTAGAAAAATGTAAATAATTGTAATGATGTTAATAAGAGATTTAACGAGGATTCTACAGCGTCAACGCCAACGCTCATTAACGAACGTCAAATGGATCAATTCTCTTTATTCGGATATTATTTTTCTTTGTTTAATATCGGCTTTCAATATTAAATCGTAAATGGCCAGCATGACAACACGACACGAACGACAATCATGTGACACGACGACCATCGACCAGTTCAGGCACACAGAGAGAAAGATATATAAATATATTACGTCGGATATAATAACACAATATATTGCAGTGTATTTTTCCCTCAAATTATTCCCTTTTTATCGATAATTAACGTTAAACTGACTTTGGACTCGTTTTATAAATATCTTGATCAATTTTTTCACATTTCAAAGTGACCACGAATTTCTGCACATCAAGCTCCACGCAAAGAGAATTTTCCGAGCTTTTGTCCTCGAGCCTCATCTCGATTTTCCGAAATGACAAAAAATATCCAAATCCCTTGACTAATGCCAAAAAATCTCCGCGGCGAAGCTCAAAAATCCGCACGACCGAGGCTTTTTGTAATCGATTAAACGATGTGAAATATTTTGTCATTTCGAAAAATCGCGAAATTTTTTCATTTGGAAAATTCGAGATGAGGTTCATTGACTTATTTCCTTAAGGACGTTGTATGCTAAATTTTCCATCGATAGAATTCCTTCAATTTTCCACCACACAAAGAGAAAAGTGGCGTCTAATAGCTCGCGCAATTTACGAGGTAATTCAACATGTAAAAGTCGAGATATTTATTTATAAAAATCACAATTTTCAATTGTCACTAAAGACGCAATTTTCAACATAAAATATTTCGATTTCCAAACGGTGAAGCCTCCGAAAACTTTGCACACGCTTCCACGTAACATCGAACAAGCTTTATTGAATTTTTCAAAAAAATCGGTAGTAAATTTTGTCCGAAATTTTGCTTATTATAAAAAAACTACAAATTACCTCGGAAAATCTTGAATTTTGAGTAAATTGTTCTTTGGTCAATTACTAAAAACTTTTTTTCATGAAAAAAATTTTAATTTGACCGTCGCCAATGATCCTGAAGTTTGCATCGTTGGAATGCAACGAAATTCTGTTATTTCTTCAGCAGAGACAATAATTATGATTGAATATTTGGTCTGGTCAATAAAACGATTTTCTCTAGGGACCAAAAAGCTCAATCGACTTGAAAAATCGCCACGATTTTCAAAATTCAATAAACAATCAATAGAAAAAATGTTTTACGTTGAATATCTTGAAGTTGCAAACTTGAGAGTCATTCGTCGCGATACAACGTCCTTAAGGACGTTAAGATTTGGGTGGAGCTTGAGAGCGAATTTCATGATGCACAGATAAAGCTCCGTAGGACAGAGTAGCAAACGATAACGAGATATTAATTGCACATTCTCCCATATATATTGATATATGTATATATATGACGATAGTGATTGTTATATATGCTGGAGAGAAGTATAGAAGAAAGAACAGAGATATATGTATATATATATATAGAGAGACAGAGCAGTATATAACGGAGCAAGAAAGTGCTCAGAGATAGAGATAGATATATATTTATATATAGACCAAACAAAGTATAAATTTATATATAAATATTTATATATAAATGTATATGCTTAATAAAAATACACTGAAAGCAGCATTGTGGTGTTAATTGCATATTGTCGTGTGTGAGTAAAGAGCGGGTGTTTTTGAATCATCATAATAAACGATCACCGCATGAATAAATAGTCATACAAAATGTCGTTTGAATGTTGAGAGCGTAGAAACTCGGTAAGAGTGTAAAAATCGTATAAATCGTGGTACCGGAAGCGTTTTATATTTTTTCTGCGGCTGGCAATGGGATCGATGCTCGATTTATCATGAAAATCGAGAAAGGATCGTCGATTTTGTTGTATTTCTTGCCAATCGGTATATGAAATTTTGTTCATTGTCTGTGGCGCGCGCACTCACACACACAGAAATAAACACACACGCACACACCAACATATATGTATATATATTTATATATAGATTATATTGAATAGGTATTAAAGTATTTTCCTGTGAACCTTCTTGCCCTCTCTGTCGTCTTTGACACATCGAGTCTCGTGTCTTGTGTTGCTTTGCCTCGATTCAATTTATTTAATAGAAAATAACAACCTGTGTGTCATTTTCTTTCACATCAATCCACCTGGCACTAAAAATTCCCTCGTAATCCGGCGTTTATCATCGTTATTACATTATTCTACGCACACTTTTTACATCACGAGAATCTTTACGTAAATAAATGTCAAATAAATAAAAATGAATAAAAATAAATAAAGTAAATTTAAAAATAATTAATTTATTTAATATTTCATATTGATATTTATTAATATAATTAATTATTTAATTAATTAATTATTATTAATATAATATTAATATTTAATAATGGATTGAATGAAGTTTTATAAATATTGTGTTATAAATAAATATTATAATATTAAATAATTATGATATTTATTTATTATTTATATTTATGATGATAGAAATATGAAAATTAGTTTTTTTTATGTTTCTACAAATTTGTTTGTATAAATATGAAGATATAATTGAAAAGTAACGTGTGAATGAGATTTGTAATGGTTTTAGCTTGTACCTTTATTACGTCGATGACCAGGAGGCGGCGCTCCTCGCGGCGGTGGCGGAGGACCTCTCGCACCAGGACCTTGACCCTGGTCCGGTGGTCGTCTGCCACCCTGACCACCCGGTTGACCCTTGGTAGGTCCCGCGTCTGTTAAGAAATTGCTCGGGACCAGGCCCCGTACACCGTCCAATTCACCCATGTAGAAACCATCGTCGTCCATTTCCCCGTAAACGTAAATCTCGTTGCCCGTTTGGAAGCTGAGCTCGACTTGCTGCGAAATTCATCAAAGTCGGAATAATGCAATGACAATTTTTCTTTCCGTTTTCCGTAATTGTCATCAAATTTTGGGCATTTTGGGTCTGTTTGGGACGGAGCGTTTCGTGAATCGTTTCTCGAATCATTGAATTCAGAATCTTAAATAAATATATAAATAAAAGAAATACTTTTCGGTGCATTGGACGATTGGAAGGAATTTGAGGGTTCGATGAAAAAGTTTACCTCGGCATCGACGTTGGGCGACAAGACTTGAGGATCGTAATCGTAAAGCGCAATCATTTTTCTCACAGGCATGCTCGTGTAAATGTCACCGAGTCTATCGCCGCCTTGTCCTCTTCTTCCAGTTTGTCCCTGGCCTTGAGCACCAGGTGGTGGATTTTTGATTTCCTCGACCATGTTGTGAGGGACATAGCCGCGTCTTCCGCAGCATTCGCCCCAGTAAAAACCGTCGTCGTCCTTGTCGCCATAAACTTTGATGGTGTCACCTTCCGAGAAGAGCAATTCTTCTTCGCAAGCGTTGGGATTCGGCGACATGGAGGTCGGATCGTAATCGAAAAGGGCGATGAACCATCGAGGCCTCTTGTTTACTTGTTGGACGCCGGTTCCTGGATGAGGCGCGGCGCCTCCTTGCGCCTGGTTGACTCGGCCGCCCCGATAAACCGCTCCTCGACCTCTTTGAGCTCCGGCTTGTTCCTGATAGTAAGGATCGCCCCGCGGCCCAACGCCGCCGACCCTTCCGGGTCTGTGAGTTCCCGGCTGACCGGGAGGTCCCTGCTGCTGTTGCCCGTAACGATGATGTCCAGGATGATGAGCTTGCTGACCCATTCGTGCCCTCCTCGTGGGATCGTCCTCTTCGCTGTAGTTCGCTTCGCTCGCCGAGTCTTTCGTTATCTCAGGAATGCCTGCCAATCATTGTCATTGACGAAACAAAACAAAAAACATACATTTCAACTTTCTGCTTGTGAAAACTTGCGGCATTTGCGTTTTAATCGTCCGCAGAAACGCGACGACAGTCCCTCCGTAGACACACATGGGTCTGGGGCGTCTCAACGTTTTTTGCTCCACTCGGACTCGTTTAAAAAATCGAAAAAAAACTGGATCGAAAAAAAGCGTTTTATGACGTCACGCAAACTTTAAATCGTTTTTACGCTTTCACGTTTTTACGAAATTAAATTCGCGCTATTCGCTCGATTCCCACTCCAGACCCACGTGCAGTGTCTACCGAGGCACTTAATTGCAACAATTTTTTTATTTTAGAGAGTAGAAAAATAGTCAAGTATACGAAAACTAAATAATTCGTTCCAGGACGTGGTAACATGCCCAATTCCTGAAATCATACAAACATACCGTCAACAAAAATCCACAGCTCATGAATAAATGGAAAATGCGCGACAGAGAAATTTCATTCGCCCACGATTATCAAGCATTTTAAATGAAAAATCAATTTGTTGACAGGTTGAACTTAAAAAACGATAAATCACATTTAAAAAAGTGACTTTTTTACTCGATTAAACATAAAAATTGGTCACCGCTCGAATAGCCAGGCGGAAGGAAAAAAAACTGGAAAAATTGAATAAGGAAATGCCTTTCCCTTCAAGTTTGGGGCCTGCCCGAATCGCATTGAATTCATTGCATTCGAATAACATGCGAAAGAAAATCGTCACCACAGACAAGTGTAAAAAAAAAAAAAAAGGAAATAAAAACGCATTCCACGTGTAAATGTCGGTCAGATAAATGGAAAAAATGTTGGTTAATTTAATTAGCCGGATTGAATCGAGTTCTCACCCATTTGTGAAAGACTCTGGCCCGGATAGATCTCTTTGTCGGATAAATTTTCATCGGTTTCGATGATGACCTGGCCATGGGCGTCGACCCTCGTAGCAGCGTGTCTTCGCATATGCGCCGGTACCGGGGCTCCGGGATATCTTTGGGCAATTCCGCCCATTCTATGACGATTAATATCGTCTTGGGGGCCTAAACCGATTACCGACTGTTGTTGTTGCTGCTGCTGCTGTTGCACCTGATCGACGAGATGCGAGGTACCGTGCTGCATATGAGCCGTTCCACCCCTCAGCACGCTGCAGGGTATAGCAGTAGCGCAACTGTCGCTCGATTGGCTCTCACGGCTCTTAGTGCGAACCGTGATTGCCTTTGGATTGAGACCCATCAGCTTATGAATATCTACAAGAGCATGATCGCCGGTCGGACTGTCCACGTCGGTTACTTTCTTGCCATCCGCGTATACCGCGTAACCGGTGACGGCCGAACCGTTTAGGGCAACAGGCTGCCAGGTCACTAGCAAAGTGCCGTCCTGCGGTCCAGCCTCCACCTGCATTAAACAAATCCATTTTGTTTCGTTATTTGTCCCTCGATAAAACAAATCACCAAAATTCGTTTTTCTTAACACCAAAAAGGCCCAGATTCTTATTCAATTTTTAGGCAACAAAAAAATTGTCATGGTTTTTAAAATTCAATAAAAAATTAATAGAAAACAGTGTCATCAAATTTTCTGTTTTATCTTGAAATTCTAATTTTCCGTTTTTCAGAAATTCACAAATTTTCCGTTTTTTTCGTGTGCAGAGTTCATGATTCTTAATGAATATTCAATCAGGACAATAAACCGATTTTTTTCTGCGGATCCAAAGACAAAATCGGTACGAAAATTGTCAGAGTTTTTAAATTGGACGAATTATTATAGAAAAATTATTAAAATTATTTAAATAAATTCAATAACAAATAATTTAATTTGATAATTTATAATTTTAATAAATTTAATGAATAAATTTAATAAATTATAAATATAAATAATAAAAATTAATAGAAAAGGTTTTTTTCGTCGGACCTCAACGTTGGGAAATTCAGTGCAATCTAGAAAACTGAATGAACTAAATGTTGAGGTAATAAAACGCGAGGACAGGTGAAATGTTTGTGATGGCGTTGAAGATTATTGGGTGAAAATGTTTGTTAACGACCTGGATATCGACCGGAGGATCCGGAAGTCCCTTCGGCAGTGTCTTGAAGTGGACGTGACACGCAAGATTGTTAGCCGACTGAGCATTTTGGTCCTCGAAGTGGGTGGCTCGTAGATTTTTAGCTTTAACGGTAACACGATAAATGGTCGAGGGCGCGAGCCCGGTTATCGTGTGACGATAAACACCAGGCTTGACCGTTCTCACTTCAACGTTGTTGACGCAAACGACGTGTTGATGATTGCTGTTGCTCGGCAGCCACGATATTACCGCGCTCGTTGCTGTTACGTTTGACGCTTTCACTGCTGTTGGACCAATCGCAACATCTTTTCCTATCACCATCGTGCATGCTGCATCTCTCGATGTTCTTCTCGAGTGTGTCACCGAACGAACGCTTATCCTGTGAGGCTGATACGTTAAACAATCAAATTTTATTCATTGCTCTCGTTAAAACGTCGCCAAACTAATTTTATAATTAAAAACATGACGTATCGAATTATTCAGCTGGGCAATTTGTATATTCCATAAATACCGAATAAAATTATTGAGCTGTGCAATTTTTATATTAAAGTTGTCTGCAATTTTGCAATTCTTTCATAATAAACAATTATTTTCCTTTTTTGACTTTTCATATTCGGTTCAAGTCGAATTATACGCAATTATTGAGAAATACCGAATCAAATTATTCAATTGGCCAATTTTTATGTTTATTTTGTTAATAATTTTGCAATTCTTTCAAAATGAAGAATTATTTTCCTTTTTAGACGTTTCATATTCGCTTTGAGTCGAATTTTACACAATAATTAATAAATACCGAATGAAATTATTCAGCTCGGCAATTTTTATATTTATTTTGTCGATAATTTTGCAATTCTTTCATAATAAACAATTATTTTCCTTTTTTGACTTTTCATATTCGGTTCAAGTCGAATTATACGCAATTATTGAGAAATGCCGAATCAAATTATTCAATTGGGCAATTTTTATGTTTATTTTGTTAATAATTTTGCAATTCTTTCAAAATGAAGAATTATTTTCCTTTTTAGACGTTTCATATTCGCTTTGAGTCGAATTTTATGCAATAATTAATAAATACCGAATGAAATTATTCAGCTCGGCAATTTTGATATTTATTTTGTCGATAATTGACCAATTCTCTCATAATAAACAATTATATTCCGTTTTTTTTTGTTTTTTACTTTTCATATCCGCACGAGTGCATTTTTACGCAAGCGGAGATCCGAGTGTTTGTCTATTAGACTAACTCGTTCGACAGGGAGCTTGAAATTTGTAAAACGAATTTTTGTGAATTTTTCTGTTACAAATGAAAATTGAAAAGATCCGAATTGCAACGTAGCTCGTGATTTCAATCGCCAGAGAATTTTCGTGCTGG
Organism: Diadegma fenestrale; assembly: GCA_037043255.1. Taxonomy (NCBI): domain Eukaryota; kingdom Metazoa; phylum Arthropoda; class Insecta; order Hymenoptera; family Ichneumonidae; genus Diadegma; species Diadegma fenestrale. The sequence goes on along the minus strand of CM073309.1, from coordinate 35,172,327 downwards.
TTTGAGGCAGCAGAGCAAAAATTGTCAAACGCAAAAAATGGCGATTATTGCAAAAACCGAATCGATGAATTTAAAAATGAAAGGAAACGGGAAAAAAAAGATTTACCCTCGTAGAATCGACTCCCTCGACGAGAGCCCTCGTTCTCTCCGTCGCTTTGACCGTAACCTTGAGGACGCCATCGACATAAACGTGGTAGGATTCAAGCTGATGAGGATTCTCGGGTGCAGTCCAGCCGATGAGAACGCTCTTGTTGAGCTGACGCTCGAGTGTGAGATGCTGGGGCGCCGGAACTAGGTCCGAAAACAGGTAGACTTCTTCAGGAGGAAAAAGACAAGACAAGCCTAGCTGTAGCTAAATAATATCTCTCTAGACTAGAATCTCTCTAAGCGAGCCTATGAACGAGCCATCAAATAAAATCAACACTCAGTGGGGCCTTGTACCGTGAACAGAAAGAAAAACCCAAAAAAAAAACACAATTTTCCTTTTCCACTAAAAAATCGTTTCTCGTCTCTGAAATCCTTCGTCCTCGCGATAATTCTCCAGGTATTTCTGGCCTTTCTCCTTCCCAGCAAAGTGTCAAAGTGCCGACTGCGTGTGTGTGTGTGTGTGTCTGTCAAATTTCTGTTACTTACTGTGAATCAAGTGCGAGAAAAACTATTTCTTTTTCTTTTCAGTGTCTCACTAAATCCTACAACTTGATATTCGTCGTTAAAAGCCAAAAAAAAAGAAACATCGACACAAATACGTACGAGCAGTGCAAAAAATTATCCGAGGCCATGCCAAACTTTCGCTTCTCCGATAATCGTTTGCAAACTAGACAATCATTTTGTTTTTCTACCTCGTTATCCTGTTTCGTCATTTCCCACTTTCCCTCTCTATTTTTCTGTCTGCCCTGCATTTGCTTCGTCTCAACAACGATTTTTCTATCTACGGCTTTGGGCCAGCGTTGATAACAAAAATTGCTCGACATTCACAAGAATTAAGGGACATTCGCGAAAAGAAAAAGTCTCTGCTAAAAAATCTTGAGACTGTTTTAGCTCGAAAGAAAAAAAACAACGAAATTGACCATTTTTTTGGCTCTACGTCGAGAGCGGCTAAGCGTGCTCGCGAACTTTCAACAATCGTACGATTTTCTTGTTTTTCTGGGCTCTCTGGGCATGGTTTGTGAATTTTTGCATCAAAACGACTGGCGGATTCAAAAAAATACGTGAGGCCATGATCCGAAGCCGATGCCACGGAACAATTGGCAAAGAATCAAGATTTATGGAGTAAAAAAACAAAAAGCAAGGGGGAATTACGAATTTGCAGATTTTCTACGCCGTAATTAGGATTTTCGTTGAAAATATCAATTAGCTCGATGTGTAGACACTCACAAAAAAATCATACACATAAAAATACCCTACGAGCAAGGGATACACGTAAAAATAGTGAAAATTTGTTGTAAATATTAAAATATTCATGTGTATTCGTGTCTGTCTGGCAAGTGTCTTTGTGTACGTCAGACGACCTTCCGGATAGACCAACCTGGCGGCTCTTGCTCGTCCTCGTCCGCGATGTTATCGAGTTCCGCGTACGCCGACAACTCGGCCTGACGATTCCGATTACCTTCCTCCAGAGCAGCCAACTCGAGGTCAATGTCTTGCAGGTAGCACTGAGTGGTTTGATCGAGAAAAAACGAACAAGAAACAGTGTGAGCGCGAGGAGAAAAGCAAAAATAACGAATTACCAAGAATTTTACAATGTTGAAGTTTGCATCGTTGGAATGCAACGAAATTCTTTTTTCACTTTCTTCTTAATTGCGATTCTGATTCAATATTCGGTCCGGACAATAAATCGACAATTTTTTAGGAACGAGCACAAAATCGGCACGAAAATTGTCATGATTTTTGAAATTAAACAAAAAATTAATAGAAAAATTTCTTTTCGTTGCATCTCAACGAACTTCAGTCTCACAAGAATTTCAACCCTCCGCAGCGATTTATTTTTTCTCTGTAGGCCAATTTTCAAAGTTTTATCAATCTCTATAAAACGCAATGAACGTTTAACAAATTTTTCGCGCTCGATCGTCGCGTCCAAAATGGAATGAATGGGAAAAAAAAAGAAATTGGCACGTCCAATGGATTTATTATAAACTTGATTAACTTCATTCAACCCTCCGTAGACACACATGGGTCTGGGAGGCCCTAACGTTTTGACTCTACTTGGAGTCGTTTAAAAAATCGGAAAAAATTTCAGCAAAGTAGTTTTGGATCTTTAGAAAAAGAGGCTGCACCGGGTGATGGATAAAAATTCTTTTTTATTTGCGTTATTCAAAAATGGCAATCGATAGGGAAAACGAGAAATTGACGCGATTCGCTCAATGGGCACGGGAGTCTTATCTTGAAACTTTTGGATCGTTTCGGGATAAAAATTTATGCCGTGAGCAACGATTTTGGAGCAAGCTTTGAAAAATAATTGGTTGAATTTCGATTTTTTTGGCAAGAATTCTGGACAAGAAGCACGAAATGTTTGTTAATTGAGGAGGAAAACGTGGATGAAAATTGGAAATGGGAATAAAAACGAATTATTTTGGATAATCAACGATCGAGGATTTCTCACTTGTGGAATATTGGTCGATGCGGCATCGTCGACGTCCCGAAGGCCGAGGACAGCTTGATGGAACTCGAGGAGATCATCGCCGACGAGTTTTTGAACAAAATTGGCAGGAACGAGGCCGCGTCGACCGTCGAGGCTCTCGGCATCGAGAAATCCATCCTCGTCGGGTTGTCCCCAAACGAGAAGATAATCGCCGCCCTGAACAGGGAGCTCGGCCTCGGGATTTTCGTTGGGAGAATGTTGAAAGGGCTCGTAACTGAATCGAGCGATGTAAACGTAACATCTTCCTTTTCCTGGTATATCGAGCATGTCGACTTGGCCCTCGGTCACCAAATTGTCATTGCCAAGACGGTCCAAAGGATTGGTTAATATGCCTGTTGGAATTTTCGGCATTTGTCGAGGCCCGAGAAAATGATGCCCCGTCGTTGCTGCGGTTGCCGTTGGCGAGCTCACCCGAAGACTCTGCTGGATCTGATTTATTATCGCCTGCTGCTGCAATTGATTAGCCTGCGACTGGGCCGATAACTGTTGCATCGCTTGCAACGGATCCCCGATTGCCTGGAGCAACCCACCCGATGACGTACCTGTTGACAATCGATAAATCGGAAAAAACACACACACACGCACACAAACACGCTCGGGGGCCAAATAATTTCATTTTTCGAGTTGTGATGAGTTAAAAAAATGGATTTATAAGTGACGGACTCGTTCGAGGAAAAGCGAATCGAGGGAAGAGCTTGAATTTTTCATTAACCCTCCGTAGACACACCTCCCTGGACACACATGGGTCTGGGGCGTCCTGACGTTTTTGACTCTACTCGAAGCCGTTGAAAAAATCGGAAAAAATTCAGGAAATTTGTTCTGAATCTGTAGAAAAAAGGCCTGCACTGGTTGATGGATAAAAATTCTCTCTTATTATCGTTATTTTATGATAATTGATACGAAAAACGAGAAATTCACGCCATTCGCTAAATGGGCACTCCAGACCCATGTGTGTCAACCGAGAGTTGATTGTCTATGGAATGAATCGAAATTTTTTAATAACTTGACTCCGTTTTATTTTTGTTATTTATTTTTCTCCAAAAAATAAAAAAAAAACGGCCGCGACACTTTGGTCCGGCTCCAAAAGGATCCGATTTGGTTTTTATTTGAATTTTTGTTCATTTTATGAAGAAAAAAAAGTGTAAACTTGAGAGTTTTGATGAGCTTGTGAATTTATCTTATAAATTGGAAAATTACCCAAAGTAACATTTGATACGAAAAAATTCATTCGATCCGGACGAACGTAATTTCGAATTTATCACAATTTTATTTTTCTTAATGAAAAAGCGTCAGAGACACTTTGTCGCGGGTCCAAAAGGATCCGATCCGGGAAGATTCGATTTTTATTTGAATTTTTGTTCATTTTATGAAGAAAAAAAAAAAATTTGTCGGAAAAAAACGTGTAAAGTTGAGAGTTTTGATTTTTGTATTGTAAATTCGATAATTACCCGAAGTAACGCCTGATGTACCGAATGCATTGGTCCCCACGGTCGAGTAAGTTGATCCGGTGGTTGCGTAACTGCTCTGGACGCTCGAGAAAGGAAGCACTGATTGTGGTGCGCTCGTGAGTATACCCAGTGTCGAGTGATAAGGTGCCGATGAATACGGTGGCAAGGACGAAAGTGTTGTCTGTGTTATATTCGTCGGTGGTACGGAATAACTGTGATGTGCACTTGCCAATTGCTGTTGATGACTCGTACCGTAACTGCTCACAACGCCCGTACTGTACGTACCGTTTGGATGAGAGGTCAACGACAAATTTGGATAATTCGTAGCCTGGAACAAAAACAGACACACGAAAATAGAGAAAAACAATTTTTTATGCAATTTTATCGAGCGACGAGTGAGACGACAGTGCAGGAATCCCAAAATTTCTGCCCCCGTAGTGTAATTTACGATTCTCCACTAATTGTTTGTTGAATTTCAAAAACCATGACAATTTTCCCGCCCAATTTTGTCTCCATATTTAAAAAAAAACGTTTCATTGGCCGGAGCAAATATTTCATAAGAATGATTGCTGAAGAAATACAAGAATTTCAAGGGGAAAAAAAAACAAAAATTGAAGACACTGACGTTTTCAACGTCCAACGAAAAATAATTTCTCCATCAATGGTTTGTTAAATTTAAAAAACCATGAAAATATTCGTGTTCAATTTTGTCTCTATATCTTAAAAAACGTTTTATGGGCCGGACCAAACATTTCATAAGAATGATTGCTCAAGGAATAGAAGAATTTCAAGAGAAAAAAGGCAAAAATACAAGACACTGAAGTTTGCAACGTCCAACGAAAAATAATTTTCGTGCCCAATTTTGTCTCTATATCTAAAAGGACGTTTTATTGCCCCGACTGGATATTTCACAAGAATCATGAGCTCTGTTTAAGAAAAAAATGGAATTTCGTTGGATTGCAACGATGCAAACTTCAACCTCGTTCGAATCCAGAGGTGAATGTTCAGATGACGTTCAAGTTTGCATCGTTGGGATGCAACGAAATTCATTGATTTAGTAACAAAACTCTTTAAAAAAATGTACAATGTTATTAAAATGATAAAATGATCGATTTTTGATATAAACTCGAAAGATTTCGATGTTTTATAAAATAAAACCAATTATCAATAAAAATACATATTTTTCGTTGCATTTCAACGTTGCAAACTTGAGCCTCATATGTTCAGGGGCCGACAGGGTTGGAATAAAAATGCTCACCTGTTGCTGTGTCCCGTTGAGCTGATATGTCTGACCGGCAGTTTGTCCAGTCTGAGTATAATGTGGCATAACGCTTTGCTGGCTAACTGATCCAGTGAGATACGAACTTGATGCTGGATGTTGTTGTTGCTGTTGAGGTTGTTGTTGAAGTGGCTGTTGATACGTTTGCGTATGAGGATAACTTTCCTGATACTGATTGCTCGTGAAGTGTGCGTGGGCTTGTTGTTTCTGCTGCTGCTGTTGTTGTTGTTGTTGTTGTTGTTGTTGTTGTTGTTGCTGGGATGGCAGAGCGCCTTGAGAATGTGAACTTGGCAGATCGACGTGCGGCGGCTGATGTTGTTGATGATACTGTTGTAATTTCTGTTGAAACGCAGGCTGCGATTGGCTCGTCGAGAGTGACGGAGCCGGGGGTATTGGCTCGTTGTAATGATAAGGAGGACCGTTCGGTGTAAGTGGTGGACATCCTGGCATAATCGGTGTCAATGGCATTGGCGAGCCTGCGTACTGATTACGAAAACAAAAAAAAAAACAATAAAAAAATCCACAAAAAACCGAATTATTTTCCATTTATCATACAATTTGGCATTTCAACGACTATAAAAACGTCAGATCGCGAAACAAGTAGTTTGTCAACGTAAGCAAACACAAAAATTCGCGTTCAGGCATGTCAAGGTCGAGTTGTTTATCAAAATTCACTAAATTCTGCCAAATTTTCACTTGATCCAACAAAAATACATTTTTCTATTAATTTCTCGTTCAATTTCAAAAACCATGACAATTTTCCTACCGATTTTCTCTTTGGATCCTGAAAAAAAAAGATTTTTTTCATTTTCCGGGGCAAATATTGGATCAAGAAAAAAAATCAAGACTTTGATCGATTTTTCAGTAATTAAATTTTAATTAAATTTAAAAAATTCAATGAATTAATTAATAATTAATTTAATCCAATTAAAAAATTTGATAAAAGTCATTAAAGCCCTGGAGCAAGTTGCAGAAAATCGGAAATTACTCACAAAAATGTAAACGACACGACCTTGAATAAACGGAGTGAATAAAAACACAAAATACCAAAATACAAGGAGCCGAAAAATCGTGTATGACAACTCGAAAGCTCAGTCTCACACAGTGTGAATAAAATATTGACAAATCAACGTAAATATCGATGCAATTTGGACGAAGAAAAAAAATCATGCCTGTTGCAGAACGAAAAGATAAAAAATGGTCGACAGTATTTTTGATTAAAACCAAAAAAACGCATTCCTCGGAGTCAGTGAAAAATCATGTGAAGCTGTGAATGAAATTGAGGCTCGAAATTTAAAAAAATGCATCGCAAAGGAGAGAACGAAATGCACAGATCAACGCAGTCTCTCGTGGTAAATAAATCGCTGGGAAAAAAACGTGGCAGCGTTGACGTAAATGGATTTGAGTTGCAGAGTGAATGGGGCAAAAAATTTGATTGCCATTGCGGAACGAAGAGACAAAAAGAACATCGAAACACAATGCAGTGGGTGCAGAGAATCGAATTTTTGTTGCAATAGTAAAAAAAGGGAAAAGAAAGAAAAAAAAAGAAAGAAAATCTCACATGAGACGTTTGACCGGGCAATCCAAGATTTAAATGTGGATGTGTCGAATGTTGATGTCCGAGACTCGAAAGATTTTCCGCGCTAGATCGCAGTATTCCCTGAGCTGCTGATGGCTGTTGAGTCGTGACTGCACTCACCCTGGTATGATCGAGTTCGTGCAACATTCCCCTCGCGCTATTGTCCTGCTCGATTTTAGCAATAATTCTATCGATCTCGGAGCCGGCCGGTGGCCAGGTCGTACCGGTCAGACTGGACGAGCCAACGTGTTGTTGTTGGCCGGTACTTCCGGGGCCTCTGCTTCTGGCTCTCCTAAGGCTCGTCAGCTCCAACGAGAGTTCCTCGTGTCTGACCATTTGAAGCTCCGTTTTCTTTTCCAATTCACGGATTTTCGACTGCAACGCCTCAACCGACTCGGGCCCTTGATACCGACCCGCCATCTTTTCCCGCAGTTGGTTCTGTGCTTCGGCATGTTGTCTCTCCAGGTCAGCCCTCCGAGCTTCCGTCTCTCGCATTTGCTGCAATTTTCATCAAATCGAATCGATCAACATTCCAAACTAAAATTCATTATGACTCCCAAGTTTGCATCGTTGGAATGCAACAAAATTTTCTTTTTTATCTCCGGCAAAAATTATTATTTAAGCGCAGAATGTAATTACGATGATAAAATTATCGAGTTTTGCCACCCGAAAAGCATATTCGCTTGAAAATTTCAGATGACATTGAAAATTAAACGAATTATCAATAAATTCAAATATTTTTCGTTGCATTCCAACGTTGCAAACTTCACCATCATCTAAAGATTTCACAAAAAACCATTAATCATTGCTCGCATCAATTCATTCGCTTCAAAATTCTCAAAAAAAGTTGAGACATTTTTTTTATTCACTCACATTTCCTCAAAATTAGCCTTGGAATTTTTTTTTTATTTTTATTTTTTCATTTACAAAGTTTTGAATAAAAATATTCAACCCTCGGTAGACACACATGGGTCTGGGGTGCCCATTTAGCGAATCGCGTCAATTTCTCGTTTCTCCTATCGATTATCATTAAATAATGATGATAAAAATGAATTTTTATCCATCGCCCGGTTCAGCCTCTTTTTTTACCGATCCAAAACTACTTTCCTGAATTTTTTCCCATTTTTTTAACGACTCCAAGGAGAGTCAAAAACGGTAGGACGCTGGAGACCCATGTGTGTCTACGGAGTGTTAATTAGTGTCTGAATCAATCAATTATATGAATAAAAAATTAACTTTGAATAAATTTTTCATTCATTCGCTTTTCCGATCAATAAGCCTGAAATTTTCGATTTTTTTCTTTTACATTCACAAAGTTATGAATAAATATCAATAATAAAGCGAGTTTATGGCAACGATGGAAAAAAAACGTCAAAATCAAAGAGTGAAACGTCGTCAAGGTCGTTTTTTCGAAATATTTTTTGGCTATTTCGAGTTGCAATAATCTCGAGAACACAAAAAAAATGGACCAACGGTATAGTCGGAGTTTTGATGCTGGAAGCGACGTCTCGTCGCGCTGCACAGGAGCAGGACAGCGAGGAGAAAAAATAAAAAGAGGCGGCTAGTCGTGGGGTTCGTGTCACAAATCGCGGCCGAGCAACATTAATAACGAAAGGCGCGAAATGGGCCAGAAGGAGAACATAATACAGACATATGTGTGTATGGATTTATCTTCAAAGTGTATGAAAGCAAGATTTTTGATAGGCGCATCTCGGACAAGAAAAGAAAATGTCTCGGCAGCCCAATTGTGTCACCGAATAAACTATAGAAAGGGCATCGCTTGCCCGAAGTTAGAGATCGAGGTGAACCTTACGCGAGCCCCACCGAGTGCACGGATTGTAATATTTATTTCTACTTTCTGTTCTGATTCGCAACGATCGATCGAGATAAGAAAAATGAAGTAAAAAATCTACTGGGGGACTTAATCAATCATTGCTCGAATCAATCGAATTTGATTTTTCATCATTTGGACACATAACGAGAAAGGAAAATTGAAAAAAAAATTGAAAATTGAAAAAAAAATTGATGAATTTTAATTAATAATTGATCATTTGATTTTGATCGATTTTCTATTGAGTGAGAATAAAGAGGAAAACAAAACAATGATGACGTTGAAATTTGCATCGTTGGAATGCAACGAAATTCTCGTTTTCTTAGCCAAAGTTCATTATTCATATTAACAATTTAATTGTGATTATAAAACGATCGGGTTTTATAATCACAATTAAAGGGAATCCATCGGAAATGATATATTTTTGAATTATTTTGATAATTAATGCGATCCAATTCCGATTTCTACTTTTTTTATTCCAATTTAAGTTACAATTTTCCTACAGAATTCAGTTTTTCAATGATCGTTGGCGAATAAGTCAAATAAACTGCAAAATCGAAAAATGTATATTTTTCTTAATTATTTAAATAATTAATGCGATCGAATTCCATTTTTTTCAATTTCAGTTACAATTTTTCTAGAAAATTTAGTTTTTCAATGATCGTTTTAATTTTTTTCAATTTCAATTATAATTTTTCTAGAAACTTTAGTTTTTCAATCATCATTTCAATGAAATGAGGCAAATAAACTGCAAGTTCGAAAAATGTATATTTTTCTTAATTATTTAGACAATGAATGGGATCGAATTCCATTTTTTTTTCAAATTTCAGTCACAATTTTTCAAGAAAATTTAGTTTTCTAATGATCGTTGGCGAATGAGTCAAATAAACTGCAAGTTCGAAAAATGTATATTTTTTCATTAATTAAAAAATTAATGCGATCGAATTCCATTTTTTTTTAAATTCAGTTACAATTTTTCAAGAAAATTCAGTTTTTCAATGATCGTTGTCGAATACTGTATAAAAAAGTGGCTTTTTGCTAGAAAAGAATTATCAGTTTCATTGCATTGAAATGGTGCGAAGGCAAGATCGTTATTAAAACTGAAATTTATAGCTCACCTCCAGTATGGACTCGAGAACAGGGTCCTGCATAATGGCGGTTCTTGAGGAGGTGGTGCCTCCGCCAGCAGATCCGGTACCCAGCAGCTGAGAAGCCTGAGGTGCCGTGGCTGCGCCACCTCCAACCCCGCAGCACTGAAATAAAAGTGAAGAGAAAAAATTCATCAGCAGCGAAATACAAATAGTGAGCGAATGAAAAATGCAGCATCATTCGAGTGACGTCATTGACGCTGTTTGTCATTAAACACTCTACGTCACACATTCAAGTTCACTCGTTCGGTATTATACTCTAAAATCTGTAGTCTTGTCGCATCTTCCATATCGATTTCCCAACAACTTTGCTTCTATGCTACGACGAGCTATCTTAATTAATTGGGAAGGTCTAGCGGCGGAGAACTATAGGCAGACTGCTGTGCTGCGAGGCTGGATGTGTCACGTATCGGCTATTCCGACTCTGGCACGAAGCTCCAGTCGTCAATGTTTAAATGCAACGAAAAATAATTTATTTTTATCCAATCGATCGTTTTATCGTCGTAATTGCATTTTGCAAATAAATAATAAGCTTTGCCAGAGAGAAATAAAAATTCTGTTGCATTTCAACGATGCAAAATTCAACGTCGTATGAAAAATGCACTTGCGACTATTATTGAAAATCATTTGAATATTATTTTTCAATTAATTCGAGTTTATTCATGAATTTTGAAGAATATCAGTTTATCCGAATTTTTGATAATAATTATTTATCGAGATTATAAAATTTCGATAATTGTGACCAAGGAAAACATTTTTCAACGTTTTAACATCGTAATTACGTTTCGTAATTAAATAATAAGCTTTGTCAGAGAGAAAGAAAAATTCTGTTGCATTTCAACGATGCAAAATTCAACGTCATACGTAAAATGCACTTCCGAGAATTATTACGTAACTGTTTCAAAATTATTTGAATATAATTTTCAAATGAATTCAAGTTTATTCATCAATTTTGAAAAATATCATTTTAACCAGATTTTTGATAATAATTATTTATAAAGTTTATGAAATTTTGTTAATTGTACAGAAGAAAAAGTGTTTCGACGTTTTATCATCGTAATTACATTTTGCGTTGTGATATTGAGCTTTGGCCATGCAACAAAAAGAATTTCGTTGCATCGTTGCAATATGCAACCGGAAAAAAATTCTTAATTCGTTTAATTTTTATAAATAATGAGTTGGTTGCAATTGAAAGGAAAAGAATTTTTCAAATTTTGAGCTTGGCTATAAAAAATATTATCGCAACGATTGGTTAACCACTTTTCGCCCAAGTCTAACAAAAGCTCGAGTCCGTGTTACAAATTCCGACAATTTATGTTTATAGCAGGATCAACCATCAAATTACGTTTGCACTGAACATTGATTTGCTTTTTAAGCTGGAAGCTCTAAAAACATCTGTCGGACTCATAATCCCGAAAGTACAGCGATAAATCTTCAAAGTTGTCATTTAGCAAAAGCCAATTAAAATTGCAACCAGATTTAACTGTCTCCTTGAGGCTATAAAAAGAAGTTTCCGGATCAATGATTTATGCGCGAGTCGAAAGTTACGTCACCGGCTAGAATTTTTTTACAACAAAAATTTCACATTTTCAAAAAAACAATTTGGACAATTTGAAAAAATTAATTTTCCCGCCAATACTCACGATTCAGTTCGTCATTATTTTGTAAAATTCGAATCGACACGATGACTTTTTTCAACAATAAAAAAAAAAACTTTTTTTTCTTTGAAATTAGTAAAAAAAAAAAGAAAAATGGTCAAGGGAATAAAGCTCGAGAGCATGGTCCATTGGAATCGGAATGCCTGATACATTTTGCTCTACTTCTAATAGCGGGTTGAGGAAAAGTACACACTGGGTTCCAAAGGGAGCTTTTGGCCTCTGGTGCAGATCTTGCACAGACAGAGAACGAGTGGGAGAGCGAGAGAGCGAGGAAAGGGAGGGGGGGGGGTGGAAAGACCACTTTGAGAGTGGAAAGAATGTCTCTGCTTTATTATCACAAGAACAACTAGTGTCTCCTGAGGGGAGCAGCTCTGGGGGGAATCTGTGGCAATTATTTGGTCCAAGGAACAAAAAGTTTGCTTTGAAAATTGTGTAGTGTAGTGAACGTTGAGAAAAATTGAGAAAAACAGCGGAAAACCAAGCCTCGGTAGACACACATGGGTCTGGCGTGCCCATTAAATAACGATAATAAAAAATGATGCCGAAGTTTGCAACGTTGGAATGCATCGAAAAATATTGAATTTTATTGAAAATTCGTTCAATCTTCGATGTCATCCAAATTTTTCGAGCCGATATGCTTTTCGAGTGGCAAAAATCGATCACTTTATCATCGTAATTACATTCTGTAATTGAATAATTATTTTTTTCAAAGATAAAAATGAATTTCGTTGCATTCCAACGATGCAAACGTCAGAGTCATAATAAAAAAGAATTTTTATTCATCACTCGGTGCAGCCTCTTTTCTATAGATCCAAAACTACTTTCCTGAATTTTTTCCCATTTTTTCAACGACTCCAACTAGAGAAAAAACGCCCCAGACCCATGTGTGTCTAGGGAGGTGCGCCAATTGTTTTTTTTTCTACTCTCGAGCCAATTAGTACGAGTCTGAATCCAAAAAAATACAAAAAACTAAAAAGTCATTAAAAATTGAATTTTGAATCGTTCGATATTTTGCAAAAAATTAAACGATCATTCAACTTTTCGAAAATTCTCAAAAAGTAAGTAACAATAACGGCATAATTATCGTAATATTTCAGCAAAGATCGTTGTCGAGAGTTTTGGATTTCATTCAATCCCCGGAAATGATAAAACCCTTGAATTGCATGCTGGTTCGAGCCTCGTTCAATGGAGTATAATATCGTGTGTCGTAAAAAGAAAAAGGTCATTAAATTCCAGTTGCACGGGGTTTATCGGGTTACTGGAAATATCGATATGTATGGATATGCGATAGCCCAAGAAAATCAAAAGTTATAACTCGTCTCTCACAAACTTGGTAAACTTGCTGCCCGGAAGCTGCCAACTTTGCTGCAGAATCAATGAGTTCAAGAGCTGAATAAAAATAATTTTAAAAATCCATCGATTTTATGTGGCCGGAGAGAAAAAGTTTCAAGTGCCAGAAAAAAAAATTGAATACGTAAAATTATAGATTTTGGAGCGAGAAAATTATGAAAATTTTGGATAATTATGCAGTTTTGTTACTTTTCCGAAAAACGATGCAAATTTTTTGGTTTTCTTACAAATTGTGGCGATTTCGAGTTTTCAAAAATACTCGAAAAAATATCGAATATTTCGTTGCAAATGGAATTTTGAATTTCAACGTTTGACGACGTGGGCAAAATTCAATCACAATTTTCTTTCAATTTTAATTTTTATCAAAAAAAAGAAACAGAGTCTTGGCTCGTGGGAGTATCGAGACACGCCCGAAGAAATAATCTCAGTCTGATCGGATGAGGGTTCGTTCTACTTAAATGCAGCAACTCTCGCCCACTGCAATCTCGAGCTCGACTACAACCACTCGAAACAAGACACGTACGGTCTATGACGCAAGTGGAAAATACTTTTTTATATTTAACGTTGAAAAAAGCTGCTGCCAAAAATTGCTGAGCTTTTATTTTCTCACTAATTACAGGCGATTACAAATCCGATGGAAACTACGATACTGCGATGTATGGGGGAGACGATCACCAATTCTACGAAACGTCTACATCATGGCACGAAGACGAGCTCCGGTCAATGAAATGAAATAATAAAAAAAATAGGAAAAATAAATTGAATTAATATTTAAAATTTAAAAAAAATCATAAAATTGGAAAAAGGAGAAAAAAATTCAAATAAAATCGAAATAAAAAATTGATAAACACAAAATTGATCGAAAAAAACGTCGCGACTCGGAAAATTAGTCAAAAATATTGTAAATCATGAGCAAGAATGAAATAATTAAGAAAAAAATGCCATTTCATTGGATCGTCTCATCTCCAACGTCGTGTCGAAGCTCCAAGTATACGATGACGAAATGAGATTCAGAATTTATGGATGAGTATCGTGAATGTGCGAATGTCGATTGAAAATTCGACACAGATTACATTTTGCGACTGCGAGGTCGAATTAAATGAGATTGCACGCGAAAAAAATGCTGCGAATCGAGATCTAACGATTTAGCCGAATGCATGAATGAAGTTTTACCAATTATTGCCAAATTCAAGCATTTCTGTGTCAACGACATTCGACAAAGAGTGAAAAAAAACGCTATAAATTGAAAAATCGATGATGAACGATATTGAAACCGACACATGGATTTTTTTAACCAAATTTTTTAAACAAAAACACAAATTGGCCAAAAAAATGAAAAATAAAACTCAAAATGACTTTTTCCATCGATTTTTTGTCCAATTCAAAAAATCGTGACGATTTTCGTACCAATTTTGGGGTTGGATATGAAAAAAATATCGTTTTATCGTCCCAACGAAATCTCGAATGAAAATCTCAAAAAAAAACGAAATTTCGTTCAATTCCAACGCGCAGGCAGTGTTTGTGAAAAAAATAGAATCGAGAGCATTGAAAAAGTGATGAGGAATGATGATAATCGTGTGTTACGACATCGAAGCGTAATCGGCAAAGATTACGTCGTCGAAATTGTGAGTGAGAGTGAGAGAGAGAGATGAGACTCATCATTTGTTTTGATTCTGACCTTGTATACCTTGTAGGTATATGAAGTGCCGAACGACATTTCGCCCACCGCCACCGTCTCTCTTGGGTCTGGGTGTTGAACACGACCGTTCCAGTAATGTCAAATATCTCACTAATACCTGGGGGTCGTGCTGCAAAGAGAGATAAGAGAGGAGGAGGAACACCGATACGGTATCGACGCGGGGCGTGCGACAATATAACAGAATAATATAGTTTACTGCTCAATCTCGCTTGAGTAAATGTTCAGTCGACCTGGAACCTACACAGCACAGCGTATAGCAAATAAATATTCTTATAGTTTCGCGCCATAGCCTGAGCGCATCGATCCAGACTCTTTGGCAAACGTTTTTCCATAAAGAAATCGAGTATTCACTTTTCTCGAATCCCTGATTGATTTTTCACAAGTTTATGTGCATTAAAAAAAAGGCAAAAACAAAAATTGCCCATGCCAAACATTCTTTGTCCTGGATCGTTATAAAATCGACCTAAAGATAAAATTAGACCGACAATGATGACTCTGGAGTTTGCATCGTTGGAATGCAACGAAATTGATTTTTAACTTTGACAAAAATAATTATTCAAATGCAGAATGTAATTACGCTGATAAAATGATCAATTTTTGCCATTCGAAAGGCATATCGGCTTGAAAAATTTGGATGACATTGAAAATTGAACGAATCTTCAATAAAATCAAATATTTTTCGATGCATTCCAACGCTGCAAACTTCAGCATCGTAGTCAAGCTCGCAAAAGACAAAACACCAAACGTAAACAAAAAAACAAAGAGAGAAAAGAAACACGTGATTATTTCTTCGAGTGGCAAAAGCGTTGCAGAATAGTGAGACTCTGTTCAGCAGGAGCCTCGATACTTATGAATGAATCTTGCACACCTGATCGATTTGTGAGCAACGTCACCGACGAATCTACTACGAGAGTAAAAGTAGTAGAAAATAATAGGGAGCTTCGCTCCAACTTTGCTAACCAGTTTGTGCAACAATTGCATAATAGTCAATGCAACAGTAAGAGTGGCACTGAAGTTTGCAACGTTGAGGTGCAACGAAAATGCGTCTTTCTATTAATTTTGTGTTTCAATAACAAAAACCATATAAATTTTCGTGCGAATTTTGTTTTTGGACCAAAAAATCGTTTTGTTGTCCTAACAAAATATTGAATAACAATCACGAGCTCTGCTCCAGAAAAAAGCGAATTTCGTTGCATTCCAACGATGCAAACTTCAGCATCGTCGGTAAGAAGAAACAAAAAAATAGAAAAAAAAACAATAATAATTATATTCCGAGACATTTTACTACGTGACTTTGCTCGCGTGTTCGATTATTTCTGACAACGGGCATGTGTGTGACACGTGGAGCAGGAGAGAGAGAGAGAGAGAGATGGAAAACGATAAGATGGAGAGAAACAGAGCAAAGTGCGATGAAAACGAGCGAGAGCAATGCGGGAAAGGTTGGGAATGAGGATGAGGAGACGAAACGAAATGGAGAAATGTCGAAGGAAAAAAAAGCAACTGCTAGGCTGTAAGAGGGACGATGCCTGGTCGATCCACGCCATTACTACTGGCTCGCCTGCACAACTCATCAAGCGCCCACTCTACTGTATCCCTCGCGCGCCACTTCTCTCTCTTACTATGTACTCGGTGTGTCTGACTATCCATTGTCGTTACTACTGACTCACGCTTTTTTTCTCTTCGAGCTCGTACACACACTATGTGTTTGTGTACGTGTGTCTACGGTCCCTCATGGCTCGTTTCACTCTCTCCTCTTTATCGTCCATTCATTTTTCTCGCATCTCGAGCCCATCCCCAGTTTCTTCTCGGCACACACAATACCCCATCGCATTTTCAGCATAATTCTCGCTTCCTCGTATATTAATTCACATTTCATGAGTCAACACACACACGAGTCAAATTGCAATTCCGATTTAATCATATTTAGCGCGCGCATCGTTCGTTTACCGATTCAACCCACTTGCCAATTAAATTCATTACATTTTAACCCTCGGTAGACACACATGGGTCTGGGGTGCCCATTCAACGAATCCCGTGAATTTTTATCCATCACCACGTGCAGTATTTTTTTTTTATAGATCCAAAACTATACTTTACTGCAATTTATTCCGATTTTTTCAACGACTTCAAGTACACAGAGTCAGAAACGCGTCTTTTTTCTTCCTTTGCGGAGTCAAGAGTTAGTTTTTGTGGATTTTTTTTTCAATTTGGTTCGAGATGATTATTTTGTTATTTGGACAGACGGAAACTCGAGTTTTATGGACTCCAATCGATGATTATATTCGAAATTATGTTTTATGATTTTGTCGCCGAGTTTTTTTTTATCTTCGTTATGCAACGAAATTTGATGAACTCG
Organism: Diadegma fenestrale; assembly: GCA_037043255.1. Lineage (NCBI taxonomy): Eukaryota > Metazoa > Arthropoda > Insecta > Hymenoptera > Ichneumonidae > Diadegma > Diadegma fenestrale. Next base: position 35,155,341 of record CM073309.1, on the reverse strand, counting down.
AAAAAATGATTGTTTTCGGAAAATTTGCATGAAATCGTATTTTTGAAAAATTTTTGCGAAATTGGAATTAGTTACAAAATAATATTCAAATTATTTCGACACAGTAATACTCGTAAATACATTTTTTTTCCGTAGACACACATGGGTCTGGGGTGCCCATTTAGCGAATGGCGTAAATTTCTCGTTTTTCGTATCAATTGCCATTAAATAATTATAATAAAAAAAAATTTTTATCCATCATCCAGTGCAGCCTCTTTTTCTATGGATCCAAAACTCTTTTCCTGAATTTTTTTCAATTTTTTCAACGACTCCAAGTAGAGTCAAAAACGTTGGGGCGTCCCAGACCCATGTGTGTCTAGGGAGGTGCCCTAATTGTACTGTGTGTCTACGGAGAGTTAAATCAAGTTAATTCAGTTCCGACATTCAATGAGAAGCTCGAGTGTGTTTTCAAAACGAAATCCATTGGACGTGCCAATTTCTTCTTTTTTTTTTCTATTCATTCCATTTCAGTCGCAACGATCGAGATGGCAAAAATGAGAGAAACGTTGATTCGATTTAAAAACTTGACGAGTTGTCGAAAATTCTCATGAAAGTCAATCGATAAAACTTGAAAAAATACGACATTGAAGTCCGCGACGTTGGAATTGAACGAAAAATACGATTTTCTATGCGTTTTTTGTTAAATTTCAAAAACCATGACAATTTTCATACCGATTTTGTGTCTGGATCCTAAAAAAAGATCGTTTCATTGTCCTGGCGAAATATTGAATAAAAATTCTCAATAAAAAACCGAATTTCGTTGCATTCCAACGATGCAAACTTGAGCACCTCAAAAAAGTTGGGCTGTAAAATAAAAACTATTCTTCAACTCGGTTTCTCGACTAATTGACAATTTTGTCGAGTACGTACAGATGAATATAAAACTTAATGTAAGAAATCGAGTGTGTCCGAGTTTTTTTGTTTTGCACCGACAAGATTTTTCTCTCGAGCAATGTGTTTCGCGATAGTCGCATAACTGTAGTCTTTTTCTTAATCTTTCTTTGGAGCTTTGCAAAAGCGGCGTGGCCAGCTGTCGTGTCTCGTTGGAACTTTTTCAATCTCCCGAGATTAAAGTTACGTGCTTGCTGCGGCGGCTCATGCTGGCGGCATCGTCGTCGTCGGTACGACGCAGCAGCGAATGGATGAATAAAAAAAAAAACCGAGAGACGAGCCGAGCTGTACAAGGGACAGAAATCCGTGTGGAAACGATATCGAGAGAGGAGGGGGGGGGGGGGGTTGATATTGAGAGGAATCGTTCTGCGAACACCGACCACAGCTGACAACGTGGCCTCTAGACCCGGAGTCTTGGCGAGACCGCGATCCCCCAGCACCAAGCCCAGCAAATCACATTCATTTAGCTTAAGCCAATTGCTGTGAATCGTTTCTAGCACCAACTCGTCTTTGTCATAGTATAACATACGTGTACACAAATATCTCCGTTTGCTTACACATTAAAAAGTGCATTTACAAACGAGATTCAAGTTCAATGATGTTGAAATTTGCAACGTTGGAATGCAACGAAATTCCGTTTTTTCTTGAGCAGAGCTCGCGATTCTTATTGAATATTGAATCAGGACAATAAAATGATAATTTTTTAGGATTCAAATGAAAAATCGATACGAAAATGGTCATTTTTAGTTTTTAATTGAACCAAAAATGAAGAGAAATTGTATTTTTGTTGGGCTCCAACCTTGGGAACTTCAGTGTCATCGAGTTCAATCATGTTGCACTTTGCATCGTTGGAATGCAACGAAATTAATGGCACTGAAGTTTGCAATGTTGAGGGGCAACGAAAAATACGTTTTTCTGTTTAATTGTTTGTTTCAATAACAAAAACCATGCAAATTTTCGTCCTGATTTTGTCTTTGGATCCTGATAAGCGTCGTTTTATTATCCTAACAAAATATTGAATAAGAATCACGAGCTCTGCTCGAGGAAAAACCGAATTTCGTTGCATTCCAACGATGTTAATGCAAAAAATTTGATTTTTTTTCTTTTCAAAGGCTGCCGATCGATTCGCTGCCTTTTTTTTGAGCCCGCTGGGGACAAAGTTTGTTGTACACGTGGAAAATGGTTCGGTGAACGAACCAAAGAAAAACCAATACGAAAGCAACGTACGTTCGAATTGTTAATCAAAGTGCAGGTGAGCAAGTTGAAATGTATGAATAGGCGAGAGACGATTGGATTTGCTTACAGAGCAGGAGAGCAGGAGGCGAAAGTTGTAAAATACACAAGTGTGGGAGCAAAAGCCTCGTACAACATAGAGTTTGGTAAAGTAGCATGAAGCAGCTCGACAAACTTGTGGTTCTGGCCGCATGCTAAGGTCCCGCGCGTGATTTATCGAAACGAGTCACGCGACTCGATCCGAGAACAATTTTCCTCCAAATTTATGTTTCTTACGTCCTCTCCTTTTATCAATCTCGAAAAAAACCAACTTGCGATGGAAACACCACGGAGGATTTTCGCAGACACGGTACAATTAGGGCACCTCCCTGGACACACATGGGTCTGGGAGACCCAACGGTTTTTTTTCTGTACTTGGACTCAAAAAAATCGGCAATAATTCAGAAAAGTATTTTTGGATCTAGGGAAAAAGAGTCTGCACTGGGGGGGATGGATAAAAATGATTTTTCATTATTTTTAATTGCAATCGATACGAAAAACGAGAAGAAATTCAGGCCGTTCGCTAAACGGGCACCCCGGACCCATGTGTGTCTACCGAGGGTTCGATTTCGATTTATTCCAACAAACAGGAACGAAAAATATTTCAGTTTATCGATAATTTGAATTATTTTTAAAATCACATCAATTTTTCGAGCCAAAATACTCTCCGGCCAGAAAAATTGGTTGTTGCATACGATGTTGCAGTTTGCATCGTTGTAATGCAACGAAATTCCGTTTTTTCTTGAGCAGATCTCGAGTTTCTCATGAAATATTTCATCAGCACAATAAAACGATATTTTTTTAGGATCAAAACCCAAAATCGCCACAAAAATCGTCATGGTTTTTGAAATTCAATGAAAAATTAATGGAGCAAGTATTTTTCGTTGCCGCCCAACGTTGCAAACTTCAGCGTCATCGCTGCATCATGATAATTACATTATGCAATTATGAATGATAGAAAAAACGATGCGGACTTGAAGATTGTGGGGAATGAGAGACCTGATGAAAAGTCGCATGGATCCCGGAGCCCAGCGATTTAATTCCGGGCGCCAAATGGACCTTAACCAACTTTTCTTCGTTGGGAATATGAGGTTGAAAGTTGATGGGATGATAAATACAATTAACTTGTATTGGAGTGTCAATCCAAATGTTTCATTAGTCGGACAAACTGGATGAGCTCGTTAAGGAACGAATAAAACTTGTTTCGCCGATTCGAATCAGCCCCGAGGGTCAATGAGGCCCCGAAAGATCGAGCAAAGGCCCGGATGACTCTGAAGTTTGCATCGTTGGAGTGCAACGAAATTGATTTTTATCTTTGACAAAAATAATTATTCAAATGCAGAATGTAATCACGATGATAAAATGATCCATTTTTGCCATTCGAAAAGCATATCGGCTCGAAAAATTTGGATGACGTTGAAAATTGAACGAATCTTCAATAAAATTCAATATTTTTCGATGCATCCCAACGTTGCATAGTTCAGCATCATTCTCCCGGATGGATAAACAATTTTGGTCGCACACACCGAACACAAAGTCTGAACGATGAAAAATGTATTGAGAAGAGAAAGGAGCGGATTGGATTCGATGCGAAAACGGAATGAATGCATTTCGGATTAAATTTGATGCATTTTCTCAAAAAATTTCGATCCTCACCATGACGTCGTAAATTTTCAAGCAAAATTCGAAAAGTCTCTCCGAATTTTGAATTGTGCGAACCTCCTGGAACATTCAACGACGCGATCAAGTTTGCATCGTTGGAATGCAACGAAATTTTCGTTCTCCCTCGACAAAGCTCATTATTAAAATGCAAAATGCAATTACGACGATAAAACGAAAAATTTGACTAATTGTTAAAATTAAACAAACTGTAAACGAACGAAAAATGTATTTTTCGTCGCATTCCAACTTCGCCAACTTCGGCCTCAAAATATTCAACCCTTCTGAGGATTCGCCTCCGAGAAATATTTGCAGAACTTGATTTTCGCAAAAAAAAAACATTTCAGGGAACGAAAATGCTGGAATTATTTATCAAGATTCTTTTAATAGTTTATCGAACGCCCCGAGACATTTCTGCTCATAAATATCAATAATTAGTGGATGATTGAATTTAGAACCCGATAGACAACGCGATGACAAGAGCTTTCGTCGTCCCTGGGACGTGCAATCTGCATCTAGGGCAGCATGACGAGGGAAAAAAAGGAGATACACAAAGATGCAGCGAGAGAGCGAACAAAAAATGGAGGGAGCCAGAAAAATGTCAAAAAAGGCGAAATAAAAGAGAGAATTAAAAAAATAAATTGAATAGAACGTGACAAAATAAAAAATCAAAACGTCCCAAAAAGATAAGAGCGTGAGGAACGTCAATTGCGAAAAGAATTCAACAATATAAACAATAATTAAAAAAGATAAAAAAAAAAGAGCTCCATGGGCGATGAGTAGAAAGCGAGAGAGATAATGAGCAACATTTGCAGCAGCAAAGTACAAAGTGCTGACGATGCTGAAGTTTGCATCGTTGGAATGCAACGAAATTCAGTTTTTCCTTGATCAGAGCTCGTGATTCTTATTCAATATTTTGTTAAGACAATAAAACGATGTTTTAGGACCCAAAAACAAAATCAGCACGAAAATTGTCATGGTTTTTGTCATTGAAATGGAAAAACTAATAATTAATTATTAGTTAATCAATTAGTCAAATAATTATGGCAAAAAGGCAAGTAATTAGTGACATCAAAATACAATAATTGAATCGCAAAATTAAGAGAGACCAAAACTTGAGCTAAAGGCCAACAAAAAATGAAAAAAAAAAAAAAAACTATAGTCGCAGCATAGTTTGATTTAAATTTAGAGAGAGAGAGAGAGTTTCGAGCATACGAAGAGCGTCGAGTTCGACCAGCTGGCCAGTGGGTATGCGGGCTTAGGCTAGTGAAAGAGGAAGCGTACGGACGATATCTAAATCGGTCGAGAGCACACGTGAGACTACAACATAAAATGATCCGCTCGAAATAATAATAACAACGTGGAAAATCGTGCTCTACGAAAAGTGTCGAAAAAGTGTTGAAAAATAAACGAAAAACGTTATCGACAATAAATTCGCCCAATTTTAAGACCGAACAAAAAAATCAAACGCCTGGTTCCTCGACCAGTTACATAATTCGAGAGAAAAAATGAAGAATCATCAGCAAACCGTGTGCAAAAAACTGTCGGCGTATCGCAAATTCTAAACGTCACAATTTTTTTTTTCTAAACGTCAGAAAAAAATGCAATTGTCGAATGATCGGGTAAAATCGCGACAACGTTTAATTCCGCAAGAAAATCATCAGGAGCTGATTTTCCTACTTCCTTCCGCGAAGCTGCTGCTGATCGCTCGTTCTTTGGCTCTCGACGGAGAGACTGGACCGAGACGGCGAGTGAAGAAAAGCGACACGTCCGCGGGGGAGTCATGATGCGATTTTATAGTAGAACGACGACGTTGTATGTGAAAAGTAAAGAAAAACCGGGGGGACAAGGGGAGGAGGCAAAGATCGGACGGACGCGAATCCCGGGGGTGCGCCGGTTCAATCGTCACGGCACTGCTTATTGATCTCACCACCAAAGCAGGTACCGCCATGTATACATATACCAACGACCAGCCCAGAGACCACTACAGCGAGCGTATCAACGTTTCTCTCTCTCTCTCTCAATTTTTTTCCTTTTCTTTTATTTGTCTATGCAACAATTTCTACGATGTTGAAATTTGCATCGTTGGAACGTAACGAAATTCTTTTTTCACTTTCTTCTAAATTGAGATTCCGATTCAATATTCGCTCCGGACAATAAATCGTTAATTCTTTACGAACGAAACCCAAAATCGGTACGAAAATTGTCACGGTTTTTAGAAATTTAACAAAAAATTGATAGAAAAGTGTTTTTTTCGTTGCATCTCAACTTTGCAAACTTCAGTGTCATCAATTCCTGGTTCTTTAATCCTTCATTTTTTATTTCATCTCTGTTCTCATCAAAGTGTATTTTTTAACGATGCCCAACGTTGCATCGTTGGAATGCAACGAAATTCGGTTTTTCCTTGAGCAAAAGTTCGTGATTCTTATTCAATATTTTGTTAGGACATTAAAACGATTTTTCAGCATCCAAAGACGAAATGAGCATGAAAATTGTCATGGTTTTTGTTAGTGAAACAAACAATCGATTGAAAAACGAATTTTTCGTTGCACCTCAACGTTGCAAACTTCAGTGCCATATTTTTTTCGCATTTGTCCTCTGGAGCAATCCTGGGCTTAAATATATTCATCGCATCGCATCGTCTGTTGCTATTTTTGTCATTATCACTTTTACCCTCGCTTTGTTGAGGTTGATTTTGATTGATATGGAATTATGTCGATTGTGCTAAAATTATCAAATTTCGGGGGCCAGGATTTTTCCCCGTTAATGGAAGTTGCCATGATTACGTATATTTATTTTATTTTATTTATTTATCTTTGATTTTCCCTGTATATTTTGTTTCCTTTAAAATTTCTGGTGGCACTGAAGTTCGCAACGTTGAGATGCAACGAAAAATACGTTTTTCTATTAATTGTTTGTTTAATTTTGAAAAATCATGACAATTTTTGTACCAATTTTGTGTTGGGATCGGCAAAAAAATCGTTTTGACCAAATATTGAATTATAATTATGAGCTCTGGTGAAGAAAAAACAGAATTTCGTTTCGTTCAATGATGTTGAAGTTTGCATCGTTGGAATGCAACGAAATTCAGTTTTTTCTTCGCCAGAGCTCATAATTATAATTCAATATTTGTCTCGGTTAATAAAACGATCGTGTCTCGAGTCCCGAAACCTCAATCCCGACGAAAAATAGCCACGTTTTTTTTTAAATTCAGTAAACAATCAACAGAAACAATATTTTGAAGTTCGCAACGTCGAGATGCAACGAAAAAAAAACTTTTCTATTAATTTTTTGTTTAATTTCAAAAATCATGACAATTTTCGTACCGATTTTGTGTTTCGTGACTAAAGAATTATCGATTTATTGTCCGGACCGAATATTGAATCGGAATCTCAATTTAGAAGAAAGTGAAAAAAGAATTTCGTTCATTCCAACGATGCAAACTTGAACATGGTTGATAACAAGTAGGAACAGGACGGACCGGTAAGACAAAAATCGTACGAGTGCGAAGGAGCGTTACAGAGAGTTGGACATGACTCTGAAGTTTGCATCGTTGAAATGCAACGAAATTCGTTTTTTATCTTTGACAAAAATGATAATTCCAATGCAGAATGTAATTACGATGATAAAATGATCGATTTTTGCCACCCGAAAAGCATATCGGTGGGAAAAATTTGGATGACATTGAAAATTGAACGGATCGTCAATAAAATGAAATATTTTTCGTTGCATTCCAACGTTGCAAGCTTCAGCATCATGAGTTGGATGCGCGGAGACAGGGACAGCGAATTTCAATGACGATAGCGGATTATTATTATATAGACAGGTTTAGTTTTGAGAGGGGTTGGTTTGGGACGAGGTAAGGGAAAAACGCTGGGACGCTTGCGCACTGGGTTTCTCTATCGAGACTGATGTGAGAGATACACGAGAACGTATAGAGACTCTCGTGTGGACACGGACACGTTGATAATGAACCAAGATTCGATACACATAGCCGGAGTGATGATCGAGCAGAGAAATACAGAGAAGCAGGAGGAGGAAAGGAGTCAAGAGACAAATAACAGCAGCAGCAACGAAACAGACAGCGTCGAGTTATCGAGAGCGAGCGAGTGATGATCGACGTTGAAGTTTGCATCGTTGGAATGCAACGAAATTCCGTTTTTTCTTGAGCAGATCTCGAGATTCCCATTAAATATTTCATCAGGACAATAAAACAATATTTTTTTACCATCAAAACCCAAAATCGCTAGGGAAATCGTAATGGTTTTTGAAATTCAACGAAAAATTGATAGAGCAAGAATTTTTCGTTGCAGCCCAACGTTGCAAACTTCAGCGTCATTCGACCGAATCCACACACAAAGTTCAAGTCCCACGACTCTGAATTCCCAACTTCTCAACACTTTTTCCTCTCAAAATATTTCTCTGTAGTTTTTTTCCTCATCAAGCTCAATATTTCGGTTCAATGGCTGCGAATTCTAATTAATCCACCGTAGACACAGTACAATTAGCGCACATCCCTAGACACACATGGGTCTTGGGCGTCCTGACGTTTCTCACTGTATCGCCGTCGTCGTCGTCGTCGAAAAAATCGAAAAAAATTCAAGAAAGCATTTTTGGATCTATAGAAAAAGAGGCTGCACTGGGTGAAGAATAAAAATCGATTCTCACTGTTATTCGTAATTGTAATCGATCCGAAAGACTCGAAATTTTCGCCATTCACTGAATGGGCCCCCCAGACCCATGTGTGTCTATTGAGGCTCAAAAAAAATTGCTTTTCCGCGCTTCCGGTTCAGTTTTTACTCCACCGTGTCCATCACACATTTTGCTTTTTCTTTCCTCCCTCCAATCGATCTCTCGTCACCCCAAAAATGTCTCAACCCCCCAAAAAAAAAAAAATGCTCTCAAGTCAGGCTCAAAAAATTCTCAAGTCCACGTTTTTACCAGCCACGCAGTCAGATCCTCCCCGAATAAAAAAAGAAACAAACGAAAAATTTCAATTCCTCGTGTACAGAAACTTTTCCCCGAATGAAAGTCAGAAAAAAAAATTCCTCGCTCCCACGATCCTACCCGGTGGACATCTCGGACCAACTCGCGTTTCTCTCTCTCTCTCTGACACACTCTGTCGGTCTGAACGTATATAGATCGTGTCGAGACACCGAGGAAGGCCGAGGAATGCCCTCGAGAATGAAAAATAGGGGTTGGACAGAGATGGCGACACACACACACGACACACACACACAGACGCAGAGCTGGCACGATCTTTAAAAAAAAAATGGAGATAACGAGAACGTCACGACGGAAGGAAAATCCAAAATGATGAATTTTTCCATGGGGAAAATGAGGGAGAAAATAAATGAGTTGGGGCAATTGGAATGAGGCACGAGCAGGGCAGGAGAGGCTGCTCGTAGGGAGAAAACTGTTAAATGCGATATTTCTTAACCTCGGAGACTGGCGAGCACGCACGCATATCCATTTTGTATTTCGTCAGACGAAAAATCGAGCATTCACGTAATAATACGAATCGAGAGGTTGGAGAGTAGAAAAGGGGGGGGGGGGATGAAAATTTGTGAGATTTGTTGTTGGTGTGCGTGAGAAATGGTAAAAAAAGCGAAGAGTTAGAAAAAGAGAAGGGTAAACACTCACGATGACCGAATCGAAGGGATTGTGGCAGGCCAGGGCTGCTGTTGGTGTAGAATAACGTTTGGCCGCGAGATGATGTACGTGAGACTCGGCAGATCGGCCTCCGCGGCCTTATCCCCTAATTGGAAGCAGCAGAAATCGGGCCCCGCGGCAGCAGCAAGCTCGACACTCAGTTTCGTTGCAAAACTTGCGAGGGAAAAAGAATGGTTTCGTTGGATTTTTCTTTCGAATCTTATCTCGCTCTCGTTCGTATCCTTGACTGCTGGAGCGTGTGTGTGTGGGTTTATGTGTGTGTGTGCCCCCGTTGGCCTCGTTTCACTGCTCGATTCACAACTTGCTCTCTTCTGCTCCCTTATTCTTTCGACATATATACAAATATATATGTGTTGGTGTTGCTCTTAGGCAGGCTCGCGATTTGTCGTTGGACACGGTCGCGCGCGCGATTAGCTCGAATCCGCTGTTAAACGTTGGCCAAGAATGCGGCGCGAGGTAAAAGAATAAAAGAATGATAAAGAAAAAAAAAAGATAATCATTTTAGAGTTGAATTTATTCGAGCCCGGTTGATCTGCTAGCTCGGGGTTCTCGCGGTTTGTCAAAACGCGAGCGCCCGAAACCACCACCTCGGTATCCCTTTCACGCGGCGCACTCACCCACACATACGCGCGCGTACACTGACGCGCGCGCCATCACGCACGCACCCACGCACATTCGCATACACCCAGAGCCGAGGGGGGGAGGAGACGCGAGCGCGCGCGCCCTCGCGCGCTATTTTCTCGTACGCTCGTTCTCTTTCTCTCTCAGCCACACCGTCTCGCATTCGTTTCGACTTTTTACTTTCTCCCACCCACACAAACTCCCTTTTTTCCGGCAAACACTCGGCTCTCGCGACTTTTATTTCGCTCCCGAGACTCGATCCTTTTTGTCGCGCCCCCAAACCTCACTTTCGAATAACTTTTGCCCCGTTTCACTGCGCTATCATGTCCCGCGAACTAGCCCGCTATCTCCGAGGCCGCCCTCAAGCCAGGGCTGCTGCTGCTGCTGCTGCTGCTGCTGCCAAAGCCTCGCGCTCGCGAGGGTGCTGCGCTTCGTTCCCAAGAAACACACACGCCCATACAGGCGCGTGGCATTTTACACACTGACGCGCAAACCTACGAACAATCGTGACTGCGCATGCTCGCGACTGACACACACGGACAAAGCGACAAATTCGCACTGGAAAGACCAAGAAATATATGCGACACGACGCACACACACACACTAACCAGCTCGATAACCTCAAAAGCCCGATTCCCTGCTGAAATGCCTGCGTTTTGAGTCCCTTTTTCTCTCGGCGCTTGCCAAAACCCCGAGACAAAGAACCAAACGATATACTCGTACAAATTCTCCCTCCTACTTTCTCTTATTCTCTACGTAACTTTGTGTACATGTGTGCATTGTAATATACACAGAGACTGAGGGGAAAGCGACATGCCGAGAGGGATGTCTCAACGAGAGCGAGTAGTGTACGAGAAGGGGGGGGGGGGGGAAGGATCGAAAAGGGAAGTAGAAAAGGCGGACGAGAAAACAGCCAGCTCGCCAAGGGCTTTTCCCCCGCCACACTCGGCAAACTCTCGAGTACACACACACAGGCTCGCGCGAAATCAGTCAAGTTGAGAATTGACTCGTGAGGTTGCGCCACAAGCAGGCGAAAGGATGCGCGATAGGGGAATTTCTCGAGGGTGGCGAGTAAGCGGGATAACCGAGCGATATGGATGTTCCCGAATAAGGAAAAGGGCCGAGGGGAGGGGGTTTTGGATAGAACATGCTCGAGGCAAGCACCAGCAGCGACTCTCCGGTTATCGCCGGATGTGGGTCACTCGTGGATCGATGACGCCCGGCGTAGAACCCCCAACGCCAACGGACGCGGACACTACCAAGTTGTAGCGTGTTTCACAAAAGACCAATCAATAACGCGCCATTCTACCCGCCAGAGACTCCCACATCACGAGGGGCTTTCCCCAGCGAACCCCAACCGGACACACAAACATCGCGCCACGCAATATTCAACACACACCCTAGAAACCTGCTTCTTCCTTCGCCCTCAAACGCTTCGTTCTTCCTGCTGCTAGCGCGCGATTCTTCGTCGTCCTCCTCGCGTCCAATGTCACTAGAAAAACTCACTAGAAAGGCTGCGTTCAAACTTTTTTGACGCCAAACTTTTTCTGCTTTTTACTCTCTACCGAAAACGTGCGAACCAAACTGAATGTATTTGACCATAAAAAAAGCTCCAGAATCTCTATTTACAGCCGATTTATCTTGGAAAGAAAATTCACGAAAATTCTACATCGTCAGGCCTCCTCCGCGTCCAGCTGCGTTGCAGGTTATGTGACGAAAATTATCTCGACAGTTCACGCCGCGCAAAGCTCTACGGAAAATCGTGCAATTTTTATTGTGTATCCGAAATTCGTGCATTTTGGCTTTTTTATTTGGCAAGTCGCGCGATTCGTATCTAGAGACTTTTTTATATGCTTGGAAATGCTGTAGGAGGGCTGCGGAGGAGGCGGCATCATTTCGGGAGGGTTGAAAAAAGCAGCAGCAGATGGTGCTTGGGTATTTGAGCTTGGGCCAAACGTCAGTGGTCGTATCTATCGACTGGCACAACACAAAAGAGCTCGACCCCCACATCATGATCCAACGTGTAAAGTGATGTGGGCTTTTTGTGAGCTGGCAATCGATATACGTACGTACGTCGCGTACGTTTCGCGAGTGAGATAACAGACTCGACTTTTTCGAGCAAACTTGACGTGCATTTATTGGCGATCGAGCAAACGATCGCTAATAATGCGATCGCTTTCTGTCATTTCTTCATACAGGAAATCTTTGACTCCGTAGAAATCCGTTGCAACGGGCATGGGCGTGAGACTTTGCGAATGTTTGCCTGCCGAACACGCGCATGCGCTTTGCACGTCGAAAAAGCGACATTTTCGCCAGATTTAGTTGCAATTTTTCGTTCATGATTAACTTTTGACAAAAATCTCGAGAGAGCGAGACAAAGAGACTGGGCGAGTTTTAGCCAGCCAAATTTTACGATCGAATGACTCGAGCCCCGTGTACAGACACTCGTACACACAGAACGAGGCATTTGTACGTGTGACATCGTAATTTGTGTGGCCGAGTCCGTGCGCCAAAGGCTCTGCCCGTAGGCGGCCGTCTGAATGCGCGCTCGTATCCTTGCTCCATCTCATGGTGTGGTGGGGCTCAAAGCTCCCCTTGAATGACGTCATCGAGCGCACGGCGCGGTACTAGCGTTTAACTGGCCCGTGGGCTCGTATACGCCATCCCGGGCTTATCAATGAACGCGTACGTCGCGCCCTCTCGCACCGCCTTCGCCCCCGTCTTCAACTTTACTCCCCCGCATTCTCTCTTTCTCTCGCTCGCTCCCTCGTTTCTGTCTCCAACCCCCACGATTTTCACCTCATGGCCGGACCTTCCTTCCTCTACAAATGTCTATATCGAGCCTTATATACACGCTGAACCGGCCGGCGGTCTCGAATCAACAACTACACACGCCACTCACTCTATCGATTATACTACGGCCAATACATTGAAAAATCTTCAATTCTATCCGCCCTCCGATCAGCTGCAATTCCCGTCGAGTTAATTAACCGAAATCCCCCCCGTCAATATTGCTCCGTCATTTTTTTTCTTCCCATTCGCAACGGTCTGTCGTGTCAATTGTTAATTCGAGGCATTTGCACTGGGACTCGAATTCGGATGGAAAAAATTGTAATTTTTCTCGATACGTTGGGCAATCTTTCTTTTTTTTTTTTAAGGTAATTTTTCAAATTTCGAAACTTTTCGGGGTTTCGATCGCAAATTTTGGTGACGGACTCGTGAATTTTTTTCATCAATTACGAAAATCTACTAATTACAGAAATTTACTAATTATTGTAATTGACTAATTTTCAAAATTTCATTATTACGAGATTGAAAATGAAAAAAAATCAATGGATAGCGGAAAGTTGAACAATCGCGATGCAGATCGTAGAATTTTGAGCACGCTGCAAATGAAATTTTGTCAAAAAACTTGGATATTTCGTTAAACACGGCAAACTCAAGATTTTTCAATCATTTCCACATTTTCGGCATTTTCACTATATTTTTCGCTCTTCGGACAGACTTTTCGCAATTTTTCTTGCTGCAATGTCAACGTTTTTGTCATTTAAAAAAAAAAAGGCGCACCGTCGTATTGCCAACACGAAGAATCGGTCGAGATTATTTTACGTTATAGACTTTGCCGCGCTTCCTGCGGCATTTTTCATCATTAGCGTCGATGCATATATTGCAAAGCGCATTTGTGACGAGATTCGCGACACCAGGATCACACGATAATGAGATTTGTTCACGTGCGTCACATGCGGACGCGTGTTCGCCGTGTATACTGTGAAACCCAGCCCAGCAAGTGGTCACGATCATTTATCATCAGACACTTCTCTAGTCGGTAATAAAGACACCAACAAGCACACGATCTATTTTTATTGGCGCTGGGATTAAAATTACCGATCGTGGAATCGAGCTTTCCGGAGTTAATCCTCAAAATTTCTGAGGAAATTAAAAACCCTGACGAAATTAAATTGACAAATTAATAATTCTGAAGAAATGAAAAAATTCCATTCATTTTACGCTTTTTTTCACTTCGGTCAAGTTTCCATCGTTGGAATGCAACAAAAATCTCTTTTTTCTTTGGCAAAGCTTCATTAGTAAAATGCAAAATGTAATTACGACGATAAAACGTCGAAACACGTTTTTTTTTGTTACAATTAACCAAATTTTATAAACTCGATGAATTATTATTTTCAAAAATTCGGATAAAATCAATTAATTGCGAAATAATATTCAAATAATTTTAAAACAGTGACTTAATAATTCGCGTAAATACATTTTTCGGGTAACGTTCAAGTTTCCTTCGTTGGAATGCAACAAAAGTCTCGTTTTTCCTTGCCAAAGCTTCATTAGTAAAATGCAAAATGTAATTATGATGATAAAACGTCGAAACACGTTTTATTTCGTTACAATTAACGAAATTTCATAAACTCGGTAAATTATTATTTTCAAAAATTCGGACAAAATGGTATTTTTCATGAATAAACTCGAATCAATTGCGAAATAATATTCGAATAATTTTGAAACAGTTTTCGCGATCCACAAAAAATCCTTTCGAATAATGAACATGATTCAAAATTTTTTTTAAATCACCAAAAAAATAAATTTGCATTCCAACGTCGACATCTTCGGCCTCATTATTCATCATTCCACGTAATAGTTGAAAAAAACTCTCAATCTCGCAGTGCAACGATCGAAAACGAGAATTCAAAAAAAAATCTATCGATTCTATAACGAAAGGTAATTATTTCCTATGAATACGATGATGCCGAAGTTTGCAACGTTGGAATGCAACGTAAAATATTTCATTTTATTGATGATTCGTTAAATTTTCAATGTCATCCAAATTTTTCGAGCCGATATGCTTTTCGGATGGCAAAAATCGATCATTTTATCATCGTAGTTACATTGTGCATTTAAATAATTATTTTTGCCAAATATAAAAAAGAATTTCGTTGCATTCCAACGATGCAAACTTCAGAGTCATACAAAATGAATGAATTTCGTTGCATTCCGAAGAGGCAAACTTCAACGTCATAAAAATCCCACTGCACGCTTTACTTTTTCGGAGAGACTGAATATTTGAAGAAAAATATTAGTTACACGTTGTTGCCATTTCACCAGAGAATTCATTAAGAATATGTAACTTTTCTGTTTCTCAAAATCCATCATTTTATCGTCGTAATTACATCCTGCATTTAAATAATTATTTTCGCCAAATATAAAAAAGAATTTCGTTGCATTCCAACGATGCAAACTTCAGAGTCATTAAATACGTCAATGTGATGTACAAATTTGACGAAAAAAAAGAAAAAGCCAAATTCAAAGACACAATCGATATTATTATCGACGACACTCGTCATGTTCCTTTTTTCTAGTCTCCGTAAAGAACGAAGGTCGAGCCGTAATATGATAATAGAACGCGCGAGTTGTTTGAAAAAAGTATCGAAATTCCAAAAGAAAAAAAAACCAAAAAAGAATCGAATACGTAAAACCTGATCGGTTGCTTCGTTTCCCTTTCTCTTTCGCGATCCCCCAGCAGTCTTGGTGAACGTAAACGCGATAGAATCGAGTATATTTGAAACTTTGAAAACACCTGTTCGATCATGCGGGCTCGGAAACTCTCTCTCTCCTTTTATTTCTCGGGTTCAACGAGTTACGTATTCATTGACGGAGCCTCGTCGTCGTGGAGGATCGTGGAAAATCGATTTTGACCAAGTCTATCGACCCTCCTATTTATTTTCAACATTTCGACACACGAAAAACGATTTTCATGTGTGCGTGTGTGTTGAGGCAATTTCAACCAAAAGTTTCTCCAATTATGGATTTTTAATGACAAGTCAATGGCGTAATTAGTTACGTGTGGCTGCTCCGGATGAGAGAAAAAAATCGAATTAATACGAACAAACGTTTCGGCTCGTTTGACCCCGACACATTTGATCCGCTTGATCACAGTTCAATTATAATTGGCCAATAAATGTTTAGCCAAAACTTTGCACTTGACAGAAAATTACAAAAAAAAAATGACGCGACAGCTTGAAAAATTTCGTACGTCAATTTTTCAAAAACAAAATTTCAGTCTCGATGAAAAAAAATAAATAAATAAAAACTTTGGTATTTGCAATCGTCGTCTCGTCTCGTGTCGTCATCGACGACCCGAGTTCACCGCATCGACGTGCCTTCATATGCCAGATTTCGTAAGTCAAACACGCGGCCCGGTATGTGCTGAGCTCGCACATACATTCGGGCAGTATTTAACGAGTTTTCATGCAACGTGCACCACACACACAACCGGTTTTTCCTTTCGCGAGCCGCGAGAGTGAACGTAAAGCCGGAAAAATGTATTTATTTATTTATTTACTTGCACCTTTGGATCAATGCGACGTTTCTCCATTCGCGTTTGCGTTTTTCGGCATTCGGTAAAAAAATTAAAAAATTGAAAGTAAACTTGACTGTTAATTAGTTGATGAAATTTTCTCCTTGAAATTTGTACACATTGAATAAATTTCGGAACCGAAATGAAAAAGAAAAATTCTCTTAGACCGTTCGTTCCATGGGAAAACCAATGGAATTATTCACGAGGGCACACACTGAAAATTCAATTTTGTCAAAAAACGTCGATACTTTGTTGAATTCAGCCAACTAAATATTTTGGGATGATTTCTAAATTTTCATTATTCCGACAGTATTTTTCATTGTAACGGAACTGTCAGCAAAATTTACGATTGGAATGACAAAAATTTACTTTCCGAAAACGATTTTCCAGAATGTTTTTTGCTAGAATAACAAAATTTTCGTGATTTTTCGAAAAAAAAACGTTTAGTTTTTTTCAAAAAGCAACAAATTGTTTATCCCGATGGACTCAACTCTTCGCAAACTTTTAATTCGTAAAAAAATCAAAAAATGAATAAGAAAAATGGGAAATTTTTCCTCACTCGCGCAATTAGAAACGAAGAAAGAAAACGATCGCAGTTTTTGCGAGCCGAAATATATATTGGCTGGAAAAATTGGAATATAATTTTGAAAATTAAACAAATCGTCAATAAAAATCAATATTTTTCTTTCCATACCAACGTTGCAAACGTTTTGGGTCGGGGCACGAGGGATTTTTGACCTTAATACGAGATCCAACCGCGAACTGACATTGATCAGATTGCAGAGGCCAATACCTGGTTCGGTGACCGCTGAGCCAGGCACCGCCAATCGCCACAAAAACATGCAGCAACTAAAACACGAAAAATATAGACAAATTTAAGAAAAAAAAAACGACAAAAATGAACATCAAAAAATTGAAATTAAAATTATAAAATTTCATAATTTTTCGGAATTCAATTTCGATCCATCGCGAAATGCAACCGATTGTTCGATCGTCTATTGAGCCGCGCCAGCGAGCGTCTCAAAGATTCATTTCTAGTTAAGTTAATTATATAAGTAACTTAATAATCAATTAATTATATAATTAACTTAATAATTATCAAATCAAGTTGATTATATAATTAACTTAATAAAATTGAAAATGATGAATTATTATTAATATATTAATGATTTTTAAATAAAATTTGATTCATTACAATGAAATAAAATTTCATTAAAATAAAATAATAAGAGTTGAT
Organism: Diadegma fenestrale; assembly: GCA_037043255.1. Lineage (NCBI taxonomy): Eukaryota > Metazoa > Arthropoda > Insecta > Hymenoptera > Ichneumonidae > Diadegma > Diadegma fenestrale. The sequence continues at coordinate 35,137,585 of CM073309.1, read as the reverse complement.
TATGTAATTAACTTAATATTCGGGAATCCAGAGTCGAAGAATCGATGGCTAAAAAAAATCTTTTCTGCAACACATTTTCGAATATGTTTTGACCGAAATTTCTAAAGAACGTGTACGCGATAATGTTTGTTTTTTTTCTATCTGCATCAACAGAGCAGAGACAAAAAATGTGATTCAGTGCTCCGTTCAGACTGGATACAAAGCAGTAATAGTCACTCGAAACGAACCTCTCGAAATTGTCAGTGAACGAACAAAAATCTCGACTAACCTCGGGAATCAAAGTCAAAGATGAAAATAGCATGAATCCTGCCAAAAAATCGTTAAGAAGCAAAATGGAGTGAAAAATAAACGAGATTCAATAGGAGCGACCAAGGTGCACGATGCAAATAAAACGGAAATGTTCGGGATACAGACACGTGAGAAGAATTAACAATTCTTTAGTTCTATAATGAGGCTGAAAAGAAAATTTTGTTGGATACGTTCGACTCAACGTTTTTTTTTTTTTTTGAAAAATCACTAAAATGTTGTCATTGCAAGAAAATATTCTCGAAAATCTCTTCGAAAAGTAAATTTTTGTCATTTCAATCGTAAACTCCGCTGACAGTTCCGCTGGAAATAAAAAAATATTGTCAAAATTACAAAACTTTGGGAATTATCCAAAAATATTTAGTTTGCCCTATTCAACAAAATATCGACGTTTTTTCGACAAAATTTTGGGATCCAAATGTTGGCATCCAACGAAAAATAACATTTTCATTAATTTTTTCCCCAATTTCAAAAATCATGACAATTTTTCTACCGATTTTGTGTTTCGATGTTGAAAAATGATCGATTTATTGTCCTGATCAAATACTCGATCAGAATTTCGATTAAAAAAAAAGTAAAAATAAAAAAACTGGTTTTCGTTGCATTCCAACGATGCAAATTCAAACTCCGCGTTTTTCGAGCTTCCCTGCCCAACGAGTGTCACAAAGATTATGAAATATCGAAAATAAACGTTGCGGCCAACGATGTATCGTCGTCATTGGGCAATGAACGTTTAAGCATCCGACTCGATGCTTTTCTCGCGTAATTAGTGTCTAACTTGCAATAAAAATTGAATTGTAAATGACGAATGAGTATAGCATCGTGAATAGGGATCGAGGCGCACTAAATCAAGCGTAAAATGCATTTGGATCGGTGTTTTGTGCATCGAGCAACAAACACGAGTACATTGGAGGGAAAGACTGGAAAGAAGTTACGTACGTAACGAAAAAGTGCGCGTTAATGTAAAATTATCACGAAATGACTTAATTTATGATTCTTTAATAATTTAATATCAAAATCCTTGACACCAAAACAATTTTTCCATCTAAACGCGTGTAAATGCAAATCGCGTTTCGTTTACGAGTTGCAAAAAACTGTGTTCGAGATTTTTCTCAAAAACATTTCGGTTCAAAACCTTTCCGGCAATCTGCAAAAAAAAATTTTTAATATTTTGACGACTCGATTTTTCCAACTTTTGAACCCAAACGTTACTTTTATTTACACGCGTTCAGAGATGAGGAAAATGAATAATTGTTAATTAAATAATCCGAAATTTCAAAGGTCAGGAAAAGTTTCTTCGTACGGTAAAATTTTTTTATAGTTTTGGCGGCAAGAGAGCGTTTGATACGAAATTTTGAATCGACCCTAAATAAAGTCGTTTCGCGATACCTTAAAGAGAGATTCAACGTCGCATCCATTCGTTTGGTTTTCTTTGTATGTGACACGCAGTGAATATCCTCGACGTTAACGAACCTTTCCATCTCTCTTTCCCACCGCGAGTCAAACATTCACACACACGTATGTAAATATGTATAAAAAAAAGAAAAGAAAAACGTGTATATAGATGGACACGGTGAGCAGTTTCGTAATCGGGCTTCGCCGAGCGCATATCTCGGTTTAGCAACGACGACGACGACGACGACGACGTCTCGTCGGACTTCTCGGAGCAATAAGCGGCTCTCGCGGGGGGACCTTTTACACCGCGATCGGTCGAATATATCGTGTCAGTCGTGCTGGCGAACCGGACATCGAGCTGGTCCACCGGACCGTCATTTTTTCTTCTTCTTTTTCCCATTTATTTTTTGCCTCGTTCTAACAACTTTCACTTTTCGTGACGAGCGTTAGTGATTTTTTATTCGACGACTCAGACTCATCGTTTATCCGCGAGGCACCGCGCGACGATTGCGGAAAAACGAGAGCAAATCGTGGTCCATCGATTAATCGGTCGTGAGCTCGCGAATCGAGTGTTTGTTTAATTAAAAAACAAAAAAAATCAAAGCCAGTGCGACAATGAGAATCGACGAAACGAAATTTTGCTGAATGAGGAGAAAAATTGAACGAAATTGGAAAAAAAAACTGCCCAGCCTCGCGATCAACAACATCGAACTTTGGCTGGTTCGAAAAATATTCAAAAATTCTCGTGACAACTTTTAGCACGTTTTTTTTTTTGTTGGTTTTTTCGTTCGGCGTTGAGACTGCTCGCGTGCGTCACGACCAATTCGTGTGTGTTGTTTGTCGCTCAATCACAGGGAGCATGTGCATCAATATTTTCAGAGTCTCGGGGTCCTCGTTCGCGCGGCGTGAATAAATCATGACAAACTCTCGAAAGTGATAAGAATTCGGAGCAGCCAAGATCGCAAGGATTTTAAGTTGAATTATATCTCGCGAGGCGCGCACCATGAAGCTCGGCCACACGTTGCAAGATTCCAGACTCAAATACCCCCAACTGACCGATCAAATAATCGGAGAATTACGCTCATGGGCCGAGCAACACGATACCATCAACATTCCTGACGAACAATTAGCCATTTTTGCTCATAGTTGTTACTACAATTTGGAAACCACCAAACGATGCATGGCCGCTTATTACAAACTGAGGGCAACCGTTCCCGAATTTTTTGACAATCGGGATCCCCGTGCCGATTACATTCAACAATCTCTCAAGGCGCTGTAAGTCATTATCCTAATTATGCGCAATTCAATTACACTATTCTGCGAAAAACGATGCAACATTTTTCGGAAATTTGTATAAAATACGAATATTTATTTAGCCCCGACAAAAAAAATGAAAAATTCATCGTTTTTTGCTAAAGTAATCAAACTGCATAATTCGAATTTTTAATAACTCGTCAATTTTTAAAGGCAATCAACGTTTCTGCAATTTTTGTCACTCGATCGTTGCAAGTAAAATGGAATGAATATAAGAATAAAAAACGTAATTTGCACGTGCAATGGATTGATTTTCGTTTCGAAAAAAGGACTCGAGCTAATTCTCATTGAATGTCTAAATTTAATTACCTCCTCGCCTCCCTAGACACACATGGGTCTGGGGGGCCCTACCGGTTTGAATCTACTTGGAGTCGTTGAAAAAATTGAAAAAAATTCAGGAAGAGAGTTTTCGATCTATAGAAAAAGAGGCTGCACTGGATGATGAATAAAAATTCTTTTTTATTATCATTATTTAATGGCAATTGATACGAAAAACGAGAAATTTACGCCATTCGCTAAATGGGCACCCCAGACCCATGTGTGTCTACGGAAAAAAATGTATTTACGAGTAATACTGTGTCAAAATAATTTGAATATTATTTTGTAACTAATTCCAATTTCGCAAAAAATTTTCAAAAATACGATTTCATGCAAATTTTCCGAAAACGATCATTTTTTCGAGTTCATCAAATTTCGTTGCATAACAAAGATAAAAAAAAACTCAGCGACAAAATCATAAAACATAATTTCGAATATAATCATCGATTGGAGTCCATAAAACTCGAGTTTCCGTCTGTCCAAATAACAAAATAATCATCTCGAACCAAATTGAAAAAAAAATCCACAAAAACTAACGCTTGACTCCACAAAGGAAGAAAAAAGACGCGATATCCGGGGAATAAAGAATATGGGGAATTTTAATTAGTACAGCAGCACGTACACGGGCTGCATCGGTGAGTGTAGCAAAATTTAGAGCATGCTGAAAAAAAGTGAATTTTTTAAGTCACGACATCGACGAGGGCTTTCATTGAAATTGGTAATCGAGCGAAGTGAAACGGAAAAAACGATTTATCGACTACTAAGCTCGGTGTACACGTGCCCAAGCGTGTGTATGTGTTCAAAATCATCGAAAGTCGTCTCGCCCTCGCGAGTTTCTATATCGTCTCTGCAAACGAAACGTTCATTTCGAGCCCTTGGCAATTTGTAAGCCTGCCAATAAAATGTTGCGCTTAATAGACAACCCGGCGATACATTCGATCGATATTCTTTTCTTTTCTACGTTTTCTGTATCACTATCTTCCGAGTCTTTCTTTCTTCCTTTCTTTGTTCATTTCGATTGTAAAGAAATCGATCTCGAGTGAAGGAAAAAATAAAAAAGTATTTTTTTTCTCGTAATCAAAAGGACGTCGAGTCGATTTTCATTACAATCAACAAATCACGATTTAAAAAATCATATTCATCGTAATTTTTGTCATCGTAATAATAATTATTATTATTATTAAAAATAATAATTAATTCTTATAATAATTATAAATAATATTCATAAATATTCCAATAATAATAATTAATATTCGATTTATAATTAAAAATTACATTAATTAATAGTCTAATAATAATTATAAATAACAATATTTACTATTTTATAAATAATTATAAATGGGAATAACAATAATTGTAATTATTTATAATAATAAATATTGTTGTTATAATTATTGTTATTTATAATTATTATAAAAATGATAATTATTGTTAATTAATTATTATAGGATTTGTTTATTGATTGATTTATTAAGGAATTAATTATTGATTGATTTATGCTAATGATGAAGATTATTATTATTAAATTTGTAGGGAATTCCTTACCTTGCCAGTTCCGGATGACAAAGGAAACAGAATTGTGTTCCATCGTCTGGCAGATACTCGACCGGGCTCTTACATGTTCAACGATGGAATAAAATTGTTGGGGATGACGGTGGACGCGAGTCTGTACGAGGAGGGCTGCACACCGGGCTACATATTTCTCTTTGACATGGCAGGAGTGAGACTGACTCATTTAACGAGATTGTCGATCGGGAGTATACGAAGATTTTTCGAGTATCTTCAGGAGGGACTGCCGGTCCGATTGAAGGCGATACACGTGCTCAACGTCGTGTGGTTTATGGACAAAGTTTTGGCGCTCGTCAGACCGTTCATGAAGCGCGAGCTTTTCGAAATGGTCAGTTGATTGCGAAAGTTCTTTCGTCATCCAATCCATTTTTTTAATTCCCTCATTAATTGTTTTTTTTTGTTTTTTTTCTTCATTTTTTTTCAGTTGCATCTTTACACCGGAGACGTTTCGGACGTTTACGAGCACATACCACGGAAATGTCTACCCAAGGACTTTGGAGGTGAACTCGACAGCGTGGCGAGTCTGCATGGTAAAAATAATTCCGAACCCACAATTCGTGATAATAAAAATCCTTAGCAAAGAGAACTTTACTTTTCCAAAACAAAAAGCGTTCATTCGACGTGCAAGTTGGCATTCAATTGCATAATGTAATTAATTGTTGTTGGTAGAAAATGATGTTGGTAGAAAATCATCGAAGAATCATAAATGAAGTAATTATTCGTGTACGTTAATTATGACTTGGCACTGTATTTTACGGTCTTCCAGCAACACGTCGATTTTTAATCGTTTGTCATTCCAGAAGCCCACTGTAAAAAATTGGATGAACTGCGAGATTATTTCCTGGAGGAAGAGCAAATGTTTCGTAGCTGGACAGCAAAGCCCGACGACAGAAGATCATCGAAATCATCGAAAGAAGACTCGCCGGTCGATGAAATAAAAGTCGAAAAGTTGAAAAATGGATCGATCGCTGTGGAAACTTGTACCGAGTGATATACGATCGAAATAAATGACCCAAAAGTTTGCAATTCCGCTCTGCAACGAAAAAATATTTCATTTTACTCGCCATTTGATGAATTTTTCGAAATATAATCCAAATTTTCTCGACCCAATTTACTTTTAAGTTCGCAAAAACTAATAGTTTTGTCATCGCAATTACATTCTGCATGGTAATAATGAGCGTCAAACAATTTCATTGCAGCATTCGACGCAAACTTCAACGTCATTCAAAATTATCGATCCCTCGCGGTGTCGTTATTTTTCAATTAAATTCGCTCGCCTAAGAATAAATTTCTCTACCTTATGCTTAGAAAATTATATTTTGTTTTTACGATATCATCGAGCCAATCAATAAATTGTACTTTTTTATCAACCTCAAGAAAATCCTTATCGATGTATTTTCAATTAATCCCCAGTGCAAGCAATTAAGCCTCAGTAGACACACATGGGTCTGGGATGCCCATTTAGCGAATACTCGGAATTTCTCGTTTTTCGTATCGATCATCATTAAGTAACGATAATTAAAAAGAATTTTTATTCATCACCCGATGCAGCCTCTTTTTCTATAGATCCAAATCTACTTTCCTGAATTTTTTTCAAAGTTTTTCACGACTCCCCTAGAATAAAAAACGGTGGTACCGACCGAGCAAGTGATAGATCGCCTTAAAGGTGATCCAGCAGTCGCGTGAGTGCGAGAGAGACAAGCAAAAAGTGGATACACGTTTTTCTCAGATACCCTTCGCATTTTGAGAAGAAGAAAAGTTACATCCTCTCCTCTGGTGGAATATGGGAACAACGTGTAACTAATATTTTTTCTTTAAATATTGAGTCCCGCCAAGAAAAGCGTGTGGGGGGATTTTTACCGACCGAGCAAGTGATCGCCTCAAGCTTCAAGGCGATTTCTATCACTTGCTCGACGGTCGCTTAGAAATCGCCTGAAAGCTTGAGGCGATCACTTGCTCGGTCGGTAAAAGTCCCCCTGCACGTTTTACTCGGAGAGATTGAATATTTGAAGAAAAATATTAGTAAAACGTTGTTCCCTTTTCTCCAGGAAAGAAGATGTGACTTTTTTTTTTCTTAAAATATGAAAAGTGTCCGATTAAAACGTGTCTACTTTTTGCGTGTGCCTCTTGTGCTTCGCGATGTCAACACTCGCGGCGCTGGCAGCAAATTTCGGAACGCGCACGCTGTGAATACCGCGCCTAGAGATTTACAGACACCTCTCGCTACCATCAGAGCGACAATTTGCGACTGATTTTTTCGTGCAGTTTGCCCGGAAAATGCCTCAGCTAGAACGATGGGCAAAGATATTTAAATCCGACATTCCCTCGGCCATCTCGACGGAATAACGATCGTGGCAAAATTGATATTCTATCAATAAACATTCAAAAAATGTCGGATAACAACGATTCGCGTCGGTTAAACCCGGAAGAACAGGTAAAATGGCGCCATCTACGTGTCTCGTGTGTGAATCAAAGATAATCAAATTCTGATTGGTCGATTCCCGTCGCAAATGCGTGCCAGACCAATGGGAATTCTTCGAACACTTTGCAAGTTTCAGTCGATAATTGGGCGGAAAAAAAGCGCGCGAGTGAAAGCGAATGAGTTGAGAGTCTCTCGAATTGCTATGCCCTGTGGTTTTGACGGATGAAACACGCAGAGGGATCTCCCCTTGGCGTATCGTGGAATTATGGTGATTCCTGACAATTCTTCGTAAACGCGTGTTAGTTCTCGAAGGCCAAAAACAAAAAGTGTAGTAATTATGTCGAATCTCGTGAGATTTGAGCGTACCACGTGACAACAAATACTTCATCGATAATTGAGTGTTAACCCGCGCGTATATATACAAGTGTCAAGCTATGGATAGCGAGTCTGGTCCCGCTTCAAAGAGGTTTCGTTCCTCTTTGTCGGCAAACATGCAGCTGACAGAATGTGTGAGAGAATTTAAATTGCCTCGACAGTATCCGAGCATGGTGCAGAAAAAGCTGCAGATCGAAAGTGAATATTTGAAACGTGCCAACTCGGCAACGAGCCCCATTCCCTCGACAAAAACATTTAATTCACCGAGAGTAATATCTCCGAGCAATGATCTCCCGATAAATAAAATCCGAACTATCAAGCTCAAAGGTAAAGACGGCAGAGATTTGGGCCAAGTTAATGTCCAAGATTTGCCACTTAATATTCAGGGAAAAACAATCACGATAACAAAAAATGGTTTAAATAAATCGCCTCCCGCTCTCACTTCGGACGAGAGGAAAAAAACAATTACGCTGGGCAATCTTGTGCCGTTGAAAATCAAAACCGAGGGCGATATCTCGTCCGAGTCTGCGACTGCGGTGAGCCCGTCGGGAGAAAAAATCTCTTCGGTAAAAAAACCCCCGTGTAAAGTTGATTCGCGAACCAAAGTTCAGCTTTTAAGATCCGGCCATAATTGGCACATGGTTAAAATTCCAAATTCCTTGCTCGGCGAAGCCTCAAATTCAAACACAAAAAATTCCGTCATTGCAAAAATTCAGCAGTCTCTGATTCCGACGCTTTCTGGCAAGAAAGATTCTCCGTCGAGAAACATTGTGTATGGAATGAACTTACAAATCGCGCCAGACGGCTCAAATTTGGCAGGGAAAAAAATTAATATCGACAGTAATCAAAGACACATGATTGTGAGAAAACTCATAAGGACTAATCGACCCGACGGCACGTCCGAGCGACTGAAATTAATAAGAAATGTCGATAACGGCGAATCGCCCAGACCAAAAATTGAAATTTCGAGAATAGTCGCTCCGAGCATCAACAAATCAGGGACAACTGTACAAGCTTCTAGAATCGTTAACGAAAATTCTGTGAGAAAATCTGACAATTTTGTTCAGCAAAAAGTTAAACCTAAGCAAGACGTCATGGTTGTTTTGCCGTCAAGCGCCGGAGGAACTTTCGTCAAAGAGCCGAAAGGCAACGGTCAGAACAATACGATCAATTCCCCTGCGTCCCAGCATCCGGGCTTGAATTCCTGGAAAAGGAAAATGTTGGCGAATCGCAGAAGCGACGGCGTCAAATACGCCGCCAACAAAGATCTCTCAGTGCCTGTGCATTGCGAGAAAAAAAACGAAATGACCAACAACCTCATAATTTTAGAAAAAGCTCTCAGCTCCGTGGAGGATCAAGTTTTGAGAGAAAAAGCCATAAAGGCTCTGGCCGAATGCGGTATCGGCATCGAGAGGCTTGTGCCTGCGACTACCGAACAAAAACCCGTCAAGGATAGCGACACGCAGACGTCGATTTTTGGACTTTGGGAGGAGAAACAATTTATTCATGTGCCTCGAGACCTGCCGACTATACAGAGAATTCCCATTGTCGAAAAAACTCCCGAGCAACTTCCCACAATGGCCAAAAATCCACATTTCCAGGATCTGCAAATCAGTGGATTTACGAATCAGAATCTAGCGACCGAAGAATCGATCGAGTTGAACGCCATGGTCGAGGACATTGTCAAAAGCAACGAATCCCCCAACCAAGTCGCTGCAATCTTCGCCAATCCCTGTCCCGTTCGCAACCAAGTTGTTGAACAATTACAGAAAGATTTTGAAACTTGGAACAAATACGATGAGAAGGGATTTTTAAACATACACAATGCAACGCTTGCCGATTCCGTTCAAGGCGTTACAAGACATCTCATGGTACTTGCAGCCTGCCAAGGGAGTGCGGATATCCCGACACTGAATGGACAAGTATGCAGCAATATATTCGATATTTATGAATTACGTTAAAGTTACCATGTTGAAGTTTGCGTCGTTGGAATGCAACGAAATTCATGGCCCTGAAGTTCGCAACGTTGAGGTGCAACGAAAAATACGTTTTTCCATTAATTGTTTATTCAATTTGAAAAACCATGTGAATTTTTGTACCGACTTTTTCTTCGGATCCTGAGGAAAGATCGTTTTATGGTCCTGAGCAAAGATTGAATAAGAATCACGAGCTCTGCTAAAGAAAAAAAACGGAATTTCGTCGCATTCCAATGCTGCAAACTTCAGCGTCGTCGAGTTTGGTTTTTCCTTGAGCAGAGCTCGTGATTCTTATTCAATATTTTGTTAAGACAATAAAACGATTTTTTCTAAGACCCAAAAACAAAATCAGCACAAAAATTGTCATGGTTTTTGTAATTGAAACAAACATTTAATAGAAAATCGTATTTTTCGTTGCACCTCCACGTTGCAAACTTCAGTGTCATCCAAATTCTGTTTTTTTTTTGAGCACGCATTTCAAAATTCTTATTCACGACGATAGAATCATGTTTTTTCAGGATCCAAAGCCAAAATCGGTTCGAAAATTCTCATGGTTTTTCAAATTGGATTAATTAGTAGATTAATTAATTAATTCTACTCCAATTAATAGGAAAATGTATTTTTCGTTGGACCTCAACGTTGCATCATGATGCAAAGTCACAAAGAGCAGAATAACCATGACACTGAAGTTCGCAACGTTGAGATCCAACGAAAAACAACTTTTCTATTAATTTTTGGTCAATTTTCAAAAACCATGACAAGTTTCGTACCAATTTTGTGTTTCGATCCGCAAAGATTGTCGATTCCGGTCCGAATCTGAATTTAAAAAATAAAAGTAAAAAAAAAAAAAACAGAACTTCCTTGCATTCCAACGCTGCAAACTTCAACATCGTGAATGAATTGATTGACCAAACTGTATTTTTGTTAATCCAGACAAGTTTGGAGTTGGCAGTACGTCACGATGCATCACCAAAAATCATAAAGCTCTTACTGGACGCTGGAGCAGAAGTATCGTCCGAGGAAAGTGGCCACGACACGGCATTGTTGATAGCGAGTAAAAAATCAAAAGCTTCATTGGTTGATTTGATAGCCCGAGCAAAATCGTGCGTGTCGTTGAACACTTTTGATTCGGAGGGTTTCGCTGCTCTGCACTATTGCGCTCAGAATGGAAACGAGGAAGGAGTAAAAGCGCTGATCGTCGCCTCGGCTGATATTAATTTGCCCGATCGCCGATCCGGTCGGACTGCTCTTTTCCACGCTATCGAGAATAATCACACGGATCTCGCCCAATTGCTGTTGCAATATGGGGCTGAGACGGACAAACCGAATTACGGAGGCCAAACCGTTTTCAACGTTATGGAGGAAAATAAACACTACAATTTGCTCGAAGTTTTGAACAAAGCATCGAAATAATATTCGAGAAACCCTCGAGACCTTGAAACAAACAAAAAAAACTGATCATCGCCCAACGGCTGGTTTTATTATTAGGAAATATGTATTTGTTGTATTTTTGCAAAAGACTCTGGACTAGAATCACGTTCTGCCAAGTCACAAGAAACTTGGCACGACCGTTGCAATTGTTGAATTCCCATGAAATTCGAATTTACTCCGAATGTAATAATTTTATATTTCTTTCAACTGTTATATAAATTTATACAAATCTTTAACGACTCGATTGAGTCGTCGAAATAAAATGCATCTCGAAGCTGGCCAATCGCTTCAATCATCATTTTTTTATCCTGCACTCTGACTGCAATTTATTATTCCATTCCTTGCGGTATAAATAAATTTTTTTGCGTTTTGTTTTTTCAATTTCATTTTCATTTTGTTTAGATTTTTTAATCTGTCAATCATTTGCCTTATCGTAAAAAAATTCATCAAAATTTACGAAAAATTATATAAAATCTGTGAAACAATTGCCAGATTTTTCAAAAGTTTTCCGATTATAAAATTTATTGATTAAACGTTTAATCGTTACTTGAAAAATACAATAAATCAACTTACGCAATGAAAGCATTATCCCTGGAGCCTCGACACGAAATTTCTCACAGTGTTAATTTTATTGTTGAATAAAATTTGGTATTTGGATGATTTTCAAGTTCGTGCTTCACTCGAGAATAGTTGAATTTTGTTCCTGGTTCGTCCTCGAAATATTTCAGTTTCGTATTTTGCAGAACTCTCGCACGCACGTATCGACCTTGATAATGACCTTGAAAACGCATTTTCCAATACTTTGATAGGTTTGCAAAATTTCGGACAGTCCAGTTTCCGTTTTGCTATTTTTTCGTTTCAATGGCCCATGCCGACGATGCAGCGTCAACAAATTTAAAATAACAAACTTGCGCTCTAAAAAATACGGAAAACGTTTGACAAACATTGCATTTTTGCAAAATCACGAAAAACTTTACTGTTCCTTTTGTTGGCTTCGTTCATCGTTACGTAATCATAGAGCCAAGACGAGCTTCGAATTTCCCGGCGAAAGGCTCAAAGTTGGGAAAAATTTCAAGCAAGGCGGGGCGGGCTGGGCTTTCCCTAACCGGAAGTGAGTCGAATACAGGTAAAAAGTAGATGGCGCGAGTGTTGGGCTCATCTTGCGCGCTGCGTGTATAAAAAAGCAAAACACGTAAATACGACTGAAAATGTGTAATTGTCGTGAGCTTTTGTAAGATATTTACGAGTTGAAAATCAAATTGACATCTGAAGTGACAATTTTCCAGTGCACGAGCAATGTTGTCGCGACGTTTTCACAAGCTTTATAAAGTCGTCGAGCGTAAAACTTTACTGCGATTATACATCGCCGGTAGCGATGGACATTCTAACCTCTCAACGAGCCGAATCAATGGACCTACAAATTTATATAATTCGTCAAGAAAAATGACAATTTCATCGGTAACAAGTAAAAACTTGAATTCATCGAGCCAAGAAAAAATACAAGCGAGATTGTTACACCCAAGAATCCACGATGACGACGCTGAAACTCAACTCTCGGAAAACACTCTGGCGTACAAAGTGTTGCAGAATTCCGAAAGGAAGATCGAAACTCTGCGCGTTCCACTAAAACCAGCGACGAGTTTGTCCGACGACGAAATTGAGAGAATTTTGTGCCAAGACTGGACAGTTTTAAGCCCGTCGGAAGCGGTTGATGCGTTTGAGCAACTTTCCTACGCGGCGAGATCCAAACGCGAGTGGTTCAGCGAAGCAAAACACAGCGAAATTTTAAAAGCCTTCACCGCCAAACTATCCAAACTTGACGACGAACAGCTGCGTCTTGTTTTCCGTTGCGTATCGCTCTGGAACAGAATTTGGGTGACTAAATTTTCAGCCTACGCAAACTTCGTGGACCAGCTCGATAACGAATGTTGCAAACGATTGCCGTACTGGAACAAAGAAGAAGCGCTGCTCATGTGCGACTATTTTTTTTCCATACAAATGGCGAGAAAAGCTTCGTTCACCTTGTCGGTTTTAAGGAAGTTGGGCAAAAAACCGCAACGTCTAACTCCCAACGAGTTTCTTCATTATATGTTTGTCATCAATACTTGTCGCAAGCCCCCCGTCAACATTTACGAGTTGGAATACCATTTGAGCAACGTCATTGACCAATACAGCGTCAGCGAACTCGGCATCATGGCCATGGCCTTTTTCAAGTGTCAAACTCCCATCAGAGACGGAAACATCATCGTCACTATGTTACGCAAAATAATGGAAGACGTTGATAACGTGCCAGATTTTTGTATCAGCGCAATCATGAAAATCACCAGGTAAATCGTTGGAGGCAACGAAATTTAGTTTTTTCTTCACCAGAGTTCATCAGGAGTCGCGGCAGCTGCTCGACGCCAAGTATTGACAAAAAAGCAAAGCGCGAGCCCGCCGCACTGTTCTATACAGTAAAACAGGCGTTTTATGACGTCACAGAAACTTTAAATCGTTTTTACAGGAAAACGGGGCGACGGAAAAATTTCATACTAGATTTGAATTTTTTGCGATTTTATATCTTTCGAATGGTCCTTGGTGGAACAAAATCCGTTCAGCCAATCCAAAGAAATCTAACATTGAAGATTTTGGTCGCGCGTTTTGGTAATTATCATTCAATATTTGTCTCGGCTAATAAAACGATCGTCTCACGAGTCCCAGGACCTCAATCTCGACGGAAAATAGCCGAGATTTTCAAAATTCACTAAAAAATCAATAGACACAATATGTTTCGTTGAATCTCAACGTTGCAAACTTGAAAATCATAAAGTTTGCATTGTTGTAATGCAACGAAATTTTGTTTTTTTTTTCCATGACCAGAGATCTCGATTCTCATTCAATATTTGCCCAGGAGAATAAAACGATATTTTTTTTGGTTCCCAAGACAAAATCGGCACGAAAGTCGTCGTGGTTTGTGAAATTCAACAATCGTAACCTTGACCCTGAAATTACCAAGACTTTGAAATTTGCAACGTTGAGATTCAACAAAAAAGATTTTTTCTATTCATTTTTCATCGAATTTTGAAAACCATGACAATTTTTCGTGTCGATTGAGGTCTTTGGTCGCGAGAGAGGATCGTTTTATTGGTCGGATCAAATATTGAATAATAATTATGAGCTCCGCCGAAGAAATAATAGAATTTCGTCGATCCAACAACAAAATTTTATTAACATGTTTGTTTGGGTTTCCGAATTGCCGATTTCTTTCGTGTTTTTCAATGGGGAATATTCAAGAGGATGGAACGAGCTCCACCATTTTCATTGTGACCACAAACCCTTGAATCTCGACTCAACATTTCCTTTTGTATTAATGAATTATAGATACAGCAGCGTTCTCCGAGATTTAGACGTATTTCAAAATCTTCTCACGAAATTGGTGCCGGTGGTTCCGAATTTGTCGATTCCTTGTTTAACGAACATGCTTCATGCAGCTGCCTCAGTTCAATGCTATAACGCAGCATTAATGGACGCTGTAATAAGGAGGTATGAATATAAAAGTAAAAGAAATAAATTGTCGTTTGAAAATGCTCGAATGGAGCTCGATCGTGAAACAAATAAAAACTGCACAGTTTTTTTTTATAGATTCGAGACGAACATCAGTGAGGCCAGGATCAAAGATCTAGAAAGATTGTCCTGGGTCCTTGGAATATTCCATTACGATCCTGACACGCCGATATATCACAAAATCCTTGAGAGCCTGCGAGATCCCGCACGCGAAACAGAATTGGCGTTGTAAGTTTTTTTTCTCATCATTTTCCAATGAATTCTGCGAGGATTGTTAATCTTTTTTTTATTTATTTTCAGATACCCAAAGACCATTCCAACGACATTGTCTCACTTTTCTTTTGCCAATATTTTCCCAATCGATTTAATCAAAAAGTCGTTCGACCCGGAATTCCTAAGCAGAGTATACGGAAACAATGCGTTCAAAATTGGTTGGGATTATTTCTCGTTGGAGAATAATCTGAAAATTGATTTGCCCGAATACGACGGACCATTTTTGAAGCCGAATATTCTAGAATTTCACGCCAAGGTAACTCGATCCTGAATCAAAAAATAGCGTAACACAATATTTTTCCTACCGTCATAAAATCGGAATGCAGTTATAAATTCAAGTAAAAAAATCATTTTTTTTTCTATAGAAATTCGCCATGACTAAGGCCGATTCCGGTGGCAAAATGCGCAATGCTGACAAGTTTATCTTGGAAGTTGCTCACATGTGCAAGGTGAGGACTAAGATAATTGGATAATCTGTTAACATTCTCCTCGGATTAAACAATTTTCCAACTTATTATTTCCCACGTATTTCGAGTCGAAAAAAATCTGGAAAAAATTGCCGATTACTTATTTCAACTACTTTATGATGCTGAACTTTGCAACGTTGGAATGCATCGAAAAATATTGAATTTCATTGAAGATTCGTTCAATTTTCAATGTCATCCAAATTTTTCGAGCCGATATGCTTTTCGGACGGCAAAAATCGATCATCTCATCATCCTAATTACATTCTGCATTCCAATTATTATTTTTGTCAAATATAAAAATGAATTTCGTTGCATTCCAACGATGCAAACTTCAGAGTCACACGATTTTCAAGTTTTATAATCGTTGCATTTGAATTATTTTAAAATGATCGTATTAATAAAATCCAAATTACCAATAAAAAACAAATAAAATTGAATGAAACAAAAAAATATTTCAATAAATAAATAAACAAATTGAAAAACAATTAAGAAAAAAGGAAACTTTAAAAATAAATAAAATTGAATTTTTAAATTCTTATCAAGTATCGATATCGAATAAAATAAAATATGTAATATTTAAATCAATTAAGTGAGTTTAAATAATTGAGACGCGTATGACCCGCGGAGAATAAATTTGGATGGCGAAAAAATTTCCTGGCTTTCCTAAAGTTTATCAAAAATTTGTACATTTTTTGTTCTTCAAAACTTTTCTACATCGATGGCATTTATTGTCAATTTTTTTCACAGTCTGCCGTAAAGGCCAATACGCCAATCGCGGTTGAGCAAGTTTTGCCACACTACGTCAAGGCGGACATTATTCTTTGTTTCGACGATGAAAACAACCCGCTAGATCCGGTGCCAATTCTGTCAAAAACCAAAGGAGGCTACATCAAATATGTACCCGACGAGGCGAAACATCTCAAATGGCTGGCGCTGCTTCTAGCGACGCAGAATCAAATAATCAAGGGAACCGACAAATACGTCGGGCCTCTCAATACCAAATTCCGACAACTTGAAAAAATCGGTTACGCTCCAATAATCGTAAGTGCAAAAAAAATCAGAAAAATAATTACGTTCCAAATTAGTGTAAAAAAAAAATTCATTCAATCCGTCATCTTGGAGCATTTGACTGACGATAATTAATTGAATCACGCGAACCTGGAAAAAAACTCGGTTTTCACGAGGACGCGACCAAATTCGTTAAATCGCAAGAAAATTACGAATTTGTTTGTTTTTTTTTTCTTTACAGTTAAACATCTACGAATGGTACGATTGTCCGAGCCTGGAGTCAAAACAGGAATATTTGAAACGAAAACTGGATCCGGTGTTGCCTCGAAAAAAATCAGCAGCGACTAATTAATTTGGTATCATAAGTAATGCATTAATATTTTTCAATAATACAATTATTAATTGCAAATATACTGTACAAAATAACGTACTGAAAAATGATGAAAGGGCGTGACCTCTGAGGCTTTATCACAAGGTCAAATTTGCCCCGAAATATCGTCTCCAATTTGGTTTTTGTTCATTTGCCCTCTGACGTGCGATAACGATCAAGTTCGAGGCAACGCAGCGAGATTAATTCAATCTCCAAGGCTCAAAGAGCATGCAAAAACTTTTTGGTGTATTCGTAAGTTACGAAAAGTGCAGCTGTCGCTGGCATTGTCCTTATTATCGTGGGTTTTAGCCCGTTGTACAAAGCGCCGATTCCTTCCTTCTTCGCGATTTCTCTCATCATCACCGTCGCTGGTATCCTCAAATTTTGTACCTGCACAAAAGTCATTCATTTTCCTCTAAAAGTCTCTCATTTTTAGTCTCTTTCGTACTCTCGAAACGTATTTTTCACGTATTTTTATAATTGTACGGAAATGGGAGAAATTTTTTCAGACAAAATGACAATTTCGACAGCAGTTTTCTCTCTTTTTCACGTTTTTACGAGAGAAAGTTTTGTTGAGATTTTGAGAAAAATCTCAAGCAAGAATCGATCGAAATTTTCATTTTTTTTTCGTGTTTAATTGATTTTTTGATTTTGTTTGTTTTTTTCGGGTTCTACGTTCACGTCCGGAGAAAATGAATCGAGAGAAAATTCGTGACGACACGAAATGACGATTTCGCGATAAATAAAAAGAAACGATTGCCGCGCGTTTTACGTTCCATTTTCCTTGTTGTTGGGTTTTGTTCTCCACTCACTTGGATTCTACTCTTGACGACGTCTGCAGGAAATATGACGAGCCAGAGAACAGAACCTCCGACGGCACCAGCGACCATGGTTTTTTGCCATCCAATGTCGTCTCTGTTTTGGCCCGGTTTAGCGAGAAGTTGTCTCGTGGCTTCGTAGCTTCCAAAAAAGAAGAAATAACCGGGCATTTCTCTGGCAATAGTGGAGGAAAGTCCGCGGAATAGGCCGCTGACTCCGTTCTCTTGTATAATTTGTTTCGTCAGTGCCCACGGTCCGATGTGTTTCTAAAAAAAACGCCGTTCAAAGTCAAGAAAATATTTTACGAGAGAATTCCGATCGTAAGAAAAAAAAAAATGAAAATTGGTAAAGAATCATGAAATTTGAGCGAACCACGGGTCCACCGTTGACGGAATTCTGCGATTGTACTTCTCGCATCGCCTGCAAACGACATTTCACGAGTTCGGTGGGACAGAGAGTCAGCGACGAGAAGAAAGCGGCAAAAAATCCTGCAAAAGCGTTTCCCAGGCTACTCATGTCTTCCACCTTTTCCTTTCCTGAAGATTACAAAGTCAAAAACGTGACGAGATATTGAGATAGCCCACGCCTGACCTTGGGCCGATGGAGTAATAAATTTGTTTTTTTTTTTTTCATTTTTCAAGTAAATATACTCTACCGTTTTACGAATATTTACCAAGCACGCTCGCTATTGCCTTTTGACAGCCTCCGTAAGCGACAAAGAGAACTGAATTCTCAGCCACATTCGCCACCACAGCAGGCACTGTTCCCGCGTACAAACCCCTCGCTATGCCATCGGTTTTTAACGTTCGAACAAAACAGTCGATCATGCCTTTGTACAACGAGGGAAATGTTTGCATTTTGACTTTTACAGTGTCCAGTGGCTGGCCGACATAAGTGACAGCAATTCCACCTGCAAACAACATTTTTTCAGCCATGCCCACTCGATAATACTCGCATTTATTAATTAATAATTAATTACTAAATTCATTGATTATTTAGTTGTTAATTACGACCAACAGCAACTTCACCTGCGAACGATTTGGCCAATTTCATTTCCCTCCTCGAAATCCGTCCAATTTTTTAATAATAATTGCATCAATTAATTAGAAATCAATTAGTAATTCATTAATTAAGCAATAAATTGATTACAATAATTAGCAATCATAATTTTGCTGCGTTTCATCAAATTTTACCAGTGAATCTCATTTTTAATGATGCTGAAGTTTGCAACGTTGGAATGCAACGAAACATATTCGATTTTGTTGATGATTCATGCAATTTTCAATGTCATCCAAATTTTTCGACACGATAAGCTTTTCAGATGGCAAAAATCGATCATTTCATCATCGTAATTACATTTTCCATTTAAATAATTATTTCTTCTGAAGATAAACAACGAATTCCGTTGCATTCCAACGATCCAAACTTCAGAGTCATCATTTTTACATTTTTTTTTTTACATTCTCTTTTAATTACGATTTCTTTCGTGTTCAATCTTTCTCGTTGCTATACGCTTCATGAAATCCCGCCTGGCTCAGATAAAAGTTGCTTACACACTGCACAAGATTTTATTGTCTTTGCAGTGCAATATACTGCATTCGCGATGCACTGAATTTTATTATGGCAATGAGGCTGAAGCTTGCAACGTTGGAATGCAACGAAAATTATCTATTTTTATTGATAATTTGTTTAATTTTATAAAACATCGAAATCTTTCGAGTTTATATTCTTGTTGGGCCGCAAAAATCGATCGTTTCATCATTGTATTGAAATTGCACTTTTTATTAAGAGTTTTGTCACTAAATGAATGAATTTCGTTGCATTCCAACGATGCAAACTTCAACGTCATAGAGAGATAGTTGAAAAAGCTTCGATAATACATTCTGCAGCCCAGGAAAGATTGACAGTTTCCGAAAACGGGAGAAATATTAACGATTCACTTAAATTAGAGTGACTCCAAATTGGCTGAACGGATTTCCTTCAACCAGAAACCATTCGAAAGATAAGAAATCACAGAAAATTCAAATCCAATATGAGATTTTTCCCTCAAGCCCATTCCTGTGAGGACGATTTAGAGTTTCTGTGACGTCATAAATAGCCTATTTCGTTCAGACTGTCCATTCGAAATTTTTTTTCTCTCATTGCTCATAAAATTTCATGAAATTTTAATCATGTGTGAAATTCGAAAAATCTGGGCCATTATTCTTCCGATTTTCTACGTAATTACATGTTGAAATGAGCCAGCAAATCCGTAGCAAACAGTCTTTGGAAAACTTCTCGAGTAATATTATAGATATTTGGACCAAATTTGGCTGTTGAATGTTTTTAACAGCAGATTTTTGTGAATTCTTGTTGTTTGATGCTCAATTTATCGCTATAACGTCGATAAAATGTCAAGATTTTCACTCGAGGGACATCCAACGACGCTCCAGATTATTCAAAACATATCAATATAAGTTTGTCTGATAAGGGAATGACTCAAGAGATCGCATAATATCCGTGGAGAGGAGTCACGAGATTTTTCGTCTTATCTTTGACATAAAGTGAAAGAAATGGAACGCATTTTTTGAAAATATTACGTACGAGCAAAATAACTGCAAAGATTCAGCCAATGGATAGAAAAATGCATTTCTTGTGAATAAATTCGGTCGCGATGGATAAAATCGACGTAAAATAAACATTTACCTAGAGATCCTGCGACGAAATCAATGATGCCAGTCTTCAAATGTTTGAAATTAACGTCCGCGCACTCTAAAGTCTCCATCGTGTTTTATTGTCAACCAAATTTTCCTGTGCCTTTATAATAATTATCAAAGACGATTTTTTTATGACTTGTTCTACGGAGTCGGAATTAGCGAGGTTATAGCACGTGCGCGCACGTCTGTCATGCTAGAGAGCGACTAGACTCGAAACATGTGGAAAACACTCGATGATTCCCGAGCTCCCGACGCACCACGAGAAATCTTATTCCAAATAAAAAAAAACGTCTCATGTATAGGTAGAACCAGCGAGTCTAGAATTTATGACACTAGGTGTCGCCTAACTGTAATTATTCCTTTTTCTTGATGGAAGACGCGTACCGTGACACCTGGCGGTGGTCCGGAGTAGTTCATGACCGCGTGAGTGCGAGAGGATAACGAAAAAAAGTAGATACGCACGTTTTGCACGATGCTGAACTTTGCATCGTCGGAATGCGACGAAATTCGGTTTTTCCTTGAGCAGAGCTCGTGATTTCTATTCAATATTTTGTTAGGATAATAAAACGATGTTTTTTAGGATCCAAAGACAAAATCAGGACGAAAATTTGCATGGTTTTTGTTATTGAAACAAACAATTAATAGAAAAACGTATTTTTCGTTGCACCTCAAAACTTTGCAAACTTCAGTTCCATTAATTTCGTTGCATTCCAACGATGCAAAGTGCAACATCATTGAACTTGATGACACTGAAGTTCCCAACGTTGGGGCCCAACAAAAATACAATTTCTCTTCATTTTTGGTTCAATTAAAAACTAAAAATGACCATTTTCGTATCGATTTTTCATTTGAATCCTAAAAAATTATCATTTTATTGTCCTGATTGTCCTGATTCCCTTGAAAAACCCTTTTCATATTTTGAGAAACAGAAAAGTTACATCTTCTTAATTCTCTGATCAAATGGCAACAACGTGTAACTAATATTTTTCTTTAAATATTCAGTCTCTCCAAAAAAGTAAAGCGTGTAGTGGGATTTTTATGACGTTGAAGTTTGCATCGTTGGAATGCAACGAAATTCCTTTTTTATCTTTGACAAAAATAATTATTCGAATGCAGAATGTAATTACGATGATAAAATGATCGACTTTTGTCACCCAAAAAGCATATTGGCTCGAAAAATTTGGATGACATTGAAAATTGAACGAATCATCGATAAAATCAAACATTTTTCGTTGCATTCCAACGTTGCAAACTTCAGCATCATCATTTTGTAACAAAACTTT
Organism: Diadegma fenestrale; assembly: GCA_037043255.1. Taxonomy (NCBI): domain Eukaryota; kingdom Metazoa; phylum Arthropoda; class Insecta; order Hymenoptera; family Ichneumonidae; genus Diadegma; species Diadegma fenestrale. Next base: position 35,116,020 of record CM073309.1, on the reverse strand, counting down.
CAACAAAAAAGTACAATGTTATTACAATGATAAAACGATCGATTTTTGCGGCCCAACAAGAATATAAACTCGAAAGATTTCCATGTTTTATAAAATTAAGCAAATTATCAATAAAAATATATATTTTTCGTTGCATTTTTTGACTCTTTGACTTTCATGGATTTTGACCGACCGAGCAAGTGATAAATCGCCATAAATATGTTATATTCGTCGAATTTTAGGAAAAACTGAGTTTTTGGAAAAATCATTGAACCGCTTAAACTTTTGCAATCTGTTTATTGATATTCTTTTTCGATATTCGGTCAGGACGATAAAACGATCTTTTTTTAGGCTCCAAATAGAAAGTCATGAGGAAAATTTTCGTATTTTTAAAAAATATTCAACAAAAAATAATAAAAAAACATGTATTTTTCGTTATAGATCGTCGAATCGTTGCGCAGGTGTCGCGAGCTCCCGAAAGACTTCTGACTCATTGTCAGTACAAACAAAAAGCAGGTGATACGATATTTTTCAAAATTCACGTCGCAAAATGAGAGAAAACAAAAATATGGTAATTATTACGTGTATATACGCAGTATAGTCGAGATCTACGCCTTGTTTCGAGAAATATAGTCTTTCCTTGTCAAAGCATGTGGCGATAACAGCAGCAGGGGCCAAATCAAACGACTGTGTGTTCAATCATCATTCGCCATATTTGCTCATTCTCATTTCGCTAGTTTTCGAGGAAAGACAAAAAATGATTATTCGTTTTATTTGTAAAAGGAGAAAAAAAATGTTTTTTGTTCAATTTCAAAAACCCCGAAAATTTTCGTACCGATTTTGTGTTTGGATCCTGAAAAATATCGTTTTACTGTCCTGCCCAGAATAAAACAGAATTTCTGAATTCAGGAAAAACCAAAAATCAGAATTTTGAGAAAAAAAAAAAACACGCACAAACGGAAAATACGTTTTTCCATCACGTTTTTGCTCAACTTCAGAAATTTTGACAATAGTTTGTGAGGCTCGTTTTGCAGACTGACCAAAAAATGACTACGACGTGACTTTTTAATCTTTGAGCTGGATTTTTTCTCTGTTTTTTAATATACAACCGAAAATTTTCGGTTCGCCATTTCCTGTCGACGAGCGGTTGCAATTAGAGCACAAGTGCGAAATTGTTAGCGAGTACGAGCAGTGTTTTTTTTTTTTTCCACCATTGCATTCCCATAGAATTTTTCTTCACGGAGAATAATTATTAGCCAAAGAATCAGCGTTACGGAAAAGAATCGAGACCCAAGAAATCGTCAAAAACGTGGCGAATCGATATTTTTTGTCAGGTCGCGACATGTCGAGGCAAAAAATTTTCGCTATTGTATGTGTCGCGGTTTTTTTTAATTCCAGGCTCTGGTAAATGAACGAGGAATCAAAATTTCCATTTTCATTAATCGCGAGATCCCCGAAATTTAGTTTCTAAAATTTTTACAAATTCCAGGCCCTCATAAATGATCGAGGAATCAAAATTTCCATTTTTATTGATCTCGAGGATCCCAAAAATTGTTTCCACTTTTTTTCACAAATTCCAGGCCCTCGTAATTGAACGAGGAATTAAAATTTCCATTTTTATTGATCTCGAGGATCCCAAAAATCGTTTCCACTTTTTTTTCACAAATTCCAGGCCCTCGTAATTGAACGAGGAATCAAAAGTCCCATTTTTATCAATCGCGAGATCCCCAAAAATTGGTTTCTAAAATTTTCACAAATTCAAGGCAATTTTTTTCATTTCGCCAAATATTGACATTACCAGGAACCGAAGGTTGTAAAATTCATCAAAACGTCTCGTACTGTTTGTGTAACAGTTTGCCGTGATATTTCTAAAGTGTCAAGTTCAGACCTCTGGACAAAATGTAAAGTTTATGACGTGAAAAAAAAGAAAGAAAAAAAAATTTCTGCAAACTTTCAATTTGGAGAAATGATTTAAAAAAAAAAAACGACAAAAATCGTCAATCGATCGTCGCAAAAATTGCAAAATTTTATTGACTCGCTCGACTTGGAACGAGAATAAGCAAACAAGTTTCCGTTCCAAAAATCTCAAAACGTTTTCGCGGCCCGAAAACGATGAATTGGCTCGAAAAAATGTGAATAATTTTGAAAATTCAACAAATCATCAATAAAAAAAAAAAAAATACACACATTTTTCGTCGCGTTCCAACGTTGCCAACTTCTGCATCATTTTCTTCGCATGAAAACAGAAGCCGAAGGACATGCCAAAGTGAATTTTTCATAAAGGCCATGAATGAGTCGTTGGCGGCGAATAAATCGTGCGCCGCCCATTGTTCGTGGAGGCAAATAAAACTTACTCATGGCGTTCTCATAATCAGAGAAAAATCCGTGACTATATATTTTCTCTCAAAACACACGAAGAGAATCTTTAAAAAAAAAATAAGCCACAATCTGAGCTAAATCAGTCATACTCGCGATGTGTAATTGGCTCGCGAGTGTGCGGCGATGCTTTTATCAAAAATGAGTAAAACATCGTGCGTCAAGGATCGGTTTGTACTAAAGTTTCTTCGAATTGATTAAGGACGTTGTAAGCAAAACTTGCTATCGATAAAATTCTTTTGAATTGGCACCACACAATGAAAATAATGGAATTTAATAGCTCGCACAATTTTGCGAGGTTTGACCATGTACAAGTCGAGATATTTATATACAAAAATCACGATTTTTAGTACTTTCTCACAAGAGCTCGTGTTGAAAGTTCCAATTTTCAACATTGAATATTTCGATTTCTAAATGGTGAAGCCTCTTAAAACTTTGCACACGCTTTTATGCAACATCGAAGAAGCTTTATTGAGTTATTCAAAAAAATCGATCGTAAATTTTTTTCCAAACTTTGGTTATTATATCAAAAATACAAATCACCTCGGACAATCTTGAATTTCGAGTATGTCGTTCTTTGCTCAATTTGCAACAACTTTTTTTCATGAATTTACGTTCGCAAACTATTTTGTCTGTGAGAAAAACTGAATTGAATCTTTTGCCCGTACTCCAACGATGCAAACCTGATAATCATGCAGAAGGTTCAATTCCATCGACTCGTTGCCAAAACGAGTTGCAATTAAAGATCGTAAGATCCAAATGTCGATTGCGTCACATTATTCAAATATCAAAAAATGATATTTTAGAGCAGTTTCTCATTTCTTCGTTTCCTTTTTTTTCGACTTTGATGAGTAATCTTGATTAGAGATAAGACTTCAGGAATGTTTATTTAGTAGGTTATTATTTACGGAGCTAGAGAGCCGGAGTTGGCGACCGAGTCAAACGTTACCGAAGAGCCAAAATAATTGACCAAAGAAATCGGCATCGGATGCGCTCTCAATTTCTTAATCGAGGTGCTCTTAATTTTGGAACAAAATGCTCAATTTGCTTCACAGAAAATTTTGCAACGAGGTCAATAAAAATAATAATAATAATAATAATAATAATAATAATAATAATAATGATAAAGAATCGTATAGATCGAAAAAAGGAGAAAAACGAATGGGGGAAGGGGCAACTCGAAGATGGCACTCGTAGGGGGTTGATTCACGACACACATGTTTTAACTGCAAATATTTATACATTTTTCTGAGCCGATAGAGAAACAACACGGTTTCGATATTCTCACGCATGAATTCCTTCTGCTTGTGGCTCATCGGCATCAAATGCGACGTTGATGAGAAATGATGAATAATCGTTAAAGTACATTATTCGGGAATCTCACGTTTACACTCTCAATTTCTCTCTCTCTTTTTTTTTCATCTGCTCATTTGGTATAAATGCTCGTGGAATGAGCGTTCCGTATCACAGTAAACTTCTCAAGCCCAACAAAGCACACTAAGAAGAGGATCCAACGAATATTTTACTTGATACGAGAGAAAAAAAAAGAAAAATTAATAAAATGGCTGTGAGACTGTACAGTTTCGTGTTGGCTGCAGCCTTGGCAGTTTTGGTTGAATCTCGCGGGATCGCTGAGTGCGACCTGAACTTGGTAAGTGCGACTCATGAGTTGGTCATCATCAAGTCGAAGAACCAATTGTCGAATTGAGTTGCAAATATTTAAAAATGTCATTTTAATTGAAAGCTCGATTGCAAGTCATTTCGTTGACGACCGATTAAAAAATGACGAGCACTGAAAATTAAATTTTGTTAAAAAAAACTAAATATTTTTGCATAATTTCAAAATTTTCATAACTTTAACAATATTTTTGATTTCTAACGAAGCTTTCAGCTAAATTCACGATTGGAATTACAAAAATTGACTTTTCGAAGAGACTTTTCAAAATATTTCTTGCTGCATTCACAAATTTTTCGTCATTTTTCAAAAAAACGTTTAATCGAACGTATCCAAAAGAATTCACTGAATTCTGGGTGCCAAAATAATCATCGAGAATGTCCTGAGCGATGAATAATTTGTGAGAAAAAATTAAAAAGTTGTGGAAATAAAAAAATGTCTGTCATCAAATGAGGAGACGTAATTCGAGACATAAATTTTCAATTCAAGGCCAACCATCCTAGTAAAGCTTGTGGTCCCGAAGTCATCTGGTTCGGTCTGAACAGTACGCAAATTCAAGAAATCCTCAATGTCCACGCATCGAATGGGGAATCTCTGGTAAATATTTTTCACATATAGCGAATAATTGTAAAGTAGCGAGATTTCATTACAGACATGACTAATTTGTATACGTTTGTCTTGACAGTCGTGGTCCAACGCTTTAGCCGATCGGGCTCAGGCCTACGTGAATCAGTGCGGCGATAAATCCAACGCGTGCTCCATTTACGGTAAGTCATGATGAAAATGAAGATTATTTTAAAACTTCAAAATTCCGGCAAAAACTAATGAAAAGCCAATGAAATCTCATCAAACGTTTCTCTCTATCACAAAATTACTTTATTCAGGATTCTTTGATAATTTTTTATCAACATTCTTGACACCAAACCCAACAATTTTCTCCTATGAAGACAAATTTTCCGACGTCAAGAATCAGAGATATTTGATTTCCAATTTTTAACTTTTCCCATCTAAACGCGTGTAAATTCGAGTCGCGTTTCGTTTATGAGTTGCAAAAAAAAAAGTCTTTAGGATTTTTCTTCAAAAATTTCCGCTCACAGCCTTTCAGACTATGTGCAAAAAAAATTCCTAAATACATTTTTTCTTCGCAACTCGATTTTTGCAACTTTGAACGAAACGTGACTCGAATTTACACGCGTTTACAGATGGAGAAAATAAAAAGTTGCAAATTAAATATCTCAAATTCAAAACGCCAAAAAAATGTTCTTCATTAGGAAAAAAACTCGTAGCTTTGGTGGCAAAAACGTGTTTATAAAAAATTTTGAAAGAACCCTAAATAGAGTCGTGGTGCGATAATCGAATATCCGCGATGCGGCTTCGATGAAAAAGTAGCGAGCAGGCCACCAACTCAAAGTAAATCAACATTTATTTTCCCTTCCACAGATGGTTCCCAATTTTCGATATCGAAGGATGATTCCGAGTCGTCGGTGTCCCTCACTGACATGATCAACGCGATATATGCGCATGAAAGCTTCGACATTCCAGAAATAAACATTCCGGATATAAATATTCCAGAAATAAACATTCCGGATATAAATATTCCAGAATTCAAAATTCCGGACTTCAACATGCCAGACATTGAATTTACGGACATGGATTTTGCCAAGATGAACATTGCGGACATTGGCCTTTCGGAATTGGACTTTCCGGCGAATGACATGCCAGGCGCCGACGTGTCCGACATATATTCGTAAGTATACAAAACCCTTAAGGCGATCTATCACTTGCTCTCAAAAAAATTGGAAAAAATTGACAAAAATTTGGATGACCCTGAGTTGATCTTCAGCGTCATCCAAAAATTTTCTCTACAATTTTCTCGTCCATGTAATTCTTACAAATTCTTCAATTCCCATGAGATTGATTGTACATTTGGCAGATACCGAAGACGCAGAAGTGTGGATGAAAATAATGCTGTTGGCACGGTAGGATGCGGTTTCATTATGTACAAAACGCCGCAGGGAGGAATTTCCAAGCATCTCTCGTGCTATTACGAAGACGAGAATGGACAAGGATTCAAATAAAACCCTGCATTCTTTTTTTTTTTTTCAAAATTCGTCATTTACGTAACAAAAAAAACAAAAGAAAAACCTAAAAAAGTTAAATTCATCGTTAAATTCGATATTTTTCTGATCATCTAAATTCAACGACGAAATTTGTTGCCGCATTTTTGTATCTTCTTGCGAAAAAGAAAATCTATTTTTTTCCTGTTGAATCGCGTTACAGTTTTCCTAATGACGTGGCGGAGCTTCGACACGATTTGTACGTGCGAGTGACGCTATTTTTTCTGCGAGCAATGAAAATAAAAAATTTGTAAAAAAAAACAAAAATCAAATGCCTTTGAAATGTTTTCTCGTCCAAATCGTAATTTTAAGCCGCCAATTTTTACAAATTCCAGGTAATTTTTTTTATTTCACCAAATATTGACATTACCGAGAACCGAAGGTTGTAATTTTCATCAAAACGTCTCGTACTGTTTGTGTATCAGTTTGCCATGATATTTCTGAAAAGTCTAGTTCAGACCTCGCGACAAATTGATTTACGACGTGAAAAACAGGAAAAAAAAAGAATAGTAAGAATAATAATTGAATATTTCGACTTCTGAATGGTGAAGCCTCTTAAAACTTTGCAGACGCTTTTATGCAACATCGAAGAAGCTTTATTGAGTTTTTCAAAAAAATCGATCGTAAATTTTTTTCGAAACTTTGGTTATTATATCAAAAATACAGATTACCTCGGACAATCTTGAATTTAGAGTATGTTGTCCGTTGCTCAATTTGCAACAACTTTTTTTCATGAATTTACGTTCGCAAACTATTTTGTATGTGAGAAAAACTGAATTGAAACTTTTGTCCGTACTCCAACGATGCAAACTTGATAATCATGCAGAAGATTCAATTCCATCGACTCGTTGCCAAAACGAGTTGCAATTAAAAATCGTAAGATTCAAATGTCGATTGGGTCAGATTATTCAAATATCAAAAAATGATATTTTAGAGCAGTTTCTCATTTCTTCGTCACCTTTTTTTTCGACTTTGATGAGTAATCTTGATTAGAGATAAGACTTCAAGAATGTTAATTTAATAGGTTTTCATTTACAGAGCTAGAGCGCCGAAGTTAGCGAGTGAGTCAAACGTTATCGAAGAGCTAAAATTCTCGACCAAAGAAATAGACATGCCGATATGCGAATTGGAAACGAGAATTCTCTCAATTTCGGACAAATGCTCAATTTGCCTTAAAAAACAAAGAAAAAATAATAATAATAATAGTGATAAAAAATCGTATAGATCGAAAAAAGGAGAAAAACGAATTGGGGAAGGGGCAACTTGAAGATGGCACTCGTAGGGGGTTGATTCACTACACACATGTTTTTACTGCAAATATTTATACGTTTCTCTGTGCCGATAGAGAAACAACACGGATTCGATATTCTCGCGCATGGATCCCTTCTACTTGTGGCTCATCGGCATCAAATGCGACCTTGATGAAATACCACGAATAATCGTCAAAGTACATTATTCGGGATTCTCACGTGTCAACCTATCTCTCTCTTTTGTTTTATCTGTTAATCTGGTATAAATGCTCATGGACGAGCGTTCGGGACCACAGTAAACTTTTCAAGCCCGAAAAAGCACACTAAGAAGAGGATCCAACGAAATTTTACGTGATACGAGAAAAAAAAAAGAAAACTTAATAAAATGGCTGTGAGACTGTACAGTTTCGTGTTGGCTGCAGCCTTGGCAGTTTTGGTTGAATCTCGCGGGATCGCCGATCAGTGCGACGTGAACTGGGTAAGTGCGACTCATGAGTTGGTCATCATCAAGTCGAAGAATCAATTGTTGAATTGAGTTGCAAATATTTAAAAATGTCATTCAAATTGAAAGCTCGATTGCAAGTTATTTCGTTGACGACCGATTAAAAAATGACGAGCACTGAAAATTCAATTTTGTTAAAAAAAAACTAAATATTTTTGCATAATTTCAAAATTTTCATAACTTTAACAATATTTTTGATTTCTAACGAAGCTTTCAGCTGAATTCACGATTGGAATTACAAAAATTGACTTTTCGAAGAGACTTTTCAAAATATTTCTTGCTGCATTCACAAATTTTTCGTCATTTTTCAATGAAAACGTTGAGTCGAACGTATCCAAAAGAATTCACTAAATTCTGGGTGGCAAAATAATCATCGAGAATGTCCTGAGCGATGAATAATTTGTGAGAAAAAATTAATAAGTTGTGGAAATAAAAAAAAATGTCTGTCATCAAACAAGGAAATTATTTGACACATAAATTTTCAATTCAAGGCGTACCATTTCGAAAGATCTTGTGGTCGAGATGTCAGCCGGTTTCGTGTGACCAGCAGTACAGAAATTCAAGAAATCCTCAATGTCCATGCATCGTTTGGGGAAACTTTGGTAAATATTCTCCACATATAGCGAATAATTGTAAAGTAGCGAGATTTCATTACAAACATGACTAATACTTGTACGTTTGTCTTGACAGTCATGGTCCGACGCTTTAGCCAATCGGGCTCAGTCCTACGTGAATCAGTGCCCCAATAGCTCCAACCCGTGCTCCGTTTACAGTAAGTCATGATGAAAATGAAGATTATTTTAAAATTTCAAAATTCCGGCAAGAACTAATGAAAAACCAATGAAATCTCATCAAACGTTTCTCTCTATCACTAAATTACTTTATTTAGGATTCCTTGATCATTTTTCATGAACATTCTTGACACCAAACCCAACAATTTTCTCCTATGAAGACAAATTTTCCGACGTCACGAATCAGAGATATTTAATTTCCAATTTTTAACTTTTCCCATCTAAACGCGTGTAAATTCGAGTCGCGTTTCGTTTATGAGTTGCAAAAAAAAAAGTCTTTAGGATTTTTCTTCAAAAATTTCCACTCACAGCCTTTCAGGCTATCTGCAAAAAAATTCCTAAATACATTTTTTCTTCGCAACTCGATTTTTGCAACTTTGAACGAAACGTGACTCGAATTTACACGCGTTTACAGGTGGAGAAAATAAAAAGTTGCAAATTAAATATCTCAAATTCAAAACGCCAAAAAAATGTTCTTCATTAGGAAAAAACTCGTAGCTTTGGTGGCAAGAACGTGTTTATAAAAAATTTTGAAAGAACCCTAAATAGAGTCGTGGTGCGATAGTCGAATATCCACGATTCGGCTTCGACAAAAAAGTAACGGGCACGCCACCAACTCAGAGTAAATCAACATTTTTTTCTTTTCCACAGATGGTGCCAAAATTTCGGTAGTTAAGGAAGATTCCGAGTCGTCGGTGTCCTTCACTGACATGATCAAGTCGGTCTTTGACCATGAAAACTTTCACATTCCACAAATGAACATTCCGGATAACAATGTTCCAGAAATCAACATTTCGGATATCAATATTCCAGAAATCAACATTTCGGATATCAATATTCCAGAAATCAACATGTCGGACATTCAAGTTACGGATGACATGGATTTAACGAAGATTGACATGACGGACATTGATTTTTCGGAATGGGACCTACCGGCCAGTGACCTGGTAGGCGCCGACTTGGCCAACATATTATCGTAAGTACACCCTTAACCGTTGAGTCGACGATACTGAAGTTTGCATCATTGGAATCCAACGAAAAATATATTTTCCATCAATTATTCTGACAATTAACCCTGAAACGATGATCCGGAGTCAAAAACGATCCTCGGGCGACTTAAAATTTCCCTTTCCGCTTTCATTCTCGCATTTTTTATCGTTTTTCCGAATTTTTTACTGTTTTTTTTTATTTATTTCAAGAAAAATTGTTCCAGACTCACGTGATCCTCAAATTTTTGAAAATTGGATTCCCAGCTTACCGGAATGGGTGAAATTTTTGTTTTTAATCGTAATCGAAAAAAATCTTGCAATTTTTTTTGAAAAAACTTTCAGAGGAATTGGGATAAAACCGAAAAAATCTCAATCTCGCGACGTCGGAGTGAAGCAAAAAAAAAAAAGTTATACGCAATGTGTGACAGTTTTCGCTATACCGACAGAGTTTGCCGGAAACGGCAAAAGAATACGACACATAAGTTCGCAACGTTGAAATCCAACGAAAAATACGATTTTCCAGTCATTTTTGGTTCAATTAAAAAAATCATGACAATTTTCCTACCAATTTTGTGTCTGGATCGTAAAAAAATATCGTTTCAGTGTCCTGGCGAAATATTGAATAAAAATTCTCAATAAAGAACAGAATTTCGTTGCATTCCAACGATGCAAACTTCAACATCGTAAAAGAATTTCGTTGCATTTCATCGGAGTCAAACTTGAGCGTAATTCAAAAATTGTCTGTACAATTTTCTCGTACATGTATTTCTCAAATATTTTTACGCAGCAGTACGGACAAAAATAATGCTGCTGCCACGGTAGGATGCGGTTTCATTATGTCCAGAACGCAGCGAGGATTTTCAAAGCATCTCGCGTGCTTTTACGGAGACAAGAATGGACAAGGATTCGCATGAGACTTCCAGGACGAATTGAAATTCACGTTTCGTCCGAATCTGCGAAACGCGTTACTTTTTTTCCATAATTCGTCATTTACTTAAAACGAAAGAGAAAAAAAAAATTCGTCGTTAATTTCGATATTTTTCCGATGCTATTACGGAGACGAGAATGGACAAAGATTCGAATAAAACTCTGCATTATATATTTTTTTTTTCAAAATTCGTCATTTACGTAACAAAAAAAAAACAAAAGAAAAACCTAAAAAAGTTAAATTCGTCGTTAAATTCGATATTTTTCTGATCATCTAAATTCAACGACGAAATTTGTTGCCGCATTTTTGTATCTTCTTGCGAAAAAGAAAATCTATTTTTTCCCTGTTGCATCGCGTTACAGTTTTCCTAATGACGTGGCGGAGCTTCGACACGATTTGTACGTGCGAGTGACGCGATTTTATCTGCGAGCAATGAAAATAAAAAATTTGTAGAAAAAAAAAAATCAAATGCCTTTGAAAATTTTTCTCGTCCAAATCGTAATTTTAAGCCGCCAATTTTTACAAATTCCAAGTAATTTTTTTTATTTCACCAAATATTGACATTACCGAGAACCGAAGGTTGTAATTTTCATCAAAACGTCTCGCACTGTTTGTGTATCAGTTTGTCATGATATTTCTGAAATGTCTAGTTCAGACCTCGCCACAAATTTATTTGAAAAAAAAAAAAAAAATCCAATTCCTTTGAAAATTTTTCTCGTCCAAATCGTAATTTTAAGCAACCGCGATTGAATTTAAATGACGCTGAAGTTTGCAACGTTGGGCTGCACCGAAAAGTACTTGCTCTATGAATTTTTCGTTGAATTTCAAAAACCACGACGATTTTCCTAGCAATTTTGGGTTTTGATCCTAAAAAAAATATCGTTTTATTGTCCTGATGGAATATTTACTGAGAATCTCGAGATGTGCTAAAGAAAAAACGGAATTTCGTTGCATTCCAACTTCAGCATCGTCAATTGTATCGATAGAAAATTTCGCATACAACGATTTAGTGATAATTTTGACCGGAGAACGTGGCAAACGAAAAATTCTCGAGGTTACGAAATATCTATGATATTATTCGAGGAGGAGAGAACAGGGACTAAAGGCAGGAGAGAGATGGCGGCGAGAGAGTGGAGGTGGTTGAGCGGTGTCGGAGCCAATAGGGTGCCAGACGTTATCAACAACGTCGCGAGCTCGCGCACGGTTCGGGAGTCTCCTTGGAGAAAAAATCGAAAAAGGATCTCAGTGAATATTGCTAATAAATTATTTCCTCGTCGCGAGCTGCACGAAATTGTCACGACAAGAGAAAATAACGAAAAACAGAGAAAAATAAACTGTTAAAAAAAAATAAAACTAAAAAAACCCAAAAAAAAAACAGAAGGAAAAATGAAATTATTGGCTCGGTTGATTGTTGTGCTGAGCGCTTTGGCTTGCCACGTCGTCGTCGCCGAGGACTGCAAAGGCTGCGTTCCCCTCGATTCAGTCTCGTTCGACAAAGTGAGTAAACGACAAATTTTTCGTCCCCCCCGTCCCAATTACGATTCATTTTCATTTATTTCTTTCTTATTTCGTTGCTTGTCGCGTTTCTCCTTTCCGTAACGATTATTCGAGAGAGATTCGGCGTGTTTTCCCGATCGACTGTACTCGGCAATGTCCTCGGGTCGGGACAAGCGCCGTTGCTATGGTTACGAACCGCGAGAGACGCGAGAAACACTTTTCCCTTTGGTTACGAGCTTTCATTTCGTTCCTACGCGTTCAGACGTTTTTCTTCGGCATTTATCCGTAGATTGCAAAAAAAACGTGTAAAAAACGTCAAATTTCATTATCACGACGCATTTGTCTCGCATTTTTCGATCGTCTTTACGGAAATTATTAATACAGACTCTATAAGCATATTCACGTCATTCTATTCACGAACCTGGGCTCGATGCTTTTCGCATCGACGGTACAGCATGTAGAAAATCCCTTGCCGGTCCCTCCGGTCGCTATGGCAACCGAGAGCCGGCCATATTGCTCGCGTAACGCGCCAATATTTCAAACATGATTCGCGTCTACTGATCCAAATCATTTTTCTTCAAAATAACACTAAAGTTTGCAACGTCGCGACTCTAGGAAAAAACTTTTTTTTTTCAATGACTGTTTGTTCAATTTTCAAAACCGCAACAATTTTCGTGCCCATTTTCTCTTTGGATCCCGAAAAAACAACGTTTTTTTGTTCTGATCAAGTATTCAATCAAAAAATCTCGATTCGAAGAAAAAAAAAAAACAAAATTTCGTTGCATTCCAACGACGCACCTTCAAAAATCATTATTATTGAAAAATTCATTGATTAATTGTCCCAGGCCTCACACACAAACACACCCACACGACTGGCAAGACGAAAAAATCAACAGCCCTAAATAAGTTTCGTCCAAATGTCGAATTTAGATATCATTTTTTGGAATTTCGATTCCAATTTTCCGATTTTAATTCTGAATGAGGCTTAAGTTTGCTGAAAATGACAATTTTTACAAATTTTCCGTAAAATTTTAGTAAAAATTCAAAGTGTCCGTTGCAACTTTTCAATTTTAAGGAAAAAAATGCATTTTTCTCGTTGGAATGCAACGACAAATATGCATTTTTATTGACAATTTGTTTCATTTTATAAAACATCGAAATCTTTCTGAAAATGACCATTTTTACAAATTTTCCGTAAAATTTTAGCAAAAATTCAAAGTATCCGTTGCAACTTTTCAATTTTAAGGAAAAAAATGCATTTTTCTCGTTGGAATGCACCGAAAAATGTGTATTTTAATTGATAATTTGTTTAATTTGATAAAACATCGAAGTCTTTCGAGTTTATATATTTGCTGGGCCGGAAAAATCGATTGCCTTATCATTGTAATAACATTGTACATTTTTGTAAAGAGTTTTGTGACAAAATCAATGAATTTCGTTGCATTCCAACGATGCAAAATTCAACGTCATTAATTCTGACCGTGTGAGAGGCTAAAAATAAATTTCAGGTGGAAAACAAAAATCGAGCATAATGGATCCAAATTATTGAAAAACTGTACAAACGAGTAAATTGATTAAATTTCGATTTGTCTAAAGTTGCCCACTTAACGAGTTGCGTCAATTTTCCATTTTTCGTATCGATTTCCATTAAATAAAAGTGATGAAAAATAATTTTTTTCCATCACCCGGTGCAGCCTGTTTTTCTATAGATCCAAAACTACTTTCTTGAATTTTTTCCCATTTTTTAACGAGTCCAAGGGCAGTTAAAAACATGAGGCTGAAGTTTGCAACGTTGGAAAGCAACGAAAAATATGGATTTTTATTGATAATTGGTTTAATTTTATAAAACATGGAAATCTTTCGATTTTATATACTTGCTGGGCCGCAAAAATCGATCGTCTTATCATTGTAATAACATTGTACATTTTTTTTTTAAGAGTTTTGTTACAAAATTAATGAATTTCGTTGCATTAAAAACCGGTAGGACGCCCCAGACCCATGTGTGTCTAGGGAGACGGGCGAGAATCTCCCTAGAAGAGTGAATAGAATAAAAGCCTGACATTGATAAATATTTATTTAATCGGCAGGTGATATCGAAATTCAAGGCAGCGGTGGTAAAGTTCGACGTGGCATTTCCTTACGGGGAAAAGCACGAGGAGTACGGTAAAGTATCGAGTGATACGAAAGACTCATTGGACCTTTTAGTGGCGGAGGTGGGAGTCAAAGATTTTGGCAACAAGGATAATTCCGATCTTGCGCGACGTTACGAGGTCGTGAAAGAAGATTTTCCTGTGGTATTGCTCTTCGTTCAAGGTCAAAGCAAACCGCACAGATTCGTCGCCGAGAAAGACGAAGATTTTACTGCAGAAAATATAAAGCGATTTATCAAAGCGAAATCCGGAGTTTATTTGGGTTTGCCCGGTTGTGTCGAGCAGCTCGACAGAATCGCGGAGGAATTCAAAACCTCCAGCGAAAAAGAGCGACAGGTAAACTAATTTTTCCATCTCATCTGTTCGCTAAACTCATTTCCAACTGTAAATTCTGTTTTTCCTGTTCTTATTTTTTTTTTTCGGCCATCAAACCATCATTTTTGCCAACCGAATAACCCGAAAAACGACACGACAAATAGTCATGATTCTAAAAATTGAATAATTAATCAAATTAATGATTGATTAATTCAATAATTTATTGATTCAATAATTGCTTCATCCGATCACATATTGTTTGAACAATTTATCATTTAAACAGTTTTTGTTCAAACTATATATTATTTAAACAATTTATCATCTAAACAATTTATTGTCTAAATAATTTATTATCTAAACAGTTTATTATTCAAAAAATTTATTATTTAAACAATTTTTGTTCAAACTATATATTATTTAAACAATTTATCATCTAAACAATTTATTGTCTAAATAATTTATTATCTAAACAGTTTATTATTCAAAAAATTTATTATTTAAACAATTTATTATTCAAACAATTATTATTCAAACAATTTATTATTTAAACGATTTATAATTTAAACAATCTATTATTTAAACAATTTATTATTTAAACAATTTATTATTCAAATAATTCATAATTTGAACAATTTATTATTTAAACAATTTATTATTTAAACAATTCATCATTCAAATAATTTATCATTTGAACAATTTATCATTTAAAAGATTTTTTATTTAAACAATTTACTATTCAAACAATTTGTTAATTGAACGATTTATCCATAAAAAAATTCATTATTTAATCAATTTATTAATCAAACAAATTATTTATTGACCAAGTTTATCAATTAAATAATTTATCTATAAAATAACTTATTAATCAAATAATTTATGAACTAATTGAATAAATAATCGGTAACTACTAGAAATATTGAAAAGTATGGAAAAAAAAACGAATGAAAATCAAGCATTCAGATAAAAAAACGAAAATCGAGAAATTTTATAAAGCAGATACGAAAAATCAATTTTTAAACGATCGGGTTAATATTGTGAATAAAGAAATTCATTTGGTGCTTTTTGCGTCAGGGTTTATTGAACAAAGCCAGAGTGTTCGAAGAGACATTACCGGAGGAGCATCGAGCCGCTGCAAAAGTCTATGTCAAGACAATGGAAAGGATAATGGAGAGAGGGGACGTGTTCGTTCAGACCGAAAGAACGCGAATCGAGGGTTTGCTGAAGGGCAAATTGTCCAAGGACAAAAAGCGCACAATGGAGAAGAGACGAAATATTTTGCAATCTTTTACGCATAGGGACGAGCTCTAAACGCGCAATCATCGCGAATTCAAATGAAAAACCAAAACAATCGATCATAATCATGCGCACGAAATAGCCAAAGGTTATCGTTTGTTAAAAATCGTGCAATATTGTCGCAAGTGACAAAAAAAGACATCGGTTTTTGTATATGCACCAAAGTCTTCAACTTCCCACTTTTTGTGACGATGCCATGGCCCAAATGGGAATCTTGTAACATGTTTGTTAATAATATATTGAAAAAACACATTGAAGAGTGAAAATATGAAAAGTCAACGATTTATTTTCTTCTTTAGCAGTAAATTAACGACGTTCGAGTTTCGATCGTTGGAATGCGACAAAATTGTCGCTTTTCCTTGAGTTCGTTATTCAAGCGCAGAATTTTATTACAGCGATAAAAATATATATTTTTCGTTGCATTCCAAAGCTACGAACTTGAGCGTCATGTTAATTTTCCACGAACGTAAACCGTGTCGAATTTTTGATTTGGGGAAACGCTCATTGCTGAATTCGCGTCGGGCACGAAATACACTGAATTCGTGGAAATCGCTTTTGTTTACGTTCTGCATCGCTTCGTGCTCGGCGCTGCTGCGCATGCTCCGTAATGGCGGAATGTTTACAGTTTCGCGCGCGGAACCGCGTAAATGATGAAAATAAGACAACGCTCAACACTTTGATTCGTGAAATCTTGTCACAACATAAAAACGCATGCAAAATATTTTATTTACTCACTTTTCGATGTCTTCGTCCATCTCGTTGCGATTATCCCATCGTCACGTGCAGTTCAACTCGTTCAGAACTCGATCCATGGCCGCAATAATCCACTTGCTCCGATATAAAACACTCACTGAATCACGAAATCACTTTTTGCTTGTTTTTATTTTTATTTTATTCTTTTTTCACACGCGCAAGTTCACGTAACCGCAAAAAAAACCTGAAAATTTGTTTTCACACACACGCGAGTCGACGTAAACGCAAAAAAAACGTGAAAATTTGTTTTCACACACACGCGAAGAATTTATTCGATAACCGAATCTCGAGCCATCGGAAAAAAAAACGCGAAATGCCAAAAACTTTTATTATTCACTGAGGATAGAAGAGATTTCTTTACTCGCGGCATCGATTACTTCGTTGAACGCGAAAGCGGAGTGCTTTATTGGCCGACTGACGCACAAGCTGCTCGCTACTCGCCGGCCGGCGACAGACTGACTGACTCGGACTCGGACGATGCGCGCGCACCGCGGTCCGCTCTCTCGCGCTCACCCCACCCGCCCCTCCCCTGGCGCTTCCGGCCTAGTCAACATTCCCCCACCACAGAACACGAGCAGCTCGGCTATAAGCGTACGGGAGCGCGTAGACGTAAACAAACCAAACGATCGCTATAGAGTCGCTCGAAACTATTGAATATCAATAAATTGAATAAAATATCGAGCAAACGTGCCATTATTAACGAATCACGTTTATCTAATCAATCAACTCCTCATAATTAACTCAATTAGTTTGATTCAGTGAATAAAACGAATTGAGTAAAAATACGTCACGCGGAACTTCGGTTTTTGATTTTTTTGGAACATAAACAAAGTTCTTTTCCGACGTGTAGAGATCATCACGATAAATATCTACATTATCGACGGTAGTTAAGAAAAATGGAGTTGCAGAAAGACTCGATAGACGTCGTTTCGATGGTGGACGCGAGAAAAATGAGTATCGCAGCAACAAGTGTTGACGCGGCGGCAGTTATTGCATATATCTATAGAGGTGACCGGGGGAATCACCGAATGTGTTTGTATACAAACAGGGACTTTCCGTAGAGCGATAACTAACAAAGAATGATCGCGCGACGTGCAGGACCATAACTGCGTATGTGTTGCTCGTGACTCGTGAGCAGAGTGTGCGTCGCTTTCGCTAATTATTTGCTTATAATTTCATTAATTTCGTTGTAAATACTTGCCGCGGCGCAACTTGTTGCTGCTGGCTAAAAAGGACGCGTATCTCAACGCAAATATAGTGCCGCCGGTGTAATGGGATCGAGCGGTTCGAAAAGTGCAGCCGAGCGCAGAGCGGCGTATACCGAAGAAGAGAGGTTAAGAAGAGCTCAGGAATATTCGAAATTGCGCGAGGCCGAGAGAGTGGCATGGGAGGCGGAGAAACGGTTGGAGGAACATCATCGCCAGCTGCGGTTGAAAGAGGAAGAAAGTCTGAAACGAAATCGCGAGGCGTGGCTGCGCGAAGCAAATTTGAAGGAACAGCAACAACAGCAAGAGATTTTACGCCAACAAGAAATACGAGCGCAACGATTGTTGCAAGAAAATAAACAGTGGGACGAACGTCGAGGAGCCGCAGCAACAGCCGCAGTGCAGAGCGAAATTTTGGTTCGAAATAATCTGCCCAGCTCATCCGCCGAGCCAATTGTCACGTGTCCACCAGCGGCAGCAACGCCCAACGATCGAGATGCTCAGGTAACGCAAAAAAAGAAATCTAGACCTCGTGTCAAAAAACCGATTGCAAATTCAAAGGTGCGGCCCGAGCCGACGATCCCTCCGTTGATTCCCACCGCAAAAACGTTGTCTCGCTCGTCCAAAAATGTCAACGAGGAGAGCGGCCGCGACAGCTCGCAATCGCATCACGCCCTGTACGCGTCGGCAGAGTTTCCCTTCGTAGAATGGACAGAAATCGATTACGTTAGGGAAATGCACGGCGTGAGTAAATACGTTGCCGAAAATATAATTGCCATGTTTGATCGGGACAGCGCTATATCGTTTATAGCGCGTTACCGAAAAAATACGACCTTGGGAATGGACGTGGATCAGTTGAGAAACATCAAAGACAGTTTGCGGCAAGCCAGAGCGTTGAAGCAAAAAGCCGACGCTTTTATTGGGAAAATGCACGAGCGGGGACTCTGCGACTCGGCGTTGTACGCTCTGGCGCGCAGTACAAAGTCGCCGAGCGACTTTGAATTCATAGAAAGCATTTACGACGACTGGCCAAAGCTGGAATTGGAAAAAACTGTTCGAGCGAGTTTGCTCTCAGCCGCACGGGCTATTCTCAAGGGCGATAATTGTCCTCCGCTGTCCCGTTACGCCGTATCGCATTGCCAAGAGTTGAAAACCGAACGGCAAGTCGAAAGCGTCGTTGTTTCTTTAATCGCTGATATTATTTGCAAAGAGCCAAAAACTTTGGAATATTTGAAAATATTGCGCAAGAAACATGCCGCGAGTATAGCGACCGAGCGTAAGGGGAGCAAGGAAAATGCAAAAACGAGGTTCAACGCGGCCAATAAAATTGACTATAGCGGCTATTATAATTTTTCAGCGTTTGAAAAAAGTTTGAGGCCCGATCAGGTATTGGAAATAAATCGTGGCGAGGACAGAAAAGTAATCAACGTCCGGGTCGTTCTTCCGGAGCAGTTTGAAAATGATTTTAAAGAGTATTGCGAGCGAGAATATGCCGAGGCTCGCCGCCAAACTTCGTCGTCGGATCTGCATCAAAGTATTTTGAGCGCCGCTTTCGATCGAGCCTGGAAAGGCACGATCGAGCCCAACATTTGCAAACTAACGAGACGAGAAATGACTCGTAGAGCGGAGACCGCGCTCGTCGCCGATATTGCCAAATATGCGAAGCGTCTGTTGCTCGTTCCGCCAGTCCGGAATAAAACGGTAATGGGGATTCACGGGGGATTGGACGAGAACGGCTGCGTTTTGGCCGTCGTATCCGGACAGGGCCAAGTTGTCCGCATGGAAAGCGTTTTTCCTCACGAGGCCGGTAACCCATCGGCCAAACAAGAGGCCGAACAGATGCTCGCGGAAATCATTATTCGCCACGAATGTTATACCGTGGCTCTCGGCGATGGTCCGGCTCGTCCCCAGACCGAGGTCTTTCTCACCGATCTCATCGAGAGGCCCGAGCTGCGATCCCTCGACATTGCCTACGCCATTGTCGACCTCGCGCCGGCCACTTTTTACGCCGCCTCGAGTCAACAATCTTCCATAGAATTTCCGTTTCTCGAGGCCAAGTTCAAAACCGCCGTTTCTTTGGCCAAACGACTGCAGGATCCGATGGCCGAATTGGTGAAAATTGACCCGAGGCACTGGAACATGAAGATTCCTCGGCACAATTTTCCTGCTGCCAAACAATTGCTGCCTCACTTGAATGCGGTAAATATACGTTGCTGCAGTTTGCATCGTTGGAATGCAACGAAATTCTCTCTTATCTTTGACAAAAATAATTATTCGAATGCAGGATGTAATTCCCATGATAAAATTATCGATTTTTGCCACCCGACAATCATATCGGCCCAAAAAATTTGGATGACATTGAAAATGGCACGAATCATCAAGAAAATCAAATATATTTCGTTGCATTCCACCGTCGCAAACTTCAGCATCATAGGAAATTATGGAATTTTACTTTTTTTAATTGAGATCCTTATTCAATATTATATCAGGACAATAAATCAATCGTTTTTTACGATCGAAACAAAAAATCGGTACGAAAATTGTTATGGTTTTTAAAATTGACCAAAAAATGAATAGAAAAGTTTTTTTTCATTGGATCACAACGTTGCAAATTTCAGTCTCATGTATTTTTGTGTTTTTTCTTGAAGTTCTGATTTTCTGTTTGTCAGACATTCAGAAATTCTGTTTTCTTCCGACCAGCCACGAATGGAATGACTCTGAAGTTTGCATCGTTGGAATGCAACGACATGCGTTTTTTATCTTTGACAAAAATAATAATTCGAATGCAGAATGTAATTACGATGATAAAATGATCGATTTTTGCCACCCGACAAGCATATCTGCTCGAAAAATTTGGATGACATTGAAAATTGAACGAATCATCAATAAAATCAAATATATTTCGTTGCATTCCAACGTTGCAAACTTCAGCATCATTTTTCTCCCAACTCCAAGACCCAACTAAAGTGATGTGTTTTTACTTTCGCGCGATACTGCAGGCAATCGAGGAAGCTGTGAGTCTCGTTGGCGTGGACGTAAACACAGGATCGCTTCCGTTACTGAAGAGAGTTGCCGGTTTGAACGAGAGCACAGCCAGAAATCTGATTAAATGGAGAGAATCATCGGGCCCGTTCCGAACGAGAAACGATTTGAAAAAAGTCCAAGGCATTTCCGACAAGATATTCGAGCAGTGCGCCGGTTTCCTCAGAATAATTCCGGCGACGTCCTCGGAGCCCTTGAATTATTTGGATCAAACGTGCATTCATCCAGAAATGTACGACGTCGCGGAGGCTTTTTTGAAATCGATCGGATGCGATCGGCTCGAGCGACACTTTGGCACGCCGTCATTCCTTACCAAAGTTACAAATTCAGCCAATTTGGGCTACAGCGCGTTAGCCAGTAAATTTTACACCAGCGTCGAAACAATGAAAATAATAGTGGAAGGTCTGCTGATGGAAAAAGATTTGGACGCGAGAGGCAGGCCCGCCGATCAATTGCTCTTTCGTAAGAGTCTGAAAAATCTCGATGATTTAGTTATTGGCACGGTGTTGGTTGGAGTCGTGCGCGGCACCGCTCATTTCGGTTCGTTTGTCGACGTCGGTCTCCAATTTGATGGTTTGATACACAAAAGCAAAACCGGCGGAGTCGCTTTGAACATTGGCCAGAAGGTCGAGACGACGGTTGTTAAATTTGACAAGGAACGTCGACGGCTTGGTCTCGCCCTCGTCAAGACCATTTCAAGATAAATTTCAACTTCCGCGTCACACCGAACAAAGTAAACGCAAAGTTCCTATTTTAAGGGGCCATTCTCGATGGCATTCAAGTTTGCAACGTTGAGGTGCAACGAAAAATACGTTTTCCCATTAATTGTTTGTTTCAACAACAAAAATCATGCAAATTTCCGAACTGCTTTTGTCTATGGATCCTCAAAAAGTCGTTTTATTATCCTAACAAAATAATTAACAGGAATCACGAGCTCTGCTCAAGGAAAAACCGAATTTCGTTGCATTCCAACGATGCAAACTTCAGCATCGTCAGTCTCGCGGTTAACGCGTTTTTTTTTTTTTTTAAACAAAATGAGTACAAACTCTTTACCCGGCTGTTGCGAAAATTTGTGTACCAAATTATTGTTAGAGTGTCGTTTAGTTTATTGTCGTTTGTTTCGAAAAAGCGTCGAGAAGTTGTTGATTAGCCATGACGAAATTATTTGACAACTTTTTCCGAATTTTTGTCAATTCGGCACTCGGAGACGAATTGCGGAATAAATATTCGTTAGCGAGCGTTTTTTAACGACGGATCAAACGCACCGGAAATTTGCTGGGACGTGCCACTTGGTTTGGTAATTTCGGCACAATAAAACTCGCCAGGGAGCGAGCGATAAACTAGAATTACGAGTGTCGGAATTAAAGATCCCTGCGGGCGATTCGTTGTACCGGGATTCGTTTCATTCCCAGGAGAAACTCAATTCAGTCAATTTTCAAAACCAACTGGTAATAAGTTTGCGATTGCGCGCGTTCGTTGCTAGGAACCCGGAGTAATAGCAAAGTCTGACGATTTCTCACGCTTCGCGTTTACCGCGCGCGTGCAAATGTATCTCTCGATGCGAAATGAGTCACGCTCGATCGATACGATTCTTCACCCTGCTGCCAAATAATTGACGCTTGCGAATGCGTAACTCGCCGCCGCCCCGCGCGCGACCTAAGCGTCTCCCCTTTTTTTTCTTTTTTATTTTCGTTCCTTGCTCAACGATCGAAAACTTGTTTCGTTCGAGGGCTTTTTCAACCGATATATGAAGAATTTTTCGATGCTGAATAAATATATGAAATATTTTTCTATAATATAAACCTCGTCCCGCAGTCTTTGAATCTTTTTTTCTGTGTGGAGTATAATTCTTATGATGCTGAAGTTTGCAACGTTGGAATATGCAACGAAATATATTTGATTTTCTTGATGATTCGTGCCATTTTCAATGTCGTCCAAATTTTTCGAGTCGATATGCTTGTCGGGTGGCAAAAATCGATAATTTTATCATCCTAATTACATTCTGTATTCGAATTATTATTTTTGTCAAAGATAAAAAACGCATTTCATTGCATTCCAACGATGCAAACTTCAGAGTCATTCCATTCGTGGCTGGTCGGAAGAAAACAGAATTTCTGAATGTCTGACAAACAGAAAATCAGAATTTCAAGAAAAAACACAAAAATACATGAGACTGAAATTTGCAACGTTGTGATCCAATGAAAAAAACTTTTCTATTCATTTTTTGTTCAATTTTAAAAACCACAACAATTTTCGTACCGATTTTTTGGTTTGATCCTAAAAAATGATTGATTTATTGTCCTGATATAATATTGAATAAGAATCTCAATTAAAAAAAGTAAAAAACCAGAATTTCCTATGATGCTGAAGTTTGCAACGATGGAAAGCAACGAAATATATTTGATTTTCTTGATGATTCGTGCCATTTTCAATGTCATCCAAATTTTTCGAGCCGATATCCTTGTCGGGTGACAAAAATCGATAATTTTATCATCCTAATTACATTCTGCATTCGAATTATTATTTTTGTCAAAGATAAGAGAGAAATTCGTTGCATTCCAACGATGCAAACTTAAGAGTCATATAATACTTTGCGTATATACGGATCAAGATGCGTGAGGATTTTTTCATTAAATCGACAAACAAGTGGAAGTGGCTGCTGCAGAAAAATCAGGGTGCGAATATATCGATTGGCAAAAAGTCGTCCAATATTTTCTTAGGATTCGACGTATAATAGTGAAAATACCGCAACGTTATTGCGGCGTCGCGACGTCGCGACGCCTGCCGCGCGCTCGACGTCGTTTTCCTCATCCGCCTCGCCCGCCTGCGATCGTCGGACAAAAGTACTTTCGTCTGCCAGCGATATACATGCACTAAATAACTGAAAGTGCAGGAGCGATGCACCGAAAAATTGCATTTTTCCCATGAAAATCATTTTTTTTCACACACGCGAACTCCAACGCGGATTTCGTCGTCCTCGTTATTTGAACGTATTGAGACAATATATGATTTTGGGGGATTTCAGTGCAGCTGCAAATACATGTTGAAAATTGGGGGAAATCAGGCGCAGCGACGCGTTTTAATCGCTTGTATGGAATTTTGGGCGGACGCAGGCAGGGTACGCGCGAGTGTGAGCATTTAAGAGGATTATCATGGAAACGACACGAACGAATAAGGAGCCGAGCGAATTTCGTGCAATCCTCTATTACGGCGGCTTCAGCTGTTTCCAATGCATCTTCGATCATCCCGCAACGTTGAGATGCAACGAAAAATACATTTTTCCATTAATTGTTGATTTAATTTCGAAACCATGACAATTTTTGTACCGATTTTCTCTTTGGATCCTGAAAAACGATCGTTTTATGGCCCCTCGAACGAGAGCTCAAGAGCCTGCTCAAGTTGCTCAATTCCGGATTTTCGGATTGTTGGACAAATAACAGCAGGCGAGTAGATTTTATCCGCGCGGCAAGAAACTGTAGAAAAGGAAGCAGCAGCGCAATGTGCGTGCATGCAGGTTGAGAGTTGAGTTCGCGGGCGCTGCATCGCGTCACCGCAAGCATAATAATGGCAGGGGCATTGGAAAGAGAACACGCGTACATGTAGAAAGGTATGGCCTCGGGTGAAAAGTAGTTTGAAAGCGTCTAGTGATGACAATGGACCGTATGAAAGGATGAGTAAGGAGCAGGGTGCGATGGAGAAAACGAGAAACGTGGGTGGTGTGGATGAAAAGCAAAACGCGAGCCTGTTGGCGGAAATAAAAGAGGGAACGAACGCGAGCGCGGATAGAACGGGACGAACAAACAAAAAATTGTACTCCCCTGCTTCTCCGGTGCACGGTGCATATTGCATATCGAGAGACCTCGAGTTTACGATAGAAAGGCTCAAGTTTTGATGCTTGCCAATACTCGTAGATATCCGTTGTACGCCATTTTGCTTGGCAATAGTCCATTCGCGTCGTATACGTGCAGCAGCAATTGCAGATCTCTTTTCCAATGCCAAGGTTCGTGTGCTCGTGAAAATCTGCATAGCAGGCCCTTCGTCCCCGGTGCATGCTCACGATACTCGCGAATGCACCTCTTGCTACCTGCGGTGTATTCCAGACATTCTCTTCCGAGACCCCCGCGGCACAACTACTGCACGCCGTCATTACATTTCAATTATTCACTCGTTTCCTCTGCTTTCACCCGCATCGTGCGGTATGTCCGCGACCAACTTGAGTTTTCTTTTTACACGGAAAAAAAGATACAGTTTAAAATACAGTGGTACACAGTTTACATTGAACTCGAACCGATTGAAAAGCGATATTTACTGAAAAATAGGCCCCAAATTGGCTCAAATTACAGTGTAGTCCAAAGTCAATTTTAACAGTTCAACACTGTTAAATACACGTTTGTGTGTATGTGTGTTGGTGATAACGTCACCAACTGTGGAAAGAATAGTGAAAATACCGTGCCACACTGCAAAATTGAATGAATCGCTCTGTAGTCATTACTGTAACACTGTAACTATTGCAGCTGCGTTACAGTATGAAAATCGGTGACCTCGTGTAATTTTGACAGTTGGACACTTTTACTGGAAACATTGATGAATTTACTGTAACGAACTGTAAACGATCCAGTGAAACTGTTAAAATCTCAGTTCGTACAGGAAAATTGTCTGTTCGACTGTAAAATAAAGTGAGTACCCTGTTGTTGAGCAGTTTATACTGCGATATTTACTGTTTCTTTTTTTCTGTGATAATCTTGCTCGGACTAGTCCAACTTTTGATGCAGGTACTACCCAACTTTTCCATAATCTCGTTTGAAAAACATTTGACATTTCGAGTTTGACGAGTTCCATTAATTTGATATAGAAATTATTAAAATGCTGGCCCACGTCTGCCTTGTGAAGAATGAATTCGAAACTGAAAGCGCATTTCGGCTCCTAAAAGGAACGTAAAGCGATTAGTCGCGAAATTTCGTCTCGCGCGTAGTACGCGCGCCCACATACAGGATTCCGGCCGTACGTGTGTGCGATTATTAGAGCGTGTCAGCAGCGCAGATGCATATTGGATGCACCCGCGTAAAAGCAAGCTTACGCTCGAGCTGCTAATTTTTTAATTAATCCCTGCTGCTCATCCTGAAGGGAGAAAAAGTTTTTCACTCGTCGGACAAAAGCGCCAAAGGATGTCTCGTGATGAATTATTCCGACTCTTTTTTTCTCTTTTTCTTTTCCGCCCGTTTCGCAACGGGTCGTTGGATGCAACTGCGTGCGCTGTGCCCATTATAGCAGCAGTTCGAGAATCATAATGCAATAATAATGATTATGTAGAGCCTTCATGGACAAGATTTTTGACACAGAGTCAAAATACTCAAAAGCAGATTAAATGAAAGAAAAAAGCAGCAGCAGCAGGCCTATGTGTGTTATTTCCTCCCGCAGCCGCGCGCGCGGTATCAACTGCGAATGGAATGGAATTTTTAAGGGCTGATGTCGCGAGGGTTGCTGCTCGAGGCTGTGGCGCTAAGCGTATAAGGGCTTCTGCGCCCCCTCGATCAATATTTCGTCCCAGTGGCGTAGCACGAAAAACTACTAGTAGCTATATGTATACACCTTTTTCAAACTATACAGTTACTATATTTTGGGATCAATCTGATGGCGCGTATAAAACATTTTTTTCGCTACCAAAATCCGGCGATTCTTCGTGGTAGTCCAACCACTTTGCCAAACGTATAAACTTTCATTATGATTTAGACAGAAAAAAATGACACAATAGCAAAAATAAATCACCTCAGAGCTCATCCTGCTGGTAGCCCTTCACGGAAAAAAAAGAAATAGTAAATATCGCAGTATAAACTGCTTAAACAACAGGGTACACACTTTATTTTACAGTCGAACAGAGAATTTTCCTGTACGAACTGAGATCTTAACAGTTTCACTGGATCGTTTACAGTTCGTTACAGTTAATTCATCAATGTTTCCAGTAAAAGTGTCCAACTGTCAAAATTACACGAGGTCACCGATTTTCATACTGTAACGCAGCTGCAATAGTTACAGTGTTACAGTAATGACTACAGAGCGATTCATTCAATTTTACAGTGTGCCACGGTATTTTCACTATTCTTTCCACAGTTGGTGACGTTATCACCAACACACATACACACAAACGTGTGTTTAACAGTGTAAAACTGTTAAAATTGACTTTGGACTACACTGTAATTCGAGCCAATTTGAGGCCTATTTTTCAGTAAATATCGCTTTTCAATCGCTTCGAGTCCAATGTAAACTGTGTACCACTGTATTTTAAACTGTTTCGTCGCGCTGTGTGTGTGTGTTTTTTTTCCGAGCTGCGAAATGCATTCATCGAAGAATCTGGCGCTTCGTGTTTCGAGAATGGCACTTGAATATCCGCGTTATGATAATGCCCTATACCGAGCAAGCACTTTCATGTTATGTATTAAAAGTGCATGGAGTGAGAAAACTCGACCGAGACGCGTCGACGTCGTGATATTTCGTCCCACAACACACCCTGCACGCGCGAGCTTTGCTTCGAGACCGTTTCCAACATTTTTTTTCCTTTTCCTCTTTTTTTCATCAATCCCACTTTTAGTTGATAGCAGATAGTGCTGCCATGCAACTGGGAAAGAGCCACGTAAATAAATATTGGCATTTTATTTTATTATTTGAAAATTGACTCGTTCCAACAGCTTTTCATCCCGATTGAATGATGAAATGAATAAATAACGACTGTGCGATCAACTGCATGCAGTTTTTAATGCCTGGCCAATTCCGAAGCGTCATCGAGCAGTCATTTCCGCCCGAATACAATGATCGGTTCGAGATGCGACTCGTGTTGAAAAATATTTGACGAGGTTGTTACGTTTTATGAAATATATATCAGAAAATTGCGATCGCTCTCTGGAATTTCGAGATATAAAATAATTGGAATAGCTCGCGCATTGTGCGGATGCGAAAATGCCCAAAATCTCGATCGCATGTATCAAAACTAATTTGCTGCAACAGGAATGTATACGACCTGCAACAGACCTCTCTGATGCTGCGCGGTTGTAACGAACCCCGCGAGAATTAATAAAATACCACGGCGGTCGCTGCTGACTGCAGGATGACGAGAAAATCAATCGATAACTTGAAAATTTTCATCCAACTAAATCGCAACCCTTTTCAGGGTTGCTCCCGCTTACACGAATGACAACGAATGAAGAGAGGCGGGGGTGGAAAAAAATCTCTAAACACGATGATTACCCGCAAGTTGAAACGTCGTAAAATTAACCTTTCGCGCCTCTCGGGACGCTCACAACTCTTGGCGCTCGTTAAATATTTGCGGGCGACCCTGCTCTGCTCGCGCCCGTATAACAGCAACAGCAGCAGCAACTTTGATTTCGTAGGAGCAGGCGCCAATATTGAACGATCAATTTTTCCCTGCTGGAAAACACTTTAATCCGTTGTTAAACGTTAATTAGTCGATTGAAAAATGGTGTAAAAATACGCGTACGTCGCGGGGCTCTGTTATGGAAAGGGAAAATATTTACGCGGTGTACGACGGCGTATTCGTCGGAAGAAAGCCGCGAGGGTCAAACGGAAGGGACATTCAATATTTTTCGATGCATTTCAACGTTGCAAACTTCAGCATCGTTCGAATGCGTGTATCGGCGCACGATTTACGGAAATTAAGTATTTTTATGAAACCGCGCGCGAAATATGTTGCAATTACAATCAGCAATCGAAAAGTTTAATTAATTGCGATAGGAATTTTCAATAGACTGCACAGAGCTGTGCTTACTGCAAATGGAATCATCAAAAGTAGTTTTTGCATCGCCACCGTCGGTCTGCGCCGCTGTCGCCCGAAAACCTCTTGGCAAAATGTCATATAAGTATGGGCGACGCGTTTAATGACGTTTTCCAATATTAACGTTACTGCTGCTCCGTAGGGATAATGACGTCATTAAAACTTGTCGAGAGCAGGGCGCGCGGCGGTTTATATTGCTGCAGGATTATCGATACACACCTCATACGCGCGTACATGCATATGGTAGCGTTACATTGACGCGCGATCATATTTAAATGCATTAACTCGCGTCGAGGAGGTCGCGCACGAGGAGGTACGCGTCAATTAAAAATACCATTTGTATAATTGAATGTTATTCCTCTGCTGGCGCTTGGATGAAAAAATCTCTGCGCCCTCTCGTAAATTAAGGCATAAAAATCTGCAATGCAGTCTTTTTCCATTAATTATTTGTTCAATTTGAAAAACCATAACAATTATTTCCGTACACCGCGCTGAGCATCGTCCTGATTGAATATTTTATCAATAATCGCATGAACGTTCGTTCGCGTTTGTCGGCGGGCACGATGCTGAAGTTTGCATCGTTGGAATGCAACGAAATTCCGTTTTTTCTTGAGCAGATCCCGAGATTCTCATTAAATATTCGATCAGGACAATAAAACGATATTTTTTTGTATCAAAACCCAAAATCGGTACGAAAATCGTCATGGTTTTTGAAATTCAACGAAAAATTCATAGAGCAAGTATTTTTCGTTGCAGCTCAACGTTGCAAACTTCAACGTCATACGATTTGCGTGAAATATCGCGTAAATGCAGATTATCGTTGATCGTTTTATCGTCCGCTTCAAGACCCGAAATGCATTTTAAAAATTAGGAGCAAGTTCATTTAATTGTCGACCGCGCGATGATGAGCTGTACGCGGCTTGTAATAAATTGAGTGGCAAGCGGCGCGGCGAATTTATTAATCTATATAATTACAATCGATCAAAATGGCAATGCCAATAACAAGCGCGTCTAAATCGCGATCGGTCGCTGCGATACGTCATTTTTGAAAAAGGAATTATCCTCATTAACGCCCGAACATTGAATGCTTCAATCAAGGCATGCACCTTATTGCTGCATGCATGGTAACGCAAGAAATATAATGTAGGGAGCGGCGCACGCAATTATCCCGCGCGCAGCCGTCGCGAGTGTGTCATTATTGCAGTGCCAATCGCGAAATATCTGCAATTCGCAATTATCGGGATATTCAAAACACACAGAGATATATTTTTCAGTAAATATCGCTTTTCAATCGCTTCGAGTCCAATGTAAACTGCACTGAAAATTCAATTTTGTCAAAAAACGCCGATATTTTGTTGAATACAGCCAACTAAATATTTTGGGATAATTTCAAAATTTTCGTTATTTCGACAATATTTTTCATTGTAACGGAACTGTCAGCAAAATTTACGATTAGAATGGCAAAAATTTACTTTCCGAAACGATTCTCCAGAATGTTTTTTGCTGGAATGACAAAATTTTCGTGATTTTTCGAAAAAACGTTTAGTTTAACGTATCCAACAAAATATCTCGATCTTTTTCAACAAAATTTTCTTTTCAGTGTGTGTACCACTGTGTTTTTAACTGTTTATTTTTTTCCGTGCGTGCTTGCAACATGCAGGGGTTGAAATATCGCTGAAGCCGCAAATAAAAGGAATGGTGAAAATTTCTCGGAACGTTTTATAAGCAAAATGGTGCTAAATTAATCCGCGCGCACGCGCGCAACATTTGCCGAATGATTGCTCCGACGAGATACGCATAACAAAGTTGTAACAACTTGCCAGCAATAACGCTGCCGCGGTGGTTTCATTCTGTTTTGGGAATCGACGCGCCGTACAAACTCGCGCGGATTAGAGCAGAAAAGGACCGACGAATCTCACAAATTTTGTTGATTGAAGTAATTTTCGAGAGCAGGCGGCAGGCAGGTATAATGTGGATAATAAAGAGCGAAAAATTTGCAGAGGTACGACGACGGCGGGCGGATCGAATGTCTAGAGTCGTAAAACACGAGTTTTGGTTGAACGATCCAACGGGGAGTAACAATAAAGTTAAATCCGCGCGATTCCAGCAGTAGCGCGTCCGCCGCACGCCTAGCGGTCTTATCGCCACCCTCTTTCGCGTAGACACGCTCGCGTTGTATTATATAGATGAGGAATATAGAGAAAAGGCTCGTGCGTCCGCCTGTATAGTCTCTGTCTGTAATAAAACAAAAAAATATTCAATTCAACCATTTCCAATAGAATTCTTGATATTATCCGCGATTTTTTCAATTTTTTAATAAGAAATATTTTCATTTTATGAATAATTTGAATGACTCTGAAGTTTTCATCGTTGGAATGCAACGAAATTCTCTCTTATCATTGACAAAAATAATAATTCGAATGCAGAATGTCATTACGATGATAAAATGATCGATTTTTGCCACCCGACAAGCATATCGGCTCGAAAAATTTGGATGATATTGAAAATGGCATGAATCATCAAGAAAATCGAATACATTTCGTTGCATTCCAACGTTGCAAACTTCAGCATCATAGGAAATTATGGTTTTTTACTTTTTTAATTGAGATTCTTATTCAATATTATATCAGGACAATAAATCAATCGTTTTTTAGGATCGAAACAAAAAATTGGTACGAGAATTGTTATGGTTTTTAAAATTGAACAAAAAATGAATAGAAAAGTTTTTTTTCATTGGATCACAACGTTGCAAATTTCAGTCTCATGTATTTTTGTGTTTTTTCTTGAAATTCTGATTTTCTGTTTGTCAGACTTTCAGAAATTCTGTTTTCTTCCAACCAGCCACGGATGGAATGACTCTGAAGTTTGCATCGTTGGAAAGCAACGAAATGCGTTTTTTATCTTTGACAAAAATAATAATTCGAATGCAGAATGTAATCAGGATGATAAAATGATCGATTTTTGCCACCCGACAAGCATAACGGCTGGAAAAATTTGGATGACATTGAAAATTGAACGAATCATCGATAAAATCAAATATTTTCCGTTGCATTCCAACGTTGCAAACTTCAGCATCATATAATTTAAGGCTGTTGTATGGCGACGATTGCGTTCAGTCCGTGCCTCTGCCGATTTTCCCCAAACGCTGTATATAATGCGCTCGAACGCGTGCAAAAATCTGAAATCACGAGGTGTTGAGTCCCACACTCGCGACTATGGTATAGAGGCCGAAAGACGAGACGAGAATATCACGTACCGAGAGTGATTAACGCGTTGCTCCGCGGGGAGTCTCAGCAGCACACGGAGCAGGTTGTCGCGTAAACTGCGCATCTACTGCGAAATAAAGCCGAGCCAGCAGAGTACAGAGCGAGACTGATGCAGGAACGGCAGCAGAGCCCCGAGGATGCGAGTTGCAGGGGAGAAAGAGAGAAAAATACGATACGCCTCGGGTCTCGAGCTTTTATTTCCCGCCTTACTGCAAGATGCTGCTGCTGTGAGCTTCTTACCGCCGCCGCCCTTCATTTTCCTGCCCAATGGTCTTCAGAGACTAGAGAAAAAAAAACCCATTTTTATTTTACTCTCACGCTGCAAGTATATACCGCGCGCGCGTCCACATAAGTACGTAAGTAGCCACGTACAGCCTTTTATATATTGCATCTCTTTTATGGTGGGCTATACCGTGAGCTTCGCCCGCTCGGCGCCCATCTTCCACCTTCTTTTCCGTAAATTTCTAAGCTCGTGCATCCAGAGAGCTGGAGCAGCAAACTCTGGAGGGAATCCCGCGCGAGACACGAAAATGTCATGCACCCACCGCGCGCGTTCGACACGGAAAAAAAGAAACAGTAAATATCGCAATGTAAACTGCTTAAACAACAGGCTACCCACTTTATTTTACAGTGGAACAGAGAATTTTCCTGTTCGAACTGAGATTTTAACAGTTTCACTGGATCGTTAACAGTTCTTTACAGTAAATTCATCAACGTTTCCAGTAAAAGTGTTCAACTGTCAAAATTACATGAGATCACCGATTTTCATACTGTACGCAGCTGCAATAGTTACAGTGTTACAGTAATGACTGCAGAGCGATTCATTCAATTTTACAGTGTGGCACAGTATTTTCACTATTCTTTTCACAGTTGGTAACGTTATCACCAACACACATACACACAGACGTGTGTTTAACAGTGTTGAACTGTTAAAATTAACTTTGGACTACACTGAAATTTGAGCCAATTTGAGCCCTATTTTTCAGTAAATATCGCTTTTCAATCGCTTCCAGTCCAATGTAAACTGTGTACCATCGTATTTTGAACTGTTTCTTTTTTTCCGTGGACTTGAACCGAAGGGGCTTGCTTTAAAAAATTATTGAACGCGCCGCGGTCAGGATAAAAATCTTTTCATCATATTTGTCAGGCTCCAATTTGGTTGAAATATTTGCAGACGAAGCGTGCGGCGCGCGCTAATAAGCTCTGTCTTTTGCAATGGCACGTCGCGGTTAGATATAGCGAGATTGAGATACGCCGCTGCTTGTTCTTATCGCGAGCAATATGACTCGAAAGTCGTCGAGCATCAGGCGTGGGGCGAGTACATTTTTCTCCGACACAGAATTTAGTTTTTGCCATTTGAACCAAACCTGCTCGGACTCTGATCATGCAAGCGCAAACATTGTATACAGATCGCGAGCGGGGTCTCGATCCGTCAATTTTATTCAACATTAGCCTGCTCTATACAAAAGTACAAGCTTCGTGAACGATCTAAACGTCGCGATCCAGACATCGATACACCAGCCATCGAAGCAGCTTGAATGCCAAGCTTTCACCCTTGCTACGAAGAAAGGATCCATGAAAATGAAGAAACGTGTCCCGGGGGGTTTGTTGCACCCGGATGTTTCACATCGCCGAGCAGTCTTTGTATACACACGTGCCTCGTATGGATATTGTGAATAAACCACGATACAAAATGGAAAGAAAAAAAAAACATTGAAATAGCCTCAACGGTGCTGTGATACATCGAGAAGCGTATCGCGCGAGGCTCACCCCATATGCGAGCAGTTGACACAGGACGGGTTGTGTATGACACCTGCTTCTGATAATATTCCGTTTGCCGGAGCTGTCGACGACGCATATAAACTCTGACCCCATGCAATCTCCTTCTCTCTCTTAGTCGGAATCGGCGGTGAGAGCCTTGTACAAGATTTTTGCGATAAACTTGCGTTCATAGCTCATCGTAACTCGGATCAATCTAAATTTGAAGTAGCTGCAAAATTGGATGATCCTGAAGTTTGCATCGTTGGAATGCAACGAAATTCTGTTATTTCTTCAGCAGAGCCAATAATTATTATTGAATATTTGCTCCGGCCAATAAAACGATTTTCTTTTGTGACCAAAAAACTCAATCGACTCGAAAAATTGCCACGATTTTCAAAATTCAATAAATAATCAATGGAAAAAATGTTTTTCGTTGAATCTCAACGTTGCAAACTTCAGAGTCATCAAAATTGAGGTAGTTTTGTGAAAAAGGTAAAAGCTTATTCCGATAATGTTTGCATTTCTCTTTGCCTTCGTTCCACACATTTTTGTCCACCACACCGCGGCATTTTGCTTTGATTTGTGATTGAACGTGAAATTTGGCCTTTTTTTTATTATTAAATATGTTAATGATGATATGATGCGCGGTGCCGGTCAAATTGTTTCCGTGGTCAGACTTTAGTTGGAAATTTTGTAATCAACCACTTTTCGCCTCATATTTATACATGAATATTTAAACGAGAACAATACAGTCGCAAAACTTTTGGTGCCTCTCGCTTGAAAACTGCGTACGCAACAATTTGAAATATTGAATAAAAGTTTCATCAAATTCCGTGCATACTTTGCGCTTCGATTTGCTGGCGCGTTCGAGAGGCGCCGCGACGAGCCTTAATTGAGATGTAGCTTCATTAAAAGTCTGCTCGGACACTCTGGACGATGGTCATCGGGATCGAGTGCCGGAAATGCACGCTACTAGTTTGAGCAAAGCTCGTCGTCGTCAATATTTTTATGCATCAGCACATGCATCGCTTTATCGACGACTTAATCTTTTTTTTCCGTACACAATTAACTCAGAGTTGATTATTACAGCGAACGAGCCTTGCGCGCGACGTGCACTCCATTTTCGTGTACGAAACGACGATTTCAAAGATTGCAGTTGGCAACGAGATTCGAGTGTCCGCGACACGAGCCAAGTTGCCGTAACTGCTGCTGCTGCTGGATCGATAATTTCACTCCCTATACATATAGGTAGACCTGCAAATGTATAAGAATGCGAGAGTCTATATCTCCGCACCATGTTCCGGCCTGCTCTTTTCTCCCATCTGTTCGATCCATTAATTTCCTTCTTTTTCTTATTCTGTCCGCGACGAAAAATCTCTGCTCGCCCAATTATTCTATAGTCGCGCTCGTATCGCGATTATTTCGGGATAATCGATAAATATTTCAATATATATTTTGGTAGACAAGTTTTGTAGACGCACCGCCGAGTGCCGAACAAGGAAATATATGCAACGTGAGAATTACTCTCAGCTGTGTGCAGGTTGCGATAAGTCTCTCGCGATGCTGTCGCGGCTTGACGTCCGCGCGGATACATTCACTTTGTAATTATATACTCGCATCTTTCCGTATAGAATCGTGTTTTGCTCACTCTGCTCCGCTTTCGCTCTGTGTCTAGCTCTTTCTTTTCTCTTTCTCTCCCTCTCGCGCCCTCTTTCAATCCACTCACTGCGAGACACCGCGGGGAGCAGCAAAGACCCACGATACAAAAGTCGTAACGGAAAAATGAAAAGGAGCTGAAAAAGACGAGCAAAAGACAACCGCTGGCGCGTAATGCACCGCGCACACGCAATTTCTAAACTCGCCGGCACCTGCTGTCATTCACACCCCCTTTTAAATCGTATGCAGTGCGCGCGCGGTGATGCACTCTTGTAACGAGAAGAAAACGAAAAAAAAACGAAAAGTTGGCCGCGCGCGAATTCGACGTTGGAAAAAATGCTCCAATTTCCTTTCCGCAATTTTATTCTGCTTTTTTCTTTTTTAAATGCTGTATAGACATTTGCACAACTGATATAATTCAACGTTTTTCCCGCGTCTGCAATCGTGATACAAATTGTCGAGACAAAACGTTAAAAAGGCTGGTGTGCTATGGTACAAAAAGTATGCGAAGAAAGAGCTGCGGAATGTGCAGTTTATTGCTGTGAAAAAAAGAACGCGGGGACTGGGCGGGAGCAGGAAATAAAAAATGGGAAAAAATAAAGAAGAAATCTCTGAGACGAGACACAAGCGGAGAAAGAGCGGTTTGGGGTAGCGCAATAAGGGGCGGGAGGGTTGATGAAAAATTCCCTGCTTTCGTCTCCTGCTCTCGTTGACGAAACGATATCCACTCTTGTTGCACACAGAGGCTCGCGGAAATAGTTTCTTTCGGTTGAGCGCGGGGAAGGAGGATCGAGAATGACGAAAGAGAGAGAGAGAGAGACGTCGCTGAGCAGGAAGAGGAAAAGGAAGCAGCTGCGAGGGATAAGGGTGCGCCCTTGTCGAGAGTCTGCTTTCTCGCGAGAAATATACACTCCGCGGGGTGAATCTTGCCCTCATCCCACTTTTCTGCCTCGCGCTCATCAGCGGCCGCGTATTTTCGCGGTTTTTTTTCGCATCGTCTCTGCGAGCTCGTGGCAACGAAAAGAATACACTTTTCGCTTATTCCCGCGTCGCCTTTCGAGGGGAAATATTTAACCCCGTACACGCGTCCCTTGCAATAATTACTTTCAATGCGAAATAGCTTGCGACAGCAGCAGTACATTGCATAAATATTGCCCGCGTTGAAAAGCGGGAGATTTTTCAACAGCGCGGAGTATATTTTTCCACGATCCCTGCTGCGTTGATGCAATTCAACGCGCGCTTTTCTGTCTCGACCATCAACGCGGCAGTTTGATCACAACAACTTTGCTGCTTCCTGAATTAAGATTCACATTCCGCAGCATTCATTTCAATAACGCGTTATCGAGCAATATTTTCATTTATTTATCGCCGTTAACCCTTCGTGGTGACACTTCTGCTACGGATCTCAGTGGTCACACTGGGTTAATTCTACCCAGTCCATTTTCGAACCCACATTGTGAACGATCTATCGGCCCGAAAATTCTCAAAAAATTACTGAACAACCCTTGGACATTCCAGTTTAGATAGGAAAATCTTCCATAAAAGAAATCCAAGGCTAACTTTTTTTTTTCATGCAAAATGAAGAAAATAAAAGGGAAAAAAAGTTTTTCCACTAAAATAATCGTCACTTTGTGGATTTTTAATATTCTTGCCTGAAATTTGGACCTGATCCTGAATATTTTTGTTCAATTACGGACAGAGACTACGAGTGGACTCTGGCGAGAACGTTTTTTTAATTTTTTTTTTTTTCATTGGGGTCTATTTTTTTTTTTTTTCATTGAATTATGTTGGAAATGATTGAATTGAATATTTTTTGGTTAATTACGGACAGAGACTACGAGTGGACTCTGGCGAGAACGTTTTTTTAATTTTTTATTTTGTTTTCATTGGGGTATAATTTTTTTTTTTTTTTCATTGAATCATGTTGGAAATGGTTGAATTGAATATTTTTTGTTTAATTACGGACAGAGACTACGAGTGGACTCTGGCGAGGACGTTTTTTTAATTTTTCATTTTTTTTTGATTGGGGTATAATTTTTTTTTTTTTCATATTGAATCATGTTGGAAATGGTTGAATTGAATATTTTTTGTTTAATTACGGACAGAGACTACGAATGGACTCTGGCGAGAACGTTTTTTTAATTTTTTTTTTTTTCATTGGGGTCTATTTTTTTTTTTTTTCATTGAATTATGTTGGAAATGATTGAATTGAATATTTTTTGAACTGCCAACGGCACTGCCGTTGCCAGTTTCACTGGCAGCGGGACTCGAAACACCGAACCGACCAATCACAGGACGAATAAAACGACAGCAATGACGTTCGAGATATATCGTTACTTAGAACTTTTTATAAGGGGATTATAAGGGGACAAGGTGGTCACTGGGTGGATTCTACCCGCAGTGACCACGAAGGGTTAAAAGAGTTGATCCAAAAAATAGGACAATTAAAACAGTTCCAATGCGATATTTGATCTTATGGAGGGTATTCCGGCCACGACCATATGGAGAAGGAGCGCGGCGGGAGCGGAAGGGGAAAGGGGGTGGTAGCGGGGGAACGAGGATCGAAAAGCCGGTAAACTCAAAGCACTCTATGGGTTCACTGACTCGACGAGTGCAGTTCACTTTGATCCCAAATCGAGAGGTTCACGGCATAGATTCGCGAGACTCTCGTTAATGTTCTCAGTTTCCATCTCCCTGCTGCCACTCTCTCGCCCTCGTATATACAGTAGTCGCACATATTCCGCATACAACGCGCCGGAAAGAGAGCCGCCCGTGTCTGTATAATCATATAGTCGTGTGCACTGTATCAGCAGCTAGCTAACGAGATTCAAAGGGCGTATAAGGGTGCGGAGCTAGGAATCGATAATAAATTATCGGTGACAGCACAGACACTCACTTTCCCTGACTAGAGTGTCAGCGAAATAGACGCAAGACATCGAGTACCGTGCGCGCAAGAACGAGGTGCAATGCGCACCCACGAGCGCATTTTCGGAAAAAAGCAAATTTTACATTCGGCGACCACATGACGAGAG
This sequence comes from Diadegma fenestrale, assembly GCA_037043255.1. Taxonomy (NCBI): domain Eukaryota; kingdom Metazoa; phylum Arthropoda; class Insecta; order Hymenoptera; family Ichneumonidae; genus Diadegma; species Diadegma fenestrale. The sequence continues at coordinate 35,077,660 of CM073309.1, read as the reverse complement.
CGCGAAAACATTTCGAATCGTGTGCTGCTGCAAAGTGGCGATGCGACGAGTGTTTCGCAGCTGGTATTTCGTCAGAGAAGGAGAAAAAAAACGACAACGAATGTTTCGTACCCTCGCATGGCGAAATAATGGTCCTATTCGACACGAAGCAACTGCGCGAGTGTAATTACACTCGCGTACGAGATTCTGAGCAAGTAGTAACGCGCGCAGCAGTCGAAATGCGAGTATGTGAGAAGTGCGAGACATAATTGCAACACACAAGGATAATCCAGAGCTGCACCGTGTTTTCACATCCAAACACCATTTTCGCACCTCATTCCCGCAAACGTTTAAAGTACCATTATATTTCTCAGCAAATTGTTGTATAAACCGTTTGCAAAGTATCGCCCCCCGCGTTTTGTATAACCTGCTCTGCACCGTTGCTTCGAAATCAAACCCAAATTAAACAGGAACGAGCTAATAATGCGGAAAAGGATAAAATTACGCAAGATTAGTGCAGCGTAGGATAAACTCACACAATAAAATATACGGACAGAATATAACATAAAAATTTACTATGTTATTATAGTTCCCGGGTACCAAGACGTCTCTCTGAGAAATTTTACCAAAAATATAGAAATTTTTCATTCTTTCTCTACACGGGAAAAAGAAACAGTTTAAAATACAGTGGTACACAGTTTACATTGGACTCGAAGCGATTGAAAAGCGATATTTACTGAAAAATAGGGCTCAAATTGGCTCGAATTACAGTGTAGTCCAAAGTCAATTTTAACAGTTCAACACTGTTGAACACACGTCTGTGTGTATGTGTGTTGGTGATAACGTCACCAACTGTGGAAAGAATAGTGAAAATAGCGTGGCACACTGTAAAATTGAATGAATCGCTCTGTAGTCATTACTGTAACACTGTAACTATTGCAGCTGCGTTACAGTATGAAAATCGGTGATCTCGTGTAATTTTGACAGTTGAACACTTTTACTGGAAACATTGATGAATTAACTGTAACGAACTGTAAACGATCCAGTGAAACTGTTAAAATCTCAGTTCGTACAGGAAAATTGTCTGTTCGACTGTAAAATAAAGTGGGTAGCCTGTTGTTTAAGCAGTTTATACTGTGCTATTTACTGTTTCTTTTTTTCCGTGTATCGAAATCGCGGAAATTATAACATTTTTCGCCCGTTTGCATATGAAAAGTGACTATGTTTTTGGTAAACTTCCTCAGAGGGCCGACTTGGTACCCGAGAACTATAATTTCATAGTAAATTTTCCTATATACTAGCTGAAAGATTATTTCCCAGCAATAACGTAGTCCATGAATTTGCGAAGCACGTCGTATATGTAAGAGAAATGTGTACAACGATATACAAGTCCAAGTCCGGTGGCGAGTAAGGTTGAGCTTTTCATTCTTTATATTTGTGTGCTCTCCACGTGTGCAAACTGCTGGGCCGCTCATAAAACGAAAGTCAAGTTGTACATAGAAAAGTTGGAGATTTTTCGAAAAGAGCTTCGAGTGCTACAACGTGCTCGCTCTTTCCTTTTCCCATGTTGTACCGAAAGACACTCGCGCTCACGTACATACAATGGCGCGACGACACTGCGGGTGCACTTTTCTTGTTTTCCGTATAAAAGAAGGAGCAGCAGGTTTCGCGATACTGCATGCACATGATGCAAAAGCATTCGGGGCTTTCTTTATTCCATCCGCGCCCAGCACGCGCAGATACGGCGGCGGCGGGGCAACGAAATTTTCAACTTTGATACTACAAAGCAGTCTACAAAATTATTCATTTCGTCATTAACATTTTCTTCATTGCATCAACGCTAATTACCAAAAGTGCAACTTTGGTTGGGATCCGCGCAAGCGAGTCAACGCATCCAAGTCTGCTGATGGATAAAAGCCAGAGAGCTCAATGGACTCGACCGTTGAAGCCGCGTTCGCAAAGTCCTTTCTAGCTCGTACAAGACAAAAACAAGAATAAATTTTCCTTCAATTATAGTCCCTGATTCAATTTGAATAATTATTAAGCGGTTCCCGAACCAAAGAGAAATCGCGTGGAGGGTTGAATGGGGGACGGAAAAAAAAAAGCAAGTGGAAGTGCCTGTCAGGAAAAATGGATCGCTGTTGATCTCTTTACGCCTGAAAAATCACTTGTGCGTTTCGAGTGAAAAAAAGTTGCTTTGATCCCGCGTGGAGATAATCCGATCGCGATGGCAAAATAGAGATGATGCGGCGTCTGTGAAACGTACAACTGAAAAACCACCTGAAAGCCATGGACCGCCTTCCGTATGTGTGTGTTTCATGTCCGTGTACGTGCACACCTGCGAATATGGCATTTGCCACATCATCGGGATTGTGAACTGAAGAGATGAAAAAAAAATCATTTTCTTTCTAAATATCAATGATGAAATTAAATTAATTCTTCCTATTGTTGCAAAAACGTTAAGCAAAGAGCTTAAAATAAAATTTTGTTGAAAAAGATCGATATTTAGTTGGATACGATCAACTAAACGTTTTTTTCGAAAAATCACGAAAATTCTGTCAGTCCAGCAAAAAACATTCTGGAAAATCTTTTCGGAAAGTCAATTTTTGTCATTCCAATCGTAAATTTTGCCGACAGTTCCGTTACAATGAAAAATATTGTCGAAAAAACGAAAATTTTGAAATCATCCCAAAATATTTAGTTGGCTGTATTCAACAAAATATCGACGTTTTTTGACAAAATTGAATTTTCAGTGTAGAATTTCAAGACATACTTTTGGAAAATGATTAATGTCTGAAGAAATTTTTTATCGAAAAGTCTACGCGAATCCAAGAAACGAAATGACTCTGAAGTTTGCAACGTTGAGATTCAACGAAAAATATTGTTTGTATTAATTGTTTAGAGAATTTTTAACAACGTGGCAATTTTTCATGCGGAGATTGAGGTTTTAGGACTCGAGAGACGATCGTTTTATTAACCGAGACAAATATTGAATTATAATTATGAGCTTGGGCGAATAAAAAATTGAATTTCGTTGCATTCCAACGATGCAAACTTTAACATCATAGTAACGAATTACATTTCCTCTTCCCGCTGATTCGAGGCTTCCCCCTTAGCCCTCTTAGCTTATATAAATCCTACATAAGAACAAGATTTAACGAGGACGATCGTGCCGCACGTGGAAGAGCGAGAATTAAAGAGGAGGATCCAGGAATTATATTTTGCCGATGGAATTTCGTGAATCGTATTTTTTGTTTTTTTTTTCTCTTTAACTTTGATAGCTCGTGTATATTGCATGGTTTCCCGCGCACCTCTTTCCGCTTCAGAGTTTTTCCATCACATGCGTTCATGCTGGACGCATACCAACGAGCAAAAGGAAAAAGGAGAGAGAGAGGTACGAATTCAGGAGAAGAGGAGCATCGCGCGCGAGTGAATTAGTCATTTACACCGGGAATTAATAGAGTGGGAGCAATTAGGGACAATTACTGAGCCAGTGCATCAAGCGCGAGGGAGTCTGGTCGTATCCCCCGGCAGCAGCACCAGTTTCTCGTCATTTTGTAAGCGCAGGCTCATTTTCTACTTGATTGAAACAGTAGCGATCGTTTTTTTTCTTATTCGTTGATTCGAATTGGGACTTTTCGTATGGTCGATTAATTGTGTTAATTATAGAATTTGATGTGTTGACCATTAACAAAAAAAAAATCAATATCGCGCGATGATGTTTGTTCGTTTGGAGTCGCGATCGAAAGTAGGACGCGCGAGATCAACGACGTTTGAGCAGGCATAAAATGATGATGGTGCGGGGAACAGAGTCTGAATGTGTGTTGCAGCAGCAGCGTCACGAGCACATGTCACAGCAGCAGAGCAGGCGAGTGAAAGCGGCGGGTGAACGGATCGAGCGGAAACGGAGCGCGCGAATAAACAACATAAGGCATGCTGCACAAAATGCGCATACGCTTCTCCAGAAGTGGGCGATTTGTGATGGTGCGGAAACGCTTTCAGCATTTCAACAGATGGAATAGTAATATATGATATAACTTTAAACAACGCGTTCGGAATAATTCAATGTCGCGCGACCGACTGAATGTGAGAGACAATATTGTTGCTTGTTGTTCCCGCGAGGACGCGTGACGTTCCGCGGTTTGCGACCTTTAAAACTGCGACGATCAAACTGCACGATCGGTATTGGTGGAAAAAAAGAAACAGTGAATATCGCAGTATAAACTGCTTAAACAACAGGCTACCCACTTCATTTTACAGTCGAACAGACAATTTTCCTGTACGAACTGAGATTTTAACAGTTTCACTGGATCGTTTACAGTTCGTTACAGTTAATTCATCAATGTTTCCAGTAAAAGTGTCCAACTGTCAAAATTACGCGAGGTCACCGATTTTCATACTGTAACGCAGCTGCAATAGTTACAGTGTTACAGTAATGACTACAGAGCGATTCATTCAATTTTACAGTGTGCCACGGTATTTTCACTATTCTTTCCACAGTTGGTGACGTCATCACCAACACACATACACACAGACGTGTGTTTAACAGTGTTGAACTGTTAAAATTGACTTTGGACTACACTGTAATTTGAGCCAATTTGAGCCCTATTTTTCAGTAAATATCGCTTTTCAATCGCTTCGAATCCAATGTGAACTGTGTACCACTGTATTTTAGACTGTTTCTTTTTTTCATATAGACGCAGAGACGCTTGTTGCTGGAAAACCGATTGCGCCAATAAATAATATCGATATGAGCAACGGGGAAGAAGCTAATGGCCTGCTAGAGCTAGGAAATACACCGCTCTGCAGCCTCCGGAGTTGCTCTCGCAAAGAATAAAAAATAAATGAATAAAAAAGTCGAATACTATATCGGGTCTCGACGGTTATTTACGATGTCTCGCGATCGGCTTTATGTACGCGAGTTCATAAAATATATATACCCCATATCAACCTGCTATGGGGTTTTCTATGGAACAAACCCCGCGCGCAATCCTGTGGCCGAATTTTTTCATCCCTTGACATTTTTCACCCAAACAAATAATTCCGATCGCTATTATCATTATTATTATTATTATTATTCCAAGTCTCATACTTGACACCAGACACAAGTGACAAATGAAATGAGCGCAGGTTATGTCTTGACACGGAGGGGTTCGTGTGAATTTACATATTTAGCCCACGCGCGAAATGTATTTTTCGAACCGACAACCTCACGAGCTGTACGCTCATGAGTTTTGTCCGGTATGGCATATATAATAAATATACAATTTATTAAGTCGCGATGTTGCATAGGGCAGAGTAGTCGCAACTATTTGCAGCGTATAGAGTGGATTGGCGGCGCATTTTGTGTTGAATGTGACCGCGCGCTGCGGAACCCTTAACGGCGTGCGACTAGCATAATATCAATAAGGCGCGTACGTACTCGAAGGAGGCAACTCGTAAAGAAAATTGTAACAACTGGCAGCGCGCCAGATATTTTGTATAGTTACGATCTTGTTTGCGGGTTCTCGCGGTCATAGAAATATAATCGATGATTCGACATCGAAGCAAAAACAGAGCTCGAACAAGAAATTATTCGTGCCCGCGCAATAATTCGTTTTTACCGTAGAATTTGTTGGCGACTGCATGCGGCCGAGCAAAGAGAGGAAAAAAAATGAAATGAGGTGTAATCCGATAAATTTTTTCGGGTTTCTTTTAACGCTGCTTTATCTACAAATAAATCTTGTCTACACGGAGACAATTTTACATCAAAATTTACTATGATATTATAGTTCCCGGGTACCAAGTCGTCCCTCTGAGGAATTTTACCAAAAACATAGTAAATCTTCATCTGAAAAAGATTTCGATAGAAAAAGAATGATAAATTACTATGTTTTTGGTCAAATTTCTATGACGTTGTAGTTTGCATCGTTGGAATGCAACGAAATTATTTTTTTTCTGGGGCGAAACTCATTATTTCAATGCAGAATGTGATTACGAGGTTGAAACGATCGATTTTTGCGACCCAAAAAGTATATGGGCTCGAAAAATTTAGATAATTTTGAAAATTAAACAAATCATGGATGAAACGAAATATTTTTCGTTTGATTGCAACGTTGCGAACTTCAGCTTCATTTTATGGGTTTTCATTCTAAAGAAGGATCGTTTTATTGTCCGTACCAAGTATTGAATAAGAATTTCGAGATCTGCTCAATTACAAGACTTCAAGATCGTCAGATTCGTGGAATCTTTGGTAAAGTTGGCCAATACGCGTGTCAAGTACACGGAGAGGATTTTACATCAAAATTTACTATGATATTATAGTTCCCGGGTACCAAGTCGTCTCTCTAAGGACTTTTACCAAAAACATAGTAAATTTTCATCTGAAAAAGGCGGAAAAATGTCATAATTTCCGCGATTCCGATAGAAAAAGAATGAAAAATTACTATGTTTTTGGTAAAATTTCTCAGAGGGACGACTTGGTACCCGAGAACTATAATAAAACAGTGAATTTTGATGTAACTCTCACGACGTTGAAGTTTGCATCGTTGGAATGCCACGAAATTCGTTAATTTTGTAACAAAACTCTTAACAAAAATGTACAATGTTATTACAATGATAAAACGATCGATTTTTGCGGCCCAACAAGAAAATAAACTCGAAAGATTTCGATGTTTTATAAAATTGAACGAATTATCAATAAAAACACAGATTTTTCGTTGCGTTCCAACGAGAAAAATGCATTTTTCCTTAAAATTGAAAAGTTGCAACAGATACTTTGAATTTTTGCTAAAATTTTACGGAAAATTTGTAAAAATGGTCGAATTCAGAAAGATTTCGATATTTCATAAAATGAAACAAATTGTCAATAAAAATACATATTTTTCGTTGCATTCCAACGAGAAAAATGCATTTTTTTCCTTAAAATTGAAAAGTTGCAACGGATACTTTGAATTTTTGCTAAAATTCTCCGGGTTAATGTATAAAATGTTATTACAATGATAAAACGATCGATTTTTGCGGCCCAACAAGAAAATAAACTCGAAAGATTTCGATGTTTTATAAAATTGAACGAATTATCAATGAAAATACATATTTTTGGTTGCATTCCAACGTTGCAAACTTCAGCCTCATTATTCTCTACGTGTATCGGTTGCATGTAATAAGATGAATTGTAAACTTTGAGTTTTCGAGTGATTTTAGCCAGTCGCGTTGTAAATGATTAGGAACACGAGGGGCAGGGATGAGGAAGGAATGAAAATAAGGCAGAGAAGTTTTGCGGAGGCCATTTCACGCGGCGTTATAATAAAAAATTGCCGGGACTGGGTGTAAGTACGCAGGAGAAGGATGTAACTGGTTATTGTCTTGGGCGAAACGAACAACAGACGCGCCAAGGGGCTTGGGCGCACGCGCCCGTGACCGTAATTACCGTGAAGGGCCAACGAACGAGTGAGTTGAGCGAGAAGAACGAATGTATACAGCAGCAGCAGCAGCAACATTGAGAATAACGAGAATTTTCCAGCACCGCGAGCAGCAGCAAAAGCTCGTACGTCTATACGTGCTCCACCCTCTATATGCGCGTCTGCTGCTCATCATTGCGGTGTGGTGGAATAATCACGACGTCGTCGTCGCGTCTCGACGAGTCGTCTGCCTGCCGCTGCATCTTTTTTCTTTTTTCTTGATATTTTTTATGTGAAAAGCGTCACAGAATGGAATAATAGACGAGACTCGAGAATGCTGTTGAGAAAAGTGCAATCGCACTATTCCGGATAGACGCATCCTTCATAAAATTATGAATGCTAATGCGTGTTAACGCGTCAACACAATAGATTTTTATTTTGCTGATTAAATATAATCGCGCGTGAAATGTAACGAATGCTCGAATTTGTTTTCCCCCTTTTTTTCCTGCAATTTCGTCACAACGAATGTCGTTCCAATATTATCGAGTTTCATAACTGCATGATAAGCAAAGTTGGATGATATTGTGATACGATAGGAGCAGGGGCTGTGTGTGCCGCAGCGACCCTGAGGGTCGTAATTAAATATTTCGTCGTATTTTATCGAGCTTCCGAGTCTGGCACACGGGACTCGCAGCAGGGCTTCTCGCGTGTTTCCGAGTCTCGGCTGTACAAGTACATTTTGTACATTTTGTACATTCGCGCAACATAATTTCGTGTACTTACATTGGACTCGAAGCGATTGAAAAGCGATATTTACTGAAAAATAGGGCCCAAATTGGCTCAAATTACAGTGTAGTCCAAAGTTAATTTTAACAGTTCAACACTGTTAACCACACGTCTGTGTGTATGTGTGTTGGTGATAACGTCACCAACTGTGGAAAGAATAGTGAAAATACCGTGGCACGCTGTAAAATTGAATGAATCGCTCTGTAGTCATTACTGTAACACTGTAACTATTGCAGCTGCGTTACAGTATGAAAATCGGTGACCTCGTGTAATTTTGACAGTTGAACACTTTTACTGGAAACATTGATGAATTTACTGTAACGAACTGTAAACGATCCAGTGTAACTGTTAAAATCTCAGTTCGTACAGGAAAATTGTCTGTTCGACTGTAAAATAAAGTGGGTAGCCTGTTGTTTGAGCAGTTTATACTGCGATATTTACTGTTTCTTCATTTCCGTGTATACTTTCATAAGCTACTCGCGATTGATTGAAAAAAGTGTAATCAAACGAGTGTTTCGCTGTAGAAAATCATTCGCGAGTCTTTATCGCATCGCAGAGGAATTTTGTTGGTCCTTGAAAGCTTTCGTAGCCGAGTTTTGGCTCCGAAAGCTTTCAATGAATAATCCATCCGACAAAGACACAACTTCGATCTACATATATAGAATATACATATAGTTGGGAACACCACGTGCCCTCGTTGCGAGAGAGTAATGACCTCCTTAGTTTCTAGTCCCTTGTCAAGAAAGCCAAAAAAAAAAACTTTTTTCTCATACCCACGAACGAGACAAGATCGAAGACGCGCGGTTGGCCCCGCTTGCATAATTAACACGATAATTATACGTGAGCAATTGAGCGCGAGACGAAAATGAGAAAACTGAAGACAGTCGTGCTTGGTAGGAAAAATAAAGAAAAAAAAAACAAATTCACTAATGAGACTTTTTTTTTTTAGATAAATTTGGTGCAGCCTCTGGAAATAATTTGTTTTATATGCCGGGAAAAAAATAATGTAATCGGAGCAGAAAAATGTAACGGAAAAGCGAGAATAAATTTCCGAGGCTCAGGCTCAATTACATTACGAAAGTGCCAAGTACGCGACTTTTGGCTGAAACGTCGTTGTGTAGCACGAAACAGATGTTTCTGTACTTTTTCACATCAACGAAATGAAACAATGATGACGATCAATTCCATTTTTTTCTCTTTTCATCAGAGCAGGTTGCAGGGCGGGCGAGCAAGTGGATACGGTGACGTAAAAGTGGTCGTTGTACTTATACAAGCTGACGTAGGGTCGCCGTTGAAAATCCAGATCGTTCATCAAAATAATACCTGCCCCGGTGGTGGTGGCGGTCGTGTCAGCCGTATAACGCCGTTGCGAAGTCATGCATTGCACCTCGAGGGTTTGGGCCAGCAGCAGCAGCAGCAGCAGGTTGGAGGTTTTGAGCCCTTGTGGGCAGAACACATCGTGCGGCGGTTGTATAAATTAACTCGGGCGACATTGTGTACCAGCAGCGCAGGCCAAAAAGGCTTTGTCGTTGTCGCTATATCGCGTCGCTGCCATGTCTACCCGGATTTTTCTCGACCACTTTCTCTGCTGTTGTTTTTGTTTTCATCCTCGAAAGCTCCGAGCGCGCAGCATTTCTCGCACCCTCCACGAGTGTTGACATTGTAGCAACAATAACTGGAATGCACCCGTGCAAGAATGATGCGAGAAATTTTATCAGATAAATTAGATTTATTAATGGCGCTGCGGAGGTTTCGTTGGTCCAATGTTTCATGGAATGAGACTGAAGTTGGCAACGTTGAGATGCAACGAAAAGAAACTTTTCTATTAATTTTTTGTTTAATTTCAAAAACCATGACAATTTTCGTACCGATTTTGTGTTTCGTTCCTAAACAATTATCGATTTATTGTCCGGACGGAATATTGAATCAGAATCTCAATCCGGAAAAAAGTGAAAAAACGAATTTCGTTGCATTCCAACGATGCAAACTTCAACATCGTTTTATAGATGGCTCAGCATCAGGCGTTACGATAAGTTTGCGAAATTGCGATTGAGAATAATAACTCTCGTCGTGGCTGGGTGATAAACCAGATATCGTGAGTTATATTGTACTCTGCATGCAGGGATGGAGACATTTAACGCGAATTTGGGGCGGTTATGGCAGGGATTGCAGAGAGCATAGAGGATAAAAAGCATTGAGTATAGAATCGCGGTTGTATGCACAAACTACGTAATTGGGGCGATAAATTTCAAGATTTTCGGTTACGATCCTTTTAGGGTGAGAGTCTGGGAGACGCATACAAGAAACGCGTATTGCATGGAAAAATCGTATGTGTAATACTGAAGCGCTGCAGTTACGCTCCGTACGACGCGCGAAATGGTGCGCAACAAACATGGAGATAAAAATAAAATTGCAAGAATCGGTCGCACGTTGCAAAAAAAGGCATCGAATCAAATTAGCGAATGCAACGACTTGAAAAAAAAAAGCATCGGCTCAAATTCATTTGTTGTTGTGTACCGTAAAAAAACGGAATGTATGCGGAAGCAAAGAGTCCATGATGGTCGCGAGTGAATGGGCGAAAGGGTTTGTGCTATCGGCATGTACTCGAGCGAGTCACCGGGCGAAATAAGGATGTCAACGGGGGGCGCAAAAGTCGTAATGAGAGGGGCGATAGGAAGCAAAAGAGGAAATAAAATGGGGCAAAATCAGGTTAAAGGCTTTCTAGTGTCATAAAAGAGGCTGTAATCGTTTTTTTCTTTTCATCGTATCCACTCGCGTCTCTCAATATCTTTATTATCGTCATCTACATATTACACAGCAGAAAAATACATAATCGAGTAATAATGATAAAAAGTTGATGAAAATGATTATTTAATCATTAACTGATTCATTGTTAATGATTAATTAATAATTATAATATAATATAATAATTATACAAATAATAATAATAAAATAATAAAATAAAATAATGAAATAATGAATTTGATTAATTATTAATGAATAATTAATAATTAAAAAATAATCGAGTAATAATTATAAAAAGTTGATGAAAATTATTATTTAATCATTAACTGATTCATTATGAATAATTAATTAATAATTATAATATAATATAATAATTATACAAATCATAATAATAAAATAAAATAATGAAATAATTAATTTAATTAATTATTAATGAATAATTAATCATTAAAAAATTAATAAACTAATGTTTTATAACGGACACAAACAACACACACACACACACACACAGACGTGACTGGTGACATTGGCGTAGGCGTGCGAGAACAATTACAAGATGGAGAGAGAGAGACAGAGAGCGTAGACACGATCCCGGTTGTCGCGCGTCGTCGGTGAGAGGCTCGGGATCACCGTTGGGTCTTTGGCGCGCGTTGCTGCTGCCGGGGCTGACGAAATACACAAAACAGGGTAAAGAGTAAGTGAACCGCCGCGCGCTGCGTGGCTACGAACGCAGCGGTGGCGCGGGGTGGGGAGAGAAGCAGCGGCGACGACGCGCGCTGCTCTGCCGAGCGGCGAGTGGTAGGAGTGGGGGAAGCCGCACGGTGGGGGCCGTAAACACGCCGGCGCCACGGGAGCACGGGAGCTCAGGCAGTCAGTACGACCGCGTCGGTCAGAGGCTTCGCGTCGTTAGTTCGCGCTTCGTATTTCTCGTGCCACGTTACTCGAGATTCTTGTTCGATTAAATACACAAACGGATATACGCGGATTCCAACAACTTTGAGTGTGCGCGACTAAAAGATGTTGAGAATCAAGTTGTCAAGTAATAAAAATAAATAATGACGAAAGGCGGCGGCGGTGGTGGTTGGAACGAGGATTAGCGAGCGGGACGTCCTCGCGGATCGAGTGAATTTCAAGACGATGTGTTTATTATTAATTCGATATACGTGTGACGGTTGTACCGAAAGAAAAATTGGTGGAAATCACCGATCGAGCGCAGACTAGATGCTCGTGTGTTTTTATTTTCCTCTTTATCTCGCATTGACAAGTGTTTCGTGGTGTTTTGTTTTGTTATTTTTGTCGAGTTTGTGATTGCGCGGCGTAGCTACGCGTACGAGTGTGTTGCGGCGCTGAGGATGAAAAAATTTTCTCGAAAAGGAATCGAGATGGATCCGCGGACTTGTCCAACTTGTCTTTAACGTGCTGCTGCTGCTTTTGGAGTGTGGAAGCAACGAGGGCAGAAAGAAGACAGTTTGAGAGTGATTTTTTTTTTCTGTGCTCATTTCATCACGTTCGGTGTACGTCGAGTAAGCGAGTTTGCTGTTTAGTGTGTGCGCGTATGTAGATACATACGGGGTGTTTCTGTGGTCTCTTCTCGGGTTCGTTTGGTCGTCGGCCTTGGCACGAGGGAACAAAGGGCCGAACGCGAGTGGGAGCTTGGCTTGTCTCGCTCTCTCGCTTATCCAATGTTAGCGAGACGAGTGAGACGGAGCAGCATTACGAGAAAGGGACGAGGAAAAAAAGAGCGAAAAGTATCGACCGAGAGCCTCCTCGAGACCAACCGGTAAGTCGTTTTACCAAACAAAAAACGCATTTCTTTTCTCTCATTCTTTCGCTTTATCGGAAAAGCGCGAATACCCTCCAAATATACCATGTTGATGACGTTCAAGTTTGCATCGTTGGAATGCAACGAAAAATATTTGATTTTATTGTTGATTCGTTCAATTTTCAATGTCATCCAAATTTTTCGAGCCGATATGCTTTTCGAATGGCAAAAATCGATCATTTTATCATCGTAATTAAATTCCCCATTGAAATAATTATTTTTTTCAAATTTAAAACGAATTTCGTTGCATTCCAACGATGCAAACTTCAGAATCATGGAATGCAACGAAATTTTTTTTTTCTCCTCCGAAACTCATTATTTAAATGCAGAATGTAATTACGAGGTTAAAACGATCGATTTTGCGACCCAAAAAGTATGTGGGCTCGAAAAATTTAGATAATTTTGAAAATTACACAAATCATGGATGAAACGAAATATTTTCCGTTGGATTGCAACGAAATTCTTTTTTCACTTTCTTCTTGATTGAGATTCTGATTCGATATTCGGTCCGGGCAATAAATCGATAATTCTTTACGAACGAAACACAAAATCGGCATGAAAATCGTCATGATTTTTGAAAATTGAACTAAAAATTAATAGAAAAGTTTTTTTTCGTTGCATCTCAACGTTGCGAACTTGAGTCTCATCCAAATATGAATTACACGTTTACTCATTGTTATAAAATTGAATATTATTATTATTGTGGATAAAATGAATCACGAAGCGCGTGTGGGAAGCGGGTATTTTGAGATTTTTGACCTTTCAACATAATTCGCGTCTCGCCAGTCACCTCCTTTGAATTTTCAAAAAGCCCCACATTTCCGCAACGATAATATCGCGAGAGGCTTGCATGTGAGATTATAACAATTATGAACCCCCCCCCCCAGGTCATGCTAATCCAGATTTCGCGCGTACTTTTTGAAAGCCTGCAATTGCATAACCAACGATTACGTAATGTCACAACCCTTGTGCGTGGCATGGATGATAACAGTGTCAGGGTCAATTCTCACGTGTTACTTTTTCAACTTTAGGGGCAATAATAATTAAGGGCCTCCGTCGGGGTCTTTTTTTAGTAATTTTTGTTTTTCCTTCTAGATTTATTTCCTTTTTTCTTTCAATTCGCGTCAAAACTCGATGAATCTGAAGTTTGCAACGTTGAGATTCAACGAAAAACATTTTTCCTATTGATTATTTGCTGAATTTTGAAAATCGTGGCAATTTTTCGAGTCGATTGAGTTTTTTGGTCGCAAAAGAGAATCGTTTTATTGGCCAGACCAAATATTCAATAATTATTATTGGCTCTGCTGGAAAAATAACAGAATTTCGTTGCATTCCAACGATGCAAACTTCAGGATCATAAAATTCAATGAATCTGTATTTACAATCATGATGTTGAAGTTTGCATCGTTGGAACTCAATCAAAATCAATCAAAAACTCAATCGAGAAGAAAAATAGCCGGGATTTTGAAAATGCAATGAATAATTAATGGAAACAATATTTTTCGATCAATCTCAACGTTGCAAACTTCAGAGTCTTTTACAATCGCATTTATACGCGCAATTGACACCACGTTGTTTGTGTGTTGGGCTTGTTTCCGTTTGGGATCAACGAATTCTGATGCAAACGCATTTTCGAACTTGACATTCGATTGATCTTTCGAGGATTCGTTATCGCGCGCGCGGCGCGGTGATACATATATAACAAACGGGGCATTCAGAATATATGTGAATAATATTTCCGTGCGGAGAAACCTTTCGGCAATAATGCGATAACGCTTATCTGTGCGCTATTTCTTATCATCGTATTAATTCCCCCCCGCCACCGCCCCCCCCCCCCACTCCACTTGCCTCGTATTTTTTTTTTTCACGGCTCGGCACTCGCGACAGGGACGACAACGCGCCATTTCCTATCGATCCCCCTCAACTCGTTTATTTTTCTTCTAGTTTCTTATCTCATATATAGCCTCCCCGGCAAACCCGGTGTCCGAGCATCGTATTTTTCGCTCTATGGATAGAAATTTAGATATCGCATGATCCTGAAGTTTCCATCGTTGGAATGCAACGAAATTCTGTTATTTCTTCAGTAGTGCCAATAATTATTATTCAATATTTGGTCCGGCCAATAAAACGATTCTCTCTTGTGACCAAAAAACTCAATCGACTCGAAAAATTGCCACGATTTTCAAAATTCAATAAATAATCAATAGAAAAAATGTTTTTCGATGAATCTCAACGTTGCAGCAAACTCCAGAGTCATAATTGTCGTGGTTTTTGAAATTGAACAAAAAATTGATGGAAAATCGTATTTTTCGTTGGATTCTAACGTTGCCAACTTCTAATTGTCACGATTATTGATATATTCAAGTTGTAGAAGGTTCGGATGCGCGCGAGGTTCCATCGGAAATAGCCATTTAGGGATACGGATGAGCCTGCTGTGCATGTATGCGAGCGTACGATAGTCGCGGTGATTTTAGTATCGCCGCGTTACACACCGCATCGCTGACCCATACCCCCCGGCGGTGGTGGCTCCCATCGACGAACCTGCAAGACAGGTAGTGACGTCATTCTCGGTCCAGATGCAGTTTCCTTTTGTCCTTGCTCTTTTTTTCCCCTCGTGCTCGCGTTCTCTCTCTCTCTCTCTCTCGTCCTTTTTTTTCATTCCTGTTTTAGTGCGCGCATGCATCGATCGATCGCGACCGTTAGGCGATATATGGTATTTATAGAATCCCACATATAGCAGTAACAAGACTCGTGCGCGACTTTTTCAAACGCAAACATCGAAAGGGCGTGCCTCATGGTTGCGCACGGGAGAATTTTTCGTCCTTCCATTTATTCATTAGGCTCGCAAATATTAACGCTGTTGAAGTTTGCATCGTTGGAATGCAACGAAATTCTCCTTTTTATTGAGAATTTCGATTCAATATTTCGCCAGGACAATGAAACGATATTTTTTTAGCATCGAGACACAAAATCGGTATGGAAATTGTCAATGATGCTGAAGTTTGCAACGTTGGAATGCAACGAAAAATATTTGATTTTATTGATGATCCGTTCAATTTTTAATGTCATCCAAATTTTTCGAGCCGACATGTTTTTGGGTGGCAGAAATCGATTATTTTATCATCGCAATTACATTCTGCATTCGAATAATTATTTTTGTCAATGAAAAACGAATTTCGTTGCATTCCAACGATGCAAACTTTAGAGTCATAATTGTCATGGTTTTTGAAATTGAAGAAAAATTAATAGAAAATCGTATTTTTCACTCGATTCCAACGTTGCGAACTTCAGTGTCGTAAATATTATCATTTCCGTTTTGCAACGTTGAGGTGGAACGAAAAATACGTTTTTCTATTAATTATATGTTCGAATAACAAAAACCATGCAAATTTTCGAGCTGATTTTGTCTTTGGAGCCTAAAAAAATCGTTTTATTGTCTTTACTAAATATTGAATAAGAATCGCGAGTTCTGCTCAAGGAAAAACCGAATTTCGTTGCATTCCAACGATGCAAACTTCAGCATCGTCGTGATGTTACTCGGAGAACAGCATCAACGCGTTTTAGATGCGACCCTTGCTGGATTTTCTCCCAGAGCCAAGCAGGTAGACTGGTGGCAGGATGAGGTCATTGGTCCAGCTGC
This sequence comes from Diadegma fenestrale, assembly GCA_037043255.1. Taxonomy (NCBI): domain Eukaryota; kingdom Metazoa; phylum Arthropoda; class Insecta; order Hymenoptera; family Ichneumonidae; genus Diadegma; species Diadegma fenestrale. The sequence continues at coordinate 35,061,309 of CM073309.1, read as the reverse complement.
TCATCTCTCTTTTGTCTGGCTTTTTATACAATATGCGCGTACATTCCGAAAGTTTTTCATCCGCGCCAGCCTGTGCGTGCCAGCATTCGATACTGGAATGAAAGAAATGGAACAAAAATAATACACAACCTGCGTGCTTGGGGGCTCCATTTTGGCAGGTGTTTTAGTTTCTGTAGAATCCATCAAATTCATTGCGAATAGTTTGGCAGCTATCGCACTTTGTCTCTATATATTCCTGCAGGTTTAGCCGATTGTTTTCATCCGCATTTGGCACGAGTTTAAATGCTAACGATCTTGAAATTTGCATCGTTGGAATGCAACGAAATTCGATTTTCTCTTGAGCAAAGTTGAAAATTCTTATGAAATATTTCATCAGGACAATAAAACGATTTTCTTTTAGGATCGAGAGAAAAAATGCGTACGAAAATTGTCATGGTTTTTTTAATTTAACAAACAATTGATAGAGAAACGTATTTTTCGTTGGACCATAACGTTACGAGCTTCAGTGTCATAGTTGAATGAAAGCTGAAGTTTGCAACGTTGGAATGCAACGAAAAATATGGATTTTTATTGATAATTTGTTTAATTTTATAAACCATCGAAATCTTTCGAGTTTATATACTTGCTAGGCCGCAAAAATCGATCGCCTTATCATTTTAATAACATTGTACATTTTTATTACGATGCTGAAGTTTGCAACGTTGGAATGCATCGAAAAATATTGAATTTTATTGAAGATTCGTTCAATTTTCAATGTCATCCAAATTTTTTCGAGCCGATATGCTTTTCGAATGGCAAAAATTGATCATTTTATCATCGTAATTACATTCTGCATTTGAATAATTATTTTTGTCAAAGATAAAAATGAATTTCGTTGCATTCCAACGATGCCAACTTCAGATTCATGCTCCGTTAAGAGTTTTGTCACAAAATCAATGAATTTCGTTGCATTCCAACGATGCAAACTTGAACGTCATGTTAGTTGATCAACATGCAGCAGCAGTGGGCTGCTGCGATGATTCTATAACGCGGTCGAAAAGCAGCTATTCGTGGCTCAGCACCGGGTGCGCGACGAGCGAGATGCAAACGCTTTTCCCGCTATATAGCAATTCTGCCCTATAAATATTTAGCTATCTGTGAATTCTCCACGTATCATCGTTCTATATATAATTCGGGCTTCTCTAAAATATCGGCTGCTCGATAACTCGAAGAAATATTGAAACTCTCGCGTTTTATAATCATTCCGGTCAGCTTATGGTGCGTGGTCGCGGACTCGCGTCTCTAGCCTCCACGTCCGAGTATAATTTTCATGCAATACCCCCATGAGGTGACTGCAGCGAGCTAAAGACAATAAAGAGGCTCGAGGGCCTTTCTGCGATGCGCGCCCGTCGCGAGGTGTGCAACGACCAGCAGCCGAAGATTCGAGTCTCCTTCTCTTTTGCTGTAGCTCTCGCGTTCGCTCCGAGAGATGTTCGTGTTGTCCATATTTATCCGTAGCACGCGGGAACCCCCGGAGCTTCGAACCATTAATTTCAGTCCTCCCGCCGCGGTCTGAACTTGCGCGACGACTATGAGACAGAGTGTGCGCGCCTGTATGTCGCGTGCGAGTGTGTGCGATGGTGAAGTACAAAAAGTGAGTCAACTGCTCGCAGAGCCAGGAATACACCGCGCACACATAGGTATATGTGAATAAAACTTTGACGAGACAATTTTAACTCGGACCGCGGCGGTTACCGGCAATAATTACAGCGTCAATCACCATCCACTTGGATTGTAATTTTATCGTCAATTTTTTTTATTTTTCTTCCACTTTACCTGAGAATTTTAAACCCGCGCGGACCAACGATCCACGCGGAGCGAATCGAACGATATTGATGACTCTCAAGTTTGCAACGTTGAGAATCAACGAAAAACATTTTTGCTATTGATTATTTATTGAATTTTGAAAATCGTGGCAATTTTTCGAGTCGATTGAGTTTTTTGGTCGCAAGAGAGAATCGTTTTATTGGCCGGACCAAATATTCAATAATAATTATTGGCTCTGCTGAAGAAATAACAGAATTTCGTTGCATTCCAACGATGCAAACTTCAGGATCATCACGCTGGAGCAAAAAGTGTTTGGCAATGAGAGCAGAATTCTTGGGGGAAATGCGATGCGATCCTCAAAGACTTGCGCATTCGTCTCGAATTTTACAAAAGAGCTGGTCGCATCAAGCAAGAGAAAATAACACTCCTCGACTTTATTCCACTTGTGTAGAATCTGCTGCAGACGCTCGGGCGCCGACGATTATCGATTCACATATATCCTTGCCGCTGCTGCATTTTCCTCCTCCTCTCCTCAAACCTCTTGCTCCTCTTGTATGTATTCCTGAGAATGCTCTTTTTTCCTTTCTTTCCAGTCTCATATCTCCATGTATAGCGAACCAGACAATCGCGCGGGCTTTTTAATATTTCACTTTCTCGTTATGCTTTTCAGCAGAGTAGCAGAAAACGCTTAATTCTCCTCGGCAAACTCTCGCGTATCACCCCGAGCAAGCGGTTATGGAAACTTTCTGTCGCGTCCGTCTCTGCTGTTCCGATTACTTTAAATCGCAGCATTTTATTGGACCGCTGTGACTTTTCCTATGGCAATCCGGTTTACTCGCTTCATGAGAAATTTGCAACTTTAAGGTCCAAGGGAAAATGATTTTTCTATTTATTGTTAGCTCAATTTTAAAAACCATGACAATTTTCGCTCCAATTTTCTCTTTGGATGCTGAAAGCAATTCGTTTTATTGTCCTGATCAAATATTCCATCGAAATCTCATTAAAAAAAACGACACTGAAGTTCGCAACGTTGTAATTGAACGCAAAATACGATTCTCTATTCATTTTTTGTTAAATTTCAAAAACCATGACAATTTTCATACCGATTTTGTGTCTGGATCATAAAAAAATATCGTTCCATTGTCCAGGCGAAATATTGTATCAAAATTCTCAATCAAAAACCGAATTTCGTTGCATTCCAACGATGCAAACTTCAACACCGTATAAGAAATCATTATTTCGTCGCATTCCAACGATGCAAACTTCAACGACGTGTCTCGCTTCCATGACGTTGAAGTTTGCATCGTTGAAATGCAACGAAATTCGGTTTTTTTTTTCACCAGAGCTCATAATTATCGTTCAATATTTGTCCCGGACAATAAAACGATCGTCTCTTGAGTCCCAAAAACTGAATCGAGACGAAAAGTAGCCACGATCTTGGAAATTCAATAAATAATTAATAGAAACAATATTTTTCGTTGAATCTCAACGTTGCAAACTTCAGAGTCATTCGCTTCCGCTAGCTTTTCGAATGCGCATTTTCTGTCGATCTTGTGTGACCTTTTGCATTGGTCAGAATCTTGACGCGATTGACTCGGTGTCGTCAAACATTTGCTATCGCTGCGATGAGCTCTCTCGGTCAATATTAATTATTACTCATTAGAATGTTGTTGATCACTGCCGTGGCAGTTTTCCATCAACTTGAAAACTTTTTTGATCAAATTGGAGAACGAAAAAGCACGAGCAGGGTGTCCTCGTGCTGCTGGCAATAGTTGAAAGACTGCAGACGAGTAAAACGTTAAACCCGGAGCAGCATGTTGGATCGCGAAAAGCGGCGAGGAGCGACGCGGTGGCGCGCGGTGTATCTCGCAGCGAACAGGCGACTTTTGCACAATTCTCTTGCCAAGTCCCTGCTGCTGTTCTCGCTCTCTCGCTCTCTCGTGGTTCTCCTTTTGTGGCGAGACTGTCGGGCGCCCTCCTGCGTGATGTGCACCGGCCATATCGATTCCTTCTTATACCCTCTTCTTCGAATGTCGATAACGCGAGATTCCTCGTAGCAATCGTGGCTTGGGTGCTTCCGTCTTGCGAGTATAGCGTATATAAGTGTGCGAATACGGCAACGAGGCGCGGTGCGTCTAAAAAGGGTCATCCCGTTTGCTCTGCTGGCAAAACTCATTTCTCTCATTGTGCAGAAACGAAGAATGACGAGAGACCAGGCAAACTATGACTCGGAAGTTTGCATCGTTGGAATGCAACGAAATTCATCTTTATCTTTGATTAAAATAATTATTCAATTACAGAATTTAATTACGATGATAAAATGATCGATTTTTGCCTTAAAAATTTGGATGACATTGAAAATTGAACGAATCTTGAATAAAATTCAATATTTTTCGATGCATTACAACGTTGCAAAATTCTGCATCATGTTTATTATTATTTCTAGTGTTCCCGAGCCATGCACACACGTTCATACTTTTTGTAAGTCGGGCCGCTCTATTTAGGCTCGGAAATTAGTTGAACCGCAGCACAAATTCAGTTTCGCAACTCTATTTTACAGCGACTGCGTCGGCGCACTCCGCTATCCTTTACTATTCCAAAATTAGTTGAGTGATATATATGTATCATCGCGCCACCACATGGCTTGCTAGAAACAGGCGACATGATATATATATATATACCGCTTGGATGTCATCATCATACATTATTTACCATTCGTGGCATCTCCGAGATTGCCTTTGTCGTTCCTTTGATTACGAATATGTACTTGACTCGTTGTTCATGATGCACAAAACCCTTTGTCTCTCCATGGCTAGATCAATGCTGTTGGACGGAATTAGTTGCATAACGAGCATAGAAAGAATGACAAAGATCGCGTTCAGTGACGCGGAACAAGAATTTATTCGGGCAACGAGACCGGGCTCACGGACGGTAAATTGTACGACACTGAAGTTCGCAACGTTGGTATTGAACGAAAAATACGATTTTCTATCCATTTTTTGTTGAATTTCGAAAACCATGACAATTTTCATACCAATTTTGTGTTTGGATCCTAAAAAAAGATCGTTTCATTGTCCTGGCGAAATATTGAATCAAAATGCTCCATAAAAACCATAAAAATACAACTTTGCTCATTGATTACAAAATCAGATCGAAAGCGGATGAAAAGATTTCTCTATGATTATGATGATGCAATCTCATGATCCTGAGGTTTGCATCGTTGGAATGCAACGAAATTCTGTTGTTTATTCAGCAGAGCCAATAATTATTACTGAATATTTGGTCCGCCCAATAAAACGATTCTCTGTTGCGACCAAAAAACTCAATCGACTCGAAAAATTGCGACGATTTTCAAAATTCAATAAATAAACAATAGAAAAAATGTTTTTCGTTGAATCTCAACGTTGCAACGATGCTGAAGTTTGCAACGTTGGAATGCAACGAAAAATATTTGATTTTATTCATGATTCGTTCAATTTTCAATGTCATACAAATCTTTCGAGCCGATATACTTTTCGGGTGGCAAAAATCGATCATTTTATCATCGTAATTAAATTGCCCATTTAAATAATTATTTTTGTCCAACATAAAAATGAATTTGGTTGCATTCCAACGATGCAAACTTCAGAGTCATACGTTGCAAACTTCAGCATCATATTTTTTAATGAGCGAGTATAATATAGTTAGTGCGGTGGTCCTCAATTTGCGAGTTACGTGCGTCTTCCATCATCTTGTCTCAGAGTGCAAATAATAGAATCTGCTATCGGAAATATTGCGAGTCGGTATATAACGTTTGAAACAATGATTTATGGGACCCTATGAAACTGCTTTTGTAGTTTTTCCCAACGATATTCCATTTTGCATTGGTCCGTCGTGCATAGAACCACGCGAATGCTTCATCATATGAAAGCTCATGGAGCCCGGTGCGGTGGATACCATCGATCACTCGGTATCGACGCGATTCACTATTTCAGCGCACTTGTTCCGTTCCGTTCGAACGAAACCCCCGTTGCCGCTGCCGCTGCTGCTGCTTCGTGCACGAAATTCAAACATTTATTCCCTCTCCTTTTCTCTATCTGTACCGCTATATATGTTGAAGTGCGCACGTTATGTTTAGCTCATAAAACTCTAGTCGCTTCCCTGACTGGTGAATTGACTCTCTCTCGCTCTCTCTAGTTCTCTGTCGAAATAGAAGAGACAGTACATAGTTGCGTATTTGCATATACCGGGAATTCAATCGGGCATGCACCAAACGTGTATTAAATGTCGAATCAGTCTCTTGCTCTGTCGCGCGCGCGCGCGCCCGGACTTCTCTGATGTATATGGATATTTCAATGGTGCACTTGAAATTCTCGTCGTGTGTCGATTCCATATACATGCGCGCAACCCCCAACCAATTTTATTCGTTCTCCGTGGCAAAATACTTTGACTTTTGCTGCAAGAGAGATTCTTCAATTAATCATGCGCATGGCTTGTGCTGCAATATTATCAACATGCATGCACGTGTGCAATATCGAACCAATTAAGTGGATGACGCTGAAATGCAACGAAAAATATTTGAATCTATTGATGATTCGTTCAATTTTCAATGTCATCCAAATCTTTCAAGCCAATATGCTTTTCGGGTGGCAAAAATCCATCATTTTATCATCCTAATTACATTCTGCGCTTGAATAATTATTTTTGCTGCAGATGAAAAAGAATTTCGTTGCATTCCAACGATGCAAACTTCGACGTCATTTAGGTGGCATTGTCATCCCAATGAGATATTTATAATTGTGCATAACACTCAAGTTCGCAACGTTGAGATTCAACGAAAAACATTTTTTCTATTGACTATTTATTGAATTTTGAAAATCTTGGCAATTTTTCGAGTCGATTGAGTTTTTTGGTCGCAAGAGAGAATCTTTTTATTGGTCGGACCAACTATTCAATAATAATCATTGGCTCTGCTGAAGAAATAACAGAATTTCGTTGCATTCCACGATGCTGAAGTTTGCATCGTTGGAATGCAACGAAATTCGGTTTTTCCTTGAGCAGAGCTCGTGATTCTTATTCAATAATTTGTTAGGATAATAAAACGACGTTTTTTAGGATCCAAAGACAAAATCAGGACGAAAATTTGCATGGTTTTTGTTATTGAAACAAACAATTAATAGAAAAACGTATTTTTCGTTGCACCACAACGTTGCAAACTTCAACGCCATTTATTTTCGCCCTTATTCGGCGTGTGGACCGCAATGGTTTTGAATTAATTTCGTCATGTCGTTGTCCGCGTGGGTGTGCAGCAATCGGTTTCACTCTCGCATCCCGATGCAGCAACACGACCTTATGCTTATTTGCCACGTGCGCGCCTTCACACCAAGATCGAAGAGAAAAGCCTCCTAGGCCCCTGCTGCTGGGCGCTTTGCGCCGATCGATTTGAAACCTCGTGACCCAGTTTCTTCTCGAGTAAAATGAGTTTTAACGAATTAACGTGCACCGGGGAAACTCTCTTGCTTTCTCTGGATGTCTCTCGCGCGGACTCTCTCCATTGCTCAATCCATTCAGACTTTTTTTTCTTCCGCGGAGGCACACGATGCGATAACCCTTTGCAATTTCACAGTAGCGGGAGAAACCAATTGGACGCGATGCTGCAGCTCGCTCGTTATTCCGGCTCTACACTCGCCCAATCAAAAATCGAACACGTGTCCTAATTATTTTTTCTCTTTCTCTCAATATCAATCATGTCAAATTAGTCAATCACAGCATTCAGGCCTATTGCCAGAGTCGAAATATTTCACTTGAAAAAAATCCATTTTCCAACCAGCCTCAATTATTGTTGTTATTATTATTATTATTAGGGGTGTGCGAATATTTGAAAACTTTGAATATTCGGCATCAAATCAAATTGTTTGATTCGAATTTCAAACCGAATATTCGATATTTTTGAATGTGTGATATTTTTTCGAGTTTTCGATTTTTTTTCGAATGTCCGATTTTTTTTTTCGAATGTTCGATTTTCTTTCGAATGTTGGATTTTTTTTCGAAAATATTCGGGAAAAAATCTTGAAAGGATTTGCGAAAATGCGCTTTTTTCGGAAATTTATCGGATATTCGAAAAATCAACGGATATCCGATTCGAAAATCGAAATCGACTTTTAATATTCGATCCGATTCGATTGCCCTAATTATTATTCAAAATTCGACTCTGTAATATAAAATGGATTGACTTGTTCAGAAAATTTCTTCTTTTTCTTTCCTTTAATTTCTTAAATTTTCCGTTTAAAAAGAATTCGTATTAAATTTCGAGAAATGTTGATTCTCGACAGCAGATTGTATGAGCGCGCGGTGTAGTTAGTTTCGTGGTCGTTTTCGCTGCGAAACAGTAAGAACACATGTGTTACGGGGTGAACGTTTAAAGACTACTCATAAATCACAAATCCTTGTGTCCCCGTGCTGCTTCCGACGTCTCATATACTCTCGTACGTCATGACCGTCTCCCTCAGCAGCCAGCAGCTCGCTGGCTGCTTCGGATCGCTTGCTTCAACGCCTAACTATATATATCTGCAGTATATTTCGATATTAAACGAGCAAGACATCGATAAGTCAAAAAGAATAATTATAAGAAATGATAATACTATATAAATGTTATATTGCGATTGGTGAATGACGTTGAAGTTTGCATCGTCGGAATGCAACGAAAAATACAATTTTCTATTCATTTTTTGTTGACTTTCAAAAACCATGACAATTTTCATACCGATTTTGGGTCTGGATCCTAAAAAAATATCGTTTCATTGTCCTGGCGAAATATTGAATGAAAATTGTCAATAGAAAAGCGAATTTCGTTGCATTCCAACGATGCAAACTTCAGCCTCATATTGGTGATTGCAAGACGTAATTGTTTTATATTATATTGGTGATTGAATGCGCGATCGAGAACGCGCGCGTTTTAATCTCCGAGAGGTTATTGTTATTCGAACGTGTTCGTACACCGTGCGACGATGAAGAAGCTTTTGTTAACAAACTAGACTCGTATATAGGAAGGAAGATTGTTACTGCGCTTGATAGAAACATAAGAGAAACTGGGTTAAGCATATACTCACTCGAGACTCATGATTTTCTCGCAATTCTCAGCTCCTATGCTGCTGCTGCTGCTGCATGCGTTTATTCAACGCGGCCCGCTATTCATTGTTTTATATACCTATCGGCTATGAATGAGAGCCGCCAGAAACTATGGCGAGTGGAGGCTGCAGCAGGGGACATTGCTTTGCCACACAGACATGCAGCGTAACCTGCTGTAAATTTTCTCATCGCGCTCCCCTAACGCGATATCGATCGTTTCCGGGATGCTCCAACATCGCGCAACTTTGTTTCAGCAATGATGTTGAAGTTTGCATCATTGGAATGCAACGAAATTCTGTTTTTTATTGAGAATTTTGATTCACTATTTCGCCAGGACATTGAAACGATTTTTTTTTAGGATTCAAACACAAAATCGGTATGAAAATTGTCATGGTTTTTGAAATTGAACAAAAAATTAATAGAAAATCGTATTTTTCGTTGGATTGCAACGTTGCAAACTTCATTGTCGAATGTGACGCGAAATATTTGATTTTATTGATGATTCGTTCAATTTTCAACGTCATCCAAATTTTTCTCGAGCCGATATGCTTGTGGCAAAAATCGATTATTTTATCATTGTAATTACATTCTGCATTCGAACAATTATTTTTGTCAAAGATAAAAGATAATTTCGTTGCATTCCAACGATGCAAACTTCAGAGTCATGTCGTATAATTGGCCACTCGATAGTACAAACTCTGCTACCTGCTGCTTTTGTAGCAGAAGCAATTTCATACTTTGGTTGACATTTTGACATTAAAGATTAGCCGAAAGCTTTCTAGGCTATGCTCTCTGCTGCTCCCAGCAATTCATGTGCATTGTACTTACAGGGCTTTTCCGTTTGATATTCAGAATCGCGGCTATGTGAGTCAATTCAATTTCGTATCGTCTTTCTTTCCGCCTTTGTGTCTTTCTCTTGCCCCCTGCCGCTGCTGCTTCAAACACGCCCATTTTTTAAGGATCACTTAAAATTTCGCTCTGGAAAAATATTTAATCAAACAAATGAATAATCTATTAATATTTTTCCTTTTGTGAAACTGAATCTTTCATTGGAAAAACAAAAACAAATCAGATTGCTTCTGAATTGTTTTCAAATGACGCTAAAATTTGCAACGTTGGAATGCAACGAAAAATATTTCATTTTATTGTTGATTCGTTCAATTTTCAATGTCATCCAAAATTTTCGAGCCGTTATGTTTTCGGGTGGCAGAAATCGATCATTTTATCATCGTAATCAAATTGCCCATTTAAATAATTATGTTTGTTAAATATAAAAAAACAAATCGTTGCATTCCAACGATGCAAACTTCAGAATCATGTTTTTAATGATATTCGATTGTCTGAAGAATTTACGCCACAAGGCAGTCGTAAAGGCAATTTTTTTTCTTCCGTCTTTCTCTCTGTGCCTCCGAAGCGCCGCAAAACGTCAGTGGGTATCAAACAATTTTGAAAATAACGCGTAATTGCAAGTATATTGTAAAACGTTGAATATTGCACGCTCGTTTTTTGGCTCCTCCCTTGCATCGATTTTTCAACATTTTTATGTAACGTCGATCGTGAAATCAAACTATAATACCGAATGCTGGCAAGATAAAAAAACAGTCGAAAAGGGAAGAGAAAAAAAGGAGCCGCGGCGCGTGATAAAAAAGACTCGTTAGCTCGTTCTACACGAATATAAATATCCGGGGCGTAAACTCTAATAGACGTCGTAAAAGTATCATCGTGTAGTTTTTGTGTGTGTTTTATTTTTATTTTATTTTAACCCCGATTCGTTGAATCCCGGTTGGGATTACGGCTCGCTGTGTTTCAGTGAGGTAATGGACTGTGGGAAATGTATATACGCGCTCATTTGACTCCAGGCTCATCATTTCGACACTATTTTATCGCTACGAACAACGTGCTCAACTCCATTTCATGTACATTTTTACTTTTCTTGTTTGCTATTTATTTTCACTGTTGGGCGGTCGCGTTTATTCCCGCTGCTGTCCACTCTCTGGCATCTCCATCGGTCTATCCTATCGCCCGCGTTTTTCATGTTGCAATTGTATAATCGCGTTATAAAAATGAACGAGTGATTCAACGTTTTCATGCATAAATCCCCGGTAATAGAGTCGTACCATTTTACTTGCATCATGATGCGAGTGCCAGGGAGAAAAAATGGCACTCAAGTTTGCAACGTTGAGGTGCAACGAAAAATACATTTTTCTATTAATTGTTTTTTGCAATTACAAAAATCATGACAATTTTCGTGCTAATTTTGTTTTTGGGTCGTAAAAAAAAGATTTCATTGTCTTAACAAAATATTGAATAAGAATCACGAGCTCTGCTCAAGGAAAAACCGAATTTCGTTGCATTCCAACGATGCAAACTTCAACATCATAGTTAGAAGTGAAAAAAAATTTCTATGACTCTGAAGTTTGCATCGTTGCAATGCAACGAAATTTGTTTTTTATCGTTGGCAAAAAAATTATTTAAATGGAAAATATGTAATTGCGATGATGGAATGATCGATTTTTGCCAGCCGAAAAGCATATTGGCTCGAAAAATTTGGATGACATTGAAAATTGAACGAATTATCAATAAAATGAAATATTTTTCGTTGCATTCCAACGTTGCAAACTTCAGCATCATAAATTTCTTTCAATTATCATGGTCGTTTTTTCTCGTTTGTATACTCGGCCGAATAAATTTCTCGTTTTAAAAATAAAAATACTTGACTGCTTCTCATTGCGGTCGCGAGTCATTCCCCAAATGCTCCCCAAGAGTTTTGCCTTATTTATATACTTGGATATATAGATTTGTACCACCGCCAACTCGCCGTGCCATTCTGCTCTGCTAATATCCATATATAGAGCATATTCCCTTGACTCTCTCGTCGTTATTGCAGTTTCCATCGTGTTGTGCTCGATGTTCGAATTGCAGATGCTGCGAGCAACAAACCCGGCCGGAGATGCCCACAGGGAAAACTCGATATCCTCGAGTCAATGGAAATTGTTTCTTATATATTGTATAACAACATTTTGTAGACTATCGACGTCCTGCTGCTGCTGCTGCTGCTGCTGCTATACGTATATACTCTGACAACTTGCAATGTGCAGAAGTAGAGTTGCTTGAATCTGTGTAAACTCGACTCGCCAAATGGCCGATGTCTTCTCGAGAAGATTCCCAGCTTTCGTACACACATATACAAGTTCCATGTTTCCATCTCGAGCCCATGTCTCTGTATACTAATTCGCAATGTTGAAGTTTGCATCGTTGGAATGCGACGAAATTGTGTTCTTTATATGATGCTGAAGTTTGCAACGTTGGAATGCAACGAAAAATATTGAATTTTATTGAAAATTCGTTCAATTTTCAATGTCATCCAAATTTTTCGAGCCGATATGCTTTTCGAATGGCAAAAATTAATCATTTTATCATCATAATTACGTTCTGCATTTATAAATAATTATTTTTGTCAAAGATAAAAATTAATTTCGTTGCATTCCAACGATGCAAACTTCAGAGTCATTTTTTATTGAGATTCTGATTCAATATTTGGTCAGGACGACAAAACGATTTTTTTTTTAGGATCCAAACCCAAAATCGGTGTGAAAATTGTCATGGTTTTTTAAAATTGAACAAAAAATTGATAGAAAATGGATTTTTCGTTGGATCGCAACGTTGCCAACTTCAGCGCTCACGGTGACATTCATATTCTTGCGAGAATTCTCAAGCATTCGGACTAATCTTGAAACAAAATCTTCATTTCATTTTCCTTCAGTTACGCCATATTTAATGCGTGAGAAAATATTATCATGTCAGAGACTGTGCTATAGCTATTACGTTGATGCAATCGATGTTTCGGTGCTTATTTCCATCATCGTTTTTGTTTATGGAACGATGAGTGCCGTCTCTGCTAAACGTTTCCAACACACACTCTTTCATAACGAGACCCGAGGGTTCATTGAATTTGGGCAATGTGAGAACTCGACTGAATCGTCTATGGGGGGTGAAATTTTTCCAATGTCATTTTGTTCTCTCGATTCGTTAATCCATTGCGTAACCTTCTCTCTTGACATTTCACACCGCAACGTGCAATCCAACTTGACGTTATTGACTGCCTTGGACATTGTCTCGAGTCTTTCGAAAATGATATAATAACGCAGAATGAAGGTTTAGAAATGAAAGTTATGCGACTGTAATGGAATCAATTTTTCCTTTCTCACGCGCCGCGCTTTCTGTTTATTTAAACTTTGTTTGTTATCGAAAAGAGCAGAGCAGGATAGAATAATCGATCGGTTATTCTATTCGACCGAGTGACCGTCAATGCTGCATGATCCTGAAGTTTGCATCGTTGGAATTCAACGAAATTCTGTTATTTATTCAACAGAGCCAATAATTATTATTGAATATTTGCTCCGGCCAATAAAACGATTCTCTCTTGCGACGAAAAAACTCAATCGACTCGAAAAATTGCCACGATTTTCAAAATTCAATAAATAATCAATAGCAAAAATGTTTTTCGTTGAATCTCAACGTTGCAAACTTCAGAGTCATCGAAATTCATGAATTTTGCAACAAAACTCTTGACAAAAATGTACAATGTTATTACAATGATGAAACGATCGATTTTTCCGGCCCAACAAGAATATAAACTCGAAAGATTTCCATGTTTTATAAAATTAAACAAATTATCAATAAAAATCCATATTTTTCGTTGCATTCCAACGTTGCAAACTTCAGCCTCATAATAAGAATATAATTTTCCGAGTGACAAGATTTCTGCCGCGTCGATCAATGGACCATCGTGTCGCGCGGGTTAATTCTCCAAAAATTAGTCAAACTTTTATGACGTTGAAGTTTGCACGGTTGGAATGCATCGAAATTCATGAATTTTGTAACAAAACTCTTAATAAAAATGTACAATGTTATTAAAATGATGAAACGATCGATTTTTGCAGCCCAGCAAGAATATAAACTCGAAAGATTTCCATGTTTTATAAAATTAAACAAATTATCAATAAAAATGCATATTTTTCGTTGCATTCCAACGTTGCAAGCTTCAGCCTCATTGTATGTCGATATATATTGTATTATTTTATTATCGCGTAGATACAGAGTGTATACCTACGTACATACACATCGTCCGAGATTCGGTCTGATTATTTGCTAGGATCGTCCCTTGGAGAATACTCGATTATTGTCCGGCCCCCATCATGAAATGCTCCGATCCCGCTGCTCGCCTGCTGCGCATTGTTCTCCATCTATTCCGTTTCTATGCATACATCTATATATATATATATGCGCGCGTACCAATAACATTGATTACACGTTCTGGAAGCTATAGCTCGATAAGATAACGGCCAACGGGTCAACGACGTTTAGCATCGATATGCCAAGCTTCGCGTGTCTCTCGAAATATGTCAATCTGAGAAATTTTTTTTGACAAATTATTTACGAAGAAGCATCATTTTTTATGAAGCTGAAGTTCGCAACGTTTCCCAACGAAAAATATTTCGTTTCATCCATGATTTGTGTAATTTTCAAAATTATCTAAATTTTTCGATCCCACACACTTTTTGGGTCGGAAAAATCGATCGTTTCAACCTCGTAATTACATTCTGCATTTAAATAATGAGTTTCGGAGGAGAAAAAAATAATTTCGTTGCATTCCGACGATGCAAACTTGAGCGTCATGATTTTTTTGAAATTATTCAATGATACATTACAACTTTTTGTTATTTTGATGGATTTACTTGTGCTATACGTAAATCTTGACTCGGCTGTCACTTTTCCAAATACATTGAGACCGCGCCTGCTGATTCCGTGCGGCGCGGTAACCGATTTTTGCCTTCTCGACGTTGCTGGTCATAATTAATAATCGAGGTCACGGAGAGTGCATTCGTGGCCTCGAATAGGAAAAAAACGTCGAGAAAGTTGATGCGTCGACGGTGATAAGGCTGCTGTTGAATGAGGAATGCAACAAAGCCGATTCGGTTCTCAAACGTACATGTATATGGGGCATTCCATGCCGATTCGACCTGGGTCTGACCCTCAACCTTTCAAATCTGGTTTCCGATTCTTCCTATCATTACTCTCAGTATATGAAGCAATTAGAATTTTTTTCAGATTTTTTAAAATAAATTTGAGCGCGTCATGATTTTTTGAATTTTTTTTTGAACTCCTCGATGGCCGCAATCGAAAAATCTGGAAAAATTCCCAAAAATACAGTGTCAGATATAAAAATTGTTGGTGTGAAATTCATAATGTCTGGGCTCTTGCTTCAACCCATTTCTTGACTTTTTTGAGAAAATAAAGATAAAAATAATTAGAAGCCGAGGTCAATTAACTGTAGTAATTTACTGTTGCTTGAAATTTTGTATCTATATATAGCATCAGATTTTTGAAAACACTTCTTCGATTTTTCTAAAGTGTATTTTGCAATTTTTTTTAAATAGTTAGACGTTCACGCTAGGAAGGGGTGGGTAGGGGTGTGTGTGTGCGTGCGTGCGTGCGTGTGTGTGTGTGTGCACACCCCTTCCTACCCCCTCTCTTTTCCCAGCGTGAACGTCAAAATATTTAAAATATTCGACTATTTATGAGAACTTCCAAACCCCATAACTCATGGAGTTCATGGGAAATTTCAGCCTCCCCCGACGGAATATCATTATTGGCGAAAAATTGAAGGAATCTATGAAAAAAAAAAAATTCCCCCATTTTTCGGAAAAGGGTTGCAACATCGATCGCCATGCCTCATCGTGGACATTGTACGCTTATTTACGCACTTATTGTAAGTGCAATTCGCATCATTTTTGAATCCCTAATTAGGGTTTTTGTCAACCATGGAGAAAGAAAAATTCCAAAATTGCAAAATACACTTTAGAAAAATCGAAGAAGTGTTTTCAAAAATCTGGTGTTATATATGCATACAGAATTTCGATCAACAGTAAATTACTACAGTTAAGTGACCTCTGCTTCTATTTATTTGTATCTTTACATAAACGCCTATTTTACTGTATATAAGAGTACGGCAGCTCTCGCGCTACGCTTTTCTTTTAATACTTGGCGTTGAGCCGCTGCCGCATCTCTTGATTTTCTCAAAAAACTAAAAAAATGGGTTGAAGCAAAAGCCCAGACATTATGAATTTCACACCAACATTTTCTATATCTGACACTGTATTTTTTGGAATTTTTTCAGATTTTTCGATTGCGGCCATCGAGGAGTTCAAAAAAAAAATTCAAAAAATCATGACGCGCTCAAATTGATTTTCAAAAATCTTAAAAAAATTCTAATAGCTTTATAGACTGAGAGTAATGATAGGAAAAATCGGCAACCAGATTTGAGGGGTTGAGGGTCAGACCCAGGTCGAATTGGCATGGATCGCCCCATATATTTAACTTTGTTAGCTGCAACAGTAATGACTATCGCGTCGCGAAACCGCGCGACTGATGTGCTTGTTTCCTCATTCGTTCCATTTCCATTGTCATTCGTCAATTATCACCTGCTCGCGCGCGCGGCAATACAAAGACCGTATACAGACTGCACTCTTGCGCGTATACTTTTTGCTCTCTTTATTCGATAATCGTGTACAGTCATCGAAATTGTGTTTTCCCTATATGACACTCGAGTTTATTCTTAAATCATGACAATTTTCGTACCAATTTTTTGATTGGGGCCTGCTGGAGGAAAAAAAAAACGTTTTGCGTTGTCTTGCCGATGAATTATTGAGTAAAAATCATACAAAGTTCTGCTCCGTTAACGGAAACAAAGAAACAGTTCAAAATACAGTGGTACACAGTTTACATTGAACTCGAAGCGATTGAAAAGCGATATTTACTGAAAAATAGGGCTCAAATTGGCTCAAATTACAGTGTAGTCCAAAGTTGATTTTAACAGTTCAACACTGTTAAACACACGTTTGTGTGTATGTGTGTTGGTGATAACGTCACCAACTGTGGAAAGAATAGTGAAAATACCGTGGCACACTGTAAAATTGAATGAATCGCTCTGTAGTCATTACTGTAACACTGTAACTATTGCAGCTGCGTTACAGTATGAAAATCGGTGATCTCATGTAATTTTGACAGTTGAACACTTTTACTGGAAACGTTGATGAATTAACTGTAACGAACTGTAAACGATCCAGTGAAACTGTTAAAATCTCAGTTCGTACAGGAAAATTGTCTGTTCGACTGTAAAATAAAGTGGGTAGCCTGTTGTTTAAGCAGTTTATACTGCGATATTTACTGTTTCTTTATTCCGTGTAATTTAAACACTTTCTTAGCGTGTTTTATTATTTATCGCGAGGATAGAGCACCGAACGAATCGCGAATCTCGTTTCTAGGGGATATATCTTTGCGGACAGCGGATATCACAGAGCCGTTAAGAAACCCGAGGAATCGATCTGCCACCGCGCGTTCCAATATTCATCGCATGCGATACGCCCTATTACACTACACATACGAAATTGTAAACGACCTCGGGCGCGCATGTCGGTGCAATCACCATCCACACCTGAACTCTATACGTAACACTCGTCGTATACGTATCCGTTGGTCTCTGCGCGCATATATAGCCTCTGTGTAGGATGTTACCTTTCGAAAGTTTATATACCTGCTCGTACTGGCACGTATATAATATAACCTTCGAACAATGCGCGAGGAAATAGAGGCCCATTATAACCGGCGAGAGAGCCGAGAAAGGCTATTGTACCGGATGTCTAGAGCTCCGCCATGTGCCCCCGCTAGTAGAGGAGCCACCGTGCGTGTATTGTTCTAGCGAGAAAATATATTCTACAAACTCAAACTGCGGCATCATCTGCTGCCCAGGCTTTGGTTTTTCGCTCAGCATTATTTACAGCATATTGAACGGGTATCGAATGGTCGACATTTTATAAATCCATGATGTTGAAATTTGCAACATTGGAATGCATCGAAAAATATTGAATTTTATTGAAAATTCGTTCAATTTTCAATGTCATCCAAATTTTTCGACCCGATATGCTTTTCGGATGGCAAAAATCGATCATTTTATCATCGTAATTACATTTTCCATTTAAATAATTATTTTTGCCAAAGATAAAAAAACGAATTTCGTTGCATTCCAACGATGCAAACTTCAGAGTCATTCGATCGCGACGATTTGGCTGTGACGCGTTAATTTTGAGACGGCTCGGTTCGCCAACTATCACAATCTTGTTGAGGTTTCTCGGCATCAACCTCACAGCACACGGCAAGAAGCTTGGGACTCTTCGCACACAGCAGCTTGTATACGTTTTTGTCAGCAGTAGTGGCATGTGCGTGCAGCATGCTCCGCAACCATTCTCCCTCCGTTACGGAAAGGTCGTGCATGATATACTCTATATATTACGGTGTTGAAGTTTGCATCGTTGGAATGCAACGAAATTCGGTTTTTTATTGAGGATTTTGATTCAATATTTCGCCAGGACAATGATACGATCTTTTTTTACGATCCAGACACAAAATCGGTATGAAAATTGTCATGATTTTGAAATTTAACAAAAAATGAATAGAAAATCGTATTTTTCGTTCAATTCCAACGTTGCCAACTTCAGTGTCGTCTATATATTCGCCGGCGTTTCCTCTCGCTCTCTTTCTAGAATCGCATCTGTACCAATTGGCTCGCGCGCGCGCGCTCCTCTCTTTCGTTGTGTTACCACGTCAGTAACATGACTTTGATGCGCGCGCACGTTATTTATATGGAGAGAGACGGAGGGGGGGGGGGGGGGATATAGAATTGCTTTTGCACGATGATGATGCCACATGGGTTGTAGATGCTTTAACATGGCGGACCGAGCCTTCTGCTCCTCGCTCTCGCATCGACAAAGACGAGGACGCGACAACGACGCGATAGCAGGGACAAGACTCCAGGCTTTGGCATGCCATCCGGAGCAGCGTGAGATGACAGTGATACGCGCTCGGGCATTATGCTCGTTCCGTGCAGATAACTCTGCGCTAGCTATACATTTTGTGCAAATGCCACCATCAGTTTCCTCCGCACATGCATCATGTTGTGCTTGTTGTATCTTTGTATCTTCAAAGCAGTGCAAACCTGCTGCTGCTGCTGCTTGCCTGCGCTAGCTTCAACAATTTCCCTCGGATATTGTATATTTCCGAGCATTTCTATTTCACATGTCTCTCACTCCAAAGCTTTGCTGCTGCTGCTACTGCGCTGCTGTCCCATCATCATCATCTTCCGCACCTTTTCTCCCCGCGGCGTATCAATCCAATTCTGTATAGCTCGCTGCTCTGCTGGAGAAATGCTTGAGAATTGCATGAGAAATTTACTGCCCCGAATCATCCGTCTCTCGCATATGAATATTTGTATGACTCTGAAGTTTGCATCGTTGGAATGCAACGAAATTCATTTTTATCTTTGACAAAAATAGTTATTCAAATGCAAATTGTAATTACGATGATATGAAATGATCAATTTTTGCCATTCGAAAAGCATATCGGCTCGAAAAATATGATCCTGAAGTTTGTATCGTTGGGATGCAACGAAATTCTGTTATTTCTTCAGCAGAGCCAATAATTATTATTGAATATTTGGTCCGGCCAATAAAACGATTCTCTCTTGCGACCAAAAAACTCAATCGACTCGAAAAATTGCCACGATTTTTAAAATTCAATAAATAATCAATAGAAAAAATGTTTTTCGTTGAATCTTAACGTTGCAAACTTCAGTCATTCGAAAAAATTGGATGGAATTGAAAATTGAACGAATCTTGAATAAAATTCAATATTTTTCGATGCATTCCAACGTTGCAAACTTCAGCATCGTATAGTTGTTTATAGTGCCCGGAAAGCTAGGAAGAGAGAGAGAGAGAGAGCCGTTCCTCATCCTCTGTCTCTGCGGACTCTCCGCTGACCCTGCGGCGGCGTTGATGAACTTTAGGAATAACTCTGATGAGTTCGCCATTGAAATTTTCGTCACTGCTATATTCCCTTCAGCTTATTGCCAATCCTACCTGAAACTCCCTAATCAACGATAGCTCTCCATTTGATTTTGTTTGGCAGTCGAGATCGAGTCGGAACTTTGAATGATATTTTATTACGCCGCACGGTACAGCGGTTCGCACACAGCAGCAGAATTGTTAGTCGTACGTTCCGCACTATTTGCACTGGCAATTGTTGAAATCTTTTTGTCATTGCAATAATCAACTATTTTCTTACGGTTTTCAATGTTTGCATCGTTGGAATGCAACGAAATTCTGTTTTTTATTGAGAATTTTTATTCAATATTTCGCCAGGACAATGAAACGATCTTTTTTTTGCATCTAGACACAAAATCGGTATGAAAATTGTCATGGTTTTTGGAATTTAACAAAAAATTGATAGAAAATCGTATTTTTCACTCGATTCCAATGTTGCGAACTCCAGTGTCGGATTTTCTTGGGCAGCTTGATAATATAATAATTATAGGTTCTTGGAAAATGCGCAAAGTTACAAGAATAAAATGACGACGGGCGTCCGAGCAGGCAAAGTTTGATGGATTATGACAAAATCGATCAATCCTGCGTGTATTATTTCACTTGCTAAATGCGAGTGTAGAGTGCAGAGGCTAATAATACACGAGCGACGGCTCGAGCACGTTGCTCTTGCACTATAGCTCGTGCATAGAGTATTCCGTTGTTGCGGGATTATGCTGGGGCAACTTGCGCGGCCAGCAGCCCCGTTTCAATACAAGCAAGATTTGCCGACGTATAAGCTCGTCGCTGTACACATCGAAGAGTGTTAGAAGTTCGCAACGTTGCAATCCAACGAAAAATATTGCGTTTCATCCATGATTTGTTTAATTTTCAAAATTATCTCAATTTTTCGAGCCCACACACTTTTTGGGTCGGAAAAATCGATCGTTTTAACCTCGTAATTACATTCCGCATTTCAATAATGAGTTTCGCCGCAGAAATAAAATAATTTCGTTGCATTCCAACGATGCAAACGTCAACGTCGAGATGTCTCGTGACATTTATTTCGTTATTCTTCATTCCGCTTAATTTGCAGACTTTTTTTTCGTTGTTTTCGCATTTGAATTATACGAATAAAGAATCGGGATTATTTTGATAAAAAAAAAAAACAATTGATCCGCGTAAAACTCTCGCCCATGAGTTTGAGAATAACGCGCGCGCGCGTGCTTTATGGAAAGTGTGCAGGGTCTCTGGTAAAAGCCTAGCCTTACGATTGTTCTTCCGTTGAGCTGACTAAGCCACATGCTCCCTGAATAATAAACGCTGCGATTAATGCCTACAATTAAAATAATAAATCAGACCCTAATTGCTTCGGATTCCCACGCAATAATAATGGAACTCCTCGGCGTTTCCGGGATAGAAATTATCCGTAGCTTCGAACCTCGATATACGTATTCGGTAGTTAAAACTGGTACTTGAATTACGAAGCTTTGGAAACCTTTTCCTTCTCGTCTTCGAAAAACCCCCCGAGGACGATCGATATACTCTTGAAGCTAAATTGAGAGATTAACGCCTCGCGCGTATAAGAACGACGGGAGAAAAAAGATTAATGATTGTGTTTTTTTTTTATCATCTTGAAGTTTGCATCGTTGGAATGCAACGAAATTCTGTTATTTCTTCAGCAGAGCCAATAATTATTATTGAATATTTGGTCCAGCCAATAAAACGATTTTCTCTTGCGACCAAAAAACTCAATCGACTCAAAAAATTGCCAGGATTTTCAAAATCCAATAAATAATCAATAGAAAAAATGTTTTTCGATGAATCTCAACGTTGCAAACTTCAGAGTCATCCACATTATTTCAATCATTTCTACATTTTCTATCGTGTCGTAACTTTTATGTTCTCACAGTTTAGAGAATTCTTTTCATCGTTTATTATTGAAGTTTCCATCGATGGAACGCAACGAAATTCTGTTTTTTCTTCAACAAAGCTCATGATTCTTATTCAATATTGTGTCCGGACAATAAAAACGATGTTTTTCTAGAACTAAACCACAAAAAATGAATAAAAACACTCATAGAAAAAGTTTTTTTCGTTGGACCCCAACGTTGCCAACTTCAGACTCATTTTAGAACAGAATATGGGGGGGAGACACGGTTGCTGAGAATGACGGAGAAATCAACTTCGTGTGAACAAAGTCAAACGAGTAATTCAATCTTGTTTTCTTAATTGACGTTCTAATTAGTTGATTAACGCGAATATAATTAAACTCCATTATTGCGTATGTATGCCGACGGTTTTCAAGGTGAAACTTGCTAACCATCTGCGCGGTTGCATTCGTGCACAAATAATGAAAAAATGCGCGAAACTCGCATTCGCGCTTGGAATGAAAATAAAAATTAATACCTTTCTTTTCTCAACACGAGACGCCCAATGAACCGCGAGAAAACTCGTTCGTAAGGAATTTTCAACAAAGTTTCGAAAAGAGTTTCATTTGGACCGACTTTCTCGGGTTAACGACGGCGACGACGACCAGCACGAGCATGGCAGGACTACCGCGCGCGACCTGAACGACAAGAACCAGCCAAGAGAGTTTGGTTGAGCACGAGCAGAAGAGACTATAAGAGAGTTTTCTTCTCCCGAGTTAACTCGATCGTATCGCACTACTGGCTATATAACATGATAAAAAAAAAAGAGTGCAAGAACGAGAGGCGAGGAGCAGCGAGAGCTCTTGGGAGTCGATAATTCGTTTGAAAAAAAAAACCCCAACACCTTGAGTTTACGCAAGTTTTAGTGAATTATGATTTCTTATTTGTATGGCAATGACTCTGAAGTTTGCAACGTTGAGATTCAACGAAAAACATTTTTTCTATTGATTATTTATTGAATTTTGAAAATCGTGGCAATTTTTTGAGTCGTTTGAGTTTTTGGTCGCAAGAGAGAATCGTTTTATTGGCCGGACCAAATATTCAATAATAATTATTGGCTCTGCTGAAGAAATAACAGAATTTCGTTGCATTCCAACGATACAAACTTCAGGATCATTGTATGGCACTTAAGTTGAGTTGCAACCAAACCACGTACAAAACTGTATTTTTGGTTGCACCTCAACCACGTTGAGGTGGAACCAAAAACACAGTTTTGTATTAATTGTTTGTTTAAATTACAAAAACCATGACACTTTTTGTGCTGATTTTGTTTTTGGGTCCTAAAAAAAAATGGTTTTCGTGTCTTAACAAAATATTGAATAAAAATCACGAGCTCTGCTCAAGGAAAAACCAAATTTCGTTGCATTCCAACGATGAAAACTTCTGCATCGTTTTCTTTGTGCACTGCACGTCTTTGGTTGGAAAGATTTGATTGAGCAAAGGGAATAAATCAATTTTATGATTCATGATTCATATTATCATGGCACTGTTTTTTTTTATTCATTGACGTTTATCCAAATTTTTCATTGAAACGTTGAGAGCAAATGCAGCTGCTAGAAATTTCCTCGAAAACTCGTAAAACTTGTATACACATAGGCCGGCCGGGGGGACGATATCGCAGCAGCTTCACCATAAATTGTATGTACTGCTTGTATCCGTGATTTATACTCTCGACGGATGCGTGGTTTATGGTTTTCTTATCAAAGGAATTGCTCGTATCGCGTATATACATCCTCGGACGATTCTGATTGCTAAATATGCTGGGAAAATTGGTTAATCATTCGCTGCGGCGACCTCAACGACACTGAAATTCGCAACGTTGGAATTGAACGAAAAATACGATTTTCTATTAATTTTTTGTTAAATTTCAAAATGATGACAATTCTCATACCGATTTTGTGTCTGGATCGTAAAAAAAGATCGTTTGATTGTCCTGGCGAAATATTGAATCAAAATTGTCGATAAAAAAGCGAATTTCGTTGCATTCCAACGATGCAAACTTCAACATCATCTCCGCACAATCATGCCGGACGAAGTAATAAAAATTGGGACTATTCTCATTGTTTTTGATGAGAAATGCAAAGAATTGAGGCGTTTTGCGCAAATGTGGCGATGCAGTGGGCAAACTTGACAATGCCGTTGACCCGTGCAGCATGATGACGGACAATGAGGCAGTGTGCAGCCGTGATGGATCAATCAGCATTGAAAATCATCTGTTATTGTTAGACCGCGAAGCTTATCATTCGAGTATATATAAAGCATGCAGAGGCCTCGTTGCTCTGCCATGTTTGACATGAAAATTCATTAGCGCGCAGTGGTTATCCACGTACCTGATGCTTATATACAGATGGATTTACGGCTAGCTCTCTTTGCGGTGATTCACGGAATGAATGCAACAATCGCAACAATGAAACTTGTAATTAGCGCTGATTGGGAAGAGAGACAAATGAAACTCTCTCATGCCATTTGTGATAGCGCAGCGCGGTTTCCACTCTTGCACTGCTGACCATTGTTGAAAAATACTACGAGACAATTATCCTACTCGCGTCTGCGTGCATTCCCATGCCTACATCCCTGCTGCTGCTGCTGCATCATGTATACTTGCGCGCGTGCTTGCGTGGGCGATGTCAATCCCACCAGAATTCTCCCGTCGCGTCATGTCCAAATGCCCGAGCGATACGATCGATCCCCGACAGCAAGACCGCACGCTACCAAAGCGTATCTCATTACAATAGAGACAAATGATCTTATCAACGAATTATATTCTGCATTTATTGTTTTTTGTCCATCCATTCAAGTGCTGCTCCATTGTTACTATTTATTATGACTCTGAAGTTTGCATCGTTGGAATGCAACGAAATTCATTGTTATCTTTGGAAAAAATAATTATTCAATTATAGGATGCCATTACGATGACAAAATGATCAATTTTTGCCATTCGAAAAGCATATCAGCTCGGATAATTTGGATGACATTGAAAATTGAACGAATCTTCAATAAAATTAAATATTTTTCGATGCATTCCAACGTTGCGAACTTCAGCATCATTATTTATTTGCCAATTTTTTTTTTCACGCGACTAAAAAAAAAAGCTGATTACTAACCAGCCCATTTTCTTCTGTTTGTGCAGATTTTCGTGGGAAAGCAGACTCGTCTCGTCTACCTGGCGCACTGGTAAGTCATTCAATGCTCAACGATTCCGCATTTATTAATTATTATTGTTTCTTCTTCGTTTTCAATCTTTTTACTACTTCAGACCCGACTATTACGCGGATCCTTGAACAAACGTATGACTCTGAAGTTTGCATCGTTGGAATGCAACGAAATTCTTTTTTATATTTGACAAAAATAATAATTCGAATGCAGAATCTAATTGGGATGATAAAATAATCGATTTTTGCCGTCCGAAAAGCATATCGGCTCGAAAAATTTGGATGACATTGAAAATTGAACTAATTATCAATAAAATGAAATATTTTTCGTTGCATTCCAACGTTGCAAACTTCAGCATCATAACAAACGTTACATTCGATACGCGGCGGTGTTTATTATTCCGTTGTACCCAATTAATTACTATTTGAGGCGCAACGCAAAAAAGATATGCGCGCAGCGGCGGTGCGGTTGCTGTTTATTTTGATTGCGTTGTCTCGAACGCGTATTTTAATTTCCTCGATCTGTAAATCACATTTTGAGCGGGCCGGGAAATAAATGACGTCGATAACGCAACAAAATGTCGCGCACTCGAGCCTCAATAAATTCTCTGCGGAGAATCTTCGATCTCAAATATATTCCACCACACGGCGAGTGTTTTCGTGGCGAATAAGAAATTCGGTGAAATTTCGTGCCGACGACCCTATCGCGCGGAAGGGCTGTGCGTCGGAGGGCAGGGGCTTCTAAAGTCATACGGTGTGCGCGGTCGAGATAAAACTCAATCAGGAAATGACGTTTCTCGAGTAGTACCGCGCGCTATATAGAGCGCTTGCTCGCAGGAGAGGACCCGGCTGTCTATCCTGAGGAAATGACGAGTTTATCCATCTCCCTTTCTCTCCGCTACTTTGTCTGCCTTGACTTTTTATGCGTTTTACCATTTCCTGTCATCGCGGCGTCGCGCCGTGCTTTGCTGCCTCTGACAGGCCATCGCAGACGCGGGATTATAATTTTATTTTCAAGATTCTACGAAAGGCTCGCGGCGCTCCCAACAACGATGCTGAAGTATGATTCTGAAGTTTGCAGCGTTGAGGTTCAACGAAAAACATTTTTTCTATTGATTATTTATTGAATTTTGAAAATCGTGGCTATTTTTCGAGTCGATTGAGTTTTTTGGTCGCAAGAGTGAATCGTTTCATTGGCCGGACCAAATATCCGGCTCTGCTGAAGAATTAACAGAATTTTGTTGCATTCCAACGATGCAAACTTCAGGATCATGCTGAAGTTTGCATCGTTGGAATGCAACGAAATTCGCTTTTTTATTAACAATTTTGATTGAATATTTCGCCAGGACAATGAAACGATCTCTTTTTAGGATTCAGACACAAAATCGGTATGAAAATTGTCATGGTTTTTGAAATTTAACAAAAAATTGATAGAAAATCGTATTTTTCGTTGAATTCCAACGTTGCAAACTTCAGAGTCGTAACGAAATTCGGTTTTTTCTTGAGCAGAGCTCGTGATTCTTATTCAACATTTTGTCAGGGCAACAAAACGACGTTTTTTAGGATCCAAAGACAAAATCAGTAGGAAAATTTTCATGATTTTTGTTATTGAAACAAAAAATTAATAGAAAACCGTATTTTTGGTTGCAACTCAACGTTGCAAATTTCAGTGCCATTCCCAACATCATTACATTCCTATTCGCCGTGCGAGCGACCATGTCAGGCGACAATTAGACTTTTTCCACAATTCAAACGCAAACAATGACTTTTTCAAAAGTATTTTCCACGTTGTGGGTCGCAACGTTGACAATTTGAGGGCCATCAAAAGAATTATCGGGCTCTAGAACCTTGAAATTTTTATCGATCGAGGCTTCGTCTCTCTCTCTCTCTCTCTCTCTCTCTCGAGGTAGTCTTCGCGGTAGGCGCGGGACTCTGGTCAACGAACTGACAATCGCCGGAACTATATCGTTCAAATTGACTGTACTTGGCTTCCGTTATGGCTTTCGAGTATTTATAGCACGTCGATGTGATGTCGTGTGTGATACTTACGTATGTGTATGCGCGTGCTTGAATATAACACACACCCGTACCCGCGCATGGTCGAGAACGAGTGCTGCGGCGTATTATATTGACATATCGCAGCTGTTATGAGATTCCTCGTCAAATTTCATTAGTGCTGCGAACATACCATAGATATACTTTTCGTAACTCGCAATATTAAACTCTGAATTAAACCGCCAAGTTACTAGCATCATGAGGGATCATTATAAGTAGTGAAACGCGAGTTACGAATGACACTGAAGCTCGCAACGTTGGAATGCAACGAAAAATATTGGATTTTATTAATGATTTGTTCAATTTTCAATTTCATCCAAATTTTTCGAGCCGACATGCTTTTCGGGTGGCAAAAATCGATCGTTTTATCATCGTAATTACATTCTGCATTCGAATAATTATTTTTGTCAAAGATAAGAGAGAATTTCGTTGCATTCCAACGATGCAAACTTTAGAGTCATGAATTTCGGGAATGGAAACGCGCAGTTTTCAACACACTTTTTCACCACCCTATACATTTTTTGAGTAACGTCTACATGACTCGGTTGTTGGCGTATACGTAATTGCGCATTCCCCGTTCGCTATCGCCCTCAACGTTGCGCGATCGCTGCTGTACGACATAGAGGGATTCTTTGTTTTAAGGGCGTTGCGTCGTCACGTTCGGGGACAATGGACCAACGGCAACAATACCGGCATCATCCACACCGAGCAGTATATACTCTCTGACTATTTCTCCCCCTTTTCTCTCGTAAAAAGTCCGTCTTACCGCACTCCTTGTGTAATACAGACGTGCACGCGCACACTTGCACGTTATCCTTATTATGATGTTCATGGGCGAGAAACTCCTCCAGATTTACACTTTGCTGCTCTACGTCCATGTTCTGCTCTTTCTAGCTCCGTCAAGCAGGTAGTTTTTTATGATGCTGAAGTTTCCATCGTTGGAATGCAACGAAATTCTGTTATTTCTTCAGCAAAGCCAATAATTATTATTGAATATTTGGTCCGGCCAATAAAACGATTCTTTCTTGCGACCAAA
Organism: Diadegma fenestrale; assembly: GCA_037043255.1. Taxonomy (NCBI): domain Eukaryota; kingdom Metazoa; phylum Arthropoda; class Insecta; order Hymenoptera; family Ichneumonidae; genus Diadegma; species Diadegma fenestrale. The sequence goes on along the minus strand of CM073309.1, from coordinate 35,033,309 downwards.
AAACTCAATCGACTCGAAAAATTGCCACGATTTTTAAAATTCAATAAATAATCAATAGAAAAAATGTTTTTCGTTGAATCTCAACGTTGCAAACTTCAGAGTTATGTCTTTTTCCTCTTAATACATATATGTCTATGAGGCTGAAGTTTGCAACGTTGGGTTGCAACGAAAAATATTTATTTTTATTGATAATTTTTTTAATTTGATAAAACATCGAAATCTTTCGAGTTTATATTCTTGTTGGGCCGCAAAAATCGATGACGTTGAAGTTTGCATCGTTGGAAATGCAACGAAATTCATCGATTTTGTGACAAAACTCTTTACAAAGATGTACAATGTGATTACAATGATAAAACGATCGAATTTTGCGACCCAGCAAGTTATAAACTCGAAAGATTTCGATGTTTTATAAAATTAAACAAATTATCAATAAAAATACAGATTTTTCGTTAATCGTATTTTTCGTTTTCGTAATAAAAATCGATCGTTTCATCATTGTATTAAAATTGTACATTTTTGTCAATAGTTTTATCACAAAATGAATGAATTTCGTTGCATTCCAACGATGCAAACTTCAACGTCATTATATGTCTATGTATCTCAACCGCCTTGGTATAGACCCTCGAGGCTTATAAATCTACGACACTGAATTGCGCAAAGTTGAAATCCAACGAAAAATACGATTTTCTCTTCACTTTTTGTTCAATTTCAAAAACGATGACAATTTTCATATCGATTTTGTGTCTGGATCCTGTAAAATATCGTTTCAGTGTCCTGGCGAAATAGTTAATCAAAATTTTCAATAAAAAACCGAATTTCGTTGCATTCCAACGATGTAAACTTCAACATCATTATAAATTTTGCGACTATTCCGTGCGTTTGTCGCCTTTTTCGCCAGTTCGTACGAATTACGTCTGTATTATCATCCGTACGAGCCCGTCTCGGTGTGTGTGTGTAGGAACGCTGGATTTTCATCCCTTGCGGAGCAAAAGCAAATATAGACCAGCCTGCTTTGAGAATGAGCAAAACCCTTGAGCGGAATCTGTGCCCTGATCGTTACCTGCTTGATCCGAACGATGTTCGGTGTGCAAAGCTCATCCACACTCTCCCTCTCTGACATTTTGCGAACAAAAGGCCTTGAGCCATGTTACTTTGGCGGTGCGGTCAAAGGGTAATACAGAGACGGCATACGAAATGTCTCTATACCTATCGTGAAGCTGGAAAAGGGATCGCGGGAATCGTGCGAACAGATCACGTATCAGGCATCCTCGTTCGCCCAAAGAATCCGCGATGTTGATAATATACACCGCGTCTCCACGTTTGCACGAATAAGGCTCGCTTTATACCAGCCGTTTTTGTTTATTCGATAAAATGATCGATTTTTGCCACCCGAAAACATATCGGCTCGAAACAATTTGGATGACATTGAAAATTGAACGAATCAACAATAAAATAAACCATTTTTCGTTGCATTCCAACGATGCAAACTTCACACTGAAAATTCAATTTTGTCAAAAAACGTCGATATTTTGTTGAATACAGCGAACCAAATATTTTGCGATAATTTCAAAATTTTCGTTATTTCGACAATATTTTTCATTTGCAACGGAACTTTCAGCAAAATTTATGATTGGAATGACAAAAATTACTTTTCGAAAAGATTTTCCAGAATGTTTTTTGCTGAAATGACAAAATTTTCATGATTTTTCGAAAAAACGTTTAGTTTAACGTATCCAACAAAATATCCATCTTTTTCAACAAAATTCTCTTTTCAGTGCAGATGCTGAGTTACGGGCGTGAGCGCGCGCCACGCAAGTCGTGCTACTTTATTATATGGATTGCGCCCAATCGACGTGTGTCTTATTCAACACATAAATCCCTGAATCTGTGTTTGTGTGTAATAATTTGTGTTAATATATCTGCATGCACATCTTTGACGCGACTCGCTCAACCGCCGAGTCTTGGCAACATGTTACTCGCACAGGGAGGATTCTCGAGTCCCTGTCACGCACGCATGCCCCCCCCCCCCCTTTGCTGCTTTTGCTGTCGAGCTTCAACTGTTTTGCAACAGCGACTCAACTCACTCGCTATATAGGCGATTATACTTATTTACAACCGGCAGACTGCTCACGGCGAGTATTAAGGTAATAATCACCATAAATTATTATTAATGCATTGCTACCCAATATTGCGGTTGGTGCTTTATGCAAAACTCCGATTTGAGTTGAGATGAGATTTATGGGCTCTCAATCAGCTCTCGGACCATCTCAATCGTTAATTTTCCCCAAACAATATGCCAAATATCATGATTCTGAAGTTTGCATCGTTGGAATGCAACGAAATTCTTTTGAATCTTTGGCAAAATTAATTATTTACATGCAGATTGTAATTACGATGATAAAATAATGGAATTTCGCCACTCGAAAAGCTTATCGGCTCGAAAAATTTGGTTGAAATTGAAAATCAAACGATTCATCAATGTTGGAATGCAACGAAATTAATTTTTATCTTCGACAAAAATAATTATTCAAATGCAGAATGTAATTATGATGATAAAATGATCAATTTTTGCCATTCGAAAAGCATATCGGCTCGAAAAATTTGGATGACATTGAAAATTGAATGAATCTTCAATAAAATTAAATATTTTTCGATGCATTCCAACGTTGCAAACTTCAGCATTAATGACTCTGAAGTTTGCATCGTTGGAATGCAACGAAATTAATTTTTATCTTTGACAAAAATAATTATTTAAATGCAGAATGTAATTATGATGATAAAATGATCAATTTTTGCCATTCGAAAAGCATATCGGCTCGAAAAAGTTGGGTGACATTGAAAATTGAACGAATTTTCAATAAAATTCAATATTTTTCGTTGCATCCCAACGTTGCAAACTTCAGCATCATTAAATATCTTTGTCAGCCGCATGTATATCGACGCAATAAAAGGAAAAGCCCTTGCTGCTCGATTGTGCGGCAAAGGTTTCGCGATCATTAGCTTCAATTCTTAATCTCTAGAGTCGGCAGAGTGGTGGTTTGATTGATAAAAAAAAAATATGACGAAAATTTTCCTCGTTTATACATTTTCTTGTTTATTTTTCAACAAAGTTGTGTTTTCTTTCTCTGATTTATTTATTTCGCGTTATTTACACCCCGCGATATACAGTTTCGCTACATTGATATAGTTTTATTCCGCTGGCAGCAGTGCGGTGCGATGAATTTGTATAGTACGCCGTTAAGCAGGAGACGACGCTGATCCGTCTGCAAGGGAATTTCTCCGCGAGTTTTGTTACTGAAAGTATAACACAGAAGCAGGCGGCGGCGGCGGGCGTCGCTTTATAACCAAGTCTCGAGTAGCCCGCCCGTAGTCGCCGCGACTCGCTCTTACAATTCCAGAGTTGATTCGAGCACCGCCAATTTATTTCCCAGACTCTGCGTAGGCCACTCGACGCTTTTTACATATATCTGTATTTTACTATTGCACGTACACACCTTGCTGCCCGTAGTTCGGTGAAAGCGTGTAGGGTTTTTTTTGCTTTTTTTGTAAATTATAACTCATGACCAAGTTGAGCCAAACTCTTTCCGCTCTCGCGTCGCTTTATTCCATTTTTTTATCTGCCCCATTATGAACCAACGGCGGACTAAATCGTGAAAGATTTTTCCTCTGCAAATACATTTGCGACAGCATCGACGATGCTGAAGTTTGCATCGTTGGAATGCAACGAAATTCATTCATTTTGTGACAAAACTCTTGACAAAAATGTCAAATTTTATCACAATGATAAAACGATCGATTTTTCCGGCCTAACAAGAATATAAACTCGAAAGATTTCGATGTTTTATCAGATTAAACGAGAAATCAATAAAAATACATTTTTTTTGTGATGATTCTGAAGTTTGCAACGTTGAGATTCAACGAAAAACATTTTTTCTATTGATTATTTATTGAATTTTGAAAATCGTGGCAATTTTTTGAGTCGATTGAGCTTTTTGGTCGCAAGAGAGAATCGTTTTATTGGCCGGGCCAAATATTCAATAATAATTATTGGCTCTGCTGAAGAAATAACAGAATTTCGTTGCATTCCAACGATGCAAACTTCAGAATCATGGAATTGTGTGTTTTCCGAGCGGGGGGTGAGAGTAAAAAGTAAAATAATTATTGTGTAGGCGGAAAGTATAGCAATCCCGAGAGCAATTGCCGCATGCACATATGCGTGCATCGACCTTTTAGAGTTTGAAGCTTCATTATATTTATATACAAGGATATTATTGGCTCGCTGGGCCGCATATATGCACGAGTGCAGAGCTCTCTCTGGCAACCGCGAGCGTGTGCGGTGGTCCTTCGACGATCGGTGCGCGCTTATGCGAGACTGGTTTAGCCGCGCGCCGGAAAACCGGTGAGAAATTCAGCCGATATCGGATTATAGATTATTTTATTCGGAAGCTGGTGCGCGGGGCGGCACAAAACGAACGCGGTTGCCCCGCCGGCTGGACCTGCAATATTGTATTTCCCAGGGTTGAAACTTGCGATGCTATTCGTCGTCGTGCGCGCGTTACCGCTCGCCGCCACAATTCATCTCGTTCCTCGCCCCCCCGCATCCTCCATGCATGTTTTCCATGCATGTACCTGTAACTGCATGTATTTGTAATTCCATTCATTAGTGTATGCGTGCATGTGCATCGCAGCTGGCAAAATGGCGATGCTTTTTGCCGGGATCCTTAATCCGCTTAGCTTTCCGACACTTTCCATGACTCTGAAGTTTGCATCGTTGGAATGCAACGAAATTTTTTTTTATCTCTGGCAAAAATAATTATTTAAGCGCAGAATGTAATTACGATGATAAAATGATCGAGTTTTGCCACCCGAAAAGCATATTCGCTCGAAAATTTGAAATGACATTGAAAATTGAACGAATTATCAATAAATTCAAATATTTTTCGTTGCATTCCAACGTTGCAAACTTCAGCATCATCTCTTTCCAATGCAAAACCCTAATATATATGACGTTGACGTTTGCATCGTTGGAATGCAACGAAATTATTTTTTTTTGCGGCGAAACTCATTATTTAAATGCAGAATGTAATTACGAGGTTAAAACGATCGTTTTCGCGACCCAAAAAGTCTATGGGATCGAAAAATTTGGATAATTTTGAAAATTAAACAAATCATAGATGAAACGAAATATTTTTCGTTGGATTGCAACGGGAATGCAACGAAATTTTTTTTTCGCTTTCTTCTTAATTGAGATTCTGATTCGATATTCGGTCCCGACAATAAATCGATAATTGTTTAGGAACGAAACGAAAAATCGGCACGAAAATTGTCATGATTTTTGAAATTAAACAAAAAATTAATAGAAATTTTTTTTTTTTTCGTTGCATCTCAACGTTGCGAACTTCAGTCTCATGCTTTTTGTTGTGAATTAATAAATGCACGTATATAGACGCAGGACAAAAAAAACGCTCGTTTTCCAAGCAAGTCGAGGCAAATGATAAATGCGAGCAGTGCAAAGTAAATAAATTATTTGCACAACTCGTCGTGCAGGAAGCTGCAAGTCGTATTGAAGTTTTTGCTAAAGAGGAAAAGTAAGGCGAGCAGAGCAGCATCAGGGTTGCGAGGAAAAACAGGAAACTAAGGGTATCGGGAAGAAAAGTGCTTATCCAGCTGCTGCTGCATGGTCCTGATGGCCCCGCCGCGTAAATGTGTTTATAGACAGAAAAGTCGACACGAAGCAGCGACTAAAAGAGTAGCGAGACATCGTCAGGATCTTCTCGAGGTGGCTTCGAGCATTCTCGCATTTATGCATGTTATGCATTTAGCAGCGTTTCCGCTGTCGGTCGGTGCAACACGCCCGGCAAACGTCCCTCGCAGCCTCGCGCGGAGATGGCGAGAAAACTTGTAACGTTATTTCGCACACTGCTCGCGCCTCCTTTTTCTATCCTCATTTTCTGGCCGGACGCCTTCGCTGCTCTATACGCGAAGCTGCTTCCGTACAGACCGCCTTGGAAAACATATCCTGCCAGTGTAAAAAGAGAATGCGATTAAACGCAAGTTTTCTCTCGCAATCTATAGCGTAAGCGTGTGGGTCTGGAAAATATGCAAAGTTTAGCCCCGCAAACCGGTTTTTGAACCTCTGGCTCGGGTTTTCAACTTTTGTACGCGTGCTCCGCTATTCCAACTAATTTTGGAAGCTCCTGCTGCCTGATGCTTCTAATATCCAGTCGGAATATCCGACTGGTCCATTGTTCTGCCTGATTAACTTGTACATTTTCCCAAACGCGCGCATCTCAAAATAGTTTCTCAACCTTTGCTGCGAAGCGATGACGTTGCATCGTTGGAATGCAACGAAATTATTTATTTTCTGCGGCGAAACTCATTATTCAAATGCAGAATGTAATTACGAGGTCAAAACGATCGATTTTGCGAGCCAAAACGTATATGGGCTAGAAAAATTTAGATAATTTTGAAAATTAAACAAATCATGGATGAAACGAAATATTTTTCGTTGGTTTGCAACGTTGCGAACTTCCGTATAATGAAAATTCAACGAAATACTCGTTTCCAATGATGACTCGATCGGTTTCCGTTAATCTTTTGGCAAACTTTTTTGGAAAAGCCGCGGATTTTTTTTTGGTTGTACCAGCATGGCAGGGCGATCATGGTAGTGTGTGGTTATAGGCGGGATCGAGCTAACGGTGAGAAATAAACGTGTGTATAGATGCAGAACTTGTGAATTTGTAACTAAGAAATGACGTTGAAGTTTGCATCGTTGGGATGCAACGAAATTCATTTATTTTGTAACAAAACTCTTAACAAAAATGTACAATGTTATTAAAATGATAAAGCGATCGATTTTTGCAGCCCAGCAAGAATATCAAGTCGAAAGATTTCGATGTTCTATAAAATTAAACCAATTATTAATAAAAATCCATATTTTTCGTTGCATTCCAACGTTGCAAACTTCAGCCTCATAATAAAAATATAATTTTCCGAGTGACAAGATTTCTGCCGCGTCGATCAATGGACCATCGTGTCGCGCGGGTTAATTCTCCAAAAATTAGTCAAACTTTTATGACGTTGAAGTTTTCACGGTTGGAATGCATCGAAATTCATGAATTTTGTAACAAAACTCTTAATAAAAATGTACAATGTTATTAAAATGATAAAACGATCGATTTTTGCAGCCCAGCAAGAATCTAAACGCGAAAGATTTCGATGTTTTATAAAATTAAACAAATTATCAATAAAAATGCATATTTTTCGTTGCTTTCCAACGATGCAAACTTCAAAGTCATATACAAGTTAGTAACTTTGCTTGCTGCTGTAACATCCGCGCGCGCGATGATGAACGAGCCCGCGCACACAGTTGGAGCGTGTCGCAAGTTTATTCGGTCCCGTGTGAGCAATGTAGATTCGCCGTCGCGGTGCTTCTGCGGGCCAACTTTTTACGGAATGAGTAAGAAAGTTGAGACTGTATAAAGCAGACGCGCGCGGTGCATCGTAGTGGATTGTATACGTGCATGCCTATTGGAACACTCCGCGCTTCTTCCTTATAGTTATGTAACAACGTTGAGGGCGTGAACCGCGCGACGTCTCTCGCTTTTTTACTCTCTCTCTCTCTTCTTTTTCTTTTCTTATGGTGCAAACGTGCGGTTAAGTTTCGGACGGGCAATACATCTTGTGGGGACGGACGTTAACTTGTAAAGAATTGATATTGGCTGCTCCTAAGCTGCGAAACTATGTGCCGGCGCCGCCGCCGCGGTTCGCGCAGCTTCCGGTTTGTTGACCCGCCTCTGCGGCGGCAATACTTTGCGAAACGTCTCATCTAATTATATTTACAAGCGATGATACATGCTCCAAAATGTCGGTTACTTTTTTGAAACTTTCACATGACGCTGAAGTTTGCAACGTTGAGCTGCAACGAAAAATACTTGCTCTATTGATTTTTCGTTGAATTTCAAAAACCATGACGATTTTCGACGACACTGAAGTTTGCAACGTTGGAATCCAACGAAAATACGATTTTCTATTAATTTTTTGTTCCCTTTGAAAAATCATGAAAATTTTCTTACCGATTTTGTGTCTGGATCCTAAAAAAAGATCGTTTCAGTGTCCTGGCGAAATATTTAATAAAAATTCTCAATATAGAACAGAATTTCGTTGCATTCCAACGATGCAAACTTCAACACCGTCGATTTTCGTACCGATTTTGGGTTTTGATCCTAAAAAAATATTGTTTCATTGTCCTGATGAAATATTTAATGAGAATCTCGGGATCCGCTTAAGAAAAAACGGAATTTCGTTGCATTCCAACGTTGAGACGTTTTTCGTTCAGATTCAACGGAAAACATTTTTTCTATTGATTATTTATTGAATTTTGAAAATTGTGGCCATTTTTTTTAGTTTTTGGTTGCAAGAGAGAATCGTTTTATTGGCCGGACCAAATATTCAATAATAATTATTGGCTCTGCTGAAGAAATAACAGAATTTCGTTGCATTCCAACGATGCAAACTTCAACATCGTAACTTTTACTATCCCTCCAGCGCATGACGCGCGCGTACACTATAGCTATGGATGATTTGTCATAATTGCGCAACACGTATAAAGAAATGACTGATGTAATGTGCTTTTCCATACGTATATACACGAAGAGTCAAACACAATGGGGAAAGCGCGCTGCAAGTAAATTAAAAATAACAAGTGTCTCGGGTTGAATTTATTATTTCGGGCAGTTGACTCTGCCCGTTGTAACGGGAGATGGTGCGTGTACAAGGAAACACGGTGTAAACGTATATGAGCAAAAGGGCTAAAAAAGGGTAGAAATAAATAATGAAGAATAGAGACGAAAGAGGTTCGGGTTGCGCGCGGTGACGCGGTTTGCAATCCACACTCGGGATGGTGACCCGAAGGAACCCTCTGCCGTCGTTGGTCCTCGACCGCAATGAGAAAAGAGAAATGAGCATGCAGACCCAAGAGAAAAGGGATACAGCGAGGAGAAAAAAAAATCTCCCTAGCTAGCACGTTGTCGTTGTACGAATATGTTTGAATAAAAACAACAAAAAAAAACGCTAAACCCACCGACAAGAATCGCATGTTAAACTAAACCGCTCGCCTCACTTTCATGCGATCGTGGGAAAAGTATCCAGTTGTCCAAAGACGACCAACACATTATACGACGCGATCCCGTTGACAACTCTTTTCCGCTCGCCCGCTGCAGTTATATATGCATGTTAAAAGCTCCATGTAAACATTTGATGATTCTTCATCCGGTATTTCACCTTTATGCATGACTCTGAAGTTTGCATCGTTGGAATGCAACGAAATTAATTTTTATCTTTAAAAAAAATCATTATTCAATTACAGAATGTAATTACGATGATAAAATGATCGATTTTTGCCATTCGAAAAGCATATCGGCTCGAAAAATTCGGATGACATTGAAAATTGATCGAATTTTGAAGTTTGTTGAAGTTTGCATCGTGGGGATGCAACGAAATTGTGTTTTTTATTGAGATACTGATTGAATATTTGGTCAGGACGATAAAACGATTGTTTTTTGGGATCCAAACCCAAAATCGGTACGAAAATTGTCATGGTTTTTGAAAATTGAACAAAAAATTGATAGAAAATGTTTTTTTTTCGTTGGATCGCAACGTTGCGAGCTTCAGTGTCATATTAATTCAAATTGCACTAGATTTTAAATTCGCTTATGCTGTAAAAATCGTGTAATAGTGAGAAAAAATGTGTAAAAAAGTCTCTTTTCTCCATTCAACATCACGAGCACGACAAAATTTATACGATCGTAATTGATTTCGTGCATGGATATAACATGCACGACACGCCTCACACGTTTGATTTACTCGTTACGTTTTCGCGATACCTGCTCGTAATGATAATAATCTCGAAGGCCTCGCTATTGAATTTTTACGAGTAATTGGCAGCATATTTTCCATTTCTCCATATTAAATACAAGCCACTATTTCAAATAAATTTCAAGTACCGTATCGCCCGTGCGGCGGCCAGTGTCAACATTATTTTGTACAATTTCTAGCCAAAGTAATTTGCATGTAGATTGAAAAAGAGAGCAAAGATATGGCACGAGTGCTGCTTCCTGCACCCATTTATTCTCTGCTTCTTCTTATTCTTCTCCTTAGAATGTTACTTTTAATTGATGGCACTGAAGTTTGCAAGTTCGGGTGCAAAGAAAAATACGTTTTTCTATTAATTTTTTGTTTCAATAACAAAAACCTTACGAATTTTCACTCATTCAATATTTTGTTGTCCTAACAAAATATTGAATAAGAATCACGAGCTCTGGTCAAGAAAAAACCAAATTTCGTATGACTCTGAAGTTTGCAACGTTGAGATTCAACGAAAAACATTTTTTCTATTGATTGTTTATTGAATTTTGAAAATTGTGGCAATTTTTTAAGTCGATTGAGTTTTTTGGTCGCAAGAGAGAATCGTTTTATTGGCCAGACCAAATATTCAATAATAATTATTGGCTCTGCTGAAAAAATAACAGAATTTTGTTGCATTCCAACGATGCAAACTTCAGCATCGTTTTAATTGCTTCTCACGTATATATACGAATTGTACACACATACGTGATAAATAATTTACGAGCCATATTCATAATCCACATGTACCTAATTGCGGGGACGACATAACTCGCTGGGTAATTGCTTAAAGTGTTTGCAACAGCGGTGGTTCGCAATATGGGTCTCGAATTAGCCAGCGCAGTATCCACAGGGCCGAGTATGCTACTCGGACCACCTATGCTACTTGATGCGCGCAATATGTACGCCGACGCGCGTCTCCAGTTTCAGATCCAGCAGAGCAAAAGCAATCAACACACTCTGCGCGCTCTTTCGTCCCCTAAATACTCGCGCGCCTGCAGCACATACAAATGCCCGGGCTAATGCAATGTAAACGCGTTGATAACAATACTAAACACTTTTATCGCTTTTATTGGCGTGTCCAGCATGCACGCGCCCCTTATTGCGGAGCTGTATCCAATGTATTCGCATCACATTCATTCCGTTTCGCCCGTACATGTTTTTCAACATAGCTGCGTGTCTCTGTGTGCACACCTGCTCTTTGTGGTTCAGATGTGTCGCACGACTTGCGATGTTTCAAGTTTGCATCGTTGGAATGCAACGAAATTCTGTTTTTTATTGAGATTCCGATTCAATATTTGGTCAGGACGATAAAACGATTGTTTTTTGGGATTCAAACCCAAAATCGCTACGAAAATTGTCATGGTTTTTGAAAATTGAACAAAAAATCGGTAGAAAATGTTTTTTTTTTCGTTGGATCGAAACGTTGCAAACTTCAGTGTCATGCACGACTTTTTATGGTGTACGCGCGGAGTTCTAGTGACACTCTGGTCATGTCCGTTAATTTTCACGACACTGAAGTTCGCAACGTTGGAATTGAACGAAAAATACGATTTTCTATTAATTTTTTGTTAAATTTCAAAAATCATGACAATTTTCATACCGATTTTGTGTCTGGATGCTAAAAAAATATCGTTTCATTGTCCTGGCAAAATATTGAATCAAAATTCTCAATAAAAAAACGATTTTCGTTGCATTCCAACGATGCAAACTTCTACGCCGTTAATTTCCCGGTTTTATTTCGGTCTGGAATGATTGGCCACATCTACCGATATTTATAGCAACATCCGCGCGAGACGCCTAGCTACGAATCGTATCGCGGATAGGCTTCCGATTGGCATATCTAGTATCCGCTCGCGATACCTCCATTACACATAATAGACAAAAGTATATATAGGAGGCTGTATGTACCTATTTAGTTGCGAGATCGAACGTACTGTTTGCTATTTTAGAGTTGACAATGCTCATAAATCCAATGATTATATGGATATACGCATGCTGGACCAATTGGTCGATTCAGGAATTTATTCCTCGACTCGCGACATATATTAATTGATTGACATGCCGCCTTCAACCCCGACGTAACGATCTCGCAATGACGCAATGTATTGACGTAAATCCATTTTATACCGCGCAGCAATCGCGCTTTATAACAGCAGTTTATACCAACATTTTTTTGTTTGTTCTTTAACAAACATTTTGGTTTTTCTCGTCTCATTGAAGATTTTTTAATATGAGCCTGAAGTTTGCATCGACGCAATGCCACGAATTAAAAAAAAAATTGAACCCCCTGGACGGGGGTGTTTCGAAACGAATTTTTTAAATATTTTTTTCTTCACTTTTGAACCTCACGAATCGATTCGTCAAATAAAAAAGTGACGAATGATTTTTTTTTTTTTTCATTTCGTGGCATTGCGTCGATGCAAACTTCAGGCTCGTGGGTTCAATTATCGAAACTCGTCGCACGTCATCGCGGCTAAAGTTTTTATTCTGCCCGCGGTTTCGTAAATTTTCTCTCTCTATTTCTGATGATCCTGAAGTTTGCATCGTTGGGATGCAACGAAATTCATTTATTTTGTAACAAAACTCTTTAAAAAAATGTACAATGTTGTTACAAAGATAAAACGATCGATTTTAACGGCCCAGCAAGTATATAAACTCGAAAGATTTCGATGTTTTATAAAATCAAACGAATTATCAATAAAAATACAAATTTTTCGTTGCATTCCAACGTTGCAAACTTCAGCCTCATTGGAAATTGCCGTTTCCGGCGACCACATGCGGCGGAATTGGTCGTAACAATGTTATTTTTCAAATTAATTGCCAGCATCATCTCGCGAGTCTGCATGCGGTACGGATTTCAATGATAGTCGCGCGGAGCAGCGCTCGCAAACACGCGAGAGGGAAAAATGTTATAATGGGGATAAACGTGTTGAATGGGTTTTATACGCAGCGGCGGGGGGTGAGAGGACAGACGAAAGCAATGCGCGCGGAGGAAAAAGCGAATTGGAACAGGGAGAGAGACTAAAAAGAAAGAAAAAAAAAAAAACGTTCGGCGTTGTTGCAATTCACCTCGTCGTTTAGGCTTGAATTGCAAACTCGTTTTCCAGCTTTTCCGCCGCGTTCTCTTTCAAATACTTCCGCCGTATTTTTGGGCTTGTGCTCTTTTTAAAAGGGTTAGAAAAACGAGCAGCAGGGGACAAGCCGCGATATTCATATTAAAAAATGTCATGTTTACCGTTATCATGTGCACATACGAATTTATTCCATCGCGTGTATACCGAAAATCCTGGAGGTCTCGTCGCACAACACCGCGTCGCTTCCCCCTGTTCCTGCTCCTTCGCTCGCACATTGTCCTCTCCCTGCTTGCAGGTCATTAATTATTTTCAAAACGATTATAACTGGCGCTCGTTGCGCGGCCCTCGCCCACTGCTGCTGACTGCGTGACACGCCACTCGGCACCACTGGACTTTTTCCCTCCACACCGAACCGCAAATCGCCTCCATCACTCTGCTGCCCTACCATAGCAGAAAAAGAAAGCGAAAAAAAAGCTCAAAGCGGAGAATACACCGATTGACCACGCGTTTTGGTGAATGAACTTTCACAATTTTCCTACATTTTCGAAATGACTCAAATATTCATACGAAATTTGAAACGAATTTAAAATAATTCTTTGGCTCGTTGAAGTCCATGACCCTGAAGTTTGCATCGTTGGAATGCAACGAAGTTCTCTTTTATCTCTGGCAAAAATAATTCTTTAAGCCCAGAATGACGATGTTGACGTTTGCATCGTTGGAATGCAACGAAATTCTTTTTTTACTTTCTTCTAAATTGAGATGTTGATTCAATATTCGGTCTGGACAATAAATCGATAATTTTTTAGGAACGAAACACAAAATCGGTACGAGAATTGTCATGATTTTTGAAATTAAACAAAAAATTAATAGAAAAGTTTTTTTTTCGTTGAATCTCAATGTTGCGAATTTCAGTGTCATCGCAGAATGTAATTACCATCGAGTTTTGCCACCCGAAAAGCATATTCGCTTGAAAATTTGAGATAACATTGAAAATTGAAAGAATTATCAATAAATTCAAATATTTTTCGTTGCATTCCAACGTTTCAAACTTCAGCATCATTGAAATCCAACAAGCGCCGCACCAACAAGCAAGGTGGTCGATAAAGATTCTTATCTTTATGGTATCGATGGCGTTTGGGTTTGTGATTCCATTTTTTGTTGTTGATCGAACGCGCGTTTTTCATGTCGACCCGATGCCGCATGTGACTCGATCGTTTATCCGTTTTGGTATTCTATGAGCTTACCGCGGGCTTTCCTTTTATCCCATCGCTGTACAATATCACCGCGCGTGCATTCTCGCGTTCTTCTCATTCTTTCGAATTCGAATCCCTCGCCCCCTCTCTCATTCCTGTTTTCGCGATCCTCGAATGGTGAATAAAGAAGAAAAATAGAGGAAATGGAGGAAAAGAGTCGCTTTTGGTTATATTTTCCATGGTGAAATTCAGTCTAGACGAACTTTTGTAATATCGAGAGAGCGAGGGCGCCGGGCATACGACACCGTGTTAAATTTTCCAAGGATCGTGGACTCTTTCAATTTGTTGTCCGGTGTAGAAAAAAGGGCAAAAAAGCGAGGTAAAAAGTGCCAACGACGGACCAGCAGCAGCAGCAAAAAAAAACAATGAGAAAAAAGAAGGAATGCAAACTCCCTAGGGAAATGGATTCCTTTGATGCACTTTTTCTCAATGTTTACGCTGCTGCTGCACCTTTTTCTTCCCTCGTGCAATTCTGCAGCAGGATTCTCGATTAATCCGCCCGAAGAGAGAATTTACAATTGTTCATGATTCTGTTTCTCTGCTGCTCCGATTCCGTTTGTCCGACTTGAAATTTTGCTCATATTTTTACGTCGCGATGAATAATTAATTGATGATTATCGAATACTCGCGGGACGCGCTCGCGAGGCTGCTGTACAACATGCAGCAGAAACACTCAAGCAAATTGGCTAACTTAATTGAGCTGTGTGCAAACTGAGCGTTTAACTAACTTCAACAAGTGGCGCGCGTACGGCTCGCCGAGAGGATTCTGACGGATAACCGCATTACGCAACTTTAACGAAAACTAAACCATCGCTTTCTCACGTTCATCCAACCGCTGTGCTCGCAATTCTTCCCGCGCATTGTCTTTCATAAATACAAACCTGCTGCTGCCGATACGCCACCGAACTGCAAAACATTATTTACGAGTTGCTGTTCGGTTGCTGGTTGGCTTTTTTTCTGAGTCAAGACATTGCTCGCGTATTATTTATAACATGTCGCGCGTATACAATTTACTTTCAAACATAAATCCCGGATCGAATTCGGAAAAGAAAAAGAAAAATTGACAGAAGATGGTCGCGATAAACGACAAATCCTGATTTATCGCCAATTTGCTTTTTCAGTTTAACGCGTATGACGCGCGGTGTGCACAGAAAAAAAGAAACAGTAAATATCGCAGTATAAACTGCTTAAACAACAGGCTACCCACTTTATTTTACAGTCGAACTGACAATTTTCCTGTACGAACTGAGATTTTAACAGTTTCACTGGATCGTTTACAGTTCGTTACAGTTAATTCATCAATGTTTCCAGTAAAAGTGTTCAACTGTCAAAATTACACGAGATCACCGATTTTCATACTGTACGCAGCTGCAATAGTTACAGTGTTACAGTAATGACTACAGAGCGATTCATTCAATTTTACAGTGTGCCACGGTATTTTCACTATTCTTTCCACAGTTGGTGACGTTATCACCAACACACATACACACAGACGTGTGTTTAACAGTGTTGAACTGTTAAAATTAACTTTGGACTACACTGTAATTTGAGCCAATTTGAGGCCTATTTTTCAGTAAATATCGCTTTTCAATCGCTTCGAGTCCAATGTAAACTGTGTATCACTGTATTTTAAACTGTTTTGTTGAGTTTTTTTGTTTTCACATCGTAATAATCGTGTGAAAGTTATTTGGATACGGTGCGCGGTGACATTTTTTTAGGATCCCGCGCAAAAAGGTTTATTAAGTGGGCCACTAAAAAAGTTGCTGCCATCTCTGCACCGAGAATAATAAAAAAAAAAAAGTTCTGGATTGCGACTGCTGTATAAGACGCGGAACGTTGAAAAGGAGTAAAAGAATCTTTAATTTCCGCTCGCGATAACTTATTCTCACCCACAATCTCTGGGCGCGAAAGGATTTTACAACCAGGCGACTTGGAAAACCTTCGCTTGCCCCCCTAATCGCCCTTTTCGTCCGCCGAGACTCCGCGGCGACCACCATCAGCAATATTTTCTTGCTGCTAGCAATCTTGACACTTTTTTTTTTCAATATTTTACTCAACGGCGTTCTCTCGTTACTCTTTTTAGTTGCGTGGTCGCGAGCACTTGAATTTATTTCTCACCATTTGTTATTAGCGCGGGCGCTTAAAAATGGCTGCGGAACTTTATACTAACGCGCGTTCTCGCCCAACCATGCAACCGCGCGAGACCGCATGTTCGCATTATCATTTCCACGATTAAATAAACCGGCAAATTCTCCTCGAATTTATTTTTGACCCAAAAGTTCGAATCAACGTCCGATCCGAAGAGAAATAAACAGATCGCGCTCCCGCGTACGCGCGATTATAAATGGCTTTACCAAGAGTAATGCATTTTTGCATGCGGCCTCGTTTATTTTTACTCTTGTTATCACGACCCGATGCATATTTACGCGCGGGAATTTCGAATTTATGACACGCCGCATCTCCTGACATTTATTTACGCAGCCAACGCGCGCGCGCGGTAATAAATCAATGCGGCTAACGCGGATTTGTAACAACGACTTTTTCAATCTTGCATTTTCGAGTGCCGGTCGCGAACGGATTATTGATGATGAGAAATAAAAAAAACCTCGTAGAGCATGACTCTCAAGTTTGCATGGTTGGAATGCAACGAAATTCATTTTTATCTTTGACTAGAATAATTATTCAAATGCAGAATGTAATTACGATCATAAAATAATCGATTTTTGCCATTCGAAAAGCATATCGGCTCGAAAAATTTGGATGACATTGAACATTGAACGAATTTTCAATAAAAAAATTCAATATTTTTCGATGCATTCCAACGTTGCAAACTTCTCAAGTTCGCAACGTTGAAATCCAACGAAAAAAACAGAATTTCGTTGCTAAATTATGGAATTTTCGTATAAAATGAAAAAAAAATTGCAAATTTCATGAAATGTAGAATTTTTCCAAGTCGAACCCCCTTAAAAATTGCCAGTTTTTTGGGTTGACGATTTTCTATTCATTTTTTGTTAAATTTCAATAACCATGACAATTTTCATACCGATTTCGTGTCTGGATCCTAAAAAAAAATCGTTTCAGTGTCCTGACGAAATAGTGAATCAAAATTTTCAATAAAAAACAGAATTTCGTTGCATTCCAACGATGCGAACTTGCACACTGCGCTGCACTGCTCGCGCAATCGCGTGACACACAAGATATAATAGAAAAATCGCGAACCTCCGTGCTGATACTTTTTCTTCGGTAATTAGTTATTTTGCTTTCGCGTAATTTTTCACCGCTCGTGTGCAGACGGTTGATTGATCGTTCCTGGAAAAATATGATACATCCCGCGGACTTGCAACGCGCGGCAACAAGCGGCCGCGTGTGTTGAATCATTAAGACCTCTTGATGAACGATTATGAGAGCCCGATTAATTACTCTTCATAATTCATAATCGCCGGTTCGTTTCATGACGCGTACCGCCGCGTCAACGATACATAACTCGAAAATGTGTCAACACTATCCTGAAATGTTAATTTTTTAAATGAAAATGGGAGAAATGTCGAAATAACGACAGTTTTTTTTTTTTTTTATCCTCGGGATAAACAAATTTCGCAGGAGCTGTGCGAAGAGCGCGAGCCTGTTATTGTTGTACGTTGCTCGTGAATTTTCTCATAAACGAAGCTGGAGTTTCTTTCGTGTTGCGAGAGCAGCGAAAATAAAAAAAAAACAAAAGAAAAAGAAAATGTGCCTCTCGCCGCAACGTGACTGCCTGAGACTTTTTTCCTCTCCGAGAAGTCTCGTTTGCTCGACCGAGGATAAACATGGGTATTATTTCTTTCGTTTTTACGCTATGACGATCGCGGCCGAGCCTCTGCTGTGCGGTGAAACGTTGTACGAATAAAAAGTTGAAGTGACGAAGAGCAGAATGAGATGCGGCGGCGGGGTTGAGAAAATTGTGCTTTTTTTTGCACTTGGTCGTGTGCATGTGCAAAGAGGAGCAGGAAAAAAAAACAAAAAGAAAGGCTGGCTAGTTGGCACATTTTACAGAAACAAAAAAACAAAAAACTGTCTCTCTAATGCAAATTTATTTTGACAGAAAACACACACACACAAAACTCAATGATGCTGAAGTTTGCAACGTTGGAATGCAACGAAAAATATTTCATTTCATTGATGATTCGTTTAGTTTTCAATGTCAACCAAATTTTTCGAACCGATTTGCTTTTCGGGTGGCGAAATTCGATTATTTTATCATCGTCATTACATTCTGCATGTAAATCATTATTTTTGCCAAAGATTCAAAAGAATTTCGTTGCATTTCAACGATGCAAACTTCAGAGTCATAAAACTGACGGTACTCAATTAATTCCATTGATCTAGTCGATGGGTCTAGTTTCCGATGCGAATAAGAATTAAGGCAATTAGAATTAAGGTTGGAATGCAACGAAACTCTTTTTTGTATTTGACAAAAATAATTATCTAAATGGGGAATTTAATTACGATGATAAAATGATCGATTTCTGCCACCCGAAAACATATCGGCTCGAAAAATTTGGATGACATTGAAAATTGAACGAAACAACAATAAAATCAAATATTTTTCGTTGCATTCCAACGTTGCACACTTCAGCATCACATGCACCGTGGCAGCGGCAGCGGCGGTGGCGGAAAAAGGTGCTGCTTTCGTAGAGCAGTGCAAGAGCCATGCACAGAGGCGAAACCGAGTGCAGCTTTTCTGGAGATGCTCTCGTCATGTTGGTTGAGAGAATTTTTCCATCTCTATATGTATAGACGAGAAACACGCGAATACCGCGCGCGCGAGCGTTCAAAATGAAACGATCTTGTTCGCATCATTTTTTCGCGTTGAATCGAGTGTTTTACGTTCTTTTTTTATTGGAAATGTTGCCGCACGAGCTTTAGATGTCATTGTGTGGCACGTCGTATATAGAAAATCGAACACAAGTCTCTTCCGCCGCGCCGCGCGCGAGTGTCCGCGGTTCTTTGGAGCGGCGCTCGTTGCTGCTGCTGCAGCTCGACGTCGAACACTAGCGAATCTTTTAAAACCCGTTTCGTTCGATCGCACACCACCGCGAGCAGGCGGACAGCAATTTCTCACGTTCTATTCGCGCGTTTCCCCGTCGACGCCCTGCTCCTGCTATTGTTAATTGCATTCCGGGAAATCAGACGCGTTTTTCATTCGATCGCGGGAAGGCGAAAGGGATCGTGAACGGGCGGACGTTGATTCGACATTTTCCCTTTAACTCTGTCCGACATTGAACGGCAAATCGTTAAAAAGGCTTTAAAGCCAAATTTTTGCACTCCATGAAGCTGTTGGGGGGTCGTAAGGGCGCGGTTCACACAAGGACAGACAAATCACACGCTGCTGCATGTCCATGCAGACTAGTAGAGTAGTGTGACACATTCTGCTCACGCACAAGTGGACAACCTGCTCCAAGAGGTTACTGACCGAACTTTGCTCGCTTCTTTTGTTTCAGCTTGAAAGCCGCGCGTTGAAAGTTGAGCGATCCGCGAGCCGTGGCGCGTCAAAACTTATTTGAGTCCCAATACACGAGTGACAACAAAACTACAAAATTTCATCGCAAAATACACACGGAGGTAAGTCAATTCTCATTTTCACTATAAAATCAAAGAATCACTCGCGGGAATATCATTTTTATTCATGATGCTGAAGTTTGCAACGTGGGAATGCAACGAAAAATATTTTATTTTATTGTTGATTCGTTCAATTTTCAATGTCTTCCAAATTTTTCGAGCCGACATGTTTTCGGGTGGCAGAAATCGATCATTTTATCATCGTAATTAAATTCCTCATTTTAATAATTATTTTTGTCAAATATAAAAAACGAATTTCGTTGCATTCCAACGATGCAAACTTTAGAATCATTTTTATTCAAAATAACGGGGTGTCGAGGAGCCAACTTGTTTACAGCTTTCGTGAAATTCTTTATTTTCATTGCTGTTGAGCTAATTATGAGGATGGACAAAATCCACGGAAAAAAAGAAACAGTAAATATCGCAGTATAAACTGCTTAAACAACAGGCTACCCACTTTATTTTACAGTTGAACAGAGCATTTTCCTGTACGAACTGAGAATTTAACAGTTTCACTGGATCGTTTACAGTTCGTTACAGTTAATTCATCAATGTTTCCAGTAAAAGTGTTCAACTGTCAAAATTACATGAGATCACCGATTTTCAAACTGTACGCAGCTGCAATAGTTACAGTGTTACAGTAATTACTACAGAGCGATCCATTCAATTTTACAGTGTGGCACGGTATTTTCACTATTCTTTCCACAGTTGGTAACGTTATCACCGACACACATACACACAGACGTGTGTTTAACAGTGTTAAACTGTTAAAATTAACTTTGGACTACACTGTAATTTGAGCCAATTTGGGACCTATTTTTCAGTAAATATCGCTTTTCAATCGCTTCGAGTCCAATGTAAACTGTGTACCACTGTATTTTAAACTGTTTCTTTTTTCCGTGTTTATTTTCATTGCTGATGAGCTAATTATGAGGATGGACAGAAATGATGGACCATAACTGCAGCTCGCGGCCTGTTTAATCTCTCGTATGTGTCAAATTAAGATTTTTAACATTTTGCTCATGCGGCGTCGTTACTGCTGAGTCAAGCGCGCGAATTCGCCAAGAGTCATTGTATGCACATATATATAAATACATAAAATATGCACGAGACCGAACAACCTGCTCTAGGTTCTTTGGCAAACAGGCTCTGCTCCGTATCTCGAGCCCTCTCGACTCGTCGGAATCTCGCTCGTCGTGTACCACAGCCATCTCCGAAGTACCTGCTTGACTCTTTTGCAGGCTGCTCTGCTACCTTCGCATTAGATATTGATTTTTTTTTCGTTAAAAAACATTTCGAACAACTATTCGAATATTTCATACGAGTCCGAAGTTTGCAACGGTGGAATGCAACAAAAAATATTTTATTTTATTGTTGATTCGTTCAATTTTCAATGTCATCCAAATTTTTCGAGTCGATATGTTTTCGGGCGCCGGAAATCGATCATTTTATCATCGTAATTAAATGTCCCATTTAAATAATTATTTTTGTCAAATATAAAAAAGAATTTCGTTCCATTCCGACGATGCAAACTTCAGAATCGTCGAATATTTCATAACAAATCATCGAATCCAAACAAAAACTTGTGCGCGTGCGTGAGAAATTGACAATTTCTTTCTTGAAATGCAGCTCATGAAACGTAACCAAAAGTTACATACTGGAAATCGCCTTCGCCTGCTTCTTTGTACTATGCGATGAAGAATAACGTTTTTCTCCTCGATCTTGAGCACAAAAGTTGCGACAAGTTTAGATACTTTGAAGAAATGACCGCGGAGAAAGAGAGCGAGAGAGGGAGAGATTGTGGAAAAGAGAGCTCTCTAGCAGAGAACGCGGAGGCGTCGAGAAAAGTGGCAAGTTTGAAAAAAAAACTTTGGCAAAGTATATTCTCTCATCTCGAGAGGAATATCTTGAGTGACTACTTTGCGTGAAAATCTCCCTCGGGCATAACTGCTGGAACGGGGGAATAAGGAGCTCGTTGCTTCTTCCCGGTCTGGGGCCGCGCGCGCGGTTTGCCTTTCGTCCTTTCTATGTTACGCGGCGCCCGCGCGCGATATCTCAATGATAAGGTGTACAGAGTGAAAAGTCCCATTCGCGAGCATTGATTTCGTTAGCATCGTTGTTGCAGCCTCCCTGGAATGCCATCGCATATTTCTATCGTGTTTTCACGCGTCCGTTGACCCATTTACGGGCTTACAACCAATTTCTCGCTATACATCGCAACTTGCTCGCAAAGACGCCCGCGCGCGCGCGCGAAACGATAATGTGTTTTGTTATTTCACATCAAGAGACGCGGCAGCGGCTCAAACTACGCCACTATCTCTGTACCGCATATTCCTTATTCAATTATTTCGTATAGCAGTTTCCAACATAGTGCACGGTCTGCGCGAACGCTTCCAACTCGCCACCGCGCGAGGCGAACAACCTTTAAAAATGACAAAAGGTGCGGCGAGCTTCGCAAATTCCGGCATATTGGTGTCATCTCCGATAAGAGCAGAATACGAGATAGAAACAGCGTCTACGTTATATCGGCGCGTGTACACGAAAACATATAATACATTTCTGATTCTGATGTGTCTATCGCACAAACAAATCGACAATCGACTCGTGCGAAAAAAATCATCGAGACCCGCGCCGCCCGACGTACAGTGTATACAAAAAATGATGCTGAAGTTTGCAACGTTGGAATGCATCGAAAAATATTGAATTTTATTGAAAATTCGTTCAATTTTCAATGTCGTCCAAATTTTTCGAGCCGATATGCTTTTCGAATGGCAAAAATTGATCGTTCTATCATCGTAATTACATCCTGTGATTGA
This sequence comes from Diadegma fenestrale, assembly GCA_037043255.1. NCBI lineage: Eukaryota > Metazoa > Arthropoda > Insecta > Hymenoptera > Ichneumonidae > Diadegma > Diadegma fenestrale. Next base: position 35,010,662 of record CM073309.1, on the reverse strand, counting down.
ATTATTATTTTTTTCAAAGATAAAAATGAATTTCGTTGCATTCCAACGATGCAAACTTCAGAGTCATTAATTTTATTGAAAATTCGTTCAATTTTCAATGTCATCCAAATTTTTCGATCCGATATGCTTTTCGAATGGCAGAAATTGATCATTTTATCATTGTAATTACATCCTGTAATTGAATTATTATTTTTTTCAAAGATAAAAATGAATTTTGGTGCATTCCAACGATGCAAACTTCGGAGTCATATACAAAGAGGGCACCAAGACATTCTCAGATATTTTTTACACCGCCCCGATATTGCGAGTATCGCATCCCAGTAACTAAAGACGACGCTGAAGTTTGTATCGTTGGAATGCAACGAAATTCATTCATTTTGTGACTAAACTCTTAACAAAAATGTACAATTTTATTACAATGATAAAACGATCGATTTTTGCGGCCCAGCAAGTGTATTGACTCGAAAGATTTCGATGTTTTATAAAATTAAACAAATTATCAATAAAAATACATATTTTTCGTTGCATTCCAACGTTGCAAACTTCAGCCTCATACGAAATTCGGTTTTTTCTTGAGCAGAGCTCGTGCTTCTGATTCAATATTTTGTTAGGATAATAAAACGACAGTTTTTGGGATCCAAAGACAAAATGAGCTCGAAAATTTTCATGGTTTATTGAAACAAACAATTAATGGAAAAACGTATTTTTCGTTGCACCTCAACGCTGCAAACTTCAGTGCCATAACTAAAGTGCACGTATGTTTGCGTATACATCAAGTATATATACAGTCAGTAGAAATATACAGCGACACGCGCGCATATAATTTATATACAGCACGTTATAGAGCTGCTGTGTATCTCTGTTTCCAGGTACATAATAGCCCACGTAATACAAAATACAAGTCATGCCCCTATAGCCCCTTGAATTCAGCTGCACACATCTCTCCATGATATCTAATAATACACACTGGCCCTCCTTCCATTGTTGGAAAATGGGTCGAGCATCTCGCAAGATACATGCATGGGCTTGCGCGCCGCGTGCACCGATCGAAGCAGGAAAATATGGGGGACGGCAACATTTTTGACGCAATGCCCTACCGTTCTCTCTTTGTTGTTTTTTTTCACACCGCGGGAGTTTTACTGATTACTTGGACAGATCTTACCTAATATACATGACGCTGAAGTTTGCATCGTTGGGATGCAACGGAATTCATGAATTTTGTAACAAAATTCTTAACAAAAATGTACAATGTTATTACAATGATGAAACGATCGATTTTTCCGGCCCAGCAAGTCTATAAGCTCGAAAGATTTTGATGTTTTATCAATTTAAACAAATTATCAATAAAAATTACGATTTTAAGGAAAATTAACAATTGCAAGAGTACGTTCGATGAATAATCAATCATTGAAAATACATTTTGCTTTTTTCCACTCGTCAACCAAATGCGATACAATGAATGCACAATTCTTTCTACAAAAACTTGAATAATCTTTAACAGACAATTGTTCGATCGAAGAAACATTTTGTTAATTACGTTATACGATTAATTTTGCTTCGGAACCTTTTGCTGCATGGCCTTAAAAATTTACATACTTTACAAACTTTTCATAAAATATATTTCGAAGTAATAAAGAGTGCGCTAAGCCTCGCGCCAGCTTTTTTTTTCTCGATACACTTGGCGTCGAGCCGCTACCGCGTGTCTCTTGATAAATTCATATGAACACACACGCGCACTTGATTATATGCAACGCCTGCACTGCTGCGATTCAAGCCCCTCTGGTGACACGTGGCCATATCAACAACGTTAATAGACCTGCTGCTTTGGTGTGCAGCACGATCGATGAATGGATTTCGCTGACTAAGGCTCTTTAAAGTTTAAAGATCCCTCCGTCCATTGTTTTGTGTTGGTTCTTCGAGTCTCGGTACACGAGAGAGAAAGATGAGAATTTCAAGAGGTTTCCAGTCTTTCGTACATAAAATTGGATGACTCTGAAGTTTGCATCGTTGGAATGCAACGAAATTCATTTTTATCTTTGACAAAACAAATTATTCAAATGCAGAATGTAATTTCGATGATAAAATGATCGATTTTTGCCATTCGAAAAGCATATCGGCTCGAAAAATTTGGATGACATTGAAAATTGAACGAATCTTCAATAAAATTCAATATTTTTCGATGCATTCCAACGTTGCAAACTTCAGCGTCATTGAAATCGGCAATGTCGCGACAACACACGTGAGAGATGCGACGAGAGTCAATGCAGACGAGTGATGAGTCATGTCGTGCGTCTTTTCCCATTTGAGGTTCTGCTCCCATGGCCACACGGCGGTATTGCAGGCACAGCATCCGCCGTGGCAGAATACGAACCAATCATCGGCGGCGGCCAGTTCCGTTCCGCCGCGTTCGTTTCCGGTTTAGCCAAATGAAACCGCGTGCATATGTACGCGGACAACCGCTAATGGAACTATGCTCTCTAGCATTTTGCATTCGCAACCGTAATATACGCGTTGGCTAGGCTAGTGCGGACACCAGTAAACCTATATACGATGATGCTGAAGTTTGCAACATTGGAATGCATCGAAAAATATTTGATTTTATTGTTGATTCGTTCAATTTTCAATGTCATCCAAATTTTTCGAGCCGATATGTTTTCGGGTGGCAGAAATTGATCATTTTATCATCGTAATTAAATTCCCCATTTTAATCATTATTTTTGTCGAATATAAAAAAAAATTTCGTTGCATTCCAACGATGCAAACTTCAGAATCATTATATATGATGTAATGGCAGAAGTTTGGGGAATTGCAATGATGCTGAAATTTGCAACGTTGGAATGCAACGAAAAATATTTTATTTTATTGTTGATTCGTTCAATTTTCAATGTTATTCAAATTTTTCGGGCCGATATGCTTTTCAAATGGTAAAAAATAATCATTTTATCATCGTAATTAGATTCTGCATTCGAATAATTATTTTTCTCAAAGATTAGAATGAATTTCGTTGTATTCCAACGATGCAAACTTCAGAGTCATGGAATCGCATCAACTCGAAGCAGTTGTACAACACTCGACGGGTCAAAAAGTTTGGGATTCTCGTATAGAACAAATCATTGCTGCTGAATCACGCCCAAATACGTTGGTTGTTATCGTTATTTGCCGCTATTATATATTTGTCTACGAGGAAGTAAAAAAAAAATGAACTTGCCATTTCTCAATTCGGCACACCTCTTCGCGTCACGTCCCACGCTCTCCTTCATCTCTTGCTTGCTTGCTTCGATCACCGGCTGACGGAATAAAAAGCGTCAACTTGACGAGTCATCGCTAAACATAATCATCGCTTTGTCACGAGCAGCATGGAGAAAACTAACACACGATATTCTACACGCGCGTGTATGTCAAGTAGGCAAAACACATGTTCAGATGACTCTGAAGTTTGCATCGTTGGAATGCCCCGAAATTCTTTTGCATCTTTGGCAAAAATAATTATTTAAATGCAAAATGTAATTACGATGCGAAAATAATCGATTTTCGCCACCCGAAAAACATTTCGGCTCGAAACATTTGGATGGAATTGAAAATTGAACGAATCATCAATAATTTCGTGTGAATCGGTCGCGATTTATTTGAGTGCATCCATTTGCGGGTTATTAAATCATTTGACAAAGTCCCAAGTATTCCTATGTCCGAAGCCCATCAGGGCTCTCTGCTCCGTTCGACAATCGACCGGCAAGGGCGGCAAACTCGAGGTTCGTGCAGACTCGCCAAGAGTCTCATCACTTTCAAACTCTAATCTAATCGGACAGAGTACAAGGGTCCTCTCCCTCCGAGTTCAGGTATTACGTAACATTAGCGCCGCGAGCTGGTCTCGACCGGTGGGAGAAACGCTACCGAGATACATTATTAGAGATAAATTCACGTAGAGGCTATTCCGCCAATAATTCATTCTGCTCATTTTCACTAAAACAATTTTCTTCAAAAACGATTCGTTTAATTTTCCATGTTTTTCAAATTTTTCCAACTGATTTGCTTTCCGGGTGGCAAAAATCGATCATTCGATCATCGTAATTACATTCTGCATTTGGATTATTATTTTGGCCAACGATGAAAACTAATTTCGCTGCATTCCAACGATGCAAACTTCAGAGTATGGGAGAAGTGCAAAATTCGGTTTCGACTGGAATGCTTTCCATTTCTGGCACCTTTTGTGTGCACAATAGCCTTCAGATATATATCGTATAGCAATTAAGACGAAGGGAAAGTGTCATACACGCGGCAGTAACACTCTAGACGCGCGAGATTGCCTGGCTCTTCCATTAACGTTTGCTGCATGCTGCTTTGGCCAGCAGACGACAATTAGACCGTGCTAAGTGGCGCGGTTTTGGGCGCAACCGGCGCAACCTCTCATCTCATCTCTATATAAAGCATGACCTTGAAGTTTGCATCGTTGGAATGCAACGAAATTATTTTTTTCTGTGGCGAAATTGATTATTGAAATGTAGAATATAATTGCGAGGCTAAAACTACTGATTTTTGCGACCTACAAAGTATATCGGCTCGAAAAATGTAGATAACTTTGAAAATTAAACAAATCGGCGATGAAAATAAATATTTTTCGTTGGATTCCAACATTGCGAACTTCAACTTCATTATAAAGCCTCATTGCGGTCCCGAATCAATAGTCAAATGCCGCACTTGACATAACGAATCACGATCATAATTATTCGTAATTATTCTTACAAGTTTTTATTCTGGTGCGAGCAGACCACTCGGTCTCGGATTCTGGGACAAGTTTAAAGTAGCGAGTAGCGAGGGCACGAGGAAAAACAATTGGAAACGATATATATAAAATAAAAAAAATTCATATAGAGAGGAGGAAAGTTGCGAGATGTTGTTCGAGAGCTCAATCAATAGAACATTGAGCACGTGGGCGATTCGGATTGAAACGCGAATGTACCTATAATGTAGGCCAAAGTTTCAAACTCCCTTCGCTGTAGCGGACGCGCGCGTGTCCTTGTCGACTGTATGGGAGCGCAGTTGCCGGAATAAAATCTTTTTATTCTTATTTCTCATCGTTCACGTCCTCGTCGTTCTTCTTCTGATTTTACTCCTGCTTCTACGTTGTCACCGATTTTATTTCCTCTTTTAATATTTTTCTGTTCCTTCGCCAGCAGAACCAGCAGAAAAAGATGTTCGTGACTCGACAACGCAATTTCAATTTGATAGCATGCCGCTTTCCCCACTCCCGCCCCTTGTCCCTCTGCTTTAACGTCACATCTCGTCTCAAATGAATCGTTTTATACTTTTTTTCCCATCATCGCGTGTACCCAATAAAATATGCGACAATTCATTTTTCAATATTCTTTGAATACGTTCGAAGCAAATTATAACCATCAGCTTTTCGTGATTAACCAATAACGATGACGTTCAAGTTTGCATCGTTGGAATGCAACGAAATTCGTTTTTTATCTTTGACCAAAATAATTATTCGAATGCAGAATGTCATTAGGATGATAAAATAATCGATTTTTGCCGTCCGAAAAGCATTTCGGCTCGAAAAATTTGGATGACATTGAAAATTGAACAATTGAATATTTTTCGTTGCTTTCCAACGTTGCAAACTTCAGCATCATCATCGTTCCAATGCAGCGAAATTATTTTTTTTTCTGCGGCGAAACTCATTATTTAAATGCAGAATGTAATTGCGAGGTTAAAACGATCGATTTTGCGACCCAAAAAGTATTTTGGGTCGCAAAATGCGAATTACACAAATCGTGGATGAAACGAAATATTTTTCGTTGGATTGCAACGTTGCGAACTTCAGCTTTGTGCAATAACGAATATTAATTAGATACTCGAATTCGAGATACGAATACGCGCGCATTACAGAGTTGATGCATGATGAAGAGGTAGCTCATTAACGAATTGAAACTTTTTTCATTTCACGCAATTTGCCTTTAGATCTGGAAGACCAATTTAAAGCCTGTACAAGTTGAAAAAATGAAACAACTCAGAGTTTTGGTGCAGGAAACTTTGTTGGCGTATCGATTTTTTCATGGCAAAGTTAGAAAGAAAAGGCGCGCGCGCGCGAGAGAAAAATCTGGCGGCGCGTATAGACACTCGCTAGAGTGGATATTATCCGAAAGTTTATTATTATATTATTATACAAAAGTTTGATAAGGGGATCGAGAGTTTTGGCTAAAGTGAGTAGAACAGAAAAGTGGGATGAACCGCGGCTTGCGGCTGATTCACGGACGGTCTGGGTTCGCGCACCGCGCGCGGAGACGATGATAATTTTCCTCTCTCGACCTGCGTGAATATTAATTACTAAAATTGTGCGAAGTGGAATGGAGAATAGAGTTGGGCCGACTGCGATTGTGCGAACCCCCTTGGCGGATTCACGAGCTCACTAATCTCATGTGCTATATATATGATGCGGCGCGGCGGCGCCAAACGGAAGTCGCCGCGCGACTTTAAGTTAATATTCTCAGCGGCAGCGACGCCGCCTGCGGGTATTCGCAAATTGTACGCACTTGGGCTAGAGCAGGGATGAGAGGGACAAAGCAGAGTACGTTTTCTATATTGAGATGGTAACGGAAGAGGCGCGGCTAATGCGGAAGAAAGCAGCAGCGGGGTGGGATCCAGCGAGGGGGTAGTTGGGCCAGGCATGATTAAAGTCTTCGAGCCCTTTGCACTCCTCCATCCGATGCTGGCCGGAAGAGCTGCGGCGCAAAGATTAGCGCCCCGGAGAATCAATTAGACGGTCCACCTAACCGGCTAATTGCCAGACGTCCGCGCCGCCGACCCCCTTTCCCCTTTTCATCTCCGGCGCTCATATTTATTTGCGGCTTCGAGGGGATTAAAAACCTTGGAAAAATCTTGTTCGTACTTTCTCCGCTAATTCCTCGCCGGCATATACAATTGCGCGCGATCATGAGAATTACGAAATCTAATTAATTTGCAGACTCATTTTTTCCCCACCCGATCTTGTTGAATGTGCAAACTTTGAAAATCACTGATTGAATAATGCTGAAGTTTGCAACGTTGAAATGCAACGAAAAATATTTGAATTTATTGATAATTCGTTCAATTTTATGATGTTGAAGTTTGCAACGTTGGAATGCAACGAAAAATATTTGAATTTATTGATAATTCGTACAATTTTCAATATCATCAAAAATTTTCAAGCCAATATGCTTTTCGGGTGGCAAAACTCGATCATTTTTTCGTCGTAATTACATTCTGCGCTTAAATCATTATTTTTGCTGAAGATGAAAAAGAATTTCGTTGCATTCCAACGATGCAAACTTCAGGATCATCAATGAAAATAGATCGAAGAATGAAATATTTATTATCGTGCTCGATTCCATCTTGAGAAATTTGTATTTTTTGTTTTTTTCCACCTGGGATAGAGAAAAAAGAAAAATGTTTTTATCTCGGCGAGTCGATCCCATTGTAGCCAAGTATTGCACAGGTTCGATGAGATTAAATGCATTATTTCTGTGTGTGAGCTGCGGCTACAATGAAAAGCTCGCTTTTCTCTCGATCTCCGCGGCTCTCTGCGGTATAATCGGACGAACCGTTTCCGGTTATTGCTCGGTCACGAAAGAAGCTTATTGCCGCGCACCGAAGAGCCCTGCTCGCAATCTTGCTCCTGCTCGCGCTCTACGGAAGCACGTCCGCACATGAATGTCCGTATCTACTGCCCTTTATCTATAACCGCATGCACGCGCGGGCGGACCCAACATCCGCGCGCTGCGCTCTTTCTACTCTCTTGCCGAGCTAACAAAACAGTTACCATCTCGAGTTTGTCGCGTACTATTGGAATCTCAGGAGCGAAAATCACACAATCCTTTATTTTCGCAATTGAGAAATGGTAAAAGTGTATGACTCTCAAGTTTGCATCGTTGGAATGCAACGAAATTCAATGACTCTGAAGTTTGCATCGTTGGAATGCAACGAAATTTTTTTGCATCTTTGGCAAAAATAATTATTCAAATGCAGAATGTAATAACATGATGCTGAAGTTTGCAACGTTGCAATGCATCGAAAAATATTGAATTTTGTTGAAGATTCGTTCAATTTTCAATGTCATCCAAATTTTTCGAGCCGATATACTTTTCCAATGGCGAAAATCGATCATTTTATCATCGTAATTACATTTTGCATTTGAATAATTATTTTTGTCAAGGATAAAAATAAATTTCGTTGCATTCCAACGATGCAAACTTCGGAGTCATGTAATTACGATGATAAAATGATCGATTTTTGCCATTCGAAGTGTCTTCAATAAAATAAGTTCAATAAAAGTTCATAATAAGTTCATAATAAGTTCAATAAGTCTTCAATAAAATTAAAGATTTTTCGATGCATTCCGACGTTGCAAACTTCAGCATCATTAAAAGTGTAAATTTAGAGATGCAGCGCAGCGAGTATGAATATTATTTGAGGCCGTGCATGAGCACTTGGCTCGGAGAATTCAATTGAAACGCGATATACAAGCGTGTATAGTTATTATTATACAATCATGTGGTATAAAGAGGTTACGTGGGCGGGCAACGGACAGATTGATATCGGGGCCTAATAACGCGGCGCGCGCGCGCGGCAATTGCACGTTTCGAGCGCAGTATTCCTTGTCGCGAGTTCGATCACTCGAGACCACTATTAGTATATTCATCCCGATACATATCTATAGCAGGTTGGGGAGACATGTCACTATATATCTGAGCAGTTGACGCGGTCGGACGACGAGATTTCATAGGCGCGCGTTGGAGAACATATTGGCGAAGGCAAAACCGCAAGCTCCTGTATAACAGCAGCAGCAGCAGGCAACATTTGCATGATAACGAGCGCGTAATACTCGCTTCCAGAAGCTTCGAGTCGGCCAAAGTGTCACAAACTCCATCCTGCTATCTCCGGATCATTTCTAAATCCGCGTCGATGCAACTTTTCCTATCGAGTATCGTGTAGTTGAGATATTCATCGAGAATGTATAACCGGCTGCTGTTATGTCTACATCATCGCGGCAATATGATATACAGCAGCACGTTCCAATTGGAACTATAGGTATAGCATGACGTTCAAGTTTGCATCGTTGGGATACAACGGAATTTATTTATTTTTTTAACAAAACTCTTTAAAAAAATGTACAATGTTATTACAATGATAAAATGATCGATTTTTGCGGACCAGCAAGTATATTAACTCGAAAGATTTCGATGTTTTATAAAATTAAACAAATTATCAATAAAAATGCATATTTTTCGTTGCGTTCCAACGTTGCAAACTTCAGCCTCATGGTACAGCCGTAGTCCGAGCCGATAGTTCAGCCGTCGGGTTAACCATTTTTCTCTGTGATTCATCCACGATAAGATATGACGCGGAGCCACGGAGCGCACAGAGTTTTTTTTCGTAAATCGTTTATGCGTGCCGGCTGCCTCACGTGTGATTCAATTTCACTAAGAATATACGTACGCGGCTGCATCGAATGCGGGAAATATTAATAGGAATCTCTTTTACAAACTTGAATTCCCATGGAGCACATTCACGGAGATGAGCAAAGGGAAGCGTGCACATGCTACAGAGATCGCAGCAGCATAGGGTTGGGGCTGGTGCACGTCAACGAGGCAATAGACCCAAAAGAGAGGCAACGTGCACTCGACCGTATCGCTTTTTCCGGAATATTCCCGAAGGAAAGTAAACTCGCACGTGCCCCAGAGCGAAAGGGAAGCAAAATATTATCCACCGTTCAAGTTTAATATCGAAGCAATAACGGCCCAGAGAAAAGCAGAAAAATCCTCTTTCTCTCCTGCTGCGATGCAACCTCTCGTCTCTAATTCGTCCCTGGTTTGCCTACTTTTTTCTTTTCATTCTTTTCCGAGCAAGAAACACAAAAACATAATTGTCCACTTGCCAAAGAATTTGCCTCCGCGCTCGTTGCAAGAAGAAAAAATTTCTATTCAATTTTAAAGCATTTTTTTTTGTCAAAGAGCGCGATGCAGTCTCGACTCTGGGATAAAATTAAAAATGAGCATAAAACGTACACGTCGCGTGGATGCATCCAGTTGCAACGGTTCTGGGGCTTTCAAACTCGTCGTTTGAAAACGCATGCAGTGTGTACCACGCCCCGATGAAGAAGAAGAAGCAGAAAAAGCTTTACAAAACGTGTATAAGCTGCAGTGCATCGTGTCTCGCGATAGCAACGAGCTGCTTTTCCGGCTTTTTACGGTGTCGTACAATTGCAACGCCCCGAGCACGCGGCATCCATCGAAAAGGTTAGCTTAATCTGCTACGAGTCGAGAAAAAAAAACTTTGAGAAAAGGTGTGTAGAGCGTCATGCTGCTCACGAACGCTTGGAAAGGACCAAATGCACGCGCTCAATGTCGTATCCATGGAAACTACATTCCACTTAAAATTTTCTTCGTTACCCAGCGAGCAGCCGCGGCGTTCTCGTCGTTCAATATTCTCCACAAACTCAAACGTTTTGCCAACATCGCAATGACGTTCCATTGCTCGTTAAACACACGGAATTTCAGATTTTCACCGGTTCATGTTTGAATTAGGAACAACTTATCGTGTCGCAAGAGTTTGATCGAGTATCGAGCAGGCTAATTCCGTCATGAACGTGGATTTTTATCATAATACTCGATAATATAGTGTGTTTTCAAAAAATTGCAATTGTCGGCAATAAGACGAAATTGAAAGCTTAGAAATGGATGATGCTGAAGTTTGCAACGTTAGAATGCAACGAATTCATGACTCTGAAGCTTGCAACGTTGAGATTCAACGAAAAACATTTTTTCTATTGATTATTTATTGAATTTTGAAAATCGTGGCAATTTTTCGAGTCGATTGAGTTTTTTGGTCGCAAGAGAGAATCGTTTCATTGGCCGGACCAAATATTCAATAATAATTATTGGCTCTACTGAAGAAATAACAGAATTTCGTTGCATTCCAACGATGCAAACTTCAGGATCATACGAATTCGTTCAATTTTCAATGTCACCAAAATTTTTCGAGCCGACACGTTTTCCGGGTGGCAAAAATCGATTATTTTATCAACGATGTTGAAGTTTGCATCGTTGGAATGAAATTCGGATTTTTCGTGAGAAAAACTCATGATTTTTCTTCGATATTGAATCGGAACGATGAAACGATCGTTTTTCACGATTCAAACACAAAATTGATACGAAAATTGGCTTTTCTCTTGAAATTTAACGAAAAATTAAGGGAAAAAATGTTTTTCGTTGGATCCCAACGTTGCAAACTTCAGTGTCAAAAATTAAAAAGAATTTCGTTGCATATTCCAACGATTCAAACTTCAGAGTCAGAGAAATAGAGCAGGTTTTAATGCAGAGTCTAATTTTAGATCTCTGCGGATATGGGTCACGGTTTTCTTTAGCAGAGCATGCAAAACCTGAATATTTTCTCGACATTCACTCGCAGCGGATACGTCTAGGTATATATATGACGGATTCGACGAGCTCGAACGTAGCTCGACGAATTTCTCAGACTTTTCTCGTATCTCCGAGCAGACACGTCATGCACACAGAATCCTTAAAAATGTTAAGATTCGCCCGTGGCGCGAGAGAGTGACACTCACGTAGAGTTTAGCCTACTTTTATTTTCTACAGCGAAATTTATGCCAGCCCAGCGACATTTCTGGTTTACCCAAAAGCTTCAACGCGTCCCCTCGCCACCTGTAAATATTTCTTGTTACAAATTTTCCTATAAATATTATCAGGCGAAGGTTGCAAAAAATTTATTGTTACGGAAACGCGAATATTTATTTGTTTTTCAATATTTTTTCGCTCGTGTTGTTGCCCCTGGTGGTTCTATGCACCGAGACAGCTCTATAAATTCCTTCATCAGAGCTCTCGACCTCGTAATTCACAATTACACAAGTGTCTCATTCATTGACTCGAGTCAAGTGCCGAATGACTCACGCGCTCTCTCGCGCCGAGTTTCGTCTTATCAATTGTGCCAAACCTCTTTCTCTTTCTCGAATTCTCTCGCCACTCGAGTAAAGGCTCAATTTTAATTCGAGTCTTGCTGCTGCGTACACATTTTACTTGCTTTTTACACTTTTTCTCGCTCTGCCTGTATAATTTCGAATTGTACACGTAATGCATGAGAATTGCAACGTTTATACCGAGGTCAATCAACATCGTTCTTATTAAATTTAATCCTCATGCCAGATATCAGACGTGGGAATATATTCTCGCAAACGAATGGCACTGAAGCTTGCAACGTTGAGGTGCAACGAAAAATACGTTTTTCTATTAATTTTTTGTTTCAAGTACAAAAACCATGAAAATTTTCGTGCTTATTTGTCCGTAGATGCTACAAAAAATGACTCTGATGTTTGCATCGTTGGAATACAACCAAGTTCTTTTTTATCTTTGGCAAAAATAATTACTTAAGCGCAGAATGATAATTACGATGATAAAATGATCGAGTTTTGCCAGCCGAAAAGCATATTCGCTTGAAAATTCGAGATGACATTGAAAATTGAACGAATTATCAATAAATTCACATATTTTTCGTTGCATTGCAACGTTGCAAACTTCAGCATCATTAACAAAAGACGTTTTATTGTCTTTATAAAATATTGAATAACAATCACGAGCTCTGCTCAAGAAAAAGCCGAATTTCGTTGCATTTCAACGATGCAAACTTCAGCATCATCGCAAACGTCATTATTTCTCAATGTTATCAATAATCGATCGATGATTGAACATCCAATTAAAAAAAGTGTGCCGCCTCATTACCGCGATAGAGTGAGTTCGACGGTCGAACAACGAGACGAAATTTTGTTGATGATTTCACTCCCGCAATAATTAAGATTCCTGGTACCGGGGCGATCCTGATGCTGCGTAACAAGCTCCATTCTTTTTCTCTGCTTTTTTTCGCTAACAGATCTTGACCGCGGTGAATCATCCAACATCATCCGCATTTTTTTACCTGCTGCGAACGTGGCAGCGGGAACGATGTTTCATCGCGACTTGAACAGCAATAAACAGCCTATTTCGACATCATTATTTTCCGTCATATTCAAAAATTGAATATTAATTGGTGTGTTGATCAGCCAGGATCACTATCAGCCGAATTAATATTCTATAGTAAACAAATATCGGATTCCAATCTGGTCATTAATTATTTCCAATTGCATCGCGATTTAATCGAGAAGATGATTGAGTCGAGAATCGATTGGCGACTATTAATTTATGAGGCTCAAGTTTGCAACGTTGGAATGCAACGAAAAATTTGTATTTTTATTGATAATTTGTTTTATTTTATAAAACATCGAAATCTTTCGAGTTTATATACTTGCTGGGCCGCAAAAATCGATCGCCTTATCATTGTAATAACATTACACATTTTTGTAAAGAGTTTTGATGACACTGAAGTTTGCAAAAATTCGTTTTTCAATCAATTGTTTGTTTCGATAACGAAAACCATGACAATTTTCATGCTCATTTCGTCTTTGGATCCTGAAAAAATCGTTTTATTGTCCTAACAAAATATTGAATGAGAATCACGAGCTTGTGCTCAAGGAAAAACCGAATTTCCTTGCATTCCAACGATGCAAACTTCAGCATCATAGAGTTTTGTCACAAATTGAATGAATTTTGTTGCATTCCAACGATGCAAGCTTCAACGTCATATTAATTTTATCTGTACACAAGTAGATCGAGAAAGATTGCAGCAGAGTAGCAGATGAGAATCGAACGTACCAATATAGCCAAGATCGGTGTGTTGGTCCAGCAAAACTATACCTAGCCTAGCGCCCGCATTGCGGATGCACGTGCCACTCCATTTCTGCTTTTATTCTCCCTTGCCTTTTATTTTCTTCACTTGATTCATCCCTATCCCTCAGTTTCTGATGCAAGCAGCCTCAGGGGTCAGACAATGTTCGGGCAAATAATCCAAATTCTTTTTCTTCTCGAATCAATATTTATTAGCTCAATCTTGTTGATGCACGACGTTGACGTTTGCATCATTGGAATGCAACGAAATTCGGTTTTTTATTGAGAATTTTTATTCAATATTTCGCCTGGACAATGAAACGATATTTTTTTAGGATCCAGACACAAAATCGGTGTGGAAATTGTCATGGTTTTTGAAATTTAACAAAAAATGAATAGAGAATCGTATTTTTGAACCGAAATAATTTGATCGTCGTCGCGTATTTCTTACCATAATTCGGGGAAGAAGAAAAGCCGTAGATGTGGCGAACGTGTTAATGACTTGTATGCCGCGAGGTGTATAAAGTATGCTCGCCGCGTGATATATTCAAGCATGCGGCTGATATAGGTACACGGCGCGGCGGCGTTTGTTGGATTAACCAAGAAACTCGGGGTTTCCACATCTCGTATTTTCTTGAGCCCATGATTATCCCGAGTATTAAACGCCGCGAATAATTATATGAGAGAGATGGAAAGAGAACGCACAAGCGACAGCAGTGAGCTATGGTCTGCGAAGCTGTATGAAAATTCTGCACCGCATGAGCAAAGTGAAAGGATAACCGCACACAAGCAGAGGGCGTTGTTCGGCCCAACAAACCATAATGCCATCAATAGTATTTTGTATGAGAAATTCTGTGCTTTTACGAGAATGTCGAGCTCGAGAAAAAAAATCTCTGCTCGATAATTCCCGTGTCATTGCGCCGGCGACTCGTCCTCGTTATTAAAATCGGTGCGACTGAATAATTTGTCATGGTATTCCCCAATTATACACGGAATAAAAGAAACAGTTTAAAATACAGTGGTACACAGTTTACATTGGACTCGAAGCGATTGAAAAGCGATATTTACTGAAAAATAGAGCTCAAATTGGCTCAAATTACAGTGTAGTCCAAAGTTAATTTTAACAGTTTAACACTGTTAAACACACGACTGTGTGTATGTGTGTTGATGATAACGTTACCAACTGTGGAAAGAATAGTGAAAATAGCGTGCCACACTGTAAAATTGAATGAATCGCTCTGTAGTCATTACTGTAACATTGTAACTATTGCAGCTGCGTACAGTATGAAAATCGGTGATCTCATGTAATTTTGACAGTTGAACACTTTTACTGGAAACGTTGATGAATTTACTGTAACGAACTGTAAACGATCCAGTGAAACTGTTAAATTCTCAGTTCGTACAGGAAAATTGTCTGTTCGACTGTAAAATAAAGTGGGTAGCCTGTTTGTTTAATCAGTTTATACTGCGAAATTTACTGTTTCTTTTTTTCCATATACGCGGCTGTGAAAATTGTCTTACAAACTAGAACAAATGAATGCATTTTTTACACTCGACGCATTGCTGCATGGATTTACGACACGTGCACGCTCAGGTTTTCAGCTAATTAAATTTATCGCTATTCCGCGTGTCGGAGCAACATTCGCAGTGACCGATATACTATATATAGAAAATTTGAGGGAATGCAGGTATGTATTTCTATACACATGGTCAATTCTGTCGCGATACCGCACGAGATTAAAAGCCAACGCGGTATATATAGTCAAGGTACGCGAGTGCCGCGAGCGCGGTGAATCAGAGGCTTCCCCCGTATATTCGCGCGTTGACTGCATCCAAATACACTTTTCTCTTTGTCTCTCTACGGAGTTGCCATTGGAACAAACGATGAATGCGCGTGCGACCAGACCAATTACCGGCCACTCACGAGCTTAATCGGCTGGTGATGACGTATATTCACAAAACCAATAAATTTTTTTTTCTCTTTCAACTACCATGCAGCAGGAACAAATAAAAAGCTTCACAGTCTGGCAGCCGAGCCATTTTTTTCAGCCGATTCGCATACAATCATTTCTCCAGCTTTTTCCAAATCTTTTTCTATACGCATATAAATTTTGATTTCGTTTTATATGGAATTTGAAATCAAAGTCACTCTGACCTTGACAAAATGCAAGGATTCGTAAAATCTATCCCAAAATTAATAAAGCATCGTAGACGAGGCGCGTTTCAGACTCGTGCGCCGACGTGCACACGCACACAAATAATGAGACACGCGGATGAGTCGAGCTCTTAGATCGGTTGGCATGCAGGATCTGCACGTTCTAGTCTGCACGTTCACCAACGTCAACTATAGCGCACATGCAGAGTCCGCGCGAGCGAGCCGCAAGACGCGAGTTTGCGCGTCCTTTCGAAGAAGGCGCGCGGCTTATATTGCCTGCTGCTTGCACAATCAGCCAAATACGGCGGTGCGTATACTCGCGAGCGATGTACAGCTGTGATTATACACGGAGTTACCGCGCGCGCTCCATGTTCAACTCCACGTGGTACCTTTATTTACTATACCATATAATGTATATCTACTTGTAGTACATATAAATTACAACGATATTTACTACATGTACGTAGAGAGCCGACTGGGGCTATGGCAAGCTGCACGAGGCATAACTTGCAACTCCCGAGTCTGCTCGTACGTATGCGAGCAGCAGCAGAAAGAGTCTCCGATACAAGCGACCATCTAAAAACAAAAAGAGGAGAAAAAGCCCGCGCGATGACATGGACGCGATGTATGGCAAACGCGTTGGGAAAGGCATGTGTATAAACTATGTACCACGCGCAGCGTCAAGGTTCGAGCATACAACGATTTATCCGACCAAGTTGATGAGGCTGAAGTTTGCAACGTTGAAATACAACGAAAAATTTGGATTTTTATTGATAATTTGTTTAATTTGATAAAACATCGGAATCTTTCGAGTTTACATTCTTGCTGGGCCGCAAAAATCGATTATTTTCTCATTGTAAAGACATTGAACATTTTTGTTAAGAGTTTTGTTACAAAATTAAGGAATTTCGTTGCATTCCAACGATGCAACGTCATCCAAGTTGAATTCTCATGACTCTGAAGTTTGCAACATTGAAATTCAACGAAAAACATTTTTTCCATTGATTATTTATTGAATTTTGAAAATCGTGGCGATTTTTCGAGTCGATTGAGTTTTTTGGTCGCAAGAGAGAATCGTTTTATTAGCCGGACCAAATATTCAATAATAATTATTGGCTCTGATGAAGAATTAACAGAATTTTGTTGCATTCTAACGATGCAAACTTCAGGATCATTGAATTTTCTGCAGCTATATGGTTCATGATCACTATACACGAGTTGTGTTTTACCATGTGGCAGATTCATCAACCTTATCCTCTCGGTGCTCGATTATCATATGCCATAATAGGTCGTCGAATAATATTGCTGTATAGTCGCTAAAGGCAGCAGCAGGCTCTTATCATAAAATCGATGGGAACAAAATCCAATCGACCTGGATGACTCAATGAAACTCTCGATTCACAATCCCCATTGATTTCTGCTGCAAATTCCATTATCGAGGATAATTGATTGAGAATCTTCCGATAAGTACTCCGACCATCTGTCTCCTGCTGCTGCTGCTGCTGCTTCGAACCAATACATGTCCGCGATTACTACTGCGCGTGCTTCCATCTATTCGAGTCTTTTCATTGCCTTCGTTCGCCTCGATTGACGATCCAAGAGTCTCCTCTTCATTTTAATTGAAGCTTTTTATTCCGCGACGTAAATTCCTTCCGCATTTCCAATTCTCCTGAAAGATGACGAGACGGGGGCGCATTGACGCGTAAGAATAATATAGAAAAGGAGCGAGCGAGTGAGAATTCTCGAGATCACCAATCAATCGCCGCGAGGGCGGTCGAGAATTTTTAAAAATCGTTTTCTTTTGTCTGAACACGATTTATTCGTGCAATCACATTTGATTTGGTAATTTCTGGACTTGCACGAGTTTACCGAATCGCATGGCAACCTGAAAATTCAATTTCGAGACTTTCGGTATATCGGCTGCTGGCAAATAAATAAATTCTACCGACATGTCCGTTTAATATGGCACTGAAGTTTGCAACGTTGAGGTGCAACGAAAAATACGATTTTCTATCAATTTTTTGTTCAATTTTAAAAACCATGACAATTTTCATACCAATTTTGTGTCTGGAACCTCAAAAAAGATCGTTTCATTGTCCTGGCGAAATATTGAATCAAAATTCTCAATAAAAAACTGAATTTCGTACAGCGTTGAAGTTTGCATCGTTGGAATGCAACGAAATTCGCTTTTTTATTGAGAATTTTGATTCAATATTTTGCCAGGACAATGAAACGATCTTTTTTGAGGATCCAGACACAAAATTGGTATGAAAATTGTCATGGTTTTTAAAATTGAATAAAAAATCCATAGAAAATCGTATTTTTCGGTGAATTCCAACGTTGCGATCTTCAGTGTCGTGAATTTCGTTGCATTCCAACGATGCAAACTTGAGCATCGTTCCAAATAAATAACTCGCGTACTTTTGTTTATGACGATTTGTGTAACGTCGCGTACACGTAACGTCGTGAAATCACTTTCTTCCAGCCTCTCAATTTTTAACGATTTCCCAGTACACATGTTTCATAAATTGTCGCGAGTCCCTGGGAAATGTCATATATATACGGAACCAAGAGCAGGTAAAGCCTCGCGCAAATAAATATATATTTATATATAGGAGCTGCATATACCTATAAAAGTGTCTCCGTGTACGCGATATATAAATTTATGTATTTGCAGCGGTGTCTGCGCTACGTGAACGAGAGTTTGAAACTCGATCCGAGTGCATGCTTATGTGACGCTGAATTCGCGAGTTTGGAGAATATGTTTCTCGCTCGCGCGCGCGTGCGGCACCTCGTTAAAGTCATTAGGGAAATCAAGGGAATGCTCGCGGCTGTCGGCTCATTCGTTACGTGGCGCGGAGCTTACGCACACGAGCTTTGGGTTCGCCGTGTATAATACCGTCGAACCCGACAACATTTTATTTGCTCTAGGGAACTCTCGCTTCGACAAACTCGCGCGTACAAGCCTTCACCGGCACCTCTGTGTACATGCATTATAGTATATACATTTTACGTACGAGAAAACCAAAAGTACACATGCAGAGGTACGCGGCGATACATGCTGTGGTGGTAGCCAAAGTAAACTGGTAAACTCGCTCGTCGTCGAATAAAGTCAAACTCTGGTGCGCGGGCAATACCGCAATATCCCAATTACTCAGAGTCCAATTTATAGCCCGACCTTCCTTTTTTATTCTATTTTTTTCCTTCTCAGTTGGTCCGCCAGTATCATCGCGTTCCACACAGTCATTCTCGCATGCTCAACATATTGCTTATTGATTTCATTTTTATTTTAAAATGAGGCTCAAGTTTGCAACGTTGGAATGCAACGAAAAATATGGATTTTTATTGATAATTTGTTTAATTTTATAAAACATTATACAAAATGAATGAATTTCGTTGTATTCCAACGATGCAAACTTCAACGTTATATTTTAAAACACATCCACGAGGTGAATTCCGTCGAGAACAGAGTTTGAATCATATCTGCGGAAGAGGAAAAACTTTAAACATGACACACCTATTTTCTCTGGTTGTTATTCGCCAACGAGTGACATTTGTTCCGTCACTTATTGGTTGTAGTTTGAAGCTGATTCCTCAAAGCCTGGAAACATTTCTTTCCGCAGATATCATTATGATGATGATGATGACGCGTTTTTTGTGCCGTTTAGCGAAATAACTCGTTACACTATGAGATATAATTGTATTTCAATGTATTTTCCTATGATACTGAAGTTTGCAACGTTGGAATGCATCGAAAAATGTTCGATTTTATTGAAGATTCGTTCAAATTTCAATTTCAATGTATTTCCTTATGATACTGAAGTTTGCAACGTTGGAATGCATCGGAAAATATTTGATTTTATTGAAGATTCGTTCAATTTTCAATTTCAATGTATTTCCCTATGATACTGAAGCTTGCAACGTTGGAATGCATCAAAAATATTTGATTTTATTGAAGATTCGTTCAAATTTCAATTTCAATGTATTTCCCTATGATACTCAAGTTTGCAACGTTGGAATGCATGGAAAAATGTTCGATTTTATTGAAGATTCGTTCAATTTTCAATTTCAATGTATTTCCCTATGATACTGAAGTTTGCAACGTTGGAATGCATCGAAAAATGTTCGATTCTATTGAAGATTCGTTCAATTTTCAATTTCAATGTATTTCCCTATAATACTCAAGTTTGCAACGTTGGAATGCATTGAAAAATATTTGCTTTTATTGAAGATTCGTTCAATTTTCGTTTTCAATGTATTTCCCTATGATACTGAAGTTTTGCAACGTTGGAATGCATCAAAAACATTTGATTTCATTGAAGATTCGTTCAATTTTCAATGTCGTCCAAATTTTTCGAACCGATATGCTTTTCGAATGGCAAAAATGGATCATTTTATAATCGTAATTACATTCTGCATTTGGATAATTATTTTTGTCAAATATAAAAATGAATTTCGTTGCATTTCAATGATGCAAACTTCAGAATCATAACAATTGATCATTTTATCATCGTAATTACATTCTGCATTTGAATAATGATTTTTATCAAAGATAAAAATGAATTTCGTTGCATTCCAACGATGCAAACTTTAGAGTCATTATTTCCCTATTTGTATACATAATATTATTATCATGTATTGGACCGAATGTGCGGTGGAACGACAGCGGGTGGTAAAGTACACGTAAAATCCAATACCGGGCATTAGGCTTACCAAAGTCTCATCTCCAATTTGAGTCGAGCTTTCGTGAGAGAGAACGATACTGACGGACGCACGCGAAAACGCGTTTGCCGAAATACTCGCGACGTAAGAGCGAGAGAGATTACGAAGGGATACAGCGCACACAAAAGGGGCGACCCACGCTCAACTATCCGTTCGCTATCTACATCGCGGCCTGCCTCTCATTAGCGGAACTGGTTTATCGTCGCAGTCCTGTTGGCTGCAGACTCGCGGAATCAGCCTCGTATAATTTCCCGGCTCGCTCTGGTTCAGGCAGGAGCAGATCCTTTCTTGCATTCCTACTCTTCCTCGAACTACCGCACCGCTCGGGATTCCCTTGAGGCACTATATATCGACGTATTTTGGCTCCATTCTCCACCTTTCATCGGCTAATTACACGCACAAATGATATTTTCACACGGAAAAAAAGAAACAGTAAATATCGCAGTATAAACTGCTTAAACAACAGGCTACCCACTTCATTTTACAGTCGAACAGACAATTTTCCTGTACGAACTGAGATTTTAACAGTTTCACTGGATCGTTTACAGTTCGTTACAGTTAATTCATCAATGTTTCCAGTAAAAGTGTCCAACTGTCAAAATTACATGAGATCACCGATTTTCATACTGTACGCAGCTGCAATAGTTACAGTGTTACAGTAATGACTACAGAGCGATTCATTCAATTTTACAGTGTGCCACGGTATTTTCACTATTCTTGCCACAGTTGGTAACGTTATCACCAACACACATACACACAGACGTGTGTTTAACAGCGTTGAACTGTTAAAATCAACTTTGGACTACACTGTAATTTGAGCCAATTTGGGCCCTATTGTTCAGTAAATATTGCTTTTCAATCGCTTCGAGTCCAATGTAAACCGTGTACCACTGTATTTTAAACTGTTTCTTTCTTTTCGTGTAAACTGCTCGCACAAACGGTGCCTCGCGATCCCGAATAACTTCAAATCTGCTGCTGCAACATGTTTGTTCGGAAAAGATTGCCGTTTCGAAACGAGAGAGGTCAGCGCACTTTATTACTCGATTCATCCGCAAGTAAGGATGAGGTGGTGGAGCACCGGCCTCGATCGCGGGCTTTCGATGATTTACCATCGGGACTCTGTTAAAGGGACCCCACGGCGATGATGGGCACGATATCGCCCGGGCTAATCAGTACCTTGGGCCCAAAGACTGTATCATTATCGGATCTTCCGTCACGCTTTTATATTCGCGATCCTCGTGGTATTATTCACATTCAGCAACTATTGCTTTCTCGCCCGTCTTCAATCATCGCGTCTCTCTCGCGTAATAAAAAAAAATAAACAATCCTTATTTCGTATACGTCTTGACTCTCGTCGAAGCGGATTCGCCTTGCCCCAGGCTGATGGAAGGGCAACTCGATTTCTCAATTCCCCACCGCAGAGCAGAATGAACGTTCGTTCGATCGGAACAACGCGCTTAGACAAAAAAAATGTATAAATATGTATAGATATAAAACGTTGGATCGTATCTGTAAAAACAGTAAATAAGGCAATTGCATTTTTTTTTATGTTGTCAGGGGAGAATGCAGGGGAGGCGGGTATCATCGCGGGGAATACGTGAAACGAGGCGATGAGATGGTTTAATGGAGGCCGAGGAAGCTGCAGAGCCTCCCCCCTGCGGGGTTCCGATGACCCTTCTCAAAACGCTACAATTTACCGGAGATGTATGGTCGATGATGCACCTGCCGCTCGCTGCAACTCTAGCCCACTCCGATAATCAGCACTCGTCACGCTTGTGAGATTCGCCACGATTTGCAACGAGCTCTTCGAACCAATCGAGTTTTATGATAGAAAAAAGGAGAAAATGACGCGAGAGCTACTTTGCCTCTTCGAGAGCCACACACACATACAAAACTGGAGAAATTGAAGAAATGAAACTTGCCGAGACATCGCGTTGCTGTAAAATAACAAATGATAATTTAACGACTAGTAGGGAATTACCGTGCGCTATAATTTGAAAGAAATCATAAGAAAGGGCGAAAATGGCAGCTCCGGTAATAGAGAAGAAACGCTTTTTTTGTCGAGAATGGGCTTTGATGAAGCTTTCGCATTGCCTGGAACAGAGACCAGCCTCCAAGACGTGCGGTGCGCTCATAGTCGGTGGACCGGGCAGCGGCAAAACTGCGCTTTGCGCCGAACTCGCGTGGCCATCGAGCGGTGCATCCTCCAGGCATCAAAGATCGTTGAACAGAAGATTGTTGGCGAGGCATTTTTGTCAAGCTCGAAGCGAGGCTTCCCTGTCACCGGCTCAATTCGTCAGGTCTCTCGTGGCGCAGTTGCTACAAGCGAGCGCGGACGGCATTCACTTGTCGTCGCCGACGTCGCCAACTGCCGCCAGTACCACTTCGGGACCGACGACCTCGAAAGAAGCCGTCGCCGAATCGTACGCCGAGAAATTACGAACCGATCCTGAGATCCAAGCTGCCCTTCAACCGGAAGTTCTCGATCGCGATCCGGACGATGCCCTGAAAAAAGCTCTCTTGTTTCCGCTGCTGGAAGTCGAGCCCCCAAAAAATTGTCTCTTCCTACTCGTCGACTCGATCGACGAGGGACAATTCCTAAATCCACCGCAGATGATCGGCACCAGAGATTCTCGCCGGGAGAATGACAATGTCAGCCGTACAATTGCCGAGTTACTGGCCAATCATCATCATCTTTTTCCCCAATGGCTGTTGCTCGTCTGTACCGCGAGAAGACAGAGCAAAACGATATCGCGAATGTTTACGGGTTTTCGAAAAATATCGTTGGACGATTTACGAAAGAGTCAAGTAGTTCGCGACGTTCAACAGTATATCTTGGCGAGGCTCGATCAAGAGGATGCTCTGAGACAGCACATCTCGAGGGATACCGCCGAGATGCTCAATCAGTTGCACATCAAGAGCAACGGATGTTTCCTTTACCTTGAGAAAGTTTTGGACGGGGTAGCCGAGAACTTTATCGTTTTACGTGAAATACGAGAAATACCGGGAACTCTGAACGGCCTCTATCTCTGGTTGTGCCAGAGGCTATTCAGCAGAAAACAATTTGCCAAAGTACAACCGCTATTGAACGTCATACTAGCCGCCAAATTGCCAATAACCCAAGAGACGCTTTACAAGTGCGTCAAAACGGCCAGTCCTACCATTACGATGGAAGATTTCAATCGTCGTTTGCACCTTCTTCGCCGAGTAATATCCGTCTCGCGGGCCGGTGCGCTCATGCTTTTTCACCATAGCTTTGGCGAATGGCTTCTCGACGTTAAACACTGTACGCAAAAGTATCTGTGCTCGGCGAGCGAGGGACACGCCATGCTCGCCACCTATTACACAATATGCGGACCCGATCTCAATCCCGATGAAATTTGCGTCCTCGGTCAGCATCTTCAACGAGCCATGACGAATCCTTTGGCCACTCCCGCCGGCTCCAACCTCGACTCTTATACTCTTCAGCTATTGTGGATGATTGGCTGCAGAGCTCCCGTTGACGAATGTTATCTCGACAGCTCCGAGTGCATACTCTGGCCTCGACAAGACACCAAATTACTCAGGCTGCTGGTCGATGCCGGAGCCAAACCCTCGGAAAAGGTTGTCGACGACGAAATCACCAACGACCCCGTTTCTTCTAGTCATCAGGTCAGTTTCGTTGCCGCGCATCGTTCGGCTGCCCGAAAATCATTTTTTAACCCTTCGTCGTCACTGTGGGTAGAATCGACCCAGTGACCAACTTGTGACGTAAATATTTCCTAGTTCCTGATAATGAATGAGGCTGTTATCGTCATTTAACGATAGTTTGTAGTGTCCATTGCGCATTGGCGGCGATAAGTATTACCGTCGCTAACGCTAAATCTCTAGCATCCACTCTGAAATCAACTCACTTCCAATAACGAAATTGATATGTTTTTTCAAACGCACGCTATCCTACTATTTTTTTCACAAAAGAACCAGATCTGATGAATGTCAGGTCCAAATTTTAGGCAAAAATATTGAAAATCCACAAAGTGACGATTATTTTAGTGAAAAAACTTTTTTTCCCGTTTATTTTCTTCATTTTGCATTTAAAAAAATATGTTAGCCTTGGATTTCTTTCATGAAAGATTTTCCTATCTAAACTGGAATGTCCAAGGGTTGTTGAGTAATTTTTTGAGAATTTTCGGGCCGATAGATTGGTCACAATATGGGTTCGAAAATGGACTGGGTAGAATTGACCCAGTGTGACCATCGAGATCCGTGGCAGAAGTGTGACCACGAAGGGTTAATCATTATTTTGGACGTGTTGTCGAAACAGGTATCGCAGGATGCGAGCCCTATGGACGAATCGCCCGGTGAACCACTGACCGAGTTGCTGGGAGAGAGCGGTGATATAAATCAAGCCGATTCTTGCGGTCGCACCGTACTCCATACTCTGGCCGCCGATGGTAACGCATCTTTGCTGGAATTGGCACTCGCTGCCTGTCCTCAGGTTGGTACGCGTTGGACGCTCGAGTCTCCTCTTTGAAACGAAAGGCAGGTGGAAAATCAAGTATCTGATATGAAATTCTGCTTTGTGATGCGATGTTGCAGGCAAAACTCGAGGCGACCGATCGTCACGGTCAGACACCGTTGAATCTGGCTGCCCGACACGGCTACGCGGATGTCGTTAGAGTTTTATTAGCCGCTGGAGCAAGCGCCGATCACGCCGATTGCGATGGTTGGACCGCGCTTAGAGCAGCTGCCTGGGGCGGACATACCCAGGTACATTCACAGCCAACTCTCACTTCACGAAACCACGACACTGTTACAAGTGCCTCCAAAGTTGTTAGTGTTGATTTGTTTTATTTCGTTTTATTTGTCGTGACTAATTCGCAATAAACACGCGCATCACCTTTTTTTCTCTTTTTCCCCCATAATTCTAACTCTTTGCTCCGGCTCGAGGGTGCTGGTCGAGTCGGGACGGAACGACGACGATGGTCTGTTGCTGGACGATTTCATAGGGGAAAAAAAATTGAATGTTGAAAGGCCCCGCTGCACCGCGAGTCGTTCCGTCCAGGCTCGCACTGCTGCTCGAAAGCTCGAAGAACATGTAATAAGGTTTGAGCACGTCTAAAAGATTGTGACTCGCACTCGAGACTCGAAAGAAAGTAGCTCGTCGCGCGATCAAGAGAGTCGCAAACATCCTCCTACGGTTTTATTGTTGGCCCCGTCTTCAGGTCGTTGAACAGCTCCTCGAGCACGGAGCTATGGTTGATTGCGCCGATTGGGATCAAAGAACTGCTCTGAGGGCAGCAGCGTGGGGTGGTCACGAGGACATCGTCAAAGCGCTGCTGCAACACGGAGCCGACGTCAATAGGACCGATGACGAGGGCAGAACCGCCTTGATAGCCGCTGCTTACATGGGCCATAGCGAAATTGTTGAACACCTGCTTGACTTTGGGGCAACTATTGATCATGCGGATAGCGACGGTCGTACCGCTCTGAGTGTCGCCGCGTTGTGCGTCCCGGCCAATCACGGTTACGCAAAGGTATTCTCTTGGATTGCTTTTCCGTCGCCCGCTTTTACTCCTGCTTTTTTGTTGCTGCTTTTATCGCGACGCCTTCTTCATAACATATGACTCTGAAGTTTGCATCGTTGGAATGCAACGAAACTCATTTTTATCTTCGACAAAAATATCTATTCAAATGCAGAATGTTATTACGATGGATCTTGCCATTTTTGCCATTCAAATCTTCAATAAAATTAAATATTTTTCGATGCATTCCAACGCTGCAAACTTCAGCATCATCATAATATTGGCTTTCCCGAGTTTGTCACTAATCCATTATTGTGCCTGCGCGTCTCTCAAACTTTGCAAGTATAACATTTTCTCGCCATTCGCCATTGCGTTAAATTTTTGTCAATCCACCAACCTCGTGCTCGTCAGGTTGTAACGATCCTGCTGGAAAGAGGTGCAGCGGTTGATCATCAGGACAAGGATGGAATGACTCCGCTGTTGGTTGCGGCGTTCGAAGGTCACCGAGACGTTTGCGAACTGTTGCTCGAGTACGAAGCCGACGTGGATCATTGCGACGCAACGGGACGTACTCCGTTGTGGGCTGCCGCGAGCATGGGTCATGGATCGGTTGTCGCGCTCCTTTTATTCTGGGGCTGCTACGTCGACAGCATAGACAACGAAGGTCGAACTGTTCTGAGCGTCGCTGCTGCACAAGGAGGCACCGATGTCGTCAAACAACTTCTCGACAGAGGTGACAACTTTGTCTTTTCTTTCTCCCTTTACATTTGGACCGCTTTTTTCGTCAACGCGTTTCGCTTAACTGTCGTTGCGCAGGTCTGGACGAACAACATCGTGACAATTCGGGCTGGACGCCGCTCCACTATGCCGCGTTCGAAGGCCACATTGATGTTTGCGAAGCGCTTCTAGAGGCCGGAGCAAAAGTCGACGAGGCCGACAACGATGGCAAAGGCGCTCTCATGCTCGCTGCTCAGGAAGGTCACGTGTCTTTGGTCGAGAGGCTGCTCGACCAACATGCAGCACCGATTGACCAGCATGCTCACGATGGAAAAACTGCACTGAGGTAAACCGCGCGCTATAATACATGGAAAAAAAGAAACAGTTTAAAATACAGTGGTACACAGTTTGCATTGAACTCGAAGCCATTGAAAAGCGATATTTACTGAAAAATAGGGCTCAAATTGGCTCAAATTACAGTGTAGTCCAAAGTCAATTTTAACAGTTTAACACTGTTAAACACACGTTTGTGTGTATGTGTGTTGGTGATAACGTCACCAACTGTGGAAAGAATAGTGAAAATACCGTGCCACACTGTAAAATTGAATGAATCGCTCTGTAGTCATTACTGTAACACTGTAACTATTGAAGCTGCGTTACAGTATGAAAATCGATGATCTTATGTAATTTTGACAGTTGAACACTTTTACTGGAAACATTGATGAATTAACTGTAACGAACTGTAAACGATCCAGTGAAACTGTTGAAATCTCAGTTCGTACAGGAAAATTCTCTGTTCGACTGCAAAATAAAGTGGGTAGCCTGTTGTTAAAGCAGTTTATACTGCGATATTTACTGTTTCTTTTTTCCGTGTATAATGAAACCTGCTCTGATTGGCTGCGATACGCAAACACCCAATCATATTTGTTTTATTCGATGTAACAGACTGGCTGCCCTGGAAGGCCATTACGATACCGTGAAAATTTTGATTTCTCACAACGCCGACGTCAATGCCAAGGATGCCGATGGTAGGAGTACCCTTTATATACTGGCTTTGGAAAATCGACTGGCCATGGCGAGGTTTCTATTGGAACACGCTCGCGCCGACGTGGAAAGCAGAGACTCCGAGGCAAGTCGCAATTATGCCGTTTTTCTCATTCAATTGCTGCTGCAACAACAATAAGAATTCAGAGATTTTTATTTTTCCTTCATTTGACACGCAGGGCAGGACTCCGCTTCACGTAAGCGCGTGGCAAGGGCACGTCGAGATGGTTGCTCTTCTTCTTACCGACGGCAATGCCAGTGTTAACGCTTGTGACAACGAAAAAAGGACTCCGCTTCACTCGGCAGCGTGGCAAGGACACGCCGCTATCGTGAGACTACTTTTGGAACACGGTGCGACACCGGATCACACGTGCAATCAGGGTGCAACGGCCCTCGGTAAAAAAACAGAAAGTCTAATTTTACGGCTGCATAAATTTTCCGGTCGATAACTTTGCATTACTCTGTGAGCAGGAATAGCCGCGCAAGAAGGTCACGAGCACTGTGTCAGAGCGTTATTGAATCACGGAGCCGATCCAAACCATTCGGATCATTGCGGCAGAAATGCGATTAAAGTTGCCGCGAAGAGTGGCCACGACACCGTTGTCAGGTTGCTGGAGGAACACTCGGCGAATCAAAAGAGTTTGAGGCCCGGTATGAACGGCGGTAAGTTGTAACGCGCATTACATTGCTATTGTAATTGGTGCTGGGCTGACTGGCAGGTCGGGCTACAATCAAGATTATGAAACTCTGTTCAGGCGGCAGTAGCAGCGCGACTTCGGTCACATCGAATTCAACGGCTGAAACAAAACCTTCTTCGGCCATTCTGAATCCACTCTCGACTCAGTACAGTCCAGCGGAATCGCCCGATTCGACGAAACGCAGGAGCTGCGTATCGTTGGGCAATAATTCGAGCAACAGCAAATCCAGCAGCAATCTGACCGGCAGTACCAAGAGCGATCAAGGCAAATTCGGACAAAATCCAATGGTCAATCAAGTTATTAAAGTGAGTCAAGAGTTTGTCAAGTTTTTATGGCACTGAAGTTTGCAACGTTGAAGTGCAACGAAAAATGCGTTTTCCTATTAATTGTTTGTTTCAATAACAAAAACTATGCAAATTTTTGTTCTCGTATTGTCTTCGAATCGTAAAAAAAGTCGTTTTATTATTCCAACTAAATATTGAATGATAATCACGAGCTCTGCTCAAGGAAAAACCGAATTTCGTTGCATTCCAACGATGCAAACTTGAACGTCATCCGTTTTCGTTGTTTTCCCGTTGTACCAATATTGATGGTGATGATAATCAACTCGACAGGCACCATTATCGTTTACGCAACAATTGCAACAGTGCTCGAGGGGCGCCAAGAGTCGACCGCTCAGTAAATTATTGTCACCGTTGAAGAGCGAGCCGCAAAGTCCGATCTACGCCTCACCGCCTCATTCCCCGTTGAGCGACAGTCTCATTCCTTACTCACCGACCAACACCAGTCCACCGAGCGCTCAGACCGCTGCCAGTGTCATACAGAGTCAGCTGGGAGTTTCTCTGTTGACCGGCAATCAGAGCATACAGTACAAGCCGCAGAGCGGTGGTTTCAATAACCCCGCAGTTATATACGAACCCATTGATATTAAAACCGAATTGATCGATGGCAGCAAAGACGTTGTACCCAAACCGTTTGAGCTGACCAACGAAATGCTCGGCTTGAAAATCTCCAGCAAGCAGGACAAGAAAAACGGTCTCGATGACAAAAGAAATTCTGCCGACACTCATTTCACCAGAGACACCCACATGAGGATCATTTTGGGAAATAGTGGAGCGGGCGTCGGTCGGAATGTCAAACACACGGAGCACACCAGCAGGTGATTTATTTTTCGGAACGCCTCTTTTTTTCATTTTCTCCAAGAGCCAAGAGCCGGAGCTCATCGAATATTTTTATCTTTTAGCGCCAGCAACGCCAAGCCAAAACGCAACGGTTTAGTTTCAAATCCAGCAATGAGACTGGTGGCCGGAGTCAGAAACGGTTTTGAGAACGCGACCAACAGAAACAAGCCTATAACGACGAGGGTCAACGGATTCCAGTGGAAGGCCGAGACGCGAAAAGAGACACCTTTGTAGGAGCAGGTATTTTTCAATTCCATCTGCTGCGCGCTAATTCCTCCAGACAATGATAAAACCAACTTACACCATCAACTGTCTTTTCATTATTATTTTAAGGTAGCAAAGTTAGCACGAACCGCTCGTCGATACTTACGGAGCCACTATAATAGGTGGAAAAATGTACTCAGTGAAAAAACGAAAGTCAATAAATCGTTTTTTTTTTCCTTTTCTTTGAGCATAATCAAATGAGTCTCAACGGAGGAAGTTTTAATCCAAGAAATTAAAAAGAAAAAAGAAACCTTTGAAAACTCTGTATGGAGCAGAAAAAGAAAAATCGTCATCACTACGGGAATAAACGAAACTGCATAACACACACGTAATACCAAAAATATTAAACTGCATAGAGATGTATGTAGAAAAGCATATAGAAACGTAATATTACGAATTACAAGTTTGTATAAATGTAACGTTAATAAAATTCTTTATCGATCTCACTAATACTACGAAATATCGATCAGCAAAACTGTCGGAATCTCGAGATTTCATTTCAATCTTGCATTTTTTTCGTTTTTCTCTATTTTTTTTCGTTTTTTTTTCTTTTTCTTTCTTCTTTTTCTAGTGTTTACCGAAAATGAGAAACATATTAGCATTGAGATTTTCGTCAGAAGACTGGATGCGTACGAAGCGACTTTGTGATGTTTAAGACAAATAGACAAATGATGTAAGCAAATGTAAAGATATTGTAAAAAAAATATATATATACATATACACATGGTTGATGATCAAGTTATGAGAGCTGCTGCGAGACCCAAATCGAACGGTAAACGGTTTGTCCAATCAATCCATGATTTTCGGCCGATTTTGTCAACTTTTTGAAACGAAACTCTGTACTCGGCTGTAGAGAGAGAGAGGGAGAGAGAGGGAGACAAAAGGCAGGACATTTTTTCAACGATCTACTGATGTCCGAGTTTTTAGTTATTTGAAGAAAAACAACTTTGATTCTAATTTGATCATCCGCTGTATAAATACGTGTGTATGTCTGTTGAGGGAATGAGAGCCTCGACACGAGGAAAGCCTGATTATGCTAAATATACGTAAGATTATGGCCTGAAAGTGGAGAGCCTTTGTAAATACACCGATTTATGTATTGATGAGCATGACCATATTTATTATTATATATTGTAGTAGATGAGAAGAAATAAATGATGAACAATTATTGAAACGATTTGCGAAATTTCCATCCTGTTGCGTTCACAGGACTGACTCCTCTGATTCCTTTCTATTTTTTAATAACAACATTTCTCATTTTATTAACTGGTCGTCGCTTTTGTCGATTCCCATTTCTTCACCCATTTGGCATTGACTCACACATCGAGGAAAGAAGGAGGTTTGGAAAAAATCAAACGACAAAATTTCGCACAAAAATGAATTCTGGTCTAGTTTACCGTCGAACTCACCAAATTCCGATTCAGAGCGAGATCATAGCAAAGAGCCGGATCCGCTTCATAATGCATACGGTCCAGCGTACCGAATGCGACCGAATTAACTATCTTTCCTTCCGTCGGTAAGGGTCCGACCGATGGTAAGTCATGCCTAGCAGAATCTGCTTTATCCCTGTCAATATACTTACCCACGATGGATACGTGAACAATGGGGATTACTGATGGTTGGTTAAGTAGCAAACTTCTTGAGAAGGTTTAAAATTTGTCATTTTAATCGATTCGTCAATAATCGGTAGCCGTGAAGCTCAGTTTCACGCGTAATGTGTACAAAAATAGTATGAAATGAAATCCAAATCGTCTTTTTTGCTTTTAGTAATAATCTTCGCATTCTTCCCAGCCATAGTAATTAATGGACGCTGAGGAACTGATGACGTTTTTTACGGTAATAATTATCAGCTATTAGCGATGAGCCAAACCAACACACCAAAAAATAGCATTCCTCCGAGATCCTTAGCAATCAATGATGAAGCAGCAGCTTGTTTATGATGTCAGAGAATTGCATGTTCGAGATTAAAATAAAAGAGTTTGTTACTGGCTTCGGTCACTGACCACGCCGATGACATATCCACCGGGTGGTCCGGAAACGACTAAATTATATCACAAGCATACTAAGCACGTCATCTAGGTCTGTTGTGCTACTGTAAAAACCATTATATGTCGTAATATTTCGTAATAATTCCTATGGACCAAAAATTGAGCACATATCTCTCGAATCAAATCTCAATGATTCTGGAATGATGTGATTTGTTTATAACGACTGCGTATCCGATGGTTTTTTTTTAGCGAGTAACGAAAAATACGATTTCCTATTCATTTTTTGTTCAATTTCAAAAACCATGACAATTTTCATATCGATTTTGTGTCTGGATCCTAAAACAAGATCGTTTCAGTGTCCTGGCGAAATAGTGAATCAAAATTCTCAATAAAAAACAGAATTTCGTTGCATATTCCAACGATGCAAACTTCAACATCATAATCTGGCTGTAGATTCTGTAATGAAATCTTGAATTCTCCTCACCAAACTCATAACTTCGAATCATTCGTGGTAATTTGTATTAATTCGGATTTTTAAAATAATTTTCAAATGGATTGAAATTGATGGGATTTTTAGGGTTAGTGAAACGTATATTCGTGACATACATGATGGATAATCGAGGAAAATATCTTCTTGACGATACTATACACAGCAGCCACCACGTGCTATGGGAATCAAAGGCGATAGAGTAGAAACGCGCGGAATTGTCATTAAAGGCAGATGTGTGGAAGTTGGCATTCCGTCGAGGCACGATGCTCTATACATTTGCATCGGTGCATGCAAGTATTGCAATAATATGTGCCAAAAAAAGGATGTATTTGAGATATTCGTACACAAAGACAGCAGCGAGTGAACAGTTACAATTTGCACAGATGATTCCAAATGAACGCACGCACAGCGTGAATATAGAGAAATATATATGAATGCGTATAAACTTTTATCGTTCATTTACACAACCTTCCATGTGTACGTTAGAATGAGAGAGGGGTAAAGATGTTGCTTGAATAGGAAAAGAAGAAATCGCTAGTGATGCAGCTTATGAAAGTGCAGTAAGTGTTCCAGTACGTCGATAACACTCGTACGTGAGGCAATGTTCTTTTAGTCTCGGCTCGTATCTGCAATAATCGTAAGATCGTTGTACCGATCTCGATCGAAAGTTTTGAAGCTTTGGAATCAATCGTTTCTTACTAAAACCTTAGAAATTTGGCTCGAAAAAGTATTCCGGAAAATAAGAATGATTTGAAATTAATCGCGGAAAGTAGCATGCGATCTGACGACGCTAAACGACCATGGAAAACGAGACCCCTCGTCGTCCGCGTTGCGAAAAAATGTTTATTCCTACACGTCCTCGTGATGGCAATCGTTCACGCGCGAACGAGCGGTGTCGAAGCACAATTTACGGACTTTGGTAAGTACCATTTAGTTTCTCCCTTTCTTTGGGATTTTCGCGAGAGTAAAGCTGCCTGTGTATAGTTTCTGTATCCCGAGGAAACGCAAATCAAAGTTTTTGGATGATGCACTAATTTTAAATGGTCCAAAGTTTCCTATCATCACATGCACCACAAGTGCCGCCTATACAAAGTCACCTAATTATGTATATTCATTACGCTCGGTCTCGAAAAAAAACTTTAACCAATAGTCCAAGAGGGTACATTGTTTAGCAAGTGAGAGATTATGAAGATGGTTGGAATGCTTCTGCTTCGATGCCGCATAATATGTCACGCGACACGATAGTATCGTAAAGATACAGTATGGATCGGTAAAATAAAATACGTCAATGTGATTGCTCTAGAATTTCAATGCATCTTTAAAGAGTCACACAACGCGACTGAGTGAGTTTAAGTGAGTTCCATTGTATTAATTGGGTTGCGTGTCTAGGCGGGTAGCCATGTGAAAATAATGCAAAAGTATAGACATGTGTATACATACATTTTCATATTTATACACATTAGCCCCGGATGACTAGTCCGTGCTTACTCGAAATTGGTCCAAGCGTTTATTAAAGCGAACAGACTAACGTACCGTAAGGTCTACGAGGTTACTAGGCTCATTGATCATATACCATGGATGCGGCATGGCAATATCATGCGCTTCTGTCGTTACCACACTTGCACCCTTAATTAGCCACATGCAATAAGCATACTTAGCATATGAGCTCAGATATGAGGCGAGATCAGACAGTTTAATAAAATAATGTGCATGGGTTTAGCACGAATTATCATGCGCGACAATTGCACGTATTGAATTGGATCGACGATGGCTTCTACCGGAGGCTTCGGAGAATTAGTATCCACGCACTCATCTGATCAATCATTCTTGTTAATCATATGAAACTCTAACGGATGATCCCGGATGTGACAATTTTCCAATTATAAACAGTACCCAAGTACAAACTTGAATCAATATTTCATCTAAAATCTTGATGGATAATTATTTCGTTAGCTTTTGCGACGTAATTGTCTTGAGATTTACATTTTTTCCAACATCAGAGTTGATCTATTGATTCATTCAATTATAAGGTCAGGAGATTGTCGATCTACTGGAAAGCACAGGAATGCACGAGGAGCCAACCGGAGTAACTCCAAAAACAAGTCGTTGTGGGAACAATGGAACGACTGCTTATGAGATTGGCGAAGCTGCGTTATTGACGGCTAACACGATAACTCTCTTTCCCAATGGTTTTCCGCAAGATTTTTCCATCCTCATAGCGGCCAAGCCCAAACTCCGTAAGTCGGACTTGAATGACGCGATCAACTTGTTGGTGGCTTGTGCGTGTGTTTTTTTTTTTTATTAATTAGAAATCGTTTATCTCGATCGTATCATTAGATTCTCCGGTATCAACGTTGTTCACCGTATACAGTGACAATGGCGAAGAACAGTTGGTCGTTTCTCTGGGAAACGATGTTACACTTTTGTACAACACTGTGCCCGACGAAATTGTCGATACCATTTCATTTGGTATTAACGTCGCTGATGGCAATTGGCATCGATTGGGCTTTAGCTTGAAAGGCGACGCTGTGACCCTTGTCATCGATCAGGGAACGCAAATTACACGTGAACTCCAAAGAGACTTGAAAACTGCGATAACTACGAGCGGAATTGTGATTATCGGACAACAACTGGTTGACGGAAATTTGTATATGGTTTGTAGAATTTCACGGTTCGAAACCGCGCCCTCGATTTGAGAAAAGTTGCCAACGTTACCAAATTCATTTTGATATGTTTTGCGTAGGGTGAAATCGAAATGCTCAAGATTGCGCCAACTCCCGATGCTGCGTACGAAATTTCGACCATTTTTGCGCCCAATTGTACCACAAAACAGGGACAAAGGTAAAACTTTTCCAAGCTCTATATTTCGTATATTTCAATGGTTAAAAAACATCCAGTTTACAGCACAAACATCGTCTCATTATCAAATATAGTTCTCTACTGTCTATACACAGTTTCACGAGCAGCTTTCACGATCGAACTTTACGGAATTCCACGAGAGTCGGATTGGCCATGGATTATGAATACTCGGACGAATTGACTGAAAGTACTGCTTCGTCTGAGGACGATGACGACGATGAATATTCTCCTGGTGAGCCAAGCATTTTAACTGGCCCTCCTTCAACGGCTTCCGATGAGTTTTCAACAATACGAGGCGTAATACGATTCTTTTAATAAGTATAATCAAGTAAATCTGTACAATGTTGCTTTGAAAATTTGTTGCTCAATTTATTTTCAATGTATAGAGTTTCATCGACTCGGATCCGACCTTACTTCCTGATTACTCCACCATCACATCGTACGGTCAAGATTGGGCCAACAAATTATCAACCGACTCGCCATCAATTACTAGTAGTGATGGATCATACTACACGAACTATGGATATTATAACGGCGTTCGTGGGCCTCCGGGTCCGCGGGGTTTTCCTGGTCCTCCGGGAATCCCTGGAGTTCCAGGGCAAAAGGGAGAACCGGGTCGTGATGGTCTTGGAGGAACAGAAGGTGCTCCAGGACCCCCTGGTCACGTGTTCATGATACCTCTGAATCAGCAAAACGGAGAGAAAGGGCCGGACGCGCAGACAGACGTGCTCAGACAATTATTGTCGCAGCACATGCTGGCGATGCGTGGAATAGAAGGTCCCATGGGACTGACGGGTGTTCCCGGACCAGACGGTCCTCCAGGAGCCCAGGGTTCGAAAGGTGAATCGGGTGATATAGGAGAACCAGGGCCTCGAGGTGAAACAGGTGAAATATATACAACAAATCGTCATAATCAAACGTTACATGATTGTTCTGATTTGTTTTGTCGGGATTTCTGTCGCCCCCAAGGTCCACCGGGAAATCCTGGCCGTGAAGGGAAACGTGGTAGACCTGGAAGAGATGGTGATCGAGGGCTCACTGGGCAGCAAGGAGTAAAGGGTGAACAAGGATCGCCAGGATTGCCCGGTTTACCCGGCGACAAAGGTGAAAGAGGAGCCACTGGTGCTGTAGGCGATCAAGGCTTACCAGGTGCAGTTTTTAACAATATTTCTCTACTCTGATTATGGTACTGCGGTAACGCGAATCGGTGTACAAAATTAATGAATGAGAACAAGCAACTGGCCCAACCCGGATCTTGTATAGAATTTCGTCAATTAATGTTTAGGTCACGAAGGCTTGCAGGGCGAGGATGGTCCACCAGGATTAGTTGGTTTACCCGGAGAAATGGTGCGTATTCATCTTACTTGTGAGGTTAATTTGCATTGACATTTGGATTTGAATCGATATAGGGACCAAGAGGCTTTAGTGGACCACGAGGATTTCCTGGCCTGCCGGGCAATCCTGGAATTCCAGGAAGCGAAGGGCCACCAGGCCCTAAAGGCAACGGCGGACCTCCAGGACCATCTGGACAAGCCGGACAGAACGGCCCCCCTGGACCTATCGGACCGCCCGGCCCGCAAGGACCTCTAGGACCGACTGGCTTAGTTGTAAATAGCATTGTGTTCGTATTATGTTTTACACAGAAATTTCTTTACAATTATATTTCCTCGTGTTGCCTCAGGGGCCTCAAGGCAAACATGGCATCCCTGGGCTACCAGGTGCAGACGGATCTCCAGGACATCCGGGAAATGCTGGAGTTCCCGGAACGAAAGGCGATCAGGGGTTACAAGGCCCTCAGGGTCCTATAGGATTTCCTGGAGTTCGTGGCATGAAAGGTGATGAGGGTAAACGTGGTGCAGTAGGCGATCGTGGCGATAAAGGGGATAGAGGCTTGGAAGGTGATAAGGGAGATATGGGTGCCAAAGGTAGCATAGGTCCTCCCGGACCTCAAGGTATTCCTGGTTTGGAAGGTCTTGAAGGTCTCAAAGGAATGGAAGGTCCGCGTGGTGAGACCGGGCCAACTGGTTTGCCTGGTGAAAAGGGAAAAATCGGGATTCCTGGCTTTCCTGGATATCCAGGAAATGTCGGTGACAAAGGTGACAAAGGCCAAACCGGTCGACAGGGATCCATAGGAGACAAGGGAGAAAGGGTAAGGGTTTTGCTTCTAAATGTTCAAGCATAGTCAGATGGCATGTTAAGTTACCGTTACTGTGTGCGATATTGCTATGTCCGTAGGGTCATACAGGATCACCTGGAGAACGAGGAGAAGCTGGTCCTCGGGTAACATTTCGTAATGTTTATGACTCCACCACTCTATCAATGAAAACTGTTTACAAAGCTAATTATCTCCGAAGGGATTTAGAGGAGCTCGCGGCAGAAGAGGATCCGAAGGAATGCCTGGACCGAAAGGTGATACTGGTCAGCCAGGAAGTCCGGGACCACAAGGGGAACAGGGCCTGCCGGGAGTAGAAGGACCGCGGGGATTCGCTGGTCCTCCAGGTCAGGCTGGGCTCGATGGAAAAGATGGAATCGCTGGACCACCTGGTGAACGGGGTCCTGTGGGAGAATCTGGTCCTCCTGGACCCGCTGGCCTA
Organism: Diadegma fenestrale; assembly: GCA_037043255.1. Taxonomy (NCBI): domain Eukaryota; kingdom Metazoa; phylum Arthropoda; class Insecta; order Hymenoptera; family Ichneumonidae; genus Diadegma; species Diadegma fenestrale. The sequence continues at coordinate 34,972,698 of CM073309.1, read as the reverse complement.
CCTGGTGTCGTCGGTACGTACTTGCCAGCATAACATTTTTTCTATAATTGAACATAACTGAAGTAATATGGTCACAATTGAATTATCGTAGGTCCCTCTGGACCAGCCGGTGAAGCTGGCCAACCCGGCGAATCTGGTCTGCCTGGGAATCCAGGCGTACCTGGAGAGCCTGGACCAGCCGGTGAAAAAGGCAATGAAGGACCTAATGGCCCACCAGGTCCGCCTGGAAAAGATGGACCTCCAGGGACTGGCGGTTTGCCTGGATTTCCTGGAGATAGGGGACACGACGGGGCGCCTGGAATACCAGGGTTAAAAGGAGAAATGGGAATCGCTGGTCCTCCGGGTGCCACAGGAGATAAAGGCAGCCAGGGAGAACCTGGCAAAGACGGCATAATTGGGCCGGAAGGACGTTCAGGACCCAAAGGTCCTCCCGGTCCTGTAGGACCCAAAGGCGAGACGGTATGAAAGCGCAGTTGTAATTTGTTGCAACGGGTATCCGGATAATGCGGATCATTATTACAGGGTGAACCAGGTATTTCCGGACCCATAGGCAGAGATGGTTCACCTGGACAGCGTGGATTGCCAGGATCACCAGGGCCGATAGGCGTTCCTGGTGAAGATGGAGATAAGGGCGAGCTCGGTCCACCAGGAGAAAAAGGCTTCAAAGGATCGCGAGGGGAAGTTGTAAGTTCATCACACATTGAAGAACCACCAAAGATTCAGGTATGCCATTTATGTTTACTAAACTCGTAAATGTAACTCGTTTCGTCTGATTATGAATAGGGATCACCAGGGCCTTCTGGATCACAAGGGATACGAGGTGAACCAGGTCTTACAGGTCCTCCCGGTGAAAAAGGCCCGCCGGGAGAAATTGGTATGCAGTGAAGCACTTTTTGCCAAGCGACCATTTTCATTTTCTATTAATCTATTGAGCGGTTTCATCGATACGCACATTTTACAGGCAGACGTGGAACAAAGGGAGAGGATGGGCCAGTTGGCGTACCAGGTCCTGCAGGTCCTATAGGGCTTCAAGGTTTACCGGGCCCCCCAGGACTGAAAGGAGAAGTGGGTGACGTTGGAGGTGTCGGGCCCGTTGGGCCACCAGGGACTCCTGGAGAGCAGGGCCCCAGAGGAATTAAGGGAATCGAAGGGATTCAGGGACCTCCGGGTCCTGAGGGAAACTTGGGAGCCAAGGGTGATGCTGGAAATCCGGGATCACCGGGAGCGCCAGGCCTAGAAGGAAGACCCGTACGAGTATTTTCCTAAATAACCATTCCAGTCGATTATTTGCAATCTTTCATACAAATTCAGCTGTTGGTCCATTCCGTCATTCGATGAAATAGTTTGATTTAACTCGAACGCATTTTTCCACGACCAGGGCGAATTGGGTGCACCAGGACCGAAAGGTGAAGATGGTAAAACTGGTCCAGCCGGGCCATCTGGGGAACGTGGAATCCCCGGCCCAGAAGGGCCGAAAGGAAATCTTGGTCCTCCAGGATTTCCTGGTACACCTGGAGAGCCCGGTCTTGTAGGAGCCAAAGGTGAACCCGGCAAGGATGGTGATGAAGGACCGCCCGGTGCACTGGGACCGCCTGGTGAGATGGGACCATCTGGAAAGGAAGGCTCTGCCGGCATTCCCGGAAAACCTGTACGTGAGCAAAGAGCAACTCAGTTCGAATCAAGTTTTTATCAGCAGATTGACGCTCACGTCAACAGATTTTAACTAAGCAGTATTTACACGAATCACAGGGCTCGGAAGGTCCAGCTGGTTTACAAGGGCACCCAGGCCCTCCGGGTGAAAAGGGTGACTCTGGTTCGGTAGGTCCAGTAGGAAACCCAGGTCTACCAGGAATGCAAGGATTGCCAGGTCCCAAGGGTTCGCAAGGGCTGGTTGGTCAGCCTGGAACATCCGGAGAAAGCGGTGCTCCTGGTATGCCCGGCAGTGACGGACTACCCGGTTCGATTGGCCCAGCAGGTCCGAAGGGCCAACGCGGAGACCGCGGTCGCCGGGGGATCAAAGGTCATCGGGGAGAAATCGGTTTGGTTGGCATCAAGGGAGAACAAGGAGAAAAAGGTGAGAAAGGAATGAGAGGCGTTCTAGGACCGGAAGGGCCGAAAGGGAGCCGTGGTCCGGATGGTCCACAAGGATTGAAGGGCAATGATGGCCCTCCTGGCCTTCCGGGAATGGAGGGGCCACCAGGACTAAAAGGAATTATGGGGAACGACGGTGTGAAAGGTGATGTGGGCCCACCGGGCCCTCCAGGGCCTCCTGGTCCTCCGGCAGAGCAGCCAATGATTCCTCCGGAGCTGCTCTTTACCCGCGAAGAGTTGACTCGGCGGCGGCGTCGACAAGCAGGAGAGGAGTGAGTAACCATCACTGTTTGTAGTTTCCAAACTTTTATCTCCTACGTAAGGACGGCTTCGATTCCCACAGAGACTTGGTTTTCCATATTTCCAATCAGCATCTAAAATTTTCGATTTCTGATTTTTATAATGTAAGCAGCGACTACGAGAAACCCGATGACTACGATGAAAAATCAAAAACCCTAGAGAATGATGATGAAGAATTGGGCCCTAAATTTTTGGACATGTACAGCTCGATATATTCGATGAGACAAGATTTAGACCGAATGAGAAAACCTATCGGCAGTCGAGAAAATCCTGCTAGAACATGCAAAGATCTTCATTTTGGACATCCGCATTATCATGATGGTATAGTTCGAGTCTTTGTCATAAAGCGGTTGCATGACAACTGAAAGTGAATATATTTTTGTTCATACGTGTCTGGCTCCTTGCTGAAAACTAGGATGGTACTGGATTGATCCAAATCTGGGCATGCCGGATGATGCGGTTTACGTTTACTGCAATATGACAGCTTCCGGAGAGACGTGCGTCTTTCCTGACATCCACAGTAGCCAAATGCCAAACATTCCGTGGAAGAAAGACAATGGGAAAAACGATTGGTACTCGAAACTCCGCGGTGGATTTCGGGTGATTATGTTGCCTTATGAATATACTTTAGTTTTTTTGGAATTTGAATAATAACGACTCCCGGTCTTTCTTTTTAGATAACTTATGAAACTATCGGTGTCGTCCAAATGACTTTCCTGAGACTTTTGAGCGAGGAAGGATATCAAAATTTTACGTACACGTGCATTAATAGCGCAGCATGGTCCAGCCCACCGGATTACAAGCACAATGTATCGATGAAGTTGCTTGGCGACAACGAGGTAGAATTTTCGTATAATCGGACTCGTCCTCAAGTCTTAACCGACGGTTGCAAAAGTCGAAAAGACAATGGGGAGACTGTATTTCTCATAAGGACAAGCAAACTTGAACAATTGCCGCTGATCGATTTCTATCCCATTGATTATGGATTGCCTCATCAAGCTTTCGGTTTTTCTACCGGCCCATTCTGTTTAAAGTGAATCGAGTCACACGCTTTCGGAACAAACCTGCCAACAGTACAGCCCTCGATTGAGGTAGGCGATTGCCAGCAATTTACTTAATAATAAGTGCCAGGTTCATTATCCATGCAGTAAAATACCTTTTCAAATTCGTCAATGAGCCATATGGATAGATTTACAAAGCCTTGAGAAGTGCAAAACTTGAAATATATGAATGCGAATATTTTTTACCGATCCCAAGCTTTTTTTTCTGTACAGGCCATAAATAATTTTTTGTATATTTATAATATAAGCAGAATCAAAATTCTATCGAAAGTCTTTGGAATATTTATTTACTCCTATTGCCCATGGGACAAGCCTGACTAGTGAAACCCATGAAAATGCTCCCTTACCTCAATGTTTTAACTCTCGAGCGATTCTAAGTTGGTTCCGTGGTGTAGCGGTTATCACGTCTGCTTTACACGCAGAAGGTCGCCAGTTCGATCCCGGCCGGAACCACATTATTTTTTGTTTTTTTCCCGATTTTCCGTTCATATTTTGATTGGACAACAGCGAAGATGATTTATTTCTTAGTTATTAACTTTACAAAGTGGAACGTTTGGGTAATTCTAATCAAGTTATTTATTTATAGTCAAGCCGGGTCGCAATATGTTAGTAATCTTAGGTCTCTTAATTTCCAATTGCTATATTGAATTGCTGAGATCGAAAGCTGTGAGATATACTGCTCCAGCGAGCTCCTTATATCGATTCGGTTGTCTTTCTGAAGTGTGAAAAGATCCGAGAGTGCAAGAATCCGCGAGAATGGATGAGAGCTGGTTGCGTGGGTGAGTCGTGAGAAAATTGACAGTTGGCTGGCTTGTCTCGTGGTGGTCGAGACGGTTCGCGACTTTACTGACAATAAAACCAAGTAGCAACGTGAAAACTACCCTTCAGATATTTCTATAATTCTCAAATCACATTTATGCCATTTGTTGATAATATTTTCAAAACATTTCACCCAACTGCATGGAAAATAAAATGCCGTAGTATCCGCAGTTTTCTATCAATTCCGACAACATTCGCAAAGAACGACGAGCCGGTGTAGATTAACATCTGTGCAAAACGGCAGCCCTGTAGCTCAAACCGTGAGCTGCAGGGCGTTTTGAGACATTTTAGGCATATTGACATTGAAAACTGGAAAAAAAAATAATTCATCGTCACATAGCTTCCTCTATGAGGAAGCAAAAAATGAAAATTCATCATTTTTTTGATTTTATAAAGAAAAAAAAAATGATTGCACTTTTATAAATATTAAAGGAGTTGTCATGGCGACAACACCAAGATTGGCAATATATATACGATATAATGGTATACCGATGTATAGCCCATCAGGATGTACTACAGTATAGTTGCAACGCGAGACACATTTCTTGCGTCTGAGCGTGAAATCTTTTTCTCCTTCGGATAGCTGAGTGCCGCGCTTCTGCACTCGAGTGTTTCGTTCGGGGGAGGGTGAGTGAAGGGGGATAAAAGGTTTCCTTGTTTAACAAAATAGCGTCGCCGAACCATTAGCCCGACCGCTGTCGTTTCAGTGCGATTCTCTGCTCTCGGCGTATCTTCGAGGGGAATTTTCTGTACGATTTTATTCGATCCACAGTTAAGATCTTTAGACCGCACGGATCGCAACTTACTCTCCTATTTGTAATGTCAGACCTTTCCACATTTTCCTTATGAAAAAACGTTTTATCGGACCACGTTTTTATAGCTATTTTATTATTAATTTTTCCCATTACTCGCAATTGTTCTTTTGTCATTATTCATATTTCAACGCGAATCGTGAATCAGCAACGACTCGTCGTTGAATATTAAATGAGCTGGGTTGTATAAAAATTGAAACAGCGTGTCCCTGGAAAAATAGTAATTGTATTATAGGTAAAGCAGTCAGCGAACGCGAGTGCAATTGAGAGTTAATAAATCGACTCTTCTGGTTCGATTGGAGGTTACACCGAGTTGACTTTTGCCACTTTCCAAGTTGGCCCGCGGTTTCGCCCCCACCTTGTCGCACGACTTTTTAACTCTCTGCCTGGAAAGAAGCGACTTTTGCCAATCGAGCAAGCCTGCTTATAGGTGTGTGTCGAGGAGCTCGACGAGGGTGCATTTGTCTATATACATGTATGTACGATCATCAATTGTAAAAGCACGCCCCAAGGGTTGTTTCCAAGCAACGCCCATCGACCAATCCTCACGTTGGATTCATAAAAGTGTGCAGTCTCGCGCATGCTTTCGGGCGTGGTCTCAAAACAACCCTTGGCCGCAAGAGATCATCGGTGGATCACCGATGCCCCCTCCCCATGTTTCTCCGAAGGTAAAATCGGAGGACTCGCTACCGAGCTTTCACGACTTGAAAGCCAAAAAATCAGGAATCATAGATCACACGGTGAACCCTCGAGTGAGAGCAAACTGGTCATGATCTATTCCGACCGAATAAGATTTTCCCCGCAGTGACCAAGTTATCAAACTTATTTCGCCCGCAGATAAAAACAAAATAGTCCTCGCGCACCCTTCGCTACGATAAGTGCAGTTGCGTCTACAATATCGAGCAAAATTGAAAAATTTCATTTTGTCTCAATGTTATTCGTTCGTGTTGACAACAAAGTGGACTTTTAATAGGACTAATCGGCACCTTCGATAAGGCGTTCGATAAGTTTGTGATAAATCCAAAGGGACCATCAGCAACATCAGTGAAAAATAATCAAAGTAAGTGAACCGCAATCTTTTTTGACAGAGGGAAAAAATGAAAACCGCAAGATTGTCGTTGCAGAATAGAAATTCTTGGATTTCGGATTATTTTCATTGTGCGAAATACGAATCTCGTACCAGTCGAGAAAAAGTTTGAACAAATTGCTCACAAGTTAAACTCAAAGTGTATTTTTGAAAAAAGGTGAAAACCCAGGTTTTTTTTCCTTTTTCAGGGATTATAAAATCCTGTAAACTATTTAAAGTTCTACTCGTGAATACAGCGCCATATTTTGTGCTTTTGTTATCGAATTTGCCGAAAAAAATTGTATCCCGTATCGGACCATGAAAACTGGCCGGATAATATGGAACCTTCGTTCGTTAAGGTGATGGTGCAGTCGCTTTCTCGCTATGTGAGTGCGATAGCTGCAATTGTCTAAATTGAATATTTCTGACATGGTTTCACCAATCCGCTATCAGCGGATTTTTGCCATCGTCCTGCTGCGTACGCTGACAGAGCCGATTTTTGATTAGTCGAACGACATCGAAGAATTTTAATTTCAAAACTTCGAGGTGACTGATCCCTCATCTTAAGCGTATTTGCAAACCTGATGTAACTGCAGATTCCGACACGATGCTGAAGTTTGCATCGTTGGAATGAAACGAAATTCAGTTTTCCCTTGAGCAGAGCTCTCGATTCTTATTCAATATTTTGTTAAGACAATAAAACGATTTTTTTTAGGCCCCAAAGACAAAATGAGTACGAAAATTTGCATGGTTTTTGTTATTGAAACAAACAATTAATAGAAAAACGTATTTTTCGTTGCACTTGAACGTTGCAAACTTCAGTGCCATCATTTCGACTCAGGGGTCGCGGGCACGTGCTGGTCATCATATGAGCGGTCCTCGGGTCGCGTTGAGGTACACCGTGACTCGACGCACCTGTAAAATATGTTTTCCGGTGTCGCACCACGTAATTACAGGTTGTTGAGGATAAAGCCCATTATTATAATATCACAGTCGCGCGATATACCACGAGCATATGTCAAAGGCTTATTATAGAAGTGCAGATGTCACGGTTGAGTATCCGTCTAAATAAAATGACCGACCTGCCCCGATTTAGCAAAAATATGCCTGGAAATCAAGCAGCATAACCGATCACGAAGGTGACGAAGATTTGAACTGCGACCAATTCAAACATTGCAATCGGAATAAAGACTTTTATTTATCAAAATGATGATACGAGAGATGACGAAAATTATGAAAATTTGGAAAAGAGCCGGAGCGCTAGCATTCAAATCACTTTGAGCGACGGCTGTGTTATTTAGGCATTTTCTTATACGAAGGACTTTTCCGGATATATCAATATCAACGGTGGGTGATGCCGTCGAGCTGCTGGTCGCGCGTGGTCTATAACCCGTTCGCATATATATAGCTATTGGATAGCCGATGCAAGAGCGAGGGGCGATCGGAGTCACAGCGTGCATAACCAAGTCACCCAAGTCACGCAATCACTGTGACATTCGTGTGAAGCTAGCACGTGTTTGCGGGTACCCGGACAGCAGCAGCAGCAGCAGCGGCAGGGGACCTCAATGGAAGTCAAATTAAAATGAGCAACCAAATCATAGCTTGTTGTTTTCTTTTTTTTATTCCGCTTATTGTCGACCCATGTCCTAATGTAACTGGCGATGCTTCTAACGACCGAGAAACTGTCAACGATTACGATCGGAACATTGATAAGGTCCTTGATATGCTATATTGGCGCGCGCGGAAAGAAAACTCGCATCGTCTTGTTGTTTGTTGTTTATTAACCAGAAAGTATTTGAAAATTGCTCGCAGTCATGAATTTTTTATTCGCACGTTGATACGCGATTAAATTGGCGATGTGCGTTAATTAATGCATTTCTGCGGCGGTGTATGAAGAGAGTCAATATCGATCGACGCTCGAACACCGCGATGATGCGGTGGAGTCATGGAATAATGTCAAGTCACGGTGGATAATTCGAGAGATGTTGGTTCCAACGACGTTTCCTCGCTCATTTTTGTACCGAGATAAAGTTCGATCAGCATTTTTTATGTGAAGCAACCCATGTGTTACGTGACGATGAAAAAAATTAGCATTGAAATACAAAACCGCGCGTTATCGTTGCGTGTCCTTTCGCGGGCTCCTGCGACTCTCGAATGTTTGTTCTCAGCCCGGCCGCGTTTATAAAACCGCGCGACACCTTGCGCGAGACCCAAACTATCGGAAAGTCATCGAAACGACATTAAGCACACGAGCCTCTTCATGTTACGATACATATTTAGCTATTAATATATACCGCTACCGCTGTGCGAGGAGCTTTGTCAACGTCGTCCCATAGTGTGATCGATGCGGCTTACATTATTCAAATCTTTCGCGTATAGAACGCAATTCGCACATGTAACATTTCATACTCGCATGCATCCTTTCATTTTTCGTTTTTCGCCCTGCACACGGAGCAAAATATCCCGCTAAAATTCGTAGATTAACCAGAGCAGCAGAAAACAAAGACTCATCCATCGCTCTTGCTATTTCTATATTAATTTTACGAGTCTAAAGCCGAATATAAATTATGTAACTGATCGCAATCATTAGTATCAAAATCGAGGACTCTGAAGTTTGCATCGTTGGCATGCAACGAAATTCGTTTTTTATCCTTCGCAAAATAATAATTCAAGCGCAGAATGTAATTACGATGATAAAATGATCGATTTTTGCGACCCGAAGAGCATATTGGCTTGAAAATTTTGGATGACATTGAAAATTCAACGAATTATCAATAAAATGAAATATTTTTCGTTGCATTCCAACGATGCAAACTTCAGCATCGTCAAAATCGATGGTACGAGCGAATAAAATACTTAAAAATAATCGAAAACAAATAAAGTAGTCTATTAAAAAACGATTTATTCCGTTTACCGAACTCGCTATCCCTAACGCCGGTTGTCGAAGGTTTTACCCCAATTTTTCTTTTTTTTTGCCCTCTCGTCGACATCTCGACTTTTCGACGTAACGTATGTACGGAACATATGTTGCCGGTCCGGAGTCGCGTGGGTCACGCTCTTGGTACACATGTGGACAGACACTGGAAAACAAAGTCAAATAATTCGCCCCTCAATCGCGACCTACCCCCCGCGTAATTGCACTCTGCCCTGGTGCATGGAAACCCTTTTGCTGCAATTTAAACATAGGGTGACCTACCTCTGCCCCATATCGGACATATTTTCGTTAATAGACGCGCAGAGATGTGTACGCAACGCCTGCAGAACTTTTCAAAAGGGTTGTAATAATGCAAAAGACTTTTCGCACTGCGCCTTTTGTTGCGCGGTCTGAATTTTGTTTTTTCGAGAAAAAAAAATATTTTCGCATCTCGGAGGAGCTGAATTACGGAGTACGGAGGCGTGCGCGCTATTGCCGTCGGTTTATCGCAAACGGCAACTACACGATGGAGGAAAATGGTGCAGGTTTCGCCTGCTGGCGGACTCGTGGTCGAGAAAGCGGTATTTCTACGAGCAGGAGACTTTTGCGCGTTATTCAATGGAAAGCTATATAGAGGAGAAGAGAGAGAGAGAGAGCAGCGAAGAAGGAATAGCCTTTGCTCTGCTCGCTCGTGTGTATATCGTGTGTCCGAGTCGATCGAGGCTGCTGGTCCGTCGCCTCGTGCGGTCGTTGCATTATTGAGCCTGGGAAACCTACAGGTGGCTAGCTTCTGGTTGCCGGTTATGGCAGCGCGCGTTCGCGGTCTCTATGGCGGTCTCCTATTAGCGTGAAAAAGGACCCTTTGCGCCCACGCCAGGAACGCCCCGAGAGGCTCGCGAACGGCGAACGGTGAACGGCGAACGGCGACCGCGGCGAGGCATGATTGCCACGGAGGGTGAAAAAAGGCCGCGCGAGAAGGAAAAGCAGGATATAACCTCGTAAAAGTCACTTGTATGTATTTATGAAAACGCACCCGCGTACACGTAAACACAACGACATGTAATAATCATTCGTACGTGTACAGAAAAAGTGGCGCGCGATACCGGACCAACAATTTGTCTTTTCGTATAGAATTTCTTGATATTTTGACACCATGTGACATGCACACACACGATGGTTTTTTACAATTACGCAATTCCACACCGTAAGCAAAATTATTAAATCCGAATATTTGTTTCCATATAACCTGCTCTCGTTACGTTCCATGCAAACTCTCGCTGGATCAAATTAATAAACCCCTCGCCATCATGCAAGAGCAGTGCGGAAAAAAAGAAACAGTAAATATCGCAGTATAAACTGCTTAAACAACAGGCTACCCACTTTATTTTACAGTCGAACAGACAATTTTCCTGTACGAACTGAGATTTTAACAGTTTCACTGGATCGTTTACAGTTCGTTACAGTTAATTCATCAATGTTTCCAGCAAAAGTGTTCTACTGTCAAAATTACATGAGATCACCGATTTTCATACTGTACGCAGCTGCGATAGTTACAGTTTTACAGTAATGACTACAGAGCGATTCATTCAATTTTACAGTGTGGCACGGTATTTTCACTATTCTTTCCACAGTTGGTGACGTTATCACCAACACACATACACACAGACGTGTGTTTAACAGTGTTGAACTGTTAAAATTAACTTTGGACTACACTGTAATTTGAGCCAATTTGGGCCCTATTTTTCAGTAAATACCGCTTTTTAATCGCTTCGAGTCCAATGTAAACTGTGTACCACTGTATTTTAAACTGTTTCTTTTTTTCCGTGAGGGTGCAAATTTGCATCGAAGAAAACTTTGAAAACTCGCGTCCATGCATGCATGTGGTGGTGTCGTAACTATGGATTAAGAATAGCGATCTCTCGAAAGATTGTTAATAATAATTAGCTATAGATTACATTATTATCTTGTTTGAAAAAACGTTCATATGCTATGAGCACTCAAGCTTGCTGACTTTTCAACAAACGAGTATGAAACTTGTGGTTTACATACTTGGAATCAAAAAGATGTTTGTACGGTGGACGCCAGTTTCGCAGCAGTGCTCGAGCAACGTTGGCAAAGTCGTTCTGTCAGCGATAGCTGCAGCTCGTCGTATACATTCTGCGATTGAATTATAGATGGATGAATAGCGTATAGTTCGTATAACTGTTGGTCTAGCTTTCTCTAGACTTTGGAAGAGTTTGTTAGTGACATGAAAATTGTATAATATGGATTCATGCTCAAGAAATGTAAGAATCGCGAAATTATTGGCACTTTGTAAACAGAGAACGAATGGGGAAATTCAATGACGCTGAAGTTTGCAACGTTGGGCTGCAACGAAAAATACTTGCTCTATTAATTTTTCGTTGAATTTCAAAATCCATGACGATTTTCATAGCGATTTTGGGTTATGATCCTAAACAAATATCGTTTTATTGTCCTAATCAAATATTTAATGAGAATCTCGAGATCTGCTCAAGAAAAAACGGAATTTCGTTGCATTTCAACGATGCAAACTTCGACATCGTGAAATTCAACGGAAATTTTCAATTTCCAAGATGATCGAGAAAAGGTCGTATGATTTTTTTTTTGACACGCTGAAATTTCATTGCAGGCTCGAAGGTGGAGAAAATGGAAGAAAATGGGCGAGGTGAGTCTCTGTGTAAAGTATGCGGTGACAAAGCGTCGGGAAAACATTATGGCGTGCCGAGTTGCGACGGTTGTCGCGGCTTCTTCAAGCGGTCGATCCGCAGGTACGCAAGGTAATAATGATTATTGATTATCGATTTAATAAAAGCAGCAGCCGATTGAACAATATGTCATCGCGTCTGTCAACGCGCGACATACATAAAGTTTATGTACGACAAATGAATTTTCTTTCCAATCCGACCTACCGTAGGAATCTCGATTACGTTTGTAAAGAAAATGGACGATGCGTCGTCGACGTTTCCCGAAGAAACCAGTGCCAAGCTTGCAGATTCACTAAATGTCTACAAGTCAATATGAAACGAGACGGTGAGTTTTTCCCTTCGCCATTTAGAATAATATTTATACACCAACGCACGCGACTAGTTCATTTTGTTGAAACTCGAATCTCCCTCCTCGATGTTTAGAATTAATGCCGTTGAAGTTTGGATCGTTGGAATGCAATGAAATTATTTTTTTCTGCGGCAAAACTCATTATTTAAATGCACAATGTAATTACGAGGTTAAAACGATCGATTTTTGCGACCCAAAAAGTATATGGACTCGAAAAATTTAGATAGTTTTGAAAATTAAACAAATCATGGATGAAACGAAATATTTTTCGTTGGATTGCAACGTTGCGAACTTCAGCTTTATTAGAATTATATAAAATACGGCAAGAGTTTGTTTATTTCTCGGTGATTTGATCCTCCGTCAGAGCTCCCGCGGCGTCGTCACTTGGAAAAAAAACCTCTCGATATTCATACATATCGTCGAGAAAATACACACACGCGCGCATGTCTAGTAATGAAAGTTATCTCTTGAAATCGATCCACTTTCGAAAAGCACTTTGTGCAGCGTAGGACAAACAGAATTTGGTTTCTGTACGTGTCGCATCTCTGCGTGACCGATCTCTAAAATATATTACAATGCATGAACCCAGCACATCTCGCTTTTTTGTCCGCAACTTATTTGCAGAGGCAGGAAAAACGGAAAGCGAAAGAGGAGCGAGTGATGATGGGAGAAAAAAAATGAAATACATTGCATGAAACTCGAGCAGCAGCAGCGGCAGGCGGAAAGAGTCTTCGGGCCGTCCTTTTGGCCTGGTTTTATATGTACGCATAATATGCGGTGTGTCAGAAACAGGCTCGCGTTCACAGCTTTGGTAAACAGACTGGCCCGCTGCTTTTTTTCCAACCCTCCATTTAGCTCCGGTGTTAACACTGTACACCGCGGCGGAGAGCGATAATCCAAACACTTGATTGCGTCGAGATATCAATTAGCACTGGCCGAGAGGCGCCCGGCCATCGAGTGTACACAATTCAGTGCACCACCGCGGCGGGGGATGAAAATGTATACACAAACACTAAATATAGATTTCCTCTCGAGGGTTGACAAATATTCGGGGCATTCTAACCGGCCGCGCACGCGATCACACGATTTGTCTCGCCCTTCGCATTTGCTAATATGAAAAACTGCATACACACTTAATATGTTAGTAATTTATTGTCGAGATGATGCAATTTGAACTGAATTATTCCTGAATATATGACTGAAGTTTGCATCGTTGGAATGCATCGAAATTCATTTTTATCTTTGACAAAAATAATTATTCAAGTGCAGAATATAATTACGATGATAAAATCATTCATTTTTGCCATTCAAAAAGCAAGTCAGCTCGAAAAATTTGGATGACATTGAAAATTAAACGAATCTTCAATAAAATTAAATATTTTTCGCTGCATTCCAACGTTGTAAATTTCAGCATCATCCTAAATATTTGGAATTGCCATTTGAATAGGAATTGAATTTTTTTTTTTCACCCATGCGAGAAATAAAACTAAAGACTTTGAGCTCGCGGGAGAAAGAAAAAGTGCTGAGGGTGCGCGTGTATTTTCCCTCCCTGCTTGTGTGTATCGCAAAGGCAGAGAACACGAGTGCTCTGTCGCTGCTTCTGCTGCTGGATGTTGGGTTACCGCGTTGAGAAAAGATTTCGAAAGAAAGTGTCATTTTCAGCTGTTCAACACGAGAGAGCGCCGAGAAGTACGTCATCTTTGGTTACCGCAACGAGAAGAGGTGCCGCAGGAATTTATCCGGGAATTTCTCACGTTTACCACGCCACTACGAGCCCCTATCATTCCCTCCTCTATCCAGCCCTTTTCCCCTTCAAACCCAGCATGCCTACGTTTACTCCGAGTATCGGTGAGTAGTTTTCCGCATAGCAATAAACTTTTTATTCCCCCCTCCATATGTCAAAAGGTTTGTTTTCCCTTGACGTTGTTCCGCAGCGCATTTCATGCCACGACCTACGAGCGGCGGCGAGCAATTATCAACGAGTAATGGAAATGAAGACGAAGTCACGAGTTCCGAAGAAGCCAACACGGTTGCTCATCGAAACGAGCAGAAAGGTAATTTCGATCGCGACAACAATTAATTTTCGTTATTCGCTAAATTTAACAAACTCCCGATTTGCTCCGATACACTCGCGCAGATTCTGTCAGTGGCCGGCTTGCAGGACCCATTATCGGTCACACGCTCTCGGAGTATGCAGTCTCGAGTTTGTCACTTTTGCCATCGGAGAACGTTTACGAATCTGCGGCGAAGCTTCTCTTCCTCGCTGTCAAATGGGCCAGAAGTATTCCCTCTTTTCTGGAGGTTCGTTGACGATAAATTGAACCTGCAGAAATTACGATGTTGAAGTATGCATCGTTGGAATGCAACGAAATTCGGTTTTTTATTGAGGAAATCTCATGATTTTTATTCGATATTGAATCGGGACGATAAAACGATCGTTTTTCAGGATTCAAACACAAAATTGATACGCAAATTGGCTTTTCTTTTGAAATTTAACAAAAAAATTGAGGGAAAAAGTATTTTTCGTTGGATCCCAAGGTTGCGAACTTGAACAACATCTGAAATTAAACTGATACGAAACAAGTGCATGATCGATTGACATAACAATGATTTACGAATGTTTCAGTTATCTTTTAGGGATCAGGCAATCCTTTTGGAGGAATCGTGGAGCGAGCTTTTTGTTTTGACCGCGGCTCAATGGAATTTTCCAGTCGATGAAACGACTTTGGTATCGATGAGTTTACCGACCGAGAGAAAACAGATTCTTGCCGACGAAGCGAGAAGGCTTCGAGAATTATTGACGAGATTCGCAATACTCAGAGTCGATCATTCCGAGTACGCTTGCCTCAAAGCGATCGTGCTTTTTAAAGGGGGTGAGTCATTCATTTTATTACTGCAAAAAAGTCATTTTTGCATAATTTGCATAATTTGATGCATCGTGCATTTTACGCAGAGTCACGTGGCCTGGTGGATGCCGGCAGAGTGTCGACAATACAGGAACAGACTGTAGCTGTGCTGGGTGAAAGGGGCGCAGGAAGGGTAGGAAGGTTGCTGCTTTTATTACCGCCGGCCCGATCCCTCTGCCGGAGCACGCTCCAAGAACTTTTGTTCAAGCCAACGGTCGGTGATGTCAGTGTTGAGAGATTATTGGGAGACATGGTAAGGGCCACGCGACCGGCCTAATTCCACCCATCAACATTTTTTCCAACAGAGGGTGTAAATATTTCAAATGTCTAGTCATCTACAAAAATCTATAATAATCGTTAAACAAGTTGTGTATACATGATAATTTTCAAATAATCGAGCTGTGCTTAAATAAAACCGGTTCAACGGGGATTCCGATGAAAATATCAAATCCATCGTTATTTATAAGTGTCAAACAGAATTTATATGTCGAGGTGAACCCGAGCAAAGGATGAGGCGAGGATTCACGAGGGTTATTTGCCATTACGAACTGTATCTTTAATTAATAACTCGAATTAAAGATATCCGCGCGATGATCGCGACGTATCGAGCTGTCAATCTCTCAGCCATGACTGTCGATTTCATCCAAGCGTTATTTTCTATTCAACATCTTGTT
Organism: Diadegma fenestrale; assembly: GCA_037043255.1. Lineage (NCBI taxonomy): Eukaryota > Metazoa > Arthropoda > Insecta > Hymenoptera > Ichneumonidae > Diadegma > Diadegma fenestrale. The sequence continues at coordinate 34,956,980 of CM073309.1, read as the reverse complement.
GCTTAACAACCAGAGTCGATTTTTATTTCTTGAGACAACGCTTGACGCGAGATATCTCTTTTGATCCTTTTCGTACTTCAAGTCATCTCGTATTTGAAGTTGTATTTCGTATCAATCTGCGACATATATATCTAGATGCGTGTAATAATACGATGTTGAAGTTTGCCTCGTTAGAATGCAACGAAATTCTGTTATTTATTGAGATTCTGATTCAATATTTGGTCAGGACGATAAAGCGATTTCTTTTTAGCATCCAAACCCAAAATCGGTGCGAAAATTGTAATGGTTTTTTGAAATTGAACAAAAAATTGATAGAAAATGTTTTTTTCGTTGGATCGCAACGTTACGAACTTCAGTTTTGATAAGAGACGCGAAATGTTGCGATTAATGAAATCCCATCGCAGCTCTGGTCCATTCAACTCTCTCAATCTCTTTGCACATCATTTCCATTCGTAAACGCGATTTATCCAATTAATGTACTATAGCAGGGAGGATAAAACAGTTCCCGTTGAATGGGAGCGCGGAAGGAGATAAAATGATAATGCGGGTGTCGACTTTGATCAAAGGACGCACTTGTTTTATTAACTAGAATAATTTATTTTTTCTTCATTGTAGAAAAAGGATAATGGATCTTAATAACTCATGGACTGCATTGTACTCATATATATACAATTACATACAATCCTCAATTGAACGTTATACATAAATTCATTACAAACTCTTTTTTCCCTTCGTCATTGTCAACTCTTCTTGTTTGGCTATTGTTTCATTGATCGTTATTTATTGTAGTGTGAATATCAGGCAAAGAACCTCCGATTTTTGAGCGAGAGAGAGAGAGAGAGAGACAGAAAAAAAGAAAGGCAGGTGCATGATGAGCGAAAGGATGCGAACGCGCTGAGAATTACTGAATTTTTTTTTCTGCGTTCACGTTAATCTGCAATTATGCAGTGTCTTTCTGTGTCTGCCAATCCTGAGGGTAAGATTTTGTCGTTAACAATGATTTTCGGACGATGAGGGATTGAAATAAAAAAAATAAAAAATAAAACAAAATCAATACAGCAAGCAGTGCCAAAATACGCAAATCAAGCAAAAGTGATGGGTAATAATAATTATTATTATGCGTTCTGCTTTTCATACTTTGTTTTCGGTAAATCGCGACAAGACAAAAATGAATTCTCTTCCTTTTCCAATCCCATGTTCAGCCGGATATATATGTGTGTGTGTTTTTTTTATACACACACACACATAAATATCCTTTCGGTGATTTCCGGTGATAAAAAACTCGGCAATGTTCATGAGAGTGTAATTTTGTCTCGTTTCGATTTTTGTCAGCATCTAAACACGTACAGGTTTTTTTTCATCTTTTTATTCTTAAGGAAAACATTTTTTTTTTTTTTTTTTTTTCATTTTTTTCATTTTTTTTCGAAACTTACAGTGTAGTAAAAGTTGTTACTCTCTTTTTGCTTATCTGATAATGGCTAACGGTGGCGCGCGCACATTTTTCTTGATTTTGTTGTTGTTGTTGTTGTTGTTGTTGTTGTCGTTTTGTTTTCTTTCTTTTCTCTTAATAGTTTAACGCATTTACATTCGATAGACTTTATTAAAGGATTACACAGTTTAATAATTTGTGTAGTTTTCAAACTGTCGGGGCGTACGAAATGTTCGCTTCGGTGAGGAATTGTTTTCCGTTCTTGTCGCGAGCATGCGACAATGCATTACAACGTTTTTTTTTATTTTTTCATTATTTTTATATATATATAAATATATGTATATAAATGTATTTATGTATAAATGTAAAAACTCGCATAAAGTTTTACAATGCCCTTTCTCGCGAACACCCGGATCATTTAAATAAATTTAAAAATCGAAGGTTTCTTCGGTTGTTATTGAAAAGCTTAGCGTCGCACATGTACGTTTATTTTTTGCTGTTTTTTTATTCGGAATATCGATTTGACAATGGCCAAAAAGTGGAGTAATTTCAATACTGTCGATCGCAATTATCCGGGCTCGTTACAAAATAAAAAAACGCCGGAACTTGGATTTATTTTTCGACATTGTTGGTTTGGATTTTCATGAATTTTCCAGGCTTTTCGCCCCGTTGATTCGTCGTGTTCGCTTTCATCACATCGCGTCCGGATTAATTTACAACACAACGGCAACTCTACCATTTTCTATTCAACACTAATATGTAAGGACAAAAAGTAACAGATTTTTTCTTTTTTCTCCATATTATTATTTTCGGCGTTATAACAAAATGGTCCATTGACACGGCGCGTGCTCAAACACGACCGAAGAAGAAAAATTTCAATTTTCACTTTGTTTTTTTTATTTTTTTTCTTCATCGATCATTTTGTCTCAAAAACGCAAACGCAATCAGAATTTCCACACAACACCAGATTATTCGCTCTCATTTCCGATTCTTGGGACTTGGCGTTTTCGCGAATCTCAAAATTTTCACGTCAAATCAGAGTTTTTCTGATTTTTGACATCTGGCAGGCAGTGAAACTGGATGGACGATCCATTCGCAAATTCATTTCAATATTTTTCGTGAAAAATTTCGAAACGTGTCACAAGAATCGGGAGAGCTTTGCATAATGCGCTGTGAGAGATGGAAACTTGTGGATTTTCAGGCTGCTCGTCTTATTGGCGTTTTCGCGTCAATAGTATGTTTTTTTTTGTTACACTCTTCATTTCGTGCTATTTGGCTATATTTATAAATATGGTATTAATTCTGAATATATTTGTGGATCGAAGAATTGTTTCTGCGTTATAAAAATACCTGAAAAGGAATAAATGATTGAAAATCAGTATACGTAGCATTATTGGTTACGTTCGTCCGTTGTGAACATTTGTATATATAGATTCATGTGTATCGCCATATAGTTATTTAAATGTATTCGTTTATTGTTTATGTATATAGGCAGGTTTGAGGCTCTATTGCGATCAGCACTATCGTTTGTATGCCCATCATGCGTAAGTTGGTTTATCTGTATAATCGTATAATAAACAACTCGGCATGAAGATAATCCCTTTAAATTGTTGAAAATGTTTAAATTGTTGATGAAAAGCATAAAATTAACGAAATGTGTGGTTGCAGCGCAATGAATCCCTGATTAAATGATGCTGAAGTTTGCATCGTTGGAATGCAACGAAATTCTGTTGTTTCTTCAGCAGAGCGAATAATTATTACTGAATATTTGATCCCCCCAATAAAACGATTCTCTGTTGCGACCGAAAAACTCAATCGACTCGAAAAATTGCGACGATTTTCAAAATCCAATAAATAATCAATAGAAAAAATGTTTTTCGTTGAATCTCAACGTTGCAAACTTCGGAGTCATCTGATTTTATATTTCCATTACGTTTTCTTCAGTGTTATTATGTTTATTTATAAGAGTCGCGCGGGAGTGAAAAAATTTGCGAGGTAGTTTGTGGACGCGATATCCTCAATTCTCCATCATCGTTCGAGCCCGCATCCCGCTATTTTATTTATTATTTAGTTTATCCGCGATGATGAAGCGCGCAGAGACTTTTAATCCGTGTCTATTGGGTAACTATTGCACTTGTGATTTTTCATTTTATTCTTATCGCATCGCGACGTTTGTAACTATATAATATAACTATATATCACGATGCTGAAGTTTGCAGCGTTGGAATGCAACGAAATTTTGTTTTTTCTTTACCAGAGCTCGTGATTCTTATTCAATCTTTGGTCAAGACCGTAAAACGATCGTTTTTCACGATCCAAAGAGAAAATCGGTACGAAAATTGTCATGGTTCTTGAAATTAAATAAACAATTAATGGAAAAATGCACTTTTCGTTGCACCTCAACGTTGCGAACTTCAGGGCCATTATATATCGTCGGTTTAGCGGACAAGTAAGACTGTAGGCTGTATCATTATTAATTGTAACTGTATATAGGTCTATGTCAAGTGTGTTGATGGTCTTTTATTTGCTTGAACAGAAAAATGTCATGCAAAGGAGGGGGCGGGAGGGGGAAGGGGAGAGGCGGCTGATATAGTTATATATTTGAATATTTTGTTGTTATTTCTTGAGACAAACGTGTTTGTGTGAATTTTAAAAGGACAGAAGAGAAAAAAAACGTTTGCAAATATTGGTATTTCGTGCGGCATTGTATAGAAGAAAATTCTTGTGATTCGCGCGGCGTGCACATTAGTTTAATCCGAGTGAATTTGTTACGGCAATTCCTCACTTTCGCGTTAATTTGATAAACCCGAATTTTCATTATTCATTATTTTCGTTTCCGGCCGGAGCGTTCTCGCTCTAGAACAACGATTCATAAAATGTTTTTAATTTTTAGCAGCCAATCAATTTTGTCGCGGTTTATTGGCTGCTCGCGAATCCCCAATGGTGGCTTTTTTTTCACCGAAAATCGTTTTTAATTTTGTATCTGGAGCGAAGCTACCGGCTGTACGTTTCCCGTTCCTTAATGACTATGTGTTTTCATTTTTTTTTCTTTTTCGTTTAATTTCTATGAAGTGTGTACTTAATGATTATACGTATGTGTAGAAGTAAACTTTAAACATTATTCGCTAAAAAAATGCCGTAATTGCATGTTTTGTTTTTCGAAAATTCAATGCGCCATGTGTAAGTCAAAATTAAAGAGAGAGAGAGAGAGAGAGGGGATAGGGAGATGAAGAGCACGAGAGAGAAACAAAGAAAGAAAAGAAACGATAATAATAAAACAAGATGCAGCACGCAATGTTGCAAATTGTATAAACGAAATTCTCGAAAAAATGTATAAATGGTAATTAAATCCCGAAGGGATAAAATGCAAGATGCGTCGATACCGTTGAGATGAGCTCAAATCGAGTAGTAGGAAGATTAATGCATCATTGAATTTGTGAAAATGTATATAGCAAATCATGAATAATCCAAGACACAAGGAACACGGAAAGAAAGAAACAGTTTAAAATACAGTGGTACACGGTTTACATTGGACTCGAAGCGATTGAAAAGTGATATTTACTGAAAAATAGGGCCCAAATTGGCTCAAATTACAGTGTAGTCCAAAGTCAATTTTAACAGTTTAACACTGTTAAACACACGTCTGTGTGTATGTGTGTTGGTGATAACGTTACCAACTGTGGAAAGAATAGTGAAAATAACGTGCCACACTGTAAAATTGAATGAATCGCTCTGTAGTCATTACTGTAACACTGTAACTATTGCAGCTGCGTTACAGTATGAAAATCGGTGATTTCATGTAATTTTGACAGTTGAACACTTTTGCTGGAAACATTGATGAATTAACTGTAACGAACTGTAAACGATCCAGTGAAACTGTTAAAATCTCAGTTCGTACAGGAAAATTGTCTGTTCGACTGTAAAATAAAGTGGGTAGCCTGTTGTTTACGGAGTTTATACTGCGATATTTACTGTTTCTTTTTTTCCGTGAAGGAATAATAAAAAAAAAAAACAATAATGGTAGTAGTAGTTGGTAAAGTAGTGAGTTACAGTTATAGGAATAGTAGCGATTAAAATAAACTAAAAGTAGACAAAAAAATGAATGGATTATTGTGAAAAAACAAAAAACAAATCTTAAATGCGGCTTACGCGAAACTGGCTAATATAAATCTGGTCGGCGCTCGAGCGCGGTCGATCGGGTTTGATTTTCAAACGTGCGTCTCGATCACGAGATGATCGGAGCGAAAACAAAACCGTTGGAACAATGTTCGACAAAGATAACCAGAATCCTGCTAAATCCCGAAAGAAACAATTACAAGAATGAAGGAACAAAAAAAAACGTAGCATTTGCGAGGCTAGTGCCAAGCGCGGAGGTTGTCTCCGGCGCGAATACGCAATTTCTATATAAGAGGAGAAAAATGATAGAAAATAAAAAAAAAAATAAAAATCGAACAGAAAATCATAAGCATCAATTATTATGTATCGATAGACGCGATTAAGTTTGGGTCGGCCTCGGCGTTGTTGCCGGGATTCGCCTGTTTTCATTATTTTAGAATTATTATTATCATTAGTATTTTTTTTTCTTTTTCACGATTTTATCATTATTATTATTTTTATTTCGTATGCATGCAACCAACATTATACAGTTTAATATTTAATGATCCATGGCCGCCCGAGCGCTGTGCTGGGTCGTGCCGCTCGCGTTTCAAGCTTCCGTCGTAATAATAATTATTATTTTTTTCCCTTTTTTAACTCGTACAAATCGATTGAGCCATCGTTATTGGTATTTTATGTATCTCTATGTTTTTCGCTTTTTTTTCTTTTCCTTTATTTTTTACTTTTTTTTTCTTTTAATTTTATTCTCCGTTATTCGTGCGTGTGAAATTGGTTTTCGCGCGAGTCCGAAACGTGCAGGGGCGAATTACGAAATCGCTTGATTTTGGGTTTTAGTGTGATGGAAAGAAAAAACAAAATTTGCGCTCCACTGAAAACAAAAATTTTGTCGAAAAAGATGAATATTTTGTTGAATACGTTAAACTAAACGTTTTTTTTTCGAAAAATCACGAGAGTTTTGTCATTTCAGCAAAAAACATTCTAGAAAATATTTTCGAAAAGTGAATTTTTGTCCTTTCAATCGTAAATTTAGCCGACAGTCCCGTTACAAATGAAAAATATTGTCGAAATAGAGAAAATTTTGAAATTATCCCAAAATATTTAGTTGGCTGTATTCAACAAAATGTCGACGTTTTTTGACAAAATTGAATTTTCAGTGTATCGTCGGGGCAGGTGTCAGCAACTCATCACAACAATCGTACACGTATCCGCATATGCATGTATATAAATAAATGGATATTTATAAATATACACGCACACACGCATACCCATACTTGGCACATAAATTAATTACAAGGTAGGTCGTAATGTATATATGTACATGGAGGTGTTGCGGGTTTGTATATGTACGGGAGGGGGGATGGAAGAAGAGGAGCAGGGTGGAGGGATTTAAGATGAAAGTTTTTCATCGTAGATAATAAGTTACATACCCGTTCGGTTTTCTCATAATGCCCATCATTGGCAACAATAAGATAATAATAGATATAATAACGCGATCTCTTGACGTCATTTCCTATATGGATTTCCCATCAAACTAATACAGATCTCGCGCATTTCTCGAGGATCCTCGGTCTGCGCGTTTTTTTTTTTTTTTATTCTCATCAGTGTAAATAACAGCAAATCCACAATATTCATCGTGCGTTTGGCGCAGCACCGATCTCGAGAATTGCGTCAAAACGAGAACGTACAACTAACGAATTCGTCGCCGCGTATCGCATTGTCTGACTCCACATATCTGATATATTATCTGTTATTGATATATCACTTGAAACCGTTCACATAACAACAATGCCCAACTGTATACAATAAGGCCCACGTTTTATTTGTTTTTTTTTTAATTTTTTTTTTTTTTTTTAATTTTATGTGTGTGTGTGTGCAAGTTTTTTGTTCGTTTGTTTTGCACGATCAATAACGAAACTCGTCGAATTTCTACGCGGTTTTCTTTATCTTAAAAATTCGATTTTTGTACCATATTGAGAATAAATCGTTTTTTTTTTTACTTTCGTAACATTGAAAAGAGAGAAAAAAGAAATTGGGTTTTTATTTTTTCGTACTACGCCCAAGATGCCAATACTAAAGCCCAAAATATTCAATCAATTTGTTGCAGTTTACTCTGAATCCTTAATAACAACAACAACAATCGTCGCTATATGTGAAAAGGAACGAGAAAAAAATGGAAAAATTGAAGATAAATGAGAGAAAAAAAAATTTCCACGTACACGCACGACGGTCATATTATTATGTCGCCCCCAAGGTTCAGGTATTATCACTATCAATTACTATTCTCTACGTCTCATTAATAACTAGCTCCCACGACCGCGAGCGCGGCCGTCGATAATACAACGGAGGTAGACGGAAATTGTGTGGCTGTGTGTGTGTGTCCCTAGCACAATAATTTCCTTATGGTTTAAAAATGTTTCTGGAGCCTTGTTATTTAAACATTCAATTGGTGCGTGTGTTTGTCTGCTCGAGTGTGTCTATAGTTATATTGAACGGTGCTGAAGTTTGCATCGTTGGAATGCAACGAAATTCGGTTTTTTTTTTAGCAGAGCTCGTGATTCCATTTTTTTTAGCATCCAAAGACAAAATCCGCACGAAAATTTGTATGGTTTTTGTAATTGAAAGAAAAAATTAATAGAAAAACGTATTTTTCGTTGGATCTCAACGTTGCAAACTTGAGTGCCGTTATGTTTATACGAACGCGTACATATCGATTAATGAAATAATCGTAATAAACGGTTTTACAAAGTTGAAAAAACATTGTGCAAGTTTACGATTATTCAGCAATTTTTCGAGCATGTCGTCGGACCTGGACAAATCTAGCGTTGGCCTGTGAGATGTACAGACTGTGTAATAATATAATAAGGGATTAGCGCGCAGCCTCTCGCATTGGACCACCGGGGGGCCGCGGCGATAAGCCCCGCCCGAGTAATTGTGCTTTGATATGCATTTTTGCATAGACGCGTTCGCGGCGTATACGCACTCTGATGAAAAGCCCAGAACCGAATTTCATTTCGTACATTATTCCGATCAACATTGGTCTGTAATGTGTGCGCGTTGATGATCAAGTTTTAATGGGTCGTTGTTGTTTTTTTGTGTGTTTGCGAATCACGTAGCGGTTACGCGTTAGACGCTTCACTGTCGAGTCCTGTGGTCGGATGCAACGCGCGCTTAGCTGCGTCTTTCGCCTTTCAACAAATCCTTTTTTTTTCTTCCAACTCTCATGCTTTTCCATTATTTGCAACGACAAAAAAAAACGAACGAATCCTCCTTCTATGCAAGAACAAAAAAAAACATCTCGCACGAGAATAAAATACTTTTAAGATACTAACATTTAAGATTTAGCGATTACTCGATTTTTTTGTACATTTGTCTGTGGTATCCTTACCGTTACTACTCAAAGTTTCATTCCTTTTTACTTATTTTTTCATCATCCCATTATCATTCGCTACACTCCCACGAGTTTAATAATTTAATAACTTTAAAATCTTTAAGTCATCATTATTATATTAATAATTTCTCTGCATTTTTGTTTGTTTCTCTCTTACTTCGTATCATTATCTCTTTCTTCCTCCTCCTCTCTCACTCTTTCATCCGTTTCTCTTAACGAGTTTGATTTGTACATTCTTCTCGATGGGTGCGCGAGGGTCGAGGGTTTTTTCAACGCGTCTAAATTCTTTTCTTTTTTCTTGTACGTCCCTCTCGCCAAGGCCACTCCAGCAGTCACTGCCTCTCTCTCTCTCCCTCTCTGTCTCGCTTGCTCTCTTTGTCTCGTTATAGCTTTAGCTCGTGAAATGCTATTTTTACCAGATGTGGAAATGGCGAAAAAGATAGCGCGGAAAAACAAAATGTTTTGCTTCCTGTCGTGGATTTCCCGTGTTTTCTCCTCCTCCCCGCTCTCAACGCGTATCTTTTTGTCTTTCTTGTTCATGTCCATGTCTTTGTGTGCTTGTATGCGCGTTTAGCCTTCTTCATCTTGTACTTTTGCGACAGGCTCGCGAGCAATGTCGTAACGCGCACGAAACTTTATAGAAACAAAAGCTTTTTCATATATTATTGTGTGCAAGGGTGATAAACGTCTCGATCATCTTGTTCGCTGTCTATATATATATATATATGTTGCGGTGGTTAGCGTTTCCATATAGTTTTTCGTAGTTTTCGTCGGTTGCCCGGTGGATCCCGCTGGATTTCAAGTAAAATACAAGGGCTCGTTGAATCGTGAGTGGGCGGAGAAAATTTCAATCTTTCAAATTTTTCTTCCATGCGACTAATGAATGTGAAATGTTTATTCCTTTTTTTTTCTTCTTTTTTTGGTCGGTCATTGGTGGCCGAAATTTGTGTACGCGGTTATCGAAAGAATGAAAGTAAATTTTTTTCTTCTGGAAAAAGGAGAGTAAAATTGTTTTCCTTTTTTCGGTGGTGCACTTTTTGGGCGTTTACGCCGACTGTTTCGGTTGTCGTTGGCACTTTCGTATAATTGGATTTTTCTTTGAAATATTTCATTCGTTCAACTCGGCTTTAATATTTATGGTTGGTTGATAAATAAATCCGGAAGTGGTTAAAGTGAAGTCGAGGAGAGGGACCGAGAATAGTCACGACACGGTAAATTCGGGTCGCATAAAACTGCGAGCCCGAATTCACGCTGTCGTCAAATTTCTCGAGTCGCATCGCATTATTATTAATATTATTATTCCTTTTTTTTTTACCTTTTTTTTCTCAATTTTCTCTTTAACGTAACGTCTCCAAAACGCCACTTTGCACCACCGCCGTATCTCGAAATATATTAAATATATTATACAATTTTAATCCGACTATAAAATCTCCTTTGTTCCTGACGTCGCAGTGCAAAAAACTACGCGCGCGTATAACTCGCTCCTTTCTTTCTTTCGAATTTCCCATTCACTTGACGAGCGTTTCTTCCTTTTTTTTCTCATTTTTCCCTTTTTTCGTCTCACCACTTTTTAAATATCGTCAAATTACTAATTCTCTCTTTTCGTTCCATCCGTTCGCCCTTATTTTATATTAAAAATTTCACCTCTCATTAATCGCACCTCTCTCGACCTCTCGACACTCCTTAATATCATTAAAATTCATTAAGTTATTAAAACATGTAACAAAAAAATGAAAAAAAAAGAAAGATTTACTTAGATCTCCCCAACAATGTATCAAAAATAAACTTATACTCTTATTTGTTTTTTTTTTACTCCATTTTCCTTTTAAATCCCACCCCGAATGACGATGCTGAAGTTTGCATCGTTGGAATGCAACGAAATTCCGTTTTTTCTTTAGCAGATCTCGAGGTTCTCATTGAATATTCGATCAGGACAATAAAACGATATTTTTTTAGGTTCAAAAGCGAAAATCGGTACGAAAATCGTCATGGTTTTTGAAATTCAAGGAAAAATAAATGGAGCAAGTATTTTTCGTTGCAGCCCAACGTTGCAAACTTCAGCGACATCCTCAATGTATGTTTTCGTCAAAAGATTTGCCTTCTTCTCGTGTTTGATTTTGTTTCTTCTCGTTCCTTTATACATTTGTTTGTTTATTTAAATTTTTTTTCATGTGTTTTTTTTCATTCTTTACCCCCTTTTTGAATCCTCGTTCTCCAGCATCCGTTCCAACTCGCCGTTGGCGATGATAACGCGGAATCTTGACGCACATGACGCACACTTTCCAAATTCGATCGTTTGTACGCAAGTTAAATATTTCTCTCTCTCTCATTTTTTTCTTTTTTTGTCGCTTTTTCGTACTTTTCTCTTGGACACTAAATTCTTAAACTCTTGCGGTTATCTTTGTACTGAATGATCCATGATCCTCGTAAATTACCGAGCGATAAAGTACGCGGAGCTCGACAGGTTGAGTATAGAGAGAAAAAAAGATTGTTTTTAGTTTAGTTTCTTGTCTCTCGGAGAGATTATTCGCGTTATTGAGATCGAGAGCCTTTTCCTGCCCGTTAAATATCGCGGGAGCTCTCGCCTCACGAAAACAACGAATCTTTCTTCATCTCGGTTATTTAGTATGTTTGTTTCGTCAGTCCGATATTTGGTTATTTTTGGCAATATCGAAAAAAATCAACGCTTCGACCAAGACACGTCGATCGCGAGTTTTCAATGACGATTATCGTGAATTTGTTAGTCCTTTGGCGCGCACAAACGCACAACACAAAACCGTATGTTTAGACAACGATTGCGGCTGGTTTTTGTCCACATCGCGCCACCATGCATCCTTAGTCGCGACGTAATTTATCAAATTACTTATCAATTAATAGTTACATCAGTCAACGCACACGCGCACTCTCACACGCACACTCGCACACACGCCATAACATGCCCACGGTTAAAGTAATAATCCCTGAAAAAAGTTGTCTTGCTCGTATATCGAGTTTTTTCATTATCTTTTTCATCTCTCGCACGTTTTTCTTTCTCCTCGATCAATATATTTGCTTTTTTCTTTCACTTCTACGCTCCAAAACCTCGCCACGTTCCGTTTCTTTCATTATTTTTTTTCGCGTAGCACCAACAGCATTTTATTTCGTGTCGTTTCTTCCCCCTCTTTCTCCAGATTCGGACGTTCCGACGGGCGTTTCGGCGTATCGCGACTTGGCCGACTAAAATGAAGCAACGAGATTGTCAAGGCGTATTCGCGTCAACGGCACACCAAGTTTCCCAAGTTTGTGTTTCACTTCACTTTTAAATACGACAAAACAAAAATCGTTATCGTGTCTTTGGTATTATAAACGGCGTAAATGGGCAAGAGAACCGTTTCGCGACAAAGTTCGACTGCGTTCACTCCCTCGTTTAGAACGTTAACCTTTGTCCTCGCGTTATTCTCTCAGTGTGGGGGAAAAAAATCCAAAAAAAAAAAAAACCGCGTTATTCACGTTTCGCCCAAACTTTATCGAGTTTTTGTATATTAGTTTTTTTTTTCTTTTTTTTTCCTTCCGCGAGAGAAAGATAATGCGACTTTCGCGTCGGGGGAAAACAAACGATATAGAAAGAGAAGAATAAACGAGATATTCGTCCTCGACGATGGTAAAAGAATTGGTTGGTATTCAAGTATTAATCATAATAGTAATAATAATAATAATAATAGTAATAATAATAATAATGATAATGATAATAGTAGTAGTCGTAGTATTGTAGTAATAATAATAGTATAGTAGCAGTAGTAGTAACAGGTGATAACGTAATGTGTATTCGTTACTTAACTTCTCTGTATATCATTATAACTTTAATATTAGGTAGACTTTTTAGATTAGTTGGTTTGTTTTGTTTGTTTGTTTATCATTCTCATTTCACTTTACTTTATCATATTTTAAATCTTTAATCGTAATGAATGAGGTAATAAGGTTGTGTGTGTGTGTGTGTTCCGTCGTTTGTTGTTGCTGCTGCTGCTGCTGCTGTTATCTCGTTGATTCTTTCGTTTTTCTCCTCTCGTTCTGCTTTGCTCATTGTTTCACGTTTTTATCTCTCGGCCGGGTCGTGCCAAGTTGTTGATCGATATTCGCTCCCGCGCGGTTGCAGCTTTTGTCGAGTGTTGCAGCAAAACGAACGTGTTTTTCTTCCCTCGGGCACTTTTTCATTTTGGAGCTCACGCGTTCAACGCTCGAGCAACTCGAAAAGTGCGGGAAGGAAAAAAAACGATTGTTGCTTGTTGCGGCGACGAAGCACGAGCCAAACACTTTTCTTTGCCCGACTTCCAGAGTCGGACAATCTTTTTGCAACATTTTTTTTGTCGTTTAATGAAACGGAAACAGAAAAATGGTCGTGGATGCACGAGCTCGCGACAATAATAAGAAATACTTTGAATAATAGTTCCGAAAGATGTGCGAAACTCGCGCCAACCACGTGGCTCATTCAGCTGTTTTCGTATTCGGAGCAACGTTTGAGCTCGTGCTTCCTCCTCGTATGCCCGATTGTTTTGATTTTTTAGTTATTTTTTAAGCTCGTTGGTCTCGCGCGGTGTTTAAGAATCGGCGTAAAGTCGCGTCCACGAGATATCAGACCGGCCGATTAAAACGGATTTGTTGGTGAGCCGTGGTTTGGTCGTTGGCGTCCGGTGTTTTTGTTTTTCTTTTGTTTTTTTTCAACGTTACTGATTTTGCTGTTGTGGCTGTTGTTGCTGTTGCTGTTGTTGTTGTTGTTGTTGCTGTGGCTGCTGCTGCGGCGGCTGCTGGGTCGGTTGTTGCGGCGATTGCTGCTGTTGCGGCGACTGCTGGCTCGTCTGTTGTTGCTGGCTCGATGGCGACGAGCTCGATTGCTGCTGCGAACTCTGATTCTGAGATTGCGTGCTACCCTGTTGGGAGGTTGCGCTGTCGTCTCTTCGCGAGCGCGAACCACCTTCCTGGCTGCTACCGCGGCCAGCGCGAGAACCAGGACCACCGGCTATTCCGCTACCCGGAGCACTCGATTGCATCACCGTAGCACGAATTCTTCGCTGCGCCGACTGCAAACCCAAACAAACACGAATCATTTACTCGCTGTGTTTTTTTTTGTTTAATGACGTTCAAGTTTTTTGCACACTGAAAAGAAAATTTCGTTGAAAAAGATGGATATTTTGTTGGATACGTTAAACTAAACGTTTTTTCGAAAAATCACGAAAATTTTGTCATTCGAGCAAAAAACATTCTGGAAAATCTTTTCGGAAAGTCAATTTTTGTCATTCCAATCGTAAATTTTGCTGAAAGTTGCGTTACAAATGAAAAATATTGTCGAAATAACGAAAATTTTGAAATTATCCCGAAATATTTAGTTCGCTGTATTCAAAAAAATATCGACGTTTTTTTGACAAATTTGAATTTTCAGTGCATCGTTGGAATGCAACGAAATTATTTTTTTCTCCGGCGAAACTCATTATATGTAATTACGAGGTTGAAACTATCGATTTTTGCGAGCCAAAAAGTATAGGGGCTCGAAAAATGTAGATAATTTTGAAAATTACACAAATCATGGATGAAACGAAATATTTTTCGTTGGATTGCAACGTTGCGAACTTGAGCTTCATTTTTCTTATGTTCGCTGGCGTTAGTATCGGTATCGCCATGAAAAAACGATCCAAGGTGGAGCACAGGGATTTATTGTTCCTCCGTCGTGAAGCAATCTTTGCGTTTGCTGCAGCAGCAGCATGGAAAGATCGCATTGAGAGAACGGAGGAAAAAATTGTTAGCGCATGGCGGTGGTGGGAAATTTTGTTTACCTGAACCGAGAAGAAAGGTCCGATGATATGAACGGTGGTTTCCTCGTCGGCGGAAGGCAGAGTCGCTTGCTGTTCCGAAAGCTTGATAACACTTCCGGTAACGCGCTGAAGCTCTCGAACATTCTGACCTCCTTTGCCAATGATGCGGCCGACCTGAGCACTCGGCACCAAGATTTCAATGGTCAACCTCACGTCTTCGGTCCCGGCGACAAAGCCCTCTTCGCGCATCTTTTCGAAAATCAAGTACTGAGCCTGCATAAACGCAAAGTCAACAAATTACATTAAATCAATTCAATTTAATCGACGGCAACGATTCGGTAGAAAAAAAATTGTTTGTCGCAGGGGTACGGGGATTGAATCACAGGTTTGCGGGGTAAATTCAATCACAGGATCCCTTCATCGTAATATTCCTGCGTATATCTAGGTGACGTCTATGAAAATCGCCATCACCCCAAATGAGCAGGTTTATTAATTATTTTCCCGTCACCAATTAGGGACTTTCTAGGCGTCAATGAGAGCAACTGTAGAAAAGTCCGTTTTGATGGAAAAAATTCTTTGTGAAATTTTGCATCGAGCAGGAATCGAACCTGCGACCCTAAAGTTTCGAGGCAACGACGCTAGCCACGGGACCACCGCGAGCGTTCGATAATATCGATGCCTCGCTTCGTCCAGTGTGTACCGAGCGACGAGGATTGACGACGATACGTGCGAATATTTGAAAACTTGGAATATTCGGCATCAAATCAAATCAAACCGAATATTCGATTTTTTTTCGAATATCCGATTTTTTTTTCGAACATTCGATTTTCTTTCGAACGTTCGATTTTTTTCGAAAATATTCGGAAAAAAATCTTGAAAGGATTTGCGAAAATTCGCTATTTTTCGGAAATTTATCGAATACTCGAAAAATCAACGAATATCCGATTCGAAAATCGAATCGAACTTTAATATTCGATCCGATTCGATTCGATCACTTTTCGCACACTCCTCATGCAGCGGTATTGGCTCGGAGCGACTTACCTTCCACTGTGACTCTGGAGAACCGACTATGGTGACCTTTCTCTCGGTCGGCTGATCGGCGGGCTTGTCCTGTTCGAGCGGAGCGATTTTGACGCTAGCGCCTGAGAATCTTATGATATTTCTTATGTGAGATCCTTTGGAGCCGATAATAGCGCCCACGCTGTTATTGGGAATGTACAAAAAGGTTGTCTCTTGAGTGTCAGCGGGAACGGTCGCGTGCTGCTGGGCCGGCGAATTTCCTTGGAAAGCGTAGGGCGCTGGACCGGAGCCATAAAGGCCCGGACCGCGCGAACTGTATCCCATTCCAGCGGTTGACATCATCGCCATAGGATGAAGTCCCGGGAACATTAAGCTTTGAGGCTGTAAACGAAAAATTGCATTGTACAGAAATAATTTTAGCCGCAGAACAAAAATAAAGAGGCTCTGCTGCGCGAATAACTCACCGCCATGGCCTGAAGATCGTTCTCGTAGCTCTGACGCAATTTACTAGAGATCATTGACTCTGCTTTGCTCATGTTGTCGATCGTACCCTTGACCGTTATAATGCGTTCGAGATTGAAACTATTGATGTCATTGATGCTGCTCACAGTGATTTTCGTATCCGTGTCTTGCATGATTCTTTTGATGGTGTTGCCACCCTTGCCGATAATACGACCGATGAGATTGTTGTGAGCGAGGATCTTTAACGTTATTTCACTGCAGCAACAAAGTGATCGATTCGCATTGTCATTCTCGTAATTGGGGGGCAAATTGAGGGACAAAATGTACACGGAAAAAAAGAAACAGTTTAAAATACAGTGTTACACAGTTTACATTGGACTCGAAGCGATTGAAAAGCGATATTTACTGAAAAATAGGGCCCAAATTGGCTCAAATTACAGTGTAGTCCAAAGTCAATTTTAACAGTTTAACACTGTTAAACACACGTCTGTGTGTATGTGTGTTGGTGATAACGTCACCAACTGTGGAAAGAATAGTGAAAATACCGTGGCACACTGTAAAATTGAATGAATCGCTCTGTAGTCATTACTGTAACACTGTAACTATTGCAGCTGCGTTACAGTATGAAAATCGGTGATTTCATGTAATTTTGACAGTTGGACACTTTTACTGGAAACATTGATGAATTAACTGTAACGAGCTGTAAACGATCCAGTGAAACTGTTAAAATCTCAGTTCGTACAGGAAAATTGTCTGTTCGACTGTAAAATAAAGTGAGTAGCCTGTTGTTTAAGCAGTTTATACTGCGATATTTACTGTTTCTTTTTTTCCGTGTTTATATATAATTAAATGAATATTCACCCTTTGTTCGTGTTGTTGGCTTCCTGCTGCATAACTTCCAATATTTTCTTACACGCGTTGGTGCAATTGTCGGGATTTCCGTAGATCGTGATGGCTTTCTCGACCGAGCCGACGTTATCCTTGCGATGTACGTCCACTCTGGCTCGAGTCATTTGCGTTATCTGACGTATCGTTGAGCCCTGTCGTCCGATAATCGCGCCTACCATGTCCGACTGTACGAGTATACGAAGCGGAAAGTCGGTTTGACGACCCGATCCTGGCAAGCCGGAGAAAGCGACTCCTCCGCCTCTTTGGCTGCGCGCCCTACGTCGACTCTCCGCGCTCGACATTTCAACTTTCAACGGAGTACCTTCGTACTGGTATCCATCGAGTTGGTTCACAACCCTGCAACGTTATTCGTCGTCGTTGGTGAGTTAAATAAATCCAAGCAGCATTGCGGCCATGGGTGCATGCAGCATTACTATCAATAATATACTCACTGCTGTGCCTGATCCTGTGATTCATAACTGACGAGGACGGTCTGGCTGGTGAGATCGCGGGATGATACTTTCTCGACGTTTTGCACCTGTCCGTAAACCGAGAAAAGGGGCTCGACGTCTTCGATTCTCGCGTGAAGTGGCAAATTGCTCACGAGGATTTTTCCTCCGGAGCCGCTGCTGCAATACAAAAAAGAAAACCATTAGAAATTACTTTCAAGTTTGCATCGTTGGAATGCAACGAAATTCATTTTTATCTTTGACAAAAATAATAATTCAGATGCAGAGTGTAATTACGATGATAAAATGATCAATTTTCGCCATTCGAAAAGCATATCGGCTCGAAGAATTTGGATGACATTGAAAATTCAACGAATCTTCAATAAAATGCAATATTTTTCGACGATGTTGAAGTTTGCATCGTTGGCATGCAACGAAATCCCATTTTTTCTTGAGCAGATCTCGAGATTCTCATGAAATATTTCATCAGGACAATAAAACGATATTTTTTTAGGATCAAAACCCAAAATCGCTAGGAAAATCGTCATGGTTTTTGAAATTCAACGAAAAATTGATAGAGCAAGTATTTTTCGTTGCATTCTAACGTTGCAAACTTCAGCATCATTTAAATGCATCAATTTTTTCTTCTTCTCATCTACGCCTGCGATAGTCGTGTAAAATTTAACAAACATATCCTCAGCCAAGACAATGTCATGAGGCTGAAGTTTGCAACGTTGAGCTGCAACGAAAAATACTTGCTCTATGAATTTTTCGTTGAATTTCAAAAACCCTGACGATTTTCGTACCGATTGTGGCTTTTGATCCTAAAAAAAATCGTTTCATTGTCCTGATCGAATATTTAATGAGAATCTCGAGATCTGGTAAAGAAAAAACGGAATTTCGTTGCATTCCAACGATGCAAACTTCGACATGGTGATAATGTCGCCAGTATCGATTACGAAGCAGGCGGAAAGAGCAACCGAATAAATTGGGAAAACGAGCTCGCATCGTGACGCAGGAGCAGCTTTTCCTTGGATACCAAAAAATCCGCTTTAATACATTCACAATAAACGTCTCAATAAAAATGAAACGCAAGAAAAAGGTGCCGGGGAGGGGGAAAAATGCGCGGGTTTATGGAATAAAACGAGTTTGGCACGCTCGACGCGATATTTGGCGAGATGTGGTGCGGGCCGAGTTTTTTTTCATGAATGAACGAGCGAAAGAGCGTCGCGTAACAATTGGATAAAGATGAGTAGCGTTGGTAGAGAGTGGCTGGCGTAATGCGTATAAGATTAAACGTCAAAGGGCACAAAAGATTTAAAAAAAAAGCGTGTATAAGAGGAATCGGAATTAATGCAGGAAAAATATATATATATAGAGACAAGTGCGCTCGCTCGCAGTGCCTTCTGCCGAGGACATTAACGCGCGCGCGCATACACTATGTAGAAGGAAAAAGTTGGCGAGGAATGAAAAAGGCAAAGGAGGGTGTGCGGAGAATGCCGTCGTCGACTCGCGCGCGTACTTTCGCTTTCGCAGCTATTGATTTTTCGACCCGACAAAACCCAGTAACTGCGAGAGGGAGCTCTTTCACCACCGACACCACCACCCTGCTTACAACTTTATATCTCTCGGTGGATACGCACCTTGAGAGCCAAGAACAACTTTGCAACACACGACGACCAAATTTTTTCTCTCTCTCTCTCTTTTTTCATTTCCAAGGTCATCCAAAATGTACAAACTACGAAAATGAATGAATGAATCTGACTATTATTTCGATTCAAGTTCATCCGAGGCTGTGCGAAGACTAAATGGGACAAAAAAAAATGTTTGACAGTCCGGACGATTGTCGTTTCATGACTCTGAAGTTTGCAACGTTGAAATTTAACGAAAAACATTTTTTCTATCGATTATTTATTGAATTTTGAATATCGTGGCGAGTTTTTTGGTCGCAAGAGAGTTTTATTGGCCGGACCAAATATTCAATAATTATTATTGGCTCTACTGAAGAAATAACAGAATTTCGTTGCATTCCAACGATGCAAATTTCAGGATCATTGGAATGCATCGAAAAATATTGAATTTTATTGAAGACTCATTCAATTTTCAATGTCATCCAAATTTTTCGAGTCGATATGCTTTTCGAATGGCAAAAATTAATCATTTTATCATCGTAATTACATTCTGCATTTGAAAAATTATTTTTGTCAAGGATAAAAATGAATTTCGTTGCATTTCAACGATGCAAACTTCAGAGTCATTATCTTGAGCATTTTCTTTGGCCCCGTTTCCGCGTCGCCTCCCCCCCGCAAAAGCTCCGGAACGAGATAACTTTCAAGAGTAGAGCAATTGAGAGCGGCCGCGGACCGCTGCACCCCGTGTGCGTTGTTGTGGTCTCTTGTAAGGAGTGAGCAGTGTGGCAGGGTGCACGTCACCGCGGCTATTCATACGCAGACCCAATCCCCTTTCAAGCACCTTGACACATATATGTGAATAAATGTGCATGCCTAATTTATTTCACAAATAAAATCTGGTCAGGCTGAATAATTGAATTCGTGTCGCGCAGATTTTGCTAATCATGACGGTGCTGTTATCGAATAACGAGCGTATTTAGCAGGGGGGATGCAAAAACATGAAGCTGAAGTTCGCAACGTTGAAATGCAACGGAAAATATTTACTTTGATTCCCAATTTGTTGAATTTTCAAAATTTATCCAAATTTTTCGAGCTAAAATTTCTTTTTGGGAGGAAAAACCGATCGTTTTATCGCCACAACTAAATTCTGAACATAAATCATCAAATTTGGCCGAGAAATAAAGAATTTCGTTGCATTCCAACGATGCAAACTGGAACGTCGCGGAAATACGAGTCTCTGCCGATTTCTTCGAAATGCAACGAAAAATATTGACTTTAATTCCCAATTTGTTGAATTTTCAAAATTTATCCAAATTTTCCGAGCTAAAATTTCTTTTTGGAAGGAAAAACCGATCGTTTTATCGCCACAACTAAATTCTGAATATAAATCATCAAATTTGGCAGAGAAATAAAGAATTTCGTTGCATTCCAACGATGCAAACTTGAACGTCGCGGAAATACGAGTCTCTGCCGATTTCGTTGAAATGCAACGAAAAATATTGACTTTAATTCCCAATTTGTTGAATTTTCAAAATTTATCCAAATTTTCCGAGCTAAAATTTCTTTTTGGGAGGAAAAACCGATCGTTTTATCGCCACAACTAAATTCTGAATATAAATCATCAAATTTGGCAGAGAAATAAAGAATTTCGTTGCATTCCAACGATGCAAACTTGAACGTCGCGGAAATACGAGTGTCTGCAGATTTCGTTGAAATGCAACGAAAAATATTGACTTTAATTCCCAATTTGTTGAATTTTCAAAATTTATCCAAATTTTTCGAGCTGATATTTCTTTTTAGGAGCGAAAACCGATTGTTTATAAAGAAATAAAGAATTTCGTTGCATTCCAACGATGCAAACTTGAACGTCGTGGAAATACGAGTGTCTGCCGATTGGTAAAATCACTGCGGCTCGTTAATTTGTTTTTTTGGGCAATTTTTTTTCTCATTTGCTTGAAGCATGATAAATATTTGTATAGTATATGCGGCTGCTGCGTATAACGAGGTATCGAGGGAAACAAAAGCGCGCTGGTTGATGGACCCGGACGGCCGGTTGGTTCAAACGCGGGCATTGCTGAAGCGAGAGTAAAAGCGAGTTGGGTGTAGACCGGGATGAAAAAGAAAATACATTGCGAGACGAGAAAAAAATGAGTGTGTGTATGTGCGAGTGAATACAAGGCGCGGGATAAGGCGTAAGAAAGAGAGGAGCGAGAGAGATAGCCGAGTTGCGGTGGACACTGCGCGTGAATAAGGGAAAGAGAGAGTGCGGATAAAGGGATTTCGTGATAGGAGAATAGGAGGGAGGATGACGTAGGGAAGCAGAGCGAGTAGTATGAAAAACGAGAGGAGGAAAAAGAGTGCGGCGGGGTGTTCTTTGTTATGTGTGCTTTTGGGCATTTTCGGCGGCACCCGAGGGTGTGAGATACGCGCGCAGAGGGTACACGCGGACATTGATATTCTCCGTTCCGGTGAGTCTGCCGCTTCCTCCCGCGTGCATCGATTCCCTCACTTTTTTACCTTTTTCTTTCATTCCCCGTTTCTCTTCGTCTCCCTTTCCCTCATAATCTCAGTCCCCGCATTTTTGTTTCGTTTTTTTTTTCAACTTTTCATCCGTTTTTTTCCTCGGCCTTTTTGTTCTTGTCTCGTTCCGACGACCAAGGGCTTTTGTAACGATTTGATGAAATATTTATTACTTGAAATTTTCGCGATAAGACTCGTGTGCTATATGTGAAAGTAAAAGTTTTGTCGCATGGAGGAAAAAAGTGCGAGCGGGATAAGAGGAAAAACGAGTCAAGACCTTGGCACAGCCCTGAGGGTTACGAAGCTTCGCGATCGAGAATGTTGGCCCGCGCTGACGTTCCACCCCCGCAACGAAATCGATTTTTAAAAGGGAAAGTGGGTAGCTCGGGGCTGCTGGCACCGCGAGTATCTTTACGCATATACTCTTTATTTATGCTCCTCAATATATATGCGTTTTATCGAGAAACCGCGTGGATCGACGCTGTTGAAGTTTGCATCGTTGGAATGCAACGAAATTCTGTTTTTCATTGAGAATTTTGATTCACTATTTCGCCAGGACACTGAAACGATTTTTTTTTACGATCCAGCCACAAAATCGGTATGAAAATTGTCATGGTTTTTGAAATTTAACAAAAAATTAATAGAAAATCGTATTTTTCGTTGGATTGCAACGTTGTGAACTTCAATGTCGTGCCCGAAGTTTGCATCGTTGGAATGCAACAAAATTCTGTTTTTTATTGAGAATTTTGATTCACTATTTCGCCAGGACACTGAAACGATTTTTTTTTACGATCCAGCCACAAAATCGGTATGAAAATTGTCATGGTTTTTGAAATTTAACAAAAAATTAATAGAAAATCGTATTTTTCGTTGGATTGCAACGTTGCGAACTTATCAGTGTCGTGCCCGAAGATTGCATCGTTGGAATGCAACGAAATTCTGTTTTTTATTGAGAATTTTGATTCACTATTTCGCCAGGACACTGGAACGATCTTTTTTTAGGATCCAGACACGAAATCGGTATGAAAATTGTCATGGTTTTTGAAATTTAACACAAAATTAATAGAAAATCCTATTTTTCGTTGGATTGCAACGTTGCGAACGTTTAGCAGGCGTTTGTTTGGCCCACACCCGAGGCAAAAGTCGTTGCATGCCGATTCGCTCCCTGCGCGATTCCGGACCCATCGGATTTTGTCAGAAAATGCAGATTTTTGAGAAAACCTTTTCGGAGCAAATCAAAGTGACGCGCATTTCGTAGAATGACGAGCCAGACGCGCGAGACGGTCGTCCCGCGCGGAGCTTAATGATTCAGAGCACGTCACTCGATGACTCTATTAACGCCGATGCATCGCAGGCAGCATCAATTATATCACTTTATATAAAAGCACTGCACTGTGTGCGAGCTTCGAGCTCGTAAAATGCGAGCAGTAAATGTGTGCATATGGAGAGAAAGCGCGCGAGACGAAATATATACGAGAGCAGAGCGTGGCAAGGAGAAATTTGCAGACGTCGCGAGTGCATTATACGCATCTCGACGTGTTTTCAAGAATATACATATAGCGTGTGTGCGGTGAATCACAAAATTCTCGTTCCGCGCGCGATGGACTGCTCTTGTCACAATTGTCATTCCATCACGACGTTCAAGTTTGCATCGTTGGAATGCAACGAAATTCATTCATTTTGTGACAAAACTCTTTACAAAAATGTACAATTTGTTATTACAATGATAAAACGATCGATTTTTGCGGCCCAGCAAGTATATTAACTCGAAACATTTCGATGTTTTATAAATTAAACAAATTATCAATAGAAATGCAAATTTTTCGTTGCATTCCAACGTTGCAAACTTCAGCCTCATATTCCATCATGACGATGTCGAAGTTTGCATCGTTGCAATGCAACGAAATTCCGTTTTTTCTTTAGCAAATTTTGAGATTCTCATTGGATAAGAGGTTTTTGTCATTTAAACACTGAAAATAATTGTTTTTTTTTTTTTAAATCACAAAAATTTTGTCATTGCAGCAAAAAATGCTCTAGAAAGTCTGGAAACGTGAATTTTTTTCATTTCAATCGTAAATTTCGCTGACAGTTCCGTTAGCGATGAAAAATACCGAGCAACGATGTTGAAGTTTGCATCGTTGGAATGCAACGAAATTCTGTTTTGTACACGACACTGAAGTTCCCAACGTTTGAATTGAACGAAAAATACGATTTTCTATTAATTTTTTGTTAAATTTCAAAAACCATGACAATTTTCATACCGATTTTGTGTCTGGATCCTAAAAATAGATCGTTTCTTCGTCCTGGCGAAATATTGAATCAAAATTCTCAAAAAAAAAACCGAATTTCGTTGCATTCCAACTTCAACACCGTATATGTAATTGCCGGATGAGTAACGTGCATGCGGCCCACGTACATTCGTTCCCCGCCTTGGCTTCTTATCTCCAAAGTGTGATAAAACTAACGATCACGCCCTTTTCGAGTCGGCAGAGGTCTCGCGCGCACTCGGTGTATATGCGGGTTACATGAACTTGATACGAGCTCGATGATGAGAAAAAGCTGCTTGCTGTGGTAATGAAGCGTCAAACGTGCTATCTGGACGTGTATATACGCGTGCATGCACAGCACGAGATATATAGCGGCGAGCCAGAGTTCCGAAAACATTTCGTCATTACAAATTTACAATTTCGTGATAATCCGCGTCAATGACGCATTCCTCGTTTGCGGAAACGACTAATCAAGTCAATTAGTGTAAAATCTATAACTCTACGAAAAAAAAAAAAAAATAATGGAATTTCGAAAGAAATTATTGAATGTGACGAACACTATTTGGCTCGGTGCGGTGCGGCCAATTATTCGGATCGATGCAGTAACGAAATGATGCAGAAGTTTGCAACGTTGGAATGCATCGAAAAATATTGAATTTTATTGAAGATTCGTTAAATTTTCAATGTCATCCAAATTTCTGGAGCCGAAATGCTTTTTGAGTGACAAAAATCGATCATTTTATCATCGTAATAACATTCTGTGTTTAATTAATTATTTTCACGAAAAATAATTAAGTATTTCGTTGCATTCCAACGATGCAAACTTCAGAGTCATATTTTATTGTTGATTCGTTCAATTTTCAATGTCATCCAAATTTCTCGAGCCGATATGCTTTTCGAATGGCAAAAATTGATCATTTCATCATCGCAATTGAATTCTGCATTTCAATAATTATTTTTGTCGATAATAGAAATGAATTTCGTTGCATTCCAACGATGCAAACTTCAGAGTCATACGATTCCCTGGAATAACTCGAAAAAGTATCATTAGGGACTTTAATTGGATGAGCCAAATGTCAACGTTGTCTGTCGTTGACAATTTCTTGACAAACATGATGAAATATAATGTGTATGATGAAGTTGAGCAGCGGCAGCAGCAGCAGCAGGCGCCCGCCCGTGCTATTACTGGCCCTAGCGTCAAAACACCCGAGATTTATCCGCGTTCTTAAATTACACGAGTGGGCGAACTCTCGCGCGCAGAAAGTCCGCGAGCGTCTCAAAATTTCCAGACTCGGCGAATCTGAAGCGACGAATCTTATTCTTAATTAATGAGACGCTTATTTTCAATAAGAATAGGGATGAAAAAATGTGGGTCTGATGACACCTTGTCGAGCCAGAGTCTCGCGGAACTGCACGCGAGCGATAAATGTGTGAATGAAACACAAACACGGGCTCTCCGGTACGCACAAGTTGTGCGGTGGCGTGTTATCGCGTATTCGTGTATTCGAATACGTGTAAACTTGATAAACGTGGTAAAAAAGATCAGAGTGCTGGTTTTGTAGCGACACGGTCATTACGTAGCTCGCTAACGCGATAACTCCGTGGGAAGTCATAATCGAGCAGCGCGGGACAAAAGTATTGCCGCGCGCACACTTTATGCGTGTACTCGCTGGCGCACAGATTATTGGCCTCGCCGCAACGGCACAAACGGAAATCGCAAATAAAAAAAAATCGCGACAGTATCTTGGCGGGGTTTGCTTTGTTTAAAAAAAAAAAAATACTAATTCGTTCTATTTTCTGGTTTCGAATGACTCTGAAGTTTGCAACGTTGAGATTCAACAAAAAACATTTTTTCTATTGATTAGTTGGTGAATTTTTCAAGTCGTAGCAATTTCTTGAGTTTTTATTGGCCGGACCAAATATTGAATAATAATTATTGGCTCTGCTGAAGAAATAACAGAATTTCGTTGCATTCCAACGATGCAAACTTCAGCATCATTGGTTTCGATGACTCTGAAGTTTGCATCGTTGGAATGCAACGAAATTCGTATTTATCTTTGACAAAAATAATAATTTGAATGCAGAATGTAATTACGATGATAAAATGATCGATTTTCGCCACCCGAAAAGCATATCGGTGGGAAAAATTTGGATGACATTGAAAATCGATCGAACCATCAATAAAATCAAATATTTTTCGTTGCATTCCACCATTGCAAACGTCAGCATCATAGGAAATGATGGTTTTTTACTTTTTTTTATTGAGATTCTTATTCAATATTATATCAGGACAATGAATCAATCGTTTTTTACGATCGAAACAAAAAATCGGTACGAAAATTGTTATGGTTTTTAAAATTAAACAAAAAATGAATAGAAAAGTTTTTTTTCATTGGATCACAACGTTGCAAATTTCAGTCTCATGTATTTTTGTGTTTTTTCTTGAAATTCTGATTTTCTGTTTGTCAGACATTCAGAAATTCTGTTTTCTTCCGACCAGCCACGAATGGAATGACTCTGAAGTTTGCATCGTTGGAATGCAACGAAATTCGTATTTATCTTTGACAAAAATAATAATTCGAATGCAGAATGTAATTACGATGATAAAATGATCGATTTTCACCACCCGAAAAGCATATCGGTGGGAAAAATTTGGATGACATTGAAAATTGAACGAATCATCAATAAAATCAAATATTTTTCGTTGCATTCCAACCTTGCAAACTTCAGCAGCATATTTGGTTTCGATCCTATTCCTCAGTCAAAATACACGCGTCATTATCGAGCTTGCCTGAGTATTTACTCCACCCGCTTACACATGTAACATATGGATGATGATAAAATGTATAAATGTATATCGACAAACGACGTACGGATGTGAGCGCGTCTGCAACATCCGCGCGGACGTCTCGCGATGAGCAATGTAGATGATGCGAGTGCTGGTGTCGGGTTCAGGAAACTCGGTAGCTACCGCGCGTGTCTAGTCGTTTCTCGTTCAATGTCATTTGCATGTTCGCATAATAAAAAGATTCGTGCCCATTTCTCCAACTTGACAATCGTCCCATTAGTTGGTCGATGCTAAATTTTCTTTTATTTTTTTGTTTGTTTTCAGTCACTTATTTCCGACGCACCAAACTTGCGATACGAAATGCATTTTCCGTCGCGAGTTTCAAGGAGTCGATTGTGATTTTTCCACGCATATTTTACGACGCGGCATGCACTCGCTAAGGAAAAACGCTTCGATCTTTATCGAAATATTCCGAGACGTTAAAAAAATGTTTATGGCCCGCGTAAATGTGCACACGCAGTGTCCAAACGCGGCATAAACGCGTGCTGCATATGCCGACGAAGATCGACCCGCGGTAACCGCCGCGAGCACTTTTAGTCTTGGCGAATGACTAGCGGCGACTGTGCTCGCTGCTCCTCCTGCTGCTGGGTGTTCCTCCACTTGACGCTTATTCACAGCTCTCTTGAGTCTGCGAGTGTATCAACCGCGCGTTCGCGTTTTCTACCATCACAGAGCTAGGCACGACACTCAAGTTCGCAACGTTGCAATCCAACGAAAAATACGATTTTCTATTGATTTTTTGTTAAATTTCAAAAACCATGACAATTTTCATACCGATTTTGTGTCTGGACCCTAAAAAAAAATCGTTTCAGTGTCCTGGCGAAATAGTTCATCAAAATTCTCAATAAAAAACAGAATTTCGTTGCATTCCAACGATGCAAACTTCGGGCACGACACTGAAGTTCGCAACGTTGCAATCCAACAAAAAATACGATTTTCTATTGATTTTTTGTTAAATTTCAAAAACCATGACAATTTTCATACCGATTTTGTGTCTGGATCCTAAAAAAAAATCGTTTCATTGTCCTGGCGAAATACTTAATCAAAATTCTCAATAAAAAACAGAATTTCGTTGCATTCCAACGATGCAAACTTCGGGCACGGCACTGAAGTTCGCAACGTTGCAATCCAACAAAAAATACGATTTTCTATTGATTTTTTGTTAAATTTCAAAAACCATGACAATTTTCATACCGATTTCGTGTCTGGATCGTAAAAAAAAATCTTTTCAGTGTCCTGGCGAAATAGTTAATCAAAATTCTCAATAAAAAACAGAATTTCGTTGCATTCCAACGATGCAAACTTCGGGCACGACACTGAAGTTCGCAACGTTGCAATCCAACGAAAAATACGATTTTCTATTGATTTTTTGTTAAATTTCAAAAACCATGACAATTTTCATACCGATTTTGTATCTGGATCGTAAAAAAAAATCGTTTCAGTGTCCTGGCGAAATAGTGAATCAAAATTCTCAATAAAAAACAGAATTTCGTTGCATTCCAACGATGCAACGCAGCAGCAGGAGTTGCAAGTGCGAGTCTCTCTCATATCGTGTGTTCCGCACACGGATACACAAAGTCTCAAGTACACGAATGGTCAACGGCATTGTCGGTGAAACCACGTGGCTCCGCGCGACTCGACGAACCAATCAGATGGAGAAATTTGTTTACACGCGACGATACTTTGGGCAAGATGAATAAAGAAATGACAACAATAAGTTGCGTAATGCATAATGTGCGAGCCTCGCCAAGATTGTGTGCTTTTTTAAATATACTCGCGAAGCGTAAGAAGAAAAGAGCCTCGCGACTGCTTAACGTCCCGCAGCATACTGCCCGATGTGCGAGTACAAAAGTTGAGTATATCGCGCGAGAGCGGGGGTGTAGTTCTCGCGGGGCAGCACGATCGCGGCGTGCACGGCAAACTTTAAGCTCGGCAGCGGGTCTAGAGCAGATTCATGCATCATAGCAGGCTTAGCAAGTTATTTTTCCGGTTGCAGCGTTTGCATCGTTGGGATGCAACGAAATTCATTTATTTTGTAACAGAACTCTTGAAAAAAATGTGCAATGTTGTTACAATGATAAAACGATCGATTTTTGCAGCCCAGCAAGTATATAAACTCGAAAGATTTCGATGTTTTATAAAATTAAACCAATTATCCATAAAAATGCATATTTTTCGTTGCATTCCAACGTTGCAAACTTCAGCCTCATTAAAAGAGAGGGTGTGGATGAAAAGCGGTTCGATACCATAATCTTGTGAGGTTGGTCACGTTATCGCATTGTCGCGCAGCTGAGATACGTTATCAGGAAAATTTTACATTTCAATACGTGCAAGCTGAGACTAAAATAAACCGGAAGTCGAGCAGCAAGAAACACGTGTGAACGTATATCGATGCAGCGACGTTTGAGATTTGAATGATAACGTTGAAAAAGAAAATTCACATGCACTACATGAGATTCTGATTCAATATTCGGTCCGCACAATAAATCGATTATTCTTTAGGAACGAAACACAAAATCGGCACGAAAATTGTCATGATTTTTGAAATTAAACAAAAAATTGATAGAAATTTTTTTTTTTCGTTTTTGCTGAAGTTTCGATCGTTGAAATCGAGCGAAATTCTGTTATTTCTTCAGCAGAGCCAATAATTATTATTGAATATTTGCTCCGGCCAATAAAATGATTCTCTCTTGCGACCAAAAAACTCAATCTAGTCGAAAAATCGCCACGATTTTCAAAATTCAATAAATGTTGATTCTGTCCAGTAAAACGTTTGTCTCGCGACTCCTCAAAAAGCATGGGAGCTCGCGCTAGTTTCTTGCTTTTCTTTCGAGGATGTTGGAATTCTCGACTCTCGCGATTTCTATGATTAATTTAGTTTTTTTTTCGCTCTCGCCGAAGGAGACCAAACGCGAGGACAATGGGGGTGCGCGCAGTAAAGAGGAAGAAAGTCGGATCCTTAAAATCCGCCGCACGCGTGCAGTGTTTGTCCAAATAGAAAAGGAAAAAAAAAGGACTCGTTTCACGACATAATACGAGAAGAGAACCGCGAGCCCGTTGCGCCTCGACGAGCGCGGCCAATTAGCAATTTAAGGCAATAAGCGGAGGCGTGTGCTCGCGCACTTTGATCCTTTTCTTCCGCGTCTTTATTATTCCCCGCGCCGTTTTGTCTTTCCGCGCCTCATTTTATTAGAATCTCATCCCTGGATATTGTGCCTGCTCGAATATTTTGTTTTTCTACTCACAAATACGACACTAAAGTTCCCAACGTTGGTGTGCAACGAAAAATGCATTTTCTTTGCATTTTTCATTCAATTTACAAAAAAAATGACAATTTTCGTATGAATTTTGTGTTTCAAGCTTGAAAAACGCTCGCTTCATCGTCCTGATTAAATATTGAATGAAATTCGTGATCTTGGCTCAAGAAAAAACAGAATTTCGTTGCATTCGAACGATGCAAACTTCGAGCCCGTCTCACAAATTCCGTCGAATAAGTAAAACTGTCGCTTTGGCAAAAATGAAATTTATCAAATTTGCGTAGTTTGCTGCCGCTTGAATTTCCGTTGGTCGCGCATCCAGCAACGAAAATGCGTCACCGGAGCGCGCCTTTGCACGGCGGCGAGCATTGTTGGATGGATAAACTAGTGCGAGAATAAGGATGTGCGGGAGACTAACCCCCGGCGAATACAAAAACGAGACAATTCATGGAACGAGCGCGTTTCTCCTTTTGGTGCATCATTGTGTGTGTGTGTGTGTGTGGGTGGTTTATGCGCGGAGAATAGACGGAGGGAATAAACCAAGAGAATTCTCCAGTGCGATTCGACGCGATGTATGCACTTGCAGGGAATAAGCGGCGCACGGAGACGACACCCTCCTGCCGGCATCCGCGCGCGAGGGATAAACCGAGATCGAATTATGCATGTGAAATGCAAATTTGGATGGTGTACAGGGCGCGTTCACGTAAGACACATTAAGCTTATGAAGGGCAGCAAAAAAATTGGCATTATTAATCCGGGGTGAAAAAAAATGCATTAAAAATTAACGATTTTTTCATTAAACTCTCATGATTCGTGTTGCTCCTTATAACAATAATGCGTTTTCGTAGTGGGTGGTCGCGAGCGAAGGTGACGCGCGACACTTGAACGCGTAGTAAATCGAAACCCGTGCATGTTATGACTGCGTAAATAACGTCGTCTCGTTAGATGATGGCGCGAGCATTTGCGAATGTAGAATTAGTCAAAACTTTGAGAATTAATGATATTGGACGATGTTGAAGTTTGCATCGTTGGAATGCTACGAAATTATGTTTTTTATTGAGAATTTTCATTCAGTATTTCGTCAGGACACTGAAACCATTTTTTTTTAGGATCCAGACACAAAATCGATACGAAAATTGTCATGGTTTTTGAAATTAAACAAAAAATGAATAGAAAATCGTATTTTTCGTTGGATTGCAACGTTGCAAACTTCAGTGTCGTGCCCGAAGTTTGCATCGTTGGAATGCAACGAAATTCTGTTTTTTATTGAGAATTTTGATTCACTATTTCGCCAGGACAATGAAACGATCTTTTTTTAGGATCTAGACACAAAATCGGTATGAAAATTGCCATGGTTTTTGAAATTCAACAAAAAATGAATAGAAAATCGTATTTTTCGTTGGATTCCAACGTTGCGAACTTCAGTATCGTTGATATTGGTCGTCTCAGGCAAAATAAATTCTCGTTAATACGAAGAATTCATTGATTCCCAATCGGCAAAATTGGAATTGAAACTTTTAAGATTGTGCAGTGTATTTTAAATGAAAGTCATTTCACTTTGACTAAGCGCCGTCACACGCAACCCTTTCGCGTACACATTTCTCCCTGCGTGCTCTCGGTTTGTGGAAACTTGGATGCGTCATCGTGTATTCTCTTCCGAGTTGGTATGCGCGGCTTTTCAAGTAAAATTGACTGAAAATTCAATTTTTAACAAGTAGCCAACGGCATGACGTTGAAGTTTGCATCGTTGGAATGCAACAAAATTCATTCATTTAGTGACAAAACTCTTAAAAAAAATGTACAATAATAAAAAAACTCGAAAGATTTCGATGTTTTGTAAAATTAAACAAATTATCAATAAAAATACATATTTTTCGTTGCATTCCAACGTTGCAAACTTCAGCCTCATCGAACGGCGGAATTTGAATGACGCTGAAGTTTGCAACGTTGGGCTGCAACGAAAAATACTTGCTCTATGAATTTTTCGTTGAATTTCAAAAACCATGACGATTTTCGTAGCGATTTTGGGTTTCGATGCTAAAAAAATATCGTTTTATTGTCCTGATGGAATATTTAATGAGAATCTCGAGATCTGCTAAAGAAAAAACGGAATTTCGTTGCATTCCAACGATGCAAACTTCAGCATCGTGGGATCTGATGCGAGTGACGAAAATCAATAATTGACAATGAAATATATCCTGCACTCGAAGAAAAATAGGGTGAAGCGATGGTATATTTAAATAAATATACGTTTGAAAATCGGTGACGCGTGTGGAAGGAGCGAGCAAGCGAGTTAGCAATGTATGTGGAATAATAAAAACGAGCAGGTTCAACTATATAGTTGAACCGGAAATGTGGACGTTCCATCATGCCGAGTCATCGTTCGCTCGTGGCTATACAATCATGGGATGATACTCGTTTCGTATATTATTATAGATACGAGCGCCGGGCTAAACATATCGAAGCAGGTTTCGATCGATTATTGTAATTTCAGTGTTGCGTGTAATTACGAGACTAAAGACGTAGACGCGAAAGAAATGTAGCTCGCGACGACGCTAGTCTGCGCTAGGGGGGGCGTAAATTTCGATAATATTCACAGCAGGATAGAGACAAATCAGCGAAAGAGTCGAGCAATTTTCTTTATGCGCGGGCGAGTGAAAATTAAAAGCAAAATCTGGAGTTTGGATTGCGTGATGAATTAAAAAAATTGGTTGTAAAAATAAGGGAGAATCGTCGGGAGAATGAAAAGAGCGAGATGGCGAGGGCAAGAGCAAGGGCGCGCCAGCAGAGGGTGGCTGGGGGATGGTAAGGTAACCTTGACCCGAGGATGAACGACCCTCCACGCAGAGGAGAGCAGCAGCACGTGATTCCCCTCTCGTCCTCCTGCCACCGCCCGCGCTCGCATATATATAGCTCTCTGGCAGGGTCTGTACGACCCTCGGGCACCCGATCCCACACCCTGCTCGCGCAACGCTGACTTTCATCCTGCAAGCCTCACCTCAGCCGTGCGTCGTCGCGATCCTTCTTTTGGTCTGCGTGCGTGCGTATAC
Source organism: Diadegma fenestrale (assembly GCA_037043255.1). Classification (NCBI taxonomy): domain Eukaryota; kingdom Metazoa; phylum Arthropoda; class Insecta; order Hymenoptera; family Ichneumonidae; genus Diadegma; species Diadegma fenestrale. The sequence goes on along the minus strand of CM073309.1, from coordinate 34,923,872 downwards.
TAAAACAACCTGACTTTATACCACCCCCTCGTTTCATGGGGATTCCCATTCCACGCTTCTCCCACCCAACCTCGTCTGCTGCTTTCCCTCCCTCTATTTTTTCTTTTGCGCTCCCTTGTATATTCAGTTTTCTGCTTTCTTTCATGCACCTTCGTATTTGCGTCATCGCGACCCCACACTGGACTGAAAATTCAATTTTGTCAAAAAAACGTCGATATTTTGTTTAATACGGCCAACTAAATATTTTGGGATCATTTCAAAATTTTCGTTATTTCGACAATATTTTTCATTGTAACGGAACTGTCTGCAAAATTTACGATTGGAATGACAAAAATTTACTTTCCGAAAACGATTTTCCAGAATGTTTTTTGCTGGAATGACAAAACTTTCGTCATTTTTCGAAAAACTTCTTTTTCAACAAAATTTTCTTTTCAGTGTGGGTAGCCAAATTCGTTGAGCCGCTATAAATGATTATTCTGAAGTTTGCATCGTTGGAATGCAATGAATGAAATTCGTTTTATATATTTGGCGAAAATAGTTATTCAAATGGAGAATGTAATTAAAAATTTGGAAAAATTTGGACGACATTGGAAATTGAACGAATCATCAATAAAATCGAATATTTTTCGTATAAATGTTTTTGATTGCCAATTTCTCGGCTCGTTTCATAATTGTTTAGGTTTTTTTTTAAGTAAATTTCTTGGTCCTGCATATGTTTGGGTTACGAGCCTATATTTTTCGTAGTTAATCAGGCAAAATGCATGTGCACGCAACAGCGGTATTCTCCAGTAGCGTAAAAAGTGACTGAGCAGCAGGAGCAGCAGCAGGGGTTGTCTGCTCCGCCGTTGCTGGTACAAGGTCCAGCATTTTTTTTCTTTTTTTTTGCAACCCCTTTGGTACAGGCTCGCGCACCCTTTTTACCTCAATTTCTACTTTCTCTTTTCTCTCGCGGTCTCTTCTACTCCCCGTTCCCCGCTCAATGGCCATGCACACGCCTTTTGTACACTGCCCTCGGGAGCGCCCTTTACCCCCCCCCCAGTGAAGGAGAAAGTGACGACGAGAGTTGTAGGCGCATTAGCATTTATACCTTTATAGGATCGAGTGGTGGGCCAAACGGGCCTGCTCCGGGATGGGAAGAAGCGAGGGTGAAACGCGGGAGGGCCAGAGAGAGAGAGAGGGTTTCAAGGCCAACCCCATCAGAAGCATCGCTGGCGAACCTTGTGCAAGGGCAATTCATAACCGCGAGCGGGGTAAGTTCAAGGGCTCGTTTTAGCAGAGCTTTTGGGTCTGGAAAGCACACCGCACAACATATCGAGGCATTTGTGTGCGACTGCAACTCGCCGCGGCGCTTGGAATCCACAAAAATGTGACGTCCTCGTCTCGCGGTATTCACGTTGAACGCAACGCGCGCGGATGAGGAGCACACAGTCACGTTCGTCATTCAAGTATTTCGAATAATTGGAGTAACGTTCATCCTCGTTTTTTTTTTTCCTTTTTTTTCTCGTTGCCCCACACAGCTCTCGAGTGTGCCTCTTATCCCGAGCTAAAGGGTGCTTGCGAACCTCGCCAATCGAAAACTCGAAACCACAATCGATAAACAGAATTAGCTGATGTGTACGCTTTCCATAGCCTACTACGTCCGTTGCGGAGGTTAATGAATACGCCGGAGTGAAAAATACAAACTCGAGGGGCCAACGTAAAGTGGCAATCTGTGGATACATATGCGATTGATCTAATGACTCTGCAGTTTGCAACGTTGAGATTCAACGAAAACCATTTTTTCTATTGATTAGTTATTGGATTTTGAAAATCGTGGCAATTTTTTGAGTCGATTGAGTTTTTTGGTCGCAACAGAAAATCGTTTTATTGGCCGGACCAAATATTCAATAATAATTAATTAATAATATGATAATATTAATAATAATAATAATAATAATTAATAATAAATATTAATATTTGATATTTAATTAATTAATTAATATTTGATATTTAATTAATTAATATTGAATAATAATAATTGGCTCTGCTGAAGAAATAACAGAATTTCGTTGCATTTCCATGATGGAAACTTCATCAGGATCATATCGATCTGTCATATATGTTGAAATTTTAACAAACGCGCACGATCCGTTCTTTTGGTTTGGAAAGAGATTCGGGGATCGTCATTAACGCGCGGGGATGAGGTGAACCCGAAAAGTGTGCGGGCCTCAAAGCCAGGCCGCGATCGTCTGACAGGTGGGAAGCGCGGACCAGAGTCCTTGACCAGCGAATGTTGAATTACTTTTGAAAGTCGTTATTGGGCCGTTCCAGCCATTTTTTTCGCTATTTTTTGTCTTTTTTTTTTTTTACGTCAAATCTTTCGAAATCGTTGCCGAGCGAATTGCGCCGCGGATGAAAACAAATGCGAGCTTGATTAATCGAAAATTGATCTTTTGGTGGACCGGTCAATTTTCAAGCGAGTCATACTCGACGAATTCGTCGTATACACGTCGCGGATATTGTTGTACAAGCATGACAGACGTAAAAATTCTTTTCGAACTGATAATTAGTGCCAACGACTCACCGCCGCCGCCGCGATCCAGCATTTTATATAGCCTGGGCAGTTTGTAGCGGATCATTAAAATAGTAAACTAATCAAACTCTTTTATAAATCTGTCTGCATCGCAAGAATGATTGATCGCGTCTTTACCTGGAACAGAAAACGAAGAAAAAAATGTTTAATGCCTTGACCTACGTGCGCGTGCTGTATTAAAAAAAATCACAATGCGATGCCTCAATAATGACTCTGAACTTTGCAACGTTGAGATTCAACGGAAAACATTTTTTCTATTGATTATTTATTGAATTTTGAAAATTGTGGCGATTTTTCTAGTCGATTGAGTTTTTTGATCGCAAGAGAGAATCGTTTTATTGGCCGGACCAAATATTCAATAATAATTATTGGCTCTGCTGAAGAAATAACAGAATTTCGCTCGATTTCAACGATGGAAACTTCAGCAAACAGCGAAAAAAAAAAATTTCTATCAATTTTTTCTTTAATTTCAAAAATCATGACAATTTTCGCGCCGATTTTGTGTTTCGTTCCTAAAGAATTATCGATTTATTGTCCGGACCGAATATTGAATCAGAATCTCAATTAAGAAGTGAAAAGAAAATTTCGTTGCATTCCAACGATGCAAACCTCAACATCGTAACGAGAGATGGAATGATTTGCGTCGTAATCTCATTAAGAGAAACCGTTTGTTTGAAATTCCGTTTTTTTTATTGAGAATTTTGATTAACTATTTCGCCAGGACACTGAAACGATTTTTTTTTAGGATCCAGACACAAAATTGGTGTGAAAATTGTCATGGTTTTTGAAATTTAACAAAAAATCAATAGAAAATCGTATTTTTCGTTGGATTGCAACGTTGCGAGCTTCAGTGTCGTGCCAGAAGTTTGCATCGTTGGAATGCAACGAAATTCTGTTTTTTATTGAGAATTTTGATTCACTATTTCGCCAGGACACTGAAACGATTTTTTTTAGGATCCAGACACGAAATCGATGTGAAAATTGTCATGGTTTTTGAAATTTAACAAAAAATGGATAGAAAATCGTATTTTTCATTGGATTGCAACGTTGCGAGCTTCAGTGTCGTGCCAGAAGTTTGCATCGTTGGAATGCAACGAAATTCTGTTTTTTATTGAGAATTTTGATTCACTATTTCGCCAGGACATTGAAACGATTTTTTTTTAGGACCCAGACACAAAATCGGTATGAAAATTGTCATGGTTTTCGAAATTTAACAAAAAATGGATGGAAAATCGTATTTTTCGTTGGATTTCAACGTTGCGAACTTGAGTGTCATTTTGTTTGTCACTTTTGAGAGGCGTCAATGACCCAACACGTGTATTTTGCGATTAAGGAGGTTGAATAAAGAATGAGAGAATCGAATGAAATTGAGGGAATTGACGATTTTGGAGTTTTTGAAAGTCTCGCGATGATATCATTAAAAAGGTATATTATGCGAATGAACGTGTGTTTGATTTTCGGTAGGTATTTGCGGTGTGGCCAAGGACACGAGAGCAGAGCAGGAGCCCTGGCAAGTGTTGGATCTGTGCGCGAGAGCTGGTCCAGATATGCCGGTCGCGCTGAGGGACACGTAAAGGGAATCGTGGGAAAAGGGAAGGGGAAATTTACTGATAGAATTCCAGAGTCGAGTGGTCGGTGCGTGTGTACACGTATCCTTGTCTTTTGGCAAAGCACACACGAGCAATTATTTCATATAAATATAGGAGCAGTAGATAAACGTGTGTGCGGAAAAAGAGAAAGAAAAGATGGGGGAGCGAGGGAGAAGGACGCAGCGCAGCTTCCAGGAAATCCATGGGTCTGCGGTCAAATTATTTATGGCGATGCGAAATTAAGAGTCTCGGTCTCAACCGTTTGAGATGAGGGCTCGGCGCGATCGACCGCGACGCCGATTTACGTCCTTGGCTCCGCGCGACTATCTATCCCAGCAGCTACGCAGCCTCTTCGTCTCTCTCTCTCTCTCTCTCTCTTTCTCGCTGGACCCAATGGATATTGGGCGCGCGCACTCTCGCGCGAGCCCACGATGATGGCGCGTATTTCTTTCGTTCCTTATTCTTGTCCTGCTCTCGCAATGCCTCAGCTCTCTTTTCACGGCTTGTTTCGCTCAACGACGAGCATTTGTAATAAAAAGGACGCGCGAGCAGCCAACACAATAGCCGCGCGCGGTCAAGTCCAGGGGACCGCGCGCGGGGCATAAAATGGGCATGAAGATCGTTAACAGAAGCGAAACGCACACGTCACAAGTTCGTATTTAGATGGAAACCAAATTTCATATTTATATCCTTATTGTTATTGTTGCTCGCAATTTTATCACCGCGCCCGCGCCCAGCCAATAAGTTTTGCGTCGTTATTATTCTTTGCCCCGCCGCGCACTTGGCTTCCTCTTCCTTAATTCTCGCATTTGCCGTGTGCGTCTCCTTCAGCACATTTCGGGATATAGCGCCGAGCAACCAAAGGTAATCAATACTTTGTCAAGATATACGTGTGGGCGCGACACGGCATTGACGTCACTGATTATTGTATACGCGCTCAAGATTAGCCCGCCGCGTGTGCATGCATCATCGCGTGCATATTGATATCCAACAAATACAGGCCAAAATTTATGATGCTGAAGTTTGCAACGTTGGAATGCAACGAAATTCGTTTTTTATATTTGACAATAATAATTATTTCAATGGGGAATTTAATTATGACGATAAAATGCTCGATTTTTGCCACCCGAAAACGTATCGGCTCGAAAAATTTGGATGACATTGAAATAAATTAATTAATAAATTGAAATAAATTCAAAATAATTTCAAAAAAATAAAAATAAAATATTTTTCGTTGCATTCCAACACTGAAAATTCAATTTTGTCAAAAATCGTCGATATTTTGTTGAATACGGCCAACTAAATATTTTGGGATGATTTCAAAATTTTCGTTATTTCGACAATATTTTTCCTTGTAACGGAACTGTCTGCAAAATTTACGATTGGAATGACAAAAATTTACTTTCCGAAAAGATTTTCCAGAATGTTTTTTGCTGGAATGACAAAATTTTCGTGATTTTTCGAAAAAACGTTTAGTTTAACGTATCCAACAAAATATCCATCGTTTTCAACAAAATTTTCTTTTCAGTCAACGTTGCGAACTTCAGCATCGTATGAAAAAGCATGCACGCGTCTGAGCAAAAGGCTAATGACCGTCCAGACGTCTTTCGCGATACTTTTGCTTATGCAACTATGGGCAGCAGCAGCGGCAGATAACTTGACGCGGCAGCAGTCCGCGCGCGATCTTTATAGAAAGCAGCCTGAGAAGATAAAAGAGTTTTGCTGCTCGGGAATGATAAAAGTGGATGAAAAACTCTGCGTATATGTTTGACACTAGAGATGTTGTATGTCGAAGAGAAACGAAAAAGCAACCGTCAACTAAACACGACACCAGATCCGAGAATCCTTGCGCATTATCGTATAAACTTGTAACGCGAGAGTTGCATTTTCTTTGGTGCTCGCGATTGCAACCGTTGCACTTTTGTTATTCCCTCATATGATTATCATGCTGAACGAGTTTCGCGTGCCTTGGGAATCTTTCTCGAATTTTCAAAAGGATGAAGTGCGTTTCAGATTATAATGTAACTGGGAAATTAATCAGGGATCGCGACAGGTCCGCGCGCGGTGCATCGTTCGTGCGAGCAGGTGAAAGATTTCGATCGCGTGGAAGAAATTCGCAAGCGACGACTTCAATATGGCCGACCTAGCAGGAATTACATCATGTGGACGCCATTTTTACGCTTTTGCAGCATATGCAGGCCCAGCGAGCAGTCCATTGGCTGTTTTGGACGACACTGAAGTTGGCAACGTAGGAATTCAACGAAAAATACGAATTTCTATCAATTTTTTGTTCAATTAAAAAAAAATGACAATTTTTATACCAATTTTGTGCCTGGATGCTAAAAAAAAAAAATCGTTTCATTGTCCTGGCGAAATATTGAATCAAAATTCTCAATAAAAAAGCGAATTTCGTTGCATATTCCAATTTTTGCATTTTTTCAATGACGTTGAAGTTTGCATCGTTGGAATGCAACGAAATTATTTTTTTTTCTGCGGCGAACCTCATTATTTAAATGCAGAATGTAATTACGAGTACTGAAAAGAAAATTTTGTTGAAAAAGATGGATATTTTGTTGGATTCGTTAAACTAAACGTTTTTTTCGAAAAATCACGAAAATTTTGTCATTCCGGCAAAAAACGTTCTGGAAAATCGTTTTCGGAAAGTAAATTTTTGTCATTCCAATCGTAAATTTTGCTGACAGTTCCGTTACAATGAAAAATATTGTCGAAATAACGAAAATTTTGAAATGATCCCAAAATATTTAGTTGGCTGTATTCAACAAAATATCGACGTTTTTTGACAAAATTGAATTTTCAGTGAGGTTGAAACGATCGATTTTTGCGACCTCAAACGTATAAGGGCTAGAAAAATTTAGATAATTTTGAAAATTAAACAAATCATGGAAGAAACGAAACATTTTTCGTTGGATTGCAACGTTGCGAACTTCAGCTTCATATTTTTCCAAGATCCACCGTGCGGAGAGTCGGTAATTATGAGGATTTATTCCCAATAACAAAAAAATGGTTTCTCCATCGCTCCTTGGAAGTTTTAGTACGGAAAAGCAGGAAGCAAACGTGTTTAGCAGCGAGCGGAGATCGGTTTTGGTCGGGAGATAAGCGTTGACCCGCGCGCTGCAAGAGATTCGGGGGCGGTAAAGTCCGTTCTTTTGGGATTTGGTTAAAGCCTCGAATAAGCTGCGTACGGTTTCTTACAAACGCGCGGTCAAGCAGCAGAGCGAGGATGGTTGAAAAGGAGGAACGACATGGGAAACAGTCAAGGAATTCTCATCTCTGCTTCGGTACTAATTTGCCGATTCTCGTCTCTTTGGGTGTTTCGGGACAGCTCGACCTTTTCGTACCTGTAAGTTCGGATTGCTGAGAAAAGCCCCAGCGGCCCCGAGTCCTGCTGTTTGCGCACACGTTTACCTGTGCAACCGCCGCACGAGCAAAGAGAAATCTTGGGCTTTGACCGCGCGGCCAGCACGGTAACGAATTCGAAAAAAAAAACTTGAAAATATAAAAAAAATTCATTGGAAAAAAAGTTGAGGATTTCGCATGCGGTAGTTGGAGCCAAATTTCCGGGTGTGATAACAACGCAAAAGACAGATCTCTGCGTTGTCGACTTGGCGTGGGCGAGACGCCGAAACGAGCCTAGAGATCGCGCCACGCACGAAAAAATACGCACAATCGAGACACACGAGACTTTCGGTATAGTGTAGAAAACGACCACGCGGCAGTTCCGCATTGAGCGCGTATCCAGCCACCGTACAAAGTGAGAAAAACATGTACTAGCTTGAGCGACAAGAAAAAGAAACGAAAAAAAAACTCGTCATCCATTTTCCACAGCAGGGAGAGAATTACACATCAAAATTCACTGTGATATTATAGTTCCCGAGCACCGAGTCGTCCCTTTGAGGAATTTTACTAAAAAGGACGAAAAATGTCATAATTTCCGCGATTTCGATACACTGAAAAGAAAATTTTGTTGAAAAAAATGGATATTTTGTTGGATTCGTTAAACTAAACGTTTTTTTCGAAAAATCACGAAAATTTTGTCATTCCAGCAAAAAACATTCTGGAAAATCTTTTCGGAAAGTAAATTTTTGTTATTCCAATCGTAAATTTTGCTGACAGTTCCGTTACGATGAAAAATATTGTCGAAATAACGAAAATTTTGAAATTATCTCAAAATATTTAGTTGGCCGTATTCAACAAAATATCGACGTTTTTTAAGAAAATTGAATTTTCAGTACATGTTTTTACGATGTTGCGATGCATCGTTGAAATGCAACGAAATTCCGTTTTTTCTGGAACAGATCTCGAGATTCTCATTAAATATTCGATCGGGACAATAAAACGATATTTTTTTAGGATCAAAACCGAAAATCGCTACAGAAATCGTCATGGTTTTTGCAATTCAACGAAAAATTAATGGAGCAAGTAGTTTTCGTTGCAGCCCAACGTCGCAAACTTCAGCGTCACATGTTTTTGGTAAAGTTTGTCAGAGGGACGACTTGGTACCCGGAAACTATAATAACATAGGAAATTTTGATGTAATATTCTCTCCGTGCACCGCTCCCTCGCGGACTCGCGAACAAGTACGACGAAAAATGTCCAATTTTTAATTAAATTGATTTTCAATGAAAAGCTCAACACTTTCTTGCTGCATATCTCGCGCGAGAGTGTGGAAAAAAGATTTGATTGTTTTTCCACTGAAATTTGGCCCAAGCATCGGACTGTATCGAGTTGCCAACTCTCTGTATTAAACAGCAGAGTAAATGAGTCACTGTGCGATGGTAAACGTGCGCGAGCAACCGCATTGGCGGCACTCTCGATTATATTATACATGTTTTGCCGCGACTCTTGGGCCGAGTGTAAAAAAAAGACGAAAAAAACGTGACACACACGAACGCATGAGGCCGATGGGTTAGCTCAAAAAAAAAACGCGAGCGCGACGCTAATTTTCGGAGATAACGCGCGAGAGGAATTACGTCATCGTGCCAGCTCGCGGTTCTCGGAAATCTCATACAATTTTCATTCTCGCACACCATTTTTATTTTTCATTTTCTCGGTCTTTGGGATCGTTGCGCAAAAAGTCGAATCAAGCCCTGCGTGGTTGAAAAAGTCTCGACTCGATTTTGTGCAGAGCGTCAAAGCAAAAAGACTCGCGAAGCTATGGAAAAGCTCGTGGAAACGATGTCCAAGTTTGCATCGTTGGGATGCAACGAAATTGTGTTTTTTATTGAGATTCTGATTGAATATTTGGTCAGGACGATAAAACGATTTTTTTTTAGCATCCAAACCCAAAATCGGTACGAAAATTGTCATGGTTTTTGAAATTGAACAGAAAATTGATAGAAAATTGTATTTTTCGTTGGATCGCAACATTGCGAGCTTCAGGGTCATTCGTGGAAACGCGCGGAATTGTAATCGGATTTCTTCGGAGCAATAAATCCTGCGCGAGTTCACGAACTCTCGACCTTGAAACACTATTCAACGAGCTATAGCTCGACAATGCTCCAAGGAAACTTTTCAAGTCCACGCGGTCAAGAAATTCTTTCAAGTTATAGATAAAAAACAAAAAAACGATAATTTTTTGCCGGTACACGAGTGTCCCTGTACAAATATGGTTTTTTGAAAAAACAGCTCCGCGCAACTTTTTCAAATTCAGCTGTGAATACATAGAGAAAAATGTAAAAGTGTGTTGGCCACATTTCGCGGGATCGTCTATCGAGTGGCCAACACAGGGGCGTCAAGGTCGCGAGCGCACGCGCGAAATTTAATTCTCCGCGAGCTGCGGCGAGATATTTGCGCGCGAAAAGCCGATGCGGAGGAAAAAGATGAATCTGAAGTTTGTAACGTTGAGATTCAACGAAAAACATTTTTTCCATTGATTATTTATTGAATTTTGAAAATCCTGGCAATTTTTCGAGTCGATTGAGTTTTTTGGTCACAAAAGAGAATCGTTTTATTGGCCGGAGCAAATATTCAATGATAATTATTGGCTCTGCTGAAAAAATAACAGAATTTCGTTGCATTCCAACGATGCAAACTTCAGCATCGTTTGAAAAACGTTTGGGCGAGCAGCAAGTCCGTCCGCATGTTTTTGGAAAAGTCTGTAGCGAGAGATCCGGAAAACTTACGCACGCGCGCCTGACGAGGCCCGCAGCTCTCTGCGCTGCTGTGCATGACACACTTGGATATTTTGCCCCAGTCAAATATTCTCCTCCAGCAGCAGCAGCAGCACAAATACTCATCATGAGCGTTTGCGCGCACACATAGACGCACGGATGATATTAAAGCAGAGAGAGAGATGGAGCGACAAAGTTTTGGAGGCGAAGCAGAGAGCAACACGTCACATGGGACTTTACTACCAATTTACACGAGCGCCACACACGATGAGGAGCCGCAGCGCTCCGGACAGACTCGCACACCACGCAACATCGGCACAGCATGAGCATACGCGCTGCTGCTTGGAAAAGTTTTCCATTCATGTGACAAAATGGCGCCGGGTCGCGAGACCCAAGACGGACGAAGAAAAAAAAGAAATTTTTTGTTTTTTTTTCCTTCCGATTCTCGTAAAAACTTTTGCGGAGAAATGCACACAAATTTTTTTTCCCCTGCGTCATCGAATAAAAAAATACGCGCGCTTTTTCTTGCTCTCATTCAGAAAAATTTGACGCGACGCACTCGACCCCGAGCTCCTTCCCAGAAACGGGGGCCGAGAATTATTTTAATCATACACGAAATAACAAGAAAATTAAATAAAACACGCGTCCAACAGCGACTAAGAATTTTTCTTTTTTTTTGGTCTCTTTTTTCGTCTAATTGATGAAAATTTTTAAACACCGAGAATTGTGGGAAATGGAACAAAAATTATGAAATTTCTATAGCGAGCAAGAATTACCAGAGCCGCGCGCGCAGGTATTCGCGCCGGATTAACCTTGTCCTTGAATTTCCACACTTCCGCGATTCGTTGATCCTCAAACTTTATTCGATATTACGCGCGTCAATGATTTCGAGCCATAAAACAAATCTACACGAACGAATGAGCTAAAACATTGATTTTTTTCGAAATTTATTCATATTTGTGGGACAGAGTTAGTTCAGCTCAAATCGTGCCAACGAATACTTGTTTTTGCGATGAGCGCCGAAAGTTCCAGTTCCATTTGCTCGAGTAGCCAAGTCGAGCGATACGAACTCGCGATATAAACACTAGTTTTGAAAATTCGTTATGATCCTGAAGTTTCCATCGTTGAAATCGAGCGAAATTCTGTTATTTCTTCAGCAGAGCCAATAATTATTATTGAATCTTTGCTCCGGCCAATAAAACGATTCTCTCTTGCGACCAAAAAACTCAATCGACTCGAAAAATTGCGAAGATTTTCAAAATTCAATAAATAATCAATAGAAAAAATGTTTTTCGTTGAATCTCGACGCTGCAAACTTCAGCGCCATAAATTCGTTTGTATCAAGAAGCTCGAGAGCGAGAAAAGAAAAGAAATTTCAAGCACGATATTCGGCCAAGAATTTCCAGAACTCTAGCAACACGATTGGACATTTTTTTTCTTTTTTTTTTTAGTAAAACTCGAGGCAGCTCGTAAATTGCGTCACAACAGGCCGCAGAGGCAGAAATAAGCGCGATATCTTTTGGTTTAGTAGTGAATTCCATTGGGGACCAAATACGATAGCGATCAGTTGAGGAAACGATATCAAACGCGAGTATGCGAGTGTACGTGAATCGAGTATTTCGGCGGGAAGGCGAGTCGACGATCGATTGGATCGTCGCGCTCTGGATAATGATTTGCTCGAATCCAACAGATTTGATTTCATTTTTTTTCGTATTTTATTAGGGGATCTGCGAATATTTGAAAACTTGCAATATTCGGCATCGAATCAAATTGTTTGATTCGAATTTCAAGCCGAATATTCGATATTTTTGAAAATTTGATATTTTTTCGAGTATTCGATTTTTTTTCGAAAATCCGATTTTTTTTTCGAATATTCGATTTTCTTTCGAACGTTCGATTTTTTTGCGAAAATATTGGGAAAAAATCTTGAAAGGATTTGCGAAAATGCGCTATTTTTTGGAAATTTATCGAATTCTCGAAAAATCAACGAATATCCGATTCGAAAATGGAATCGAATTTTGATATTCGATCCGATTCGATCATTTGAATTTACCTTTGACCATCGCCATTCTTATCCTCGATATCCAGACGTTCCATCTCCTTTTGCAGGATGCCACCCTCGCTGAATTTATCCAGTGACATTTTTCTTCTTTAGTCTGGTTAGTTTTCTCACAAAATTCACAACCGACCAACGTTTACGAACGGGGTATGGAAAAATTAAGACGACACTGGCGCTTTGCTTTTTATATACACGAAATTATAACGACACGTTTCACACACGTTTGTTTTTTATATTTTATTTTAATATTAAATAAATATTGTATATATAATTTATATTTGTGTTTTCTCGTACTCGTACAATAAACTATTTGTCGAGCGTGTGTATATATAGCGTGTGGTTGTAGAATTTCTCTCTTCTAAATATTATCCTTGGGTTTTTTGTTCTCAAAGGAGCTTAATTTCACGTTTGCTTTCTGCTAAACGTCTGAGGTAGAGTTAAACACTGGCACACACTGGATTCCAATTTCTCGCTGTCTCGCTCTATCGAGTTGCTCTTTGCGGCGCGGTGCTTGCGTGGCGCAAAGAGATATTTGGAGGAATTTTTATGACGACGAAAGGGGAAGGTCCGGCAGCAGCGAAACAGTTGAAAAATAGAAAATGTCCAGAAAAACAAGAAAAACACTAGTTTGTTTGTAAATCGAGGGAAAAGTGGGGTAAACACGCGCGGGCAACAACTCTTGTTGGTTCGGCGACAGTAACGAGAGTGGCCGGTTAATAGTCGTCTTGTCCTTTCTTCCTTTCTATATATTTTCCTTCCTCGTTGTCCCTTCCCCTCGAGTTTCGCTCGGGACCCTCTCCTTCCAAGCTCCAACCTCCGGAAGACCTTTTCAAATTTTTCTTCTCTCCGCAGCAGGTACGTGCAGCGGCAGCAACAGAAATACGTCAATCTCTATACCTGAGCGAGCTCGCGCGGCCAAACTTTTCGTTTGCTGCGACGATGTACGAGGGGCAAACGAGAAACGTTGTTTTATCCTGTTAAATAATGTGAATTCCTTGCCTCGCGGAAATTTCACGTTCACGAATATTTCAAACGCCGCGAGAGATCGATCGCGATTGAGTTTATCGCGTTAGAGGGCGCTGACTCGTTCGGCGGGCTTTACGAATCGCGCTTGAATTTTTTTCAAACAATAATCGCACAAATCAAACTTTTTCACTCTTGCCAAATCACTGCTTGTTTTTTTTTATTTTTTTATTTAATAATCCAGTGACGTTGTTTCAATTTTTATTCACTTTTTTGTGCTCGCTCGCTCGCGTTTTCAATTGTTGCACCGAAAAACGAGGAAAATGGTTGATATGGGTCAACAATTGTGTTTGATCTCGAATGTTGCTCGCGTACTTCCGGTTTTCATAGAGATATGCCGTTCTGTATATATTGGCGCGAGAACTGGACGGATTATAGAGCGTCTTGGTGATGAGGAGCAGGTCGAATGGCGAATCGATAAAATAATGAAATTCTGGCAGGAGTGCGCAGTTGTTGAGACCGTTGCGATCGAGGTTGTTAATTTTCGAATGATAAGTGCCGGTAAAAAGGGAATTTGTTGTTATTGTTGTTGTTGTTGATGATGATGATGAGGATGAACGGTGGTGGTAAAAGTTAAGACGGTGCGAGCCACACGGAGCGCGACTATGAGGCTGCTGGGTTGACGGTCGACTAAAGTGGCGAGGTTAGACGAGCCGGGCGGAAGGCCTCGGCGAGGAGAGCGAGAAAGCCAGATACGCGGATCGTCTCGCTCTCTCGGTCGTTTTTTTCCCTCGGTTTCGGCTAGATGAGTCCCCGGGCTGCGGATAGTACAGACACACTCGTGTCTCCTTTCCTTCTCGTATGCTTGCCTGCCTGTTGAAATAGTATTTCACGTTTTCTCGGTCTGTTGTGCGCGCGGAGCCGGAGAGTTTGGCTTACGCGATTCCCACTTGGCGGCAATCGGCGGCGGTGTCGAAAAATCGCGGGCAAACAGGATTGACACGTGGTTTGAATATCGGAGCACCGGGAGCGAGGCCAACAACGAGCAAAACCAATAATTCACAATAATTCTTGTTCTAATACGAAAAATGGATTTTTCGTCATGGAATAATTGAGACAAATCGTCTTGGAGAGTCACGCACCGTGTACAATGAAACTGCACCAACGAGGTCTCGTAATCGTCCTTTTCCTTTGCACAAACAATAACTTTCGACGGTAGCACGAATGCGGTACTAAATGTTGGAGTAAATTTTGAAAGCAGTAGCCGAAACTTGTACGAAACGTCACGACTACGTCGGCCACGATTACAATGAGCTTTATCTTGTAATTCGCGAGGGTTTCTCCAAATTTTCACGACAATATCGACAAAATAATGAGCGAGAAGGATAAAACGATTCTTTGTAGTTTCTCGCGGTGTAGAGAGGCGGCTCGGAGCGAATGACGTTGCGCGATATGCTTGGCACACGTGCGCGCGGTTGTCCTTATCGTCTACGAGCGTTGGCCGTTCTCCGGCTTGGAAATTAACTCGAAACTCAATCCTTCGAATGCTTGGATAACGTGAAATTTATTGGAGAATCGATTTACGGTGTGTCGTGTGCTTTGACGCGACGATCATGCGATAATTATCATAATAACGTGGATGAGAAAAAAAAGGATGAATCGATAGAGGCGAGCGGTGAGACAACAATAAGAAAATACTGGCCACGCAGCAGTGTCGAGTTTATAAATATCTCTTAATAAATGTGTGTATGTGTGTGTGTATAAATAAATGTGTGTATTGTATTTATTGCGCGTCGCGCGGTGGCGAAATTCGTGGGCCCCGGGATATCTATGCGAGAAAGCGCGGTACACTGATATTATTTTTATAATCGTGTACGCCGGTACGCGCGCGGCGAGTATCCAGAGCGATAGGCCGCGCCCAGCCTTGCCCCCACCCTCCTGCACAACAAACATCGCGAATTTCGTCACGATCCCCACCCGATCTTGTCACCCTCTATATACTCCACGTACACATACGGAGGTTGTACGTACAACAACGACGCGGAGCAGCAAGTTTGATCGTGCGGGTGCGCGCGCGCTCATCATCATCTTTTCCCCACCAACGCCTTTTCCCCTCCATCCTCGCTCTCTCTCTTCTATTTCATCCGCGCGCGCGCGCCTTTTGCTTTCTCAGCCCTGGAATATACTCGCGTTACCCCCACCTCCCTCATCCCGCCTTCTCAACCCCTGCTCGTGTGTGCCGGCGGATGAATCGAGACGCCCGGCGCCGAGGCACCCCCTCCCCCGTCCTTTTCCCCCTTTCCCACTCTCTCGAAAAAACGCGACTACGAAGAAATGGGTTAACGCGAACCCATCAGCGATAATGAAATTCATCAGGAATTTCAGCCAAAATTCGGAGGAAAAACAAACACAAAGATTTTCTAATCCAGCATCGATTTTGGCTCCTCCGCCCTCGCGCACTTTGGGAAATTCGTGACGTCATAGATTCGTCTCTATTCGCATCTTTTTGTTCGTCGAGACTCTCTCGCGCTCATTCACATTCTCTTTCTACGAATAAGCTGCGGTTCGCGCCTGCGTTTCTCTCGTGTCTCCCGAGTCTGGGAGACATCTGGCGGGCGCCGGTAGACAACGCAGCCGCTACGGCGACGACGCTTCGTACTCTTACGGCGTCATTCAGCCGCCGCCTGCTTCTGTAACGGCGTCGCTCTTATCCCCACCCGCCTGCCGCCGCTGCTTGTTGCCGCAATAGACGCGCATACGCGCTTATTGGGTCTTTGACCATCATGGCTATGTGGACGATCAGATCCCCGCGCTAGAAAGGACGACAACGACCCCGCGCGCGAGCTCAACCAACTACGTACGCCATGCTTCGAGCCAAAAACAGACCAACAAGCGCATGCCATACTTTATACTAGAATCGTCGTCGTCATCGTAGCTGCTCTCGTACAATCTGACCATCACCACGATCCGCCAAGGCCAATCCATTGCCCCTCATCCCTCTCTCTTGCCCTTTCGCTCCGCGAGGACTCCCACCATTCACGATCCACGTGGATAGATATCCTCGCAAAGCGCCGCGACCACCGCCCTCTATATACACATGCTCACCCGGCTCACACGCACCTTTCGCGCAAAACTGTGCAACTTTTGTATCGACCGCGATCGTACACACGTACGGATTGAAAAATCAGCCTAGATGAATGATCCTGAAGTTTGCATCGTTGGAATGCAACGAAATTCTGTTATTTCTTCAGCAGAGCCAATTATTATTATTGAATATTTGCTCCGGCCAACAAAACGATTCTCTCTTGCGACCAAAAAACTCAATCGACTCAAAAAAGTGTCGGGACTTTCAAAATTCAATAACTAATCAATAGAAAAAATGTTTTTCGTTGAATCTCAACGTTGCAAACTTCAGAGTCATAAATATTTAATGTTGAAAATTGCAACGTTGGAATGCAACGAAAAATATTGGATTTTATTGATGATTCGTTCAATTTTCAATGTCATCCAAATTTTTCGAGCCGATTTGCTTTTCGGACGGCAAAAATCGATTATTTTATCATCCTAATTACATTCTGCATTCGAATTATTATTTTTGTCAAAGATAAAAAACGAATTTCGTTGCATTCCAACGATGCAAACTCATTCTATATGATTTTCGATTTTTTCAAGAAAATCCTTGCCTGGGTAATGACGCTGAAGTTTGCAACGTTGGGCTGCAACGGAAAATACTTGCTCTATGAATTTTTCGTTGAATTTCAAAAACCATTACGATGTTCGTAGCGATTTTCGGTTTTGATCCTAAAAAAATATCGTTTTATTATCCTGATGGAATATTTAATGAGAATCTCGAGATCTGCTGAAGAAAAAATGGAATTTTGCTGCATTTCAACGTTGCAAACTTCAGCATCGCGCCTGGGTATCGGTTCAATCGCGAGGTTGTTTTTTTTTTCTAGCGTTCCAAAAGCGTCAGGAGTTTAATCCGTTGGAGGGAAAATGAGCATGAGATATAACTTGTGTTTACAGAAAATTCATGAGCTAGAACATTTGCCTCGGACGAACCTTCACCCCCGCGTTCAATGTCGAGTGACCTTATCACTCTCTGTCTATCCCGCGAGCCTCACATTTTGTCGCTGCTGCTGCTGCTGCTGCTCAAACTTTCTCGAGGTCTCGGTCCATCGCGACGTTCTATATACACCAAACATCCGGATCAACTCGTAACGTCGTATAGCACGTCGAAAGACGACTCTGAAGTTTGCAACGTTGAGATTCAACGAAAAACATTTTTTCCATTGATTATTTATTGAATTTTGAAAATCGTGGCGATTTTTCGAGTCGATTGAGCTTTTTGGTCGCAAGAGAGAATCGTTTTATTGGCCGGAGCAAATATTCAATAATAATTATTGGCTCTGCTGGAAAAATAACAGAATTTCGTTGCATTCCAACGATGCAAACTTCAGGATCATCGTCGGAAGTTTATCGGTCGAAGCGGCATTTAAATCGTTTCGTCAACTAAATTGGAAAAGTTATAATCGCGCGTGGGAATTTGCATGCAGCGAAAATGCCCAAAGTTTGATTTGTGGCAGAAAATTTTCGGCCTTCAAATTTGAGCCTGAAATTGCTGCGGAGAGCGTCGATGTAGTTGGGGGCGCATTGTCTGCCAAAGACTTTTGTACGACGTGGCCAAGGGTCTCCGAATTTCTCGCTTATATACAGTCGCTCTATTATCTTGACGGAGACCCAGCAGCAGGTATAAGAAAGTCCCGGTCCACAAGCTTATTTCTACTGGAAAGTTACAAAAAGGCACAAGACAGACCATCGAGTCCTTTCACTGCCCCACGTATATATTTTTAGACGAAATGTATCATATTCATGCTCGAACCCACCCGGAAAGCGCACCTGCGTTCTAGCAAGAGTGCAGCAGATATTTGGGTTAGTTCCAGGTGCCGGAGCAGTATCTGTTTTTGCAAATTTCTCCAACGACCTATTAGCACGTTTTTGATCGCCTTTTGACTAAACGCGAATTGGTCTCGAAATTTCCGTTTTTCACGAGACGCTGAAGTTTGCAACGTTGGGCTGCAACGAAAACGCTTGCTCTATGAATTTTTCGTTGAATTTCAAAAGCCATGACGATTTTCGTAGCGAATTTGGCTTTTGATCCTAAAAAAATATCGTTTTATTGTCCTGATCGAATATTTAATGAGAATCTCGAGATCTGCTAAAGAAAAAACGGAATTTCGTTGCATTCCAACGATGCAAACTTCGTTATTTTGGAAAATGTGCATTTTCTTGAACGATTCTCGGCTCGTTTGAGGTAAAACACAACGAAACAAAAACAGCGTTTGTGTTCAGCTTTTTCGGGCGATCGACGAGACGCTGTCTAATCGCGATTAATCGTGGGCTGCTTTCTAACGTATATATAAAAGCGATACGAAATTACGAAGAGCCAGGTGAGCAAAGACCAAAGTGTTTGGGAAGAGGGCAGTGACGTGTGCGAGGCTCTCGTTGCAATTTTGTATACGAGTAAAAAGTCGCTGCGTTGGAGAGAGATGACACAATGCGAAAGGGATGAAGCTTTTTTTCTTCTTCTTTTTCTCTTTCTTCTTTACACTAGCACACGACAAATTTTTACAATGCCAAAGACAATGTTCTAGGGAAGTGGCTCGAGACTTTACGCTTCGCCAAGAAGATAATCGTTTGGTCACTTGAGCTTGCTACATCGATAGTTATTTTTATAACAGACAGACTTTTCGAGCTTTTTCCATGACGTTGAAGTTTGCATCGTTGGAATGCAACCAAATTATTTTTTTCTGCGGAGAAACTCATTATTTAAATGCAGAATGTAATTACGAGGACTGAAAAGAAAATTTTGTTGAAAAAAATGGATATTTTGTTGGATACGTTAAACTAAACGTTTTTTCGAAAAATTACGAAAATTTTGTCATTCCAGCAAAAAAAATTCTGCAAAATCTTTTCGGAAAGTAAATTTTTGTCATTCCAATCGTAAATTTAGCTGACAGTTCCGTTACAATGAAAAATATTGTCGAAATAACGAAAATTTTGAAATCATCCCAAAATATTTAGTTGGCTGTATTCAACAAAATATCGACGTTTTTTGACAAAATTGAATTTTCAGTGAGGTTAAAACGATCGATTTTTGCGACGCAAAACGTACATGGACTAGAAAAATTTAGATAATTTTGAAAATTAAACAAATCATGGATGAAACGAAATATTTTTCGTTTGATTGCAACGTTGCGAACTTCAGCTTCACGCTTCTTTATGATCCTGAAGTTTGCATCGTTGGAATGCAATAAAATTCTGTTATTTTTTTAGCAGAGCCAATAATAATTATCGAATATTTGGTCCGGCCAATAAAACGATTCTCTTTTGCGACCAAAAAACTCAATCGACTCAAAAAATTGCCACGATTTTCAAAATTCAACAAATAATCAATAGGAAAAATGTTTTTCGTTGGATCTCAACGTTGCAAACTTCAGCTTCATGCTTTTTTCCCAGTCGTCGAGTTTGCAACATGTTGTTTATATTGTTTGGAGCGAGCGGGAAAATTATGTCGAGGCGTTGACTGTAAAAACTGTTCAGTCGTTTATCATTTCCATTTACACGGCGTCGATCTAATCGATCTCGATCTTTGCCGACCTGATGGCTTCAAGGTCGCAAGGTAGGAAATTTAGCGGCATATGTTGGGATATGATGCGAAAAAAAAGCTGCACAGTCTAAAGATAGTCTGGCGATATAATTACACGGAAATATATAGTTTCGTCTAGCGCCAAGCTTGTGTGGGTTGCATAATGAGACAGAGAGTAATAAATGCAGTCTGCACTTGGCTGGAACACTATGCTAACTGCGGTACAATTTTGGGGTAGGTTAAGGGGTCGTAGGGGGCGGCTGGCTATTGAACGGTACACCCTCGAGGCCAACGACGCTCCCGATGTTAATTAATAGTTGCACGCCTCGTAAATAACCAGCTGAATCACAAATTCGCCCTGAGTGTATGATATTTAAGTGCAATCCTGAACGTCGTAAAAAAAACGTCGTGAAAAAATTTTCTATCCATTTTTCGTACCGATTTTGGGTTGGGATCCCAAAAAAGGATCGTTTTATCGTCCTGACCAAATATAGAGTCAGAATCTCAATAAAAAAAACGGTGTTGAAGTTTGCATCGTTGGAATGCAACGAAATTCGCTTTTTTATTGAGAATTTTCATTCAATATTTCGCCAGGACAATGAAACGACCTTTTTTTAGGATCCAGACACAAAATCGGTATAAAAATTGTCATGGTTTTTGAAATTGAACAAAAAATTAATGGAAAATCGTATTTTTCGTTGGATTGCAACGTTGCGGGCTTCAGTGTCGTGCCAGAAGTTTGCATCGTTGGAATGCAACGAAATTCGCTTTTTTATTGAGAATTTTCATTCAACATTTCGCCAGGACAATGAAACGACCATTTTTTAGGATGCAGACACAAAATCGGTATAAAAATTGTCATGGTTTTTGAAATTGAACAAAAAATTAATAGAAAATCGTATTTTTCGTTCAATTCCAACGTTGCGAACTTCAGTGTCGTGTAAAAAACAGAATTTCGTTGCATTCCAACGATGCAAACTTCGTTGCTCGATATTTTCCTTCGCTAACGGAACTGTCAGCGAAATTTACGATCGAAATGAAAAAAATTCACGTTTCCAGACTTTCTAGAGTATTTTTTTGCTGCAATGACAAAATTTTTGTGATTTTCAAAAAAAAAAAAAACAATTATTTTCAGTGTTTAAATCACAAAAACCTCTTATTCGATCCAAGTTGTCGTTTTAAAGATATAGGATCGCGCGATTGCGAAGAGCGATGGAGTATCATGATCGAAATAGGTAACAAATGGCTTCCGGGAGCCTGAGAAAGGCTGTTGGTGCTGCTGCTGCTGCCATAACTAAACCGTACGGGGCAAACTGATTGCCCTGGTAGTCCCTTTTTACAACGGTTTTCTCGCGTCCCGACGAATGAGAGGAGATCTTGACGGTCGAAGGATAAGCGAGTACGCACACACACATACACACAGAGTGCGATTTGGAGCGCCTGTTGCTGACCTCGAAGGAAGCGTAAAAATTAATCGATTTCGACCTGGTCTTATATATACTCGCGAGCGATTTTGCTTCTATTTCTCGGATCCCCGTCCCACAACAAGAGGGGCCAACTGATCGACCAAACGATTGAGACTCTAGTGCAAACACTGCTGTGTATAGAGCAAGCAGGGGCGTCGTGTTACGCTAAAACGGCAAAGTCTTTCAACGACCAACAACAAAAAAACAAAATCTCCTCCACATTCGTCTTTCCTGAGAATTGAATTGATAAAATGGAAAAAAAACGCGGTAGTTGGATCATTCTGAAGTTTGCATCGTTGGAATGCAACGAAATTAATTTTTATTTTCGACAAAAATAATTATTTTAATGCAGAATTTAATTACGATGATAAAATTATCAATTTTTGCCATTCGAAAAGCATTCCGGCTCGAAAAATTTGGATGACATTGAAAATTGAATGAATCTTCAATAAAATTAAATATTTTTCGATGCATTCCAACGTTGCAAACTTCAGCATTAATGACTCTGAAGTTTGCATCGTTGGAATGCAACGAAATTAATTTTTATCTGTGACAAATATAATTATTTAAATGCAGAGTGTAATTATGATGATAAAATGATGAATTTTTGCCATTCGAAAAGCATATCGGCTCGAAAAATTTGGATGACATTGAAAATTGAATGAATCTTCAATAAAATTCAATATTTTTCGATGCATTCCAACGTTGCAAACTTCAGCATCGTGTAGTTCGTGACTAGGAATAATTGTACGTCAGTAAAGTTGAATTCCAAAGTCTTGACGCGCCAATTATTTCCAACCGGGAATATTTATTTATATTATTGGCCAATTTGCAAAGTGTACGAGGCTGCTGTGCATTAAGGCTCGTGCACGGTTCTTTAGGATTTGGGGGATCATTCCGCGAGCGCTGCTAGGGAACCATCGACTCTATCAGTCACGTTCGATCTTCCAGCAAAGCCTTAATGAGGAGCAATGATAAATGATTTGCGCGGATTCTGTCGATCGATATGCTGACGCGAGACACGAATTTCGGCCTAACGATCAAATTTATTCAATTCTATTGAAACGCATTCAAATCAAATTATTTACGATGCTGAATTTTGCATCGTTGGAATGCAACGAAATTCGGTTTTTCCTTGAGCAGAGCTCGCGATTCTTATTCAATATTTTTTTTTAGGACCCAAAAACAAAATCAGCACGAAATTGTCATGGTTTTTGTAATTGAAACAAACAATTAATAGAAAAACGGATTTTTCGTTGCACCTCAACGCTGCAAACTTCAGTGCCATAATTATTTTCTCACTTTTTCGGTAAAATGTAATCTCATGGCAAATAAATTTTTTTATTTAAAAAATATTTTTCATTATTAAAATTTATTTTGAAAAAAGTGGAGACGAAAGGAGACACTCGGTGGAAAATGAAAACAAAGCCAAACAAAGCCAAAGAATGTAGCGAACTTATGTTAATAAGGATGAAATATTTAAGGCAGGGGGAAATAAGCAGGGAAAAACTTACCTCCATCCGTTGCCGACCTGGTCGACCGGGATTTCCGGTAGAGCAGTCCCGCTACCCCTGAAAGCATAGGAAGCAGAGAAAAAAACACTTTTTGTAGGAAGTGGCTTGAGAACGGGACAAGAAGCAGCAGCGGGAATATTAAGGCGTTATAGAGATGGGCATGCACCCGGATACACGTTATCCAGCTAGGCAAAACGCACAATAGGCCAAAACCCATATGCACGTACGGTTTTTCCACCGCATTATTCTTCTACATGTTCTATTTATAATAAGTAGCAACCCCTTTTTTCAACTATTCCAACGCAACTTCTCGCATTTCCTAATAAACCTGCAAGTGGTGTGCAGTCCGGAGAGAGAGAGAGAGAGAGAGGCGGAAGAGGGAGATTCGAATTGGCATGCAAATCGCTCTCGTCATTGTGCGCAGCTCGAAGCCGCGACTGGTCCAACCCTTGCGCGCGCCACATAGCAGGCAACATTTTCTTTTATCGCAATCTTTTTCTTTCATTCCATTTTTATGAGGCTGAAGTTTGCAACGTTGAAATGCAACGAAATTCGTTTTTATCCTTAGCAAAAATGATTATTCAAGCGCAGAATGTAATTACGATGATAAAATGATCGATTTTTGCCACCCGAAAAGCATATTGGCTTGAAAATTTGTAATGACATTGAAAATTGAACGAATTATCAATAAATTCAAATATTTTTCGTTGCATTCCAACGATGTAAATTTCAGCATCATTTTTTGTTGCTCGATCCGCGTGTATGTTTATCATAATAAAGACATTTGGCGATTATCGCGAGGCCCGAGTTAATTTAGGGGGAGAATTTGAAAACGCGGGCAAGCAATTTAGAGTGCGGAGGACGAGGCGCGCGATACGGTTCAGCCAACGAATTTTCGAGTGACAAACGAGATGAAGAGAAAAAAGGAAATTAATATCGCGGCGAGGCCAGGTGCTCGTTGGCGCGTCTTTCATCAACCGAGACGAAAACGAGGATGAGCGCGACAACGACGCGACGTTTATCGTCATCAGCAGGCTCTTGGCCTGCTCGGTTACGCCAATTACACCGCGAATCGCCGTTAAATATCTCAACCTCGCGCCCTGCTTAACCTTCCTACATCGCTCCAATTTTTTTATAGACATACGCGCGATTGGCGAATATGTTAATACGAGAATTAGCCGAGCAAAAAAAAAAAACGATTTGCCGGACGCGATAGCGCTCTGAGGGAATTTCAATTAGCCTGAACCCGTTCGGGCGCGCGCCCAAAGAAAACGACGAGAACTTGCTGCAGATTTTTATTTCCATGCAACGGCCAGTCGTGCTCCGACGTTTCCTCATTACCCTGTTCTTATTGCAGACAATCTCAAACGCTGTTTTTCGTTTCTTCCTTTTGCTTCCTCATATGCTACTCGTCAGCTTATTTACCATTTATCAGGCTCGTTGGACGAGCGAGTGCAATTTGGGGTCCAGGTGAATTTAATCCGGAGCAAAGAGAGCGCGCCGGCTTTTTGCCTTTCGACAATATTTCGCGCTCGCCAGAGATAGCGAGTCTTTTCTTTTTGTTTTTTTTTTCGTTTACTTGGTAATGCGCTCATGACGCGATAATATCTGGAATGCTCATGAAAGTTTGCGTTCGCGAGGGGAGGGAATTTTGTTATCGTAACGAGGAAATCTATGCATTGACGAATTATAACGACACTGAAGTTTGCAACGTTGCAATTCACGATGCTGAAGTTGGCGACGTTTGAATGCAACGAATTCGTTTTTTAACTTTGTTTTTTTATTCAGATCCTGACCCAATCGGTCGTGGAAATAAATTGATGTTATTTTAGGATCGAAACACAAAATCGGTGGGAAAATTCTTATGGTTTTTGAACTTGAACGAAAAATACGATTTTCTATAAATTTTTTGTTGAATTTCAAAAACCATGACAATTTTCATACCGATTTTGTGTTTGGATCCTAAAAAAAAATCGTTTCACTGTACTGGCGAAATGTTGAATAAAAATTATCAATAAAAAAGCGAATTTCGTTGCATTCCAACGATGCAAACTGCAACATCGTCGAAATATATGAAAAATGACGGTGGATTTTTAAAAATAATAAATGCAATCAAAGCCTTTGGATACGGCAGCGAAATTTTTCTGCGGGAATAATGGCAAGAAAGAAAAATCTGGAGCACCAGCAGCAGGTGCGATTGCGCAGCTAAAATTCGTGGCTTTTACCGCGAACGTAACTAAGAGCGAAAAGATTGGAAGGATCTGCTGGTGAGAGCGTTGTCGTCGCGCGTGGTCGTCGTGTGCCGCGAAAAAAGAAGAAATCTGTGGTGCGACGACGGCGCGTCAAAGCGGAACCGAAAAGTGCATCATCGAGACCGCGCGCGCGCGCGCCATTGAAGAGCAGGCGCCCCGACCGGACCGAAATTATGGCCGAGAAAACGACGCGAGAATGGCAACAAAGAGAAACGGGGATAACAATAATTATTGCACGTCAGCGTGCTTCAATTTTGCGGATAATTAAACGACGCGCGAGAAGCACCGATGCAAAGGGAATGTGAAAAGTGGTGGCGCGGGAAGGGGTCAAATGCGTTGTAGAACGTTTGCTCATCACCTGCGGGATTCGGAGAGCTGCAGGACGAGCTGTAAACGAAATCGTTCTACGCGGCGGGGCCTTCATTAACCTTTTCTTTTCTTCTTCTTCTCCTTCGTCGTCTACTTTGCTCTATTTCCGTTCGTTCTCTCTTATTCCTGTACGATTCTCCTCATCTCGCGCCAAGTATTGAAAAGAAATATTGCACAACGCTTTTTCATGACTCTGAAGTTTGCATCGTTGGTATGCAACGAAATTCGTTTTTATCTTTGACAGAAATAATTTTTCAAATACAGAGTTTTACGTATCCAACAAAATCTCCAACTTTTTCAACAAAATTTTATTTTTAGTGCGCATTTTTCGATAATTCTGAAGTTTGCATCGTTGGAATGCAACGAAATTCGTTTTTTATATTTGACTAAAATAATTATTTAAATGGGAAATTTCATTACGATGCAAAAATGATCGATTTTTGCCATTCGAAAAGCATATCGGCTCGAAAAATTTGGATGACATTGAAAATTCAACGAATCATCAATAAAATCGAATATTTTTCGTTGCATTCCAACGTTGCAAACTTCAGCATCATCGGACACAAGCGGGAACAGCGACGAATAATGCGAAACTCTGAGCAAACATGTGACATAAAAATGCGCATAATTCGTTAATATCTAGAGCACACAACGCGCACATTAGCCTATCAAATAAACTTGATTCTCGGGCGATTGTTACTGTGTGTTTTCTTTAACTGCGACATCGTATGAATAGATGAGGCTGCTTGACAGAACTCGCTCTTCATTGTATTGACGTGAGAAAAAAGGTGGTGCGCGAGAGGTTTAGTTCGGTCAACGAACTCTTGATCGTTTGGAAAGAGAGTCACTACAGAAATGGAAATTTAGTGAGGATCGAACACAAGAAGGGCGTGTTCTTGGATGTTCATTGAAAACAAGGATTATACAGAGGATGCGTATACACACACGTTCTTCTTAAGCTTTGCACCCGTTTTGCGCCACGTTTCCCCCCTCGTCGCAGTCGCTCGAGTATAGTGAATCGGCGCGCCACTGCAATCTCAAACGTCAATTCTCCTCGGGCACACACATCATTTTGCTTGGCCCTTCAATCCAACTACTAAAAAGTCACTATACAGAAATTTTGATTCGTTTCTATCCTCGCGCGATATAGAGAGATAAATGGACGAAAAGATATTCTTTAGACGATGCTGAGGTTTGCAACGTTGGAATGCAACGAAAAATATTCAAATCTATCGATGATTCGTTCAATTTTCAATCTCAACCAAATTTTTCGAGCCGATATGTTTTTCGGGTCGCGAAAATCGATCATTTTATCATCGTAATTAAATTTCCCATTTAAATAATGACGCTGAAGTTTGCAACGTTGGAATGCAACGAAAAATATTTAATTTTATTGAAGATTCATTCAATTTTCAATGTCATCCAAATTTTTCGAGCCGATATACTATTCGAATGGCAAAAATTAATCATTTTAATGATTCTGAAGTTTGCATCGTTGGAATGCAACGAAATTCTATTATTTCTTCAGCAGAGCGAATAATTATTATTCAATATTTGGTTTGGCCAATAAAACGAATCTCTGTTGCGACCAAAAAACTCAATCAACTGAAAAAATTGCCACGACTTTCAAAATTCAATAACTAATCAATAGAAAAATGTTTTTCGTCGAATCTCAACGTTGCAAAGTTCAGATTCATCCAATTTTATCATCATAATTACATTCTGCATTTAAACAATCATTTTTGTCGAAGATAACCAAGAATTTCGTTGCATTCCAACGATGCAAACTTCAGAGTCATTTTAAATAATTATTTTTGTTAAATATAAATAAGAATTTCGTTGCATTCCAACGATGCAAACTTCAGAGTCATTTCTTTAGAGTATCGGGCCAACGAGGTGAGAAACTCGTTGTTTTTACAAGATCTGTGCACGAAATTGACGGGCAAGGAGCTGCAGAGACACGGGCAGGATGCAACAAGTGCATGCGGAGTCTCGTGCGTGGATCCGTAGCGCCGGGTGGTATCAGCGATATAGCGAGCGGACAAAATACACACAAATGCAGGATGCATCGCGAATTGAAGGTTCGAAGGCTTTGCGCGCGGTGTGTGTGTGAGAAGAGGAGAAATTTGGAAAGAGGATAGAGCGTGCGCGAACGTGGTTGTCGTTGCGATGGTGCGCGAGAGAAACAAGAATAAGAAGTAAAGAAATGGAAAGAGGACGCGAATGAGCAGAGCGAGTGGAAGGGTGAAGAGGCGCATCTACGCGGCAGCAGGGCTGAGGGCTTGGGGAGGAGTTGGAGCAGCACGAGGTCGGCACGCGCCTCATGCAACGATTCTCGCTGGGAGAATATTGGAGGGGATAAAATGGGGGATGGGGAGAAAAAGAGCTGGCAGAGAGAAAAAGAGGAACGAGGAGCAAGATAGCAACTGCAGCAGCGCGGCATGAATGCACCGCGATTCGCCAACAAGAGAGAAAAGGGTGCAGTATCATTTTTTTTCTCTATATTCCGTTGCATCCGGTCCGCGACACCGAGAGTGTGTTTACCACGCGAGCAGTGTGTTTATCGTTTCCTTCCATTCTCCGTGGATGAAAACAATTCCACGTCAATTAAAAATCAAGTGAGTTAGCAAAGATTTCAGAACACGAAACAATCTACGATTCAAATGTGTGTTGTTAATATGGACGTAGCTTTTTTTTGCATCGTAGCAAGTTTGCATCGTTGGAATGCAACCAAATTCCTTTTATGTTGGACAAACGTAATTATTCAAGAGCAGAATGTAATTAGGATGATAAAATGATCGATTTTTGCCACCCGAAAAGCATATCGGCTCGAAAACTTTGTATGACATTGAACATTGAACGAATCATTAATAAAATCCATATTTTTTGTTGCATTCCAACGATGCAAACTTCAACGTCATTCATTTTTCTAGTATCCATATTCAACGGGGACCATGATTTATAAATTGCATCAAACAGCCTCGCGACCAAAACTTGAACCAACTTTGTGCAACATTTCTTTCCGAATCCGCGCGTGCGCTGCGTAATTAATTCGCTATGGGGAAATAATTGCAGTTAAACCACGACAAACTGCGGGAATCAGGTCGACAATTTGGATTAACCCTCGTAGAGACGACGAGTAATCGAGTATGCGTTGGACGATAGGGTGGGCGCCCGTGTTAAATGATTTTTGCAAGTGCAAGCGCGCGGTTTATATGCCGCGGGGTAATGCATGCAAAGCCTGCGGCGTGCGCGCAATTGAAGGGGGCAAGACCGATGGATGCACGGCGCATGAGGCTGACTGAGCGTAAAAAGGGGTGGCGGCCGCTAAGCAGTACCTGCTAACGCGGCACGACTCAATTGCAACCGCGTATATACTGCGATGCATTTATGCATCGGCCACACTTGCCATAAGACACAACACGAATCGATTCTCGACGAACAAAAGGTCGTAACTGTCTCGCAATCGTGTACCAGTTAGGCCGCATTTGGATCACTCTGTACAAGCGCAAGCCACGGCCTTGTTATGCAAAAGCGAAAAGTGCAACCCCTTCGAGTACACGAGCAGCAGGAAGGGTGTGAAAATGGGGATTGCCCTGGATGTACGTACTATAGACGGGGGCAATGTACGATTATCGTTTAATGCACCGAGCGTAAATGCATACAGCATGTAGTACATACGAATGTATACGCGGTATGGTGCATACGATAAATTCTTTTGGTGCATCAAGTGGGGTGCATTGTTTGATGCATTTATAGAGCTACAGGTGGAATGCAATGAAAAGCATGCAAAGACACGGTGCAATTGATTTACCGACATGAGGCTGAAGTTTGCAACGTTGGAATGCAACGAAAAATATGCATTTTTATTGACGATTTGTTTCATTTTATAAAACATCGAAATCTTTCTGAAAATGACCATTTTTACAAATTTTCCGTAGAATTTTAGCAAAAATTCAAAGTATCCGTTGCAACTATTTAATTTTAAGGAAAAAAATGCATTTTCCTCGTTGGAATGCAACGAAAAATATGCATTTTTATTGACGATTTGTTTCATTTTATAAAACATCGAAATCTTTCTGAAAATGACCATTTTTACAAATTTTCCGTAGAATTTTAGCAAAAATTCAAAGTATCCGTTGCAACTTTTTAATTTTAAGGAAAAAAATGCATTTTCCTCGTTGGAATACAACGAAAAATATGCATTTTTATTGACAAGTTGTTTCATTTTATAAAACATCGAAATCTTTCTGAAAATGACCATTTTTACAAATTTTCCGTAGAATTTTAGCAAAAATTCAAAGTATCCGTTGCAACTTTCCAATTTTAAGGAAAAAAATCCATTTTTCTCGTTGGAATACAACGAAAAATGTGTATTTTCATTGATAATTTGTTTTATTTTATAAAACATCGAAATCTTTCGAGTTTATGTACTTGCTGGGTCGCAAAAATCGATTGTTTTATCATTGTAATAAAATTGTACATTTTTGTCAAGAGTTTTGTCACTAAATTAATGAATTTCTTTGCATCTCAACGATGCAAACTTCCGCCTCATTTTACCGACAACAATAAGTACGTTCTATGATTCTGAAGTTTGCAACGTTGAGATTCAACGAAAAACATTTTTTTCATTGATTATTTATTGAATTTTGAAAACCGTGGCAATTTTTTGAGTCGATTTAGTTTTTTGGTCGCAAAAGAGAATTGTTTTATTGGCCGGACCAAATATTCAATAATAATTAATGGCTTTGCTGAAGAAATAACAGAATTTCGTTGCATTCCAACGATGCAAACTTCTGGCACGACACTGAAGCTCGCAACGTTGCAATCCAACGAAAAATACGATTTTCTATCCATTTTTTGTTAAATTTCAAAAACCATGACAATTTTCACACCGATTTTGTGTCTGGATCCTAAAAAAAAATCGTTTCACTGTCCTGGCGAAATATTGAATCAAAATTCTCAATAAAAAACCGAATTTCGTTGCATTCCAACGATGCAAACTTCGACACCGTAATTGTGCGTTATATCGTTGAGGATATTCGCCCTTAGACGAGCCATGCAAATACTTTTATACATATATTTATATATGTGCATCGATGATGTAGAAATATATGTGTTTGTCCTCGTACACGTGTATATATTTACATGTGTAAAAGTTGATGCATTTGCAAGGGAGAAGACAATAATGGCGAAAGTGCATGCATGCACGTGCCCCCCGAGATGCAGCAGCATTGCATTGTGTGGTCACAGGGCGGTCTTGTGCGGGTCTTGTCGCCGCGCTGTGGCAAAGTGCACAAAACTTTTACTGGTAACGGCGATTGTACCTAGCCCGAAGCTCAACTCCCTCTGTGGTTTTTTTTCAACCATATGGACACGACGAGCAGACATTCGCGTACCCATCGCGCGAGTGTCATTCTTGCTACCATACGTGCCCGCAATATATTACGAAAAAAGTAAAAGTGCGGAAAATTCTTTCACGTGGAGAAATATTTTTTTTCGAATGCTACTCGATTTTTTTTTCCTTTCGATTGGACGATGTTGAAGTTTGCATCGTTGGAATGCAACGAAATTCTGTTTTTTATTGAGAATTTTAATTGAGTATTTCGCCGCAGGACAACGAAACGATTTTTTTTTTACGATCCAGACACAAAATCGTTATGAAAATTGTCATGGTTTTTGAAATTGAACAAAAAATTAATAGAAAATCGTATTTTTCGTTGGATTCCAACGTTGCGAACTTCAGTGCCGTTTCGATTGGTGCATTCACGCGCATTCTATTGTCTGCTCCTCCTCTGCACAGCGGGAGCTGTACGAGATTCTTATGTGTCATATATATTTTGCATTTGAAACATATCGCGGTTTGTATGTAAATTATCCGTGGAGAATTGCGTAGCTCACAAATAAAAGCTCATTTTTCATAACTATGCACAAATATCAACGATAAAAAAGATGCGCGCACGGAAACTAGGTCGCAGATCATAAGCGAATGAAGCTGAAGTTCGCAACGTTGCAATCCAACGAAAAATATTTCGTTTCATCCTTGATTTGTTTAATTGTCAAAATTATCTAAATTTTTCAAGCCCATATACTTTTTGGGGAGCAAAAATCGATCGTTTTAACCTCGTAATTACGTTCTGCATTTAAATAATGAGTTTCGCCGCAGAACAAAAATAATTCCGTTGCATTCCAACGATGCAAACGTCAACGTCATCATAAGCGAGTCGCTTGCACACTGACGAGTTGCATCTCTCTCGCTCTCTCTTTGAAACTGCAGAATAAAATTTCCATTTTTTTTTTGTGGCTCCTTCCCCGACCATTTTCCATGTTTTTTTTGTTTTTATATTTAAAGGGAATTCAAGACAAGGCCGAGGTGTGAAAATCTCCGAGTAGGAGGAGAAATAGTAGAAATAAAAGATCGTAGAGCGTTTATATAGTGTTCGAGGCATGGAGCGAGAGACTGCTGCCAGTTGTTGTGTGGCACGAGCTCGAAAACTATCGCGGAAATAAACGAGCCTCGAGGTCTGCA
The DNA here is from genome assembly GCA_037043255.1 of Diadegma fenestrale. Taxonomy (NCBI): domain Eukaryota; kingdom Metazoa; phylum Arthropoda; class Insecta; order Hymenoptera; family Ichneumonidae; genus Diadegma; species Diadegma fenestrale. Next base: position 34,891,779 of record CM073309.1, on the reverse strand, counting down.
GCGGGGTTTGTTGGCTGCATAATATACGCGAGTAGCTTGTTCGACGTCGTTGCGCTCGATGAGCTTACCGCGCGGCACTATCCCATATAGAATGAGTATTTACATACATTTTCATGTGTATTAATACGAGCTTGTGTATGTGTGCGGAGGCAGGTGCCACACTTTTTTGGCTGTGCCTCTCGCTCGCTCTTGGAGAACGCCAACAACGCGAGCAGTTAATGGTGCTCTGCTGGTAGCTCGTTCTGCGCAGACTATCTCAAATAACGTGTCTACCCGATAAAATGCATTTTAATTGAATTTATTTTCATATTTATCTGCAATTTATTCCAGTCCCAATTTAACTCGACCAAACATTCGCGAGTGACAAATAAATTGCAAACTGATTCCCCGCAGTGGATATTAATAAAATATTCTCTCGATTTATTTGCAATGTCGTCCTAATCATCATGCGATCGCGCGAGCGATAATAAAAAATGGATGACTCTGAAGTTTGCAACGTTGAGATTCAACGAAAAATATTGATTCTATCAATTATTTATTGAATTTTCAAAATCGCGGCGATTTTTCGACTAGATTGAGTTTTTGAGACTCGAGAGACTCGCAACGTTGCGATCGAACGAAAAATACATTTTCTATTCATTTTTTCTTCAATTTTCAAAAACCATGACAATTTTCGTACCGATTTTGGGTTTGGTTTCCAAAAAAAGGATCGTTTTATCGTCCTGACCAAATATCGAGTCAGAATCTCAATAAAAAAACAGAATTTCGTTGCATTCCAACGATGCAAACTTCAACATCGTGAAAATAGTAAAATTATCGTACGAAATAATTACCCGATGGAAATTCTGTGGCTAAAGCATCAACTTACTTTGACATGTAAATAGACTCGATATCCATGAGGCTGAAGTTTATTGCCACGTTGGAATGCAACGAAAAATTTGTATTTCTATTGACAATTCGTTCAATTTTATAAAACATGGAAATCTTTCGAGTTTATATACTTGCTGGGCAGCAAAAATCGATCGTTTCATCATTGTAACAAAATAGTACATTTTGTTAAGAGTTTTGTCACAAAATTAATGAATTTCGTTGCATTCCAACGATGCAAGCTTCAACGTCGTCGATATTCTCATAAATAATCGTCATATACCGTCACCGCAATGAGAATGCACATTATAGAAATGCCAGCAACAATTTGTTCAAGCCGCATTTGGGACTTACCGTTTTTTTGTGCCGCTTGCTACGGAAGGCTCGACGACGAGGGCAAATCCGAGATAAGTATATCCTGCAACAGATAAAGACAAAAAAAATGAAACGTCACTGTCGGATCGAAAAAAAAAACATAAAAAATGCGCCAAAATGAAAAGACCCATGAATAATTATAAATATTAATAATAATAATAATTATTATTATTATTATATTCGCACAAGATTTGTGCAGCAGCATCTCGTGTTTCACGCGTTGCGCGGGGACAAAGCGAGCAAAAGATTTTTCCCATGGAAAAATAGACGAGCGGTCTTGTTGGCTCTGCGGTTTACAACGATAAAAGCATAAAAGTACAATTATTAGCATACTCGTATAACGTGTCGAGTGCGCGCGCGCGTATATACGCTCTGCAAGGAAACCGGAAAAGCACCTATGCTTCCGGGTTGTCAGGGTGAGTTGCTGGCTCTCGGGGTACACGTGTACGTTACCCAGCAGCACAAAACACACACGCGCGCATATAAGCATGTCTATATAGTTATAGAGTGTGTAACAAAAAGGCCGGAACAACGTGTGTGCTCGGCAGCAGCAGCAGCAGCAGCAGCAGCTTGACCAGTTGGGTCGTCGACTCTTGGCTAGTTTCCTAAACTTTTAGTTTCGTTCGCCCTAGTCATATTCTAATCAGGATCAAGAGGTTATGAGAAAGTATCGGTCAACCGGGTCTCGTCCTTTTTGCTTTTTTTTTCTCGTACGTTCTCGTACGCGAGATGCGTCGAGCACGTGTAAAAAAAAAAAGAAGGAATAAAAAACTTGGTACTTGTATGTCTATATCGCGAAATATAGTTCATAACGTGTTGGTGGCTTCAGGAGCGAAGAAACTCTGCCCAACGGGTGGCCCAACGTGTCTCGTTATACCACCGCGAGTTGGAGGCTCGAGAACGTATAGAGCAGCAGGAGAAAAAAAAGAGAAAACGAGAGCAGGCAGCAAGGGATGCGCGAACAAACGACTTGTTATCCACTCGTATTTCTTTTCCTTTATCTATAAACCACGCGCCAGGTGTCTTGAATAGCTCCTTCATTGTGCACAACGACGAGACGCGTATATGTTCGTATTTTGACTATAATCTTCGGCCATGCGTACACGCAGAGAATTTTACATTCAAATTTACTTTGATATTATAGTTGCTGGGTACCAAGTCGTCTCTCTGAGGAATTTTACCAAAGACATAGTAAATTTTCATCTGAAAAAGATTTCGATAGAAAAAGAATGATAAATTACTGTTTTTGGTCAAATTTCTACGACGTTGAAGTTTGCATCGTTGGAATGCAACGAAATTATTTTTTTCTGTGGCGAAACTCATTATTTCAATGCAGAATGTAATTACGAGGTTGAAACGATCGATTTTTCCGACCCAAAAAGTATATGGGCTCGAAAAATTTAGATAATTTTGAAAATTAAACATATCATGGATGAAACGAAATATTTTTCGTTTGATTGCAACGTTGCGAACTTCAGCTTCATTTTTTGGGTTTTCATTCTAAAGAAGGATCGTTTTATTGTCCGTACCAAGTATTGAATAAGAATTTCCAGATCTGCTCAATTACAAGACTTCAAGATCGTCAGATTCATGGAATCTTTGGTAAAGTTTGCCAATACGCGTGTCAAGTACACGGAGAGACTTTTACATCAAAATTTACAATGATATTATAGTTCCCCGGTACCAAGTCGTCTCTCTGAGGAATTTTACCAAAGCCATAGTAAATTTTCATCTGAAAAAGGCCGAAAAATGTCATAATTTCCGCGATTTCGATAGAAAAAGAATTAAAAATTACTGTTTTTGGTAAAATTTCTCAGAGGGACGACTCGGTGACCGGGAACTATAATAACATAATAAATTTTCATGTAATATTCTCTCCGTGTACTGCAGCAATAACGCTCGTGCGTGCAGTGTACGAATGCGCGGAGCTTGATCGACCGTAAATTTCCCGGCCAGCCTCAAATTGGCAAAGAGTTTGTTAATTCATAGTAATTTAGCAAAATATTAATTAGCGGTAAAAAAAAAAGCTCTCGAGATTTCGAGTTTTTTTATTGAAATGCATGACTCTGAAGTTTGCATCGTTGGAATGCAACGAAATTCATTTTTATCTTTGACAAAAATGATTATTCAAATGCAGAATGTAATTACGATGATAAAATGATCGATTTTCGCCATTCGGAAAGCATATCGGCTCGAAAAATTAGGATGACATTGAAAATTGAACGAATTTTCAATAAAATTCAATATTTTTCGATGCATTCCAACGTTGCAAACTTCAGCATCATTGAAATGCTGCATGGAACGAGTGTGCGAAAGTAGATTAGAATGGAGTTACATTCGGTTGAACGGTGCGCGGTGCTTCAACAGGTTACAAAAATTTCAAGAGCGTATTCTCAAAAAGTTGCATCGCGCGCGCAGCGAGCTATAGGCTTCTTTGGCGGTTGCTTAGAAATTCAAATGAATAGAAAGAGCTACTTGTGTGAAATGTTGAGCATCATTGTCACGGCGGAGAGAGAGGCGCGGGGAAAGGAAACGGTGTGAGAGGAATAGAGAGGAAGAAGAGAGCAAAGGGCTGGATAGAGAAAAAGTAGAATAAAAGAAAGAAAGAAAGAGAAAAAGGGCAGTAGTTGTAGCCACTAGATGGCTACTTAGAACGTGCCGTGTCAAATCTCCCCACCCTGGCGACACGGACTTGATATAATAAAGGTAAAGTGCTGCATCTACATAGTAGCCCAACTTGTTGGATCGTCCGAAATTTGCAACGTCCAACAGGTTTTCAACTATAACGAGAACGGCAAAACGATTTAGGCGAGCAACCGCGATCGTTGCTCCGTCTTTGCTCTGTCATTTTATCCTAGATACGTTAGCCCACAGATGCCGATGCGAGAAGGGCGAGTATAAAGGGAGCGGGAGGAGATGAGGGGGGGGGGGGGATAGAGGATACGAGATTCTAATTTGAATCGTATTCGAGAATGGCTAAACGCACCGCGGCTCGACTCAAATTTCACGCTCGATTTGAACGCGACTGCTTAGACAACGCGCGAGGGAAGTGTCGGTTCGGTTAGCGCACATTGCAAGCGCAATAAGGAATGAAATTGCGAGAGATTTTATGACTCTGAAGTTTGCAACGTTGAGATTCAACGAAAAATAATGTTTCTATTAATTATTTATTGAATTTTGAATGACGTTCAAGTTTGCATCGTTGGAATGCAACGAAATTTTTTTTTTCTGCGGCAAAACTCATTATTTCAATGCAGAATGTAATTACGAGGTTAAAACGATCGATTTTTGCGACCCAAAAAGTGAGTGGGCTCGAAAAATTAAGATAATTTTGAAAATTCAACAAATCATGGATGAAACGTAATATTTTTCGTTTGATTGCAACGTTGCGAACTTGAGCTTCATGAATTTTGAAAATCGTGGCAATTTTTTGAGTCTGCTATTGGCTCTGCTGAAGAAATAACAGAATTTCGTTGCATTCCAACGATGATGCAAACTTCAGGATCATCAACATTTCGGGGCTGTAAAAAATTCCCGTCTCCGTTATTATTACAGAAAGTTCTGGAATACCGTGCGGCGCGTGTGTTTTAAAACTTTTTCGAATGATTATGAAGGCAAAAGTGGATTGGGACACCCGTTATATGGAGGAAAGCGCCGCGTAGATTCTATGGGTACGCACGTGTGTATAAAAAAGTATAAGCATGGGGCGTGTACGAGGATTTTGCTAAGAAATGCAGAAACAGCAGTTGCTATGCTAGGTGGATATTTTGTGCGAAGCACATTGGCGTTGCCGGTTGGGCATGGGTATAAAACGCACATTTATTCCTCACCTCGTCGAGGAATATGTATAGGCACCATATAAGAAGAAGCTAAACAGCATGGCCCGAAAATTTCAAGGCTTACACGCGGATATCTAAGCTTGTGTGTGTGTTGCGTTGGAACTATGAACGAAAGAGAGCTACGGGATGTAGAAAGACGAGAGTGTGCGGGGCACGCATGTTCCACCTTATTCTTGTGTGCGCTGTGCTGGCGGCAAGGATGAGTGTACGTAACGTGGATTTGGGCACGAAACCTCGAGGTATAAGCGAGAAAGAGAGCTGGAGAGTTTGGACGTAGGGGGATTTGGCTCGATCGAGCCACGAGCGTTGGTAAAAGCGAGACGAAACACAGAATTGAGGAAAGAGAACGAGAGAGAGGAATGTGAAGAGGGGTGACCCATGGAGTTGTATGCCCAGGGCAGAATGGGGCTCGAGCGAGTTTTAGGCTATAGATATACCGCGCAGAACAACGTGCATGTGGATGTGGGCTGCTCGGAAGCCCAAGAGTAGGTTAGCAGGCTCTCTCGCCAAGGGAGAGAGGAGAGAGCGTAACAGGGGAATTGTCCTGGCCAACGAGGAGGATAGCAAGTGCCTTTTATATAGTGGGTCAGTACTAGTCGCGCTTGCCGAGCACTGTGCTCCACTATACACCATTCGGCAAGGCCCCGAATACCGCCGCCCGGCCCTCAAGGTCTTTCCAATCCATATACTTCCCTCCAAACTCCCCTAAGCTACAACTACCAGGTACATTTACGCACATATGTCCGCGCACCTACGTGTATTCCACTATATATGTATTTCTATACCTACACCGAGCTAGGCGATGAGGTTAGGCGAGTTGAGCGAGTGCGAGGCTTAGAAGGCGCTGCTCCCTTCCAAACTAAACTAAACCCCCCATTCCCCCCATTATATATTTATTCTTTCGTCTTTTCTCCGTTTCCTCCACGATTCCCATCACTTGCACGAAAAATAAACATTTTTTTGAAAAACATCGATATTTTGGAATACCTTCACCTTTTTTCGGAAAATCCCGAAAATTTGGTCAATTCAGCAACAAAACATTCTAGAAAAACTCTACGAAAAGTCAATTTTTGTCATTCCAATCGTTAATTTTACTGACAGTCCCGTTACAGATGAAAAATATTGTCGAAATAACGAAAATTTTGATAGTATCGCAAAATAATTAGTTCGCTGCATTCAACAAAATTGAATTTTCAGTGTGGCAATTCTTGTTCTCACCCCGATACGCCGAGTCGATTGATCATTATAGAATTTGTTTTATTCCCTCATCATTAATTCCGTTTCGAAATGACGGAACGAGTCGCGCGCCAGTGGAGTTTTAGCCCGCTCGCCGGAGCCCAAGCGCTAATTGGATACCAAACGTGACGCGATGCCGTACCGCAACAATCGTTCGTGGGAAAAAAGACATTTTGTTTGCATGCCAAACAAACATGGAACTATATAGAAAGTATAGGAAATCTGGTTCTTATCGGGCGATCTAGGCAACAACGCTGAATATTCAGGACTTGGATGAGATGGAACACCAGTTGTCATACCGGAATTTCTAAATTCTAATAGATATCCAATCTGATGCGCACTCACGTAAACATATATTTACAATTGCGTTCGTGTTTTGATTAAACTTGTTGAAAAAGACTCAGAAGGAATCATTCATACGTTTTTTCGACAAGTTAGATCGAGGAGAAGTAAATCTTTGTCATTCTAATCGTTAATTTCGCTGACACTTTTGTTGGAAATAAAAAATATTGTCTAAATTTTATGATGCTGAAGTTTGCAACGTTGGAATGCATCGAAAAATATTGAATTTTATTGAAGATTCATTCAATTTTCAATGTCATCCAAATTTTTCGAATGGCAAAAATTAATCATTTTATCATAATTACATTCTTCATTTAAATAGTTATTTTTGTCGAAGATAAAAATTAATTTCGTTGCATTCCAACGATGCGAACTTCAGAGTCATCTAAATTTTAAAATTGTCCAAATGAATAGCTAAAAATGCAGTTTTACACGCGGTGCAAACTTTTTTTTACACGCAGCAGAACTTTTCTATTAATTTTTTGTTTAATTTCAAAAACCATGACAATTTTCGTACCAATTTTGTGTTTCGTTCCGAAAGAATTATCGATTTATTGTCCGGACCGAATATTGAATCAGAATCTCAATTTAGAAGTGAAAAAATAATTTTGTTGCATTCCAACGATGCAAACTTCAACATCGTTCTCTTTCTGCGTATATATAATAAAATATTCAAGACACTTCATATTACAACTTGTCCAGGGCATGATAGTACGCGTCTCCTTTGTATGTGTTTTCGTGCATATGTTGCATACGTAAAAGTGCGCCGAGGTAAGTCGATCCTGATCCCCTTTTCGTTCGAACCTTTTTTGGCCTCGATTCTTCCGTGTGCCATTCCATGGACGTTTTTTTTTTCAATTCTCACGCGATCATGATACTTTGAGAGATTTTCATAAATAACTCGAGGCACTTTTGCTGCGAGCACGTGCAACGAGAAACAAAATGCAACGGAGATCTGCTGTTGCAGCAGCATCAGGATGAATAAAATCGAAAATAAAAACAGTATCGATCGGGCGATTCTACGAATAAGAGAATCGAGTCAGACTCTAATTCTCATTTCATTTTTTTTTATTCGCCAACGTATAGAAACCGAGACGTGCATTCGACAAAGGATTGCCGCGTTCTCGGAAGGAATTTTCGAGCGTTACATGCTTATGCGAGACGGAAGAGAGCGCGCATCGGCAGGGGCGAAGGGAGATGGACCAAGTCACAAGAATTAAAATAATATATCCGTTCCAGAGGCGGTTCGGCTTTGGCCCGGACAACTTTTGTGTGGGGTCTGATACCTCCACTCCTAATACAAATAAAATCCATAGAAAATCCCGCAGTTTCGATCAATAACGATACTTTGATATGACGTTCAAGTTTGCATCGTTGGAATGCAACGAAATTATTTTTTTCTGCGGCAAAACTCATTATTTCAATGCAGAATGTAATTACGAGGCTAAAACGATCGATTTTGCGAGCCAAAAAGTAAGTGGGCTCGAAAAATTTGGATAATTTTGAAAATTACACAAATCATGGATGAAACGAAATATTTTTCGTTGGATTGCAACTTTGCGAGCTCCAGCTTCATTAGTTTAATGTCAACCCATGAAAATACAGGCCAATCATATTTATATTTGCCTCGCGATCGCTGTCGTTTCGTTTTTTCCACCAGAATGCCAAATCGATGATTCTGAAGTTTGCATCGTTGGAATGCAACGAAATTCTTTTTCTATATTTGACAAAAATAATTATTTAAATGGGGAATTTAATTACGATGATAAAATGATCGATTTCTACCACCCGAAAACTTGTCGGCTCGAAAAATTTGGATGACATTGAAAATTGAACGAATCAACAACAAAATCAAATATTTTTCGTTGCATTCCAACGTTGCAAGCTTCAGCCTCATTGCCATTGCTTGCTGCGTGAAACCTCATCGTTGGGGTCGTCATGAGGGGGGAGATATTCGATTGTGGGATTGCTCGTAGGAGTGCAGCGTAGTTGGGCTACGGATATAGGACAAGAGTGAACGATTGATCGATCGATTGATCGATTCTCCCAATTCTAACGAAAGAAAATTATTCAATTCCCAAAAAAGTTCATTTTGAGATTATTTTTTGATGCGCGGAATTTTCTCGTAATTAGGCGCGTACATGTTTATCCGAGTGCTCGAGTCGCGAATAAAAAAGGGACGGGGCGGGGCAGGTGCGAAACTTGGTTGACTGGACGTGGCGAAAAAACGATTGAGCAGAGAGCAGTTGCCAACGTTCGTTGACACCTGTCGAAAGTCTCCGATTTCAGGTACCAGCTAATAAAAATGAACATTCCGACATTCGTCATGAAGATTATTTGCTGCGCACGAGCGAACAAAGTCCGGTCAGGTGAATGGAAATTCATTTTTCACCCAAAATATTTGTTTTTCGGCTCTGGCGAATTGATGAGTGGCAGTTTCTTCGCGTTAAAGGACTGACGCATGGAGAAAGAAAACAAATAAATAAAATCGGCCATGGCCTTGTCGCAATTGGAGGCGGAATGTCACGTTTCCATGAGTCATTTGCTCGCAGCAGCGAACTCGACCAAGGCCTGACCCTGGCTCTGGCTGTTTTGGAGCCGGTCCTCAATTTTTCATTGTTTCAAATATAAAAGAGATTTCGATTTATTACATCCGTCGTGTGGTTCAAACGTCTATCGGTTATCTTTCGAAATTCTCGCGAGACGCGATAAAGCCTGCTCCAGCTTTCCAGAAAAATGAGTAATTACCGCAAATGAGATGGTGTTGAAGTTTGCATCGTTGGAATGCAACGAAATTCGGTTTTTTATTGGGAATTTTCATTCAATATTTCGTCTGAACAATGAAACGATATTTTTTTAGGATCCAGACACTAAATCGGTATGAAAATTGTCATGGTTTTTGAAATTTAACAAAAAATGAATAGAAAATCGTATTTTTCGTTGGATTGCAACGTTGCGCACTTCAATGTCATGCAAATGAGTACAGAATGATGCTGCAGTTTGCAACGTTGGAATGCAACGAAAAATATTTGATTTTATTGATGATTCGTTCAATTTTCCATGTCATACAAATTTTTCGAGTCAATATACTATTCGAATGGCAAAAATTAATCATTTTAATGATTCTGAAGTTTGCATCGTTGGAATGCAACGAAATTCTATTATTTCTTCAGCAGAGCGAATAATTATTATTCAATATTTGGTTTGGCCAATAAAACGATTCTCTGTTGCGACGAAAAAACTCAATCAACTGAAAAAATTGCCAGGACTTTCAAAATTCAATAACTAATCAATAGAAAAAATGTTTTTCGTTGAATCTCAACGTTGCAAACTTCAGAGTCATATAATTTTATCATCATAATTGCATTCTGCATTTAAATAATCATTTTTGTCGAAGATGAAAATTAATTTGGGTGGCAAAAATCGATCATTTTATCATCGTAATGACATTTTGCGCTTGAATAATTATTTTTGCTAAGGATAAAAAACGGATTTCGTTGCATCCCAACGATGCAAACTTCAGAGTCATACTATCAACGTCATTCAAAAAGTATGTGAATTCGCGGTTATTATTTTGCTGGCACGTGATGCCTTGAGATTTTCGATCCTTTCATTCAAGCTGCTGTACGAATACTATGAAAATACTATACGCACACGAAGCAGGCATGCGTATATTTATGTGTATAATATATAGATTTGAAAAGTCCATAAACCGGGCGCGGTGTTGTTTCTTGGCTTATTCTCGAGGCTAAAGTGATGGGCGCGCGAGAGAGTACGAGTACGCGAAGGATCGAAGTCCACAACTTCCCGCGAGTCGAGAGAGAACGAAAACGATTCGGTAACGTATATTAAGAGTGTCGTGAACCCGAATATACCGCGGGGCCCGCGTGCGACCACGTCGACGAGATAACGGTTTAGATCTTGTGCGCTCTTCCCGCAGCAGAGGTTCTCAAATACCATTTACATTTTTTACAATCTTTCCTGGTTCTCCCTTGATCGCGCGCGCACGACGTCCTTGACATTCACTCAATAACGAAAAATCTCGTTTTCGATCTCGTTCGAGATTCGCAGAATCCTCGCGTCTATAATTCATTGGGAAAGAAAATTTCAGCTTGAAAGCATTTTCCAGCTTTTTTTTTTTTGCTTCGACGTCAAATTTGACCGAATTTTTTTGTTTCATTTTCACGACGATGGCAAGGAAAGCTCAAAAAAAAGTGGAAATCAAGTTTTGTGGTAAAAACGTTGCTCGCCGCGGTGTATTTAGAAAGGTTAGCTCATTCGCAATGGGCTTTTTGCCGAATGGCCCGGCAGAGCGGACATGTTTGGTATCCGCGCGTAAGTAAACGAGATGGAGAGAGAAACGATGGAAGAATGTGGCAGTTTCCTGTCGACGACGACGACGACGACGATTCAGCGACGTGTATAATCCCGCGACTCCCGGGGGCCATTGCGAGCCTAATGCAGCAAATGTGTGGCCTGCTCGTGTTTATGACCAGGAGCTTCGCTACTACCACAATTTAACAAGAGTGACACATGCCAGGGTGTCTAGTGTTGCTGCAGAGCAGAGACACATGCTCCGCGACCTCGGACGAGCAGGGATGAGAAGCATCCCTGTCGTCTATTAAAAATCGCTTCGGAAACAAGCGAGAAAACTTTTTGTGCTTTGCAGAATTAGCGATTTCAATGACTCTGAAGTTTGCATCGTTGGAATGCAACGAAATTCTGTTATTTCTTCAGCAGAGCCAATAATTATTATTCAATATTTGGTCCGGCCAATAAAAACGATTCTCTCTTGCGACCAAAAAACTCAATCGACTCAAAAAATTACCACGACTTTCAAAATTCAATAACTAATCAATAGAAAAAATGTTTTTCGTTAAATCTCAACGTTGCAAACTTCAGAGTCATCAATTTTTGCCATTCGAAAAGCATATCGGCTAGAAAAATTTGGATGACATTGAAAATTGACCGAATTTTACGAAACTGAAGTTCGCAACGTTGGAATTCAACGAAAAATACGATTTTCTATTTATTTTTTATTCAATTTCAAAAACCAGCACGATTTTCATACCGATTTTGTGCCTGGATCCCAAAAAAAGATTGTTTCATTGTCCTGGCGAAATATTCAATCAAAATTTCTAAATAAAAAAGCGAATTTCGTTGCATTCCAACGATGCAAACTTCAACACCGTCCGAATTTTCAATAAAATTAAATATTTTTCGATGCATTCCAACGTTGCAAACTTCAGCATCATCGATTTGAATGATTGATCCGAAAAATAATGGAGAAATTCTTTTTTAAAAAATCTATGAATGGTGTACACATTTCTGTCGCGTATTTCGAGGGACCAATGACAAGGCATCAGGTTTATCCTGCTCGCGTAAGCAAAAAGAGAGAGAGACGATTCTCATTCTTGGCTGAATCTGTAATAATAATAATAAACGGGCATGGGGTTTCTAAGCTCGAAGGACTCTCATCGTACTCGCGGCTCTTTCTCTCGCTTTTTAGCCTCTAACCGTGAGCTATTCCAAAGCCTAACCTACCTAACTAGTTTTGGCCTCGGAAACTCAACTAGCCAACTTTCAAACGAGAAAGACGCACCAAGCCCATTGTATCCACCAACTCTCTCCTCCCTCCCTCCCTCCCTCCCTCTGCCTCTTCTCTGCACTATCCCGCCAGAGTTCGATACGAGAAAAAGGACGAAGCAGCACGCGAGAGCAGGAAAGATAGCGGTCCTGAGCGCCTGTTACGTGTGCTCGCTGAGTATCAAAGACGCGGAGCTTCCTGCGAACGTTCATCACGCGCCAATTCTAATTTTTCCTTTCAACCCGCCAGTCTCGAAAAATAAAATCTTGGCAGAAAAATTGACGGGAGCAAAAGTTGCGATGACTCTGAAGTTTGCATCGTTGGAATGCAACGAAATTCTTTTTTATATTTGACTAAAATAATTATTTAAATGGGCAATTTAATTACGATGATAAAATGATCGATTTTTGCCTCCTGAAAATCATGTCGGCTCGAAAAATTTGGATGACATTGAAAATTGAACGGATCAACAATAATTTAAAATATTTTTCGTTGCAAACTTCAGCATCATATATCGCGAATAAGATTGAAGAGCAATTAAAAGTGATGCATCAGGACTGTATGCACGTGTGCAAAGCCTCGGGAAGGGCGAATCCCGCTCCGAGGAAGGATCGAAAGGAAACAGATAACGAGAAAGCCTCAAACGCCACGCGATGCAGATATTTCGCATCGACGTGGAATAATTTGCGAAAGGGAATATAAAAAAAAGGCAAATTGCCCAAATTTCGTTGTTGTTGAATCCATGAGAAATTAAATTTTTTGTATCAAATTGAAAGTAAAAAAAAAAACAAATAATTTATGAAGCTGAAGTTCGCAACGTTGCAATTCAACGAAAAATATTTCGTTTCATCCATGATTTGTTTAATTTTCAAAATTATCTAAATTTTTCGAGCCCCTATACTTGTTGGCTCGCAAAATCGATCGTTTTAACCTCGTAATTACATTCTGCATTGAAATAATGAGTTTCGCCGGAGAAAAAAATAATTTCGTTGCATTCCAACGATGCAAACTTCAACGTCATCATAATTTTATTGAATCGCGGTGGTACAGAGTGCGAGCACTCTCTGTGTTACGAGAGCGTGGGTGACGTCGTCGATGCCGGCGTGTAGTGGCGCCAAATTAAATGAAACGTGTGTGGGGACGCGAAAAATGCGCGGGAACAGCCATGAGACGCCATTATTATAAGTAGCCGTATGACACATCACGTGGATGACGGAAAAGTCGCCACCGCGTGGCTTGAAAGATGAAAAATCACAAGAAAACGAAAGGGGGAGCTACTCGAGAAAATTCCAACGCTAGTCCGCCAGTTTTCTATGTTGAAAAGATAATTCCAATATCTCGAGACAAACAAAAAAAAAGATATAGTTATCGTATACTTGGATAATAGAATTCGCGTGTCTTTGTGCTCGAAATAGTTTTTGAAACGAACTTAAAGCAGAAATTCTTTCATTGAATAATTTTTTTTTCCAAAAATCGTAAATAATAAACAATCGTGCTTGAATATGGAGACTCGACGCGTAGAATTTGCATGCTCGTTGCGTTGAATCGAGTCGTCGAAAAGCGCGGGAAAAAAATTTGTACTCGCGGAGCGAGTAAAATGATGTTCGGGAAGTGGTGGAAGGAGGGTGGGGGGGGGGGGGGCTGATATACAGCGAGTCTATGGAGAGAGCGATGTAGGAAGAAATTGGCGAAAGAGTGAGAAAGAAACGGCGCCTTTTTTTCGGCGGAAACGTTGCCGAGGTCGCGCCAAGAGGTTCTCAATTTCGTTTTTATAGAGTGCGGAGCTTCTCGTGGCTGATATAGAGGAAAAATATGTTGGCGGCACGGGGCAGACGAGGCAGCAGCAAAAGGGGCCACAAGCGGCACACAAATTCGGCACGTCGCGAGAGAGAACGAGAGAACGAGAGGAAAAGAGCGAGGGAGAAAGAGTGAGAACGGCTGTGCCGCCGCGGAGCCCGAACGAGGCGTTATGCAGATGCTCGAAAACGATAGAGTTCTAGCCAGAGGTAGTCGTCGCGTGTTGGACATTTCTCCTTCAAACGTACATTCTATTAAACCTATTTTGCGATACATCTTGAAAATATACGCAGCGATAGTTGCCTAGAAATTTTTCTCTCCGAGCAACCAAAAAATAATGACTCTGAATGTTTCTATTAATTATTTATTGAATTTTTAATATCGTGGCAATTTTTCGTCTCAATTGAGTTTTCGGGTCTTCAGGGACGATCGTTTTTTGTCCGTAACAAATATTGAATAATAATTATGAGCCTGCGCTCGAGAAAAAACACAATTTCGTTGCATTCCAACTATGCAAACTTCAATATCGTAAATTTGCAACGTTGGAATGCACCGAAAAATATTCTATTTTATTGTCGATTCGTTTCATTTTCAATGTCATCCAAATTTTTCGAGCCGATATGTTTTCGGGCGGCAGAAATCGATCATTTTATCATCGTAATTAAATTCCCCATTAAATAATTATTTTTGTCAAATATAAAAAACGAATTTTTTATTTTTTTCGATTTTTTTCATTAATTACGAACCAACTAATAAAAAGGTTCGTTTTTCAAAAAATTTGCCTACGATCCCGATACGGATAAAAAAAATGTTGGATCAAAATATTTCTCTATGCATTGTTTGCCAATTTTGACGAATTTTCCACACAGTTTCGTGAAAAATACTTGGCGCGGAGAATTTGAAACGGAGATTGAGTCGCGGGTACGAAAGCGCGGGAGTTTGCTACACGCTGCCGCGTGCTTCGCCATCAGCCGAGTGATGAATACGCGAGTCACGATGTATGTCAATTCACCAAACTTTTTCAAAAGGAAAAATAATTTTCGATTTACATAATTTTATGCAGAAAAATTGAATCCGGCCGAAAAAATTGATTGTCTTTTGGAAACCGTGCCAAAAATTATCACGCGATTGCCCTGACGGCGTAAATTTCACTGAAAATAAAAAAATGAATCATTTGGGGCGAAAGCGATCGAGATAACCTCGAAGTAGGGTTAGGATGAGTTTCGACGAGTGCGGGAAAGTTCAAGGAAGCCAAGGCAGCGGGTAAAGCATCAAAACCCGAAGCAATAAGCATTTTGTGTTGTGCAGATCTAAATTTTTGTATGTATTTAAGAAAAACCATAAAAGCAGCATCATAAGCATCGCACAAGTAAAAATATGTGTCTCGGTCAAGAGCGCGGCCGATACATCATCCGTCAGCCAAATCTTGGCACGAAGAAAAAAGTCCAAAGGCATCACAGAGGCTCTCAACGATCCACGTGTGTGTTCCCCGACGAGCGATGATCCGTTGTTACAGAATCGGAGCCCGAGATAAAGTCTGCGTAGCAAGATGAAAAAAAAAAAAAACAAAAATACTGGCAAAGCGTGTAAAATAAAAAGCAAAAGCAGAATTAGTTGAAAAGCGTTGCAAATTCCTCGTTGGTCGTAGAAAAAGCCTGGATTTCTGAAAGCAGTGAATTGGCGTTTATAAGCACAATATAAAAAAAAAAAATAAAAAGCACTACTGGTTTTCAAGCGTTAGCAAAATTAGCGTCCCAGGGAGATTGAAATCGTTGGAATGCAACGAAAAATATTTGATTTTATTGATGATTCGTTCAATTTTCAATGTCATACAAATTTTACGAGCCGATGTGCTTTTCGGGTGGCAAAAATCGATCATTTTATCATCGTAATTAAATAATTATTTTTGTCGAATATAAAAAAGAATTTCGTTGCATTCCAACGATGCAAACTTCAGAGTCATTGGAATCGATCAATCTGCTCGTGTCGTTTGGCCCACGCCACATTAAATTGATGAGGCTGAAGTTTGCAACGTTGGAATGCGACGAAAAAAATGAATTTTTATTGATAATTTGTTTAATTTACTTGCTGGGCCGGAAAAATCGATCGTTTTATCATTTTTCATTCAATTTCCATTTTTTAAAAGAGTTTTGTCACACAAAATCAATGAATTTCGTTGCATTCCAACGATGCAAACTTCAACGTCATTAAAATTGACAGTAGAAGATCGAAAAATCATGATTAATCGAAACGAATGAAAAATTTTTGCACGTTATTCCGATGATCGTAAGAAATAACGATGGTAACGAAAAAAAATGGTATGAAAATGCATTTTGGTTTGGGACTTACCGTTGAGTTTGTCGATGGCGCGATCGGCGGTTGATTGATCGGAGCAATCGACAAAGGCATAACCTCCGCGTTTGACGAGTATGGTAGTGCACGAGAGGTTATGACCTTGGAACAATTGTCTGAGGGCAGCCTCGTTGCAATCGGAGGGTAAATTGCCGACATAGAGTTTGGACATTGTGTTGGTGTTGTTGGAAGGATTGTTAATAACAACTGGTGAATTATTGCTGGTGGAATTAACGGCGTTGTTAACGCCGTTTAAACTGCCGCGTTGCGGCTGCGGCTGTTGAGCTGCGTTATTTCTCGTTACCGACTCTATGATGGCAGCGTTTTTTCCGAGTTGTTAGCCCGGAAGACAAGCAAAATGATTAGCAACTATTTAGTTTGGCGATGCGAGGAAAAGTCGGTCAATTGTCTCGCGACGCGTTTGACGTTTGGCCGGAAACAAAAGCGTTTGACGATCGCGGACTTGAAGGTTGAGAGTTGGATGACGACGAGCTTCACGGGACTCGAGGATCGATAGAAATAATTGCCAACCGATGCTACAAAATCCTTTTTTTTTCCTCTTTTTCTTCAAGTTGAACGAGCCTCGATCGCTCTCTCGTTTCAATCTCGTTTCGTGCCTTGCGTCTCAGCGCGTCTTGCTATCTGCTCGGAATCGGCGGAAAATAATAGACCGATGACGATGACGCCTCGCGACGCGACGATATCTTTTCGTACACGTGTTTCTTCTCGACACACGCTCGCTCCGGCACCCACGGACACACGAAATATTAAGTACACGCACACACGCACACGTTATAGAGCGAGAGAGACAGAGACTTGTGAATTTAGTGGCAGCTCTGTTGCCTCCGCTACGACAACTGAACAATTTTCGGCCGATTCTCCTCGCCGCGCGATCCCTCTTTCTCTTAACCCTCTCGCCGCGGCTACAATCAGCTTTTTCTTTCGCTCCTGCCTTGCTCGCCCGCCTTTTCGCTTCTTCTTTGACCAGACTCTTTCTCTCTCGGTCTTTCCGCTCTAGTATAGCGCGAAGCACTGTATAAACGTCGCGAGATTTGCTTTTATCTCGCAATTACAAGAGGAAATGAGATTGTCCAAAAAATAAGCCGCGCGCGAGCTCGAAATGACCGACCAACGAAAAACCAACACGACTAATTGGCGGATTTTTAAACCGTTAACTGAAAAATCGACACACGCGGAGGTTAATCGCGACGCTTGTTTATTAACGCGATTATTATGCTGCAAAAGCCTTTTCACGTGTACATTTACGTGTTGACTCGTTAAATGATCGTGCTCCAATTTTATTTTCCTGCTTCCTTACGGCTATCGATCTTTCTCTTATTTTTTCAATTTCAGTATGACGCAAATTAAAGTTGTTACGTGTCGCGATGCACTCAATGACGTGAATCTTGTCGAGCTCGAGCGTCAATTATTTTTCAAGCTTGGCCCGCTTTCGCGCACAGCCTTCTCTTTCTCGCGCGTGCCGCTTCCGTTTCCGATGTGGAGAAAATAGAGATCGGAGCGCGATCTTGGTTTTTTCGCGATCGCGGAATAAACGGAGCACTTTGAATATTTCTCCAGCCGAAAATGATGATGCGATCGTCTCGAAAAATTGTTTTATTCGCGAAATTTCACTTTTATGGCAACACTCGAGGAATCGTCGTGATCGAAAACGAAGAAAAGATTTGAAAAAATGGCGCAAAGTGTCGAGTCGCGATAATTGGTTGTTGTGGATGGTGATCGGTCAAAGTTGCGCGAACGAATGTGGGCTTGTTGTCGGGCGTTTAACGAGAGGATAATAAAGGTGGCAAAATAAGCCGCGAAGAGGATCGAGCACGTTTGCAGCAGCAGCAAGTAGCCTGGACTCTACTTCCAGCACTTCTGGCACTCGAGCACGGCTGGCTCGCGTCCGCTAGCTCTCCTGCTCGCTTTCGGACGACGCGCTATGCGATGCAAACTCGTTTTTTTTTCTTTCCGTTTCTTTTTTGCTTATCCATCGTTGCTGCTGCTGTTGCTGTTGTTTTTTCTCTCTTTCTTCTTCCTCTTCTTCATCTTCATCGTACGTTTTTTTCTCCCGTTTCATTCGCCCTCTTTCTTTTGGTATTCGCGAGGCCCTCGACCGACGACAAGTCGCCGGGGCCCCGCTCGCTCAAAATTCGCAAATTCAACCTTCCTCATTGGACGAAAGAGGCACCACGTGGGAGCCCCCCGACTCCCGCCTCTCTTCCCTATTGGCAGAATATTTCGCATGCCGGTTTTGCACTGCTGCCAATTTTTTTTTTATTCCTCTTTCTTTCTCTTCGCTACATACGTTGCTCGCTCCTGCTGCCGCTACCAAGAGGCCCCTGCGCGCTCTTTCTCGCTCTACAGTCTCTCTCGCTAGCTCGCTCGCGAATAGTACACTCGCGCGCTAAATCTACCGGGTGTTTCTCCCGGTTTAGCATCCTTGGCGCAAAAAACTATTCAACCATCGCCAATACTTTCCGAAAACCAAATTTTCATGACACCCAAGTTTGCATCGTTGGAATGCAACCAAATTCTCTTTTATCTTTGACTAAAATAATTATTCTAATGCAGAATTCAATTACGATGATAAAAAGATCCATTTTTGCTACCGCAAATCTTTTAAAATTCATAATAATTCAATTAAATCCTCCAATTATTAATAAAATGAAAAATTTTCTTATTAAAAAATTGAAAAGCATATCGGCTCGAAAAATTTGAATGACATTGAAAATTGAACGAACCAACAATAAAATCAAATATTTTTCGATGCATTCCAACGTTGCAAACTTCGGCATCATAAATTTTCTACTGTTTGCCAAATATTAAAAATGGTTTTATATGAATCCAACTATTTTGTGCAATTTGTCAATGAGAATACATGAAAAACAAAACAAAAATAAAATCTATAGTTTCTCACGAAAAATATTCAAATTTTTGTTCAAAAAAGTTTTCCTGCCCAAAAAATTTCGGCACTTTTTCTGTATACAAAATAAAATCAAATTCAAATGTATAAAATGACATTGAAAATTGAACGAATCATCAATAAAATCAAATATTTTTCGATGCATTCCAACGTTGCAAACTTCGGCATCATTAATTTTCTACTTTCTGCCAAATATTGAAAATGGTTTTATATGAATCCAACCATTTTGTGCAATTTGTCAATGAGAATACTTGAAAAACAAAACAAAAATAAAATCTATAGTTTCCTACGAAAAATATTGAAATTTTTGTTCAAAAAAGTTTTCCTGCCCAAAAAATTTCGGCACTGTTTTTGTATACAAAATAGAATAAAATTCAAATGTATAAAATGGCGAGAACATGAAAGTGTGCACGGTTGTGCGATTTGTTTCAGTTTTGGCATTGTTCGGTATCGAATAGAGCCCTCTAGGCTGCGGCTCGTATTCTCAGTAAAGTTTTAAAACCCACTCGCTCGCTCGCTCGCTCTTTTTCGCCTTCTAGCGCTGCTCGTCTCTTTCTCGAGCGCTGTTGCAGCAGGATCTACATGGTGTTTCGAGCAGCGGAACAACGAAATTCGCGGTGCATCCCCTCCCCGGAGAGAGTGTGTTTCGCAAAATTTCAAGGGCCCGGGTTGCCATCCCTTCTAAGCGCGTGTACTCGGAGCTCTCAATGAAAAGCCTTGAACGACAAACAAGGATGGAACGAAGGGGAAGAGCAGAAAGAGAATGAGATGAGGCGAGGGGGGGGGGGGGCGAGTCTCGGAGATCGCGCCTGTATCGATTTGAGATACCGCGTCTAGTTCTAATTCATCTCCGGAGGCGCACCGCTCGCCGCTTCCGGTTTTCCCGGTCTCTCCTTTTACCGAGCAACCAAAACCCCCCCTGCGTTTTGAGATTCGCCATTTTTTTTCTTTCCGCACACAGCTTTGCAAAGCTCGAGCTCGGCGCAGCCATTCTCGCCGCATATTCCGTCACACGTGTATCACTCGCGAGGGATTCTTATGCAAATAAAATTGCCCGAGATATGAATTTTATCCTCGCATCTATTTATAGTCGAATCTTCAACTATGCAGCGTCTTGTTCGCTGTCAATTTCATCCGACAACAATCGCTTAAAAACAACTTTCCACTAATCTATACAGCAGGATACACATTTGACATGACGTTGAAGTTTGCATCGTTGGGATGCAACGAAATTCATTTATTTTGACGATGCTCAAGTTTGCATCGTTGGAATGCAACGAAATTCGGTTTTTCCTTGAGCACAAGCTCGTGATTCTCATTCAATATTGTTTTAAGACAATAAAACCATTTTTTCAGGATCCAATGACGAAATCAGCACACTGAAAATTCAATTTTGTCAAAAAACGTCGATATTTTGTTGAATACAGCCAACTAAATATTTCGGGATAATTTCAAAAATTTCGTTATTTCGACAATATTTTTCATTTGTAACGGAACTGTCGGCAAAATTTACGATTGGAAGGACAAAAATTCACTTTTCGAAAAGATTTTCTAGAATTTTTTTTTGCTGAAATGACAAAGGTTTCGTGATTTTTCAAAAAAAAAACGTTTAGTTTAACGTATCCAACAAAAAATCCATCTTTTTCAACAAAATTTTCGTCTCAGTGCATGAAAATTGTCATGGTTTTTGCTATTGAAACAAACAATCAATTGAAAAAAGCATTTTTCGTTGCACCTCAACGTTGCAAACTTCAGTGCCATTTATTTTGTAAAAAAAATGTACAATGTTATTAAAATGACAAAACGATCGATTTTTGCGGCCCAGCAAGTCTATAAACTCGAAAGATTTCCATGTTTTATAAAATTAAACAAATTATCAATAAAAATACTGATTTTTCGTTGCATTCCAACGTTGCAAACTTTAGCCTCATCATTTGACAATATAAACATGAACTAGCAACAGGGACGTACGAGTCGAAAGTCCATAAGGGAGAAAGTAGAGAGAATGCGAGAGCAAGGCCTCGAAATCCTTGAGAACGATCCTCTCAGATTCGAGGAAGTAAGAGCCGCGATGGGGGTGGTGATGGTGGTCATTCCAGAAGTGCCACGCAATGCAGCAGCATAAGCAGCTAAAGATTCTTCGAACGAAGCGAATAGACACATTTACGAAACTTAAAAACTCAACACCTTTCGATATTTAGTGAAAAAAAAAAATAAAACAATTGATTGGACGTTCGAATCAACTGTGAAACTATAAAACGAGATCGCTGGGAAAATGATTAAAATTCATGACTCTGAAGTTTGCATCGTTGGAACGAAATTCATTTTTATCTTCTAAACGATGATAAAACGATCGATTTTTGCCACCCGAAAAGCATA
Organism: Diadegma fenestrale; assembly: GCA_037043255.1. Classification (NCBI taxonomy): domain Eukaryota; kingdom Metazoa; phylum Arthropoda; class Insecta; order Hymenoptera; family Ichneumonidae; genus Diadegma; species Diadegma fenestrale. The sequence goes on along the minus strand of CM073309.1, from coordinate 34,870,079 downwards.
TTGGCTCGAAAAATTTGGATGACATTGAAAATTGAACGAATTTTTAATAAAATTGAATATTTTTCGATGCATTCCAACGTTGCAAACTTCAGCATCATTAAAATTCTAGCTTTGCTTGCATGGAGCTATTTTAATGGCAGGAATAGTAAACAGAACCAACGGTCAAAATATTCTCTATTCTCCTCTCGGGATTATTGAGCTTGACACTCTCCCCACTGCGTCGACTGAATATAATAACAGAGTGAGTTTCTTTGACAGAGCCGAGGCATAAAGCAAGCAGGCCTGTTCTAGCAATAGTCCTTCCTGCATCAGCAGCGAGAGTAATCCATCTGGATTTTTCTTAGAGACTCTCCCTGCTGCTGTGTCAAATTGTTGGGTGAAATATTCCAGAATTTCCCTCGATCGTGCTGGCAGCAACACTTCGAGTCGATTCAAACAGATTATATTATTATATATTATATGGGGCAAACGAACTCTGGCCAAATAATTTTTTTTGTTTTTAAATTCATAAAAATTCAATTAAATTATTAAATTATTAATAAAATGACAATTTTTTTTATTAAAAAATTGAAAAAATCGCGGATAAGAATATTGAGAATTATATTGGAAATGGTTCAATTGAATATTTTTTGTTTAATTACAGACAGAGACTACGAGTGGACTCTGACGAGAAGGTTTTTTAAATTTTTCAATTTTGTTCCCAGGGGTATGATTTTTTGATCCTGAAGTTTGCATCATTGGAATGCAACGAAATTCAGTTATTTCTTCAGCAGAGCCAATAATTATTATTCAATATTTGGTTAGGCCAATAAAACGATTCTCTCTTGCGACCAAAAACTCAATCGACTCAAAAAAATTGCGACAATTTTCAAAATTCAATAAATAATTGATAGAAAAAATGTTTTTCGTTGAATCTCAACGTTGCAAACTTCAGAGTCATTGTGATTTTTATAGACTTCAATGAAAATGATGAAATTTGGAAATTTTTTTGTGCGATAGTTTGTCGTGTGATAAAACGTCATGGAAGCGGACGGAACGACAAAATTTGCCAGCCATAGCTTCGGCCAATTAATAGGCATTTCATCATAAAAAAAATGACGTTTCGTGAATTTTCCTGCTAACATTTTGATCGAGCGATTCGATGCTAATGACGGCAATTTTTTCTTCAGCTCGTGCGCGCGACCTTCTCTCACGGTTATAATCTTTTTTCCACCCCTCCAATTTCCACCCTCTTCGATCCCAGCGAGTTTCATCCCTTGGCAAACGCGATTGGCTGTGTGCGTGTGTGTGTTGCAGCAAGTTTTGGCGGTGGCGTGTGCAGGCGTTGGATTTACGGAGGGGACGCACACGACGAGGGTGTGTTTCGCCCACTCGTTCCCCTCGAGGATGGAAAATGAAAATGCCCCCATGAAAATCTCCGAGGTTTCCACCGCAGCTGCCCGTCCGTATGCGCCTGCTGTTTTTGCGCTCGCATTATCATTCCAACCGAGTTTCCCTGCTGCCATTGCTCTATTACGCATTTCTCATCGAGCCTCGAAAACTCGCCCCTAATTCTCTCCGAGAAATTCATCGTTTAATGAGTCATGCACAAGCTCGAGCATTCGCGAGGAATTTTCTCAACGAATCAACGCGCCCACGATTAAAAAAAAAATTTTCAACGAATCTACACGCAATTTTCTTCCAATTTCCCGAGCCTCGTTCGTATTTTTTTGCTTCGAATTAGCAAAGTGACAAAACGAACGGAATAACGGTGCAAATAATCAATGAGCGCAACCCTTTTTTCCTACCATCTCAAAGGTCGGTAATGCCTAATTTAGGAGGATTCTGTTTTGCCCGCACAGCAGCTGTGCCACGAAGCGGTATAGGAGAGTGTATCGAAATTTCGTTTAGCATCTGTCGCTGAATTCTTTCAAGCCTTTTTTTCTTTCTTCTTTTCTACGTTACATTAATAACCTTGGGAGAAATAATTTAGATGCAGGATATGAAAATAGACGAGAGAAGACGCGCGATCTATATTTTTATCCGCAACGATCCATTAGTTCGGAGCTATCAACCGCGTTCGGGTGCGGAGTGATCGATACAGAGAGGAGGCATCGCGCAGGTATATTGGCGATTAATTTTATTCAATCAAATGTTTCTTTCAAAAACATCCAAATTTTGTACTCGGATTCGTTAAATTTCCGAAAATACGAAAACTGCAGCAAAAAAAATGGCGTTTACGTAAAAATCTTGAACTGAAAGTTCGCAACGTTGCAATCCAACGAAAAATACGATTTTCTATTCATTTTTTGTTCAATTTCAAAAACCATGACAATTTTCATACCGATTTTGTGTCTGGATCCTAAAAAAAAAATCGTTTCAGTGTCCTGGCGAAATAGTGAATCAAAATTCTCAATAAAAAACAGAATTTCGTTGCATTCCAACGATGCAAACTTCTGGCACGACACTGAAGTTCGCAACGTTGCAATCCGACGAAAAATACGATTTTCTATCAATTTTTTGTTAAATTTCAAAAACCATGACAATTTTCATACCGATTTTGTGTCTGGATCCTAAAAAAAAATCGTTTCAGTGTCCTGGCGAAATAGTGAATCAAAATTCTCAATAAAAAACAGAATTTCGTTGCATTCCAACGATGCAAACTTCAACGTCATTAATTTGCCGAAGAAAATGCAGACTTTTCGTTATAATGAAAAGGAACGATTGAGAAATTTGATGGAATTAAAGCAAAACGGGTTGGAAATGGATTTTTCGATCCGAAAACAAAGGAATAGCCGTTCTAGGCTCGTTATACGTACGAGCGTAGTGCAGCTGGCTTGGTAAAGCGCGTACAAACGCCCTCTTCCATTCCCGGCCCTCTGCTCTTTCCCCCCAATCCATTTTCTAGCCCCTGAGCTATTTTTCTACATACGCACACGCGCGTGCATGTGTTGGTACGATCTCGAGTCCTAGGCTTTCTGGTCTAGCTGTTGGCGCACCGTGCGAGGTCTAGGAAAAATATAATAAGTCACCCCTCGTCGGTGACGCGTATACGGGCGCACACCAACTTATTCCCTTAATCCTCATAGTTGCAACGAACTTTTCGAACAAGAAACAAGTAGCGAAAGCAAAAAGAGAGAAAAGTGGTGGCAAAAGTTGGAATGCATCGAAAAATATTTCATTTTATTGATGATTCGTTCGATTTTCAATGTCATCCAAATTTTTCGAGCCAAATTTCTTGTCGGGTGGCAAAAATCGATCATTTTATCATCGTAATTAAATTCCCCATTTGAACAATTATTTTAGTCAAATATAAAAAACGAATTTCGTTGCATTCCAACGATGCAAACTTCAGAGTCATTGCGCGCGTCGAGTATAGAGAGACGAAAATAAACGCGTACGTAATACGCGCGTACAGAGAGGCCCGCATGTTTTTTTTTTATTTTCATTTATTATTTTTATTATTCGCCGTTTGCTCGCGCGCGGAGACAGCTGCAAGCGTTACGAATGCGAGGATAACGAGCGCATCCAAAGGATCAAGCAATCGCCCATTATGTCCACTGTAAAATCGTCAGGAAAGAAGAGCGAAAAAAAAACGGTGAGAGATGGAAAGAAGAAGAAGGAAAAAAAAAGATAAAGAAAAAGGAACAAGGGAACGTTGCGATGTACAAAAGGAACGGATCTCACGGAGAATCCGAGGATGACAAAATTCAGGGGCTGTGAAGTTGAACGCGCCGCGCAGCCTCTTTTCAGCAGCCACAGAGAAAAATTTATACACCTCTGTATATATTTTTACCTGATACGTATACCTACGACTAGCCCTCTCACGGATTACACGAGCGGGCCCTATCCCAAGCCGTGCAAGCCTCTCAAACAGTTTTACCCAAGCTCGCAGGTATCCCCGAGGCCACAACACAACATCCTTTCAAAAACTATAAAATCTCTTCAAATTCGATATGGACTATTCTACACCAACTATGACAATATCTCGGTGAAAAAAATTCTTCCCAAACACTTGAATTCGCGTCAACGACGACCCGGGGAACGGAAAATTCATTTTAAAAAATTTTATCACGAGCTTGTCCATAGTTTTTTTTTTTTTTTATTTACAATGGATTTTTATTCTAATCCGCCACAAGCATTGTGTCCGTTTTATGCACCAAGGCAAAAAACTAACGATTGTTCCGCATCCGAGTCACTCGAATTTTCATTGCAATTTTATTGCCGATTATCAACTCTCTCGTGTTTTACAACACAATGGAAATTATGCAAACAAGCAACGAGAGTTACTGCGTCGTGTCACTTTCTCTCAAACTAAAAAAATCTTTGCAGATGTTTAAATAAAATAAAAATGAGCTCATTAAAAAACGTTGCATTGTTTTTTTCTTTCAACTATTGCAACGTCATTCTGACAAACGTAAATTTGAGAATCGCCATAAATCGTGACGATAATGATTTTGCAAAAAAATTTTATTGTCCAAGCAAAAAAGTCGGACATTTCGATGTCTCTATATTTTTTACAATGTGTACATTTACGTGTGTATGGATCTGTACACATTTTACGACACTGAAGTTCCCAACGTTGGTGTCCAACGAAAAATACATTTTCTCTTAATTTTTCGTTCAATTTACAAAAAAAAATGACAATTTTCGTATGTTTTTTGTGTTTCAAGCTTGAAAAACGCTCGTTTCATTGTCCTGATTAAATATTGCATAAGAGTCGTGATCTCTGCTCAAGAAAAAACACAATTTTGTTGCATTCGACCGATGCAAACTTCGACATTGTTATTTTTATGGGAATCGGTAAAAACCGAATCGTCTTAGAAATGACGTTAATGTTTGCATCGTTGGAATGCAACGAAATTTTTTTTTCTGCGGCGAAACTCATTATTTAAATGCAGAATGTAATTACGAGGTTAAAACGATCGATTTTCGCGACCCAAAAAGTATATGGGCTAGAAAAATTTAGATAATTTTGAAAATCAAACAAATCATGGATGAAACGAAATATTTTTCGTTGAATTGCAACGTTGCGAACTTCATACACATTTTCCATGGTCCTCAAAAGTATTAAAATAGAAATTATTGGATGCCTGACAGTTGCAGTTTTCATTTTATCGATTACGAAATGTTTGTCCAACAATTTTGTTGGTTGCTCGTGACATAATGCAACAGATTTGTTTTCGAAAGTGCGTAGAAACATTAATTCTCTTCAGAATTTTCGAGAATCCTCAGAACCTGGAAAATCCCAATACCCAAAGGTCTCGCGGTCACCTGCACCGGTGCAGAGATGAGACTTTCGGCGTGAAACAACCTCAATTTCATGGAACTGAAGTTCGCAACGTTGAGACGCAACGAAAAAAAACTTTTCTATTAATTTTTTGTTTAATTTCAAAAACCATGACAATTTTCGTACCGATTTTGTGTTTCGTTCCTAAATAATTATCGATTTATTGTCCAGACCGAATATCGAATCAGAATCTCAATTAAGAAGAAAGTGAAAAAAGAATTTCGTTGCATTCCAACGATGTAAACTTCGACATCGTCCAAATTTCTCGAGCTTCCGACTGCACGATTTAAAAACGAGATTTTGAAAATACAAAAATTGATAAATATATGAGCAAAAAACAAGTTTTTATGACTTCGGAGAATTTTTATTCATTTATTTTTGTGACTATTGAAAAAATAGAAATTTCTAAAAAATTCTTCTAAAAACATAATTATGTGGACTAGGTTTTGTTTGTTTTTGAAACTTCTCCACTTGGCGCGTGCATCGTAGTGACATTTTTTGAGTTAAATGTCGCGTGGACTCGGTGCACGTTTCGTGTCTATATATTCATGTGCATGCGCTTTAGGGTGCAAGCGAAGAGGGGCAGCAGCTCACCGAGAATGCGGCACACACGCATTCTCGCCCCTTCCTTCTCCCGAAAGCGCATATCAAGCGCGTAACAATGGCGACTTGGCAACTCTTCGATTCTGCCAAAAATAATCGCAAACTCTTAATCAACGCGACGAAAAATTCATTTCAATTGTATTATTTGCTCGATAATGTCACGAATTTCCTCAAATAATTTCACAGCCTGCATTGCGCCATTAAAATCCATAAAAATCACGGAAAAACTAAATTCAATAGGAAAAATCGCAATTAAACGAATAATTTCTCACATAATAAAAATGAAAAGACCATTGAAAAACACTGCAATCGAGTGGACCGAATCCTTTGATAAAATTAATGGCTAAAAAATGGATCATTTTTTCTCCCATAAGAGACCGAAGCTCGCAACGTTGCGATCCAACGAAAAATACATTTCCTATCAATTTTTTGTTCAATTTCAAAAACCATGACAATTTTCGTACCGATTTTGAGTTTGGTTCCCAAAAAAAGGATCGTTTTATCGTCCTGACCAAATATTGAGTCAGAATCTCAATAAAAAAACAGAATTTCGTTGCATTCCAACGATGCAAACTTCAACATCGTGAAAATAGTAAAATTATCGTACGAAATAATTACCCGATGGAAATTCTGTGGCTAAAGCATCAACTTACTTTGACATGTAAATAGACTCGATATCCATGAGGCTGAAATTTATTGCCACGTTGGAATGCAACGAAAAATTTGTATTTCTATTGACAATTCGTTCAATTTTATAAAACATGGAAATCTTTCGAGTTTATATACTTGCTGGGCAGCAAAAATCGATCGTTTACGATCGATTTTTATCGATTATCGATCGACCGTTTTATCGTCCTGACCAGATATTCAATCGGAATCTCAATAAAAAACACAATTTCGTTGCATCCCAACGATGCAATCTATTGGTGCATGATCGCACGTGTCAAAGTTCCAGGGCAATTTCGATGTGCGAGTGCGACGAAAAATAAATTAGAAATCTGTCATTATTCAGTTTGAGTCAATTGCAAGTTCGCAACCACTTTGCAATCATGACTCTAAAGTTTGCATCGTTGAAATGCAACGAAATTCATTTCTATCTTGGACAAAAATAATTATTTAAATGCAGAATGCAATTATGATGATAAAATGATTAATTTTTGCCATTCGAAAAGCATATCGGCTCGAAAAGTTTGGATGACATTGAAAATTAAATGAATCTTCAATAAAATTAAATATTTTCCGATGCATTCCAACGTTGCAAACTTCAGCATCATTTTGCAATCAAAGTAATTCGCATTTTGTATCTTTGAAATGCTGTTCAATTAAATTTCAAATCCAGAATCGGAGGGTTTTTTTTTTTTTTATAATAAATTGATGATGAGAGTGAACTTTGTCCTAGCAATTGCATTGATTCAGAATTTCTTTTGCAGGCTCGCGAAAATGGCGGATAAAAATGCAAGTGCGAGCGAGAACCGCGCGTCGTTTCCGACTCGGTAGCGCCATGCGATTTTTTGTATGGGCAATGTGGATGCACCGTGCGTAATGCATCGCTCGCCAAGGTCGAAACTCGTCACTCGATTGGCGCGAGGCGGATCCGAACAAAGCACGAGTGGGGATGAGAAGCTCATCTGTGTGTATAATGCAAGCGAATCTCATCGAAGCGCGCGGTGGCGAGTGGGGGGCAATGCACTTTACCCCAACCGATACACCGCCGCTTGTTCGTGCTCTGCTGCTCTTCTCTTTTTCTTTTTCCCTTTCTTCCTCTCCTGCTATCCCCCTTTTTCATCCTTCTTTCATTTTATATACATGCACGCGCACGTTATTTTTTCTCTGGACGACATTTGTACGCTCAATTGTACACTTTATTAATTAATTTCCCGTTTGTTGTATATTTTACAGAATAAAATAAATAAACATCGTCTGAAAATTATATTCGATCCAATTCCTCTAGAATAATAATTAATGTCAAAACTTTTCATCATCGGATGAAAAATTTTCGTTATCATTAATTTGTGCATTTTTTATATATTGAAGATTCTACAAATACGCGAAAAATATGATGCTAAAGTTTGCAACGTTGGAATGCAACGAAAAATATTTTCAATTATTGTTGATTCGTTCAATTTTCAATGTCATCCAAATTCTTCGAGCCGACATGTTTTTGGGTGGCAGAAATCGATCATTTTATCATCGTAATTAAATTCCCCATATAAATAATTATTTTTGTCAAATATAAAAAACGAATTTCGTTGCATTCCAACGATGCAAACTTCAGAATTATCGAAACATGCGCACTAAAAATAAAATTTTGTTGAAAAAGTTCGAGATTTTGTTGGATACGTTCGACTAAACGTTTTTTTCGAAAAATCACGAAAATTCTGTCAGTCCAGCAAAAAACATTCTGGAAAATCTTTTCGGAAAGTAAATTTTTGTCATTCCAATCGTAAATTTTGCAGACAGTTCCGTTACAATGAAAAATATTGTCGAAGTAACGAAAATTTTGAAATCATCCCAAAATATTTAGTTGGCCGTATTCAACAAAATATCGACGTTTTTTTGACAAAATTGAATTTTCAGTGCGCTCGAGAATCGCGACACATTGAGACATTCGGTTCAGGAATTCAGAGATTTCTTATTTTCTGTTGTAGAGAAACTTGACAGCTCAATTGGGTCATTTCCGAGCAATAAAAGTCTTTAAGAAAAGGCGTCGGTTGGGTTCGAAGCGAGAGCACGTCCTCCTTAATGTACGAAAGATTCTTCGTCGAGATTTCCACCGTTAATCAAGTCGGAATTGAAAAAACTGATGACTCTAAAGTTTGCAACGTTGAGATTCAACGGAAAACATGTTTTTGGTTTTTTGGTCGCAAGAGAGAATTGTTTTTATTGGCCGGACCAAATATCGAATAATAATTATTGGCTCTGCTGAAGAAATAACAGAATTTCGTTGCATTCCAACGATGCAAACTTCAGGATCATAAAAACTGCAATGAGCTTCATTTTATAATAAAAAAAACACTTGAAACGAATTGTCGCAAGGAAACAAGGAAAATTATCCCGTTTTTTGTTTCCAGATATCGATTTGTGGTTTTGGAAAAAGATTTGGTGATGCTATGAATAACCGCGGAGAGCAAAGCTCGTCTCTATACTGCATTCCATTTGGAGTACCTGGGTTCGAGTGAATCGGGACCTGCTATATATAGCCACGTTCATTTTCCTTCGGTATTTCGACATCTGCTCTGGAAAATTGAGCCTCGAATATTCTCTCGCTCGATAAACGACAGCTGCCAAATCCGTAACTTTTTCTATAGTTGGAGTTGATGCAGAGAGCGATACACGTTCTTCGTCTGTTTCGGAGTGAACGACTCGAGCGTGTAGACCATGCATTTTCCTAACATTTTCACACAACTCGTACACGTCGATATGATCGAGTTTACCGGAATTTTCCGAACCAGCAACATTGTCGTCGTTTAAAAAATCATCTGCAAGTTTGCATCGTTGGAATGCAACCAAGTTATTTTTTTTCTGCGGCGAAACTCATTATTTAAATGCGGAATGTAATTACGAGGTTAAAACGATCGATTTTGCGACCCAAAAAGTATGTGGGCTCGAAAAATTTAGATAATTTTGAAAATTAAACAAATCATGGATGAAACGAAATATTTTTCGTTGGATTGCAACGTTGCGAACTTCGGCTTCATTGCAAAAACTACTCCATGTTTTTATATGCTTAATGACACGTACTATCCAAGCAAAAAATATGTACAAAAAATGTACAATGTTATTGCAATGATAAAACGATCGATTTTTGCAGCCCAGAAAGTATAAAAACTCGAAAGATTTCGATCTTTTATAAAATTAAACAAATTATGAATAAAAATGCATATTTTTCGTTGCATTCCAACGTTGCAAACTTCAGCGTCATAAAAATATATGAGCAGTTTGCATTTCGAATGGTAAAAATGATGCAAAATCAAACATTTTTCTCAGTACACAATTTTTCTATGACTCTGAAGTTTGCATCGTTGGAATGCAACGAAATTCATTTTTATCTCGGACAAAGTAGTTATTCAAATGCAGAATGTAATTACGATGATAAAATGATCAATTTTTGCCATTAAAAAAGCATATCAGCTCGAAAAATCAGGATGACATTGAAAATTGAACGAATCTTCAATAAAATCAAATATTTTTGATGCATTCCAACGTTGCAAACTTCAGTATCATATTTTTCTACGGAATTATTTCAAGTCCGGAGATGTTTTTTCTCGAGTAAAGAAACGAGCAATGAGAATAATGTTTCAAGTTTTCTAGTAACGCGGATGAGCGGAAAAGTACATTGAACCAGCGCGTGACTAGTTTTTTCTTCTTTTTTTCTAACAATTCTGCAGAATATTCACAATAGCTGTTACAAAAGATCTAAGCAAGAGGCAGTGTGAGAGAAATAAGTGGATTCTGTGGGGGAGAGAGATAAAACGAGGAAGGGAGTCGACGAGGACGAGGAGCATGTACACACGCACCATGTGAATACCTAAATCTATATAGACTGTTATGTACATTAATGTATATGGAGTAAAAGGGCCGATGGCAGGGAGTTGGGGGTTTAGAGGAGTATATAGGGCTACGAGGAGGAGAGGGCGCAGGGGTGAGTCACCCCTGCATTAACGAGACTGGGAGAGCAGGCACGCCCATTCGAAAGATGGCTGCCCGAGTGGCGACCAATTACACGCTCGGGAAGAGGGTGCGGCGGAAAGCGCGCGAATCATTTCATCCAGCACCCTCTGCAAGAAACGTGACTAAGGGATGTACGCACATGCTGCACACACTGTCAAACCTATTTATATATATATATATATATTTTTTTTTTTTTACCCATTGGGAAAACTCCACATTCTTCCCCTCAACTTGCCCGCGCGTACCTTTCGCTATTTTTTTTCTTTGTCTCCTCGTGTTTTTCTCCCCCCACCCCCTCCGATTCATCTCTACACTTCCTTGCTTTTTCACGTATATAAACGCGTGTAAAACCCATTACATACACGCACGTTTCTGCTGGGACTTTCTATCTTTCTCGGCTTCCGGCTCCCCCTAGCTCTGCCCCGCACCATTCCTTCAACTTTTCGTGTCACCCCGCATCCATATACTACCATATATCTATGTATTTCGGTCTTTGGAGCGAGCACGTGCGAGCCTCCCGAAATGGCGAGAGAGCTTCCGGCCTTGCCAAACATTACACTCGATCCCAGCAACTATGCCACGAGTTTTTCCAATCCGCATGGAAAAAAATAAACAGTAAAGACAATTTTCCTGTACGAACTGAGATTTTAACAGTTTCACTGGATCGTTTACAGCTCGTTACAGTTAATTCATCAATGTTTCCAGTAAAAGTGTTCAACTGTCAAAATTACATGAAATCGCCGATTTTCATACTGTAACGCAGCTGCAATAGTTACAGTTTTACAGTAATGACTACAGAGCGATTCATTCAATTTTACAGTGTGCCACGGTATTTTTACTATTCTTTCCACAGTTGGTGACGTTATCACCAACACACATACACACAGACGTGTGTTTAACAGTGTTGAACTGTTAAAATTAACTTTGGACTACACTGTAATTTGAGCCAATTTGGGCCCTATTTTTCAGTAAATATCGCTTTTCAATCGCTTCGAGTCCAATGTAAAGTGTGTACGACTGTATTTTAAACTGTCTCTTTTTCGTTTTTTCCGTTTCTCTCGCTTGCAGTAAGAAAAATAATGGGGTTTTCCCACTCGCTGCGAAAAATCAATCTGCATGTTCGTCGGATGAATTTTCGAGGCAGAAACACGTGAAAAACGATGTCGGACATAATTGTGACAATTTTATTGATTGTCTTGGTTTCCTCGCGGTTATTCTGTGCGACATTGCTACGGAGGCTCGAATAATATTTGATGGTTGTCAGAGAGTTATGGGAGCAGCTCAACGATAGAATGGAAAGCGACTTGCTCATTGCTCATGTTAGGAAAGCGATGCTACGCCATTGGATTCCTAGAAGCGAGGATCATTTGGGGTTCGGTGTGCGCGTTGTTTAGAGCCGGGCCAACGGTAATATTCAGGGTGGCGTCGGGAAACTTTGGACATATACGTCACTACCCTTGAAGCTTGCTTGGCTTCCCGAATATATGCCGATTTTCCCCCCGCCATCAAATTTCAGTGCTGCTTGTATTCGCAGCACGTATCCGATGCTCGAACCAACCAGAAATCTTCATCTTTGCTCGCGAGTTATTCGCAACCGCCAAAAAACCCTCCTGTCCTTGACATCTGAATGGGACGCGAGACATTGCGACGCTTCATTTTTTTCGCATTTATTTATAGAAATTTATAGAGATTCATAAAGTCCTTAGCGCGCAGGATCGAAGGAAATGCAATTTTCAATATAGATTTGTCTATTTAAGAAAATTTCAATGATGCATCGTTGGAATGCAACGAAATTCGGGTTTTTATTGACAATTTTGATTAAATATTTCGCCAGGACACTAAAACGATTTTTTTTACGATCCAGACACAAAATCGGTATGAAAATTGTCATGGTTTTTGAAATTTAACAAAAAATGAATAGAGAATCGTATTTTTCGATCAATTCCAACGTCGCGAACTTCAGTGTCGTTTATTGTTATAACGGAAAGCGAGTTTGATCAGTTGATCGCGCGAATGGTGCCGGAAGGTTTCGAGCAGAAAAAGCAAAAGCGTACAGGGTTGTTTAGGCGCGGCAAAGAAGCAAAAGCAGAAGAATAAGAAGGGGTTGAATGGCCGCGCGCGGGCTTTACATAGCGGAAGACTGACGAGGCCAACACAGATCTCCTTTTCTTCTCAGCATTTGTATACATATATCCAAGTGCGTACGAGCATTTCTATTGCCGATGACACGTGAACTCGTACAGCAACCCTTACACCCTAGTCAGCGTTTCTCAACTTGAATCTGCAGGTTCACCATTTCCTCGGACAAGAAAAATCCTTCGACAATTTACACCCGCGAGAGTATTTTATTTTTCAACTCCAAAAAATGCTCGATAAGTGAACAAATCTGTAACTTTTCGAGCCCCAAATATTTCTCAAGAAAGCAATACAAAGGAAAATATCTTGGATGCGAAAAAAAAACGAATTAGTGAATTTTCTAGCAAACAGCTCTCTTTGAAAACTAAATGAGACTGAAAAATCCGAGAAAATGAATGGCCAACTTTTACGATGCTCAAGTTTGCATCGTTGGAATGCAACGAAATTCCGTTTTTTATTTAGCAGATCTCGAGATTCTCATTGAATATTCCATCAGGACAATAAAACGATATTTTTTTAGGATCAAAATCCAAAATCGCTACGAAAATCGTAATGGTTTTTCAAATTCCACGAAAAATTCATAGAGCAAGTATTTTTCGTTGCAGCCCAACGTTGCAAACTTCAGCGTCATCAATTTTCAGATGGACAAGTGACTGCGAGGACGATGCTGAAGTTTGCAACGTTGAAATGCATCGAAAAATATTGAATTTTATTCAAGATTCGTTCAATTTTCAATTCCATCCAAATTTTCCGAGCTGATATGCTTTTCGAATGGCAAAAATCGATCATTTTATCATCGTTATTACATTTTGCATTGGAATAATTATTTTTGTCAAAGATAAGAGAGAATTTCGTTGCATTCCAACGATGCAAACTTCAGAGTCATCTGCGAGGACAAGTTCCGGGGATGGAGAGTGCGATCAATGACGCTGAAGTTTGCATCGTTGGAATGCAACGAAATTCTGTTTTTTATTCAGCAGAGCTCATAATTATTATTCAATATTTGACCCGGACAATAAAACGATCGTCTGCCGAGTCCCAAAAACTCAATCGAGACGAAAAATAGCCACGATTTTCAAAATTCAATAAATAATCGATAGAAATAATATTTTTCGTTGAATTTCAACGTTGCAAACTTCAGAGTCACGTGCGATCATGATATCGTAAATTCCAAGCCTGAAAAATATTGACGCGGATATTCTCATGTTCCGCAGTGTGATCGTCATGTACGATCCGTGTTATTCGCGGTGTAAAATGATCAGCAGCAGAGCACATGCTCCCGCACTTTTTATAAATCCCATCAAATATAATTCTCGGTTGCGCGCGCGGTATTGCGGTTCGTTGTGAGCGATCGCAACTCGCTCCGACTCTTTTGAGATGAGAAAATCCTCTGCGTAACCTCTCGCTCGCGCGGGTTCGTGTGTTTACGCACACAGGTAAAACGGCCTAGTTTCGATCGGCGTATAGAGCGTCCGCGTATATGCGAAATTCAAAAGACAGAGCCGCCATTCGCCGAGAGATCCAAGACAAAAAGGAAAAAAAGGAGAACGGGAGAGGACAGGAACAAACGGGATGCCGAAGGGGTTCGCAGGAGGCTCACGCGCGCATACACGCACCCGTCGCGATTCGTGCGTGTTCATCTACGAATTACCAAGACACACACGCACGTATAGGCGAGTACGAGAGAAACGCGCAATACACAGAGCGCCCGCACGCTCCTTCATAGATTCCCTTTTTTTCGGGGTCGTTACCCCTCTCGAATTTAGGCCATCGGCTCTCTTCGTCTTTCTTATACAACGCAACCGCCACCGCGTGCGAGCATCTATGGGAAAAAATACACTCGGATAACCTCAACAGCAGCAGCCACTGCAATTTACGCCTATTCGTCTATATATCCTGGAAAATCTTGAATGGAAAATTCAGATGCATCCTTTTCTATGCGCAACGTTCAATGATCCTGAAGTTTGTATCGTTGGAATGCAACGAAATTCTGTTATTTCTTCAGTAGAGCCAATAATTATTATTGAATATTTGCTACGGCCAATAAAACGATTCTCTCTTGCGACCAAAAACTCAATCGACTCGAAGAATTGCCACGATTTTCAAAATTCAATAAATAATCATTCGAAAAAATGTTTTTCGTTGAATCTCAACGTTGCAAACTTCAGAGTCATCAACTTTCATACACTGAAAATTCAATTTTGTCAAAAAACGTCGATATTTTGTTGAATACAGCCAACTAAATATTTTGGGATAATTTCAAAATTTTCGTTATTTCGACAATATTTTTCATTTGTAACGGAACTGTCGGCAAAATTTACGATTGGAATGACAAAAATTTACTTTCCGAAAAGATTTTCTAGAATGTTTTTTGCTTAAATGACAAAGTTTTCGTGATTTTTCGAAAAAAACGTTTAGTTTAACGTATCCAACAAAATCTTGAACTTTTTCAACAAAATTTTATTTTCTGTGTAGCTATTGAGCCATTAGAATCGTGAAATGGCGATCCAACTACTGCGGCAGCATGAATGCCCGCCATGCTGGTTGCACCTTTGCAATTCGCGCACCGCGAAGCCGCAAAGAGAGAGAAAAATATTTGATTTTATTGTTGATTCGTTCAATTTTCAATGTCATCCAAATTTTTCGAGCCGATATGCTTTTCGGACGGCAAAAATCGATTATTTTATCATGCTAATTTCGTTGCATTCCAACGATGCAAACTTGAGAGTCATATAAAGAAAGGAGTGACGCGAAGAAGGAAATATTTGGCAAGCTGCTTTCTAATCTAAAGTGTCCTGAGAAAATTAGATTAATCAATCACTTGAGCAAAGATGGAATTAAGGCGAAGCGAATAAAATGTATTGAAGCAGGGAGAGAGCGAGAGAGTTGGCATTGGAACTTTGGTCCTAGCATCGAGGAGTTTTCATTGGTAGGAGGCACCCTTCTTTCCGGGATAAGCCTCGGAGAGGGGTTTCGCGCGTTGTTTCGTGCAACCCCTCTCAGAATTTTCTCGACCCGAGATGGAGGGTCGATGAACCCCTCGTGCACGCCAAGAGCATTTGTCCAAGTAGTTTTCGAGGAGAAACGAAGCTTCGATTTCGCTTTTTTACTTTCCTGCCTTTGTCTCACTTCCAACCTCGCCATTTTGTCAAAAATTCATCATTTTCATACGAACCTCGATTAAAAATTAAAAATCGGCCGATCAATCAAGTTTTTTCTATTTTTTCTCCTTTACTGCATGATAATCGCATTGCGGAATGAAAAAATATTGAAAAATTGGCAAAACGGTCATCGCGAGTGAAAACGTGAGCAAAAAACTTGTTTTCACACATTTTCATCAAACAGATCGGTCCAAACGCGGAAAGACGAAAATTCAAAGAGCCTCGCGTAACGAAACAAATCTCGTTTTGGAGCAGCCTCGGTTTTTCCGATGTGCACGCCACGAGGAAACGATACGTCGTTTTTCCGGCGTCACCCCGCGGTAAAAGAGTCCACGCCACGAGAGCAGGCGAGCTCGTTGCCGGTAGCAACCGATAAAATTGTGGGAGACCCTTCTCTCTGAATTTCTCCCTGCGCTCTTCAGGAATTCCTTCTCGTATCTCACAGAGTTATTTGGGGACGAGAGAGAAACAGCAGCAGCAGCAGCAGCAGCAGGGCAAGAAAGCGAAAGAGCCAGTGAAAAAAAAGGAGAGAAGGAAATGGCGGGGGGGGGGGGGGGGCGGAAGGGCCTTTTCTCGCGGGGACGTGGCTCCGGAAAAACGACCGATACATTTTCTTAAGCACATTGAATCACGGTTCGCATCAAAATTTTCAAAAAAACTAGAAAAATCATTTCTGAGCTGAAAAACTTTTCCGGATGCGTCGTAAATTTATAAGAAAATTGAATTTCGACATTCGGAGCGCAAATTAAAAAAAAAAAATTCGAATAATTTTAAAAATTCTCTACGCAAGCCATTTTTTCTTATAATCGCGGAAAATTATTCAAGTAAAAACGTTTATTAATCGTTTTCTTGTGCCGCGGCCACGTGTGTTTCCAACAATTGCCCAAAAAATGCGGATCACGCTAGAAATAAAATGGCGGTCACAGGCAAAGCAAAGGAGCCGCGTGCTCGTACGTGGCGGAACGTGGAGGCGCCACTAGTTGGATCCCGCGCTCGAGCAATTTTCTCTTTCGTTCCATAATTATTGACAAAACAAACTTAATCCCTATCGAATTCTGTACGATTGAGAATTCATTACAGAAGCGCAGTTTGTACTCTGAATTATAAAAATTACACGAATGCGGTTCGCTGGTGCTCTCTGCATTCGAACGATTCCTGCAACTGGTCCGGGGGACGCGCAACATGTTTCGATTATGTAAGAAACGTAATAAACCAACCGAATAGATCCCGGAAAATTTCTTTATAACGAAAATGAGTATTTTCATAAAATTTGTACTTTCGCAACAATTGATCGCGCGTTAATGACTCGACGGGACAACAAAAAATCAACGACGCTGAAGTTTGCAACGTACGTTGAGCTGCAATGAAAAATACTTTGTTCTATTAATTTTTCGTTGAATTTCAAAAACCATGTCGATTTTCGTAACGATTTTGGGCTTTGATCCTAAAAAAATTTGATGTTGAAGTTTGCATCGTTGGAATGCAACGAAATTCTGTTTTTCATTGAGAATTTCGATTCACTATTCCGCCAGGACACTGAAACGATTTTTTTTTAGGATCCAGACACAAAATCGGTATGAAAATTGTCATGATTTTTGAAATTTAACAAAAAATCAATAAAAAATCGTATTTTTCGTTGGATTTCAACGTTGCGAACTTCAGTGTCGTGCCCGAAGTTTGCATCGTTGGAATGCAACGAAATTCTGTTTTTTATTGAGAATTTCGATTCACTATTCCGCCAGGACACTGAAACGATTTTTTTTTTAGGATCCAGACACAAAATCGGTATGAAAATTGTCATGGTTTTTGAAATTTAACAAAAAATGAATAGAAAATCGTATTTTTCGTTGGATTGCAACGTTGCGAACTTCAGTGTCGTGCCCGAAGTTTGCATCGTTGGAATGCAACGAAATTCTGTTTTTTATTGAGAATTTCGATTCACTATTCCGCCAGGACACTGAAACGATTTTTTTTTTAGGATCCAGACACAAAATCGGTATGAAAATTGTCATGATTTTTGAAATTTAACAAAAAATAAATAGAAAATCGTATTTTTCGTTGGATTTCAACGTTGCAAACTTCAGAGTCGTAAAAAAATATTGTTTTATTGTCCTGACCAAATATTTAATGAGAATCTCGAGATCTGCTCAAGAAAAAACGGAATTTCGTTGCATTCCAACGATGCAAATTTCAACATCGTAGAAAAATCATCACTATATTGGAAATAAGCTCCGATGCCAAACGCGGTTGTAATTGATGGATGAAAAATGGTGGCCGAGTTGATAAAAAATACTTATTGTCCCGTAATAATCTCTGAATATTTATCAGATATTGATATTGGCACGTTTTAGATAAAAAAATAATCCATGTTTACAAAGAATCCATTTTTATTTTCATTCGGTTGAAACGTTTCGGGGAAATAAATCGTCAATGGCGCACGTAATTTTCCCGTATACGCACTTCGCTATCTTCCAGATAACATTTTTCCCGTGTTTGTACGTATTCCCGATAGAATATCGTAACGACACAGCAAATAAAGCCAAATGTTGGAATAAAAAGATGTTAGATGAAATATTTCAAAGAAAAATATGCCCGACGAGCTAATAAACGAGGAGGGCGACAGGATTAATTAACTCGAGTCGTACATGTGGTCGATTGGAATTCCAATAAGTTAAAGTAAATACTCGCGAGTTTATCGTCAACAAAAGCCATTTTCTCAACTTGGAATTCTTCGGGATGAAAATTTATTCGTACGAAAGAATTTAAACATCTCGAGCCGAAAATGCGATTTTTCAAGCAAATGATTGTCGCAAAAATGGGCAGAATTGACCAAGAGAATAAAAACGACGCTGTGCAGTCTTTGGAACTCTGAAAAAAATGATAAATCGTCGTATACACCGGACGAGGAGTTTCCACGAGTTAAAAAATGGCGTCAAAAATTCTAATCCCTATACGGCTCGTAAAAATACCTTCGGAGCGACTGAAACGTTCAAACTTTGCCAACCGGACGCCACAGCCTCTACTGAGAGGATAAAAATATAACGAAAGAGCATCCGGAGCATGTTTTTCTTCCTAGGAAAATTATTCCCTCGTATTTTCGTCAAAACCGTCAAATAATATCAAAGTCGATACTTTCGCCATCTTTTGAGCAACTCGGGAAGCTCAATGTCAAAAGTCTCGCCGGAAAAAATCTCTTTCGACTCTTGCATCAGCGAACAAGTCTACTCGCTAGTTTATCGACCGCGGTAATCGAAGGACAGAATTTTTTACGGCCTTGCCATGACTCCGATCATCGCCAAACGTTTTTTTTTTCATGTCATTCTGCTCGCGATTTCTGCGTATTCGATTATATTTTTTTAAAACAGAGGAAAGACTTTCAAAATGACGATTTTCTCGCCGCCGAACGATCTAATTGCGCGCGTCAACGAGGCCAAGAACTTTGTAAACAAAAAATTCAATTCGCACTTACCTTGAAGGAGAGGCTGCGTCAGTGCGGATGAAGTGAAACATTTCCTGCTGCGTACCGCGTGTCACTGGATCGACGAACGATCAGACGGAGCGTCGAATTGGCCGACCGACGCTCGAACTGCTCTCTTCGCGCACACCGAACATACTGATAAGCCCAACGCGCTCACGCGGCGAGCCTACTCGCTACCCCCTCTCCCGCGCCCCTGCGTCGCGCAGGCCCGGCCGCGAACACATACTCGAGCGCGTAGAGCTGCAAAACGTAAACAAACCGAACGAGCCTCTCGCTGCGACTGTCGAATTTCTATTGTATCGAAAAATATCGTCATAAATAATTCAAAGCAATGCGATCGATCCGTCCGAGTGTATTTTTGAGCTTTCCCACGCAAAAATTAATTTTGCAAAAATAGTTTTAATGCGCATGCAGATTTGTTGTGACCCCCGAGTCCGAATCGACCTGAAGTAATCGCTCATGCAGTTTCAAACTACGCGAACACAATATCCACATGACCGAAAGAATAAAAAATAAAATTACAAAAGTCAATGCATGTTACTTGACATTAGCGTGCGTCTGACAAGATCATAAATGACTGAAGAATGTCATGCCAGCGAGCGGTGTGAATCGACCAGTACCGAGTAAAAATTGCCTACGACCAAATAATCGCAATGGCTAGAAAACTGATTTTATCTTGTTTGCTGGTTCATTGCACCGCGTCGAGCACCTTTTGCTGATCGCGACGTATAAATAATTATTCGAGGATTCTTGATGCTGAATTTTTATGACGCTGAAGTTTGCAACGTTGGGCTGCAACGAAAACTACTTGCTCTATTAATTTTTCGTTGAATTTCAAAAACCATGACGATTTTCCTAGCGATTTTGGGTTTTGATCCTAAAAAAATATCGTTTTATTGTCCTGATCAAATATTTAATGAGAATCTCGAGATCTGCTCAAGAAAAAACGGAATTCCGTTGCATTCCAACGACGCAAATTTCAGCATCGTGAATTTTTTCATCACGCGTCCATGAGAAAATCATTTCGTCACATTTTGCTCTTTAAGCAAACAATAAACCAAACAAAATTGGTCATTTTTCATAATTATGTCGCAGTGCTTTGTAGATATGTCGCCTTAATTAAAATTAATTAGAGAAAAATGGTCTAGCGAGGTCGGAAAATCGTTTTGCCACAAAACCCAATAAAACACGATCTTGTGACTCAAAAACAATGACAATACAGTTGAAATTGATGATAAAAAATGCAAAACTGAAAAAAAGCATTCAATGCTATTTTTAATAGCAACTTTATTTTTCAAAGACAGTCGCGATGGAAAAAACAACGTTTGCAATCGAGTTAAGAGCATTTTTGAGACGGATCGTATACCAGTCGCAGCAAAACGTTATTTTAATGTTGTCCGAACAACAGAATGCGTTTAATGTGAAATACGATGTTGCATTATGACGCTGAAGTTTGCAACGTTGGGCTGCAACGAAAAATACTTGCTCTATGAATTTTTCGTTGAATTTCAAAAACCATGACGATTTTCGTAGCGATTGTGGCTTTTGGTCCTAAAAAAATATCGTTTTATTGTCCTGATCGAATATTTCATGAGAATCTCGAGATCTGCTAAAGAAAAAACGGAATTTCTTTGCATTCCAACGATGCATCGTGTTGCATTGAATACGTCACACAGATTTAAAAACAAAAGTACGTCGGGCCTTGTATCAATCACGTCACGATAAATAACTGATTAATGCGCGCTGCCTGGCAGATTCGAATATACTTGCATGTCCATTTTTTGCCTCAGTCTATTTTCCGTGCCATCAAATGCATGAGATCCATATGAACGTGAGTGAACGAAAAACACGCGCACCCACGTGGGACGATCAGCGAACCTGTTCCGCAGGTTCGATCTCGAAGTGTTGTAATTATAATCAGAATTCTTAATCTATGCACGCTCGAATAAATACAAGTATTACAAATATTATATACAAATATTCAATTATGCACAAGACATTTCATTAATCTCCAACAAGTATCGCGGCTCATTCGTTCCCGATGGGTTTTATAAAAAGTGCACGAAACTTTATGGAGCACATTTCAAAGTTGCCATTCCTATTCGAATCTTTTCATATGGGCGGCCGAGTATGGCATCGTGCTCATGGAATGGATCGAGAGGTTAAAAAAATTGCCTTGAAAGTTTCTAAAATCGCGGTTGGAATGCTCGGCTGTTGGTTTCGAGGCAATAAAAATAATAATTTTTCAAAATGGGGACACTAAATATAAGTAAAAGTCTATAAATGGATTTCTTCGCTATGAGGAATGTCTTGAAATGAAAATCGTAATTAGTAGAATTACACGAGCAAAAAGATTTAATATCTCGTTTGTTTTTGATAAAACGCAAGTGCGGAATTTGTGTTTGAGACTCACTTGTTGCATTTGACTCGTGCGTGTGATAAATCAAGAGGCGCGACGAACAGGTCTCGCGCGCTCAATTTACATCACGATGCCTGTCTCGCGATGTATTAGAATTCTTCCTTCCTTTTTCCACGCGGAAACATATCGAGTCCCCGTCTCGGCTGCTGCCGTCTCGGCACATCGTTCTTTATTTAATCATAGGACGTACGTTCACTTTCGAGGCGACCAGTCAGGTCCTTGCCGTCGTGAGGTGTACTCGCGCGATCTCCGACTCTTTTCTCTTTAAACACGCACCGCACCTCCGAGACTCTTTCCAGTTTTTCAAATCAATTGCTACGCGTGCCCCGGTCACTGATTGCTTCTTCAGAAATTCAGTAAAAAACAATGATGGGCAAGTATCCCATAAAAATCTGCTTACCGATCTTCGTGACGATCGGCTGGCTATGCATCGTCACTGCAGCAACACCACCGATTGTCCACATAAAAAATGGCACTCTGGAAGGTACCATGATGCAGAGCAGAAACGGCAGACGATTCGCAGGTTTCAGAGGCATCCCTTATGCGCAGCCTCCGATCGGTCCTCTGCGATTTGAGGTAAGCTTTGTCTTTTATGATGCTGAAGTTTGCAACGTTGGAATGCAACGATAAATATTTGATTTTATCGTCGATTCGTTCATATTTCAATGTCATCCAGATTTTTCGAGCCGACATGCTTTTCGGGTGGCAGAAATCGATCATTTTATCATCGTAATTAAATTGCCCATTTAAATAATTATTTTTGTCAAATTTAAAAAAGAATTGCGTTGCATTCCAACGATGCAAACTTCAGAATCTTTTTTTTTTTATTCATCAACCGCGGTTGACAAAGTGTCATTAGAGATTTCGAATTTTGTCCAGTGACGTCGGATTTTTTTGGATTTCACCAGGTGCAGTCGAAAGTCACTTGTTTATAATCGACGCAGACGTACTTTTAACTCCGTTTCGATTCTTGTCTAGTCGAGGCAAGAATTATGGTAGTCATACAGGAAAACTCGTGAACAATTATCTCGACGTTTACTGCGTTCTATCAGACACGACCTTGCACTTGTAAGCTGGTACGATGCTGAAGTTTGCATCATTGGAATGCAACGAAAACTACGATTTTCTATTCATTTTTTGTTCAATTTCAAAAACCATGACAATTTTCATACCGATTTTGTGTCTGGATCCTAAAAAAAGATCGTTTCATTGTCCTGGCGAAATATTGAATCAAAATTCTCAATTCTCAACCGAATTTCGTTGCATTCCAACGATGCAAACTTCAACACCGTAAGCTGGTCTCTTGTGCATGAATGAAGCGAGGCAGCTCGAGCATCAGATTAGAATTGTGTTGTGAAAAACTCGGAGGCAAGAAAAATCCGATTCTGACATAATATTCAGATGTTTTACGGAATGTTTGCGTTCCCATGGAATTTGGTTGCCATTAAATTCTCAACTAACCGGTAAATCATCTCTTACATTATTTATGCTATTTCGAACTGGAATGAGGCATTCACGTGCTCAAAGATAAAGGAATAATGGTGAATATAAGAGGAGGAATGCTTGGCTAGAATTTACCATTTCCAGCTTCGTCAGATTGATTATTTCTACGGATTCGGCATTCCGGGCGTTCGTTCGCCCGTGTTTGCCTGTTTCCTTCGAATTTCTTCGGACTGCGATGAGACTTCTGGAGCTGCAGACGCGGCTTAACGCGCCGTCGTCATCAGCTTCATTTCCATATTCATCATTCAGAAATGTTTTCATTTCAGAGTATTAAGCGGATTGTTGAATCATTTATTGCGTAATTTCGTGTACCAAGTTGTGAATTTTTTTTGTCATTTCGTGCAGCCACCGAAACCGTTCAGTTCCTGGTCCGGAGTGAGGTCAGCAAAGGAAGATGCTGCGATCTGCACTCAGCGAAATATTTACACCCATCAGGAGGAAATTGTTGGCATCGAAGATTGTCTCTACCTCAATGTTTATACTCCGAAATTAGAAACAAACGAGATTGATGGATCAGGAAGAAATTACCCGGTGATGATCTGGTTCCATGGCGGTGGTTGGGTCACCGGAGCTGGCCATTCCGAATTCTACGGTCCAAAATTTCTTCTCGATCATGAGATTATTTTGGTAACTGTGAATTTCAGGTACGCCCACTCTGAGATTTGACCGTCAATATGCGATGGCCATTGAAGATTTTCCATGAAAACGCACGATGCTGAAGTTTGCAACGTTGGAATGCAACGAAAAATATTTCATTTCATTGATGATTCGTTTAATTTTCAATTTCAACCAAATTCGATTATTTTATCATCAGAATTACATTCTGCATGGAAATAATTATTTTTGCCAAAGATTCAAAAGAATTTCGTTGCATTCCAACGATGCAAACTTGAGAGTCATTGAAAATACTGACAGAATTTTTTCGTCCTAGACTCGGACCGTTGGGCTTCCTGAGCACGGAGGATCTCGTGTCTCCGGGAAATCAGGGAATGAAAGATCAGGCACAATCTATTAGATGGGTGAATGAAAACATCGCGTCGTTCGGTGGTGATCCAAATCGCGTAACAATCTTTGGCGAAAGTGCTGGCGGAGCCAGTGTCCATTACCACATGATGAGTCCTCTTTCGCAAGGTAATGATGCAGTAAAATCTAGTGAGCCGTAAACATTAGTGGAGCATGACGAAGTAATCGTAATCCGATTGGTTTTTCCTCTATTTTGCTCCGATCCGAGTGGATGAAAATGCGGACTCTACAAAAATGCACAGATTTTATAAGTCAATTAGTCTCGATCTCAATTTCATTCAGTCATCGTTACGTTGCCATTAGTACACACCGTTTTCCCTTCGAGTAAAAAAGTGGTTTTAGATCGACAGAGTTCTCATAACTCTAATAACAAAATAAAATCTTTGCTCGGAGGCTTTTCTCTCTCAGGAATACTGACCAATTAAAAAGACAGCAGAAAATTCTTAATGACCAAGATCCGCTGATCAGGAACGCACGTCGTAACACATGCCTGTCGATTTTAATTGAACGATCGCGCCAATCGTTTCCTCTCGTTGGAATTCGCTGTACAAACGTACACGGGCCGAAAATGTCCACCAGTCTCGCAAAGAACGTATCTCCAAGCGTCAACAAGTATAACTTGCGCCGTTCCGACTCCAAGAAACTGTGAGACACAGAAAGCGTCCCAAACCTCGCGACCAAAATCTTCAATGTCAGATTTCTTTGGATTGGCTGAACGGATTCTCTTCCACCAAGGACCGTTCGAAAGATGAAAAATCGTAGAAAATTCAAATCTAATATGAGATTTTTCCCTCAACCCGTTTTCCTGTAAAAACGATTTAAAGTTTCTGTGACGTCATAAAACGCCTATTTTACTGTATCGAGAGTCGCGGCAGCGACCCGAGACAAGTACATTTGAATAAGTCGCTACAAGACACTTTTACACCCAGGACCGCGTTTCCAACTGTTTTAGAAAATTTTCGAAAATTGTTTCCAGAATATCTTATGAATTACAGAGTTTTTGAAGAATTTTTAAGATTCACGTATTTTTTATTTTTTTTTCTTTCGATCGTGACTATTTGTAACTCTGTAGCTTATTCCATGTTGCGGATATTAATATATAAGAGTACGGCAGCTCTCGCGCTACGCTTTTTTTCTTTTTAATACTTGGCGTCAAGCCGCTGCCGCGACTCTTGAAATGCAACACGTGTTTTCTCAGATTAAGACCACACAATATCCTCATCATGTCAGAGTATCTTGCGATTAAAAAAAATGCTAATTGACGGATCATAAACGAGCGAGGGGCACATTTTATTTATCTCAGGCAAAAATGCTTCGTCATTGTGTTTTAAACAAGTATCCGGTTGTTATTAATTCCGTAAATGGTTCTCGATACGCTTTGCAACTCGGAGGAGCAAAAAAGTGCTTTGCAAATCATTAGGGTCGTGTGAAATATAGGGAATTAATACGTCGCGGATGAAATCAATGGACTCATAAAGCATTGCTATGAGTTTGAGATATCGCTCATTAAAAATACACCTTGACTGGTTTATTATAGCAGCGATTACGTATACGAGACAACTCATCGGGAATATGATAACGATCGAGCCATATTATGTCACACGCAAATGTTGACCTTCGCTTCGAGAAACTCACTTTGGAATTTACTTGTTCGCATCAGACAGAAATGCCTGTAAACAAACTGCAGGATTTCTTGCACGTGCATGTTTTTATAATATTGCTGATAATGCGTGGGTGTGTCCGCAGGTCTTTTCCATCGCGGAATCTCACAGAGTGGTACAGTCTTATGCCCCTGGGTACTGACCAGACCAGGAATCGCTAAGAATCAAGCGAATAAACTCGGCAAACTTCTCGATTGTCCTACTACGACGTCCACCGAGCTTATCCAATGCTTGAAGAAAAAAGATGCGATTGATATCATCGGCACGGATCGCGCTTTCCAGGTAATTGAATAACCATCAACATGTTTTTCCTCAAACTACGTTTTTTCCGCACGATCATCGGCTTCACGAGCGTTAATTATTCTTACGGGTGTGCGAATAGTGATCGAATCGAATCGGATCGAATATTAAAATTCGATTCGATTTTCGAATCGGATATTCGTTGATTTTTCGAGTATTCGATAAATTTCCGAAAAATAGCGGATTTTCGCAAATCCTTTCAAGATTTTTTTCCGAATATTTTCGAAAAAAAATCGAACGTTCGAAAGAAAATCGAATATTCGAAAAAAAATCAAATACTCGAAAAAATATCACATTTTCAAAAATATCGAATATTCGGTTTGAAATTCGAATCAATTTGATTTGATTTGATGCCGAATATTCAAAGTTTTCAAATATTCGCACACCCCTAATTATTATCCAATGCCGTTTGGATAATAATTCACGCCAAATGGAAATTAATGGAGTTTTGAAAAAAAAAAACGGGCGCGAGTTATGGCAAAAGTTTACGGAAAACGTTCGGATGTGATTTCAAGGCGTGGGAAATGTAAAAACGAAAATTACGACTCCAGGATCGTCGATTCATACTTTCCTGCAGAATTACACGCTCAAAATTCTCGAGACATTTCGACAGTGCACTGAATGAACGATAAACAACATTTTTCATAGTATAAAAAAAAAGATACCTCGAGCCGTTTATAATTACATGAAACTCGTAACTTAGAATGAGCTCAATCTGTCAAGCGCGATACGTGTTGGAGTAATGTTGAAAGATGACGAGGTGACGGCTAAAGTGATGCAATGATATTTTCGCGTTACTCCTACAAAGTTTTGCGAATCATTACTGAGCACAAGTGGCGAAAGCATCGGCAATATGTCATTAAGACATACCAAAAGCATATTTTTCTCTTAATCCATCTTTACACACTACGTTTATACCATGAAACTTAACGCAGAATACTTTGTTGCTAATGTTGCAAAAGCAATGTTGAATTTCTCAAGAAAAGATTAACCGGTTTATTCAGCTACGTCGAGTTGTCGACATCGAGTCAATAAAATTTCACCTAATTATGGGAATGTAAATATAGAGTTTCAGGCTGCACCCAATGACATGACTCTGAAGTTAGCAACGTTGAGATTCAACGAAAAACATTTTTGCTATGGATTATTTATTGAATTTTCACAATCGTGGCAATTTTTTGAGTCGATTAAGTTTTTTGGTCGCTAGAGAGAATCGTTTTATTGGCCGGAGCAAATATTCAATAATAATTATTGGCTCTGCTGAAGAATTAACAGAATTTCGTTGCATTCCAACGATGGAAACTTCAGGATCATCTCAATGATATACAATTATCTTGATGTTCGTTTTGATTTGCTCGTTCCACAGGTGTTTGATTATTGCCCAATGATTCCATTCAGACCTGTGATCGAGCCCGATCATCCAGGTGCATTTTTGAAAGAGGAACCGGCGCAATCGTTGAAGTCTGGAAACTTGGCCGACATCCCATGGATGACAGGGATTACGTCGCACGAGGGTGCGATTCGGGCTGCAGGTAAGCTCATGATCTCTAATTCTCTCTGAAGATCCAAATATTCCACGTGATTTGTCAAATTCCAGGAATCTATGGACTCAAGAGCAAAGGGCTTGACAAACTGCTCGACGAAAACTTCATGGAACTTGCACCAGTGACTTTACTGTATGAGGACACCTGCCCAGATAAACTCAGGAATGAAGTGACGAAAAAGATTCGTCAGTTTTATTTCGCTGATAAAAAAATCGATGACAGCACAAGATCCAATCTCGTCGACGTGAGTTTTTCTCCATACGGTATTTTTCTACAAAAATCAACAGCAAACAAAACTCGAGCGTCCTATTCCAAATTTAGAAAGAAAAAAAATCGATGATACGATGACGTCTCGGAAAAAAATGAATTTTTGAATAATATATAATATAATATATTATATAATTAATTATATTATATCATATTATATATTAAAACATAATAAATATAAATATATTTATATATTATATTAGAATTATTATTTATAATAATATATTATTATATTATTTATATATTATTCTATATAATTATTATTATATATTATATTTATATATTATAAATATAATATATTATATTTATATAATATATTATATATAATATAATATATAATATATTATATTTATATATTATAAATATAATAAATACATAAATATATAAAATAATGTAATAAATATAATAAATTATATGGTTAATTTAATAAATATATAAATATTATATATTTTGTATAATATTCTATATAATATAATACAATATATAATATATTGTATTATATTATATTATATTATATTATATATATAATATATTATATATTATATTATATTATAATATATAGCATGATATATTATATAATATATAATATATAATAATAATATATTATATTATATACTGACTCTTGATATTATACTTGGACTTTCAGTTGTACACGGACGCGTGGTTTTATATCGCGGCTGACAATGCCGTCAGAGATCATCTCGAGGCACTGAGTGCCCCGGTTTATTATTACTATTTCGCGTACAGAGGAAGTTCCTCTTTCAGCAAAATATTCGGCGACGAAACGAAAGATTATGGCGTTTCTCATGCGGATGAACTGCAGTATCTCTTCCCCGTTGGAGAACAACTTTTCACCGACACTCCCTTGACCAAAGAGGATCATAAAATAGTGGACTTGCTCACTGGGCTCTGGGCCAACTTTGCGAAATCGGGGTAACTTTGCAAAATGAATTTTTTTATTAGGGAAATAGTAATTTTCTATGTTAATTCGAGACTTTTTCATTGACTAAAAACTTGACGATTCTCCTGTCACTCTCAGAAATCCAACCCCCAAGAAAAGCCCAGAAATTCCAGTCAAATGGAAACCGGTCAGAACCTCCAGCCTCGAATATCTTCACATTGGAGGATCAAAGGATCTTCACATGGCAGCTGACCTGTTTTCGGATCGAGTCAACTTCTGGCAAAGTATTCCACATCGTGGCAAGGTCCAGGTCAACCCGGAAGGCAGTCGTCCAAGAGACGAACTGTAGAAGGTTTCTGCCTCGCGGAATATTCACGCGCAGTTAAAAAAAAAAGTGAGAATTTTCGTTTCATCGAAAAGTTTGTGATAAATCGCAATTTTTGGTTTCCAATTTTTCCAAACGTCCACGAATTATTGAAAAATAAATCTGTCCACCAAACGAAATACTCAAGAGGATTTTTAATACGAACCAGACAAATGTAATTGACAATAACGACTGTGGCTGTTGAAAAAACTCAATTTTTCATCGTCTGCTTCGATGCAGACCTCGAACTCGGTAACGGTTGAACGGCCAAGGAAGAATTATCATTTATTTTTACGATCATGCAAGCCAACGAATAATTATCGCGCGCAATCTCAGCGAATGGATTCTCTTGAATGATTTCGTCGATATAAGTCTCGTACGGTACTTGGCCAAGTTTTTCAAAACCCAATCGAGCAGCTGATTGATCGTCAAGTCCGTTTGCAATGAAAAATGAAGTGTAGAATCATTAGTTTCCTATATTAACGCGCGACCAGCTGTTTTTACTACGTCGTCAGACTGCGTAGCCCCGTGAGCTTCTAGGCAATAAATAATATTGCTTCGTGCTGCATGCAAGTTGCGAGTGCATAACAGGGACGTTGATTTTAGCATTGATTTGCAAAGTTACTTTCACTCCTGACCTAATCCCAACAATCGGCCTCGTCTCGTTTTTTACAGCTTGTAAATAAATGTTGGTGCAAGAATTTTCCTCGAGCATCGTAGAGACAAAGTCAAGGCAATTTTTCACTATTTTTCAAATTCCTTATTTGACGCGTCTGGCCGCGTTTGACTCTGAAGTTTGCAACGTTGAGAATCAACGAAAAATAATGTTTCTATTTATTATTTATTGAATTTTTTGAATCACGACAATTTTTCGTCTCGATTGAGTTCTCGAGGCTCGAGAGACGATTTTTTTTTATCCGTAACAAATATTGCATAATAATTATGAGCCTGCGATGAAGAAAAAATGGAATTTCGTTGCATTCCAACGATGCAAACTTCAACATCATCAAGGCAATGATTTTCGTGTTATTTTTTCCAGTCAATTATTATGAATTATTAGGATAAAAAAATTTACCTATTCTCTGGCTGACTTTGGAGCTGAATGAGCCGACGATAGTGGCAAAACCGATTGATCTTGATTTTGCAAGGCAGGAACGTAGCAGGCCAGTTCCAACGCCTTTGCCTCGATGATTGAGGCCGACGAACAGCATCTCGATTCTCAAGTATTTTTCCAGCTCTTCAATACTGTTTTTCACGTTTTCTTGATCGAAAAGTCGATTTTCCAAGGCCACGATAGCGCTGAGTGCATCCCCTTGGATATCGCCATTTTCCTTCTCGGATTTATGACGTTCCGACAGAACTGCAAGTCCCACTACAATCCCGTCTCCTTCGCGAATCGCACAAACGCTGTTTCCTTCGCCAATACATTTCCTTACGAACCGTCGCAAGCATTTGGACGAATCAACATCTTTCGACAACGACGTTGCCAGGCACAATGGCTCTTGGATACAAAAACTTGACTGGAAATGAAAATTGACCAACTTACGAATGCAAAAATTATTGTGATGGACCAAGGCGAGCACTGAAAAGAAAATTTTGTTGAAAAAGGTCGATATTTTGTTGGATACGTTAAACTAAACGTTTTTTTCGAAAAATCACGTAAATTTTGTCATTTCAGCAAAAAACATTCTGGAAAATCTTTTGGAAAAGTAAATTTTTGTCATTCCAATCGTAAATTTTGCTGACAGTTCCGTTACAATGAAAAATATTGTCGAAATAACGAAAATTTTGAAATTATCCCAAAATATTTAGTTGGCTGTATTCAACAAAATATCGACGTTTTTTTGACAAAATTGAATTTTCAGTGAGTCGAGCTGTCGTTACTTCCAAGAGATTGAGAGCGGAGCTTATGGAATCGTGACGTAAATCAGTGATTCTGTAACCTGTCGTCGTTCTCTCCCAAATAACGGGGGCGTTGAATCGTGTCTGAGACTCGTCTGATCCAATGGCGATCCATTCGTTGGACAGAGTCCTCAAAGATTCGTCGCCATCGATCGCTACAGCCAAGTCGAATTTCGTACTGGCCCCAGGGGTCAAACTAACTCGTTTCGTCATTATAATAATTGAGGCCTGAACTATAACGATAGGCAAAACGATTGCTCATGATTGATCGTTCTGAATACATCAATCAAAACTCGTGCGACCTGAATACATCGAGAAGTGTCGATCGACGACGTACGTTGGTCGAAAAATGACAACCTAAAAAACGTAATTAGTCGTCGCGGCAATTCCATTCGCGAAAATCTTCAAAATTCAAGTAAAAATTGTCACGAGACAATTTATTGTTGAATCATCGAGAAACTTTTGGGCGGCCGAATAAAATGGAAGATGAAGAAAGAGACGAGACTGTGCTCGAAATGCAGGCAAAAATCAGAGGTCCGCTTGGCTGGGATTCACCACCATACGCGAATATCAATGATCTAAGGGAAATCCATCACGACGATGTCCTGAGTCTGATCAAGGTACATATTTCGTTCACAGAGAGAATATTACATGAAAATTTACTCTGTTATTATAGTTCCCGGGTACCGAGTCGTCCCTCTGAGAAATTTATGAAGCTGAAGTTTGCAACGTTGGAATGCAACGAAAAATATGTATTTTTATTGATGATTTGTTTAATTTTATAAAAAATCGAAATCTTTCGAGTTAATATACTTGCTGGGCCGGAAAAATCGATCGTTTTATCATTGTAATAAAATTGTACATTTGTGTTAAGAGTTTTGTCACAAAATGAATGAATTTCGTTGCATTCCAACGTCATAAAAATTTGACCAACAACATAGTAACTTTTCATTCTTTTTCTATCGAAATTGCGGAAATTTTGCAATTTTTCGCCCTTTTTCAGATGAAAATTTACTATGTTTTTGGTAAAATTCCTCAGAGAGACGACTCTGTACCCGAGAAATATAATATCATAGTAAATTTTCATGTTAAATTCTCTCCGTGTACTTGACACGAGTATTGGCAAACTTTACCAAAGATTCCACGAATCTGACGATCTTGAAGTCTTGTAATTGAGCAGATCTCGAAATTCTTATTCAATTTTTGGTACGGACAATGAAACGATCCTTCTTTAGAATGAAAACCCAAAAAATGAAGCTGAAGTTCGCAACGTTGCAATCAAACGAAAAATATTTCGTTTCATCCATGATTTGTTTGATTTTCAAAATTATCTAAATTTTTCGAGCCCATATACTTTTTGGGTCGGAAAAATCGATCGTTTCAACCTCGTATTAACATTCTGCATTGAAATGATGAGTTTCGCCGCAGAAAAAAAATAATTTCGTTGCATTCCAACGATGCAAACTTCAACGTCATAGAAATTTGACCAAAAACATAGTAATTTATCATTCTTTTTCTATCGAAATTTTTTTCACATGAAAATTTACTATGTTTCTGGTAAAATTCCTCAGAGAGACGACTCTGTACCCGAGAATTATAATATCATAGTAAATTTTCATGTTAAATTCTCTCCGTGTTGGGAAATTCATTATTGACGCTCACTTTTGACTCGACCTATCGATCGCAGCATCATTTCTTCAAAGAGGATCCCATGTGTAAAGCTTCTTTCATGCAAACTGACGAGGAATCGATCAAAGGATATTTAAATCTCGTGACCGTATGGATGAAGGATTCCACGAGTGTGGTGGCTACGAGCGCGATAAGCGGTCGCGTGATTGCCGCAGCGATCACCAGGATCAATAGTCATCTCGATCGGACCAACACATATTCGCGAGTTCAGGTTGCGAAAAAGCCAAAATTCCCCATTCATTTTTGACACTTGATCATTTTTCGACGTTTTTTTTTTTTTTTAGATATTTGAAGGCAAAACACTGGAAAAAATGATGCACCTGAAGAGCCAAGTTGTGAAGCAGGCGGACGCTTATAACTTTTACAACGTGCCTGAAACATTTCGAGTCTACTTGTTGTGCTGTCACCCGAGTTATCAAAACAGAGGATTGGAGAGCGCGCTTTTAGAGACTTGCATCGACGTCGCTTCGATGCTGGGACTCTCGGCGATTGTTGGAGTTTTCACTTCCGGTTTCAGTCAAGATGTCGCGAGGACTATTGGCTTTCGAACTCTGTCGGAAATTCGGTACAGTCGATGGATCGTCAACGATCAAATTGTTTTTCGGGATCCAGGCATTGGCAATTATTCCGCTGCGTTCATGGGCATGCGCGTACCCGATAACGACGAGTTGCTTTTGCGACAGCAAGCCAGAAGATCGTTCTATGAGAAAATGCCCGTCAAAGAGTGCCGGCCGATCGCTTGATCTTACTAAATCGACATGGCTTAATCGGGGAGCAACGAAATAAAAATTTTGTTGAAAAAGATGAATATTTTGTTGAAAACGTTAAACTAAAAGTTTTTTCGAAAAATCACGAAAATTTCATCATTTCAACAGAAAACATTCTGGAAAATGTTTTCGGAAAGTAAATTTTTGTCATTCCAATCGTAAATTTAGCTGACAGTTCCGTTACAAATGAAAAATATTGTCGAAATAACGAAAATTTTGAAATTATCCCAAAATTCAACAAAATATCGACGTTTTTTGACAAAATTTAATTTTCAGTGACAATTTTCGTACCGATTTTGTGTTTGAGTTTCGAAAAAATATCGTTTTTATTGCCCGGACCGAATATTGAATAAGAATCATGAGCTCTGTCGAAGAAAAAACAGAATTTCGTTGCGTTCCAACGATGGAAACTTCAACGTCGTCGTGGCTTATCAAAGGAGCGGCGAACGAATAACGAATTGCGGAAAATTGAGTTACCTACGGTCGGTAAGTGACCGACCGTTCCAGCCGCAGGTTTTTCCCTTACCAATGGGATCCTCGGCGCGCGGACGCGGGAGTGGGAGAAGCGTCGGTGCTCGGGGCGGCCGCTAGAGGCGCGAGAGGGGCGCCGCGAGCGCGGTGGGGGGAGGGACTGGGAGTGCGCGCGCGAGTTGGACGAAGGCATGCGCGAGTTCCGCGATAGCGAGACACGGCGAGCGAGTCAGTGCATGGCGGCCCGAGCCCCTCAAAACACATATCGAACAGTATACTCGATAGCCGATCGTTTAAACACGCGATTATCATTGCCGTGTGTCGTGTGCCGATTGTCAATCGCGGCGCGTTGACGTTCCGAGTTTCGTTACGACGAAACACCCATCGCAGTGTGTGAATCGACCGCTTGTTTAGTTTTCATTTACGTTTTATTTGTGCCTCTTCGAATCCGCGTGTGTGACAGTGAGCCCTGGATTCTTGGACCTTCGCGAGGGATAATCCACCTGAATCTCGTGAGTTTTTACTCATGCACACATTCATAATGGCTGCTTTATCGTATTATCTTTTTTATCACCTTCGACATTCATATATTTGTGTATTTCCGTGAATGCCTGCGCCTCGTTCCTCGTTCACCCCAACAAGAAACGTCAACGTACGATTTGCATGATGCTGAAGTTTGCAACGTTGGAATGCAACGAGAAATATTTGATTTTATTGTTGATTCGTTCAATTTTCAATGTCATCCAAATTTTTCGAGCCCTCATGTTTTCGAGTGGCAAAAATCGATCGTTTTATTATCGCAATTAAATTCTCCATTAAAATAATTGTTTTTGCCAAATATAAAAAAGAATTTCGTTGCATTGCAACGATGCAAACTTCAGAATCGTCGATTCGCCTTGAGTACTTGAACGTTCTACAATGAAAAAACCTTAAAAAATTCATTGACATTCCAAAATCTCGATTGCTCGTATTTTTTAATGCCATCGACCATGAAATTCGATGACGTTGAAGTTTGCATCGTTGGAATACAACGAAATTATTTTCTTCTGCGGCGAAACTCATTATTTTAATGCGGAATGTAATTACGAGGTTGAATCGATCGATTTTTGCCACCCAAAAAGTATGTGGGCTCGAAAAATTTAGATAATTTTGAAAATTCAACAAATCATGGATGAAACGAAATATTTTTCGTTTGATTGCAACGTTGCGAACTTGAGCTTCGTGTGCTTTAGAGAAAAGAAACTTTGAGGTGCGAGCGTTCGCGATGATTTTGGTGTTGTGGAAATTTTTGTCGGCCGATTGTCAACTCGTTTGAACGCCCTTGACAAGCATCATTTTAATTACGTCGTTCGCAATGACGATGCCCCATAAATTGGCTTTTCGAAATGTCAACGTCGTAGAAAAAGCGACGACGAATAAACGTCATAACTGACAGACGTCATGAAAATTTTCTCATACCTCGCAGGGCACGTGATTTAAATGAATGTGCGAGCGGGGCCGGTCGTCAAAATGGAAAAATCGTCCATTTTCCCGATAATGTGCAACGCTCCGGTGCAATAAATATTGCAACCTTGAGAATTTGCTCATGAAAAAATGTC
Source organism: Diadegma fenestrale (assembly GCA_037043255.1). NCBI lineage: Eukaryota > Metazoa > Arthropoda > Insecta > Hymenoptera > Ichneumonidae > Diadegma > Diadegma fenestrale. The sequence continues at coordinate 34,834,352 of CM073309.1, read as the reverse complement.
ATTATTCTCGTAACTCTTTCTTCTTTATTATCCGCATTGGAATTTCGTTCACGCGCTGTACGTGACGTGACCAATAAATCGATAAAACTTGCTGATAATTAATCATAATGTAGCTCGAGGCTACGCAATGTTTGTTGAATATGAAAAGCAATGTAACTTGAACACGTAATCGTCCTTTGATGCGCCTGCACATATATACAATACGCGTCAACGTTTAACAAAACTGTATGCATGAATTTTTTGAAAATAGCTTGGCCAACACATACATATCGTTTATGTGCAAAGTTTACTTGCATAATCGAACGCAGCAACGTTAAACATGCTCGTGTGTACACATTTGACCGAATACACACGCGGCTGTGTGTCTGTGTACGTTGGTCTATTTATTCTACAAATCCCATTCGAAGATGATTCTGAAGTTTGCATTGTTGGGATGCAACGAAATTCTTTTGCATCTTGGGCAAAAATAATTATTTAAATGCAAAATGTAATTAGGATGATAAAATAATCGATTTTCGCCACCCGAAAAGCATATCGGTTCGAAAAATTTGGTTGAGATTAAAAATTGAACGAATCATCAATAGATTATGATGCTGAAGTTTGCAACGTTGGAATGCATCGAAAAATATTGAATTTTATTGAAAATTCGTTCAATTTTCAATGTCATCCAAATTTTTCGAGCCGAGATGCTTTTCGAATGGCAAAAATCGATCATTTTATCATCGTAATTACATTCTGTAATTGAATAATTATTTTTTCAAAGATAAAAATGAATTTCGTTGCATTTCAACGTTGCAAACTTCAGCATCGTGGCGATGTGCAATGGTGCGTCAATTTTGCTCGTTATCGCTACCCATTTCCGCCTTTTTTATTCTTTGTTCCAATGCAACAATTCGTTTTGGCATTAGAAACACTTCCGTCTAATTATTTATTGCTGCGAGGCCGATGTAATTGATATCGATCCGTGGTCATTCCAATTTCATCGATTGAAAACGTTCGGACTCGCCATTAATTGGCATTATCGAGGAATGGAGAAAAAATACGAAACGGTCAAGTGATTTTGACCCTCGGATCAATTTGAACCCTGAAAAAAAAAGATCCTGAAGTTTCCATCGTTGAAATGCAACGAAATTCTGTTAATTCTTCAGCAGAGCCAATAATTATTATTTAATATTTGGTCCGGCCAATAAAACGATTAACTCTTGCGACCAAAAAACTTAATCGACTCGAAAAATTGCCACGATTTTCAAAATTCAATAAATAATCAATAGAAAAAATGTTTTTCGTTGATGAACTCGATGTTGGTCAGACGAATCTATCCGATGCGGAGGCTAAACGATCGAGCACGTTGTCTCGTATTTCCCCCTCTAAAAAAATCATTTTTTTCGTTTCTCGAGATGTTTTTCTCATCCTTTTATTATTTCCTGCTCGAAACACGGGCGTAACGCACACCTCGCGCGCTTCTTTGAACTTTGCTTTCTCTCCTTTCCCCTCGTGGGTTTCATGTCGTTTTTTTTGTTTTCATAGTATCGTTTAGGCCGTGCGCTCGTGTTTCGACCGGCGATGTGAGCCTCAAGGCAGCAGCCGCGATGCCGCCACGCCGACACACATGCCCTCACACTGCTTCCGAAATAAACTTTGGTCTTTCTATAAATAGAACAACGTGGAGAAACATGGTTAACAGTATATTTGGTGAATGCGAATTGGAGATACCGACTGCTCCTCAAGATAGCGAAAATCGTGAGAATCCTCGTAAAAATAATCCGCAACTCTCTCCATATATGGGCAATTCTTTGTTGACCGAGAAAACCTCTGTTTCGAATGACTCTGAAGTTTGCAACGTTGAGATTCAACGAAAAACATTTTCTCTATTGATTATTTATTGAATTTTGAACATCGTGGCAATTTTTCGAGTCCATTGAGTTTTTTGGTCGCAAGAGAGAATCGTTTTATTGGCCAAACCAAATATTCAATAATAATTATTGGCTCTGCTGAAGAAATAACAGAATTTCGTTGCATTCCAACGATGTAAACTTTAGCATCGTCTGTTTCGATGATTCCCAAGTTTGTTTTTCCGTTTATAAATTTGTGAATTAAAAATCAGGAGAGTTTCAACAACTGATGCAAATTTCGAACGACACTGAAGTTCGCAACGTTGAAATCCACCGAAAAATACGATTTTCTATTCATTTTTTGTTCAATTTCAAAAACCATTACAATTTTCGAACCGAATTTGTGTCTGGATCCAAAAAAAAGATCTTTTCATTGTCTTGGCGAAATATTGAATGAAAATTCTCAATAAAAAACAGAATTTCGTTCCATTCCAACGATGCGAACTTCAGCATCGTCTGTTTCGATGATTCACAAGTTTGTTTTTCCGTTTATAAATTTGTGAATTAAAAATCAGGAGAGTTTCAACACCTGATGCAAATTTCGAACGACACTGAAGTTCGCAACATCGAAATCCACCGAAAAATACGATTTTCTATTCATTTTTTGTTCAATTTCAAAAACCATGACAATTTTCGAACCGAATTTGTGTCTGGATCCTGAAAAAAGATCGTTTCAGTGTCCTGGCCAACTATTGAATGAAAATTCTTAATAAAAAAAAAACAGAATTTCGTTTCATTCCAACTTATGACTCCAATTTATGACTCTGAAGTTTGCATCGTTGGAACGCAACGAAATTCGTTTTTATCTTTGACAAAAATAATTATTCCAATGCAAAATGTAATTACGATAATAAAATGATCGATTTTTGCCATTCGCAAAGCATATTGGCTCGGAAAATTTGGATGAAATTGAAAATTGAACGAATCTTCAATAAAATTCAATATTTTTCGATGCATTTCAACGTTGCAAACTTCAGCATCGTGTCATTTCGACACCTGATGCAAATTTCGAGGTCTCTTGGCGGTTCCCAAGACGAGCACAAGATTTTAGGGTGAATATACTCTCCGAGTTTGTGTATATAGAGGAAAGTGTGTATTCTCGTATTTATACAAGAGCATTCACCGATGCTGGGAAAGAATAATGTATATGCATAGAGGCATAGAGCGTGGGTGGATGCTTATTGCAGACAGCGTCGTGTCCGTGAACACACCCCTTTACCTCGATCGTGGACGTTCGCTCGGTCGCTCGCGCGCCTACAGCATCGCCGCCACCAGACAGAAAAAAATGTACAATAAAAATAAGTCCTAAAGTGGTTTTCACGTGAAGAAGAAAAAAAAGAAGAAGAAGATGGAGCGTGAGAGAGGAGGAAAGAGTCGCGCGAGTCCCTAGCTCGTATATAGAGAGAGAATCGTGCGGTTGTGCACGAGCGAGATCCAAGTTTCACGTGGGGGACAACGCGCGCGCGAGTACGTTTTAAATCTCCTTGGCCCTCTTAAATTTTCTATAAGCAAACGACAAGCGTAAAGGAGAAACTATTGAGACTAATTTCGACGCTTTCGAATGCGATTATTATCAAAAATGAAGCTCAAGTTCGCAACGTTGCAATCCAACGAAAAATATTTCGTTTCATCCATGATTTGTGTAATTTTCAAAATTATCTCAATTTTTCGAGCCCACATACTTTTTGGCTCGCAAAAATCGATCGTTTTAATCTCGTAATTACATTCTGCATTTAAATAATGAGTTTCGCCGCAGAACAAAAAAATTTCGTTGCATTCCAACGCTGCAAACTTCAACGTCATTATCAAAATTGTATCGCGTGAATCCAGCGTCCAGCATTGTTGCAAAATAATGTGGGGACGCGTGAGCAGCGGCTAATCTACTCGTCGGTGTCGCATCTTGCCGACTTTAGCCTGTCTGACTCTCAAAGGATTCTTCCACTCGGCAGTCTGACGCCAACACGTGCCAGACTGCTCTGTTTTTCCTTTTCTACTTGGTGTGCTCCGAGCACAATGTAACCGTAAGGCGAGGGAGTAAACGCGTCGAGCGTTTATCTCCAAGCCTCGGAAATTCAGGCCTCGATATATACATCTATATTTGTTTTTCTGACACCCTCGTAGCTCTCAGAGCCCGTATACAATTTGCGCGACCCTACTTTTCGAAATACACAATGTCACACAGTCCTGAATCCTCCGCTTCTGATAACGGGTCAATGGGTATCATATTGAGTGATTCTCGCAAAGATCACAAAATCAAAACTTGACGTAGGTCGTATCTTTTTGTTTTCTCGCCACGCGGAGTGAAAAATTCACAAATTTCGGTATTTTCACATGACTCTGAAGTTTGCATCGTTGAAATGCAACGAAATTCATTTTTATCTTTGACAAAAATAATTATTCAAATGCAGAATGTAATTACGATGATAAAATGATCGATTTTTGCCATTCAAAAAGCATATCGGCTCGAGAAATTTGGATGACACACTGGAAAGTGAATTTTGTTGAAAAAGATGGATATTTTGTTGAATACGTTCAACTAAACGTTTTTTCGAAAAATCACGAAAATTTTGTCATTCCAGCAAAAAATATTCTGGAAAATCGTTTTCGGAAAGTTGATTTTTGTCATTCCAATCGTAAATTTTGCTGACAGTTCCGTTACAATGAAAAATATTGTCGAAATAACGAAAATTTTGAAATCATCCCAAAATATTTAGTTCGCTGTATTTAACAAAATATCGACGTTTTTTGACAAAATTGAATTTTCAGTGCATTGAAAATGGAACGAATTTTCAATAAAATTCAATATTTTTCGATGCATTCCAATGTTGCAAACTTCAGCATCATATTTTGACGATATTTAAAAACAAAATCGAAACAAAAATAAAATTTTTGTCATTTTTGGAAAGAAAAACGTTTTGTCGAACGTATGCAACGGAATATCGACCTTTCCAACAGAATTTTCGTTTCAGTGTATAAAAACTCTGTCCCTGTTGCTCTTCCTTGTTGCTTCTCATTTCCTCCTGATGCCAGAGCCCACGATTCTGTTTTCGTGTGTCGAGTCATGCAGCTGCGTGGGCGTTAGATCCAAAGTAACACGCATGGAAATAAATGCAGCACACACCGTCACAGAACATGATGAATCGTCGAATACAATTTTCTCGTGAAACATTGATATTGTTACGTAGCATGGGCCACGTCAACATGTGAATAATGACGATGCTGAAGTTTGCATCGTTGGGATGCAACCAAGTTGCGTTTTTTCTTAAGCAGATCTCGAGATTCTCATTAAATATTTCATCAGGACGATAAAACGATATTTTTTTAGGATCAAAACATTTTTTATGATTTTTGCGATTCATTCTTTTCGACTGAATCGCAAAAACCTACTTACAACGACAATCGTTGCCTTTACCAGCACTGAAAATAGAATTTTGTTGAAAAAGATCGAGATATTTTGTTGGATACGTTAAACTAAACGTTTTTTTTTGAAAAATCACGAAAATTTTGTCATTTCAGCAAAAAACATTCTGGAAAATCTTTTCGGAAAGTAAATTTTTGTCATTCCAATCGTAAATTTTGCTGACAGTTCCGTTACACATGAAAAATATCGTCGAAATAACGAAAATTTTGGAATTATCCCAAAATATTTAGTTGGCTGTATTCAACAAAATATCGACGTTTTTTGACAAAATTGATTTTTCACTGTGAGATCAACTATCGGGCAAATAATTAAAAAATGTAAGATGGCGTGAAAAACGATGGAGAAAAATGAATTTCACTCGGTTCTGGTTCTGCATAAAAAGTTCTTTGGGAGACCAAGATCTTGGGACAAGTCACGAAGCTTTCTCGTGCCTATTGCTCGCGGTTTGCAACCTGGTCTGACGTTGTCTCGTGTGCACACCGTCGTCAGCACGGAAGCGATCGATAAACCATTGCAAACAACGCCCCTATTGTCGTCGTTTATACACACGCGTACAGACTCGTACGTGCATGTGTGTATATGGGCTGGACGAAAGGCAAAACGACCAAGAGCGTATCTCTCGTCGGAGGGACGAGCAGGATGAAAAGTCCTTGGAATAGATCGACCGAGAATCTTTCCTTTACCTCTTTCCCTCTCGTCGCGCGCTCTCTTATTTTTATTTCCAACTTTTCCGCGTACTACACACACTCGAACTCGAGATACATTATCTTTCCGCCTTATCCGCGCGCGCGACGTCATGCAACAGGAAGATGCGCTTACACTTCTGTGACACACTTTTGCCGCCTTTCTTCCAGCACAGTCGTTCAATAGAATTTTAATCTCAAGACCATCCGCTCCATTGCACCGCCTTGGCAATCGTAAAAACGTTGAGAATGCCGAACTGTCTTGCTCGACGTATTTATTTATTTATATCCTTAGCAACATTATCCATTTTTGGGATGACGTTGAAGTTTGCATTGTTGGAATGCAACGAAATTATTTTTTTTCTGCGGTGAAACTCATTATTTCAATGCGGAATGTAATTACGAGGTTGAAACGATCGATTTTTCCGACCCAAAAAGTATCTGGGCTCGAAAAATTTAGATAATTTTGAAAATTAAACAAATCATGGATGAAACGAAATATTTTTCGTTTGATTGCAACGTTGCGAACTTCAGCTTCATTTTTTGGGTTTTCATTCTAAAGAAGGATCGTTTCATTGTCCGTACCAAAAATTGAATAAGAATTTCGAGATCTGCTCAATTACAAGACTTCAAGATCGTCAGATTCGTGGAATCTTTGGTAAAGTTTGCCAACACGCGTGTCAAGTACACGGAGAGAATTTTACATGAAAATTTACTATGATATTATAGTTCCCGGGTACCAAGTCGTCTCTCTGAGGAATTTTACCAAAAACATAGTAAATTTTCATCTGAAAAAGGGCGAAAAATTGCAAAATTTCCGCAATTTCGATAGAAAAAGAACGAAAAATGACATGATGCTGAAGTTTGCAACGAAAAATATTTGAATTTATTGATAATTCGTTCAATTTTCAATGTCATCCAAAATTTTCAAGCGAACATGCTTCCGGGTGGAAAAAATCGATCATTTTATCGTCGCAATTTCATTCTGCGCTTGAATAATTATTTTTGTCAAAGATAAAAAAGAATTTCGTTGCATTTCAACGATGCAAACTTCAGAGTCATAAAAATTACTGCGTTTTTGGTAAAATTTGTCAGAGAGACGACTTAGGTACCCGGGAACTATAATTCTCTCCTATATTTACCATGAATCTCGATCTAATCCTTACGTTCGTATAAATATGTAGTCCCGGTCTGAGTATGACGTATGCAGCAATTATGGGATAATGCATTCGCGCAGATACACATGCAGCACGCGGCGGTATAGTTGTGATAGGTTGAAAGTGGCACCCATAATTCATATATAAGAGACATCAGTGGGTTTATCGGATTTGAAAGTACGCCGAAAGAGGCCGCTGCTTATTACGGAGTCAGGGGACGACGACGTCATTGCATTTCGCAGAGGAGTTGACGACTCAATCTTAAGTATTGCAATTACGTTTATACGAACGATCGAGCAATGTTTCTTCGAGAGAGTGCAGACTCGAATGGGATATCAGATTACACATTTAATACTACGTACTCATTACGATATTCCCTTTTCTCTCATGAGGCGCAAGGTTGCAACGTTGGAATGCAACGAAAAATATTTATTTTTATTGATAATTTGTTTAATTTTATAAAACATCGAAATCTTTCGAGTTTATAACTTGCTGGGTCGCAAAATTCGATCGTTTTATCATTGTAATGACATTTTACATCTTTGTAAAGAGTTTTGTCACAAAATCAATGAATTTCGTTGCATTCCAACGATGCAAACTTCAACGTCATAAAGTCGAAATGAGGCTGAAGTTTGCAACGTTGGAATGCAACGAAAAATCTGTGTTTTTATTGATAATTTGTTTAATTTTATAAAACATCGAAATTATTCGAGTTTATAACTTGCTGGGCCGCAAAATTCGATCGTTTTATCATTGTAATAAAATTGTACATTTTTGTTAAGAGTTTTGTCACTAAATTAATGAATTTCGTTGCATTTGAACGATGCAAACTTCAAAGTCATAGAAAAATTCTATGATTCCGCAATGTTGTGCGAGAATTTGACTCTGTGTGAATTGAAAATCGTTCGCAGAGCTTGAAATTTTCTAGAAGAATTTGGGAATCTTTGAAATTAAAAAAAAAATATTTGAACGCATCTGCAGCAACGCAGATATTCCGAATCTGAAAACCAACACACTCTGAAAGGTTATAAAGAGATTCTCACGGGACTGAGAATCCAGAGTGGACTTGGCAGCGAATGATGATACGTATAAAGAATAAGAACGAAGAGGTGGAGTGAAAAGCGATGAAAATTAATTTGTCTCTCGACAACAGCATCAGCAGAAGCTGCGCCGCGGGTTCGTCGAAAAGTTGCCTCGCGGCGAAGCTGCCCCTGAGACCCAACGGGAAACGTACCTTGTGACAATAGCTCTGCTGCGTGCGGAAGCCGGCTCTGTTTCTCTTTTAATCTCTCGCGAGTTGAGCTTGAACAAAAACGGCGAAACATGGCGAGAAGAAAATGGCAATTTAATGGATATTTGGCCACCAGAGAATTTCTCCAAATTGTTTCGTCGTGCAGAGTCGGATTCGAGGCTCAAATTTCAAAGCCCATGATGAAATTACCAGCGTGAAATTTTATTCTTTCGAAATTCAACTCGAAAAGGCAGCTTTTGAAAAAAAAGGCATTGGCAATTCGATCGGGATTGTTTCGTATGCGACGCGGCAATCGAGCCGGGAATTATCCGCAGGTTGATCATACGCGGCATGTACACGCGCTCCTTGTTGCTTGTTCTCGTTCCGATGACTCGATCAGAGTCAAGCCCACTTATCTGCTTGCAATGCACATCCTATTTTGCGAGAGTGAGTCGTGAATTTGCTGTTGTAGGCCCGCGCTCGTATCTTATCATTTAGAAGCGCGCGTGTCAAAGAACGCGAGCGGCTTTCCGATGCATGGGCGGAACTGGTGCATGCACTGCCCACGCTCAAATGCTCAAACGCTCGAATGATCCTTCTCGCGGCTACCGCGGAGCGATACAATTGCTCTTCAGGTGTTACAAACGTATTTATAATACGGATACAGTGCACGAGAATTTACTAGAGTCAATCAAGTATTCTTGACCTAATTATTTAGTCAGCCATCAAGCGTTCGGTTCATTCAATAAATCTCGGTAATGCGAGTAGAGTAATGAGATTAAATCTGACGTATTTTTAATTGGCAAATAATTACAATCTTTTTTTTGATTGGATTGATTAAATTGATATATTTTCATTCTTGAATAATATTTTCTTTATTACGTTGAAGTTTGCATCGTTGGAATGCAACGAAATTCATTGATTTTGTGACAAAACTCTTTACAAAGATGTACAATGTCATTACAATGATAAAACGATCGAATTTTGCGGCCCAGCAAGTTATAAACTCGAAAGATTTCGATGTTTTATAAAATTGAACAAATTATCAATAAAAACTCAGATTTTTCGTTGCATTCCAACGTTGCAAACTTCAGCCTCATTTCGACTTTATGACGTTGAAGTTTGCATCGTTGAAATGCAACGAAATTCATTGATTTTGTGACAAAACTCTTTACAAAGTTGTACAATGTCATTACAATGATAAAACGATCGAATTTTGCGGCCCAGCAAGTATATAAACTCGAAAGATTTCAATGTTTTATAAAATTGAACAAATTATCAATAAAAATACTGATTTTTCGTTGCATTCCAACGTTGCACACTTCAGCCCGATTTTTCTTTTGATATTTATGAGAAAGATGATGCTGAAGTTTGCAACGTTGGAATGCATCGAAAAATATTGAATTTTATTGAAGATTCGTTCAATTTTCAATGTTGTCCAAATTTTCCGAGCCGATATGCTTTTCGAATGGCAAAAATTGATCAATTTATCATCGTAATTACATTCTGCATTTGAATAATTATTTCTGTCAAAGATAAAAATGAATTTCGTTGCATTCCAACGATGCAAACTTCAGAGTCATATGAGCAAGAGATTTTTGTTTGGCATTGTCGCGGGACATTTTGACTCGAAGACAAAACCTCCGCGATGTGATTCGCTTAAAAAGAGCGACATCCGCGTACAAAACTTTGGAGCTTTTCAGCCTCCCTACAGCAGTAGAGACTGCTGCTGGGATCGAAATTGGATTAAGAATGGAAAGCCGCGAGCAGGGAGCACGTCGTCGCGATAGTACAAAAGCAGAGCAGGGAAAAAAAGGAGGAAAAAGTTTAGAGTCTTGTGCGAAATGAAAGTGGGAAAGTTTGTCGTTGCTATTCTTCCGTCTCGCGCCGCGGCGTGTACTTGGAAATTCCCTTAAAGCATCGCGGGAAAAGGAATTGGCGTTGCAATTAAAGGAGTTAACCGAGGTCCAACGGATTTCTACTTAATCGTATCGTTTCTGCTCGCCACCGCAACCGGCACAAATGGAAACACCGTTGGCGATGCACAGTTTGGTCGAATGTCATTTAACCGGTTCCCAATTAGTCCGTTGCGAGCGATATCTCCATTCTCAACAATATAATCGTCTCTATTCTCAAAACGACATTGTATTTTCTTCCCAATCGTAATGATAAAAAAAATAACAGCCCGCGAGAGTTTAATTCCTTCCGCGCGAACGGAATTCCCCAGAGAGAAACTCGAGTCCGCGCTCGATCTAGCTGCGAGCTTCATTTTTCAAATTCTTTTTTTCCCTCCGGCTGCCAAAGTCACGACAATAATAATTGGATTATTTGTAGGGGTGTGCGAATAGTGATCGAATCGAATCGGGTCGAATATTAAAATTCGATTCGATTTTCGAATCGGATATTCGTTGATTTTTCGAGTATTCGATAAATTTCCGAAAAATAGCGAATTTTCGCAAATCCTTTCAAGATTTTTTTCCAAATATTTTCGAAAAAAATCGAACGTTCGAAAGAAAATCGATTATTCGAAAAAAAAAATCGGATATTCGAAAAAAAATCGATTACTCGGAAAAATATCAAATTTTCAAAAATATCGAATATTCGGTTTGAAATTCGAATCAAACAATTTGATTTGATGCCGAATATTCCGAGTTTTCAAATATTCGCCATGAAATATGGAAGCAGCATGAATGTGCGGCCGAGCAAAGTTATTGGCTCGTGCCTCATGGACCTGGGCCACGTGTCATTTCCAGAGGGATTTTTCAATCAAATACACACCGAACGGGATGTGCCCACATCGAATCGAGAGTAAAAAAATGAAATTTCATATTATAATTGTTTCCGCTGGCTTTTGACAAGATTCGCGCTCGTGCGAGTCGCGGAAAAGTATTTTTCCGAGTTTTATTCAACGCGCGCGACGACCAAGAGGAAAAGGGCCGCAGAGAAGCTGGAAAAAAAGTGACTGGCAAGGAGAGCGCGGAGAAGGGCGACGCGGGCGTTTCTCTCGTGGTGCCGCGTTGACTTATCGATCTTTCCTCGCATTTACAGCCACAATGAATATATTTATACATGCCTTTATATACACGTGTGCCAGCCAAAGAGAGTGAATATGCCACAGGGACGACGACCGAGCATGCACCAAGAGAGGTGTCGAGAGCCTCGCGCGCTACACGCAATGGAATGCAACGTGCAAACACAAACTGCATCTCAGCATCGCGCAGCAGCCGAGGCACACGCTGCTCTGGCCTCTCAAACGCTCTCGCGCACCTTCCAATGGACCAACGAGTACCACATTTTCCCTTTTTTCATAGCATCATTCTCGCACGTTTTTTTATCCCATTCGCGCTCGCGTTTTTATGATATTATACAAGAATTTTTCTCATTTTATCATTTCTCCTCGTTTTTCGTCACTTTTTTCATAAATTTACCGACCAACGCACTTTCATTCAGAAAATAACGGAAACGCATGCATTTTGATGCAAGCAAATGCACGAGTTTGCGCGAATCTGCTCGATTTTTCATTTCAATTCTGCTGCTGCACAAACTCTGCTGTGCATGCTCGCTTTTCACGATGTCGAAGTTTACATCGTTCGAATGCAACGAAATTCTGTTTCTTTAAGCTTGACGAGCGTTTTTTGAGCTTGAAACACAAAATTCATACGAAAATTGTCATTTTTTTTGTAAATTGAATGAAAAATGAAGATAAAATGTATTTTTCGTTGCACACACCAACGTTGGGAACTTGAGTGTCGTTCGCTTTTCTTTCCGTTCTCTTTTTCTCGCGGGCTGGCCTTCCATGTCGACGCGGCTCTTCCCACATAAACCTGCAAAGGCGATTTCACGTTTGCCCACGTGCCGCCTGCTCTTTTCTTAATCCTCGCGAGGATGTAGGCGTCTCCACGTCTGTGAAGTTAGCATCTCAAATGTTAGCATCTCACAAATAAAATCGATATAAAGTGGCATCCAGCATAGTTCTACAGTTCTTGATAAGTTTTATCAATAGTTCCGTCGATTAAACCATTAATATCGCGTTTTCAAAAAATGAGATGCTAACTTCGCAAATACGTCATAGCATCTCATCACATTCCGAACACCTGACTAAACACAAGTCCAAATTTGTTGAGTTCTATGTTCTCAACAAGTTTTAACAATAGTTCTAGCGATTGAACTGATAAAATTGATTTTTGACAAAATGAGATGCTAACTTCGCAAACACATGGTAGCATCTCATCGAATTTCGAACTTCTGACCACACGAGAGTCTAAATCCGGTGAGTTTTATGTTCTAAATAGTTTTTAACAATAGTTCTGGCGGTAAACTAATTGAATTGCGTTTTAAAAAATAAGATGCTACCTTTGCAAGCACACGACAGCATCTTATCAAATTTTAAGTGTCAGACTAGTGTAATGGTTCTAGATAATGACCAGCATCACTTGCCATGGAATGCAAAACAGTTCTGGCTTCTGGAACTTTGACATATCTCTCCATCGGATTTGTTCCCTCAGAATGCAATAGATAGTGAGATAAAAGTCTACTGTTGAAAGTTCTGATTCGGGAAAAAATTCGAGATGATGACCAGCATCTCTCGCAGTAAATAGCGAAAGAATTCTGGCCTCTGAAACTTTCTCGTATTTTTCCATCGAGTTTTTTTCCTAAAAAATCCGATAAAAACTGAGATGCTAGACTTCTGTGCTGAGTCCCGACTCGAAAAACAATTCTAGATGATGACGAGCATCTTTTACTGTGAAATGCGAAAGAGTTCTGGTCTCTGTTACTTCCTCGTATTTTTCTATCGATTTTTTTTCTTAAAAATCCAACAAGGAGTGAGATGCTAGACTTTGGTGCAGAGTTCCGACTAGAAAAACATTTCTAGATGATGAGGAGCGTCTTTTACTGTGAAGTGCGAAAGAGTTCCGGCCTCTGTAACTTCCTCGTATTTTTCCATCAATCTTTTATCTAAAAAAATCGGATAAAGAGTGAGATGCTAGACTTTTGTGCAGAGTACTGGCTTAGAAAACAGTTCTAGCTGATGACGAGCATCTTTTACTGTGAAATGCGAAAGAGTTCTGGCCTAAGGAACTTTTCCGTATGTTTCCATCGAGTTTTTTTCCTAAAAAATCCGATAAAAACTGAGATGCTAGATTTCTGTGCAGAGTTCCGACTTAGAAAACACTTCTAGATGATGACGAGCATCTTTTACTGTGAAATGCTAAAGAGTTCTGGCCTCTGTAACTTCCTCGTATTTTTCCATCAATCATTATACCAAGAAATCGGATAAAGAGTGAGATGCTAGACTTTTGTGCAGAGTTCTGCCTTAGAAAACAGTTCCAGATGATGACGAGCATCTTTCACTGTGAAATGCGAAAGAGTTCTGGCCTCCATAACTTTCTCGTATTTTTCCGTCGATTTTTTTTCCTAAAAAATCGGATAAAGAGTGAGATGCTAGACTTTTGTGCAGAGTTCTGGCTTAGAAAACACTTCTAGATGATGACGAGCATCTTTCACTGTGAAATGCGCAAAAGTTCTGGCCTCTATAACTTCCTCGTATTTTTCCATCAATCTTTTATCTAAAAAAATCGGATAAAGAGTGAGATGCTAGACTTTTGTGCAGAGTTCTGGCTTAGAAAACACTTCTAGATGATGACGAGCATCTTTCGCTGTGAAATGCGAAAGAGTTCTGGCCTCTATAACTTTCTCGTATTTTTCCGTCGATTTTTTTCCTAAAAAATCGGATAAAGAGTGAGATGCTAGACTTTTGTGCAGAGTTCTGGCTTAGAAAACACTTCTAGATGATGACGAGCATCTTTCACTGTGAAATGCGCAAGAGTTCTGGCCTCTACAACTTTCTCGTATTTTTCCGTGGATTTTTTTTCCTAAAAAATCGGATAAAGAGTGAGATGCTAGACTTTTGTGCAGAGTTCTGGCTTAGAAAACACTTCTAGATGATGACGAGCATCTTTCACTGTGAAATGCGCAAGAGTTCTGGCCTCTATAACTTCCTCGTATTTTTCCATCAATCTTTTATCTAAAAAAATCGGATAAAGAGTGAGATGCTAGACTTTTGTGCAGAGTTCTGGCTTAGAAAACACTTCTAGATGATGACGAGCATCTTTCACTGTGAAATGCGAAAGAGTTCTGGCCTCTATAACTCTCTCGTATTTTTCCGTCGATTTTTTTCCTAAAAAATCGGATAAAGAGTGAGATGCTAGACTTTTGTGCAGAGTTCTGGCTTAGAAAACACTTCTAGATGATGACGAGCATCTTTCACTGTGAAATGCGCAAGAGTTCTGGCCTCTACAACTTTCTCGTATTTTTCCGTCGATTTTTTTTTCCTAAAAAATCCGATAAAAACTGAGATGCTAGATTTCTGTGGAGAGTTCCGGCTTAGAAAACACTTCTAGATGATGACGAGCATCTTTCACTGTGAAATGCGCAAGAGTTCTGGCCTCTATAACTTTCTCGTATTTTTCCGTCGATTTTTTTTCCTAAAAAATCCGATAAAAACTGAGATGCTAGATTTCTGTGGAGAGTTCCGGCTTAGAAAACACTTCTAGATGATGACGAGCATCTTTTACTGTGAAATGCGAAAGAGTTCTGGCCTCTGTAACTTCCTCGTATTTTTACATGAATCATTTATCTCAAAAAATCGGATAAAGAGTGAGATGCTAGACTTTTGTGCAGAGTTATGGCTTAGAAAACACTTCTAGATGATGACGAGCATCTTTCACTGCGAAATGCGAAAGAGTTCTGGCCTAAGGAACTTTCTCGTATTTTTCCATCGAGTTTTTTTCCTTAAAAATCCAACAAGGAGTGAGATGCTAGACTTTGGTGCAGAGTTCCGACTTGAAAAATAATTCTAGATGATGATGAGCATCTTTTACTGTGAAGTGCGAAAGAGTTCTGGCCTCTGTAACTTCCTCGTATTTTTCCATTAATCCTTTATCTAAAAAAATTGGATAAAGAGTGAGATGCTAGACTTTTGTGCAGAGTTCTGGCTTAGAAAACACTTCTAGATGATGACGAGCATCTTTCACTGCGAAATGCGAAAGAGTTCTGGCCTCTGTAACTTCCTCGTATTTTTCCATCGAGTTTTTTTCCTAAAAAATCCGATAAAAACTGAGATGCTAGATTTCTGTGTAGAGTTCCGGCTTAGAAAACACTTCTAGATGATGACGAGCATCTCTTACTGTGAAGTGCGAAAGAGTTCTGGCCTCTGTAACTTCCTCGTATTTTTCCATCAATCTTTTATCTAAAAAAATCGGATAAAGAGTGAGATGCTAGACTTTTGTGCAGAGTTCTGGCTTAGAAAACACTTCTAGATGATGACGAGCATCTTTTACTGTGAAGTGCGAAAGAGTTCTGGCCTCTGTAACTTCCTCGTATTTTTCCATTAAGCTTTTATCTAAAAAAAATCGGATAAAGAGTGAGATGCTAGAATTTTGTGCAGAGTTCTGGCTTAGAAAACACTTCTAGATGATGACGAGCATCTTTCACTGCGAAATGCGAAAGAGTTCTGGCCTAAGGAACTTTCTCGTATTTTTCCATCGAGTTTTTTTCCTTGAAAATCCAACAAGGAGTGAGATGCTAGACTTTGGTGCAGAGTTCCGACTAGAAAAACATTTCTAGATGATGACGAGCGTCTTTTACTGTGAAGTGCGAAAGAGTTCTGGCCTCTGTAACTTCCTCGTATTTTTCCATTAATCCTTTATCTAAAAAAATCGGATAAAGAGTGAGATGCTAGACTTTTGTGCAGAGTTCTGGCTTAGAAAACAGTTCTAGATGATGACGAGCATCTTTCACTGTGAAATGCGAAAGAGTTCTGGCCTCTGTAACTTCGTCGTATTTTTCCATTAATCCTTTATCTAAAAAAATCGGATAAAGAGTGAGATGCTAGACTTTTGTGCAGAGTTCTGGCTTAGAAAACAGTTCTAGATGATGACGAGCATCTTTCACTGTGAAATGCGAAAGAGTTCTGGCCTCTGTAACTTCCTCGTATTTTTCCATCGAGTTTTTTTCCTAAAAAATCCGATAAAAACTGGGATGCTAGATTTCTGTGTAGAGTTCCGGCTTAGAAAACACTTCTAGATGATGACGAGCATCTTTTACTGTAAAATGCGAAAGAGTTCTGGCCTAAGGAACTTTCTCGTATTTTTCCATCAATTTTTCATCTAAAAAAATCAGATACAGAGTGAGATGCTAGACTTTTGTGCAGAGTTCTGGCTCAGATAACAGTTCTGGTGATGACGAGCTTTTCTCACTGTGAAATGCGAAAGAGTTCTGGCCTCTGGAACTTCCTCGTATTTTTCCATCAATTTTTCATCTCAAAAAATCGAATAAAAAGTGAGATGCTAGATTTTTGCGCAGAGTTCCGGCTTAGAAAACAGTTTTAGATAATGACGAGCATCTTTTACTGTGAAATGCGAAAGATTTCTGGCCTCTGCATCTTTCTCGTATTTTTCCATTAATCTTTTAGCTCAAAAAATCAAATAAAAAGTGAGATGCTAGACTTTTGTGCAGAGTTCTGGCTTAGGAAACAGTTCTAGATGATGACGAGCATCTTTTACTGTGAAATGCGAAAGAGTTCTGGCCTCTGCATCTTTCTCGTATTTTTCCATTAATCTTTTATCTCAAAAAATCAAATAAAAAGTGAGATGCAAGACTTTTGTGCAGAGTTCCGTCTTAGAAAATAGTTCTAGATGATGACGAACATCTTTTTCTGTTGAATACAGAAGAGTTCCGGCTTCTGAAACTTTCTCGTATTTTTCCATCGAGTTTTTTCCCTCAAAAATCCAATAAAACGTGAGATGCTAGACTTTTGTGCAGAGTTCCGGCTTAGAAAACAGTTTTAGATAATGACGAGCATCTTTTACTGTGAAATGCAAAAGAGTTCTGGCCTCTGAAACTCTCTTGTATTTTTCCATCGAGTTTTTTCCCTCAAAAATCCAATAAAACGTGAGATGCTCGACTTTTGTGCAGAGTTCCGGCTTAGAAAACAGTTTTAGATAATGACGAGCATCTTTTACTGTGAAATGCGAAAGAGTTCTGGCCTCTGAAACTCTCTTGTATTTTTCCATCGAGTTTTTTCCCTCAAAAATCCAATAAAACGTGAGATGCTAGACTTTTGTGCAAAGTTCCGGCTTAGAGAACAGTTCTAAATGATGACGAACATCTTTTACTGTTGAATGCAAAAGAGTTCCGGCCTCTGCAACTTTCTCGTATTTTTCCATTAATCTTTTATCTCAAAATATCAAATAAAAAGTGAGATGCTAGACTTTTGTGCAGAGTTCTGGCTTAGAAAACAGTTCTGGTGATGACGAGCTTTTCTTACTGTGAAATGCGAAAGAGTTCTGGCCTCTGCATCTTTCTCGTATTTTTCCATTGATCTTTTATCTCAAAAAATCAAATAAAAAGTGAGATGCTAGACTTTTTTCCAGAGTTCTGGCTAGGAGGGGAAATACGAGGAAGTTACAGAGGCCAGAACTCTTTCGCACTTCACAGTAAAAGATGCTTGTCATCATCTAGAAGTGTTTCCTAAGCCGGAACTCTACACAGAAATCTAGCATCTCAGTTTTTATCGGATTTTTCAGGAAAAAAAATCGACGGAAAAATACGAGAAAGTTATAGAGGCCAGAACTCTTGCGCATTCCACAGTGAAAGATGCTCGTCATCATCTAGAAGTGTTTTCTAAGCCGGAACTCTCCACAGAAATCTAGGATCTCAGTTTTTATCGGATTTTTTAGGAAAAAAAATCGACGGAAAAATACGAGAAAGTTATAGAGGCCAGAACTCTTGCGCATTTCACAGTGAAAGATGCTCGTCATCATCTAGAAGTGTTTTCTAAGCCAGAACTCTGCACAAAAGTCTAGCATCTCACTCTTTATCCGATTTTTTTAGATAAAAGATTAATGGAAAAATACGAGAACGTTCCTTAGGCCAGAACTCTTTCGCATTTTACAGTAAAAGATGCTCGTCATCATCTAGAAGTGTTTTCTAAGCCAGAACTCTGCACAGAAATCTAGCATCTCAGTTTTTATCGGATTTTTTAGGAAAAAAATTGACGGAAAAATACGAGAAAGTTATAGAGGCCAGAACTCTTTCGCATTTCACAGTGAAAGATGCTCGTCATCATCTAGAAGTGTTTTCTAAGCCAGAACTCTGCACAAAAGTCTAGCATCTCACTCTTTATCCGATTTTTTTAGATAAAAGATTGATGGAAAAATACGAGGAAGTTACAGAGGCCAGAACTCTTTCGCACTTCACAGTAAAAGACGCTCGTCATCATCTAGAAATGTTTTTCTAGTCGGAACTCTGCACCAAAGTCTAGCATCTCACTCCTTGTTGGATTTTTAAGAAAAAAAATCGATAGAAAAATACGAGGAAGTAACAGAGACCAGAACTCTTCCGCATTTCACAGTAAAAGATGCTCGTCATCATCTAGAATTGTTTTTCGAGTCGGGACTCAGCACAGAAGTCTAGCATCTCAGTTTTTATCGGATTTTTTAGGAAAAAAACTCGATGGAAAAATACGAGAAAGTTTCAGAGGCCAGAATTCTTTCGCTATTTACTGCGAGAGATGCTGGTCATCATCTCGAATTTTTTCCCGAATCAGAACTTTCAACAGTAGACTTTTATCTCACTATCTATTGCATTCTGAGGGAACAAATCCGATGGAGAGATATGTCAAAGTTCCAGAAGCCAGAACTGTTTTGCATTCCATGGCAAGTGATGCTGGTCATTATCTAGAACCATTACACTAGTCTGACACTTAAAATTTGATAAGATGCTGTCGTGTGCTTGCAAAGGTAGCATCTTATTTTTTAAAACGCAATTCAATTAGTTTACCGCCAGAACTATTGTTAAAAACTATTTAGAACATAAAACTCACCGGATTTAGACTCTCGTGTGGTCAGAAGTTCGAAATTCGATGAGATGCTACCATGTGTTTGCGAAGTTAGCATCTCATTTTGTCAAAAATCAATTTTATCAGTTCAATCGCTAGAACTATTGTTAAAACTTGTTGAGAACATAGAACTCAACAAATTTGGACTTCTGTTTAGTCAGGTGTTCGGAATGTGATGAGATGCTATGACGTATTTGCGAAGTTAGCATCTCATTTTTTGAAAACGCGATATTAATGGTTTAATCGACGGAACTATTGATAAAACTTATCAAGAACTGTAGAACTATGCTGGATGCCACTTTATATCGATTTTATTTGTGAGATGCTAACATTTGAGATGCTAACTTCACAGACGTGGCGTCTCCATTCTGATATTTGCTCAATGATTCGTACAAGAAAATTCAGCCACCAATAGCAATTTTCACTCTCGATATCAATGGCATTTTGTCATTTCCGTCCCCACCGAAAAATCATGATGCTGAAGTTTGCAGCGTTGAAATGCAACGAAAAATATTTGAATTTATTGATAATTCATTGAATTTTCAATATCATCCAAAATTTTCAAGCCAATATGCTTTTTGGGTGGCAAAAATCAATCATTTTATCATCGTAATTACATTCTGCGCTTGAATAATTATTTTTGCTGAAGATAAAAAAAAATTTCGTTGCATTCCAACGATGCAAACATCAGTCATGAAAAATCTCTATTAAAATAATCCACAAAATTTATCATTATAATCATTTTCACCGCTAATTGCGTTTAGTAATTGTTTATGAGGCCGAAGTTTGCAACGTTGGAATGCAACGAAAAATATTTGAATTTATTGATAATTCATTGAATTTTCAATATCATCCAAAATGTTCAAGCCAATATGCTTTTTGGGTGGCAAAAATCGATCATTTTATCATCGTAATTACATTCGGCGCTTGAATAATTATTTTTGCTGAAGATGAAAAAAAATTTCATTGCATTCCAACGATGCAAACTTCAATTGTTTTTATTATGATTTATTATAAAGATTATTCAAATGCAGACTTTTTCATTTATTTTGTGTCAACTTCCGGTTTTATATTTTATTCAATTTTTCATCTACGTCTTTGCGAGATATTTTTTAATCGCCGGATATCAAAATGTGCAGCAACTCTCGTACGAGTAAATTTGCATATTGATTGTGGGGAATCGCGGTTCCCTTACAAAAGGACGCAACTCACAGCAGCACACCTGACGTGTCAAATGGTGTGGGTTACTTCCTGCCCCGGTGTAACTAACCGTCCAAGTATCGCATCGCGTGCCTCATCGCGTCAACTCGATACTTGCGGTCAATCACGATCGAAATGATCTTGAATAAATAGGTACATAGCAAATCCCTAGACACGAGAGAGACGTTGATTCGTTCTCGATCTCAACAAAGTTTCAGTCTATCGCGGAAGACAAAAACGCGGACAACTTTGTTGAGAAATTGTTGTTAACTTTTTCTGCGGTTTCTCTCACGCACGTATTCCATGTCGTCGATTTTTACCGACAGACTTTTGATTTTTAACGCATTTCGCGATCGAATATCCAAAAATATATTTCTGCGGAGACTTTCAAAAGCGATTCCGGATCAATTCGCCATCGTGTGCGTTTCGTTTCGCGTGCATTGTTCGGGGGATTTAATTCTGGGATCGTGCAAGCGTTTTTACGTTTGTAATTTCTCTTGCTCACTTGCCGCCAATAATTTTCGTTGTACGCGGCGAAAGAAAATCCGAGATTGCTGAGAGGGCATCGGACACGCCTCATCGCGTGGACGTAATGACACACTTTCTGCATGTGCCTTTGCATTGTTTGCAATTGAGAGAGGAAACGCGAAGGAAAAATGTGGAAAAAGAACGATGAGGAGAGAAAACAAAAGAGAGAGAGAAGCTTGTCGAGAGATCTCGCGTACTATTCGTTGTATATTATGCGGGAGAGCACCGCGCATCGTGTGCCCTGCCACTTGTTCATAAAAATCCTCGAGAAAGCTCGACGTAATGAAAAATTATACGATCTGAATTCATTATCGTAATAACGCGCGAATACTCGCATAATTTCTCTATTCGAACGGAACACGAAAAACTTGCACACTGAAAATTAAATTGTGTCAAAAAACGTCGATATTTTATATTTTTCGATGATTTCACAATTTACGAAACAAAATATCGATATTTTCACAAAAATTTTTCTTTCGAGTGCACAAATCGCAATTATGTCCATTCTGAATAGTCAATCGGTTCGAATTTCTAATTAATATCAATCGTAATGAGTGTAGAAATCAAGGACAGTTATATAAAGATGAAAAATCCTTCGATATCGAATTTTGCATATTCGTGTGACTGATGATTTCAAAATTTTCGTTATTTCGACAATATTTTTCATTGTAACGGAACTGTCAGCTAAATTTACGATTGGAATGACAAAAATTTACTTTCCAAAAAGATTTTCCACAATGTTTTTTGCTGGAATGACAAAATTTTCGTGATTTTTCGAAAAAACGTTTAGTTGAAAGTATCCAACAAAATATCCATCTTTTTCAACAGAATTTTATTTTCAGTGCGTAATAGATATCGATGAAAAGGTTGAGAAGTGGATATAGAAATGACTAAGCGGAATGAGACACGTAAAATCGTGCAGGGAACTAGAAATATTGAAATTAAACTGCGAATTGCTCGATTTAAACTGAAAGGAAAATTGCATGACAAAGTCGAGCCATCCCTTTTGTTATTCGATCAGAAATAAGCTCGGATGCTTACACGACCGAGATATCGAGATGAGCGGATTCTACCGCGAGACGATCGACGCGGTAGAATTGCATGCGGGTGGGGGAGATGAGAAGATGCAGTCGCGAGGAGGAGGAGGAGGAGGATGCGGGGGCCTCCTACTAATTAATAGAATTGCTCACGAGTTGCAATCGCGCAAGTGACTGCTCTCGTTATCTTTGCCATGAGGGATTTGATATTTACGTGTCGGAGCCTTTTCTAATGTTTTCGAAATCGATCAAGTGTTTCTGGATAAAAAAAAAAAATGCCAGGGCTTCACAATCATCATCTCGACGCGGAAGGAAATTCCAATTAGTCTAATTATAAGCATATCGCTCGAATCAAATTCAATCGCGAATAAAACTTTTCAATTAATTTAACGATGAGTTAATTAATTCATGATTCTGAAGTTTGCATCGTTGGAATGCAACGAAATTCGTTTTTTATATTTGACAAAAATAATTATTTAAATGGGCAATTTGATTACGATGATAAAACGATCGATTTCTGCCACCCGAAAACATATCGGCTCGAAAAATTTGCATGACATTGAAAATCGAACGAATCAACAATAAAATCAAATATTTTTCGTTGCATTCCAATGTTGCAAGCATCATATTAATTCGCATTGAATATTTGGCAATGTTTCCATATGGAAATTAAATTCCCGCCTGCTTCGGACGCTGCCGAGTGCAATTTTTTTCTTGTGGAACATTTTGAGGCGGAAATTGAATGATGCTGAAGTTTGCAACGTTGGAATGCAACGAAAAATGTGTATTTTTATTGATAATTTGTTTAATTCAATAAAACATCGAAATCTTTCGAGTTTGTATACTTGCTGGGCTGGAAAAATCGACCGTTTTATCATTGTAATCACATTGTACATTTTTGTTAAGAGTTTTGACACAAAATCAATGAATTTCGTTGCATTCCAACGCTGCAAACTTCAACGTCATGAAATTGATTCATTATTGCGTCATTAAGATCGTCGAGATAATCTGCAGGCGGATAAAGGGATGGGAACGCCACACGAGCGGTGTGTAAGGCAAGAAGCAACGAGAAATCGCCTTGAAAGGTGGCAAACATCTGTCTTTTCTTGATTTCCTTTATGCATATAGATATACGTACAAATAACAGACTCCTCCGCGTTTCGTAAGTACAGTAGCTTGCGGTTTACCACCGTGTCCGCACGGTTAACGAACCCGCTTCATCTCGCTCGATTCTCGCGCTTTTTCTCAATACTCGACGTTCCCGCGCGCACACGCGGTAAATAGCGGGACGTTTGGTTTTCGATATCACACGCGATAGTCCTGCGAAATCCTGCGGCCGTGCTCGACGAGAAATCGACTGCGCGGCTTCGGAAGAAAACTCGCGACCGGAACTTTGGTCCAGCAAAATAAACGCCGCTGCGTCTCTCTGGAAAATATCGAGAATCACGTGAACTTTGTTGATGCCTGCGTGCGGTGAAATAACAAATTTCGGCGAGAGGATTTCTCGCGCGGGAAAAAACTCGTGCAAGCGCGTGTTTATTTATTCTTTCCTGATGCTGCATCTGCAACAAGTGCTATTTCGAACGCGCTCCTGCTGCTTCGAACTTTGTTCACGAAGAGAGACATTTCCGGGTCCTTTACACCTCGCAACTTCCACACTTGTCGCTCCGACTCGAATGTAGGTCACTGAAAATCATTGAAAAAAAAACGATGCTGAAGTTTGCAGCGTTGGAACGCAACGAAATTTTGTTTTTTCTTGACCAGAGCTTGTGATTCTTATTCAATCTTTGGTCAAGACCGTAAAACGATATTTTTTTAGGATCCAAAGAGAAAATCGGTACAAAAATTGTCATGGTTTTTGAAATTGAATAAACAATTTATGGGAAAACGTATTTTCCGCGTTGCACTGCAACGTTGCGAACTTCAGGGCCATTGAAAAAACAAAAATAGAAAATTCGCATGCACTGAAAAGAGAATTTTGTTGAAAAAGCTGGATATTTTGTTGGATACGTTAAACTAAACGTTTTTTCGAAAAATCACGTAAATTTTGTCATTTCAACAAAAAACATTCTGGAAAATGTTTTCGGAAAGTAAATTTTTGTCATTCCAATCGTAAATTTTGCTAAAAGTTCCGTTACACATGAAAAATATTGTCGAAATAACGAAAATTTTGAAATTATCCCAAAATATCGACGTTTTTTGACAAAATTGAATTTTCAGTGTGGATCAAACGACGTTGAAGTTCGCATCGTTGGAACGCAACGAAATTATCGTTTTTTAGGACAAAGTTCGTTATCTAAATGCAAAATTCATTTACGATGATAAAACGATCGGGTTTGTGGACTGAAAACTAAATTAGCGTGAAAAATTCGGACCGTTTTGAAAAATTAACTTGAAAATTAATTTTCTTCGTTGCATTCCAACGTTGCAAACTTCAGACTCATATGGATCAAGGATTCTGCAGTTTTATCGCTTCGTATTTGCACCTCGCATCGTTTCCATGTTCTTGGAGATGGTGCGTGGGGAAAAGCGGAGACGATGAACGCGCGTCGCCCGAAACCGCATGCAGCGCGGGGACGACGGATTGTGTGCAGCCTCGTTCAACACACCGTCCGCGTACGAGGGAAAAAATACACGCGCTAGTCTCTTGCATCGAATCTCCTGCACGCCAGACGAATACCAAGTGCAGACACTCCCCGAAACCTCCATTCGGTTACTTTAATTCGTTCAAATTTGGCAACGACGTTCTGGGGGAAAAAAAAAACTCGAAAAAAGGAAAACTTTGCGCAATTCCTATCCGCGCAGTCGTGGAAATTCGATTTTGTCAAGAAACGTCGATATATTTTATAATTTTAGAAACTTTTCAAATTTTCGTAATTTTGACAATATTTTTCATTCCCATGGCAACTTTCGGCAAAATTTACGATTTGAATGACAAAAATTGAATTTTCGAAGAGACTTTCTAGAATATTTCTTGCTGCAGTGACAAATTTTTCGTGATTTTTCAAAAAAAAACGTTTAGTCGCACGTATCCAACAAAATATCGATCTTTTTCGACAAAATTTACTTTGCAGTGTGACTGAAAACTGCGGGAAGACGAAACGAATGAATTTACGAAGGAATGCAAGTATTTAAAGCGTAAATACGCGTGCGTCCCATGAATTGATTCACCACACCGTTGTACTCGAGAAATACATAAAGTGTGTCCCGAAAGTCGATGAGCAACGTGGAATTTTGGAAGAAAATTCTTTGCAAGCATGCACGCACCAGAGAAAAATTCAAATGACAATTTCCTGTTGAGAATTTTTCAATTGCGTCGTTATCGTTATGACATTCGATTTTCGTTCGACGTTTTGCCTTTTTTATCATGAATTTCAACTGTATTGTCATTATTCTTGAGTCACAATTACGTGGCAAAACGATTTTGTGACCTCGTTAAAGCATTTTTCTCTAATTAATTTTAATTAACAGAATATATTTACATAACACTGCGACATATTTACGAAAAATGACCAATTTTGATTGGTTAATTATTTGCTCAAAGAGCAAAATGCAACAAAATGATTTTCTCATGGACGCGTTATGGAAAAATTCACGATGTTGAAGTTTGCATCGTTGGAATGCAACGAAATTCCGTTTTTTCTTGAGCAGATCTCGAGATTCTCATTAAATATTCGATCAGAACAATAAAACGATATTTTTTTAGGATCAAAATCCAAAATCGCTACGAAAATCGTCATGGTTTTTGAAATTCAACGAAAAATTAATGGAGCAAGTAATTTTCGTTGCAGGCCAACGTTGCAAACTTCTGCATGACTCTGAAGTTTGCAACGTTGAGATTCAACGAAAAACATTTTTTCTATTGATTATTTATTGAATTTTGAAAGTCGTGGCAATTTTTTGAGTCGATTGAGTTTTTTGGTCGCAAGAGAGAATCGTTTTATTGGCCGGACCAAATATTCAATAATAATTATTGGCTCTGCTGAAGAAATAACAGAATTTCGTTGCATTCCGACGATGCAACGATATTGAAGTTCGCAACGTTGGAATCCAACGAAAAATACGATTTTCTATTCATTTTTGGTTCAATTAAAAAAATCATGACAATTTTCATACCGATTTTGTGTCTGGATCCTGAAAAAAGATCGTTTCAGTGTCCTGGCGAAATATTGAATAAAAATTCTCAATAAAGAACAGAATTTCGTTGCATTCCAACGATGCAAACTTCAGCATCGTGACGATGCAAACTTCAGGATCATCACTTCGGCGTCATTGTGATTTTTGAAACACTGTGTATCTCGTTGCATCGTCTATCTCGAACACAAATCTTGCATGTCGTATAGAACGTGTTCGATCCTCCTACACCCGCTGGATGCACGCCGGTACGCATGCGTAATAAGAAAACCATATCTCAAACGTACAAGTCCCGAGCGAACTCGTAGTTTCTCCAAATGATGTTGATTTTTCCACGTTGCTACGAATCGGAATGACGACGAAACGTTTTTCATCGTGTTTATTCATGCAAATGCATTGAGAATCGTGTAGAGACTTTTGAACGATAATTTTTCGTGAATTTTTGAAATAATGATCGATACGAGGCGGAGCGAAAGGATGAGCAAGCCAGAAGAAGGGAGTCTCGTATTATTCGAGGTTTCCCACGCGGAAGTAGGTCAGCAATAATCATAAAAGCGTCGAATTGATCGATTCTCAACCGGACGAGCGAAAATGAGCACAAAACACGAAGGATCGCGATGTGTGTGAGATTTTAGTGGTGTGTCCTTCGCGAGTCTGCTCAGCAGGGTCAATGAAACGAGTTTGGAGTTTTAGGCAGCGCAGGGCTCGTATGTGCAGAGATTTTGGGTACCGAATGTGCGATTCTACGCGAGGGACGTCAAAGTAGAAAGAGGTTGAGAGTGCCGGACATGCAATCTCGTCCCACGTACCGCAAGCATGATACACACCTCTCGAGCCACCAACACACAATAGGTGTATTTATCGCGTTGGCTTCGGGGCTCAAGAGAGAGAGAGAGAGACGTGTGGCTGGGTTTGAATCTGTATATGGAAAATCGTAATATATAAGACCTACGCGAATCCACAGCTGACCCTGTTGCGCGCACAGCAGAGTGCGATCAAGCTTTTGCAACTTGGACTTGGCAAACTGTGTGGATATGGGTGCAGTGACCAGCACATCCACGCGAAAGAGACGCGCAGCTCGAGTCTCCTTTGCCTTTCTTTTATTATTATTCTTATTCATCCTTCTCCGCTGCTTCTTATTCTTTGCATCGGATTGTTATTATTATTTCTATTATTGTCCTGATTTAACGAGGCTTTGTATTCTATTCGTGCATGCGCCGACCTCGCGACCCTTGCCACCGCGACAAGACCTCCGCGAGCTTTCATGACAATTGTTTCACCACACAGAATTTCGCATCGTTGAAATACAATGAAACAAATATTTGTTTAATCAATATTTCGATCATTAATCCACTCGTGATTATTTTTCTATAGTTTATTCGGATTTTTAATGGCAAACAAGCCATGCCAAATCATCTTGATAAATTCTGGCTGAAAATTTTATGTCCTGCTATAAAAAATTACGAGTTTTCGTTGCATTTCAACGATGCATTTCTTTCAAGTTGACGATGTTCAAGTTTGCATCGTTGGAATGCAACGAAATTCCGTTTTTTTCTTGAGCAGTTCTCGAGATTCTCATTAAATATTTGGTCAGGACAATGAAACAATTTGTTTTTAGGATCACAACCCAAAATCGGTATGAAAATCGTCCTGGTTTTTGAAATTCAACGAAAAATTAATAGAGCAAGCATTTTTCGTTGCAACGTTGCAAACTTCAGCGTCATTCAAGTGGCTGAATATTCATTTCCATCAGGGAACATAAAATTTTGTGGGAAATTTTCGTTGGATACGTTCGACTAAACGTTTTTTTGCGAAATCACAACAAATTTTGTCATTGCAGCAAAAAATATTCTAAAAAGTCTGAAAAAGTGTTTAAAAATGTTTAAATTATCCAAAAATATTGTTTTTTGACATAATTTAATTTTCAGTGATTATATAGAGACTCAGTCGCAGTTTCTTATCCGTAATTGCCGTTCGATTTACACAGACTTTATGTTAGGGGTGTGCGAATAGTGATCGAATCGAATTGGCTCGAACGTTAAAATTCGATTCGATTTTCGAATCGCATATTCGTTGATTTTCCGAGTATTCGATAAATTTCCGAAAAATAGCGGATTTTCGCAAATCCTTTCAAGATTTTTTTCCGAATATTTTCGAAAAAAAATCGAACGTTCGAAAGAAATCGAATATTCGAAAAAAAATCGGACATTCGAAAAAAAATCGAATACTCGAAAAAATATCACATTTTCAAAAATATCGAATATTCGGTTTGAAATTCGAATCAAACAATTTGATTTGATGCCGAATATTCCAAGTTTTCAAATATTCGCACACCCCTACTTTATGTGTTTTCATTGCGACCGGTAAATTCGCCAGGAATTAATGTCGGTAAATCGCGTATAGGTACAAGAATCCGTGTTACGTCGAGCCTAATTTAACGCGAGAGAGTGACACTTTGGTCTGCAGGGGTGAATTCGACCCCCTTATTATTTTAGGGCTCCATGGGGTTGCGTTTTCTTTTTTGCTTGCACTCTCTGCACTTTGCTGCCCTACCGAGAGGCAGGAAGAGGGGAGCAGGAGGTCACCCCGTTGTTTGTTGAGCGTACACGTGCGCACTGACACATACGCCAATGCACAAGACGCAGCAGCAGCGGAGAAAAAGCCCTTGACAGGCACTCTTGTTCTTTTGCATTAAACGGTCCTCTTCTCTCCTGCTGTAGTGTATTCTATACCCATAACATTAGGCGCGGTAAGGACACGGGGGGCGCGCTTGCTGTCATCAAACGCCCTTCATCTTCAATCCTCCACACGATTAACCCACCTCCGCTGCTACGGCATCTCCATAAAAACATGTTGCTCTCTATATAGCTATTGGGTACTTGTAAAATACATCGCTTTTTAGTACATGCCATAAGCTGTTCCATGTGAAACGGAGATGCAACATTGAAAAGAAAAATTTGTTGGAAAAAATCGACTGAACGTTTTTTTTTTTTTTTCAATTTTGTCATCGCCGTCAGAAATATTCTAGAAAGTCTCTCCGAAAAATGACACTCAAGCTCGCAACGTTGCGATCGAACGAAAAATAATGACTCTGAAGTTTGCATCGTTGGAATGCAACGAAATTCATTTTTATCTTTGACAAAAATAATTATTTAAATGCAAAATGTAATTACGATGATAAAATGATCCATTTTTGCCCGAAAAATTGAGCTGACATTGAAAATTGAATGAATTTTCAATAAAATTCAATATTTTTCGATGCATTCCAACGTTGCAAACTTCGGCATCATGAAAAATACATTTTCTATCAATTTTTTGTTCAATTCTCAAAAACCATGACAATTTTGTACGGATTTTGGGTTTGGATCCCAAAAAAAGGATCGTTTTATCGTCCTGACCAAATATTGAGTCAGAATCTCAATAAAAAACAGAATTTCGTTGCATTCCAACGATGCAAACTCCAGCATCGTCTTCGAAAAGTAAATTTCTGGCATTCAAATCGTAAATGTCGCTGACAGTTCCGTTAGAAATGAAAAATATTGTCAAAAAATTACGAAAATTTACGACAAAATCGAATTTCCAGTGAAACGGAATATCCAGTTGGAAAAATTTTGGATCAAAGCTTCCATGTCCTTCGATTTTTTTTATGACGTAAATTGAAATTTGAATTTTCATTGATACAATCATAGTTGTGGAATTAATGAATTGTGATGAATCACATTTTCCTTCATTTATAAAGGTCCGAGTGATCGTTAAAAACAAAATATGATGCAGAAGTTTGCAACGTTGGAATGCATCGAAAAATATTGAATTTTATTGAAAATTCGTTCAATTTTCAATGTCATCCAAATTTTTCGAGTCGATATGCTTTTCGAATGGCAAAAATGGATCATTTTATCGTCCTAATTACATCCTGTAATTGAATTATTATTTTTTTCAAATATAAAAATGAATTTCGTTGCATTCCAACGATGCAAACTTCAGAGTCATAAAAAAATGCAAGTGCAGCGGTTTATGTGACGTTGGATTTCGGATTTTGGTGAATTTGATCAAACTTGAAAGTCCCCATGGATTATGGTAAAAGTCTAGTGGTCGCTGAGGCGTGGGTGAAGGAACAGAGTCGGTTATATTTATGATGGCGCTCTCTCTCTCTCTATTTCCCTCGTGCAGGCGACTTGTAAAAACCCGTTGAAACAATTTCGGCACCGGGTGGTCCAAGCTCTTGGCGTATATTTCTCAACAACCGAATAATAGAGTAAAAGGTAGAAAATTCCACTACATTCCTCGCTCGCCTCGTTTATATCGGTGCGTGTCTCTCTTTTCATTGCATTTTTATTTCTTGTTCCGCGCGCGCGATGCCGCACGCGTGCCTCGTGACTCTTTCTTTCCGCCATAAAAATGTCGAACCAATATGGAACGAGTTTCGTGCCGCAGAGAGATCGCAACGATTTTTTTTTCTTTTACATCGATTTTTAAACGACTCGGATTGCGGACATTCCGGGCCGGATTATCCACCCTCTGATTTACGACGCGACCATTTGTTTCGTGTAAACATTGCACGATTTCGATTTAACCTTCCGATTTAGTTGAGACTCATTTTTATCATTTCCAATACGCAGCCAGATTCGAAAATCGTGTTTTCCACGACAACTTACGAAACACGAAATGATTTTTAAAAAAGTTGATAAACTGGATGAAGCTGAAGTTCGCAACGTTGCAATCCAATTAACGAAAAATATTTCGTTTCATCCATGATTTGTTTAATTTTCAAAATTATCTAAATTTTTCTAGCCCACATACGTTTTGGGTCGGAAAAATCGATCGTTTTAACCTCGTAATTACATTCTGCATTTAAATAATGAGTTTCGCCGCAGAAAAAAACAATTTCGTTGCATTCCAACGATGCAAACTTCAATGTCATCGAACTGGAGTGAAATTAATGATGACTGAAGTTTGCATTGTTGGAATGCAACGGAATTTTCTCCTATTATTGACAAAAATAATAATTCCAATGGCGAATGTAATTACGATGATAAAATGATCGATTTTGGCCACAAATCGGCTCGGAAAATTTGGATGACCTTGAAAATTGAACGAATCATCAATAAACTCAAATATTTTTCGTTGCATTCCAACGTTGCAAACGTGAGCATCATAATTAATGTCTCGTTACGTTGATTCGTCGTTTATAGAATCTTGACAGCGATTGACACTCAATTTCATTGGATCCAGTTTGCGAAAGCGTCCGAGAGCTTAAATCTTCCTGGGCAATATCGATTTCCTTGCGTCTCTCTCAGTCGCACAGACTCGCTCGGTCGCGAGGACATACAGCGCTGACAAACAGGCCTGCTGGACCGATCAAACAGCCCGAGCTTTGCACCGTTGTACGTCGAACGTGTAAACGCGCAGCGACCACCGCCAGAGACATGCAAAACAATCTATATATATATATATATATATATATACATGTCTGCATACGCGGTATGTGTACATCCGTCTTTCTCGCGTTACTCATCCCCCGAGTGCACTATATGCAGCTCTTTCCGACGTGACTGTGTACTTCGTGGTCAGAATGAACGAGAGAGCTTCTGCGTTGCTCCACTTGGCCTCTCGTCCAAGATGTTGGCAAACACATAAAGCGCGGATCGTCCTCGTTACGATCCTCTCTGCTTTTTACGATACGACCACTTTCGCTGCTCCAAATGAATCTCCTTATCCTCCAAGCTCATTAAAAACATCCATAATTGAAAATTGAACGAGCCCATAAAAAATGTCAATTTTTTTCATTTTTATTTACTTATTACTTCCTGTCTCTTCAGCTGACGAGCTCCTTCGCCCCTGACAACGTCGCGAAATGCAACGAAAAATATTTTATTTTATTGTTGATTCGTTCAATTTTCAATGTCATCCAAATTTTTCGAGCCGATATGTTTTCGGGTGGCAGAAATCGATCATTTTGTCATCGTAATTAAATTCCCCATTCAAATAATTATTTTTGTCAAATATAAAAAACGAATTTCGTTGCTTTCCAACGATGCAAACTTCAGAATCATGCAGAAATATTTTTCGCTGGCGAATTTCGAGAGAAACTCCCCGTGTAGAATCTCCAACACTTTCTGCTTTCTTCGCTACTTCTCCTCCCTCTTATCTTCATTGCGATTGGAGATTGAGGACCCTTTCTGCCGCGTACCGGCGAGAACTCGGCAAACCCGTGCGCGGCGCTGATAAAATAGCGATGCACTCGTTTACCTATACGAATATATGTTTAAACGTTCAATAACTCTAACACAGTTCCTGGCGAAGCTTTTCTTATCAGCAAATTGTTACCACATCGAGCCGTCCTTGTAAATTTTCACACGATAGCAACGTGTCTCTCGTCAGTTTTCTATAAAAAATGGCGAAATTATCAATTTTTCATAAATGCATCTGAAAAAAAATGCTGCAGATCATTTTTCAAGAAAAATTTTTCAGCAGTAAACTAAAGCGACACTGGAAATTGACTTTGGTCGAAAAACAATGAGGCTGAAGTTTGCAACGTTGGAATGCAACGAAAAATATGTATTTTTATTGATAATTTATTTGATTTTATAAAACATCGAAATCTTTCGAGTTTTTATATTTGCTGGGCCGGAAAAATTGATCGTTTTATCATTGTAATAACATTGTACATTTTTGTTAAGAGTTTTGTTACAAAATGAAAGAATTTTGTTGCATTCCAACGATGCAATCTTCAACGTCATTGAAAAACATCGATATTTTGTTGATTTTTGTTGTTTTTTCATCTCTAACGAAACTGTCCGCAAAATTTACGATTGGAATGACAAAAATTTAGTTTTTAAAGAGACTCTCTGGAATATTTCTCGATGATCCTGAAGTTTTCATCGTTGGAATGCAACGAAATTCTGTTATTTCTTCAGCAGAGCCAATAATTATTATTGAATATTTGGTCCGGCCAATAAAACAATTCTCTCTTGCGACCAAAAAACTCAATCGACTCGAAAAATGTCCACGATTTTCAAAATTCGATAAATAATCGATAGAAAAAATGTTTTTCGTTGAATCTCAACGTTGGAAACTTCAGAGTCATTATTTCTTGCTGGGGTGATAAAATTTTTGTGATTTTTCAAAAAAAAAACGACAGAATTTTATTTTGACTGAAGTCATTGGATATTATCGGTATTTATAAATTTAATTTTCGACGAAATCGAGTTTGCTTATTGAATTGGGATTGTTGTGGCTGGTGATTATGTGGATAATATTTAATCACGCGATATGAAACAAAGAGAGCTCGATAGAAATATAGTGAGAATGGCTTCGAGCTCCTCGAGACATTCTATCACGTGCAAAAATGCATTCGGACATGTGTCTGTGTGTATGTGTGTGCATTCGAGAGTGTTTTAGTATTCGTAATACTTTCTTCGATGGCTATACGAGCGAGGCACTGATAACGCGTACGCGAGCAAGATTGGTCAGCACAGCAGAAAAAGGTGCAGCATTTTATACAGAGACATGCATGCAACGTGGATAATTCGGATCGAAGACTTTGTGCATGTGCATGCACTTTGTAAAGATGCATTTTTTTTCTTCTTCGCGTTTCTTATCTCGCACGACTGTCTTGATAAAATTGCAGCGTCAATTCTAGAGCTCAAAGGTCTCGAGAAAGCCGTTTCTCATTTTCGCAATCCCAGTCGGAATTTCCTAATTTCCAACAGACAAATTTTCACTCGTTAGAGTCGAAATTCAGTCGAAAATCGTCGATGAGAGAAATTGCGCGGATTTTACACACTCTGAAACGTTTCTAGAGGCTTTTGTACGCTGACTCACATTAAACTTTATCGTGGACGACAATGGGGTCGAGAGAAATCGGCGAGTAAAGGTCGCGGAAAAACGTAATTTGCCATTGGCTTCGTTTCTCGATGTTCAGTGCACCTTGACGTTGTTATTTTATTTTTATTTCAATGTTAATCTTCGTTATTGTTCCAAGCTGAGCTTCAGATTTCCATTATTTCGCAGGATTTTTTTGTTTTTCAAAATTTATTTTGAATTCATGTCCTTGTAAAGTTTGCATCGATGGAATGCAACGAATTTTTTTTTTTCCTTTGCTGAATCTCATAATTAACGTTTAAAATTCAATTGTGATGATCAAGCGATCGATTTTTGCAGCCAGAAAAATTTGGATAATGTTAAAAATTAAAGAAAATCTTGGATAAACATTTTTCGTTGCATTCCAACGATGCAAACTTCAAGATCGTTTGGAATTTTGTGGATCGTGTAATTGCTCGAGTACGCGTTTATACCGATGAGTATATAAATGGAAAGGAATGACTGTCGATTTTCGGTCGAGTGGGATCTCGTCTTGTCAATTGTTTTCTTATACACGCCCCACGATACTTTGATTTTCGGCGGCGATCTGGCCGCGCGACGAGTCCGAAAGTCCGAGTGGCATCTCTAAGGACTCGCCGCGCGCTCGGCGTCGAAAATAATACGAAAGGGCGTGCGTGCACGTGTGTGTTTGGACGTGGCATCGCCTCCTTGCCAAGTTCTTTGACCGTATATGGTCAGGAATTCACCGAATGTTGATTGAGGCAAAAAAAGTCTGCCCTTCGTGGGCTTGACCGAGGCGAATATAGAGGCGATCGCCTGTATAGAAACGCGACATTGCGATGCACGAGGAAACCTTTTTGCACGCTGTGTGCGGCTAAAGGTTTCTCAAATTTGCCCATGACGAGCGATTCGGACTTTGCCCTAGGGACTCGAGGCTCGGAGCAGCAAAAAACAATGAAATAACCGTCAGGATTTTTTTTTTTCCTTTATATTGAGACTCGAACATGACGAAAAATTCATCTCGCGAATCAATCGAATTCCTCGACAAGCCGATGATGCAAAACTGGGCTAAAAGTCAATTCCACGTGCCTGATCGATCTCGAAAACGATCCAAAAACATTTTATGACTCTGAAGTTGGAATGCGACGAAATTCATTTTTATCTTGACAAAAATAATTATTCAAATGCAAAATGTAATTACGATGATGAAATGATCAATTTTTGCCATTTAAAAAGCATATTGGCTCGAAAAATTTGGATAACATTGAAAATTGAACGAATTTTCAATAAAATTCAATATTTTTCGATGCATTCCAACGTTGCAAACTTCAGCATGATAACATTTTGACCAGCAGCGAGTGCGAAATGAACTCGATTAAAAGGTTTGTCTGTCGTTGAGAAAAATTGGATCGCGTTGCTACCGCTGGGCACACGCGATCTTGTCGTCGCGAGATTTCTTCGTGTCGAATAAATATCTTGGGTGTGCTGGCTCGCTTGGCCGTTGGCGTGTGTGATACTCGTTTCGTGGTGCATCGCGCTCGACTCTTCGCTCTCTTTTACTCTGTTCAACACCCCCGTTTGCTTCCTCTTCTTTGACTTTCGCTGTTTAAATTCCTTTTTTTATTATTTCTTCGTGCCACGGTTAATTATCGTTTATATTCTTCAAGAGAGATAGAGGTGTGTATATAAAAAGATGCCTGTTGTTTTCTTCTCTCGGTCTCGTCCAGCCTGCTCGACTCGGCGAGGCTAAACTCTTATCGCCAAAGTCCCGGACACCCTGCGCGCTGCACGAGAGGTCTGAATCTTGCTCGAGTTTAAAAGCCATACGTATATCCTGCTCGATTCGCTATTCGGAGCCATGCTCGCGCGAGATCGACTTGTACGATATAAAGATAAACTATCACTTTTACTCCTTTTTTATTCGTGCACTTCCTAGAGGTCCCCGCATTCGACTAATTGACGACACTGAAGTTCGCAACGTTGCAATCCAACGAAAAATACGATTTTCTATTAATTTTTTGTTCAATTCCAAAAACCATGACAATTTTCATACCGATTTTGTGTCTGGATCCTAAAAAAAAATCGTTTCAGTGTCCTGGCGAAATAGTGAATCAAAATTCTCAATAAAAAACAGAATTTCGTTGCATTCCAACGATGCAAACTTCGGGCACGACACTGAAGTTCGCAACGTTGCAATCCAACGAAAAATACGATTTTCTATTAATTTTTTGTTCAATTTCAAAAACCATGACAATTTTCATACCGATTTTGTTTCTGGATCCTTGAAAAAAATCGTTTCAGTGTCCTGGCGAAATAGTGAATCAAAATTCTCAATAAAAAAGCGAATTTCGTTGCATTCCAACGATGCAAACTTCAACATCGTGACTAATTGCTATTCTTGAGAATCAGTAGAAAAAATTCGATCGATTTACCGCTGGCATTAGCGCGACGATGCCAACACAACACACAATAAATTTTGTTAAGGAGTTTCGATAGTGATTGTTAGGGGGGGTGAGGTGGAAGGGAAACCTATTGTATTTCTGCAGGGTTCCAACTGCTGAACGTGAAAAAAGTCCTATGTTTAATGAATTTATTCTCACAGATTAACACGTAGATCCTATCTGATTTTTTTTTTTTTTTGATATATTATATATTTATATAATTTGTTACGATGCAAAATTATTTTTATAACTCCTCATGAATATTTCGGAAATTGACTAATAACGGTCGGAAATCTGAAAACACTGTAAAAGTTTTCGTGCTTCTGAGGTGGTAGCATTGGTCGTTGACTCGTTTGAATTCGATGTCCATAACCTCAAAACCGATGCCAAAACCATAACCTCAAAAGTTGTTGTGATGACATTTTTCAATAATGGACAGAGCGGAAAAAGTGAAATCGATGAGACGTTGGAAAGGAAGATTGGTGAGCGAGGCCACATATACGGAAAACAAGTGCAAAAATAAAAATTATTTAACATTGATTTGTTTTTTCAAACAATTAATGTTGCAGTCTCACTTGTCCCACTCGTAACCTATTCTTGTACGCGATGATATTTCAAATCGCGCGCCACTCGCCCCAGAAGCGACGTTGCCACGTCATACGTCATTCTGGTTAGAATTCCCGTCAAAGTCATGATTTATTCGGCTATTTATTTTATATCTCCTAAACGAATCAGACGATTATGTTCCAGCTTCGCGTGAATAACCTTTAATATTTGATTAATTATTCCCCAATTTTTTGTGCATTTTCCAATAATATTTTAGACGCAATGATTTTTTTACGAAACTTGCATGGGTCCTAGCGGGTAGTTGCGCTATGCTTACATGCTAATTTCGAAAAATTGTATCTTTGAAACAAATCAGGTGATCTTTTCCAAATTTTTAGAGGAGATTCTGAATGATTGAATCTCTATGTGTGATTTTTTTCATTGCAACGTCATTGATTTGCACTTCCTATCGAAACTCCTTAAAGAACGTCCATGTTTTTTTTCGACACGGTCA
Organism: Diadegma fenestrale; assembly: GCA_037043255.1. NCBI lineage: Eukaryota > Metazoa > Arthropoda > Insecta > Hymenoptera > Ichneumonidae > Diadegma > Diadegma fenestrale. The sequence goes on along the minus strand of CM073309.1, from coordinate 34,796,844 downwards.
ACTATTTAGTTTATTTTTTATTCTATCAATAAATATTTAATAAATAATAGTTGAAAATAATTATTTTTAGCTAATTTATAATTTTTCGTCATTTAGACAATATTTTTTATTTCTAACGGAACTGTCAGCAAAATTTGCGATTGAAATGACAAAAATTACTCGCTCTATTAATTTTTCGTTGAATTTAAAAAACCATGACGATTTTCGTACCGATTTTGGGTTTTGATCCTAAAAAGCATCTCGAGATCTGGTCAAGAAAAAACGGAATTTCGTTGCATTCCACACTGAAAATTCAATTTTGTCAAAAAACGTCGATATTTTGTTGAATACGGCCAACTAAATATTTCGAGATAATTTCAAAATTTTCGTTATTTCGACAATATTTTTCATTGTAACGGAACTGTCAGCAAAATTTACCATTAGAATGACAAAAATTTACTTTCCGAAAAGATTTTCCAGAATGTTTTTTGCTGAAATGACAAAATTTTCATGATTTTTCGAAAAAAACGTTTAGTTTAACGTATCCAACAAAATATCCATCTTTTTCAACAAAATTCCCTTTTCAGTGCAGCGATGCAAACTTCAACATCGTCGAAAATTGACTTTTTGAGAGACTTTTTACAATATTTTTTGTTGCGATCACAAAATTTGTTGTGATTTTTCAAAAAAAACTTTTAATCGAACAAAATATCAATCTTTCCCAATAAAATTTTCTAGAGAGCATGCATTTTTTTTACGACTACACGATGAAAACTGACAGTATTCAGCCCTCGGGAATCGAAACGGTCTTCCCGAAATCTCCGAGGGCTTAGCCTCCACAGTATCGTCGATTTTTTGCCCTACACGTGTTTTCACGTATACGAAGCACACTAGAATACAAGATTTACCGCGCTATGGTACTGCGTTGGCATTTATATGATCTTGAAGCCTCTACTAGCGAGTGTAATGATATTATAGTGTGTCGGAAAAGGAACGGCGCCAGTAAACTAGACATACGCGATCGCTCGCACACGTGTTGCATGCGTTGCTGGAATATACATCACGTAATTTTCTCATGTACGAGCACGACACGCACCGATGTACTGCTGCGGAGAGTGCTGGACAGTAAATCGAAATAATGCGCCTTCGTGCGTACGTTCTAGGTCGGAAATGAGCAAAAATGCGTCGCATTCACGTTGAAATTTCAATTTTTTTTTTAACTTTCAATTCCATCTCGAATTTCGATTCCTCGGTGTCTAAAATGATAAGGAAAATGAACTCGCACCGAGAAAAAATGATTCTGAAGTTTGCATCGTTGGAATGCAACGAAATTCGTTTTTTATATATGCCGAAAATAATTATTTAAATGGGGAATTTAATTACGATGATAAAATGATCGATTTCTGCCACCCAAAAACATGTCGGCTCGAAGAATTTGGATGACATTGAAAATTGAACGAATCAACAATAAAATGAAATATTTTTCGTTGCATTCCAACGTTGCAAACTTCAGCATCATTACAAACGTGCACACATGCACAAGTTTTGGTATAAGTACATGACAGCTGATGATACTTGAAACATTGCGAGGCAACAGCGCAGTCGTCGCGTCTATGATGGTTTCCGAGACAGAGAGTACATGGCACTGCGAACTTCAAACGTCACGAACGAAAGCTCGACGACCTGAAAAAGCGCAGGGTAAAAAGAAAATGGCCAGACTTTGCCATTCGCCGTGAGTAAAGAACAAAACGAGCGGAACTTGTCACCGTTTGTTATGAAAATATTTCGTGCACGTACTTTTTTTCGAGTCTTTTTCTGAATTCGAGATTTTATCAAGAATTTTGGTAATTTTTTACTTTCCTCGCTACGTTTTCGTTATTTCGGGATGCAGGGAGTTTCGTGTCGAGAAAAACGTTTTGGGAAATGCCCTTAACGAGATGATCGCGATCGGTCTGCGGAATAAAACGCTCGCGAGCGAGAGGATCGCACACAATCCAAAAATAGAGAGTAAGACCGCGGATTGCTGAAGGGAAGCAGAAACGAAAGGAAAACTACGTTGAGAGTGCTGGAAAGGCGCGCGCGAAAGGAAAACGCTGAGATGAGAGGAAACGCGAACGAAAACGGGGAGAAAGAGAGAACGGACTAACATTTAATGACGCGAGCGTCCAGAATTGGTCTCGACCGGATGTTGCGTCCAAGGTACGCCATACGCTCTACGATCCAGATTCTATATTTATTGTTTCGAGTAACCAAAATGTATGGAAAGTTGTGGAATTCCTGATTCCATAATTATTTCGCTCCGGAAGTCTCTAAATCCGTTGAAACGTCTCGAATCTAAATTTACGTTCCAAGGAAATTCTTCCAGATTGAAAAAATGCGTAAATTTTGCGATTTTTACTCGATCAGCATTTCTCCACGTTTTTTTCATTCTTTTTCTGCATATTGAGGTGAAAATTCAGTCTTTATATGGAAAATTTGATCTGTTGGTTTGACGGGAGGCAAAATGAGGATAATTGACTGTTTTTGTTGAAGCGAATCTCTGTGAATTTCGTATAAATGGGAATCAATTATCAAAATGGAGAAACTGCTGCATTTGTCACGCGCGCGGCCTCTGACTGGGAATCGCGTTGGTTCAAAACCTCATTTGCGCCGCGCTGTATTCACATGTGCCGCGCTCTCTCATTAATCTCGGCAAAGACATTGATTCACACATCGAGAGGAATTAAATGCAATCGCGCGGTCTGCATAATGGCCCGATTGTATAAATTTATACATGTTGAATCGCGCGGCCCCTTTTGTCGTTGTCCAAGCGAGCCAATAAAGCTACTTTGAGAATTGATAATTATTGAATTGCATTGCTATACACTGAAAATGAAATTTTCTCAAAAAACGACGACACTGAAGTTCCCAACGTTGGGGTCCGACGAAAAATACATTTTCTCTTCATTTTTCGTTCAGTTTACAAAAAAAATGAACATTTTCGTATGAATTTTGTGTTTCAAGCTCAAAAAACGCTCGTTTCATGGTCCTGATTAATTATTGAATAAGAATCGTGATCTCTGCTCAGGACAAAACGGAATTTCGTTGCATTCCAACGATGCAAACTTCAACGTCATCGAAAAACATCGATATTTTGTTGATTTTTATTGTTTTTTCATCTCTAACGAAACTGTCCGCAAAATTTACGATTGGAATGACAAAAATTTAGTTTTTAAAGAGACTCTCTGGAATATTTCTTGATGATCCTGAAGTTTTCATCGTTGGAATGCAACGAAATTCTGTTATTTCTTCAGCAGAGCCAATAATTATTATTGAATATTTGCTCCGGTCAATAAAACGATTCTCTCTTGCGACCAAAAAACTCAATCGACTCAAAAAATTGCCACGATTTTCAAAATTCAATAACTAATCGGTAGAAAAAATGTTTTTCGTTGAATCTCAACGTTGCAAACTTCAGAGTCATAGAGTTCGATATTTTTTCGACCACCTTTTCTTTCTTTTAACTGTTCGACAAGCTTTTCGCTCGCCGTTGTGTGTCGCGCGCGTTTCTTCGCGAAATAAAGCTTCGCGCCTCATTTTCTCTTTGCAAATTCCACGCCTTCGCTAATGAGTCTCCGTCTGCTTCGGAGTTTCCATGTGTGAATGTTACACTCTCGCATGTAAATCAAATGGTTCTCATTTATCATGCGAACAGGGAGCGTAGCGCCTGATGATGCTGTGCGGATTGCTCAACCTCCAAAAAGCATCGAGAATAAAGCGATTTTCAATAGGATTTTGCAAAGGTTAACACTTCGCTGTAAAAGAATTTGTTGGCGCGAGTGGATCACGTGACACATTGTCGGTCCATGAAAGACGCGAGTAAGAAGATTGTACATACACAGTTACAAGTGTGTGCGCGCGGCTCCTCTGCTCATATGAATGCCGCTCGCAGTTTCGTCGTGTCTCGACTTTTGCTTCGCCTCTGCTTCTCGCGCGCACGTTTGCGCTGATTTCGCTCGACCCTCGCTCATCCCTCTCTCTCTCTCTCTCTCTCTCTCTGCTTATCTCGTTTATCATCGCTCGTTCTATTGTATTCACTGACGTCTCTACGCAGTTGAAAAATTTAATCTTCCAGGAGCTTTAAGGCGGCGTAATGATTCCGGGAACACATTTCGTTACGCTTTCTCATCTATGGGTTTAAGATTTTTACAGTGTACGCAATTGACCTCACGGACTTGTAATGTTTATGATTCTAAAGTTTGCAACGTTGAGATTCAACGAAAAACATTTTTGCCATTGATTATTTATTGAATTTTGAAAATCGTGGCAATTTTTCTAGTCGATTGAGTTTTTTGGTCGCAAGAGAGAATCGTTTTATTGGCCGGACCAAATATTCAATAATAATTATTGGCTCTGCTGAAGAAATAACAGAATTTCGTTGCATTCCAACGATGCAAACTTCAGGATCATTAATAAATGTTATTATTTTCAAATCACGAAAATTTTGATGACTCTGAAGTTTGCATCGTTGGAATGCAACGAAGTTCTTCTTTATCTCTGGCAAAAATAATTATTCAAGCGCAGAATGTAATTACGATGATAAAATGATCGAGTTTTGCCACCCGAAAAGCACATTCGCTTGAAAATTCAAGATGACATTGAAAATTGAACGAATTATCAATAAATTCAAATATTTTTCGTCGCATTCCAACGTTGCAAACTTCAGCATCATAAATTTTGTCATTACAGCACGAAATATTCTAGAAAGTCTCTTGGAAAAGTCAATTTTTGTCATTCCAATCATAAATTTTGCTGACAGTTGTCATAGAAATGAAAACTAAAGTCAAAATAACGAAAATTTTGATATTATGAAAAAATATTTAGTTCCGCATTGAATTTTCAGTATTTTTTGATATTTAGAAAAAATCTCATTGTCGCTATCAATTGCAATGAACTTTCCTTGAAAAAGACAGCGAATCTGTTGATTCATAAGATCGACGATGATATAATAAATGTTTTCGCAGTTATCAAGAGAAATATATAAATAAGTGTTGGTACTTTGCAGCAATCGTGATCACGTCGATGTAGTGTCTGCTTCCGCATTTTTTTTCTTCTTTCCTGCAGCTTTTTCTTCATGCAGTAAAACGTAATAAAGTGATGCGCGCGATTTACTGGACTCTACTCTCTGTATCAAACTCCAGGGTGGCGAACCGAGTTAACTCGCCATCGTCGATCTCGCACAAAGGATATCATTCATGGATTCCTCGTGCAGCAGAGTCCGCGAGACTGCTTTAAAAGTTCGAAAGTCCATTTGTAAAGATTGAGCATAAATTTATCAATTTATTCGTTTTCGACTCTTTTTAATCCGTCATTCAGATCAACTATTAAATTTTTACCATTACGTGGCCATCGGAATCTTTCATTCAAGACTTTCACGGTCAAGTGCACGTTTTTCCATTAATACATTTGCTGGCACTTTGCCACTCGGTTATGAAAGATCGTGGAGAGCATAAATCACGATTTCCGAGAGCAAACTCGAAATTCTTTCCCTCGTTTCGATTTCATTTTCATGTCATTGAAATAATTTTGAGAATAGCTCAAAAACTTTTGAAAAATATGAGGCTGAAGTTTGCAACGTTGGAATGCAACGAAAAATATTTGATTTTATTGTTGATTCGTTCAATTTTCAATGTCATCCAAATTTTTCGAGCCGATATTTTTTCGGGTGGCAGAAATCGATCGTTTTATCATCGTAATTAAATTGCCCATTTAAATAATTATTTTTGGCAAATATAAAAAAGAATTTCGTTGCATTCCAACGATGCAAACTTCACTGACAAGAAAATTTTGTTGAAAAATATCGATATTTTGTTGGATACGTTAAACTAAACGTTTTTTCGAAAAATCACGACAATTTTGTCATTTTAGCAAAAAAAATTCTGGAAAATCTTTTCGGAAAGTAAATTTTTGTCATTTCAATCGTAAATTTTGCTGACAGTTCCGTTACAATGAAAAATATTGTCGAAATGACGAAAATTTTGAAATTATCCCAAAATATTTAGTTCGCTGTATTCGACAAAATATCGACGTTTTTTTGACAAAATTGAATTTTCAGTGTTCAGAATCATTTAAAAAATCCTAATAATCGCCAATGACTTTTTCTTCGCGCACAATTTTTGCGGTAGAAAAAAAACTACAAAATTTTTGGAACAACGGCGTTGACACAAAGACGGAATAATAAAAAAATTACACGAGGATGGAAAATTCGAGACGCGAGCCCACTTTGTGTGTGGGCGAGAAAAAAATATCGCCTCGAGTGGGCGTTGAAGCGCGGGCATGGTACAATTCGCATTAGTGTGCGAGTATAATCGCAAAACCCTCTTGATATCGAGGCATGAATCACGAAAAGTCGATTCGGCCTCGCGGTGTGGGTTTTCTTTGCTGCGTCTTCGATTATTGTTATTTACGGACTAAAAATTCAGAGAATCATAAAAAAAATATTCACTCTCTTCCGTTTAAGCGATTTTAATAAATTTATCTAGCAACAAATATTCCCTGCAGCCTACACAACAATTTGTTACAAATTTGAATAACAAGTGACGTCAAGAAAAAAAAAAGTGCAAAGCAAATTTGATGGACGATCGAATCAGCATAAAAGATTCGAAAAAATGATGTTGAAGTTTGCATCGTTGGAATGCAACGAAATTCTGTTTTTTCTTCAGCGCAGGCTCACAATTATTATCCAATATTTGTTACGGACAAAAAACGATCGTCTCTCGAGACCAAAAACTCAATTGAGCCGAAAAATTGCCACGATATTGAAAATTCAATAAATAATTAATAGAAAAAATGTTTTTCGTTGAATCTCAACGTCGCAAACAGAGTCATTCGAAAAAAAGTGAAATCCTTGAAGATTGTTAGAAAAAAGCAAAAATGACGATCAAGGATAGCAAAACTATTGGAAATGCAAAAGAAAATAAATAAATGTTAACTTTTTTATTTTCTCGCTTCGTGGCGTTCCGAACAAACCAAGGCATTCAGGCACAAGCAGCGACGTACGGAGTGTCTTATAAGTGTGTGCCTCGCCCGATCAAGCAGATAAATCGTATTTCGAATTAAAAAGCAAAAAAAATGATACGCTGCGTTCAAGTGTGTAAAAACTGAATCGTCGCAAATGCGAGGGGGAGGCGAGGTCGATGCTCGCAAAATCGTGATTTCGCACAATTCACATATCGCATCGGTAAACGAAGCGACAAATTCGTTTCTATATAGTACAGACACGATGTCGTTATTTTATGCAGACTGCTGTGAAAATATAGGCATGCGAGACTTAACTCAGATGAGAATCTTTGCGTTTCGCCACGCCAGAGTCTAGGTGGAAGAGTCCGCGAGACGATCGAGGCGAAAAAAGTGAGAGAGAAAGAAAGAGGAAAACGCAGAGAGAAAAAATCTGCTCGTCCGGATGGCGCCTGTCCAGTGCATGCATTGAAAGATTAAAAAACTGCAACTGCATATGCGTACGAACGTCATTCACTATGAATATAGACACGCGTATGCGTTTGATGCCACGTATGTGGAGAATTCGAATCCGGAGTCTCTTTTGGTATGTAAACTTGAGGAATGCAAAGATGCAATTATTCGGTCTGCCGAAGGAATGCACTGGCTAAAAAGAAATTCCTCATGATTCGCTTCGGTTTCCGGACTATTTCGACTGAATTTACATTCGGAACGATAAAAATTCATGATTCTCAAGTTTGCATCGTTGGGATGCAACGAAATTCGTTTTAAATCTGAACAAAATAATTATTTCAATGGGGAATTTAATTACGATGATAAAATGATCGATTTTTGCCATTCGAAAAGCATATTGGCTCGAAAAATTTGGATGACATTGAAAATTGAACGAATCAACAATAAAATCAAATATTTTTCGTTGCATTCCAACGTTGCAAACTTCAGCATCATAAAAATTGACACTTTTATGTTTTTATGCATCTCTGAAAGAGAATTTGTCCGATCTTTTCATAGAGTTAACGAACGAAAATTGTGACGTTGGAGTTTGCATCGTTGAGATGCAACGAAATTCATTTATTTTGTAACAAAACTCTTGAAAAAAATGTACAATGTTATTAAAATGATAAAATGATCGATTTTTGCGACCCAGCAAGTATATAAACTCGAAAGATTTCGATGTTTTATAAAATTAAACAAATTATCAATAAAAATACAGATTTTTCGTTGCATTCCAACGTTGCAAACTTGAGCCTCGTATCAATAAATGCAATTGCAATTGCAAAACGTCAAAATCGACCATAAACACAAATTTCAAACTATCGTTCAGAGCGTCATCGAAAAATTTCGATGTTTTATAAAATTAAACAAATTATCAATAAAAATACATTTTTTTTCGTTGCATTCCAACGTTGCAAACTCGAGCCTCGTATCAATAAATGCAATTGCAATTGCAAAACGTCAAAATCGACCATAAACACAAATTTCAAACTATCGTTCAGAGCGTCATCGAAAAATTTCGATGTTTTATAAAATTAAACAAATTATCAATAAAAATACATATTTTTCGTTGCATTCCAACGTTGCAAACGTCAGCCTCATCGAAAATTGCAATAAAATGTTCAACAGTCGCTTGCAAATTTAGAGAGTACTTGAACGCGCTCCTACAACTTTTTTCAGGACTCGCATATTTCACTTTGCGCATAAATGGCAATTACGTGAGGTTTCCACTCTCGGCCAAGTTGGCAGCTCTCGCTATTTATCTGCTGCCTCAGTTTTGCCAGTTGAGTTCTTATCGCGCGACTGCTGAATAAAAAAGCAACTCGGACAGTTGCGCGGAGAGAACTCGCCGATTTAGTTCTTGTGAATATTTTCCACTTTCGATCTTTTTCTCGCATGCTCTTAAAATTTTGTTAATAATATTTCACACTCGATGACGAATATATTTGCCAACTCGTTTTTTTCGGACACTTTCCCAGATTCTCGGCGCCATATCGAATTATTTTATAGAGCAAATGTTGATATAAAGTCTGTTTTTTTTGCTCATTGAGGAAACTTAACAAATGGTGCTCGATAAGACCCACAAATGTGTCTGGCGCACAGACACTTTTGTTCGATACGACGCACTGACAAAGCTAAATTAAGACGTGTCAATCAATTATTATGTTGGAATACAATGAATACACGTTTTCATCGCTGGCGCCAACAGCATCATCACTTTTTTTAATGACTTTTCGAACTCTTGAATTTCGATAAAACAATCGTTTCATTTTCTACAGAATTTTTTTTCCAGATATCGATCGCGATTATATTTTAACAAATTCATTTGCTGAACGTCATTCGTTGTGAATTATTATTTCCGTTGATTCCCGAACGTATTTCGTCGACAAATATTTATTCAAAGGTCCTCAAAGTCAATCGATCGTCCCTAAAACTGTGTCCGCGCTCGTAAACTCCGAAATTCTCTTGTGCTTCTTGTCGATTTGTTTGCTCATCCGATTTCTCATTCTCATTTTTTGTCTACCCGCCGCGATGTTCTCGAGACTTCAAAGCTCACTTTGCAGGATTCTACCCAATAGATTTTTCGAAGGAATTCCGCTTTTACTTTCATTAATTCCGTTTGAAGCTTTTGGTGCTTCGTGTACATCTTGATGCAATGTATGAGAATAATTTCTTGAAGACGTTCATTCCATTTATACTCAAAAAGCTGAATATTTTCGCTCCGCTCCGCGTTTTCATCTTTCAACTTTCAATGCAACGAAATTCATTCATTTTGTGACAAAACTCTTGACAAAAATGTACTATTTTAATACAATGAATGAAATGATAAAACGATCGATTTTTGCGGCCCAACAAGAATACAAACTCGAAAGATTTCGATGTTTTATCAAATTAAACAAATTATCAATAAAACTCGAAATATTTCGAATAAAACTCGAAATATTTCGAATAAAACTCGAAATATTTTCGATTTTCGAATAAACTCGAAAGATTTCGATGTTTTATCAAATTAAACAAATTATCAATAAGACTCGAAATATTTCGAATAAAACTCGAAATATTTTCGATTTTCGAATAAACTAAACAAATCATCAATAAAACTCGAAATATTTCGATGTAAAACTCGAAAAATTTCGAATAAAACTTGAAATATTTTCGAATTTCGAATAAACTCGAAAGATTTCGATGTTTTATAAAATTAAACAAATTATCAATAAAACTCGAAATATTTCGATGTAAAACTCGAAATATTTCGAATAAAACTCGAAATATTTCGAATAAAACTCGAAATATTTTCGAATTTCGAATAAACTCGAAAGATTTCGATGTTTTATAAAATTAGACAAATTATCAATAAAACTCGAAATATTTCGATGTAAAACTCGAAATATTTCGAATAAATCTCGAAATATTTTCGATTTTCGAATAAACTCGAAAGATTTCGATGTTTTATCAAAATAAACAAATTATCAATAAAAATACATATTTTTGGTTGCATTCCAACGTTGCAAACTTCAGCCTCATCTCCATCGATCATGAAATATCATGAGAAAAGTAATGTTTGCTCGTTGAAAAGTTTCGAGTGGTGATTTTCATGGACAGAGGAAAATTCCGTTATTCTTGAGTGGGATTTACGCACATAACGAATCCTTCACATGAATCCTGTGACGCTTGATGTTTTCCCTCCATGTAAATGCTCTACATGTATAAAAATATGTGCAGCAGCAGGATAAATACTATAATACTGTGTAGTCGTACGGTAGTCTCTGTCAAAGGTATACGCAGAGAGGCCATTATTACTTTGCATTGCCAAGGGCAACGTGGGTTTATCGAGCGACTCCTTTGCCAAGTACCCAACCAACTCGACGCGCTCTCTCTCTCTCGGTTGCATTTCTTCTCGTGCACATGGCTAAGGCTCGCTCTTCGTTTCGGTACTTTCTGTGTGTTCGCGTTTCAAAAGTCTCTCTCGCTGCTGGTTAAAACGCCCGCATCGTCCTTCGTCCTCCCTTATTCCTTTCTAACTTGCCCCCTACACGCGGTTTTTCCTCACTCATTCTCCATGTTCGAGATATTTACGCGCGCAGCCATTCGCAAAACAGTTGGAAAATTAAGCTTTCAAGTTTCATAAGCCCTCGTCGATCTCTTCCTGCTCAATTATACACTGCGTTTTCAGGAAAATGTTCAAAAATCAGAGTAAATTAATCTCCAGAATTATTCGCTCGATTTTTATTTCAGTTCGATCCTAAAATTCGAGAATGTTTAATTATTTTTTAAATTATTATTTAATAATGGAACTGTCAGCAAAATTTACGATTGGAATGAACGATGCTGAAGTTTGCAACGTTGGAATGCATCGAAAAATATTGAATTTTATTGAAGATTCGTTCAATTTTCAATGTCATCCAAATTTCTGTAGCCGAAATGCTTTTTGAGTGGCAAAAATCGATCATTTTATCATCGTAATTACATTCTGCGTTTAATTAATTATTTTCACGAAAAATCATTAAGTATTTCGTTGCATTCCAACGATGCAAACTTCAGAGTCATTTGGAATGACTGGAATTTGGTTTTTGAACGAAATTTATGACGTTGAAGTTTGCATCGTTGGGATGCAACGAAATTCATTTATTTTGTAACAAAACTCTTAACAAAAATTTACAATGTTATTAAGTTATAAAACGACAGATTTTTGTGGCCCAGCAAGTATATAAACTCGAAAGATTTCGATGTTTTATAAAATTGAACCAATTATCAATAAAAATTCACATTTTTCGTTGCATTCCAACGTTGCAAACTTCAGTCTCATCCTAAAATTCGAGAATTTTTCTTGCGTTTTCGGTAGTGTTTCATTATTTTTGGATAATTCCAAAATTTTCGTAATTTTGACAAGATTTTTGATTTCGAATGGAACTGTCAGCAAAATTCACGATTAGAATGACTGAAATTCGGTTTTTCAACAAAATTTCCTCTTCAGTGATATTAACGCGGCTTTGAATACTTGATTCGGGATTCGTCGTTTGTCTAAGAAGATTGTTTGTCTCGATGGCTGAACGTAATCGAAGATACACACAATTAACTTGCCCCATGCTGGTGTCTGCTGCGATCGCGGAGACGCAGGGGAGGGAGCTAGCGACGAAGATAGAGAAGAGCAGAGGAAAATCTGAGGAGGGTGGAAAGCGCGGCAGAGTGATTGCTCGCTGGAGGAAAGTTGGACGTGACTCACGAGTTAACCATCACGGATAACGCAGCATCCTTATTTTCTTGAATCTCAAGGTGGTGTTGGACCAAAGAGAGGCAAAGACGGCGAGGGGAGCTTGACAAACAGAGAGACTCTCGAGTCTGCTACACGCACACCCAACGTGTGCCCAACTTTCGAGAAGTTTGTGAGTCAACGGGAATCGGTAGAGACGCGAGAGGACAATCAAGACGATTCATTTCCTGTCCATCTAAATCACCGTCCGCGCGTGTACACGTGTCCGTGTGTTTCTATTGCACCGTTGAGACTGTCCTCGTCTCATCCTTGCTCGAAGGTACAAAATCGTGCCAAATACAAGTCTCTGACTTTCCTGTAATGGATACCGCGCCGAAGCTCTTGTTTTGTAGCTTTCTCGTTAAAGAATGCAACCATTTATTGCAACTGCATTTTTTTTCCATTCCGTAGACTCGTATTTCTGCTGCTTTTACCAATTGAGCGCGTGGCATACTCAAATGCAATTTTTTCGCTGATGTGATCGAGTCTTCGGTCGTTTAATTCTGAAATTCAATGGACTGAGACATCGCGCATCGAAAAGTTTCGAAAAAACGTTGCCAAAGACTCGCGTCAAATGACACTGAAGTTCGCAACGTTGAAATGCAACGAAAAAAACTTTTCTATTAATTTTTTGTTTAATTTAAAAAAACCATGACAATTTTCGTACCGATTTTGTCATTCGTTCCTAAAGAATTAATGACTCTGAAGTTTGCATCGTTGGAATGCAACGAAATTCTTGTTTATATTTGGCAAAAATTATTATTTAAATGGAGAATGTAATTACGATTATAAAATGATCGATTTTTGCCACCCGAAAAGCATATCCGCTCGAAAAATTTGGTTGACATTGAAAATTGAACGAATAAAAAAAAAAATCATTTGGTTGACATTGAAAATTGAATGAATAAAAAAAAAACTTTTTTTCTCGAAAAAAGTCAATAAAATCAAATATTTTTCGTTGCATTCCAACGTTGCAAACTTCAGCATCATAGAGAATTATCGATTTATTGTCCGGACCGAATATTGGATCAGAATCTCAATTTAAAAGAAAGCGAAAAAAGAATTTCGTTGCGTTCCAACGATGCAAACTTCAACATCGTTCGGGTCAATGATTATCCTCAGGTTTGCGTACAAATTTTTCATGCGAGGGACCGAGACAAACGAAATGAGACGTTGCGAAGCAGGCGCGGGAGATAACGCCGGGGGGAATACTCACGGGGACGTAAATGGATAGAAAAGAAAAGGCACGTCTATTGCACCAGTGTACCACTGGTTGCATATATAGATATAGATAAAAAGAAGGGCATGTGCGAGAAAAGACGAGGATCGATCGAATCGGGGCGTTGCTGCGGTTAGAAAGTATAGAGAGCAACGCGAAAGAGGGTGCAAAGGGTGCAGTCCCCTCTACCGGAAGTTGATACTTAAATATACACATAAATACACCTTTCGCAACCTGCACTTGCATCTTTTTCGTATTCTCATAAGAAAAGGAAGGCCCGAAAAAGAGAAAACTTGAAATAACGTCGTCGTCGCCGCAGAATTGACACGAAACGTAACGATACAAAAAATTCGCTTTCACGCCGCAACGTCCTTGGTAATTATTCATATCGGAGCAGGACTTTGCGATAAATCCTCGAGGCAAAATCCTTTCGCCCGTTTGTATCGCGTTATTGGATTTTTTTCATGACACTGAAGTTCGCAACGTTGAGATGGAACGAAAAAAACACTTTTCTATTAATTTTTTGTTTATTTTCAAAAATCATGACAATTTTCGTACCGATTTTGTGTTTCGTTCCTAAATAATTATCGATTTATTGTCCAGACCGAATATCGAATCAGAATCTCAATTAAGAAGAAAGTGAAAAAAGAATTTCGTTGCATTCCAACGATGCAAACTTTAACATCCTTTTTTTCTGAATTCCTGAGAGAAAATCTGCTCGAATTTTCTGCCTTGGCGAACAGCAATAATATTGCCGCACGGTGATGCTGCGGAAATTGGGAAAAATACGATCTCGTAACCGTAAGGAATGGCGTATTAGGATTAAATCGTGAATCTGTTATCGATATCGGTTCAATATACATCGTACAGAACTGGCGTACACTTCAGACTCGGAATACTTGCATGGATGATGTATATACAAATATTGTATGGCGCTGGCTATGCAACGCAGCATTTAATCCCTTGGAATTGCCATCAGGTTTGCCTACCGGATCGCATTCATATATATATGCGACTTTAATGCATCCGATCTCATAGGGGAATGAAATATTCATGAGAATTTAGACCAAGTTAGCCTGCTCCTGGACCTGGAATTTTTTTATTGTATTCAATCACACGGAAAAAAAGAAACAGTAAATATTGCAGTATAAACTGCTTAAACAACAGGCCACCCACTTTATTTTACAGTCGAACAGACAATTTTCCTGTACGAACTGAGATTTTAACAGTTTCACTGGATCGTTTACAGTTCGTTACAGTTAATTCATCAACGTTTCCAGTAAAAGTGTTCAACTGTCAAAATTACATGAAATCACCGATTTTCATACTGTAACGCAGCTGCAATAGTTACAGCGTTACAGTAATGACTACAGAGCGATTTATTCAATTTTACAGTGTGCCACGGTATTTTCACTATTCTTTCCACAGTTGGTGACGTTATCACCAACACACATACACACAGACGTGTGTTTAACAGTGTTGAACTGTTAAAATTAACTTTGGACTGCACTGTAATTCGAGCCAATTTGGGCCCTATTTTTCAGTAAATATCGCTTTGCAATCGCTTCGAGTCCAATGCAAACTGTGTACCACTGTATTTTAAACTGTTTCTTTTTCTTTTCGTGCATTTTTGTCAAGTTGATGATTTTTTCTTGGTTGTCATTGGTGAAAGCTTTTTGCCAGAGGAGAAACTAGCACGAGGACTCGGCAAGGATCAATATGACGGGGTGGAACCCTCGAATTCCGTCATACGCACGTTGCATCGCAATTTTTCTTCGCCTGCCCTCTGCTGCTTTGAATAAATGCGCATATAGCACAGTTGCACGCGAGCTTTTACTATTTACAATGCAGCCCGTAGGGTGCAGTAAACGGAGCTGAATTTACATGCGTATCCGTAAAACATCCGCATGAATTTGATGAGAGGGCGATTTCGAAACAATCGGTTAATATGCGACTTGTCGTATTTCTTGCTCGAGTCCGAAATCAGGTTTTTGGCATCTGGTCATTAGAATTTGCTCTAATTTACTATTTCTAATTGACGGTTTTTATTTTTTACTCTCTTTCCTGGTTCGTGCACGAGGCTGTGGTAAAAATTATAGGAAAAGAGATAAATTCTTCTTATTTAATTACTCGCTATCATGCAGGACGCTGCGCCGCGTCATTCGATATTACATGAACATATCGAGGCGGTAACAGGACACTCGCTGCGTGTAACACGACGTGTTGCGCACAGTAGCAATCTCTCCTGTCCGCGTTGGATATCCACAGTTCGCGGTAAACTCACGCTTACGCCAGTTGTAATTTAAAGGCGTCTAGATTACGACACTGAAGTTTGCAACGTTGGAATTCAACGAAAAATACGATTTTCTATTCATTTTTTGTTAAATTTCAAAAACCAGGACAATTTTCACACCGATTTTGTGTCTGGATCCTAAAAAAAAATCGTTTCAGTGTCCTGGCGAAATAGTGAATCAAAATTCTCAATAAAAAACAGAATTTCGTTGCATTCCAACGATGCAAACTTCTGGCACGACACTGAAACGATTTTCTATTCATTTTGTGTTAAATTTCAAAAACCATGACAATTTTCATATCGATTTTGTGTCTGGATCCTAAAAATAGATCGTTTCTTCGTCCTGGCCAAATATTGAATCAAAATCGTCAATAAAAAAGTGAATTTCGTTGCATTCCAACGATGCAAACGTCACAGTGATAGGAAGGGATGCGAAAATTTGTGTGGCCATGCCTCGATGATTGTAATTGTTGAAATCTTTTTCGGTCAAGTTGATAAATTGTGTGTTATTGGTTGGTCGTAAAATGCGCATGGAAATAAACGGTTTTTTGACGTTTTGCCTGCTGAACGTGTGTTACGCAACCGAGACTCACTCTCCGCGCTCGTATAAATGTCAGCGAGCTCGTAGACTTGCGCTACAGAGACCGCGCGTACACACGACATGCAGAGGAAGAGAAAGAGACTATAAAACAGGGAGAACAAGCGGCCCCTCTTCTCTTACCTGCTGCTGCTGCTGCTGCTGCTGCTGGCACTCTGTTGGGCTCGTTGCATTATTAATCTAGCAAATCGATATTCCGGTCTATGCTTTTCTTTGTTTCAACCGTACGAAACCGCCGGCAGTCGAGCTCCCGAAATTAAAGGCTTTTTTTTAATTTTTATTCATCAATTACGAATCTTGATTCACTCCATATCAGATCGTGACAAAAAAAAAACGAATTTTCTTTAGAATGACAAAATTTATGATGCTGAAGTTTGCAACGTTGGAATGCAGCGAAAAATATTTGATTTCATTGATGATTCGTTCAATTTTTAATGTCATCCAAATTTTTCGAGTCGTTGTGCTTTTCGGACGGCAAAAATCGATTATTTTATCATCGCAATTACATTCTGCATTCGAATAATTATTTTTGTCAATAAAAAACGAATTTCGTTGCATTCCAACGATGCAAACTTCAGAGTCATCGAATTTTCTGGAGTTTGTTGAGACAAACTCCAAAAATAATTATTCGAATGCAGAATGTAATTGCGATGATAAAATAATCGATTTAATCGATCAAACTCTCTAGTTTGATGAGTTCGTGCCAGATATTTTGAACGTTTTGAGCGTTCGTTATGGGATTTTCTAGAAAATGGCAATTTTTGGAGTTATCCAAGTTGCACAAATCGTTTCGTATCTTCTCGAGTTGATCGCGCGCTCGTGGTTCGCGCGTTGAGAGCTTCTCGCTCGTCGATTCTTCTCAGCGCGCGGCTGTCTCGCATCGCTCATCATCTCGCGCGCGATACATCTTTCTCCCTCTCGCGATTTTATACCGGTAAACCGATTGGTCTCGCCTCCAAGGGGAATTTCCTCTCTCTCGCGAGCAACTCTCTATTGCGCGCATATCGCACGATTGTTCGCGGGCGTTTTTTGTTTCTTTTTGCGCGCGATCGAGCCCCGTGGCGGCCGCAACGGTAATTGCATCGGGAATCTCGTTTTTTCTCTCTCTCTGTAACACTTTATCTATGCTCGCTGCCCCTTAAAATCGTAATTAATCGGAAAAATTGAAAAATTTCGAGCCGCTTGGTAAAAGAAAAATTGGGCGAAAAGCAAATTTCTCACGTAGGAAATAAAAATCAAGATCGTTATCGAACGTTCGTTTATAAGCGCGCGACACTGAAAATTCAATTTTGTCAAAAAACGTCGATATTTTGTTGAATACAGCGAACTAAATATTTTGGGATAATTTCAAAATTTTCGTTATTTCGAAAATATTTTTCATTTGTAACGGAACTGTCAGCAAAATTCACGATTGGAATGACAAAAATTTACTTTCCGAAAAGATTTTCCAGAATGTTTTTTGCTGGAATGACAAAATTTTCGTAATTTTTCGAAAAAAAACGTTTAGTTTAACGAATCCAACAAAATTTCCATCTTTTTCAACGAAATTTCCTTCCCAGTGGACAAAACGTCTCAGGAATCTCAATGTCTTTGCTCGCGTATACCGCGAATGGAAGCAGAGTCGAGCGAGAGAAAATTACGTCGAGATAATTAGAAATCGTGATACGAGTCGACGAGGAGCGACGAAGCTACGCGAGAAGCTCGCGCATCGTTATGGCTATTTTATTGGCGTCGATCGCGAGGTCGCGATCGAACATATGTATATTTGCATTAAGATTCATCATTGTCTCTGATTGAGCAAACAATTCCAACGATAACTCAAACTTTTGCATGTGCACCGCGTCCTCTGGGACGAGAAAAGAAAAACGATCAAAAAAGTCATAAAATCATTAAAAATCAATAAAAAGTTCATTTTTTTGACAAAAATTTTTGTTACATAATTCAATTTTCCGTTTCCTCCCAAGAAACACATGGAGCTCTAATTACAAATAGAGCTCGGTGCAACGACGTTGCAGTTGCATGGAAATGCGTCGTTAATGGCGTGCCGCGCGGCTGCTTCATGAACGACGTTGTAAAACTTGTGAGAATGGACGAAACAACGTTGAATAGCGATAAAAAGGTCGAGAGAAGAGTCGCATGAAAGGGACACCGCGAATATAGCCGCGTGCGTGTACACTTTGGTCCGGGCGAGTAATCCAAACCGTGTAATAAAATATAACAGGATGGACGCGTGTCCGTGACGAGAGGATGCTCGCTCAAGGTGGCAATGAAAATGACGCTGCTCCAAAGAAATGCTGGAAAACTTGTTTCTGCATTTTGCCGGACTGGAAATACCGGTCGCGCCGTACAACATATTAAAGTGACAAAGTTTGCTTTACTTGATAAGATAATCGGGAGTTGCAATCTTGTACTCGATCCTCTAAAGATAACGCACGCAACGTGTCATACAAGCTGTTTTGAAAAGTCGCGATCAGCGAAAGAAAGTCCTAGAGAAAAAAAATGACTCTGAAGTTTGCAACGTTGAGATTCAACGAAAAACATTTTTTCTATCAATTATTTATTGAATTTTCAAAATCGTGGCCATTTTCCGACTAGATTGAGTTTTATTAGCGAAGATTTCGACTAGATTGAGTTTCATTAGCGAAGGCGTGGAATTTGCAAAGAGAAAATGAGGCGCGAAGCTTTATTTTGCGAAGAAATGCGCGCGACACACAACGGCGAGCGAAAAGCTTGTCAAACAGTTAAAAGAAAGAAAAGGTGGTTGAAAAAATATCGAACTCTATGACTCTGAAGTTTGCAACGTTGAGATTCAACGAAAAACATTTTTTCTATATCGATTAGTTATTCAATTTTGAAAATCGTGGCAATTTTTTGAGTCGATTGAGTTTTTTGGTCGCAAGAGAGAATCGTTTTATTGGCCGGAGCAAATATTCAATAATAATTATTGGCTCTGCTGAAGAAATAACAGAATTTCGTTGCATTCCAACGATGCAAACTTCAGCATCATGAAAACAATTAGTTTATTACGAATTTCGAAAAAAATATCATTTTTTTTTCAATCTGATTTTTTTTCCATCACTCTTAGAGCTCGGGAGAAGTTTCAGAGCAAACGTGAACAGGATCCGTTCTCGATGATGTCATCCACGTGATTATTTATGTTTCAGTCCCTCACGGGCATATCTGACGGGCTTTAATTAGTTAATTATCGAGCCAATCGTCGGATTATCGTGGAAAGAAGGGAATGCAAAAAAAATGACAAAAATTTTGTCACCGCAGCGAGAAACATTCTGGAAAGTCTCTTCGGAGAGTAAATTTTTGTCATTCCAATCGTAAATATTGTTAAAATGACGAAAATTCAATTTCCAGTGTAGAGTGAATGAGAATTGATGGGCAAATCGTAAATATCGAGGACTTTGTAGCCAAAACC
Source organism: Diadegma fenestrale (assembly GCA_037043255.1). Taxonomy (NCBI): domain Eukaryota; kingdom Metazoa; phylum Arthropoda; class Insecta; order Hymenoptera; family Ichneumonidae; genus Diadegma; species Diadegma fenestrale. The sequence goes on along the minus strand of CM073309.1, from coordinate 34,777,087 downwards.
ATTAAAAGCCACTTATTCAATTCCGATACAGAGTTTTTCTGTACTTTATCGCGCGCTTTCAATTTCCGAAGTTATTTCGGATCGTCGAAACTTTTTTCAGATACATGTAAAAAACATGAGCGTCAACGCGCGCGTTTCGTTTTGTAATCCGGTAGAGCAGTGTGTGAAATGCGGGCCAATCACCCACACACGAGTTACTTCCTTGTTTGAGAACATCGGCCCACACTTCCAGGTCGACTATATACACATTCTGTATATAAATACCCTCGGAAAAAGGGAAGGGGCATGGGAGGACCAAACTTTCTACCCACCGAAACTTTTCAAGATACTTACGCGTCTCGAGACGAAAGATTCAAAGCCATCCTACGTATTTACAGTTTATAATAAATGTATAAACGTACGTGAGCATATTCTACGAAACTTTGACCGCCGATCATCTCGTATTGAGACTGCTGCAGCTTCCCAAGTTGTCAGCGAGTCTATTTCGCCAAATTTTACAGTTTTCGGAAACTTTTGATTCTACTGAAATTTCAAACATTCCGTTGACGTATTTTCCACGCGCGATTGAGTGAAATTCGAGCCAGACAAGCGGGCAAAAATATTCGCTCAATTTTCGCTGGAAATATCAAAGTTTAGAATTTTTTTTTCAATGACAGCAATTAAAACAATTATTTCTCGTTTCTTCGACCTCATTATCACTGCCAAGAGTTTTGCACGCTCGACTACGAACAACAGAAACAAATTTTCCAGCGGATCACGCCGCTAGTTCTTGAGTCAGCGAGTCTGTTGGAGCTCGTCCGTGTCGTCGCTATAAACTAACTCGCTCGTCGTTTGCGTTATAAAAATATCCATTTTTCACAGCACTCGTCGAGGCTGCTATACAATACGAATAAATCACTCGTTTTTTGAAAAAACTTTTCCTGTTCGAGCTCGCGTTTGGAATATTCGATCTCGAGGCTCTGAAACTTTCAAGTTTTTCTCTAAATTCGGGGAAAATTAATTATCAATGATGCTGAAGGCTGCAACGTTGGAATGCAACGAAAAATATTTGATTTTATTGATGATTCGTTCGATTTTCAATGGCAACCAAATTTTTCGAGCCGACATGCTTTTCGGGTGGCAAAAATCGATCATTTTACCATCGTAATTGGATTCTGCATTCGAATAATTATTTTTGTCCAGGATAAAAATGAATTTCGTTGCATTCCAACGATGCAAACTTCAGAGTCATAAATTATCAGTAAATCAAATGAATTTTCTGCCAGTTCAGTGAGTTCGGGGCATTCGGAATGTCTAATGGGTGATCAATAGGCCCGATCGCACTTTCCAAGTAAAGTTGGATAAAGATACCCCGATCAATTTCCTCCCGGCATTTAACCGTAATTTCCGTTTCCTTCCTGCTGCCGCGTTCGCTGCGAGTCCCATTCCGCGCAGATACCATGAGAGATAGACTCAACAAGAAGAGTCTCTATCAGTGAGACGGTTCGATATTATCAGATTTTGTTTTCTGCTGCAGTTTTTTTTTTTTTATTGATCAAGTTAGCAACACGCGGTTTCCGCGGTTCGGTGGCGTAATTGAAATTTTATCGGTTCATCGATACAGCTGAAAAGCGTTTCCGCGGAAATTCAGACGCGCGTTTTGCAGAAACACTTTTTCAGCTGGGAATGTTGAGATCGATGTGCGGTGGCGGAGAATGGATTGAAGGAAAGTTCATAACACGATGATGGTGAAGTTTGCATCGTTGGAATGCAACTAAATTCCGTTTTTTCTTGAGCAGATCTCGAGATTCTCATTAAATATTTCATCAGGACAATAAAACGATATTTTTTTAGGATCACAACCCAAAATCGCTAGGAAATTCGTCATGGTTTTTGAAATTCAACGGAAAATTAATAGAGCAACTATTTTTCGTTGCAGCCCAACGTTGCAAACTTCAGCATGACTCTGAAGTTTGCAACGTTGAGATCCAACGAAAATTATTTTTTCTATTGATTAGTTATTGAATTTTGAGAGTCGTGGCAATTTTTTGAGTCGATTGAGGTTTTTGGTCGCAAGAGAGAATCGTTTTATTGGCCGGACCAAATATTCAATCATAATTATTGGCTCTGCTGAAGAAATAACAGAATTTCGTTGCTTTCCAACGATTCAAACTCCAGGATCATGATACGTTCGATCAAACGTTTTTTTTTTACGAAAAATCACAAAAATGTTGTCATTGCAGCAAGAAATGATCGAGAAATTAGTCAAATCGTAAATTTTGCCAGGAGTTCCGTTAGAAATGAAAAACATTATTCAAAAATATCATGACGCTGAAGTTTGCAACGTTGGACTGCAACGAAAAATACTTGCTCTATAAATTTTTCATTGAATTTCAAAAACCATGACGATTTTCGTAGCGATTTTGGGTTTTGATGCTAAAAAAATATCGTTTTATTGTCCTGATCGAATATTTAATGAGAATCTCGAGATCTGCTAAAGAGAAAACGGAATTTCGTTGCATTCGAACGATGCAAACTTCAGCATCGTACTTCAGCGTCATAACACGTTCGTGTTGGTGTAAGTCAAGTAGCGGAGTCATTAAAAGCGTAAGAGAGCAGTTTGTTGGACAAACTGCGATACGATGCGGAGAATGAGGCTCGTTCGCTTTCAAGATGTGTTAACACGGATACAGCGGAGACGATATGTATTGTGAAATATCAACGCGGACATTGTTCCGTTGTGTTCGACACGAAGCAGCAGACTCACCTGCGATGCGCGGTGTCTCATCAAGGGGTGCCCTCGGCCTGCTCCCTTGGTCGTACTACTCTGCTTTGCCGAGCTGCCACTCGACACCAGACTCACCTGGGTCGACAGGTTTCGTGCTCATTCGTTCCTACCACACCACATCCTCCCTTCCCCCTGCTGCTGTACCGCGACTATACTTGCTTCATGCATTGCGCTCGTGCCTGCACTTAAAGACCTTTCCACTAATGTAACCCCCGCTGCACCACCATCACCAGCAACATGTTTACACTTGCTGGTCGTGTACGAGTGCCGACGACGACAACGATGCGTACATCTATTTTGTAGCTCTCGTAAATGCACTCCACTCATCGTAGCATGACTCGAATTATTCGCTCGAGCGAATTCACCAAACTCGGGCAGGTTCATTAACGCGAACTTGACTTTTCTCCCTACACACGTATATTTATGCATCGAAGGATAAATTCACTGTGTGTGAGTTTGTGTGCGACGGAAATGGGTCCTGCTGGACGGAACTCGAATATTCTTGTGCAAAAGCAGAAACAGTCGAGTCCCGGTCGCGGTGAGCCATTCAAATAATATCAAATGTTTCTCCGCCCTCGTTATTTATTTCGAGATCAAGTGCTGAATGGATTTTTATTCGAAGTTGTTGTTGTTTTTTTTTTTTTGGTGCTCTAGTCGCACGAGGACTCTGGCCTGCAGTTATGTCGAGTTTTAAGTGGCGAACCACTCGCCGCACTTATTTTCTAGCATTAAATCACGAGTGCCGCCGCCACTCGTTATTCCGGCCAAATTCTAGTGGCTTTTCATTCTCGTTATTCACGTACGCGAGCTCAATGGATTTCTATTCCATCTTTATTGCCATTTTTTAGGCTGGATCCAATGAATCGTGGCGAGGCGGAGAAAAAAACGGAACTGCAAAAAGTCAGACATAAAAAAAAGAATCAATAGCGAAAAAATTAGATGGCGCTGAAGTTTGCAACGTTGAGATTCAACGAAAAACATTTTTTCCATTATTTATTGAATTTTGGAAATCGTGGCAATTATTTGAGTCGATTGAGTTTTTTGGTCGCAAGAGAGAATCGTTTTATTGGCCACACCAAATATTCAATAATTATTATTGGCTCTGCTGAAGAAATAACAGATTTTCGTTGCATTCCAACGATACAAACTTCAGGATCATGATACGTTCGATCAAACGTTTTTATTTTTCCGAAGAATCACAAAAATGTTGTCATTGCAGCAAGAAATGATCGAGAAATTAGTCAAATCGTAAATTTTGCCGGGAGTTCCGTTAGAAATGAAAAACATTATTCAAAAATATCATGACGCTGAAGTTTGCAACATTGGGCTGCAATGAAAAATACTTGCTCTATGAATTTTTCGTTGAATTTCAAAAACCATGACGATTTTCGTAGCGATTTTGGGTTTTGATGCTAAAAAAATATCGTTTTATTGTCCTGATCGAATATTTAATGAGAATCTCGCGATCGGCTAAAGAAAAAACGGAATTTCGTTGCATTCCAACGATGCAAACTTCAGCATTGTAAAATTAGTCTCGACGCCAAAAGTATTGAAAACGTCACGTCATTCCTTTACATTTGACTTTATTTTTTATTTCATTTTTTCCCCATAATTAGTTTGACTCGGTGTGAATGATTTTTCTACAATAAATTGTTGTTGCTTTGTTTACAGGCGTCGAGGAGTAACGAGCCAAGAGTCGCGAAGGAGGGTTCACGAAAAAAGCTTCCGATTTGGCAAAGTGTGTGTGAATTCGCGAAAGAAGTGGAGGAGAAGGAAAAAGCGTTGAAATGAAGAGGTTCGAGGATGACGGAGCTGATGACAGCGACAACGAAACGGATCCGGAGCAGCTTCTTAACGAGTGGCTCGGCGAGCTCGACAGTCTCACAGTGGTAAGTCGATTAAAATATCTTTTTGCTCATTCTCTCAAGAGTCTCCACCGCACTCTTTTTTCTCATATTCCATCTGACAAAAATCTGCGAATCTCGTTGAGTTCGGAGACTAAAACATTGACCCATTTGTTGCACGGACCAAATACGAAAACGCACTTGCAAAAAAGTTCATTTAATCCATTAAAAACTTCATTCACCGAAAAATTCATTAATCAGGGCAAAAAAAACAGCGACAGTTGAAATTTGCCATGTGTTTTACAGTTTCTTCCTTTTTTTCACATCTCCCGATGCTATTTCGATTTGGAAACGGCCCACAAAGGCATTGGCTCGAAATAAAGTGTGTGGGAATCGTTGCGGAGTTTGTCAGTGACGACTCTGAAGCTTGCAACGTTGAGATTCACCGAAAAACATTTTTTCTATTGATTATTTATTAAATTTTGAAAATCGTGGCAATTTTTCGAGTCGATTGAGTTTTTTGGTCGCAAGAGAGCGTTTTACTGGCCGAAGCAAATATTGAATAATAATTATTGGCTCTGCTGAAGAAATAACAGAATTTCGTTGCATTCCAACGATGCAAACTTCAGCGTCATAATCGATTTATGCGATTTACGATAATTTCGATAGAAAACCGTTTGGTCGGAAAATCAACCATGAAAATATATGAAGCACGCCGACAATTTGCAGCATATTCATAGACACAAACATTCTGTAGCACGTCCATGCAGCAGCAGTTAATCTGGCGTTCCTTTTACCCAGCAATTGGTGTCAATTGATGCGCGCACGCGGTACAAATAATCAGCTCGCTCACATGTCACACGATCCGAGTTCTACTCGACGATTCTTAGATTTCTTCCGACTTTTATCTTTTTTCCAAGATTCTTTGGCACTAAATTGCTTTCTTTGAAAATCATTTTTCTCCTGGAAAACGTTTCGAAGAATTAAATCATTAATTAAAATTTTCAAATGCAAATTCCATTGCTGTCCGGATCGAACGATTTTGAAGTTTGCAACGTTGGAATGCAACGAAAAATATTGAATTTTGTTGAAGATTCGTTCAATTTTCAATGTCATCCAAATTTTTCGAGCCGATATGCTTTTCGAATGGCAAAAATCGATCATTTTATCATCGTAATTACATTCTGCATTTGAATAATTATTTTTGTCGAAGAGAAAAATGAATTTCGTTGCATTCCAACGATGCAAACTTCAGAGTCATCCGAATCGACATATTTTTAATTTTCTCTCGAAGCGCTTTAAAAACATTCCAACGCCCGTGAAGTAGTTTATGAACGAGTTATTGAATTTTGCAATTACAAAGTGAACGTACCGGAGTAATATTAGAAAAAAAGAAGGTTTTCCACGTAGTTATGTGCAATCGGCAAATTGGTAACGACAAAGGAGTGGCAAAGGTGGTTCCGACGAATGAGCATTCCTATGAAAGCACCTATCATGGCTGCATGCTCTTCCGATGTATTGGTAGATCGAGAGCGATCACAGACGAGTGCGTATTGCCCAACATGATTACATTTGTATGATACACAACCATACATCTGCATTTATTATAAATATATGGCACTGAAGTTTGCAACGTTGAGATGCAACGAAGAATGCATTTTTCAATTAATCGTTTGTTTCAATAACAAGAACCATGACAATTTTCATGCTGATTTCGTCTTTGGATCCTGGAAAAAATCGTTTTATTGTCCTAACAAAATATTGAATGAGAATCTTGAGCTTTTGCTCAAGGAAAAACCGAATTTCGTTGCATTCCAACGATGCAACGAAAAATATTTGAATTTATTGATAATTCGTTCAATTTTCAATGTCATTCAAATTTTTCGAGCCGATATGCTTTTCGGGTGGCAAAAATCGATCATTTTATCGTCGCAATTACATTCTGGGCTTGAATAATTATTTTTGTCAAAGATAAAAAAGAATTTCGTTGCATTTCAACGATGCAAACTTCAGTCATTTATAAATATGGATAATGCACAGGTTATTAGAGATTTAAAGTTTTCATCGATTGAACCCTCCAGAGTATGAATTTTCGATTATTCTTTGAAAATATTGAGTTTTTGTGCATAATTGATGATGCTGAATTTTGCAATGTTGGAATGCATCGAAAAATGTTGAATTTTATTGAAGATTCGTTCAATTCTCAATGTTATCCAAATGTTTCGGGCCGATATGCTTTTCGAATGGTAAAAATGAATCATTTTATCATCGTAATTACATTCTGCATTTGAGTCATTAATTTTGTGAAAGATAAAAATGAATTTCGTTGCATTCCAACGATGCAAACTTCAGGGTCATCATGATTGAGCATATTTTAAAGGATAGACATTCCCGATTCGGAGATTAGGACGATGCTGAAGTTTGCATCGTTGGAATGCAACGAAATTCGGTTTTTTCTTGAGCAGAGCTCGTGATTCTTATTCAACACATTGTTAGGACAACGGAACGATTTTTTTTAGGAAAATTCGTATGGTTTTTGTTATTGGAACAAAAAATTAATAGAAAAGCGCATTTTTCGTTGCACCTCAACGTTGCAAACTTCAGTGCCATGTGATTAGGTCATGTCATGGATCAGACATTGAGGTGAGCAGAACATTCGTGTAGGTTTCACAGCTGTCGTCCGCGACGTCGTGCGTTTGATCTATCGCACGTACAAAGATCCATGCAGTACACATGGGCGACAGGGAATTCCTGCATGTCCTTATTTCCATATTCTGCTCTGCCGGTATGAAACGCGAAGTGAGGATTATTGCACGGGGCACAGCTAGGGAGACTCATCGAATAATAACGCGTCATCGAGCTTGAACGGATATCCAACAATCGTAATTTATAATTCTCACGGATCTCCGGTTTCATGCAATTCCGAAATTTTTTTTGGTCCTGCAATATTACCGCGAACAATGCGGCCGATTTAATCGAGAAGCACCGCAAATACACGTATGCACGTTTGGACGTATCATGCTCATTGGGCATTTTCTCGTTGAACAATGCAGACAGAACAGGAAACCGGTGATTCCCGTCGGTATGGACGTGGCCCAAACGATCGCGATTGAAACTTTGCTCGTTCCCTCACGATCGCACAGAAATGCCAACATGAATCTATATATTTTGTTGCTCTCCGCATAGTTACCGGAGCGTTTCTAACGCCTACGTAAGTATCGATCTGAGCTCGAGTCTGAATTACCGGAGCCTGCAGCTTCCGGTCATTTCATTGACACACAGAAACCGCTTTCTCACCAGCGAGAAAATGCATCTTGTGCAACCGGCCAGATTACGAGTAGGAGGCGTTTAGCAATCTGTATCTCATAAAATTCGCTTATGAAATCACATCGAAAGGAGAAATTCATTATTTTTCCAATTTTTCCAGCGCTATTACATTTACAAGTCAATTGGAATGAAGCTGAAGTTGGCAACGTTGCAATCCAACGAAAAATATTTCGTTTCATCCATGATTTGTGTAATTTTCAAAATTATCTAAATTTTTCGAGCCCACATACTTTTTGAGTCGCAAAAATCGATCGTTTCAACCTCGTAATTACATTCCGCATTTAAATAATGAGTTTCGTCGCAGAAAAAATTGATTTCGTTGCATTCCAACGATGCAAACTTCAACGTCATCAATTGGACGTGAAAATTAGTGGGATTTATGTGCACGAAGATAAAAACGTGATTTTGTATTGATGGGTTGAGGCGAGAAAGAGAAAAAGTGAATTTGGATGCCCGTGAACTCGGGTGGCTAAATTGGAAGGTTCATCGCGGGCTTATATACGCGAAAGAGCCCTTGCACTTGGACTTGGTACGCTCGCGCCCGCGGAGGTCGGTCAAGGCGGCACTGCAGATCGATAACCTGGCAACGCGGAACGGATAACGCTCCCGACGCTATTCTACGTTTATATAACTATAGGCCATTTATGTATATGTAATATGGATCCGAGTCTATATGTGCGCAGGTATATAGGCAGGTTCAATGGATATAGATAATGCTGGGACTGTTGCTACTGGTCGCTGACCTCTCTCCCGCAACTTACCGCTCGCGAGTCTCTATTCGCGCTTCGCCACACTGCTACATATTCCAGAGGCCGTAGCATTTGAATCTCATATACTAAATATATCGCACCACCTTTTGTCTAGCGATTGCCTCAAATCTTGATGGCATCGAATGGGGCAGGCTGCACAAAGTGGCGGAGCTTTCGTCTCCGAGACTTTTCTACTTTGTCAGAAAACGTTGATATTTTACGATGCTGAAGTTTGCATCGTTGGAATGCAACGAAATTCCGTTTTTTCTTTAGCAGATCTCGAGATTCTCATTAAATATTCGATCAGGACAATAAAACGATATTTTTTTAGCATCAAAACCCAAAATCGCTACGAAAATCGTCATGGTTTTTGAAATTCAACGAAAAATTCATAGAGCAAGTATTTTTCGTTGCAGCCCAAACGTTGCAAACTTCAGCGTCATGATATTTTTGAATAATGTTTTTCATTTCTAACGGAACTCCCGGCAAAATTTACGATTTGACTAATTTCTCGATCATTTCTTGCTGCAATGACAACATTTTTGTGATTTTTCGTAAAAAAAAAAACGTTTGATCGAACGTATCATGATCCTGAAGTTTGCATCGTTGGAATGCAACGAAATTCTGTTATTTCTTCAGCAGAGCCAATAATTATTATTGAATATTTGGTCTGGCCAATAAAACGATTCTCTCTTGCGACCAAAAAACTCAATCGACTCAAAAAATTGCCACGGTTTTCAAAATTCAATAAATGATCAATAGAAAAAATGTTTTTCGTTGGATCTCAACGTTGCAAACTTCAGAGTCATTCGATCTTTCCCAACACAGTTTTTGGTTCATTATAGAATAAGTTTGACGTGATTTCTATATCGCAGTTGGCGACGTATTTTTTTTCTTTTCCTCATATGTCGCGAAACGTTTGTGCTCGCATTTAACCTGTCGCTGTCTGTTGTGTTTGCACAGTTTAAACATACGTGTATTCATATATAGTTGGAGTGTTTTGCGCGAGTGTTGGTAAGACGATGAATAGTGTGCGTGCTCGAGCACCCGTGAGATTAACAAAGTCTGGTGCTGAGTTGCGTAACTCTCGACGCCTTCTTGCCTTCCCCGAATGCAAACGCAAAATTTATTTGCACTTGGCTCTCCGACGACCACGAGCAGAGAGCCCCGAGGGAACCGCAGCGAGGCATCGCGCCACGCAACACGTGAGATGGCTTATTCCTATGTCTATATGTATCTTTATCTTTCCTTTCTCGCTGATGACTCCAGCGAGTGCCAGTCCTCCTGGAATCTCTTTCTAGACAGCCAGAACCTAACTAACGCGCTGATACCGAATCCCCGTTGTAACACGAGATGAACATCCGAGACCCGAGTTTATACGCGCGTTTATATTGCACTTTCCTGCTCCTTCATGCACTCGATTCACCACGCACGCTTTTCTCTGCCCAGCAGTCTATTTAATGCTCTTTCTTTGTTGGACGATAACGAAAAGTTACCCAAAGCGGAGATATCGATTCCACAATGCTGAAGTTTGCAACGTTGAAATGCATCGAAAAATATTGAATTTTATTGAAAATTCGTTCAATTTCCAATGTCATCCAAATTTTTCTAGCCGAAATGCTTTTCGAATGGCAAAAATCGATCATTTTATCATCCTAATTACAATCTGCATTTGTAAATTATTTTTGTCAAAGATAAAAATGAATTTCGTTGCATCCCAACGATGCAAACTTCGGAGTCGTATTGATTCGTTAATTCTTTCGTCTTAAATAAATCATCGATGGCACATCAGAAACCTCAGAGCCGAAAAAAACAAGATTTAGGATATTTTTGTAGATTGTCTATTTGGGTTTTGTCATGGACCATTTTTCCAGCTTCTCCGCGGCGTTGAGCGGATTAACGAATTCCTGATGATTAAACAAGGAAATATAAATACCATCGAGATTTTCGTGTCGATCCATTTCTCTCCTACCAAAAGAGTCTCTTGTCTCAACAAAAGCAATCAATTTTCAAGGTTTTTTTTTCATTCCAGTTATTTACGTTTGTTTTTAAAAACTGCATGAATAATGTCGTGAAGGTTTCAAGGTTCCTCTTTGAAGCTGTGACATCATCATGCAAATGACTCGAAATATCGCTATAGTGGCGTCATAGTGAAAACTAAGGTCGACAAAAGTACAATATCCCGTGAATTTAGATTCACCATGATGCTGAAGTTTGCAACGTTGGAATGCAACGAAAAATATTTGATTTTATTGATGATTCGTTCAACTTTCAATGTCATCCAAATTTTTCGAGCTCGATATGCTTTTCGGACGGCAAAAATCGATTATTTTATCATCGTAATTACATTCTCCATTTAAATAATTATTTTTGCCAAATATGAAAAAGAATTTCTTGCATTCCAACGATCCAAACTTCAGAGTCATGATTCACCTGCTCATAGGACTCGAAGTTCTTCTGGAAATCTTCCCTGGTCCCGTACGGTCCATATGCAACCTTTGAATTTCCTCTCGATGGTAAGGTCTGCGCAAACGGTTCTGATGTATCGTCAGGCAAACACGATTGCTACGAGGTTTACCTTCGCAGCTGCGGGAAAAAACGGGGAAGCAGATTTCTGCGTCCCCGGCGGTCGGTAATTCAGTCGTCGGCGCGGGAAAATTCATGTAGTGCAGGAAATTTTCGTGATGGGAATTATGGCGCTGTTCATAAAATGGTTTAAAAGTTTCGTAACAATTTTCAGATTTATTAGGAAAAACGATCGATGGAAATGACATGACTCTGAATTCTGCAACGTTGAGATTCAACGAAAAACATTTTTTCTATTGATTTTTTATTGAATTTTGAAAGTCGTGGCAATTTTTCGAGTCGATTGAGTTTTTGGTCGCAAGAGAGAATCGTTTTATTGGCCGGACCAAATATTCAATAATAATTATTGGCTCTGCTAAAGAAATAACTGAATTTCGTTGCATCCCAACGATGCAAACTTCAGGATCGATGGAAATTTTTGAAATTAGTCTCAGTGGCGCACGCAGTTCTCGACCGAAATGATGTGGCGATGCGAGAAGAAAAGTTGAGGGTACGCGAGCTGTTTCCGGTCGTGAGATTATTATGCGGGCCTCGTTATATCCGCTCCCGCGCGAACGAACCAACCGCAACACGTGACAGCAGCAGGACAGATTTTTTCTCTGCACATCAGCTCAATTGAGACTTTTCTTTGTTCTCCAATCATGATAAATGTCCGTCCTACGAATGAATAAACTGGGTCCGGGACATTTTCAGATCGATGGATTCGGGAACATAAAATTCAATTAAAAACAGACACGAATTGATTAATTAATTCAAAAGCAGTGAATAAATTTCCTCTGGCATGGAGAAGTGAATTTTAAAACATTTACGTGTCACACACGTGTCAATAAAAAACGTAAATATTTCGTTATTCTCCACGTCGCTTCATATCAATTACAAACGGAAGAAAATAAACGTGAAGAGGCCTCGCGAGTATTCGCGTGCCAACACTCGTTAGATCCAATTTGCACGCTGACCACACAAAAGAAAACTATTCACGACGTACACCGGAACTTGGCCCAATATTCATCTCCACCTTTTTTTTTATCGGAACCAATAATTCCATCAACATTTGCACACACACACACATTTGTGACGACACTGAAGTTCCCAACGTTGGTGTGCAACGAAAAATACATTTTCTCTTCATTTTTCGTTCAGTTTACAAAAAAAATGACAATTTTCGTATGAATTTTGTGTTTCAAGCTCAAAAAACGCTCGTTTCATTGTCCTGGTTAAATATTGGATAAGAATCGTGATCTCTGCTCAAGAAAAAACAGAATTTCGTTGCATTCGAACGATGCAAACTTCGACATCGTTATTTTTGTTGAAATGGGTGAAAACCGAATCGACTTAGAAATGACGTTAAAGTTTGCATCGTTGGAATGCAACGAAACTTTTTTTTCTGTGGCGAAACTCATTATTTAAATGCAGAATGCAATTACGAGGTTAAAACGATCGATTTTGCGACCCAAAAAGTATGTGGGCTCGAAAAATATAGATAATTTTGAAAATTACACAAATCATAAATGAAACGAAATATTTTTTGATTTTAGGGCTTGAAACAATTGAGAAAATATTAACGTTTTCTGAGAAAATTCCATTTTCAGTGTGTAGCGATAATGCAATTCGATATTGACTTCAATAATTGACTTGACCCAACTTTGACTGCAAATTGGAGTTCGAAAAACTCAATGGCGACGACAAATAGCCATGATTTTCAAAATTCAATAAATAATCGATAGAAACAATATTTTTCGTTGAATATCAACATCGCAAACTTTGGAGACGTGATTAAAAAAAAAAAAAAAACTCTTCATGACTCGTTTTCTCGATTTTTCATGGTCGGAACTTTTTCGATTAGCATAAAATTTGGTCAGACGATTATAGAAGCAGCACGTGCGATCGGCCGGATACAAATTTTCTATACACGTCGTAGTTGGATCGAGCTACAGCAAATACAAGCTGCGAAGGCTTGAGCCTCGCTGGCTCTGGTGAAACGAAGAATAGAGCTTGTTCTTTTATATAGAAAGAAGAAGATGGGCCTGGCTGTTTGGTGCTGCGGAACTTTGGAAACTCGAGCAGTCTCGTAGAACAAAAAAACAAGAAAGGAGAGGTCTGGAGTTGAGATGGAAAGACGAGAAAGAGCGAAGGAGCCTCGAGGCTCTCTTGCTTCCGATGCAAACACGTGCCCGCGCGCTTCGTTGGTTTGGGAACAGCTGCACACAATTTTTCCCCCCGCACACAGTGTCCCAAACCCAATGTATCGTCGATGGGTATTATTTTTTCTGGTCTCTCGCTGTTATAGATGGCCGGCTAGCGTAAAGCGATACCCATTGCGCTTCCGCGTCAAGATATCGCGAGAACCCATCGATATTCTTCCCGCGCGATTACGTTAAGCCTCTGATCCCTTTTTTTTTTTTTTTACATCGACACCCCAATCGCGGATGATCCGATATGTTTCGCCAAGTTTATTCCAGTAGCGCCAAAACCAACTTTTGCAGATGTCTACGAGTCCTGATAAGGAAATTCCTGTTTTTTATGACTCTGAAGTTTGCATCGTTGGAATGCAGCGAAATTCATTTTTATATTTGACAAAAATAATTATCCAAATGCAGAATGTAATGAGGATGATAAAATGATCGATTTTTGCCATTCGAAAAGCATATCGGCTCGAAAAATTTGAATGACATTGAAAATTGAACGAATCTTCAGTAAAATTAAATATTTTTCGATGCATTCCAACGTTGCAAACTTCAGCATCATTTTTTTTTTGGAAATGACGTAAAACGGAGAGAAAATTTTGTTGGACACGTTCGACTAGAAGTTTTTTTTCGAAAAATCACACAAATTTCGTCATTCCAGCGAGAAATATTCTAGAAAGTGTCTTCGAAAGTAAAATTTTGTCATTCCAATCGTAAATTTAGCTGACAGTTGCGTTAGGAATGACAAATTTTGTCAAAATGATAGGGGTAGAGTGATCGAATCGAATATTGAAATTCGATTCGATTTTCGAATCGAATATTCGTTGATTTTTCGAGTATTCGATAAATTTCCGAAAAATAGCGGATTTTCGCAAATCCTTTCAAGATTTTTTTCCAAATATTTTCGAAAAAAAATCGAACCTCCAAAAGAAAATCGAATACTCGAAAAAATATCACATTTTCAAAAATATCGAATATTCGGTTTGAAATTCGAATTAAACAATTTTATTTGATTCGATGCCGAATATTTCAAGTTTTCAAATATTCGCACGACCCTACAAAATGACGAAAATTTCGAAATTTTATCCAAAAACATTTAATTTTGACGAAATTTCCGTTCCCATCCATTTATGGAATCGAGAAATTTCTCGGGCTTTTGATTCGGAGACAAGTGTCATTGATGAGGGTACGCGGTTGATCCTGCTCGATGAAACACGCATCGTCCAGATCAGCGACGCATTTCCACCTACCATCTGTTGCTGATCCCACTTCTGGACCAATTCCATCCCCATAAAGACACGTTTATAAAGCTTGATCGTGCTCGTTTCCTGGATCTTTTTCGGGGAAGCATAAAATGTACGAATTGCCTCGCACTGTCTCCCTGGCTCGCCCAGCCTACTCATAATTTAACTACCAGCAAAAGTTCCGTAACAAAAACGCCCTTCAAACGCCTGCACCTGTGAGTTGAATCTTTTCAGCGCGCCCAAGGCTGCCGAATCATTAAAAAGTGCTCATTCACTCCCGCAACTCTTTTTTTTCAATTTCCTCCTCTCATTTTCGTCCTCCAACTGTTTTTCAAACTCCATTTTGTCTAAATGGATTTTTGATGGATACGTCATCGATATTTTGTTGGATACGTCCAACTAAACGTTTTTT
This sequence comes from Diadegma fenestrale, assembly GCA_037043255.1. Taxonomy (NCBI): domain Eukaryota; kingdom Metazoa; phylum Arthropoda; class Insecta; order Hymenoptera; family Ichneumonidae; genus Diadegma; species Diadegma fenestrale. The sequence goes on along the minus strand of CM073309.1, from coordinate 34,761,975 downwards.
CGAAAACTCACGAAAATTTTGTCATTCCAGCAAAAAACATTCTGGAAAATCTTTTCGGAAAGTAAATTTTTGTCGTTCCAATCGTAAATTTTGCTGACAGTTCCGTTACAATGAAAAAAATTGTCGAAATAAAGAAAATTTTGATACCATCCCAAAATATTTAGTTGGCTGTATTCAACAAAATATCGACGTTTTTTGACAAAATTGAATTTTCAGTGAAGAAAAAGTTATTTTGCCTCTGCTCTCGTGTTTCTGGACCGACATGGGTCTGTGGTTGATATTCGCGCGCGTGAAAAAGAAAAAAGCGGTGGGCAACCCTGTGTAAGGAGCAGCTGCCCTTCTGGTGCTGGATTGCAACAGTGGCCATTACGAGCTAGTCCGCGGAGCTCGGGCACGTGTTCTCCAGGACGCGCCGGAGGAAGGCAGGTGGTTGCCGAGTCGTTAAGCAATCGGGGCGCAGCCTCATCCCCCTTGTAAGAAAACGCTGAGATTTCAGTGAGGCTGAGCGTAAGCGTGGCAAAGGGAACGAGAAAAAAGAGTTTGAGCCACGAGTTGAATTTCGTCGGCGGAGAAAACTTTTTCCATTTGAAAACTTTTATTTTCTTGATTCTAGAATCAAAATAATATTTGGGACTCTAATCGGAGGTGAAAACCGGTCAAGCATTCGAATAAATTATGGTGTAGGCGGCTCCGTAACGGTGCCATAAATAAAACCATTCCGAGGTGACACAATCCCTGCTGGATACTCGAATTTTCTTTCTTTTTACAATCTCTTGAAAATCTTGCAACCATTTCGACACCGCTGCACTTTCCTTTTCCGGTTTTTCGATACTTTCTAATTATCAAGACGATTTTTCAAATTTCTACGCACTGAAAAGAAAATTTTGTTATTGAAAAAGATCGATATTTTGTTGGATACGTTAAACTAAACGTTTTTTCGAAAAATCACGAAAATTTTGTCATTTCAGCAAAAAACATTCTGGAAAATCTTTTCGGAAAGTGAATTTTTGTCATTCCAATCATAAATTTAGCTGACAGTTCCGTTACAAATGAAAAATATTGTCGAAATAACGAAAATTTTGAAAACATCCCAAAATATTTAGTTGGCTGTATTCAACAAAATATCGACGTTTTTTGACAAAATTTAATTTTCAGTGCGAGTTTCTTCATCATATGTTGAAACATTTTTCCCATGAACAATATTTCAGTCGCATGACGTTGTTGAAGTTTGCATCGTCGGGATGCAACGAAATTCATTTATTTTGTAACAAAACTCTTGAAAAAAATGTACAATTTTATTACAATGATAAAACGATCGATTTTGCGGCCCAGCAAGTTTATAAACTCGAAAGATTTCGATGTTTTTATAAAATTAAACAAATTATCAATAAAAATGCATATTTTTCGTTGCATTCCAACGCTGCAAACTTGAGCCTCATTCAGTCGCGTGATCCTGACGAAATTTCCTCGCGCGCAAAAAGCACTCGAATAAATCCGAGAAATTGTGGACTTTTTTGGCCCTTGAACGTTGCAAAACGTATCCATGCGTTGGGTTTGCGGAGAGCAGGTGATTCGATCCTTTTAACCGAATGTGCTGACCGGTTTCGCGATGGGCGAAAAAGCTGTCGTGTATCCTCAAGTTTACTGCCGGTTAATAAGCCGTAATGAGAAGCCACTCGACGCCAAATGAAGGAACAAGATAGTGCAACAGGCTAAAGGGAGATCCCTCGGTCCAAGTTCCGAAGATAAATCTCGTGCGCGAAATATAATACACACTACATAAAATTTCGATACGGTTGTAGTGATATGTGAAAAAAAAGATAAAAAGGAAGGGACAGCACCACCGGCCGCGCGAGCAGGTGCAGCACGAGCCCTGTTTACTTAAATATTCCACCTTCTTTTACATTTAACATACAACCGAATTGACTCGATGCTATTTTTAACTCTCAACGACTCTAAGATTTTTCTCGCTCGAGCAATTACATCGAAACGAATGAAGCTGAAGTTCGCAACGTTGCAATCCAACGAAAAATATTTCGTTTCTTCCACGATTTGTGTAATTTTCAAAATTATCTAAATTTTTCGAGCCCACATACTTTTTGGGTCGGAAAAATCGATCGTTTCAACCTCGTAATTACATTTCGCATTTAAATAATGAGTTCCGCCGCAGAAAAAAAAAATTTCGTTGCATTCCAACGACGCAAACTTCAACGTCATCCGAAACGATATTTTCGTGGATTCCGAGGTTTTTTTTGAAAAATCAGAAAAATTTTGTCATCGCAGCGAGAAATATTCTAGAAAATCTCTTCGAGAAATCAAAAATATTGTCAAAATTACGAAAATTTTGAAATTTTCTAAAAATATATTTAATTTATCGCGTTTCAACAAAATATCGAAGTTTTTTCGACACAATTTATCGTGAATATCGTTTATAAACAAAAAATTTAATTCTCGGGGATTATTTTTAACTCTCAACGACTCCAAGATTTTTCTCGCTCGAGCAATTACACCGAAACGAGCATTTTCGTGGATACTAAGGGTTTTTTTGAAAAATCAGAAAAATGTTGTCATCGCAGCGAGAAATATTCTAGAAAGTCTCTTCGAGAAATCAAAAATATTGTCAAAATTACGAAAATTTTTAAATTTTCTAAAAATATATTTAATTTATCGTGTTTCACAAAATATCGAAGTTTTTTCGACACAATTTATCGTGAATATCGCTCATAAACAAAAAATTTAATTCTCGGGGATTTGTCTCGATTAAAAAATAAATCGTTGTCCGGAGAAGAAAATCTCAATAGGGAAAATTAATGTTTCTATTCGCAAGTGAAGCATAAGAGACTATAAATAGTTTTTTTTGTATGCATCCCATGAAACCTTGAAAAGGACGTGCAGGTTCGAAGCTTAAGGATTCTTTTGATGCACACAGTGCCAAGCGGGGGGTGAACGCAGCGGCGAGTGCAGCTCGGAAGTGCGTGTCGATATATACATAGTATATAGCCTGTTTCTTGTTCCTTTCTTTGGTTTTCACGCGGACAAATCAGATCTGCAGCGGCCTCTCGTACACACTCGAGAGTAAACGAGTCTATACGCACTGCAGGCGAGCGGTGGCGGGCGGCAACAGTTGGCGATGAAGAAACATCTGCTCTTTTGCTCGCGCGAGCGCATGCGCTTCTCGTTTTATACAGGTAAAATCCATCAGGCAGGGATTCTCAAGTACGAAGATCGAAAAAAAAAAAAAAACGACATCTTTTCTCACTATCGAGGGAAGCGAAACAAGTTTCGAGACACTCTTCAGATTGACGTGGACGATAAAGGACTTTCGTGCTACACTTTAAGGGCATCGCACGAATATCCTTGTAATCAAATTAAATTCTTTAATTAAAAAATTAATTTTTTGGCGATTTTTCAAAAAAATCAGTTTTCATCCACGGAAAACTGCGAATGCCTCAAAATTTTGGGTCCATTTTTCAATCCACCGTTTTCGTAGCTCGTCTAATGAGGCTGAAGCTTTTTATTGATAATTTGTTTAATTCTACAAAACATCGAAATCTTTCGAGTTTATATTCTTGTTGGGCACGAAAAATCGATCGTTTTATCATTGTATTAAAATTGGACAATTTTTTAAAGAGTTTTGTCACAAAATGAATGAATTTCGTTGCATTCCAACGATGCAAACTTGAACGCGATGCTTGTCTATTCGTATTATTGAATTCTGATGAACCCATTTGAGATTGGAGGCTCGTGGCTTGGTGAGTGACACGAGAGGTGTTGGAAGTTCCTAATGACGTGGTTATCCTGTTACCTCAGAGTCTGCTCCTTAGTTATTTTCGATTCTGTGCTCGTCACGCACCCTCGAAACTCGAGACCATCAGCGCAACAGCCATTATCTCTCGTTTAATATTCAACCCAGCGGTTCGTAACTATGGAGACCTTTTGAACGATGGGTCATCGTAGTTTCCTATCAATACAGTTTTCGTTTTAACGACTATTTCAGTTTAACGAGATTCTCGTTGCTCCTGAATCAACGTGAAAACTAAAAAATAATCAAACAAAAACGTTCATGACGTTGAAGTTTGCATCGTTGCACTGAAAAGAAAATTTTGTTAAAAAAGATCGATATTTTGTTGGATACGTTAAACTAAACGTTTTTTTCGAAAAATCACGGAAATTTTGTCATTTCAGCAAAAAAAATTCTGGAAAATCTTTTCGGGAAGTAAATTTTTGTCATTCCAATCGTAAATTTTGCTGACCGTTCCGTTACAATGAAAAATATTGTCGAAATGACGAAAATTTTGAAATTATCCCAAAATATTTAGTTGGCTGTATTCAACAAAATATCGACGTTTTTTGACAAAACTGAATTTTCAGTGTGGAATGCAACGAAATTCATTCATTTTGTGACAAAACTATTAACAAAAATGTTCAATGTTATTACAATAATCATAAAACGATCGATTTTTGTGGCCCAGCAAGTATGTAAACTCGAAAGATTTCGATTTTTTATAACATTAAACAAATTATCAATAAAAATACTGATTTTTTGTTGCATTCCAACGTTGCAAGCTTCAGCCTCATAAAACGTAGAGATTTCTCGTTGAAAAGTATGACGTGGAAGTTTGCATCGTTGAAATGCAATGAAATTTGGTTTTTTTTTCACCAGACCCCATAATTATCATTCAATATTTGTCCCGGACAATAAAACGATCGTCTCTTGAGTACCAAAAACGGAATCGAGACGAAAAATAGCCACGATCTTGAAAATTCAATGAATAATAAATAGAAACAATATTTTTCGTTGAATCTCAACGTTGCAAACTTCAGAGTCATTGAAAAGTTGGCTAATCGACTTGAATTACGCGAGAGCTTTGGGTGACTCTTACAATTGCAATTTCGACTGCACACATTTGTGTGTATTGCGTTCAAGAGTATGACTCACGTCGCGGTCGAAAATTACACACCTCGCATGGGGAGGAAAGGGCTGCGGCGACCCCTCGTTGCACTGGTCGTGCTTACGGGCGATAAGCTCGCACGTACACTGGGTCTATTAGAACGGAATAAATTGAGGGTAGCGCTGGGAGTGCTTTTTGATGCAAATTGCTCTCGGTACACCTGAATTTTCTGTTAGTCACATTCGCGACGTAGCTCCGAGTGTTTCTCTCGTTTGTGCTCACAGTTTCGCGTAATTCCGCAATTGTCAATTCGGTAAATGAAAAAAACGCGAAATTCGTTTTGTTTGTTTACGATTCTTGGTTCTTGCATTCAGACACGCTCGAGCATGTTCGAGAATGCGCGATAATTGCAGAAAATTGTCGTGCAGCGTGAAGGACGTCGAGATTGGCGACATCCTTGCGCGAGATTCTAGATCGCTGAGATTTTAGAAAGGCAGTCGCGACAAATGCGCCGGAAAGTGAATTTTTCATGCTACGAACAAATTTTATGTGCAAAAACGTGCGAGAGCCGTTGTCCATATCGAAAAGTTGTCAAAAAATGATGTACGCAGTGTGAAATCAAGAGGAGAAGCAAAAAATAGAGAAAACTCGAAATTGTTGGTTTTAAAAACTCGTCAAACGTTGCTGGGTGAAAAAAAACATTGGGCGCTTTGTTCGAGACCGTGAAATCGTCAAGAAAGAATCTTTTTCGCGTTTATTGCTCCCACGAATGCGTTTCGAAAGGCCTTCGAGTATGAATAAAGCAAACGGCGTCAGATCGAATGCACTGAAAAGAAAATTTTGTTGAAAAAGATCAATATTTTGTTGGATACGTTGAACTAAACGTTTTTTTCGAAAAATCACGAAAATTTGTCATTCCAGCAAAAAACATTCTGGAAAATCTTTTCGGAAAGTAAATTTTTGTCATTCCAATCGTAAATTTTGTTGACAGTTCCGTTACAATGAAAAATATTGTCGGAATAACGAAAATTTTGAAATCATCCCAAAATATTTAGTTGGCTGTATTCAACAAAATATCGACGTTTTTTTGCCAAAATTGAATTTTCAGTGTGTGGGGTCAGACTCTAGTTATTGTAACGGACTGCCTATTTCCTTGGATATTATTCGCATTGTTGCAGCAGCGACTAATTAATTATTCGCTACTTATTCGCGTGGATCGCGTAACCCCGAGAAACGCGCGAATGCGTTTTTATCTACTTTGTGAAATAATACGCGGTGCGAGGAGAGAGATAAAACGCGAGAATTAGATCGACCCTTTCACCATTGTCCTTCGGCGGCCGCGAGGCTTTGTTTAAGAAAATAGCAACTCGATAAGATTTAATGAACCGTGTAACGAGTTTCTAACAACACATTTTTCAAAAAATTACAAACGCACCGGCCGTTTGTCAAATTAATTTGAAAAAAATGTGCGAAATCTCGCGATCTGTAATTAACGATCTGATCTGTTAACGAGTCACACGTTTTAATGAGTTTTGTGTAATCGCGAGTTGATCGATCGAGCCAAACGGGTGAATCGTTCGTAAACAATTTGCTTCCATGAAGCTGAAGTTCGCAACGTTGCAATCCAACGAAAAATATTTCGTTTCATCCACGATTTGTGTAATTTTCGAAATTATCTAAATTTTTCGAGCCCACACACTTTTTGGGTCGGAAAAATCGATCGTTTTAACCTCGTAATTACATTTCGCATTTAAATAATGAGTTTCGTCGCAGAAAAAAATAATTTCGTTGCATTCCAACGATGCAAACTTCAACGTCATCCGAAACGATATTTTCGTGGATTCCAAGGTTTTTTTTGAAAAATCAGAAAAATTTTGTCATCGCAGCGAGAAATATTCTAGAAAGTCTCTTCGAGAAATCAAAAATATTGTCAAAATTACGAAAATTTTGAAATTTTCTATAAATATATTTAATTTATCGCGTTTCAACAAAATATCGACGTTTTTTCGACACAATTTATCGTGAATATCGTTTATAAACAAAAAATATAATTCTCGGGGATTATTTTTAACTCTCAACGACTCCAAGATTTTTCTCGCTCGAGAAATTACACCGAAACGAGCATTTTCGTGGATACTGAGGGTTTTTTTGAAAAATCAGAAAAATTTTGTCATCGCAGCGAGAAATATTCTAGAAAGTCTCTTCGAGAATCGATGTGCAAACTTCAACGTCGTATCCAGAGTTTGTGTGCAAAGGAGTCTGGGAGGCGCGGGAGTCTTGAGAAGTTGATGGTCGAATCTTTTGAGAGACACTGAGTATCTGTGCCGAGAGCAGGAGAGCGCCACGCGACCGGGTCGTCCGGTCGGCCAGCTCCATGCACACGCGGCTACTGCCGGGTGTGTTGTGTTGAAATGAACGTGGTGGGGTTCCTCCGCGACCGCATAACCGTGAAGGCTTATGCCTTCAGTCGACTCTCGGCACTCACTGCGACGAGTCTGAGATTTCGTTAATCTTTGATCGAGCAAGATTTTCATTAGACTTGAGTTTAGCTTGAACGGAATTTCTTAGTGAGCGTCATTGAGCAGCCGCAGTAGCGAAAAGTTTGACCTGCAGAATAGTTGAATTGACCTTCCCGGCATTTTTCTAAAGGTTTGAGGTCAAAAGGTCACGGCGCCGCGGTCAGGTGCCAAGCGAGATAAAACGACCTGGTGGTTCAAGGCTGCGGGACCAGGGCGCGCATTATTTCATGGCGGACAAATAAGACGAAAGGAAAAACGATCGAGGAACCGCGCGAGGCTTTTAGGCGCGTTGCCATCGCGCGCGGTGCAGCCGGGACGAGTCGGTTGGGGTCACCGCGGTCAAGGGTCAACGAGAGGTCATTGTCGTGATGCTGGTGGGGCCCGAGACCGATGCCTCGCTCGTTGGTACACCCGAGGGGACAATCTAGTCGATCTAATAGACGTTGAATTGCGCCAGTGCGTCCGATTCGCCCGAACGAATCGCGGAGGTCGCGTTAGTTTTTAGAAATTTTACGAATATTCCTGATTCGGTGCAGGCTGCAGTGAAAATTTAATTGAAACTTGAAAAAGTTGATTATTCACGAAAAACTTTCTTTCGTTATTTATATCCCGACGAAATCGAGTCATCCGTGGAATTTCCTGCAATCCGACGAAAAAAGTGCAACGGCCTCTGGAAATGAGACCCTCAAGACTTTAAGGTCGCGAGGCACCACACGGAAGTCGTAAAAAGTCAAGGTGTCGAACAATCCGCGCGGAGAACACGAACAAGTGCTCGAACTACGCGGAACAAGGCGAATCAACATGTGGCTGTATTTATGTGGAGAAGTTGTTTGCGAATAAAGGTTTTAGCGTCGAGTGAGCGAGGACGATGGAAGAGAAGGTCTTGAGACATGAGCAAGAAGCGGACTAAGCAGATGCAGGAATCTCGGGCCGGCGCCAAGACTCTGTAGAGAAATAAGTCGCCAAGAACAAGGAGAGAGAGAGAGACGAAGCGAATCGCGGCTGAAACGACGCGATATATAAAGATTCGCAACAGTCGTTGCTCCAGGACCCGAAAGATAACTCTCCGGAACACGTGGAACGACTTTGTACGGGACTCTCGCGCCTCGTGTCTTTTCTCTGGTTCACCCAAGTGACGCCGCCCGTACGAATTTATACACACGCTCAAGACTCGCGGATGACTCGCGTCTCTCAAATCGGAGCGATTATTTTTAGGACACGCTGAACACTTCGGTCTCATTAGAGCGGTCGTCGTTTTTATTCCTCCCTTCGATTCTCCATGTTTTATGCACAAGTCATTAACTCGCTGAACTCGAAACTGACGAGAGTTTCAAGCAAAATATTGATTTTCGTCTCAAAGTGAGAATCTCGAGACTTTTGAGCTGTTTGCAAGTTGAAAAAACGTCGAAATGCTGTGCGGCTCGTTCAGGAAGAAAAGGAGGCATCCCGGCGACGAGTATCGTCTCGTGCGATCAACTGCCTTCCTACCAAGAGTTTTGGCCTGCAAAGAGAACGGCCAGATTGCCATGAGAACCAGACCAAAGTCTTCGTCCTCGATAACCGCAGCTCGATCTTCGCTCATCAAAGATCTTCTGCAGACGGTGAGTAAAAACGAAAAACTGCACAGAACAGACTTTTTTTTAGTCAAAAATCGTCGATATTTAGTCGAACGCGGTAAACTATAAATATTTTTAGATAATTTCATAATTTTCGTCACTTTGACGATATTTTTTATTGCTAACGCGACTGTCTGCAAAATTAGCGATTGAAATGACAAATATTGATGACGTTGAAGTTTGCATCGTTGGAATGCAACGAAATTATTTTTTTCTGCGGCGAAACTCATTATTTAAATGCAGAATGTAATTACGAGGTTAAAACGATCGATTTTTCCGACCCAAAACGTATGTGGGCTTGAAAAATTTAGATAATTTTGAAAATTAAACAAATCGTGGATGAAACGAAATATTTTTCGTTGGATTGCAACGTTGCGAACTTCAGCTTCATAAAAATTGACTATTCGCCGTGACTTTCTAGACTATTTCTTGCGAAAAGTAGAAAAAAGGGCCAGACTTCCGGGATAGATGTCCAACGAAAATGGAGTCAGAGTAAATCCCGAATTAAACGAAGGGGGGATAATTCGTCTTGATTTTGGTCGTCCAGCAGCGACTGTCGGATCGTCACTTTGTTTTTGTTGTATATGGGTTGGCTCGGAGGCAAGGCCTGTGTCGATTCTCGTGTGCATGTGACTCTTTCGTCGCAGCTTCACTCGCTTCGTTCTCGTCGAGTCGTGGTCGCACAGCACAGAAGAGGCTTTTGGTAGTCGTTTTGTTTTGTTTCCGTCTAAATCTGGCGTCGGAGGCGCCCACCGGTCGGGGCACGAAGCTTTTATACACTCACTCTCGCAAACCGCACGAGTCCAAGACACGAGGAAAAAAGAGGAGAAAGAGAAAAGCGCGAGGAGGCTGCGCGAGCGGGCGAACCGCACGATAAACGCGAAAGTGCATAGTACCTGATTTTCTATACACATACCACGATCGTCCTGTGTGTGTATAAGAAAAGGTGAAAAAAGGAGCGAAGCAACGATGCGGCAAACCGCACGAGCTTTGCCTTATAAGGTCTTGTCCTTTTCGGGAAAAGATTCGCTCGCGCAGTTTGCTCTCGACCAGCCTCGCAAGTCCTTTGTTTCAACTTGCCTCAGATTTATTTTTCCCTCTCCTGTTTACGAGCCTCCAGGACCAGCGGCCTTTATCGCAAGAAATTACCTTTCCCCATTCGTTATCCCTTGATCTGCTTTCCGGAAAATCTACTACACACACGAGACCGGCGCAAGCTTTTATAAATCAAGCCAAATCTTGTGAGCTTTCGCCGGCCGGATGCTCTTTATTCTCTGGAAATTTAGTGTCGTCGGTTGCGACGTTGAATCCTTGAATCGCATACCTTTCAACTACATTTTCCTCTAATTTTGGGGATTGTTTCATGCCAGCCTACGTTATGAGGACACTGGAGAGAAAATTTTGTTGGAAAAGATCGATATTTTGTATGATTCCCAAGTTTGCATCGGTGGAATGCAACGAAATTCTTTTTTACACTTGACAAAAATATGAAAATATAAAAATTTAAATATTTATATATAAAAATATAAAAATATTCAAATATTTATACATAAAAATGTAAAAATATTTAAATATTTATATATTTAAATAAATAAATAATTTATATAATAATTTATAAAATTATTATTAATTATTCTTATATAATTATTATATGAAATTATTATATAAATACATATTTATATAATAATTTATATTGAATATAAATTATTATATAAATAATATAATAATTATTAATAATATAAATAATAGAATAATTATTATAAATTATTAGCATAAATAATATAATAATTTATATTTTGAAACTTATATAAATAAATATATATTTGTATATTTAAATATTTTTTATTAAATATAGAATATTTAAATGTGGACTCTGGAGAGAAAATTTTGTTGGAAAAGATTGACATTTTGAATGATTCTGAAGTTTGCATCATTGGAATGCAACGAAATTCGTGTTTTATATTAGCCAAAAATAATTATTTAAATGGAGAATTTAATTACGATGATAAAATGATCGATTGCTGCCACCCAAAAAGCATATCGGCTCGAAATATTTGGATGACATTGAAAATTGAACGAATCAACAATAAAATCAAGTATTTTTCGTTGCATTCCAACGCTGCAAACTTCAGCATCATTATTTTGTTAGGTATCGCTCGAAATCGACATTTTTTGACGAAAAATTGAGCTGCTCAAGGGGATGAAGGAAATGTCTAGAGACACGGAGGAGGATCCTAGAAAAATGATTCCAGTTTAACAAGCCCAATTCAGTCGTCTTTAGCATTGAGAATTTCTGTATTAAGCTGTGTGTGTGTATTTAATGGTGCGCCCGGCGAAAATTGTACGAGAAGTTATAAAGGGCGAGCCGTCGCTGGGGAGGCAAGAGCTGCAGGATGAGTGCGGAAAGGTATAGCCGGGGACACGGTGCAGGAACAAGGGAATAAGAAAAAATGAGACAACGCGAGCAGGAAGATGGTGCGGAGGTCCAGCTCAGCGAAAAAACAAGCTTCGCAAGGGATAATAAACTGCAGAGCGAGAGTGAAAGGAATAAGGCAAGAACAAGAGATGCAAAAAGTGCAAAAAATGTGAGAGAAAAAAGAAAGAAGATGCAGGAAGAGTGTACGAGCTTGATCCTCGCGTTCCCTTAGTAATTTGTGCGCCCTCGGCCCCTTGTCTTTGTTCGCTCCTCCTTTATTTCTTCTTTTTATTTTCTGTCCTTTCGAGAGCGCGTCTCACCTCATCACGGTGCGCGCGCGATTCGATCGTGGTTCACCGCATCCCGCGCGAATATCGTCGCGCATTCCTGCATTGCACTTAAAACTCTCTTGTTCGCGCGCGAGAAAAAGCGTCCTCGCGATTCTCTTACGCGGTCTTAGCTACTCGCATCGTAATAATTCCATTACAATTCAGCGCGTTTAACCTCTGAATTCGCCTAGTTTCTCATTAATTGGAACAAATTCCGCGTTGGTGCGACTAATTCTACGGTATTAATCGAGATTTTAATTATTTCACCAATTCTCATGAGTCTCAAGTTTGCAACGTTCGAATGCAACGAAATTCCGTTTTTTCTTTGGCAGATCTCGAGATTCTCATTAAATATTCGATCAGGACACTAAAACGATATTTTTTTAGCATCAAAACCCAAAATCGCTATAAAAATCGTCATGGATTTTGAAATTCAACGAAAAATCCATAGAGCAAGTGTTTTTCGTTGCAGCCCAACGTTGCAAACTTCAGCGTCATGATATTTTTGAATAATGTTTTTCATTTCTAACGGAACTCCCGGCAAAATTTACGATTTGACTAATTTCTCGATCATTTCTTGCTGCAATGACAACATTTTTGTGATTTTTCGAAAAAATTCACTTTTAGTCCAATTTTTCAAAATATGGTCCAAATTTTCCAAGCTAATTTACTTTTCGGTCCGCGCATCATCGTAAGTGAATTTTGCATTTGGACAACGAACTTGGTCCTAAAAAACGAGAATTTCGTTGCGTTCCAACGATGCAAACTTCAACGTCGTCGTTGGAATGCAACGAAAAATATTTGATTTTATTGTTGATTCGTTCAATTTTCAATGTCATCCAAATTTTTCGAGCCGATATGTTTTCGGGTGGCAGAAATCGATCATTTTATCATCGTAATTAAATTCCCCATTTAAATAATTATTGTTGTCCAATATAAAAAAGGAATTTCGTTGCATTCCAACGATGCAAACTTCAGAATCATCAATTTCCACCGTTCAGAAAGTCGATGCCAGTGACGTTTTCCGGACTTGCAATAATTTGTATGATTTGAGAAACAAATCAATCTCAATTGTGCTCGTTTAATTGGTCGATTCGCGAGCAACCTCCAACTTTTTCATACAGAAAGTTGAATCTACTCTAGTCGCAGTTAAAAATAGGGACGCGCAGCTAAAATGCAATTGGCGTTTCCGCAGAGATCGTCAAAGTTAACGAGCCCGTTGCGGAGGAATTTAGTGATAGGAACAATTCGCGCTAATATCGACGAGCTAAATTTTAATCGAGTTAATCGCTCGTGCTTGGAATTTAATGGTTCGGAGAGCCAAGATCCTTCGCGGAGAAACGACTTTGGTCGGGCTGCTGTGCGCAAGGAGCAGCCCAGCGTGGGCAGGAATGGAGCGCGAACAGTAGTCCGAGCGCGTGAGATAATTCATTGGACGAAAGTGCTGAGCAGATCGCTATCGCGTCTCGGACAATCCCACAAAACACAACCACCCAGACATTGATAATGGGCGCGAGTGTGTATGTGAAAACAGGCATCAAAAGTGCGAGCTCGGACGCTTTTGCAATTTCGTTTCTCGCCAGCGCGTACGAGGCAATTCGTTTCAATCACACGCGGTCAGTTAAGAGAGCGCGAGAGCCAGAGGCCTGAGAGAGCGTTGCAAGCAGTTCTGCTCTCGCCAACACACACAACTTGCCTTCTCTCCGCCTGTGAGTTCGTTACAGCCTTGCCACAGATAAAGACAGAGATAAACTGCGAGAGAAAAAAGAAATTGCGATGAGGCCAATTCTCGCGTATCTCTCGTGGCGCCAACCTCGCACCAGCAGCTACATGCCACCTAATTACCTCTAATAAGCGGCAGACTAAACAGTCGAGACTCTAGAAGCGATTTTTATTGTAGAAAAATCGCAGAATCCTCGAAACTTTCGATCAATCACATCGATTGAGATGACTCTGAAGTTTGCATCGTTGGAATGCAACGAAATTAATTTTTATCTTCGACAAAAATAATTATTTCAATGCAGAATGTAATTATGATGATAAAATGATAAATTTTTGCCATTCGAAAAGCATATCGGCTTCAAAAATTTAAATGACATTGAAAATTGAATGAATCTTTAATAAAATTAAATATTTTTCGATGCATTCCAACGTTGCAAACTTCAGCATCATTCGATTGAGGTTTTTTTTTATTGAAAAAGATCGATATTTCGTTGAATCGTTCGACTAAATGTTTTTTTTTTTGAAAAAACCACAAAAATTTTATCATCGCAGCAAGAAATATACGATGTTGAAGTTTGCATCGTTGGAATGCAACGAAATTCTGTTTTTTATTGAGAATTTTGATTCAGTATTTTGCCAGGACAATGAAACGATCTTTTTTTAGGATCCAGACACAAAATCGGTATGAAAATTGTCATGATTTTTGAAATTTAACAAAAAATTAATAGAAAATCGTATTTTTCGTTGGATTGCAACGTTGCGAACTTCAGTGTCGTGCCCGAAGTTTGCATCGTTGGAATGCAACGAAATTCTGTTTTTTATAGAGAATTTTGATTCAGTATTTCGCCAGGACACTGAAACGATCTTTTTTTAGGATCCAGACACAAAATCGGTATGAAAATTGTCATGGTTTTTGAAATTGAAGAAAAAATGAATAGAAAATCGCATTTTTCGTTGGATTCCAACGTTGCGAACTTCAGTGTCGTTTTTATACGATGTTGAAGTTTGCATCGTTGGAATGCAACGAAATTCTGTTTTTTATTGAGAATTTCGATTCAATATTTCGCCAGGATAATGAACCATATTTTTTTAGGATCCAGACACAAAATCGGTATGAAAATTGTCGTAGTTTTTAAAATTGAAGAAAAAATGAATAGAAAATTGTATTTTTCGTTGGACTCCAACGTTGCAAACTTCAGTGTCATAGAAATATTCTAGAAAATCTCTTGGGAAAGTGAATTTCAGTCAATTCAATAGTGGATTCTGCCGACATTTGCCATAGAAATAAAAAAAATTGTCAAAACGAGGAAAATTTTGAAACCATCTAAAAATATTTAGTTCGCCGTCGTGTTAAATGAAAAATCGACGTTTTTTGGGTGAAATTTGAGCAGAACTTTCAGTGCAAGAGCAAATTGAGCGTGGGATCTCTTCGCTGTAGGTATTTGCGGCTCCTCGAGACTCGAGAATTGCTCAGAGACCTGCTGCTCTTGTGTGCATGAGACTCGTACGTGCTGCCGCAGAAGAGCAAGCTCGCAAGTCACTTCGCATGCTGTACCATTCCCCGCGAGCATGCATCTCTAGCATCGCGGTGTTGGCGTAGCCCGGCGCGCGTTCTTTGCCATGTCCGAGATGCAAATCATCGCTCGATGAACTCGCGGCTTGGCCAGCGACGTATACAGCTCGCAGGGACCATGTGAAAAGCTCTTCTCGAGCTGAGAACACATTGAGTATGATAATTATTATTTTCGAGGGGTAATGAGCCAAAAAAAAAAAGTTGGTCCGTGTTCTGTCTGCTCGTGTCTGCGAAGGAACTTGGCACGACGCGAACACAATATGCGAGACAAATTATTCATGAATTCAAACTTTCAACTTATTCATCACGTTTTTCTCATTATTCATGAGCCAAGAATTTTGAAAAAAATTAGAAAATTTGTTTTTGCCTTGGGCCGAGTCTCTTTGTAACGCGAAATTTTATTATCGTCTCAATATTCCTCGTCATTGACTGACGAGCATCGTTGCCAAGGATTCGGACGTATATATTGATAGCCCTGGAAGATATGGACAGCGTTATGCGAAGCGTCTCATTGAAACGTGATATCGCGTCGCAGGATATCCGGGGAGTAACTGCTGGACGTTTGATTATGTAAATGAATCTGTTCTTCTGAGTTTCCACTCGTTATTTACATCGTTGCTTAGAAATTTGTTGAATTTTGCGACAATGATTAAAATTTCTCTTAAAATAAAACAAAAAGATGTGACGAAATGAAAATTTCATTGGAAAACATCGCGACAGGAGGTTTTTTTGAAAAATCATTAGGGGTGTGCGAATGTTTGAAAACTTGGAATATTCGGCATCGAATCAAATCAAATTGATTCGAATTTCAAACCGAATATTCGGTATTTTTGAATATGTGATATTTTTTAGAGTGCTCGATTTTTTTTTTCGAATATTCGATTTTCTTTCGAATTTTCCATTTTTTTTCGAAAATATTCGGAAAAAAATCTTGAAAGGATTTGCGAAAATGCGCTTTTTTCGAAAATTTATCGAATACTCGAAAAATCAACGAATTTCCGATTCGAAAATCGAATCGAATTTATGAATCTGAAGTTTGCAACGTTGAGATTCAACGAAAAACATTTTTTTCTATTGATTATTTGTTGAATTTTGAAAATCGTCGCGATTTTTCGACGAGATTTTCGATCATTTTATTGGCCGGACCAAATATTGAACAATTATTGGCTCTACTGAAGAAATAACAGAATTTCGTTGCATTCCAACGATGCAAACTTCAGTAGGATCATTCGAATTTTAATATTCGATCCGATTCGATTCGATTACTATTCGCACACCCCCAAAAATCATAAAAAATTTGTCATTGCAGCAAGAAATATTCTAGAAAGGCTCTTTGAAATAAAAAGTGTTGACAAAATTACGAAAATTTTGAAGAAAATTGAATTTTCAGTGTTCTCTCGGTCACTTTTGATTGCAGTGAGTGATAAAAAGCGAGGGGAACAAGTTTTCGTGTCGCGCGAGTGAAACTGTATAAATTTAGCGGCTTTAATTAGCCGAGAGGCTGTGACGAGGTTCTTCTCGTTATTTAACGTAACTGGAGGGCGTTTAAAGTCCATTTAAACTTCTTGTGAAACACACGCGAGTGCACCTTGACGTTATATTAAAAGAGTCGACAAAAGCGCGACGACCACGAGGACACACAAGCTAGCGGTACTTTGTAGTGCACGACTCGTGCGCGCGTACCTCACGCGCGCGAGTATGTGCACCAGAACAATTTTCACCAATATACACAGCTCCGCGTACGACTTTGTCAAGAAATTTTTATTCAGCGACGTCAAGCTGTGCAACAACGACAGCAACAAAAAAAAAAGACAAAAGCCTTGACGAACCGCATCTACGCTTTCAAATGCTAATTGCATTATTTTTGCAGACCTTTGAATCGCCCTCGCATGTTGTCTTCTTATTTCAAATTTTACCAACGCACGCTTAAAATTCAATTTTGTCAAAAAACGTCGATATTTTGTTGAATACAGCGAACTAAATATTTTGGGATAATTTCAAAATTTTCTTTATTTCGACAATATTTTTCATTGTTACGGAACTGTCAGCAAAATTTACGATTGGAATGACAAAAATTGACTTTCCGAAAAGATTTTCCCGAATGTTTTTTGCTGAAATGACAAAATTTTCGTGATTTTTCGAAAAAACGTTTAGTTCAACGTATCCAACAAAATATCCATCTTTTTCAACAAAATTTTCTTTTCAGTGCAGGTTTTTGAAAAAATAACATTTTCATTCGAAACGAGAACGAATTTAGTATCGAATTAAAAGTTCTGGCGATTTTCCAGCCGATTAGACTGACAAGATCCTTGGAAATCAAAATAATGTTATGAACTTTGACTAATTAATAATAATTATCGAGACGGCCAATGAGACTCGAGCTCGCTTGGTCTTGGGGAATAA
Organism: Diadegma fenestrale; assembly: GCA_037043255.1. Classification (NCBI taxonomy): domain Eukaryota; kingdom Metazoa; phylum Arthropoda; class Insecta; order Hymenoptera; family Ichneumonidae; genus Diadegma; species Diadegma fenestrale. Next base: position 34,744,505 of record CM073309.1, on the reverse strand, counting down.
TTAGACACGCGAAGCGTAATGACGGATCGCGCGGACAACGATCAATCTTTTCCCTCGTTATTGCTCCCTCTCTCTTTTTTTTATCTTCCGATTTTCATATATTTTTCTCGTCTTTTGTCACGCGAGATCGGTTGCGCAGTTCGAACGGCATTTGCCTGTTTGCATAAATGCCTTTCGCGTTGGCCGAGGGCGTTGAATGTGTCGGGCGGAAAATCGTACGTAGCGCGTAAAGTCCCGTAATGCGTTTCGCGCAAATACATGGCGAGATAGTTCGCTCGTTGTATAACGCGCTGCAACTAGGCAAAAGAGATAAAAACACACACGAGAATATCGGAACACGGTGTAGGAAGTGGAAACCACCTTAAAGTCGTAAAGACACAAAGACATATATTTATATACACGTGGATTACATAGAGTGATACGTAATCGGTTTTTCTCGCAATATCCAAAGTGTAAATCCCAGTTGCATGCTCGCCAGGCTCGGGCTCGTTCCAATTTAAAGTCCATTTCTACGGCGAAACGACGCGTGTGTTGCGATCGAGCAAATAAAATTTGCATAAGCGTTAAATATACAGGGTGGCCCATTACAATTATCCCGCGAGTGTCTTTCGTTGGAAAAAAATAAATAAAAAATCATCTTGAAGTTTGCATCGTTGGAATGCAACGAAATTCTGTTATTTCTTCAGTAGAGCCAATAATTGTTCAATATTCGGTCCGGCCAATAAAATGATCGAAAATCTCGTCGAAAAATCGCGACGATTTTCAAAATTCAATAAATAATTAATAGAAAAAATGTTTTTCGTTGAATCTCAACGTTGCAAACTTCAGAGTCATGATAAAAATCGTTTGGACCATAAAAGTTGCATAATTACGAGAGAAATTAAAACACGCATTTTTATTGTTTTCTTTAGAGTGAAAAATCGAGCTATAGCTCGATTTCGCAGGGGCAGAAATTATGGAATTGGAACCCGTTAAAGGCCCTTAACGATATTTGTATCGGATAATGACAAGTTTTTCGCCTACCGGACGCAGTAAGCCATTGCACGTGCGTCGCATTTACAGGAACCAATGGCAACCGTCGTTTTGTATAGTACACGAGGGAGGATTTTTTTTTTCTTTTTACCGTGGAGTCGGTCGATTTTTTTACGATCCAACTCGCTGAGAGCGACCATGTCGAGTTGGTCGTGACGTTTATGACGTCGTTGCTAGTCGGTATTATTACAACCTCGGAGAAACCTTTTTATGTGTATATTCAAATTCATACACGCACACACGCCCTGAAAATTAACTTTTTCCTCAAAAAACATCGATATTTTGTATTTTTTTTTGATAATTTCAAAATTTGCGTTATTTTGACCACATTTTTTATTTCTATGGCAACTGTCCGCGACTTTTTACAATATTTCTTGCTGCAAGGAGAAATTTTGATGTGATTTAAAAAAAAAAACGTTTAGTCGGACGTATCCAACAAAATATCGATCTTTTTTAACAAAATTTGCCTTTCAGTGCAGCGAGAAGGGAAACGACTTGAGCTTTTGGATCGACGAAAATTTTAAATTATATCTTACGCGATATCGAATCGTGATTCTGAAGTTTGCATCGTTGGAATGCAACGAAATTCGTTTTTTATATTGGACAAAAATAATTATTTGAATGGGGAATTTAATTACGATGATAAAATGATCGATTTTTGCCATTCGAAAAGCATATTGGCTCGAAAAATTTGGATGACATTGAAAATTGAACGAATCAACAAAAAAAACCAATATTTTTCGTTGCATTCCAACGTTGCAAACTCCAGCATCATTCGTTGCGTTCATTTAGGCGCGATAAGAAAAATATATAGGGAGTCTATAATAATTGGTATAATATCGACGAGCGAGAGATTCTGCGAAAACTCGCTCCAATACTCTCGTAGCTCGCGGGTAGTTTTGTCATTTGCATATTGTCAAGTATCCCAGATTACCGCGTCGAGCGCCCTTAATTGGCAGGACGATACGGACGCAAAGAGACTGCCAACTGGCGCCTGACCATTGGAAACGATCATTAACCGTGTGCATTCTGTTTAGACTCGATTATTCGCTCCGAGCACTCGCTTGTTTCGACACATTACGCGAATCCAAGTTTTTTCTTGTCCTTTCAACGTCGCTCGATGCAAAATTGATTTCTAATCAATAATTAGATCGGTAATCGGTATTTTTTTAGGAAATTAAATTTTTTTCGAACTTTGTCGTTTGACGGAGAAATAAATTTGTTTACGTTCCAATTATCGTATCGGCAACACCTGCACCAAATAATTAATCGTGTGCGCCTGCAGCGCAGGCCATATGAAAATAAAATACAAAGGGATCAACGATTTTGGCTAATGACGAGGTTAGCTAATGAATCCCCGTGCAGCTGTAATCGGAGTGTGGACTTTGGCCATATGAGAACTCGCGCGAGCAAAGAGAAGCTCGTGAATTTAATTTAATTGCGTAATTAGTAACTCCGCTCTCGCGGAGCAATCAACGCGTCGTATAAATACTCGCAACGGGCAATTCACTCGTGTCTTCAATCCGTACGCGATGCGTATTTACAAAGAGGGTCTGATGCAGACTACGGAAGCGGAAAAAAAAACAGAAAGACACGAGAATTTTGAAATAACAGCGACTGTCAGTTGCGCGAAGGAAAAAAATCTAGTACACCGTGTCAGGGTCGAACGAGGGTTGCCCCCAAGGGTTGAACAGCCTCAACCCCATCCTGCACGTGTAACACACGTGACCTTCTTTCACGATAGCCCAAATTACGCTCCTGTCATCATCGAACATGTTTATCGACAGTAAAAAAAAAAAAAACAATTCACTCAAACGTTTCACGACTAAATTTGAATCCGGCAGCATTTATTTCGATTTTAAAAAAAATTTGCTTCAATTATAATTCACTATCACCGTGTCCACTCAATTTCCTTCGATTTGAAATAATTTATCGCGATTATTTTCAATCAATTTGTGATTATGCATTTATTCATTTATTTGGAATCATTGATCGAGAAACGCTCACGATTCTTTCTGCAAAAATAGGCAAATTTCCTTTCCAATAACTTTAAAGTTTACTACGTATCGAGATTATTGCGAAAACGTTGGCTGAGAATGAAATTTTGTCAAAAAACTTGGATATTTTGTTGAACACGAGAATCTAAATATTTTTATTTACAAATTTTCGAAATTTTGACAATATTTCTGATTTCTATGACAACCGTCAACGAAATTTACGATTCGAATGACAAAAATTATGATGCTGAAGTTTGCAACGTTGGAATGCATAAAAAAATATTAAATTTTATCGAAGATTCGTTGAATTTTCAAAGTCATCCAAATTTTTCGAGCCGATATGCTTTTCGAATGGTAAAAATCGATCATTTTATCATCGTAATTGGATTCTGCATTTGAATAATTATTTTTGTCCAGGATAAAAATGAATTTCGTTGCATTCCAACGATGCAAACTTCAGAGTCATCAAAAATTGACTTTTCGAAGAGACTTTCTAGAATATTTCTAGCCGCGATACCAAAATTTTTGTGATTTTTGAAAAAAAATCTTTTACAGTCGCTCGTTTCGAACAAAATTTTTTTCGCAGTGTTTTTCTAATGGGGGTCAAATAGCGACAAGTTTACATACCGCGCCACACCGTGGACATATCAGGTCGGTAGTTATAGGACGTTTTGATATCGCGTGCGCCGATATAATCTATACGCGGTCGCACGGCACTCTCGCAATATCTTTCGTAACAAAATGCCGCGCGTCTCCTCTCTGTCTCTCTCTCGTTCCTTATCGTTTTCCCTCGCGCTCTTTCTCTGTATCGCTCTTTTACGGCAGTTGTGGCCATTCACTTCCGGCCGATAAGCTTTAGCAGTGACTCTAATGTCAATTATGGGTTACATTATATACATCGCGCTCGTACACACAGAGACGTTTAAATAATTGTCTAAATATGTGAGAACAAATAACGACTGGCGTGAGATTATCGAAATTCACTCTTTATGCAGCTGCTTTTCTCCTTCCGTCATTTTTCTCTTTTTATTTCGCATCTTTAAGACACGCCGGCCTCTTTTTCTTGTTTTTATTGGTGTGCAATTTTGTAGCCTGTGCAGTATCTATACGCCATGCCGAGCTATAAAACGTTTACCCTCGCGTCGAGCTGATAACGCAGTTTCCATGTAGCCAATGGCGAGATACACTTGCAGAGCTAGAGTATGAGGAAACGTATTCGTGTTTATCGGGGGAACAACGATCGACAAGAACAGCATCCAGGCCCGGAGCTCGCGGCAGCAAAAGGGAAATCAATTAACTCTCTCAAGCACCCTGTGTGCGAGGGTGATTGCTCGTACGCGTTACACAGCGATAGCGCTGCTGCAGCCTCCGCCCTGGGTCCATGAAATTTTCTAACCGTTTGCATTATCAATATTCTCTCACTGAAAATTCAATTTTGTCAAAAAAACCTCGATATTTTGTTGAATACAGCCAACTAAATATTTTGGGATCATTTTAAAATTTTCGTTATTTCGACAATATTTTTCATTGTAACGGAACTGTCAACAAAATTTACGATTGGAATGACAAAAATTTACTTTCCGAAAAGATTTTCCAGCATTTTTTTTGCTGGAATGACAAAATTTTCGTAATTTTTCAAAAAAAACGTTCAGTTTAACGTATCCAAAAAAATTTCGATCTTTTTCCACAAAATTTTCGTTATTTCGCCAATATTTTTTATTTGCAACGGAACTGTCGGCTACATTTACGATTGGAATGACAAAAATTTACTTTCCGAAAAGATTTTTCAGAATTTTTTTTGCTGGAATGACAAAATTTTCGTGATTTTTCGAAAAAACGTTTAGTTTAACGTATCCGACAAAACATCGATGTTTTTCAACAAAATTTTCTTTTCAGTGGCACCGAAAATTCAATTTTGTCAAAAATACCCGATATTTTGTAAAACACAGTGATATTTTTGGGTAATTTCAAAATTTTCGGTATTTCGACAATATTTTTCATTGTAACGGAACTGTCAGCAAAATTTACGATTGGAATGACAAAAATTTACTTTCCGAAAAGATTTTCCAGAATGTTTTTTGCTGGAATGACAAAATTTTCGTAATTTTTCGAAAAAAACGTTTAGTTTAACGTATCCAACAAAATATCCATCTTTTTCAACAAAATTTTCTTTTCAATGCTGCGATAGACACACACACACACAAATTTTGATATGATTGATTTTCCTGGGTAACCAAAACTCACTTTTTATTGGCTTGGGCAAAGATTGAATGACTCTGAAGTTTGCATCGTTAAAATGCAACGAAATTCGTTTTTATCTTTGAAAAAAATAATAATTCGAATACAGAATGTAATTACGATGATAAAATGATCGATTTTTGCCACCCGAAAAGCATATCGGCTCGAAAAATTTGGATGCAAATGAAAATTGAACAAATCATGAATAAAATCAAATATTTTTCGTTGCATTCCAACGCTGCAAACTTCAGTATCAGAAGATTGAGTCGTTTCTTTCAACGGAATTCACAGAAGAATCCAAATGCATTTTATAGTTGGTCTGGAAACGAGACTTTTGGTTTATTTGGTAATTAATTAACCACGAGCAATCAAGAGTCTAGCGAATGGTGTTTAGCTCGAATTCTCGAGTGCTCGGGCCGCTTCATATAGGAGGGCAGGGAAGTTTAAGGAGCTCATAAGCAACTCGTTACAAACTGCACGAATAACGATCGCCAACTTTTTATCGGCGTTTTATTACGACGGAGGCTTTTGCTCGAACTTGTTCCCCCAATAATGAGTTTTTTCCAATTAGTGCGTTCTCCATTATTGTCTATTTTTTCTTGGAGATCGGAATTTCGATGGTTTTGGCTGATGGACAAATGGTTCGCTTCTCAGAGACGATTTTTCGAATCCAAACACATGCAGGCGCACTTGGCGGATTTTCCAATCTTTGCCGTTTGTCTCGCCATCGCACGAGCTCGCTCCGTAGCCATAGAACACCATGGCGTAAAGAGAAGCATGGGAAATGCGATTTCCAAGCGTGCGTGAGAGAAAGAACGAACGAGTGATGTGATTTAGGGGATCAGGTGGAAAGGAGGAGCGAGAAAGAGACACGCCGAGCATGTTCACCAAAACCCTCTCGCACGAAAGCATAAACCCTACGCGTGGGTTGCCATGGGCAACCATGACTAACACATCCAATCGCGGGCTTCCCTCTTTCGCGAACGCTCACCCAGAGATTGGCTCTTTACCGACCAGACGCAGCGAAGAAAACACAGTCATTGTCATGATTAAAAAAACGAGCAACTGCGTTTTTTTTTCTTTTTTTTTGTCCTCTCCTGCGTAAATAATTTCTGCATTTTCCGGTTTTCTGCACTGAAAATAAAATTTTGTTGAAAGAGATCGAAATTTTTTTGGATACGTTAAACTAAACGTTTTTTCGAAAAATCACGAAAATTTTGTCATTCCAGCAAAAAAACATTCTGGAAAATCTTTTCGGAAAGTAAATTTTTGTCATTCCAATCGTAAATTTCGCTGACAGTTCCGTTACAATGAAAAATATTGTCGAAATAACGAAAATTTTGAAATCATCCCAAAATATTTAGTTCGCTGTATTCAACAAAATATCGACGTTTTTTGACAAAATTGAATTTTCAGTGTGACACTTTTTTTTTCATTAAACTCGCGGTATTTGAGCATAAAAATTATTTCGCCGAGAGAATCAATTACCGTAACGCTCCGGTGAGCCAAAAGCAGGATGGATAAATGAAATGATAAGAATTTTATCGGTCTGTGGGCGGCTATTCGGAGCCTTTTTTTCGGATAACTTGATTGCGAGTGTGTGCGGCAATATAACCAGCTCGCACGCCCTTCAGCCTCTCTCGACCCGCGAGTTTTCTAAGGCGATACAGCAGGACACGTTGCTTTTCGTGAAGCTGACCCCTGCAACCAACTTTCTCTCCGGCTCCTGCGGAGCATCATCGGGACGTTTCATTGTGCGTTGGATTCCATGCGGGGAGCTGTGTTGAGAATCTGTAGATTCTTCTTCATTCCGCTTTGGCCCTTTTCTCACTTTTACTCGTTCACTCTATACATTCTACTCCAATGCGTCAGCATCGTTTTACGTATTTGTACGTATTCGTGTCTGTGTGCGCGCGTGCGTATTCATTTATAGCTGGAAAACGAAATTTTGTCGAAAAAGATCGATTTTTTTGGATACGAACCGTTTTTTTTTTGAAAAATCACAAAAATTCATTGCAGCGAGAAATATTTTGGAAAGTCTCTTCGAAAAGTCAATTTTTGTCATTCCGATCGTCGATTTCGCCGAGAGTTGCGTTGGAAATGAAAAATCTTGTCAAAATAACGAAAATTTTGAAATTTATCCAAAAATATTCAGTTTACCGTGCTTAAAAAAATTTCGACGTTTTTTTAACGCGTTTTCAGGCCTTTTTGGCTTTCCATCCAAAGTTTCTCGTCTCGCTCTCGTCTCATCCGCGCGTCTCGCAATGCGAGCGAGCCGCCAGACGCTGGACCATAAGTTCCGTGTGGACCCCACGAATTCAGGGATGTATCACCGTCCGTATTTCATTAGGGGCAACAGCCCGTGACCATCGAAATAACGGCGTTGCTTTGCATGGCTTAGGCGTGCGCGCACGCGCGTCAATTCGTGTGTACGTGTTATAACGAATGTAGATGCGCGCGTGTGTGTTGCGGGAGCGAAATTTTATTCGGTAACCCTTTTGCGCGCAACCCCTCGCGATCGAGCACTCGTGGAAAATTAATCGCATTTCGTTGGGCTCGAGATTAATGGCATTTGCTGCGAGAGGATGAAACGCGAACGAGCATATTCTCCGCGCGCGGGAGCAACATTCAATTTTCACGACTTGACAAATATATCGCGTGTGCGATTCTGTCGCATTTTTATGTATGAAATTTCAAGCAAACGGCAAGGAAACAAGCAAAAAGCAAAAAATTCTGTCGCAGAATCTCCATTTTTTCTTTTTTCTCACGAAAATTTACGAATTTTCGTATCAAGCTGGCGCGTCACATCAGAGCATTTGCTCCCTCGTACTTTCGCAAGCGCTGACCCGTCAAATTCCGTCGGCCTTTAACGACTCTCGTGTATGAGACCGATGTATGAAACGCTATTTGACTTTCCGATGACTCTGAAGTTGGAATGCAACGAAAAAATAATTATTCAAATGCAGAATCCAATTACGATGATAAAATGATCGATTTTTGCCGCCGGAAAAGCATATCGGCTCGAAAAATTTGGATGACTTTGGAAATTCAACGAATCTTCGATAAAATTAAATATTTTTTTATATACTCCAACGTTGCAAACTTCAGCATTATAATTTTTGTCATTCGAATCGTAAATTTCATTGACGGTTGTCATAGAAATCAGAAATATTGTCGAAATTTCGAAAATTTGTAAATGAAAATGTTTAGATTCTCGTGTTCAACAAAATATCCAAGTTTTTTGACAAAATTTCATTCTCAGCCACCGTTTTCGCAATAATCTCGATACGTAGTAAACTTTAAAGTTATTGGAAAGGAAATTTGCCTATTTTTGCAGAAAGAATCGTGAGCGTTTCTCGATCAATGATTCCAAATAAATGAATAAATGCATAATCACAAATTAATTGAAAATAATCGCGATAAGTTATTTCAAATCGAAGGAAATTGAGTGGACACGGTGATAGTGAATTATAATTGGAGCAAATTTTTGCGAGTTTGTTTTTTTTTTTTATATTTTAAATTGAAGAACAAACGTAACATTTGTGGCTAATTGCGTATTGACAAAACGCCATTGAAATCCGAAATGAAGGAGATTCAGTTTTGACAGGGAGCTGCAGGGGATGAAGTAGCAATTATGCTGAACGACGAGACGAAAAAAAAAACTGGTGAAGCTAAAACGAAGCATGAGATTGAAAGAAAACAAGTGCATGAAAGCCCGCCGGGGGGGGGGGGATGCGAGGGAGCCTGCGATAGAAATTGTATCAAAGGAAGCTGCAGAAAGAAGAAATTAAGAAAAAAAAAAGTTTCGATACGGAATCAGAAATAGCGAGCCGAAGACCAAGAGACTCGAGGAGAAATTCTGAGATAGCGAGATGGGAAAAAAATGTGTATATCAAAAGCGTAAGACGGAGCAAAGAGACGCGAAGAGAGCGAGAGCGAGATCGAGAGGAATAATGAAGAGAGAAGGAGAAACGAGTTAAAGAGAGAGAGAGGGAAGAAGAGCAAAGCCCTCGCGGCGGCATGGCCACCCTCGTTCCTACGCCCCCGCACCGCGATGCCTGTGCCGCTTTTCCCCTGCTCCGCCGCGTCCCTCGCCGCTCCATCCCCCATCATCAAATTTCCATCTCTCTCTCTCGCTCCGCGACGTTGCCTCGGACATTTCTTCGTCTCTCTCGCTCCCACGCTGCTTTGCTCTATAACTCGCCGATCCCCCTCTTTCCCCTTCCCCTTGCCAGAGTATACACGAGTTCTCGTTTCTCTCTAGCTCGTTCCCCCCGCCGCAGCTCCATGAATCTTCGCTAGAACGCAAAACGCTTCGACCTACATCTCGTTTCATGTTAAATCCCATGTTTTACGCCTTTTTGCTCCGCACCCTTCGATCCGACGTACAAACTACGCGCTCTCCATCTTTCTCTCGCTTGTCCCCTCGCCTCTCAGTCCCTTTCTCTCTCTCCCTCGCGCCTGCAGTTTCTCTTTTGCTCTCGCGCTTAAGCGCCGAGTCGGGCTATACACGAAGCAGCCGTCGCGCTTTCCGGCCGGCTTTTCGAACCAGCAGCGGCAGTAACCCCGAGCCATCCTCGAACCTACAACTTGCAGCATTCTCCGGTCGCCCGTAGTTGCAGCTGCACCGGCCTCGTCCCCCCGTCCACGCGCGTGTGCGTGTCAATCCCACCAAAATCCACGTTTTTCTTCCTCGCGAATTTTCTTCGCTCGTGCCCGGGGATCTCGCTTGTGCGGCTTCTAAAACTCGTTCTTTTTCCTGAAAATCCAAAAGTGACAAATTTTCGTGCGGAAACGCGACTCTCCAGTGCAAAAATTCACCGCAAGTTCGCTATCCACGTGCCTGTGTTTTACGATCAGTGTGTGAATCAAATTTCATTCGTATCGCAGAATTTTTTCCCCGGCCACGATTCAACGAGTGTTTTCTACTGGGAATGATACACAGTCGAGTGAAGCGCGTGTTTGTGCCGATTTGATTTATCGCGCGGACTGATAAGACCGAAAGGGAAACGGAGAATCGACACGAAAGTCTTTTCTATGATTTTTTTCTTTCCTCTCTCTCTATCGGTCGCTCCTTGTGTGTGTGTGTTCAGGACAAATATATAGTTGTGCTCGCGTGGGTCTCTTTCCGCGGAACTAACGGACCGAGCGAGACTGCAGACATTTAACAAATGTCACCGCGACTCCGGATTATTAGAGAAATTTGTGTCGAATCGTTGTTGCGATATATTTCAAGCTTTTTTACCATTTTCTTCGTAAGTTTAGATTCGAGTGTGTGCGAGGGCGTTGAGCGCGCGAACGGCGTGACCGATTCGTAGGCGCAATTGTAACGACTCGTTCGATCGATCGAATCGAGCGATAAACGCTCCCCGACTCTCTCACGACCTGTGACCCGAGTTGCTACCGATTTCTACGGTTTTTTTTGTTTTTTCGATTCTCAATTATAATTGCTCGTACCGTATCGTCTCTGCCGCACGCCCTGGCACGATTTCCTACGCCCCTTAATTGGGAAAGCATGGAAGATAAAAAACGCCGAGGAATTAAGTGGCAACCGGTTCGAGGAGTGGAAAAAACGGTTTAAATGGATATCGTGAAAAAGTTTGTTCGAGTTTGCACGTGAGCTGGCCCGCGCCATTCCCAGAGCCTTTTATTTCGATTGCCCGGACAATTATCTTGGCATGGATTGGCTCAGGAGACAACAGGACGTCAAGGAGTCACCGGAAACTAACATGGCGCTCACACCGGATGAAGCTGACGAGTGTTACTTCGAGGAAGACGTTTCTATCGACGAGGGCATGGTACGTGACTCGGATTCCATCGAGATACCAATTCTTAACTTAGACACACGCACCATTTCGTGCTCGCGCATCGCCCATCAACTTTTTCACGCGATCGATCGATGCAAATTCATGGATTTTGTCGATTTCGATCGATTAATCATGCGCGACCTTCGTTTCCCTGTTTTTCATCGTTAAACCGCATTTCCGCCTGATTTTTTGACTCGACGCGAAATTACTCGAGGTTCGCGCGATTCTGCATCAAAAAACGAAAAGAATGAGCCCAATTCGAACGATTTTCGGTAATTTTTATGGGAGATATCAAGTTTTCAAGAAAACATTGAATGTAATTAACAATTCTGGTAATTACAGCGTGAATCATGAACGTTTTCACGTCGCGTGACGAAACGAAAGTCATTTTCGTGCATCCAGCACGTGTGCGCTATTTAGAAAGGGAATTTGAGGCATTTTCACGATACTTAAGCCTGGTGGGCTTACCAGGCGCGTACAATTATCGATTTTTAGACTTTGAGTAAGTTTTTAGCTAGTTGAACTCGATAAAGCGGATTCCTCTGGCGTTACTCACGTCGCCTAATTTGGAAAGGAAATTTCGTGGAGATACGTAGAAGAAAAGTAATCAGGGAAAATTCTTGGTCGCTTGGTCACGTCGTAATTGACGAATTTTCCATTTTTTCATTACTTTCCAACGCATGCCTCGAGCAGCTTGTACGGACCTAAATTTTAACCGGTTCGAGAATAAGTTTTTGAAAGGGCTCTTCAAGGCACAGGGCCCTCGCGGTTGCTTGCTCGTAAAACGACAGGCATTCGAGTCTGGCTCCGTCAAAAGTTGTCCCGCGCGAAATTTTTTCTCTCTTTTTTTTCTACCTCTCTCTCGCGTGAGTTTAAAATTACCGCGAGGATCTACTGTTACAGCAAAAGTGGCTCACACGCCGAGTGCATGCAGCGTTATTGTCCGGACCTCCATTTTTTTCTTTCTCCCACGTAGAGAAAAGTGGCTGTTCGGACCTTTGACAGACACGTACGAGAAAACTTTTGAATCACCGAATTCCAAGGCTCGTGAAGTTTACACTGAAAATCCAATTTTGTCAAAAAAACGTCGATATTTTGTTGAATACAGCCAACTAAATATTTTGGGATAATTTCAAAATTTTCGTTATTTCGACAATATTTTTCAGTTGTAACGGGACTGTCAACAAAATTCACGATTGGAAGGACAAAAATTTACTTTCCGAAAAGTTTTTCCAGAATGTTTTTAGCTGAAATGACAAAATTTTCGTCATTTTTCAAAAAAACGTTTAGTTTAACGTAGCCAACAAAATTTTATTTTTAGTGTATTTACGAAAGTCTCGAGAATCTTGTCATCGGAATTTCGTTTTTTATGGGCCTCGTTAACGCCCGATGACCCAACGGACATTTCCTACTGAAATTTTCATCGATTCACATTTATCGAATCATCGGAAACGTAATAAATAAATTTTATTCGTAAAAAAGCGATATTTTCGTATTTTTAAGAGCAACGAGCGTGAATTCCATCTACAGACATCCGATCCGGGCTCGTTGCACGTGGAGCTCGACCGTGACAGTGCGCCACGGGTCATTGATGCACGTGAATAATAAATCCGTGTGCATTTCAATGTACAGTCCGGACGATGTACGTGGGCAGACGTATCGAGAGCCCGGAATCGAACGCAGGCTCGTAATCTCCACTGGAAATGAAATTTCCATGAAAAACGTCGATATTTTGTTGAACACTCGGAATATTTTTGGATAATTTCGAAATTTTGACAATATTTTTGATTTCTGGACTGGAATGACAAAAATTGACTTTTCGAAAAGATTTTCTAGAATTTTTCTCGCTGCAATGATGAAATTTCTCCGATTTTTTGCAACAAATTCGTTTATTCGGTGTGGGCTCGAGCTCCGAACATTTATTTCACTTTTACTCGATTTTTCACCGTGAAAAATGATTCAGGAGAAAGAAAACCATGATTTTATACTTTAAAGTCGGTTTTTTATTGAGAATTTTGATTCAATATTTCGCCAGGACAATGAAACGATCTTTTTTACGATCCAGACACAAAATCGGTATCAAAATTGTCATGGTTTTTGAAATTTAACAAAAAATTAATGGAAAATCGTATTTTTCGATAGATTCCAAAGTTGCGAAATTCAGTGTCGTTTTTATTCGATGGAATGCAACGAAATTCGGTTTTTTATTGAGAATTTTGATTAAATATTTCGCCAGGACAATGAAACGATCTTTTTTTACGATCCAGACACAAAATCGGTATAAAAATTGTCATGTTTTTTGAAATTTAACAAAAAATTAATGGAAAATCGTATTTTTCGTTGGATTCCAACGTCAAGTGTCGTTGATTTTATCGAATTTTCTTGTCGTGTCCATTCAGCGCGAAAATCTTGGAAAACCGATTTCTCCGCGTGGACGAATTTCTCGATTGCATTGTCTATCCTGACACCGCGTGTCTAATTGTTCTGTTGCGAGTTGTTTTCATGGATTTGTGAAAAGCGCCGCGACAGGCAATGGAAAAAAAATAGACATCGCTTTGATCACTCCGATTGTCTGTTTGGCCGAGCCGACAATTTGATCCTCGGATCGGAAAAGGGTTAACGTTTCATCCGCGCGCGCCAGGCGATTGGACTTGATCGGTGTGAACAATGGGAGTGAAAACTCTCGTCATCGGAGGACAAAGAACCGGAGAGCTTTTCCGTTCGGGCTGTCGTGGTCCAGAAAGCCCCGAAATTTTTGTGTTTAGTTCGGTTTTTATTTAGCCACCAAAATTACGATCAAAATGTTCGTTTTTTTTTATTATTTCCAATCGTAAAACGTGACAACGTCGCGACAAGTTTCGGTCGTGACGTCGAGACGCGGACGACGAGACGTGGCCGTGGCACTGATGATTCACCGCCTGCTGTATCTCTCTCAAGAAAACGAGAGAGAGAGAAAGGAAAAGAATGGAAAAAAAACGATGCGACAGAGTGAATAAGTTTCTTCTTCTCCTTCCAATGGTCCAAAACGTTTCCCTGAATAATCTCAAAATAAATTAAAAATGGTCGCTCCTTTTCTGTGACCAGGCTCCCACCTTGTTGAGTCTCTTATTACATATTCCATTTAGTCTTTATAATGTATGCGTACGGACGGTCTATATAGTCAATTTTGAAGAACATGCTCTGCAGGACACTTCAGGATTGACTGCTGCGAAGCAGAAGGGCAAAATGTGTGTAAAGATGTGACGTGTATATTTTAGAAAATCGAGACTTTTTGGGCGTGTTGAGTCAAGAGCAATTTGGGTAGCGAATTTTTTTCTGAAGCCTGTTGCACGTGCCGGAATTATTCATTTTTGGTAATTATTCCGAAAAGCCTTGGCAATGGGTCGAGAAAATTTCCCAGCTTTATTGCGGTCCAGGGAAAATATTTTTCTCTTCCATAACTCTCTCGGGACTGCGACTGATTTGTCCGGAGCCACTTATTTCGAACAGTTTTCATAATCCCTAAACGTCGTTCGATGGATTCTCCATATGACGTACAATTTCACGTCTGACAACCCGAATTATAGTTGAATCTTTTGAGAAGACGGAATCTTGATTCGTCCGATCTGCTCCTGTCACTATTGTCCAGATTAGAGAACTTGATATCACACAACTGTCAATCTGATCCAAGAATATGATGCTGAAGCTTGCAACGTTGGAATGCATCGAAAAATATTTGATTTTATTAAAGATTCATTCACTGAAAAGAAAATTTTGTTGAAAAAGATCGAAATTTTGTTGAATACGTTGAACTAAACGTTTTTTCGAAAAATCACGAAAATTTTGTCATTCCAGCAAAAAAACATTCTGGAAAATCGTTTTCGGAAAGTAAATTTTTGTCATTCCAATCGTAAATTTTGCTGACAGTTCCGTTACAATGGAAAATGTTGTCGAAATAACGAAAATTTTGAAATCATCCCAAAATATTTAGTTCGCCGTGTTCGACAAAATATCGACGTTTTTTGCCAAAATTAAATTTCCAGTGTGCCGAGATATTTGCAGGAGCGAAAAGAATGTGCGGAGATGCTGGTATAACGCGAGCAGGGGGAAATGCAAGGATGCCGCGTTCTAGCCGTGTTGGTTTCCCCGCGACCCGCGCGCCGCAGGGGACGTAGGGGATGACTCATCGCTGAGGCACCCCATGTTACGCATGCCTCGTGCTGCTGGCACGAGTTCCACCCCAAAACTCCATAGCCAGAGAGAGAGAGAGAGCCAGACCCCGGTTGCCCCTTCTCCTCTGGCGATCGCGCCTGTTTCTATAATAATATATCCATGCAATGGCCCATCCTCCGGGTCGCTTTCGCGCGCTTTAGCATCCCTGGCGAAAGCCTCCGCGCGATGAATGCGACGTCGCTACATCAAATCGCCAGTGCGCGAAACTCACTCGCCTGAATCCCGGTTTGACGTCCCGCGCTCTTTCCGAAGGGGAGATTCTCCAAAATTATCATAATTCAATGCGCCCGCGAGACTATCCGGCTCGTCCGTGTTCTCTATATACAAAAAAATTGCAGGGTTCAGGTGTCAGAGTCGATATTATTTGATGCATTGGCACGACTCGAGTCATCGACTGCGTCCCTCATAAAAACGATAAAAATTGACAAATTCAATTTAAAAAAAAATGATATTTAATAAATTTCAAAAATTATTAACAATTTTTGCAAAGTCACTACACTGAAAATTCAATTTTGTCAAAAAACGTCGATATTTTGTTGAATACAGCAAACTAAATATTTTGGGATATTTTCAAAATTTTCTCTATTCCGACAATATTTTTCATTGTAACGGAACTGTCAGCAAAATTTACGATTGGAATGACAAAAATTTACTTTCCGAAAACGATTTTCCAGAATGTTTTTTGCTGAAATGACAAAATTTTCGTCATTTTTCGAAAAAAACGTTTAGTTTAACGTATCCAACAAAATATCCATCTTTTTCAACAAAATTTTCTTTTCGGTGTGTTGTTTTTTCACTGAGTTGACCAAAAACTCTTGAAACTCCGTCAGAAACAGTTTTTCGAGGGATATTTTTGAAATTTTGACAAGCGTCGAATGGAACTGTCAAAATTAAATAAAAACTGTGTATATTTTACTGAAACGATCCAATTAGTCGGAAAGGAATGTCGAAATTTTTAATGCAGCACGTGAAATGTTTTTTTTTCGAGTCCTCGTTCACCACGAAATACGCTGCAGGCTGGAACGGGACACAAAAAGATAATATTCGAAGCTTCATGAGGAATCTCCGTTATGGGAATACGTTTAGGATTAAGAACGGATTAGATACGGACGATTGATCGATGCGCGCACGCAACGCTCATGCCCCACTGCATCCTTTATATGTATTTATAGAAATATATATTGCACGCGTGCGTCGACCTTCATTCACGTATCGCTGTCAAAATCCCAGAAAGATACGCGCTTTGTTCTCCATTGTTCACGCAACAAACACAACCGACACGTATGTGTATCGCGAATAATCGCGCATAAAAGAGTCGCGAACGGATCCGAGACGCAATTTTGATGAAAATTCTTCATAAAATAGCCTTAAAAATAACAAGTTTCGAAAAAAATGAACAAACATCGAGTTTCCGGTAATAAACTCTCGCCGCATCGTCGATGCTGCACTGAAAAGAAAATTTTGTTGAAACAAATCGATATTTGCGTTCGAATAAACTTTTTTTTTTGAAAAATCGCAAAAATTACGTTTTTCTATTAATTTTTATTGTTGAATCAAAAAAATCATGACAATTTTCCTACCGATTTCGTCTTTGGATCCGCAAAAAAAATCGGTTTATTGTCCTGACCAAATATCGAATAAAAATCACGAGTTTTGCTCAAAAAAAGCAGAATTTCGTTGCATTCCAACGATGCAAACTTCAACATCGTCAGAAATTTGGCATTGGAGCAAGAAAAATTCTGGAAAGTCTCTTCGAAAATTGAATTTTTGTCATTCCAATCGAGAATTTTGCAGAAAGTTTCGTTAGAAATGAAAAATATTGTCAAAAAAACGAAAATTTTTGACAAAATTGGATTTTCGGTCGACTCGCGCATGTTTTGTAATGGCCAGGGTCGTCTGGAAACATATTTCTGGGCCATGGTCTATGGAGGGTCGTCCGATGGGCGTTTATGTATTTATGTTTTCTTATATACAGGAGAATTTATCTTTATGTACGTTTGTTATACATAAACAGATTGCGAGAGCCCCAGCAACAAAGAGAATGGGGCTGAGTGAGCGCCCAGGACTTGACGAATGAGCTTAGATGTCGAAGATAGATTAGGAACTCGCGCGCGTACTCAGTTGGTGCGCGCGGTTTCGGCTCTTCTTAGGGCAAACCGGGCCGAGTTGGATTTATGTCTTCCGTACGCGGAGACGAGAGTCACGATGATGCTACAAGGGTTGCTTGTTTTCTCTCGGGCCACGAATAAAACGCGATCGAAACGTAGAGACATGCATTTAGGACAATGCTGAAGTTTGCATCGTTGGAATGCAACGAAATTCTGTTATTTCTTCACCAGATACAATAATTATTATTGAATATTTGGTCCGGCCAATAAAACGATTCTCTCTTGCGACCAAAAAACTCAATCGACTCGAAAAATTGCCACGATTTTCAAAATTCAATAAATAATCAATAGAAAAAATGTTTTTCGTTGAATCTCGACGTTGCAAACTTCAGAGTCATCGCGTAATTAACGACCGAACATCAATCCGTTGCTTCGGTTTCTAATCGCATTAAGGATGCTGCGAAGTAATGAATCTTGCAGCAGAAAGCAGTTTTTCTTGTAGCCAAGCTCCCTCTGAGAAAATGACCGATGCATCCGACAATATTGGCTCTAAGAACTCGAGGCATTGAAAGGAGCTCGCTGTGTATTTATGCGCGACGAGTGAAAAAATATTGTTCGTCTTTAATGGGCTCTGTAGCACGGAAGAATCGATATGAAAAATTGTACCGTAAGAAAAATTTCATAACGACAACGATGCTGGGAAAAGTCTCGTCGCTTCGTGCCTTTCGCTTGTATCGATTCTCGAGTGAATATTCGATCTCGAGCAGGTCCGCGTAGCGATGAATCAGAAAAGAAGGGGCTAAATTCTGCGGCTCTCCTATATTTAGCCGGAAGGGGATTTATCGCTTCGGGACGCGCACGGCGAGCGAGAGAATCGCGCGAGTGAAACGAGAAATTTCTTCTTTCGGTTCGGAAATCCAAAGGGCGCGCGACGAGCCTTCGTCACATCTCCGCACGAAAAACATCTTGCGAGTGTATCTCCGCGCTGCCGCGCGTGTGTGTGTGCAAAAAATAAAATGAGAGAGAAAAAAATTATTGTGGCTCCGCGTGGGTGAATGGTTATTATAGCTCGGCGCCAGCGCGCGGATCTCCGATGCGAAAGGGACGCAAGAGGCGCTCGAGTGTGTGTACAGTTGCCCGCAAAATTTGCCAGTCCGCCTCGCAGTCATTAGCATCAGACACTGAATCGCTTTCCATATAAAGAAATGTCAATGCGCGGCTGCATTTTTCGTTTACTAACGTTCAAACGTTCTCCATGTGGCTCTTCAGCTTCACGTTTTTTCTTCCTAAGCTCACGCGGCAGCGATTCTATATGCTCGGATATTCGATGCGGAACTTTTGCGAAACGTAGACTGAAAAATTTTGTTGGAAACGATTGCCATTTTGTTCGATACGTTCGGTTTAACTTTTTTTTTGTTTTAATTACAAAATTTCGCCATCGCAGCAATTCTAGAAACTTTGAAAAGTCGATTTTTGTTGACTCTGAAGTTTGCATCGTTGAAATGCAACGAAATTCATTTTTATTTTTGACAAAATTAATTATTCAAATGCAGAATGTAATTACCATGATAAAATCGCCCATTTTTGCCATTCAAAAAGCATTTCGGCTCGGACAATTTGGATGACATTGAAAATTGAACGAATTTTCAATAAAATTCAATATTTTTCGATGCATTCCAACGTTGCAAACTTCAGCATCATGATTTTTGTCGTTCCGATCGTAAATTTTGCCGACAGTTCCGTTAGAAATGAAAAATATTGTCAAAATTTTGAAATTGTTTGAAAATATTCAGTTTACCGTAACAAAATATCGACATTTTACGATAAAGTTTCATTTTCCGCGTATTTCAAACTTTTTTTCGTTACTTTGTCATTTTTCCTACACACATATGTTGAAAATCGAAATGATTTTCCGCCGGAGTCAAAAACGATGACTCTGAAGTTTGCATCGTTGGAATGCAACGAAATTCTTTTTTATATTTGGCAAAAATAATTATTTAAATGGAGAATGTAATTAGGATGACAAAATAATCGATTTTTGCTGTCCGAAAAGCATATCGGCTCGAAAAATTTGGATGACATTGAAAATTGAACGAATCATCAATAAAATCGAATATTTTTCGTTGCATTCCAACGCTGCAAACTTCAGCATCATTCAAAAATGACGCTGAACACCTTTATTTTGAAGGGATTCTCACCAGCCGTTAAAGTGTCTGATGGGATTTATTACGAGCAAAGATACAAGCGCTAACGAGCTCCTCATCGAGCACGCTCTCCGTAATAGGCCCTTTTTTCGTTTAACCATTCGTTACGTACGTCTATCTCGAACGTGTGTGATTCAATCTTCGGTAAAAGCGCTCGTTAAAAAACCATTTTTTCCTTCCATTTTTAAGCCTCCGATTAAAATCCATTGTTCATTAGACTCGCCGGGCAGATTTTGCGTTTCAACTCCAGAGCTTTGAGGGCTGGTCGTAAAAAAACTCTCTAGTCATCAAATCAAAGTAAATAAAGAGCCACAAAATCCATCGAGATTTCATATAAATATTTAACAAAATGCATTTCAATTATAATTAATAAAATTTGAATTAAATTTGAATCGATTTCATACAAAAATAAAAAATTTATTTTAATTTGCAGTAAAGATGAATTTAAATGATGACTCTGAAGTTTGCATCGTTGGAATGCAACGAAATTCTCTCCCATCTTTGACAAAAATAATAATTCGAATGCAGAATGTAATTGCGCTGATAAAATAATCGATTTTTGCCACAAATCGGCTCGAAAAATTGGGATGACATTGAAAATTGAACGAATCATCAATAAAATGAAATATTTTTCGTTGCATTCCAACGTTGCAAACTTCAGCATCATATTTAAATGAAAAATTTGGATAGAAATTGAATTTGTTACTCGTGAAAACTCCAGTGACAGGAGAACGTGTTGAAAAAGGAGGAACAAGGATTTATGTCGTATAGGGAGGCTCCCCAAAACTAGCGAAAGAAATACTCGAAATAGATTTAAACAGACGTTATTTTGGATTGTCCGAGCAGGCTCCCCTGAAATAGTAATCATGTGGTTCGCATGGCCTCGAACGCGCGACCATTTGAAGAGAGAACGATTATGGCGAAGGTTGTTAGCACACAACACGTGTTTGCTCGTCCTGGCGCTGATCCCTACAAAGGGAGACTCCAGCTTGAGAATTTTTCTTATCTAGCAAAGCAGGCAGTATGGCTCGTGCTCAGGATCTTTCGCTGCATTTGGACTATGAAAAATGTGTTTTGTGTGGGTTGAAAAAAGTTGGTGCTGGTGCAAAGAGGGACTTTTTTGTCATCGGGTGAAAATATATTGTCAAAATTTAACGACGTGTTCGTACAAACTACCGAATGGAAATTTTTCTACCAGATGAATACCGATGCGATGATTCTGCTCGGAAAAAAGTGAGATGGATCTCACACGCTCCCTTTAATCTTCTTCTTTATCTCTTTCCCAACGGAGCTGCCTACTTTTTTTTCTATTTTCTCTCCGCAGCATCTCCATCATTTTTTCCACTCTCCAGCATCTCGCTGCGCGGTACCTGCTCTTGAGTTTTCTTCTTCTCGGTTTTAACTCGACGTCCTCCATTTTCCAGCCCTCGATTCTTTTCCTTTTATTTCTTGCGATCTCTTTGCTTCAACGATCCATCGCGCGTCCTCTCTGCTTCGTATTTTATTTGCTGCTGCATCTAACGTCGAGCTGCTCTGCTCAAGTGCCAAGCATTACTCCCCCAGTTTTTCCCCGAGAAAAAAAGGCTCGTTCAGCCTCCGATACATTGTTCGTTTGTTCCCGCGTGTGTGTGTGGCGCCATGCAGCGTTTTGACACACGCGCACAAGCTCGCGGATTAATCGCAAAGCGAGACCATCCCACGGAGCAGCTTCGCAGCATCGTCGAGAGAGAAAATCTCCTGTGCATGTGGCACAGTGCGGCATCGAGCTGTGCACGCTGCTCTGCCATGCACTCGAAGACACGCGAGGATTGCAATTGTCTCAAATTTTCACCAATCCCTACTTGCCGCGACTATGAGAACCCTCGCACGCGGATCCATTGTTAAGGGCGCACAATGTGGTGTGAAATGACACTTGAAATGCGTTAAAGCGTGAAACCGTTTCTTGGTCTATTCGCGCCTCGATGATTTAATGGAAATTACTCAAAATTCGTGACACTCGCTCGAAAGAAATTTAAAGATCGATATTTACGACACTCAAGTTCGCAACGTTGCAATCCAACGAAAAATACCATTTTCTATTCATTTTTTCTTCAATTTCAAAAATCATGACAATTTCCATACCGATTTCGTGTCTGGATCCTAAAAAAAATCGTTTCAGTGTCCTGGCGAAATAGTGAATCAAAATTCTCAATAAAAAACCGAATTTCGTTGCATTCCAACGATGCAAACTTCGGGCACGACACTGAAGTTCCCAACGTTGCAATCCAACGAAAAATACGATTTTCTATTAATTTTTTGTTAAATTTCAAAAACCATGACAATTTTCATACCGATTTTGTGTCTGGATCCTAAAAAAATCGTTTCAGTGTCCTGGCGAAATATTGAATCAAAATTCTCAATAAAAAACCGAATTTCGTTGCATTCCAACGATGCAAACTTCAGCGTCATTCGATATTTTGTTGAATTTTGCAACGGCTTCGTGTTTCGTGGAAATGAATCATGTTTTTTAGGAAAAATTAAAACTTTGCGAACGCGCGATAAATTGCTGGGCATTCTCTGCGGGGAGGATGCAACGGAACTCCGGTCCGCTGTATACAATGAGAAATCTCATTTCCTGGAGTAAAGATATTACAAACGTTTGGTGCTTCGCGAGCGAGCTCCCGCGAACAAGCAAAAGGAAATCAACTCGAGGTTTTTTTTCTCTGCTTTCTCGAAAGCTTGTTTATTTTCGGAAGTGGCAAACTGCTCCTCGAGAACAGAAACTCCCATATCCTGGTCCATTGCGCAGCAGCCGCTCGTTACGCGCGAGATTCTCTCTGTTTTTATATGTCTCCAGGCATTTGACGTGTTTTTTTTTCTCCTCTCGCTCAAGGAAACTCCCATCATCTTCCTAATTGGAAAAGCAGAAGAAAGCGCCATAGAAATATGTGTGTAACGAAAAGTCGATATTTCACGCGGCGCAGCCCTTTTTTATAACTCCCGAAACTTGAAATTCCCGCTGTCGCTGTTGTCCCACCCCCAGGCGGTTCCGAAATAACAATTTTCGCAAAGTTATTTCAAACGTAAATTACAAATACAAATTTTTCGCATCAAATTCATCTTTTTCATGAATTTTCACGATGTTGAAGTTTGCATCGTTGGAATGCAACGAAATTCCGTTTTTTCTTCAGCAGATCTCGAGATTCTCATCAAATATTCGATCAGGACAATAAAACGATATTTTTTTAGGATCAAAAGCCACAATCGCTACGAAAATCGTCATGGTTTTTGAAGTTCAACGAAAAATTCATAGAGCAAGTATTTTTCGTTGCAGCCCAACGTTGCAAACTTCAGCGTCATGAATTTTCGCAATTTTTCCATTTTTATGTTCAATCGAGAATTAGATCGCACGCTTCAAAGACTTTTCTCAGAAAATTGTACAATTTTGTTATTAAGGCCGCGCGAGCAGATTAACAAGAAGCCTCGAATGACAAAATTGCTTTGACCATTAATTCGTGTGCAGCTTGACACAAAGTCCAGCATAAAATACACACGCAATAACGCCTCAGCTGCGTACTCGTTGTTAACGCATTTTATTAAGCTCGCGCGTCTTTTCTTCGATTCGCCGCGCGCGGCCATATTTCGTTTCAACTCGTGCAGAGCCTCATTTTCTAAGATAATTGAGACAAATATATCTATATAGATGCGAATTAAATTTGTACTCGGATCGAATGCGGGAAGCATCGATGTGCGCGGGCGAGAAGAGTTTCGCGTATTGCGAGAGCGCGGAACTTTTAATCCGCGCGCAGATGTCGCGCAGCTGGCCAGACCCGCGTCATTGCTCGCTCGGGTACGCCGGCAAAGTAATTTTTGTATATTTTGTGAAGGTTTTTTTGTGAGACCGTCACTAAAGCGAAATAGTCAAAAAAGAACGACTTTCGCTTCACGATTATCTCACAGGGCTCGTCTAAGGCGATAATTTTGTTAATTATTTATTAATTTTAACCATTGATGGTCCAATTTCCCGATTTCAAGTGTCGTCTGTTTGTTTAAATTATTTATTTGAATAATTTTTCATCATTTTCTTTCGTTCGTGTTTTATTTGTTTCGTGCTGTTCGAGTTACCCGAGAAATCTTGTTTATTTTCCTTTGAAATTTTCTTTGTCTGCCCTATTGATCGAATTTATTTTTCTTTTGATGGTTAACTCGAATTTTAGAATTTTAAATTATAAATTTCGTATGAATTTGGACTTTGCACTTTTAAAATTAATTTCTTGGACGTTTAGATTTCTTTTTTTTACATTTCGACAAGTGTTTGACTTTGCTTAATTAAAATTTTCGCATGGATTTTGACTTTTGACTTTTTCTATTTTATTTTATTTTTCATTGACATTTAGATTTTTTCTTTTTGTTTTAAATTTTGACAGGCATTTTGCTTTATTCGAATTTCTTTTATTATAAATCCCGGATGGATTTTGACCTTTGACCTCAGTTTTATTTTTGATCGACGTTTAGATTTTTTTTTCCATATTTGAAGTTTGCAACGTTGGAATACATCGAAAAATATTGAATTTTATTGAAGATTCGTTCAATTTTCAATTCCATCCAGATTTTTCGAGCCGATATGCTTTTCGAATGGCAAAAATTGAACATTTTATCATCGTAATTACATTTCGAATTTGAATAACTATTTTTGTGAAAGATAAAAATGAATTTGGTTGCATTCCAACGATGCAAACTTCAACGTCATGATTTTGCGACTTTTGTGGCGTTTTCAGGGTATTGAAAATAATCGTCACAATTTATATACAGACAGCAGCTCCTCGGTACATAAATTTGCGTGTTTATATCGAATCGTTTATTAGGCCTGGAGGGATGAATGAGAAAAGGGCGCAAAAGGGCCTTGTTACGAGGCGCACGGACTCGGTGGCTTTTAAAAGCCTCGAGATATTCGACCTCGTGGATATCGAATCCACAGCAGCGACGTATTGGTCATTTCCGGTGTTCTATGATTCGCTTGGCAAGCAGTCACGAGGCTTCACATTTATACTCGGCAGCTGGCTCCGCGGCTTACACACTTTTCAAACGCTAAACAGCAGCCCGACCCCTTAATTTCAAGCCTCTGGTTAAATTATATACGGGGCCCCATGGAAATAATACAAAAGCAGCATTTTCGATTGTATCAAACTGGTCGCCGCTGCGGTGTGTAGTCAAGTCTGGAATTAAAAACTTGACACCCTAACTGTGCGGTAGAGTTTAACTTGCCAATTTTGATTGCGCCGATTGTTACATTTTTTATGGGGGCCGGGACGGAATATTTTAAAAATTACTTTGCACAACAATCAACGATTTTTCACTCGCTAAAAATCGTCGAAATGTTTTCAACAAAAATCCTAAAGACATTTTTTTACAACTTGAAAACGAAACGTCGTTCGGATGGGAAAAGTAAAAACTTGTAAATTAAATATCTCAAATTGATGGCGTCGGAGAATTTTTCTTCACATGAGAAAAATGTTGGTTTTAGTATCAAGAATATTCGGAAATATTTATTTTGTGATGGTTGACACACGTTAATGGAGTTTCCGCGCGTCAAACGGAAAGCCACAGAACGAAATAATTTGACACGCTGAGTCACGGTCTTGTGTGCCTCGGTCAACCTCCAGGATCTTGAAGATTCTATTACCTGCTTCGATACGCGCGAAAGTATCACGTTACAGTGTACAAGGCTTTTAGCCAGCATGGTAATTAGACGTCATTGTTATATAATAGGAGGCTCCGAGTTGGGTCAAAGTGTAAAGGCCATGGATTTGCTGCGAGAAATATTTTTGGGGTTCCAAAATTTCGGTTGCACATTATTGTGTGTACTTAATTGGATAGAAATCCAAACTCGGTGGTGTTTTGTCCATTAATACCGAAAGTTATGGGGCAGCGAGTAGGAGGCTAAATAGTAAAATTGCTTGTGGCAAGTTTGGTCGATTTCAGGGCGGCCAATCGTCTTGCGCGACGACTAAGCGTCGAGTCTGTATCTCGTAAAGCCCGAAACTAAAGTTCTAAATTGGGATTAGACGAGCGCGAGAGTCTGGCTTGTAAATCCCATGAGGCATGTGTCCCATGAAGAATATTTTTTTTCTTTTTTCTATGCATGATTCTAAAGAGTGGGATTGAGTTCTGGTGCGGTTCGGAGTTCATGTGTTCTCTCTTTGGCAGGCTCTTCTCGAACGGGGCGAGGCTTATAGCTCTCGGAACGCGGACGAGATAGATAGAAAGAAAATAGAATTCTCGGGGTTCCCTTTTACCCACAAGCGTATAGCCACGCGGTCTAAAGATCAAACCCTATCATTATGACGAACGCTTCGTATAGTCTCGTTTTATTATTACGATGGTTAGGACGATTGAAAAATCAGTCTATCAAACACGAAACTGTATCAGGGGCTCTCAAACGAAGCCTCGCAGATCGAATTTTTGTTTATTTATTTAATTCTTCATTACTCAATAGATTAATTCATTAATTAATTGAAAAATTGAATAACTAAACGAAAATGGACAAAACTGCGATCTGCGAGGCTTCGTCTAATTAATTAATTACTCAATTAATTAATTGATTAAACTAAACATTGGAATAATTAATATTAATATTTATTAATTAATTAATATTATATTAATATTAATATCAATTATTTAATTAATTAATTATGAGTTTATGATCAAAATCTTTGGAAAATGATTTTTTTTTTGTTCGTTCTCAGTGAAATTTTCGTTGGCGAGAATTCAAAGCCTGTAAATTATTTTTGACGTGCGTTTCGTGCATGTGGGGCTATTCGGAAATGAATTTTTTTGATTAATTTCAGTGAAAGTTTTGACCCTCCGGCCCGAGGGTTAAGTTAACGCGTGGTTTCCGGAAATTTGGGAAATTGTATGCGCGACGGCGTGTGGCACGTGCTCACGCATAATAAATTAATGTGGTCGCGCTGCGTTGACAACGCGCACCGTTGCACGCAAACGTCAAACAACCTCTCCGGCATCCCTCGTAAATTAGGGTGAATTATTCGTGCGACAATCGTCGCATTCAAAAAGAATTGTGCTGACCTGGAAAAACTGGAATTTCAAAATTTCTTTCGCATTTTCAATGTCTAGTCGATTTCTAGTCGAAAAATTACGGAGTTTCGAGTCCAGAAGGCTCAAATTTGAAAAATCTGAGTTTTTTCAGTGATTTCTTGTGCGCACGTCATTGCGACAGTTAATTGCGAGCTTGAAGATGCCTCGACCGAGCAGAAAGCTGTGCGGGTGAGCACTGCGATGTAGGCAATAGCAGCGAAGGGTTGGCAGAGCAGAAGCTCCACTAGCGACAGTCGATACTCGATACCAACCCCCGGTGAGTGAGGCATCGGATCGATGATCGCAGCGACGTTGGGCAAAGTCGCGTTTCGTCGGGACTATTAAATTTTCTCTTAATTTCCGTTCATTCCCCGAGCTGCACGCCGTATGGCGTGGAAAGAGAACATTTAATTAATTTTTCGTTCTGGTCGCGGGCCGAAAGCCTAAAAACTCCATCAAATTGAAACTTTGAAAAAAAAAAGTTTCCGTGTCAAAAACTCGAGGCAACTCGAATTATTTTGCAACGATTCACGTCCAAGACGCGCGGATAAAAAATTCAGAGCAGAAAAGAGCGAAATGTGTTTTTCATCATTTTTTTTTTTTAATGAATTTTTTTTTTTTACTCGTGTGTACTTTTATAAATGAAAAACGCGTGCGGCATATTCAGAAACTCATCGCGCACGCTTTGTAGCGAAACTCTGTCTCGTTTTGGCTGGCGAAATTCTCCCTTATTATTTGGACGAGAGAAAAGCCCGAGGCTAGAGCTGCTCGGTTTCCCTGCTGGTGCGTTCGAAAAGTGACGCTTAAACGCAAACAAAGCTGCGAGAATTTCGACAATGGAAGCGGAAAGCGGAGCAAAATTGGGCTTTTTCTTTTTTTTTTTCTTTTAATTCTCTTATTCACGAGCTGTGTTAGTGGATCAATAAAAAAATGGATCGAGTTTCCTCGGGGAAACGAAAAGAAACCAAAAAGGCTACGAAAAACTCGATTTACTTGGCTCTTGCGATTTTTATCGTCAAAATGCACCAAAAGTGCATCAAAATGCATTTTTCCTATTAAATATTCTTGTCCGTCTGTAAAATTAATTGTCAATCGCAAATTATGGTTAAAAAATACACAAAACACTCGGAGATTCTGGGAGAATGAACGGGAACTCGTTACACGCAGAAACAAAAACAGCAACCCATGAAAAAGATGGAGGAGGAAAAATGGTCTCGCGTTTTACAGCTACAAGCTATACAAACATCTTTTCTTCGTTACAGGGAGCGAGGGAGATGAATGGCAACTGTCGGATCGTAAAGTTCGTGAAGACAAAAAAATGGGGGCAGCTTAAAAAAAAAAAGAATGAAAAACAAAGGGAGGAAAAAAGAAAAAAGCAAAAGTAACACTTTGGCGTGGCGCGCAGAGTCTCGACGAGATGCAACTGAAAATTAAAATTTTATTATTTTTATTAAATTAATTTTATTATTTATTATTATTTTATTTAAATTTTAATCAAAATTTGCCATTGGAGCGAGAAAAATTGTGAAATTTTTGTGATTTTTCGAAAAAACGTTTAGTCGATCGTTTCGAAGAGAATTTTATTCCCAGTGTAGAAAACCAAATGAAAACGAGTCGATCGATTGGTTATTGATCTTTCTTTCACGGTCTGCGAACGATCCAATTTTTCAGCGACGATCGAGAGTATCCGAGACGAGTTCTCATTTCTTCTCCATTGTGCATGTGCGGGAGCGAGCAGCAGGTTGGGTGGTATTGCCAATCGGAAAATGCCCACAGGGGAACGCGATGGAGCGACCGCGATTTTCGATCTCTCGCTCTATATACGCAAAAGCAATATTTTCTCGTACCTAAAACAAGAGAAATGCTTTGCAATAAGATCGAAAAGCGAAAAACGCGAGTTTCCGAGCCACAAATGCGTCGGAGGTGAACGAAAAAAAGTGACGGAACGTTCGATGCGATCGCAATCACTTTCATTTCCAATACAAACAATTAATTCCATTTCGTAAGCAGAAATTCTGTCGGACGTCGAGTGATTTGTTAGAAATTTATGCGACCAGTGTCCGGACCATTTTTTACAAACATTACATAAAAAAAATCGAGAGAATCTTTTTTTTATTGCTAAGAACTTTAACGACGCGTGCGTTCAAGTAAATCCGACCTTTTGCCTCTCCGTTTTCATATGTTTCGTTAATGTGTGTATATCGATGCACATGTATACACGGAAATGTCATTTTTACGACGCAAACACACGCCTTCTCGGTGTGAAATGTTTTCTACGGTCCTTTGGCGTCCACGCCCTTCGTGGGTGGCTAGTTTTGTTCCTCCTTATACCAAGATCCATCCGGAGTGTGAGTGTGCAGGCATATACAGTAATTCTCATTTCACCGCGCCCCGGTACCTCTTGAAGTCTTTTCCTGTGAGTTCCAAAGGCCTCGACAAACCTTGTGAACTTGTCGTTAAGCCCACACCCTTTTTTAACTCCTTCCCCGGCCTTTCCATCTTCGGAATTAAGAACGAGAGGTTTAGTTCGAAAAATAAATAGGCAAAAGTGTCCAAATGTCAAAAGTTTTGTTTATTTACTTCAGGGACTGCGATTTTTATAAAAAATTTAATTTTTTTTTGGTTTCTCAGCGAAATCAATTCCCCCAATCGGGAATTGAATATAAATTTATATTTAATGAAATAATTAAATAATTAAATAATTAAATAATTAAATAATTAAATTAAATTTTTGTTTGGTTTCTCAATTGGGAGAATTAATTTCGCTGAAACCAAAAGAAAATTGAATTTAAAAAAAATGAAATTTATTATTAAATTATTAAATTTATTATTAAATAATTAAATAATTAAATTAATTAAATTAATTAAATTATTAAATTTAATTTCCGTTTGGTTTCCCAATTGGGGGAAATAATTTCGCTGAAACCAAAAGAAAATTAAATTTTTAATAAAAAATCGCAGTCCCTGAAGTAAATAAATAAAACTTTTGACATTTGGACACTTTTTCCTACTTAATTTTCGTGAGCCGAGCGAATGAGGCTGCTTAATTGGAAAAAGAAATACAGGAAAAATTAATTAGTCTCATTAAGGCCCTTCTCGTGTGTTTTTTTTATAAGGATCGTAAAAAATGCCTGGCCAAGGGTGGAAAAAGCGAGTCCCTTTCTTTGCTCGAACTCCAAGGACGATTTTATACACACTGAGCGCAACAAACGTTCGTCAAACAGCGGGATACGGTCGCGGACAAGAATTGCTGAAGAATATCTTCTTTGGGGGCCTCTGACGGAGATTTTTCTGCGTCCTTCTTGACACGTTGTAACTCACGAGGACCTCGTGCTATGACGTCATGTTATTAGAAAGCTACACGCGGAGTCTGGATGCGAAACTCTTCTCAGTTTTAGGCTTGTGTGTGTGTGCGGAAAGTGAAATGGTCTCTGGGCTAAATATTTCCGCCTTTCTCTCTCTGCTCCTGCGAAGCCACCGCCAAGGTAGCGAGAGACGGCGGCGGCAATTACAAAAAGCAAACGCGCGCGCGGACAAAAGACCCTCCGAGATGTTTCTCGAGAGACTTTTCGTGGTTCACCGCGGGGGCAGTCGCCTCGCAACTGAGAAATGCCACCAAATTATTCTTTCCGAGACTTTTCAAACTTTTTTTTTTTTTCACCATCGGTCAATGTGTGCGGTTGTGTTTTTTACTTTCGTGTCCGTTACACAGGCTCTCGAAACTTTCTTGTCGAGCCCTCCGAGAAAAATGATGAATTTTTGAATCGAACCGTTTTTTTTTTTATGTTTCACGGTTTTTTGAAACTTGCGGCAGATCCAGCGCGAGGAATGGTCCAAAAATTATCGTCCAATTGTGACGTCGACACTGCAAGCGTTGCTGCTCCCTTAAGACTTCATTTCTTGACCGTTTTCAACTCTGATTTATTGGCTATTTTATTTCCGACCTCGCGCGCTCACGGTCGTTACGTTAGGCGGTAAAAAAAAGCCTTTTTTACTCGCTGCCTCGACGCGCATTGCTTTGAAACGACAAGAGCGTATGATATACGCAAAAGGAAATTATATTTCTATATATTCGGTCCTGGAAATTTTCGTTTTACGACCAACAACCGCTTAATTGGAAACGAGATTTTCGTCTCGCTGTTTAAATGACTTTACAGGAGATTCCACGCCAAATGGCCCAGATTTTCGACATCATTTCGTTTGGTAAATTTTCATTCGAAAATCGATCGTCAAAACGGATTTTCTGAAAAAATCTGCTCGATATTTTTGGTAATTTTTCATATTTTATGAATTTCAACTGCGGCTGTTACACTGAAAAGAAAATTTTGTTGAAAAAGATGGATATTTTGTTGGATACGTTCAACTAAACGTTTTTCGAAAAATCATGAAAATTTTGTCATTTCAGCAAAAAACATCCTGGAAAATCGTTTTCGGAAAGTAAATTTTTGTCATTCCAATCGTAAATTTTGCTGACAGTTCCGTTACAATGAAAAATATTGTCGAAATAACGAAAATTTTGAAATCATCCCAAAATATTTAGTTGGCCGTATTCAACAAAATATCGACGTTTTTTTGACAAAATTGAATTTTCAGTGTAAATTTTCCGGTTTCCGAGGCATCACTTTCAGTCTCGTTTGGTCTCGTGGCTGGATATCGTTTTTCTTTAATTCAATATTCGAGCTGCTCTAAAAGCGTCATGTTCGGGATCACTTTCGAGTTCAATGTCACGGTAATTGTATCAACGCAGCGGGAAAGATATAAATGCTCGAGATATTCTCGATATATCAGTGTGGAGACTATTAATATCGCACAGAGCTTCATTCTTGAATCCATTATTGGATTTGCCAATGCCAGCGGTCGTGGCGCGTATAAACTTTCGGAGCAACAGTGCGAAGTGACTTTTTGCTTCTGATGAGCTTGTTTCCTCGAATCTAAGAAAATATACATCATTCTTGATTCTCGGAATAAAAATTGAGAGGATTAATCATTGATGAGTTGCTTCGACCGGAAACCGCGCGGGGATTTACATTTTCGACGACGATTTCATATTGGACAGGCCACCCATTCATGGCACGGGCCTCGACGAATGGAATTGATTCAGGGAACCGATTAAAATTTCGATCAAACAAAAAAATCCTCGAAAAAAATCGAAATTTTGACATTTTTTTAATCGACTGCGATTTTTTTTTGTTCAAATCGAAAATCCAAGTTTCTCGTTCGATCAGAAAGTTTTGGAGTGAATTGCTTGAAAAAAATGGCAGCCCAGCGCATGTGGAATTTTCGTGCGGTTCAAAGTCCGTGAATCTTTGCATCAATGGAAACGAGCGAGTGCTCGAATCGCTCGAGAACGCGCGAGGCGGGGCGTCAAGAATATCTTTACCGTGGCGCTTCACGAGACTCTTTTTCCTGTTTTTTTTTTTCCACCGTAATGCACTGCTTTTATTCTCGCGCCTCGGGGCCCTCTCGATCGGGAGTATATATATGTTAAATATAGAGTCGCGGGTCTCGCGCTCTCTGGCTAATCTTAGAAGCGCGCGTCAGCTGACTCTTGATCGCATGAGAGTTCTCGTGCTCTCTCCCATCTCGTCGACTTATCGATATTACGGATCGAATATTATGCTCGCGTATACTTAAAGAGTTGTAAGGAGGGAACAACAGCAAAACCCCTCGGGCTAATCCAAGGGGGAGGTTTCGTGTCAATTTTATAAAAATTTTACGAGCCTATTACGCGATGCGAAAATATTACCGCGGTGGAAATATTATTTAAATAAAATTTAACGATCATTGATTCCTCAGGCTAAATGCGATCGAGGAATTTACAGAAGAAATTTCTCAAAGTATCCGAAATCAAAAATGAGATTTGAATTGAAATTAAATCGACCTTTTTTTTAATTATATCATTTATTTAAATTATTATTTAAATTATTTAAATATTCATGTTGAATAATATTATTTAATATATTATTATAATGATATTAATTAATAATTAATATTATTTGGTTGCTATAATCATCGTCCCTCTCACTGTATTGAGAGAAAATTGAAAAAACTCGCGTTACTAATTTGTTTGGGTTGATTAATTTCGAAAGACAATTTCACGAGATGAATAGAATTTCCATTTATTATACGACTCGCGTATCCGTCACGCGAAAATTTGACGCGCGTTGGCGTATCGACAGAGACGCGACGCGCGGGCTTTATGAAAAATGTAGTGCTTTTCATTCTCGGGAAATATTTTGCGGGAACGAGGCGCGCGATGCGGAAATGAAAGGAAATGGACGTGAACGGGAGGTT
The DNA here is from genome assembly GCA_037043255.1 of Diadegma fenestrale. Lineage (NCBI taxonomy): Eukaryota > Metazoa > Arthropoda > Insecta > Hymenoptera > Ichneumonidae > Diadegma > Diadegma fenestrale. Next base: position 34,711,539 of record CM073309.1, on the reverse strand, counting down.
TTGCGAGACAGTTGATAGGTTTGGTAAAGTACATTGTGTGCATGGCAGTAGCTCTCGGTTCCTTGCCGCGCGTTCCCATATACGACCACACCGCAGGACGAAAGACGAGGAAGAAGAGAAAAGCCATTTTTCAGGATAAAATGAAATACGTGTGAAATCACATTGATGCCTTGAAGTTACAGGCTGATTTAGAAAAAAAACAAACAAACCACGTAACAATTTTGCGTTCGATTTCTCGGAATACAAAAAAAAAATTGATCCTCTAATTTTCCTTTAATTAAAAAAAAAATTCAATTAAAAATAAAAATTAAAAAGTTTTAATTTAGAAAAAAAATTAAAGGATGAATTGTTTTTTTTTTTTATATTTCGAGAAATTGAACGCAAAGAAATAAAATTGATGGCTGATCGATTTTGAAACGAGTTAAAAATGGGGAAAGGGTCAACGACCGAACTGGAACGAGGGTGGCAAAAGTTGGCTGCAACGTTGCGACTCTCTAGATTTTATTTTTTGCGAGAGCCTGCACCACAGCACACGGAGGATATCGGAGACGAAGGTTTTCTTCTTATTCTTCTGTATAACATTCTCAAGTATCTCTGTGGTTTCTCTACATAAAGCCTTTTGTGAATGAAGACGATATATCGCTGTATATATCGCTATCAACGACCCGAAGCACCTTTACGGACGTGACGCGGTTGCTGACACTATCTGGCATCGTTTTTTTCGTTAAATTCGATCGCGGAGCGATGCTAGATCGAATCTGCTGTGTCGTTCGTTTCGTGTAACATTTTAGGGCTTTCTTATTATTCGATCGATCGTTCAATTGCTTCGAAATAACGATTGGCATTTGTTTTGGGAAGGAAATCATCATTTTGGGTGCCTCGAGAGTTTTTTCACTCAATGAAGTTTGCAAAGTCGAAAAAAACGTTTTTTTTATTGATTTTTTGTTAAAAATTTAAAAAACAATGAATTTTCGTACCAATTTTCAAAAATTCAATGAGAATCGCGAGCTCTGCTCAAGAATAAACGGAATTTCGTTTTTTTCCAACGATGCAAACTTGAGTATTGTGTCAAATGACCCATTTTTATGGGAAACGGTCGATCGAAATCCTGTCGTGGCTTTTTACTCGATTAATTAACAAACTGCAAGAGCGTGATCATGGCTATGGAAAATGGAGAGATCGGAGCGTCTCGTTGCGTCATTTTTCACGCTCTATAAATAATTTCCCATAGCGCGGTTATAAAACGATGCAACACACCATAGAGTCCCATAGATAATGCCCACGTTCATTCAACCTTTTCCCTTCGCGTCTCTTTTCTAACAAACTCATTATGGGTCCACGAAGAATTTACACGACAAAGGATTTTTTCTCTCGCGTCCATTAAACGCAACACCGTCCGGATTTATTCGTTCGAGTGGCAGAGAATGAAAGAGATCGAGAAAACTGCGCGAACGTGTGATGGGAAAAAATAACGAGAGGCGATGCGTGAGGCCTCAATAAAAACTAGAATTTTATAATTTATAATTTATAATTTATAATTTTTAATTTTAGAATTTTAATAAAACTATCAATAAAAGCTCCAAAAACTATTAATAAAAATTCTTCGAGTCGAAAGAATTTTAGGATATCGATCAAAATTTTCGATTGTTCGACGAAATTCAGTCGAAATACAATGATTTTTCAAAAAATCGTTTAGCCGAACGAATTCAACGAGATATCGATTTTTTTTCTGGCGAAATTTAGCTTTCAGTGTCGATTTCCACTGCAGAGATTTTCTTTTATCTCTGAATGGTGGCCGTTCGCGATAGATCGCTGCTCTCGGCTTTGTGTCGCTTCTGGTCAGTCGTAAATGCTTTAGCATTTATTCCGCACAGACTCAGAGATATGTTGGTGGTGGATCGAGCAATGCTATGCAGAGGACGAAACAATACAGCGATACATACACGTGTACACAAGAGAGCGAGTATTTATTATTCCCATTTACTATGTGGCCTGTGTGGCAGGGTCGAATGCGCCGGGTTCTCGTATTCCCATCGATTATGTCTCCATTTTCTCTCCTCCACTGTTTATCTCGTTCATCTTTAATTCCTGACCGAATTCAATTAATTTTCACTGCATCGTCGAGTGCGTTCTAGCCTGAAAATAGGTAGAGCACGCAGAGACATAAATGCGTGCGTCGTAGTTTTTGTATATCTATGAATTAGCTTTGCGATGGATATGGCGTAGGGATATTTATGGGGTTGATGCGGTCGCACAAATCCATGGGCTTTTTCGCGTCAAACTTCCCAAAGGCATTGGTGACTCGATTTTTTTATTGCCGTTCAAAAAAAAAGGGAAATTTGATAAAAAAAAACGAAATATTTAAAATTTTAATTTTGTAATTTCAAAATTTTCGTTATTTCGACAATATTTTTCAATTCTATGGAAACTCTCAGCAAAATTTACGATTGGAATGACAAAAATTATGCCTTTTCGAGGAAATTTTCCTTTTTTCGCGAGCCATTTTTGTGATTTTTTTGGTCAGTCATCGGTTTCAGGGACACGAGTCGCGACGAGGCTCGTTCTCTGATTGCTGGAGGTTCCGGCACTCTGGGGAATTGAACGAGAAACAATAAAATATTGTTTTGTATAAATCGAATCGTGGCGCGGTACGAAAGGATTTGGGATCGCGTTTTGCGACAAAGAATGATTTATTTTTGCTCGTCTGACATAGAAAATTACTCGATTCACTCTTTTTATCGCGTCGCGTGGTTTCTAGGTCATCTCGACTCTTTTGCCAACAATATTGCGCCCATTCGATTACACCGAGATATGAATTAACGCAGCATCCACTGCAGGAGCGTATCGAAACGAGATATCTGCCAACTCGGATGTTCCCATGTTGGATAATTCTTACCAGTTTTATTGCAACGTCGACTGTTTCTTCGTATCACGAAGAATCTTTTATCGGATGACCCAGAACAATAATAAAATTATTTGTCTCCTGTCCATCTTATTTTCTGGTCCTTGCGCGGTCTCTTTCTCTGTGTGAATGAATCAGAGCACACCGGAAGGAAAATTTTGGTGGAAAAGAATGACGTTCAAGTTTGCATCGTTGGAATGCAACGAAATTCTATTTTTTCTGTGGCGATGTTTATTATCAAAATGCAGAATGTAATTATGATGATAAAACGATTGATTTTCGCGACCCCAAAAAGTGTACGAGCTCGAAAAATTTGGATAATTTTGAAAATTAAACAAATCATCAATAAAAATAAATATTTTTCGTTGCATTCCAACGTTGCAAACTTCAGCGTCATGGAAAAGATCGATATTTCGTTGGATACGAGTGAATTAGTAATTCAAATCGTAAATTTTGCTGGCAGTTTCGTTAGAAATGAAAAATATTGTCAAAATAACGAAAATTTTGTTGTTTTTTTTTTTTGAAAAATCACAAAAATTTCGTCTTTCCAGCAAGAATTGATCGAAAAGTCAATAATTTTGAATCCAATCGTGAATTTTGCTGGCAGTTTCGTTAGAAATGAAAAATATTGTGAAAATAACGAAAATATTGACTTTACCGTGTGATGAAAAAAAAAATCGACGTTTTTTTACAGAATTTCATTTGGAGTGTACAAATTTGGGATTAAATTCAGCGAGGAATTCCGGAGCGTGCAATTAGATAAAGCTCCAGTGGTTTTGTACACGATTTCCTCTCTCAATTTCTCTTCGTCTTGATCGTCGTCGGTGCTCTGGTCCATGATAACGCGTTGGAAACTTTTCATCACGTTCCACATAGCACGGATGTAGGCAAGAGAGCGAGGACAACTTTTGGCTTTTAGGACGATTAATCAAATTCTCCTGTTCCTTCGAGTCCGTCGTATTGTTTCATGATTGGTTCATTATGTATGGGAAGGAAACGACATTCCCTTGGGAGGTGGTCCCTTTCAGTGCCTGCTCGTGCGAGTTTCAAACGCGTCAGTCGCGCGTTTCTTGTTTTCTCCATATAAAGCTATGAGCTCTCGAGCAATTAGACACGAGCTCGTATCACATTTCGGTCGAGTCCGAAATTCATATGGACAAGGAAAAACAATTATGGAAATCTCTTTTTCATTAATTCCCCATGAAAAGTTTATGGGGCCCCATGGATTCTTATGGGGTCTGGGTGAAAATCTCATGGGAGACTTTCGTTCGGTTTTTTTCCGATAGAGACGTCGTTACTCTTCGCCACCATGTCAGAATCGTTCCTGAGGCCTGACCCCATGACTTTTTTCAAGGGTTAAAAAGGCGGTCGTCGTTAGATCATTGGGACGGCAAAGATTGATCGAATCTAATTCTCGTCTGTGTGTCGCAGTAGCCGCGCGGCTACGCCAACACAAACGAGCACTTCGATCCGGATGAGACGATAAACGGAAACGCTCCCTAGCGGCGAACATCAAAAAACGGATCTATGGGGGGCTGAAAAGAAAAAAGGGCGTATGTCTTGTCAAATGAACGCGGAACTTCCGCGGGGAATTCGAGCGATTAACAAATTAACAGCGTTTTCATTATTTTCATTTAAATTTTCATGGACCTAAGAATCCACCATGGTTTCATGGGTTTTTATCTCGGAAAATTCGACCACATCGTTCTGGCCGACCCGCATAGATCGGCGAGATTGAACGCGTGCCTCGCAGTCGAGTTTGCCTCTCGAGTTTTCAAATAACCGTAACAGACACACACGTGAACAAGCACGTGTCCTTTTTCTTCACCACAATCTGCCCTCACACGCCGTCTACCGGGTGTCCGGATAAATGTCACTGAGGAGGAAATTTTGTTGGAAAAGCTCGATATTTTGTTCGATACGTTCGGCTAAACGTTTTTTTTTGAAAAATCCCCAAAATTTTGTCATCGCAGCGAGAAATATTCTAGAAAGTATCTGCGAAAAGTAAATTTTTGGCATCCCAATCGTAAATCTCGCTCACAGTTGCCATAGAAATGAAAAATATTGTCAAAATAACGAAAATTTTGACAATACAATCAATAAAATCGAAAGTCATTCGAGTTTTTATTCTCGAGACTGAATCGGCGCGAGAGAAAATCAGTTTGGTCCATCCAAATTAATTTCCCTTCTGAAAAACAGTCTCGATGATCGACTAGACATTTTTTGCGAAAAAAAACCACACCGTGTACATTTTTTCTACGTGGAGCACGTATGCAGCTCACGAGGTTTACTTTCGGCTCTCGTGGAAGATGAACAAAAGTATCCCGAGAGATACGACATCGTGCGAACACGTGCAAGTCTCTAGTGCATCTCAGCCCACGACGTTATGAGGATAAAGCGACTTGTAAAATATTCCAACATTGAGAAAAATTCGCGATCTATACTCGCGTGTATAAATTTAAAAATTTCTCGTTCTATACCTTTTCCCACGGTCCCGAGACTTCCTCTTGTGCGATAAAAAATATTCTGTGTGCAAAAAAAAATAGTTACAGTTTGCGTTACCCAATAAATCATAAATTACCGTAATGTGCGTGTAATTCGCAGAGAAAAATGTTCCGATTGCGTATCGCGCGAGGTTTTCTCATGGCGATTGTAACGTCAAGACTCTTGTCTTGACTTTTATATAGAATAGCAAAAACGTCATTTTCTCTCCCTAGCTCGAGATCCCTCTCTTTTCTTGCGGGAATAATCTCCATCGCAAATATTTGTCCAGGTTCCATGGAACATTCCGCGTTCAGCCCTCGCCCTGCTCCGATATCCGTTCGCAGTCGGAAAATCATTTTCCCTCTGTCACTCGCAAACGCTCGTCGAGCAACGGAAATAAAACGTTTGGCACATCGCAATTGAACACACGATCCAGGAAAATTTCAACTCGGAAAAAAATGAATGTTTTTAATGATAACAAAACTTAATGGAACGTTGAGAGGGAAGCGATTCGCGTTTTGTCACTGTCGAAAAAATGATAAAAATCATATTTTTTTTTTCGTAATTTTGACGATGTTTTTTAAAATTTTGACTTTTCCAAGAGACGTTCTAGAATATTTCTCGCTGCGATGACAATTTTTTTGTGATTTTTCAAAAAACAAACGTTTGGCCGAACGTAATCAACGAAATATCGATCTTTTCCAACGAAATTTTCTTTCCGGTGCAGAGAGTCGAGGCGAAAAAGTCTTGGAGGCTCTCTGGATTACGAGTCTCGGTGCTAAAAGCTGCTTCGAGAACATTCGCTGCTCGACGACACGACTATAAATATGTTCTCTTGTGGCGCGTTGTGGGTCTGGCGTAATGTACGTGAGAGGGAAAGCAGAAAGAAGGTGGTATATAGAGGGAATTGTAAAGAGAAATAAAGATGGGAAAAGGGAGAGAGTGCGAGACTCTATTCGCACTTGAAGTCGTGAACGCACGAGTCAAGGCTCTTTCCCTCTCGCCGTGCGTTGCTCGCTTTCGTTTTATCCGGGTTCTTTGCTTTGCGCCCGAACATTTGTGCGACTGCCTCTGCTGCTGTGGCCTCAAACGTCGAGGACGTGAAAAATTTGCGGACCAGACGAAAAACGAAGATTATCATGTCTTTCGCGCGCCCGAGAGGCTTTCAGTTTCACGATCAAGCGTGTGCACTAGACTAATCTCGTCCTCGCACACGCGCAATCCTTTCGCACCCAGTCAAACTCTATGGAGCGATGAATTATTATTATTTTTTAATCGCATCACAGCAAAAAGCGGTGAACAAAGTAACGGAACACTGAAAATGGAATTTTTCACGTCAAACTAAGTATTTTTGGATAATTTCAAAATTTTGACAATATTTTTCATTTCTATGGCAAAATTTTGGTGATTTTTCAAAATTTTATCGTCGCTCCTTCCAAATTGGACAAAACGTAAATCAATTTTTGCGTTAATTGGCATACTGCAGCATGGAAAAATCTCGAGAGCTGTGCGAACGTTGTTTATGGTAATAATGCGGAGACAAAAATGAGAGAATGAAGAGAGAAAAAAGTGGAAAAAGTGAGAGAAAACGATGAGTTCTGGTGTCCAACGCGAGAGCTGGTGTTTGACGTTCGTGTTTTCCATTGGGCACCGCAGCGAACAGTCACCAGCAGAGCAGCAGTGGAGGCGCGAGCACTATCATGAAAGCGAGGGAGGCCAAGCGTAATCTCGGTGTGAATTGGCCTTGGAATAGAAGCCTGTACAACGAGCCGAGAACAGAGGGAAAACGAGAGAGCATTTTGCGATTCAGAGAGAGAAAGAAAGAAGGGGGGGGGGGGTATATTTGACATGAGAGGGAAACACGAGAGGCTCTAGGAAAAGGACAATTAAACGTGCGAGAACTGGATCGATCGAATCTGCGAACCACACATCGCCCACTCGCGGAGCCGGGGATGTGTCCACAATTGTTCGTTAACTCGTGGTTTCGAAGCCGCACCGACAAAAAGAAGTTTTGCATTTTTCCTTGAGCCCAAAAAGTAACAATTTTCATTTTTTTTTCCCCACGCTCCCACAATTTATGAATTTCTCGTTGCGTCCATCGAATGGGCAGCTCTGGAAATTGTATCGACCCTCGCGAAACCTTTGAACTCGAATAATTGCATCAACTGCAGACGACGAGGTTTTTTGTTGTAAAATGAAATTTATAACAGCCAGGCACTATTTTTTGGGACTGTAAACCGATGCAACGATGGAATTAATGGCATAAAGTGTTCCCGGTAAAAAATCGTTCACTTGAATGATAATAATTTTGTTAAAAAGATCGATGTTTGGAAGAAACGTTTTTTTTTTGAAAAATCGCAAAAGCGTTGTCGTTGCAGCAAGAAACATTCTAGAAAGTTTCTCTTAGAAAAGTAAATTTTTGTCATCCCAATCGTGAATTTAGACGTTTTTTGATGAAACTGAATTTTCAGTCAAAGTACGAGGCTCTTGAGGTATCGATTGGTTGTTGATGAGGGCTCGGAGACGACACTCGAGGAAATATGTGTAGCGTAGAATATTAGTTGGTCCTGCTGTCGTGTCATGATATGCTACTCCGGTGATGTAGTACTCCCTTAGTTAAGTTTGTCAGGACACGCGGTATAACAACTCGCCCCTAGGCTCGTATTCGAAACTCGAGCCAAATGCAGCTACGACGACACAACTGCATCGAATCATCTCCTCCCTCTTTCTGTCTCTCTGTTGATTTACCTCGTGGCTTCGGTTCCATTATCAGGTGCAGTTGACCACTGATGCAACGGCTGCTTTGCGATTGGGTCGTTGAACCAAAATGCCACGTGGTTTCAGTTTTTTCACGATCAAAGACACACCGAGATTTGAATATAACGATGGACCATTACAATATCGGACTACGGCGGTCCGCGACATCGAAGATCTGACTTTCCCATGTAGGGTTTTACGAAGGGTCCAAGATCGGCCCAGTGACGGCAGCCGTAGTTTCAATCTTGGCGCGTTAAAGGCAGCCAAGCCTGGCGCAGTGACGGCTGAAGAACGGATGATAACTTCGGTCCGTTACTGGGTGTTGTTTTTGGCCCAAGAATGGGAATAGGTCTTCGGCCGATTGGGTCATCGAGTAATTTATTTATTGTATTTTTATTACATAATCCTTATTTCTTCGTAAAATAAGATTATTTATTGTCAAAATATGGCAGAATATGGGGAAAATAAAAAAAAAAAACAGATTTGTCAATTCATTGAAGATTATTTTTTTCTGCCAGAAGGGGGATTCGAACTGCCTACCTATGTCTTTCCTACCTATCTTACTAACCCGGGACGCTAACCATTACACTAAACGCTGTTACTACCAAGACCAAATTCTTCATCTAAATAAGCTGCATAATACCGAGCACGAAATTGAAAAAGTTTATTACGATACAAATGTGTATCGTATTATTTCTATGTGTATGCATGATTTTAATAAATGATAAATTATTATTATTAACAATCATGATTGGTAATAATAATAAAAATAAAATTATATATTATTGTACTATTATATTATTTTATATAATAATATATGCTAGTGTATTATATTATTTTATATAAATTATAAAATAAAATAATTATTATGAACAATTATTATTGGTAATGATAATAATAATAAATTACCAATAATAAATAATTTGTACATACAAAACTTGATTATGCAATCAAAAATTATTTTATTATTAATCAATATTATTATTTATTATTATTATTATTTATTATATTATTATTCTATATACATAGAAATAATGTGATACACATTTTTATCGCAATGAACGTTTTTTTTTTAAATTATTTTCGTGCTCGGTATTCTGCAACCTATATGATCGAAAGGGTTGATGTTTATTATAAAAATAGGACCGAAATACTGGCGGCTTACAGAAATCAGCCAAAAATGGTCCAAGACTGGTAAGCTTGCTTTGCCGATCACTGGCTACCATTCATGGGCCAAGTGTCGAACTTTTATTGGCAAATATTGCATTAAAATACCCATGGCATTCAGTCATTGGCCAATAAATGGCCCAAGACTGGTAAAGTTTGCTTGGCTGATCATAGACTGCCATTCATCGGCCGAGTGTCGATTTGATCATGGCAGAAATATTCTGTTTTTATTAACGGCACCCGATGAACGCCCAAGGATGGGCCAGGCTTGGCAGACTACACTCGGCAAGCCATTCGTGGGCCAAGCGTTGGCCCTGTTGTCAAGCTTGGCATTTCCTACATGGGTTCTAGAATATTTCTTGCTGCGATGACACATTTCGCTGTCATTATTGAAAAAAAAAGCTTGATCGAACGCATTGAACGAAATATCGATCTTTTCCAACAAAATAATCTTTTCAGTGTAAAAGAGGTATAAAAAATCTGTTTTGCACCAAATTGCTAAAGAAATAGTTTGCCGGAGGGTGTACGCGGCAGTGCATCTGAATTCTCTAACCAGCAGCAGCCACTGCAACCGAATACACCTGTTCCGATGTTTTATATATATCGTAGGCATCAACCCCTGCTGTACACAAAGTTTGGTGTGCGTGGGTGTGTGTTGTGTGCAAAGGCGAACGGTGCGGCTTCCTATGTTGGCCTGAACACGTCCTGCGGGAACTCGTGCTGGAATCGATAGCTGCACATGCGCAAACCGATCTCTTGCTCTCTTTCTCTCCCTTTTCTTGCCATCTCTCTCGAGCTCCCTATTTCTACGCGCTCGCTCGTGTACGATGAATCGCGCGCGAGCGCGATAGCTGGCAGAGAGGGCGAGAGACTTTGGACCGAGAGAGAAAACGAGAGGACGTGCTGCTGGTGGTGCTGGTTGAGGGCTCCACGCTGAATCCCTCGCGGGACAGCATCCAGTATTCGGCAGAGCTACGATCAGCCGCGAGGGTTACTGACCGTCCATCGCGCCTATTCCGGATCGCTTTTTTATCCTTTTTCTCAAGTCATTATGCGGTAAAACGAGTTTATATACTTTATTCGTACGGAAAATGGAAAAGTTGCTGCAAGAGTGAATCTTTGCTGTTTAGTAAAGAAGATGGACAAAAAAATGCGCATTTCCGGTTTTTATTTCAAACACCAACACTTTTGTTAGTAATCGCGAAGACGACGCGATTCGTTTACGAAAATGTGACGATTTTTATGCGTGCGCGATTGAACAGTGCAATATATTGTGACACTGGCGAATTTCCACAGTGACGGAAACAGTTTTCGTGATCCTTTCAACCAATTAAGTTTTTTTTCACCATTCTCTTTTTTTTTGTTACTATCGGAGGTGACTATGGAGGTTCTGGAAGCTCCCGATAAAAATTGTTGAGGAATTAATGCGAGTAGGAATAAGTGGCAAACGACGTCGTTCGGAGCTCAATTCCGGAAGATAACCCAGAATAGTACTTTGGGATCTTTACCGCGGCAGAGGCTGTATTCGTACGAGAATAGTTTCTGCTCCCCGCTTTAATGTCGACGAGGCTTTTTGACGAGCTAGTCGCTCTTTGACTGATGGAAATGGGAATATTATCATTCGGAAGTACATCAACTTCCAGACACAAGAGTTTGTCCGTTTTATGAAATTTTATAAAAACTTTTGTCGAGTGAAATAGTTTCTGGCTGGAAGCTGGACAGCAAAGTATTTTTTTCAAAAGCCTGTACGAAGCTCTCGTTAAAACTAGAGTTTTTCGAGGAATTCGAAACATCCGTCCGATAATATTTCAATCGGGTAGAAAGGTTTAACTTTATATTTCGTCGAATCAATAGCACGCGGAGCTTTGATTGAAGGGGAAAGAAATGAAAGAGCAGTGAGCACCGGAAATACCGGCGAGAGCCTCTCGCTACAGCAAACAAAAATGGACAGACTATTCCGGTGGAAGAGTCACAAAGTTCACGACGAAGTGAGTATCTCCATTCCCGTCAATATATTCCAATTTATAAACCACCCGAAAACTTGGGTGAAATTCATTTTTCACTTTCCGATCTATAGACGATTATGCTAAGTCAGTTTGGCTCGAATCCCTTGGGCGGACTGTCCTCCCACGTGATTCTCAACTTTTCGGCAGTGTTGACAGCTTTTACATATTTTGAAACTCAATGACACCGCTTAACGGCGGAACATTCTAGGAAATTATGTTTGGCGGACTCGGTTCTGATTCGTTTAGGTTGCCAGTAAAAATCTGGGTCTCAGAATTGATTCTTCCCGGATCATCGGATTAATCAAACTTCCGCGAGAAAGAGTTTCAGATTCAAAGGAAATGAGCTGATTTAGCGAATCCTCGGGTGAAATCCCTTTGAATTTGAAATTCTTCGTAACGACCTCGACACTGCTCAAGGACATTCCGGAAAGTAGGTCAATTGGTATTTGATTATGATAAAATGGGGAGAATGAATCGCATTTTTTACGTCTAAGAGAATTGCAGATCGATCGATCATATTTCGGAGCGAAAAAAAAGGAAAACACATCGAAATACTGCGAAGAAAATTCTCTGCTGTAGCGATACACAGTCGCGTTGTCAATCACTTTTTTCTGTGTGTTATATTTCCTGCTTATACGAGGAAGAAGCAGGGTGTGGACTGATAAGTCTCTTGTTGACTGTGGGGGATGGTTCGCCGAGTTTGTCGAAGGGTAACGACGTAACGATTCGTTGTGGCGTGATGAGTAGACTAGGGTAGAGCGTAGAGATTTTTGTCGAAAGTCTCTTCCTGAAACACGTGACATTTGCCTCACTTTCCAAATGAATATTCATGGGAAGGTTTAAAATGAAAATACAAGACGTCACATGATGCACATGGTCGTCGAAGACTCTCGACGCGCGGTTATAAATGTCAAAGGGTTTCATCCCCAAAGGCCAGTTGGCAGCGAGAGAGGGTGCTGGACAAATTTGACGAATGCTCCAAGAGTAAAACCGTCGGATCCACTAGTTATGCATGACCTCTAGCACTCGCTTCGCCAAGCTCTTGGTAATGGAGAACAAGGCATTACGGAATTCCCTGTGGTACGTCGCGAAGAAAGGGTCGCAAATGGAATAAAAAATGCAAGTTTACACTTCTGCTTCCTTGTGCACGCCGGCTTCGGAAGGACATCACGGGTACTCGACTCGAGTTACGAGCAAACACGCAGCGGAATTCGTTAAATTCAAATTTACCATTTGTCCAAAGATTATACGTGCTCGTGAGGATTTTATTATTAATGAATTATTATCAAGATGAGTGAGCACGAAAACGAGTTCCGCAGTAAAATCAATGGTACGTAAACAACGTTTTTCTGGAACGCTGCGGGCATCTTTAGTAAGGACAAAAGGCGTGGGCGATTCAAAGGCTAGCGAAGGCGACACCTAGTGGTGGAGAACGGTATACGGTATTCAACCCTTGTTTACCGTAACCTATGAAACGTGAGGAGGGACGAATCGCTAGCGGAGCGAGCGAGGGAACAATATATCGCGTGGGGGCAAACAACCGTATTCTGTGAGCGAACGTGTGGAAAATTTCTCGGCGATTTGATGAAAATCCTTGAACCGAAAGCGTCCTGGTGTTGAAACGATCCCCATCCAAGTAATAGAACCAAATCTCATCAATTTGTATTACCGTTTAGTTCATTACAACGAGAAAACGATCGTCGATTTTCCCATAATGAAAGCAGGTATCAAAAGATTGACAGAAATCAACTCATTGGTCCTGCATAAAACACTTCCTCTTTACTCGATACGTAAAAACACAGGAGATAACGGTTCCACACGAGTTTCGTGTTACCAGGAAGGGCAAAAGAGTTTATCCGTTTTACGGATCTAATTGTTGAGTCTGGCGAATCGCGATATTATGGTTCCGCTGCTGCTGTTGATGGCCCAGTCTGCCTATTATACATGCGGACTTTGTATTACGGCTTTATGCTTCATCTCGGGTATATCGTTACACACTCCCACACGAAGCGCCGGAATACGAGTTTCTCGATGAGGATCGCCCGGCGAAACACGTTGCTTACTCCTGAAACCACTATGCATAGTGGTGTAGGTCGCTTAGGCACACCTACACAATTACGGTTGATTATGTCGACACCCAAGTAGTTCAGACCTGCAAGATGCGTTTTCCATCTGAAGCAAATGGGCCAAAGTGTTTAGGTTTGTTTGGATTAAGGTGGTAGAACTGCATAACACGGCCGAGTCGTAGGAAACCGTATTAGGCAAGTGGAGGCTCATCTGCAGCGGTTCGAGATTTGTAGAAGTTTGTACGCGACTTGGTATACAAAACTAACCGGAAGACGAAGCGTCGTTACGTGATTGTCTCGCGCGCTCTTCACGTTGGCCTTTTCATTCCGTTTTGTATTAAAAGACACTATTGCTGTGGTGTGGCATGCGAGAGCAGGACGTGCTGCATGTATCCATTTCCGTGAACGAAAAGCAAAGTCGTGGGTGGGCACAGAAGGTACGAGCTGGATCGAGCAACCCACCACATATCCTTCTTGTAGTTTGTTGCAGTCGGCGGTTTCCTATGTTAGCAGTTCTTTTTGTTACGTGTTCCTGACAAGTCCCAGGCACGTGACCCATGAATATTTCATATCCAATGGGAATTAGAAGCCAAACTCTGCCATGCTACGATCTTGCACTACGGATTTCTGCTGCCATCTCAGGAGCAGGAATTTGGAATTTCGTCAATCTAATTCATTTCTATTGGACGAGATACAATTTGTGAAAAATCTCACAGGAGCACACTGGAAACATGGAAACTGCCTTGTTGGGTAAGACCCGGTTGAACCCTGCAGCGATTTCATATGCCACGTGGATTTTATGGGTCCTCCTGTCATTGAGCCCATGTCACAGGGATCGTTTCCATATTATGTGAATATTAAAACTCGTCATGTTACGACTGCATCCAGTGTGGTAGTATTTTATGTGTCTGGAGTCCACATTTTGGTTATGGACATCGACCGGTTACGAAGGGTTATACAAAGCTTGCTATTGTGATGGTTATAGCTCATAGGATATGCGTTGATAAATAAAAGGGAGCGTGGGAGATTCGGTGGCGTGGATGGGGCATGAATGCTGCGCCAGTTTTGCCGCAAGTAAACATGGACCCCGGCACGTTTGCGTCCACTTTTTCATATTCCAGTCTCATGGTAAACTCCACTAGTTGACGTGCTGTCACTGCTGCGAGAATCAAAAGACATGACGAATCTGGTTTTCTAACTAGGAATCCAATTCCTAACGAATCAGCATGAACAGGCAAAATGCGAACTCGGGTTGAAACTTACCGAGAAGTAACCAATTCTCACAGCAGCAACACGATATCCAGGAGAAATTTATAAGTGAATGCGCGCAACATATTCCAATCCAAAGTTATTTCAGTATGCCAGATTGCCAGGATGAGGACAAGAAAATGGAATCGTGGTCCTTGTGCTCTGGTGGGAGACTCTTTGCTAAACTCTGCCGAACAAGTATCTTCAGTTTCGAGCAAGCCCTTTCTCGTATCACTTGACTATACCTGAATAGGGTACAAGGCGGTTGCATGCTGCGCTAACTCGTTCTTTGCAGTCGTTACACAACATGTATATGCTGGTCTAGTGTATATATTTGTCCAACTCGGTTGGTATCGTCTATATTCATGTGTACGTGTAAAAATATGTATATACATGTCTTTATAGGCGTACAAGATAAAATACGTTAAATATAGATCCGTGCGTTAGTGGTGCGGTCACGGATTACGAGCAGATCCTTATTGACTTCCGCCCGAGTACCCAAGTACACACTCCGCTAAGTACTTTGACGGTATGTCGGTGTACGCAGTGCATAGAATACGATCGACTCGACAGCAGTCAACGTAGGCTGTTGAATATAGTCGAGCTTGCCGCACAGCTAACTTGTCGGAGAGTTTGCATACCTTAAACTTACACGCACGAGTTAAATCCGTCGAAACAGCCAATGGCACGGAGTCATGTAGGCAAAGAGGGGAGATTTAATTATCGGGCTCTCGTCTTATTCTGCATATTCATCAAATTCTGAATTGAGGTTTTTGTTCCGGTTTTCAATGTCAATGTGCTTTAAATGTCCCAAAAATTCGACAAATCATATCTCGAAAAAATAAACGTTCGTAACTCTAGAACGATTTGAGCTACAGAGCTCTTTGCTCTGCTTTTTTTTCATGACTAGAGTATCATGATAGGAACGTTCCGATTAAATTTGGGGCATATCGATTAAACGGTTTAAATTTGATGATTTTTCAAATTCCACGAAAATTAGAGTTTTACGCTGTAATTTTTGCAATTTTTCTAAGATGCTGTCAAAGTTGTCGAAATTTTTTACTTATGATTTTTTGCTGGATTCGAGTCTCGTCTGTTCAATGGGTCGTTCGAGACATCGTTTACGTATGAAATTGGGCACTTAGCGGCTCGGCCTCTCGATTACCGGACTGTGTGTGAATGGTCCGAGTTATACGATCCTGTAAGATATGCCATGTTGCACAAGCGACAAGGGTCTCTCTGCGGCGAGCGTGTGAACGGAGACTCGCTTTGATTCTATCGCACGCAGCTTTTTCATCCGGGTCCCATAGACCCACGTGCATCGTTGTTGCGGTTATTGACACGTTTCTTAAGTGCCAAATTGTTGAATAACTTGCTAAAAGATCTGTAGATGTGGGTGAATCAAAACAAACTGACAGCAACTTCGAGTTGACGGACTGCTCGTTATTTATGCTCTCGCATTCATCATCGAGATCCGACGAGCGTGATATTAGGTTGATAATGCGAGTGTTCCATACCTCTTGATGTGTGCAAACTCTTGGCTCGCATGATTGACCGTTCACCCATCCATATATATATATATATATATTTGTACGATCGTTGCGGAGAGCACGGCTGCGGTGGCAGCGAATCGACCGAGCGCGAGGCCATGACAGCTCGTATTATTTATGGCTAATGGGGCTCAAAACGCATCATCAGCCTGGCGAGTTGGCATTGTGGGTTCGGTATATTCATATATTTATTCCGAATATAAATATTTTAGTCGTTAAATACTGCGCGAAAAGTAGCAGCGAATGAGGATATCGAACAAAAATCGAAATATCGTCGAAATTTGCATAATTAAATTCAGTTCATGGGAAAATACGATAAAATATGGTGAACTGCAGATTTCAACTGTACGCCCTGTTAGTTTTGAATTATTTCTCGTAAAATTGAGTTTCCGATCAATTATTCAGGCAGATTCAGTCCAGGGTGGGAGTTGCTCGTAGAATTTTCAGTTTGTCGCGAGGTAACGATGTAATTGGTAGAAGCTTGGAAATTATCAAAGCCTCTGGGTCTCGGGGGCGCAAAAAATCGGATTTGGAAAATGCGGCATAAACAAAAAAAATTGTGAGAGCTTTTCACGTTGCTGTTTCTTGGCCCGACATCCGTGCGCGGGCTTGAAAGAGACTTTCACACGGAATTGCCAGGAGCGAAGGGATGAAGCAAATTGCATTTGCTCTCCAAGAGGAAAAGAACATTTTGTTTATTTTTTTCTTTTTTTTTTCATTGACAAGGAGCGCGTTTTGTGGAGATCTTTTCGCGAATGGTGGAAAATTTATTTGTCGTTTTCGCATTTCTCAATGATTTTTCTCATTTTTTGCTGCAGGGTCTGGACAATGTGAGCTCGGCGACCCTCAGGCCCTTCAATTCGGATATCAACACACCAAGAATCGATTCCTACAGGTTTTCCATGGCGAACCTTGAGGGTAAGTTGCATTTTCCCATATAAATGACTCTTATTTCCATCAAATTATTCATCAGAACCCACCGACAATATTCCTCTTCCATTTTGTTCAAGTTTATTTCCGTAAAATGTATAGATCCGTTTCCTTCATCATATCGCAATTTCCTTGGGTCCAGCCGCACCCAAGGCGGAAAAAAAATGTTTCTTTTCGCATAAAAATCTGTAGGCTACGCCCCTTTTGCTCCAAGGGTCCGATTTGCTTGCCTCGTGCTTGGTCACTGGTCCAGTGACACGGAAAACCAGTCCCTCCCTCTAATGCATACTTATGACAACAAGCCCAGGACATGACTCACACAGACAGCACGAGGACCGAATAATCTCGCACGCATCAACTTTTATCCACAGTAAAATATATCCACAAAGAGGAAGAGGAGGAGAGAGACTTTTGTCCCTTATTTCGTGTGGCGGAAAATGTTCATCGAGCTGGAAAAAAGAGCTTTGCCAACTTTGACCGATTTCGGCGGATCACTCAGCCAATTTTTTTTCTCCTCCCTTTGTTCCTCCACGCCCCCGCCTCTGATGGATCGCTACTTTGGCCCAGATCTCTCGAAAAACGAGGCAGGCTCGTCAACTGCTGGCTCTCCATCACGCTACACAAGCCACTCGTTTTTTTTTGCTACTAAAAGAAAAGAACGGCGAGGCTTTCCGGATTTCATTATGTCGACTATTTTTTACGATACGCTATACGCGAGAGAAAAACTTTTCGCTTTCCATTCACCTTTCTTTCTGCTCGCTCTTTCCTCTTCGACGGCAGCAGGACGACACGATTTATCGACGGGCTGTCTCGACGGTGAGAGCCAATCGCTGTGCAACGACATCTAGAGTCTCTTGGTTTCAATTTATTGCGGTTTTATTTTATTCCGGAACGAAAAATCACGTTTTTTTTTCTACAAAAATTTGGTTTTATTCTCCGGTTGATTCTCAATGAAATTTCGCCGAGAGAAAAACATTTTTCTCTCACTTGTTCTTGAAATGTAAATTTTTTAGATTTTTCGAAATTTTATTGCCCAATCTGGAGTAATCAAGATGTTTAATTATTGAGAAACAATTTTGAGAATCAAATCGCATTGAAATTCACACGCTGCGAGACTTGTCGATTTGTTTCAAAACTTTGTTTTGTTTTTGTACGTTCTCGGTGCTTTCGCATTGTGCGATCGTGCAGTCTCCACTTTCCATTCTATGGTGGTGGACGTGCAGCTCGTTGTAAACTTCACGAGCGCTAAAAACGTGTCTATATTTCGCGATTCGCCCGAGAGTGGTGTATGAAACACGCGAGAGAGGCGCGATTGTGCACTCGCGGTTCTTATCTCCAATCTCGCAACTATCCTTGCCCGCCGCGTCCCGAACTATAAGACTTGTCCCTCTCTTTCTCTTATTTTCTCTCTTTATTCGTCGCGGAAGAATGCTTCGGCTTTCACGTCCTATCAGTGAATTTATGCGGGGGCGATCCCAACCGCCGAGACATCGCGAGGAACCTTCTGCACTGAAAACAAATTTTTATTTCGTCCTTGCAGCGAGAAATATTCTAGAAAGTCTTTAAGTCAATTTTCGTCGTTGAAATTTTCAGTCCGTGTGCCAAATTGTTTCGTCGCGTGAATTGTGAGTAAAAATTTTTTTTTTTTCATTCAAAAAATCCATAAAAACGATTTTTCAAGTAAAATTCAATTTTTTCGGTCAGAAATCAATTATTTTGAATAAATTAATCGCTGACGATGATTCGAATCGTGTCAATTCCTTTGGACATGGAATACACCGTATAAATAAACGTACAAAGGTTTGCTGGTGTCGCGATATCGCATTCGCGCCCGCGGCATTATTCTTTCTTCTTTGACTGCTGGACAATAACCGATCAGAACTCACGATTTGTTGAACTCGCTCGCGGTGGCCTCGTTTGTGTGTACAAAATGCACAGCACACCGAGAGCTTTGTATGCGAAATCTTTACAAAATACTTTCGCCCGATATCGCGCGGCTTTTCTTAAAGGCTGTAAAAAATTCGCGTGTATGCAAAGCAGCAATTCGACTAAAGCGATCGAGGACCTTTCAGCAAAGTTGCTTCAACGTTTTAATCAGATTTTCGTCATTTTTGAAAAATTATCGAGCGAAAATCGACATTTTCTGAAAAATCATCATGGATCTGATGAATTTTCGAAAAAAAAAAATGACTCGACAGAGTTTGCGGGACTTTGAAGATTCCCAAATCGTTTAGTATGCTCGGGGGAGACATCCAGCAAAATCCCAATATTTTAGATTGTCTCTGGATCCTTCATCGTTCCTTGGAGGAAAAATAAAAAAATTTGTATGGGGTCCTTTGCATTTATCGGATGCTGGAAGGCCGCCTCTCGGTGCTCCAGAGATCGGCAACTCTCACGATAAATCTCGGCCGACGACAGCGGCCATAGGTGGAGGAAATGGAAAGAGAGAAAGTGTGTGTCGTCCGGAAGAAAGAGGGAAAAGGGTGAGGAGATCAGGAGGTGTTCTCGGCTTTCGCATCAATGCGAACCGAAGGCGTTCCTGTTCGATATCTAGAGCTTTGTCGGAACAAAATGGACGTGGGAAGAACCGCGATCGAGTGTCCTCGAAAATTTCCCCAGAAAGGCTCTGCGCCGAAATGTTTTTGTTATTAATACGCGTCAAATTTGCTCATAGATATTTAAGATATTTTATCGTACGCGGATGAGCCGATTGTTCGGTGCTGCGAGACAATGACTCGGTCGAAAATCGCGATTAATTATGCACGTGCAGGTATTAATGGAGGAGCCCTTGAGAGCCGGATGCTGAGACGCAGATGACTTGCCGGAAACGCGAGACTTCGGGCGATTTTGCCATTTGTTCGAAAATCTGGGTCACGTGCGCGAATGGGAAACTGCATATTTAAATTGGCATTAATGAAAATGGCTGCAAGGCAAGTCTCTTGACGTCGAAACTGTGTCATGATTCACGAGAGCCAAGATTCGAACGTTCTGTTTTCTATTAATTCAGTAGTTTATTCAACGCGGTAATTGTTCGAGCTAACCGCGACCGCGAGAGCTCTCATGATTCTCCGATGAAATTCAAATCCGAATGAATACGGAGGTTGGACAAATAACTTGAACGATTGATCCAATTTAGAGTTTCCGAAGCTCGAAGGACTTTGAAATCATTTGAATAAATATTGAGTCTTTCTCAAAACTTTATTTTCTTCCTGTACTGGAAAGAAAAAAAAAACATGCTCAAAATAATGAAAATTTTGAAATTATCAACGACAGACAATTGTTTTTCACAATTTCTTATCTCGAAATGATTTTTTCAATTTTCCGGACATGGCTAATTATGCAAATGCATCTCGATGTGGTTGGGGCTTCAAAGTCTTGTTTTTCCAGCGTTATAGACTGCGATACGAAAAGCAGGTATGATGCAAAGTGGAGGCTGGCAAATAACATCTCTCGCTCTTCCTCTCTCGAGGTTTTTCTCTTGAGGAAGTCAAGTACCGCCGCCAGGCATTCCTAAGATAAGGACCATGAATTCCCACCGTTTATTATACCAAGAGTCGTTATAAATTGTATGGGGGATCAAAAGGCATTGGTACAGAGTTCATTCTTGCGAGTCTTGATTCTGCGACCAGATCCAGTATTTTCACTTTCACTCTTCATAATCCAAAGTGTTTTGCTGAATTTATTCGTGTGTGATGAAAAAAAACACAAAATTTTCTTTGTAATTATTCAGAATTAATTAATTTCCTAATTGACCCAACGCCTTGATTATTATACGAAGATAAATGCTCGATGGATCATGGGAGGGTCGTGGAAGGAAAACTTGATTCGAAAAACATAAATTGCAGAATTATTTTCAACGATTTTTTTTGTTTTTAATCAGAGGAAATGAATTATATGGAGTGGCTGAACTTTTGCCATATCAATTTCCGCTTAATCGAGTGTTACTCGTTATTTGGATGGCTGCCAAAGACACTGGTCGTAATTAACACCAGTTGTGCAAATTTTAAATGGATTCCGACTCGAAAAGGTCTGTGAGCATGGGAAAACAAAATTGATAAATATATGAATGAATATTTGTTAATATTTCGAAGCCATTGACACGAGAACAGAGAATTCTCGTTATTACGAAATGGGCAGCCAATTAATTAACTAATTAATAGTTGGTGTTTTTTTTCTCTCTCTTGCAATTTTCATATCTCTCGTATAAAGAGAAACGAGAATGAGAGACTATCAAACTAAACTGGAGTATCGCGTCGCGTCTTATCATATTCCCGCTGAATGCGCCACTCTCGGCTGTAGAGCGAGAAATACGATCGGACGTTTGAGCTCTGAACAAATTTATAGATATAAATTCTCCTCGGGTATCGACGAGCTTCACTTTTGCACTCGAAATCGTCCAGCACGTTTCTCTTATTTTCTCTGTGTCTTAAAATTGCTCGCGGGGTGGGAAAATATGGAAACAAATGTCAATTAATAGTAAAATCATTTATTTAATATTTAATTTCATGTCTATCGATCTTTTCCAACCGAATTTTATTTTTTGGAGAAAAAAAATTGATCCCCTGCGGAAGAATTTTTTAACAGTTTCCTGCGAACCGCCAGATTTTTGCGAAGGTCGTAAAAAAATGACTCAACGGAAACGGCCTCGTTGTTAATACTCGTCGACCGATTATTTTTTATTTTCTACATTTTTTTTTCGTCACTTTTTCAAAAATGCAGAAATTATCGCTCAAATACGAATAATTAATAGATCAATCAATTCATTTTTATATAATTATCGCTGGCTGCATAAACTATTTGGAATTTCCTTGTGAAAATGAATTTTATAAAAAGTCCTTGAACTTGTGTTGAACTACGGATAACCATCGCTGTCGGTCATTTCGTGTTCATTAACCGCAACCGTTATTGCTGTTGGCATTGCCTCGTTTTCGTGCGACGCCCAAACGTCCTTTCACACGTTTTTCCTCCAATTACTTTGTTTCTTTTATAATCGAGTTTGTCATGAATTCGTCGGGGCTAACATGAGATTTTGAGGGACTCCACGAAACGTCAAACGATTCTTTTTTCCTTTTTCAAAAATATTTTCTAAATAATTGAGTTTACGTTAAAAAAAATAATCAAGATTTCGTATGAAATTCGAGAAAAAGTATTCAGAATAATTCAGAATCTTTTTTTTTTCGTTCAATCACATTTTCGTTTTCAACGGAAATCTTTAATGTGGTCGAGTTCGAAAAGGTACTCGAAGAGTGAAGGGAAATCCGTGTAATGGCCAATTGTCCTTTATTTCGTTTCGCGACGTCGTTACTGTTCGGAAATCCTGGGAAAGCGAATGCTCGAGGGGAAAAATTTGTTCTCTTGAATACGCGAGAGCACGTTTTTTCGTCGGTCGAGCAAACAAATCAAGAAATCTCGAATATCGACGTCGTTAACGCGCGTTATCGACGGGAGAATATTTCGGTGAATCGAGACTGGCAATAAATACGCGTGTAAAGTCATGATAAACGTGGAAAATCGTGGCGAGCTTAAACACCCCATTACAAGATTTACTCAAGTGTGGGTTATTGCTCAAGTTTTATGTCTGCGGTTCGTTGCCTCCCGATCCACGAGAAGCAGCTCGTTATCCCAAAAGTTGCAGCATTTTATGGACAAAATTCCGAGTTGAGACTCCGAAACTTCTCCATGTTAATAAAAATCCAGAAAAGCTCTCGAGTTAATTTTTATTTTTATTTTTTATCGCTCGTCAACCATTCGTGAATCATTTCTTCTCGTTAGATTTTTTTTTCTCGACGATTTTCACTGAAAATTTCTGAATCCAGTCACGAGAACAGAATGAGTGCCGAATAAAAAAAAAACGTCAACGTTTTCTTGACTCTGGAACGAAAATGGCACAAAGTCATGAAGAAACCGATAACGTATCGCTTTTTTTTTTTTTTTTTGAGAAAAAAGAAACAATCGCGCGTAAACTGTTGGAACAGAAACTTGAAAAATCGCACGTTCCTGCAGTGTATCGATTGTTTTGTGAAACGAAAAGATTACAACGTGTGGAGAAAAAAACTTTTAGCACGAATTGTTACGTAATGATTAATTAGTTGAATAATTAATTGGAATTCAGCAGGAACGACTTGTTAGTTGGATCGAGAGAAAATGAAAAAAGGCTAACTTTAGAGATTGATATCGGAAGTTTCTTTTTATTTTTATTCTCGAGCTCAGTCGCGTTGAATCTTTTGATGAATGCGATTGGACTTCTCGGCGTTGTAATTAGGACGCAAAATAATAGAGTAAAGGAGAAAAAATCTCATGAGATTGGAGAGAAACGTTTTTTTCTGTGGCGTCATCAATTTCATAGTCGATGCGCGATATTCCTCGCGAACATTGATCGCCATTTTTCACTCTTTGATAACTTATCGCTCGTGTTTATTATTAACAAAGTTTTTTTTACAGAAAAGTTATGGAATTTGTGTCGCGAGCAAGTTGCGAAGCGTGAACGAGGTCGATGATCTGATGGCTCGATTTTTATTATTATTTTTTGTATTAATTGCATCTTGTTGGAGCAGCAATTATTCACGTATGCAAAGAGATAAATCGAAGCTAAATTTTGTTGGATTCGTTCGACTAAACGTTTTTGTTTTTGAAAAATGACAAAAATGTTGTCATTGCAGCAAGGAATATTCTAGAAAGACTCTTCGAAAAGTCAATTTTTGTCATTCCAATCGTAACTTTTGCTGACCGTTGCCACAGAAATAAAAAATATTGTCTAAATTGGGAAAATTTTGAAATAATCTAAAAATATTTTCATTTTTTCACGAATTTTCAGTAATGCGAGTGTAAAATCTACTTTCGGTCTTGATCGATTCACATGAAATGCAAGATTCGTTTATTATGTCAACGATCGGAATCCTCGATGATCAATCGGGGTAACTGAACGCTGCCATGTCGAACGCGGTCGTTATAGAATGATTGGTGCAATCGCGTACTTTCAACCCGGTTAATAAACTCTGAGAATGCGTCGCGGCAACTGCAATTTGAAACTGCGTGCAGCACGGCGAATAATTTGCGCCGCGTTTACATTTTCGCTTCGCGAGAATCAGCTGTCGAGCTAAATTCGCCTTTTTTCACGAGTTTCACGCGATCGATGTTTGAAAATCATAACCGCAAGTCTCTTTTATAAAAAACACAGCAGAAAGTTTATCGCCTGCGCGCAACGATCGCGACTCAACATTTGTCTCAAATCGTAGAAGCATTCGCATGATATTCTATGTCGATCAAAGCGCCAATCGGAACGACGTATATCGTCCTCATTCACCACATTCAGTCGAGGCATAGATGGCCTTTTTGTCTGTTGAATAAGCTATAGTTGACTGCGATACGTCTCGTCGTCTCTGACTGTTCTGTACAGCAATGTTTGGCGCATGCAAACCGCGAATATTTCGTGGGCATACCGCTGGAGCAGCACTTGCACGACTTGAAACTTTGTTAACAACGTGACACGCGATTTTTCAGATTTTAAAATGGCAATGAAATTTAACCAAAATCTCGGAATAAAAATCCAATTTTTACACTGAAAAAAACATTTCGTTGTCGTTTTTTTGAAAAATACTAAATTTTGACATCGCAGCAAGAAATATTCTAGAAATTTTCTGCAAAAAGCCAATTTTTGTCATTCCAATAGAAAATTTTGCTGACAGTGCCCATAGAAATGAAAAATGTTGTCGAAAATTTCAAAATTCAAAGACGTTGTTTGACGAAATTAAATTTTCGTTTTCACGTTTTTTTTTTTAAGCGCGGCAATCGAGTTTTTGAATGATTTTGATTATTTTGGACTTGATTGATTCAATCGTGCTTAATTGGCCGATGAATTTTGGTGTCTCCGTTCGTATGATCGTTATTGTGTGCACGAGGCTTTATGTTTCACTAGCACATGCTTCTGTAGAGCCGCAGTGAAGCTACGAGCATCAGGCTCGTGTACATGTACAGAGGATTGGAATCGCGCGCAAGGAGTAAGGGAGCGAAGCTTGAGAGCGGAGCGACGACGAGAGAAACCCGAGAAACGAGTGTACTATATGCTGCGCTTACCTTTAAGGCCTTTAGTCAAGCTCGGTCGCACGCGCCGTGAGCATCGCTTGCCTTTCTGTCTTTTTACCTGTTCGTTCACCTCGCTCAAGTACTCGCGGCGTTTCCATCGCGTTTTGTATTATTTCATCAAAATTCGTGTCTCGATTATTTCGAGAACTCTTTTGTGGATTGTCAATGTTTTTCGCAGAGTTGTTGATTCTCGCGTGTGAATATCCCGATGCAAGTTGCGAGTGAGTCTGGAAAAAAAGAGGAAACCAAGTTTTTTTCAAAGTTTCTCAAGTTTTTTCGGTTCGATCCGTTTTTATTGGTGTTGGCAATCGTTTCAAATAAAAATTTGGGACGATGACATTCGGGGCCTTCGATAGTGTCATCTCGTGGAGTGCACGAACCGGAAAACTCGCAGTGCAACCGTAAATAAAGCCAGGAATCTTGTCCGGATATTGTTCAATTGCCCGGAGCAGTTTCGATGCAATAAAAGGGAAAAAAATTAGCGACGAGTTCGCAGAACAAATTCTCGACGTCTTTTAAACGCCGCGGCAGAGAAAAAAGCAATTTTTCCGACGTCGTTGACGAACGCAAGTGTCACGCTGGACACTGTTCCCTCATAAAAATAAAAAAATAAAATAAAACTTGGATCTTTGTAGTACGTAAATCTGGAATTGTCTCGCGAAGCGGAACGAGAAAAATATGCTCGGCTACTTCAGCGGCAACGAAAGTATTCTTGGCTATTACTCGCGCCGAGGTATTTTAAAATTTATCATTTTTCTTCTATTTTTTTCCCCCATGAACTTTGAGTCTCAGTGACAATCGAGCCAGTTGTCACGTTTGTCAATCAATTGCAGAGAATCGAGTCTCAGACATATTTTACCGTTTAGAAAAAAAAACTTTGGTCCAGGAGGAAACTCGACACGAATGCGTCTTGTTATTTTATGGAAATGAACAAGAGGAGAAAAAAATCTCATCGTTCTCGGCCTCGGGATCGTAAATCTCTTTGGAAAATGAAAAACTGTCCACCCTCGTCGTCCTTTCATCGTAACAATATTTTTTTAACGAGAGATTCGAATGAGCCAGCATATTCAACAGTCCCGAAATTACACCATCACGATTTCAATGAATTTTCAAAAAATACTCACTGAGGGAACATTTTTCCGGAAAAGATCGATATTTCTTGGATTCGACACAACTTTTTTTTTTTTAATCACAAAAATGTCATTGCAGCAAGAAATATTATAGAAAGTCCGTTCGACAAGTGAATTTTTGACATTCCAATGATAAATTTGGTTGACAGTTGCATTAGATATAAAAAGAATTGTCAAAATGACGAAAATTTTGAAATCTAATGAAGGAAAATTGTCGGGGACCTTTTTTTCAATGCTTCATTACGTTGGTTTGAATAAACGCGTCGATGACCTGGCTGCTCTTGGTCCTATAGGGGTCTTTGGAGCGGGCATCAAGTTCGAGGTGCATGCACTACGATTTCATAACGAAACTTAATATACGTAGTAGATAAATACTATTCCACGTGACGGAAGCTCGTGTGTTGCTTTTATAAGAGCTCATTGTGTCTCGTCAATGTAATATTTTATCTCCCCCCCCCCTGCCCCTTCGGTGGATATACCGAAAGGAACTTGTACGCCCAATGCGACACGCGCAAAGAGCCAGTCTGTTTCTTTCCTTTCTTATTCTACTGATTGCTCGTGCCGCACGCGTCTGTGGCATCGACGACTCTTTGTCGTGTTTCCACAGTAGAAAGGGGACGATTTTTTTTTTTCAATTTTTTATTTTATTCCTTTTCGAACGCGTGTAACGCCTCGGCAGTTTTTACAATGTGACTCACACGAGCTATCGAAGACAACTTCGACAAACGCCGCCGGAATACGAAAACGCCGGGCCACCGTTTTTTTTTTGCCTTTCTTGCCCGTTCACATCTTTCCTGCTTCCACTTTTCTTTACCTTCGTTATTGCCTGGCGCGTGTATATAAATACATCAATATTTATCGTATCGTCAACGCACGATTTCATTGAAAAAAATCCTACTTTCCTACCTCCACGCTATTCCGTCGTTACAATAACGGGACTATTCTTTGCAACGGTCGTGTCTCATGCCGCACGAGACCATTTTTATCCTTCCTAAGAATTATCGTCGACAATTACTCTCTTTTTTAAACCTTCACAACTTATTTCCTGGTTTTGCTCTTTCGGTAACGATTTTCAGAAGTTTTGCTCGTAGATCCTCGGGAAATTCTCGAGATTAATTCAATGCAAAGTGTAATAAAGAATTTTTGTGAAAAAAAAGACCAAAATTAAAAAAAAAAAAACTAAAGAAATGGAGAGAATCGTATGCGAAAGGAAAATTATGATAATTCGTTGGGTTTGCTAATGTTTTTGGAACGGAATCCAAACCAATCCAATCGGAATATTAATTGGGTGGGAGGATGAAAATGATGTGAAATGGCAATACGAAAAATAGGCCAATTTGGCAATAAATAATCGGACTCTTTTCCTCTCGTCATCTCAAGCCGAGCTCGTCACTCGCGTGTAATGTGTAACGCCAATTTGACTCGAGGAAACGCGACAATAATTGACGTGCCTGTGACAAGTCGCCCCGACACACATACACGCCTCACCGCTGATGACAATTCTCTCGAGTTATCTCACATTCCAGCAACGAATCGTCATCGAGCTCGCTCACCGAGTCTCGCTTCATTGCACGTTTTTTTCTGTGCTCCGCATCCATAATTGATTCCGGGTGTCGCATCTTTCAGCCAGGATCGCATGTAATTTTAAAAATTCAAAAAAAAACCGCTAGCGAATTTGGATAAACACTTTTCAAAAAATTTCAACAATTTTCAACCATATTTTTCATTTCCATCGCAACTGTTATCGAAATTTGCGATTGGAATGACAAAAATCAACTTTTCCAAGAGACTCACAAGAATATTTCTTGCTGCGATGCCAAAATTTGTTGTGATTTTACAAAAAAAAGGTTTCGACGATCGTATCCAACAAAAGATCGCGATATTTTCCGAAAAAAAAATTATTTTCAGTGTTTCCAGAAGATTTGCAAGGTCGATGAAAAAATTATTCAAGCCGAGTCAGTCTCGTGTGTGCATGAATCCTGGCAAAGATTCGCCACCACCACCCACAAGACAATCTTCTCGAGCGAGTGTCAGAAGAATGATTGATTCAAATTATTCTGCAAAGAGTTCTCTACGAAATGTTATTATAGTTGCTGCCCACGGAATAATGCCTGAAATATGAACACGTATCACGTGCACGAACCGTAAACGTTTACGCGCTCGGTAAATGCATACATTTATGTAAATATCTCGAGTTTGTTCGGATTTCGCTGTAAAAACACACCCTCCAGTGCAATTTGCAGAATATTATGCGACTTGCGCGCGTTTCCTTAAATCTCGAGTGAAAACAACCATTTTGCGAGCGGATATGTTTTTTTTTCTCCTTTTTCTTTCAACCGAATCTGAATAACGTAGATGCAATCCCAAGCAACAAAGTACAAACTTTAATACCCGAGAAACTAAGCACCGGCGTGGCTGACTCGTAAGAATTTAACGCCTCTACGTTTCAGCTCATTTCACGAATCCTCTCGTGTTGCCTGTCGAGGAAACAGCCGAGATAAATTCCCATATCCTTCGTACTCACTCTCTAATTCATTACGCAACGGGCTAAATTTCATAAACAGGACAACGAACGAAACAAACTTTTGCTTTAGCCATTTCTGTATTTTTATTCGATTTTTTTCTTCAATTAATTATCCATTACGACGAGTTTTCTTCCAATGACTCTAATGCGAAATGGATCGTTTAATTTTTTATTCGAATGACCGATTTTTTTAAATTTTTGTGATTTTTCGTAAAAAAAAATTATTCTCAGTGCGGCAATACGACGATTAGCGAAACGAGTTTATGGGAGTGAAATTAATTTAGTTAATTAGCGTAATGCGCGATGCCCAACCTCGATATTCGGTGTGAATTTCGTGCAAGCTGCATGAGCAAAGGTTTTTGATAATATTGCGTACGACACGGAAGAGGCTTTTGGGAAAGCATGGCAGACAGAAACGTGCACGTGAATGCAAAGTTCGTGTTTTCCATGGGGAGGCCAAATTTTGAATTAAAATTTCTTTTAATATTCGCTCCGGTCGCTTTTTGAAGAGTCAGCGCAAAGGAGGCTCGAAAGCATAGCGAGTAGTTTTGGCTAAACTGCGAATTAAATCGCGGAGGGTTGCTTAATGAGATGCAAAGTGGAAGCTTGATGATAAGACGGAACACGACACGAGTATCGATCCACGAAACTCTGGTAAACTTATCTTTCGATTTCGTTGTGATATCGGACCCACCCTCGGTCCGAACCATTCCTCCTCGTACTATAATTGCCTGTAATTAACGCGAGATGACGCTGATCATTATTACGTTGAATTAAAATGAAGAAAATTGCGGTTACACGCGATTTTCATTTCTTTGAAATTATTTTTATTTTTCTAATGTGAAAAAAAATTCTCAAGGCGCATTCGCGATGCCCAAAGTTGACGGAAAAGAAAATTTCGTCGTAAAATACATGCGACAAAACGTTTTTTTGAAAAATTACAAAAATTTCGTCGTTGCGGGAATTTTAGAGAGTCTTTTCTTTATAAATATTGTCAAAACGACGGAAATGATCAAAAAATATTTAGATCAGCGGGTTTAGACTCGTCAACGCGCGAAGGTGAAGCATAGAAATGATTTTAAGAGGCTCGTGTGTTTCTACTTGGAAATTCCAAGCAGTCTCATTGCTCTTTTCGTTGTTGTACTTCTCTCGAGATATCTCGAAGATTCACTCAGCTGGCTGCTTTTGTATGTGTGTGTGTGTGTGTGTGTGTGTGTGTGTGTGTGGCTGGTTATGGACCGTGCAGACTCTCCCGCTGACGGAGCGACTCGGTCCGAGGCTACGGGTTGGAGGAGAAAAGCCACATCGAGAAGGAGAGTTGTGCGAGGTCGGTTACCACCGGCTAGCTGGATATATACTGCGTTGAGTGGGTCGTTATCCGCTCTGTGTCCGGTGAGCTGCTGGACATGGCGAACCGAGGCTCTCGCAGCAGTTGGCGTTCTCTCTCGATGTGCTCAACCGAGAACTCGACAATCTCCCGCAGCAGTACATTGAGCTAGAAGCAAAATCCCCTCTTCGCCTCCAACCAATGCGGTAGAAATGTCTGGGCAATTAGCGTGAAACTGGTTTTAGTCTCGAAGAAAACAGAGACACATATAGAAACTTGGAAAAAAAAACGTTCATAATTTCTGCAGTAACTGAGCAGCTAGGGAATCCGAATCAACGAATATTAATCAATTTTGTTACATCCCTTAATTATTCCCAAAAATTGACACTATTTTTTTCAATTTGACGAGGCCAGGAGAGAAAAAGATTTTTTGTGGTTTAGAATTTTACGAATGTCCTTGTTTTTTTTCTGTTCCCGCAGACTCACAAGATGTCGATCTTGATGCGATACTCGGCGAATTGTGCGCCCTCGAAAGACGTTGCGACGGTGACATCGCCTCGACTGGACAAGCAACCGATTCACAAAGAACGGGAAGACCCAACAGCGCCAGAATCAACGCTGGCGATACCACAGACATTGGCAAAAATGATGGTGGTGAGAAGAGCGAAATAGCCGAAGCATACAAAGTTCATCAAATGAATCCGTCAAGTTCGTGTAACAAGCTGGACTTTGTTTTTTTTTTTAGGGATGCGAACTGACAGTCCGGACAATGACAGTGCCTTTTCCGACACGGTGTCAATGTTGTCCAGCGAGAGTTCAGCAAGCAGCAGTGGCTCAGGACACAAACCACCACAGACCGCCATGCACCCGGTCCCTCAGCAGCAATCGCACCAGCTCATGGGTAAGTTGAAAATCTCAAAAACCTGATGATAAAGAAAATGAACAGAAAAAAAATATTCCTCGAAATCTTGGTGTGCCCAATGCAGACGCTGCCGGTAGAGCAAAAGCTGAGAAGATTCGTCTGGCTTTGGAGAAGATGCGCGAAGCTAGTGTTCAGAAACTCTTTATCAAAGCTTTTACACTCGATGGCAGTGGTAAGAGTCTCCTTGTCGACGAAGGTATGAGCGTTGCCCACGTTTGTCGGTTGCTGGCTGACAAAAATCACGTGGCAATGGATCCCAAATGGGCCGTTGTCGAGCATCTACCTGATCTATTTATGGGCAAGTATCTGCAATTTAAATTCTCAATTGATCACCGAATTTGGCTAGTACAAAATTGACTGGATGGAAAAAAAGAGAGTCTGGGCTTCTTATCTGCAAAAATCGATTACAGAGTCAATTATCTTACAGCCCAACTGAAATTCTATTCTATATCATTATTTTTGTTCCTATTGAATTGCAGAAAGGGTATACGAGGACCACGAGCTCTTGGTAGAGAATCTTCTTTTGTGGACAAGAGACTCGAAGAACAAATTGCTGTTCGTCGAGAGACCGGACAAGACCCAACTCTTCCTTACGCCGGAGAAATACCTGCTTGGATCAACAGACAGAAGTAATACCGAGTACGACGACCACTCGAGAAACATACTCCTCGAAGAATTCTTCGCGAGTAGTAACGTCGGTGTGCCTGAGGTATATAATTGCCAAATTCCTAATAAAGATCTGTTGTCTGTGTTCCCATGAAACTTGCTATCGGTCGTTCGTTGGGCATGGTGCCAAAAAAAAGAAAAACTTTTATCCTAATGAGCTGGCGCCAGAAGCAGTTGGCAAAAAAATGAGGCCAACATTTCAATCTGTGATAAACTGTAACAAATAGTTGAGTTTTGTAAAAAATTGAAGGGTCTTCCATTTTGTACACATAAATTTCGGTGATTTATCTGTTTGGCAGCATCCATTAAAATTGCCTCGTTTTATTTTGTAGGTCGAAGGACCCCTGTACCTAAAGTCAGACGGCAAAAAGGGCTGGAAGAAGTACCACTTCATACTGCGTGCCTCAGGACTCTATTATTGGCCAAAAGAGAAGGCACGGACAGCTCGCGATCTCGTGTGTCTAGCAACGTTCGATGTGAACCAAGTGTACCACGGTGTGGGTTGGAAGAAAAAATACAAAGCACCTACAGACTGTTGTTTTGCGGTGAAACATCCACGGCTTCAGCAGCCAAAGTCGACCAAGTATATTAAATTCTTATGCGCAGAGGACAAGAACGCGCTGGAGAGATGGATGGCCGGAATCAGGGTAGCAAAGTATGGTAGGCAATTGATGGAGAATTATCGTACCCTCGTGGACGAGCTGGCCCAGGAAGACCTCGATTTATTGGCCCATGCAAGATCATGCTCGGTGAGCTCCATAGCTGTGCCACCGACCTCGCAATCGCAATACAATACGACTAGCGAAAACGTGAGACAATACGCAGAGATAAACAGACACAATGGTACGACAGAGGTGAATGGTGGACGGTACGAGAGCCAACGACAGAGTTACAACAGTGCTGAGCAGCGACAGAGCTACAACAACGATGGTAGATTGAGCAGAGCGAGTAGTTCAAGTTCCAGTGGTTGTTTGTCGGATGGCGCACCTAGCAGCTGCGAAGTAGCCTTTGAATGTGGTGAATTTCCAACCGGGACGATAAAGCGCAAGCCATCGATGAATCCGAAGCTTCCGTTGACGTCGATAACCAGACAGCTGAAGGAAGTTGGTGAAACGGTTCGTGACGAGCCCGATTCTTGTCCAAGTCCAACGAGCTCGGGCTCGGGTACACTCACAAGGCGACACAGTCGCCGAAGAAGTGGCACAGACTCGGACAGCTCCGGTACGTTGAAGAGACACCACAGATCTGGAAACGCCACACCTGTGAGTCCTGTACCTCCGGGAACTCCAGTCAGGGAAAGAGTCAGCCCCATGGGCTACAGCAGGACGGAAAGTCAGGAGGCGAAAACACCAACCAGCCCTGTACAATCGTGTATGATGGACTCTATTACCTCATTACCGCCACCGCCATCACCCCCTCGCGTTGTCGAAGAAACCGAGTCCGATGGCGAACCTTTGCCACCACCTCCGCCAGAGATGTTCAGATCTAATCTGTCTCTCGATTCCCTTCCACCACCACCTGCACCTGGCGAACTGTCGATGTGCAATACGACTGATCTCAGTGGTTCGTGTCTCAGTCTAGCCTCCTTACCACCACCGCCCAGTCCATTGGTCGGCGAGACCGGCACCATTAGGCGGGCGCGACCCAAACAATCCACCCCCACCAATTCAATGTCACCAGAATCCACGCCCACTCATACGCCTGTCAAAATCAACAGCAACAATCAGATCTACGCGTGCTCCAACACTACAAATGGATCTCAGAGTGCAAATGTTTCGCTGCAGAACAATCAGATCTACACGAATAACATGAGAAACTCTACGTCACCTCACAATTCGTATCCAGGATCGAATGCCAGCACTCCAACGTACGCACCGAGTTCACCGAACTTTGTGTCGCCACCGCCATTCGTGCCGCCACCGGCATACGGTGCCCAACAGCATCAACAGCTGCAAACCCAGCAGTCACAACAAAATACAAATTCTCAACTAGTCCGACAAAATTCGAAGAACGAACCGATCTACGGTGGCCAATCGATACGCGCTAATCCTAATATGGACACCGTCAGAAGAAGCGCCTTGAAGCAAAACTCGGGCCACTACGCTGCACCTCCCTATCTCGCCGAATTAAAGGCAACAGCGAGTCCGCAACCGCAGCGAAGGGTCACTATTCAAGAACCACCAACATCGCCAAAATCGAAAACCGGTACAGGCAAGAAAATATCGTTCAACTTGCCGCCCCAACAAGAACCTGGAAGTCCTGCCTTGCCCCAAAGGAAGCCCATGCCACCGAGACGATCGGACAGCACGAGGCTAACCTCGCCGAAAAAACTGGCAGCTTCCGAACAAGCCCCACCAGGTGATTTCCTCAAGGATCTACAACGGGTGATGCGGAAGAAATGGCAGGTCGCACAGAAATGCAAGCTCGACTCGACCACGACACCTCACGAAGTTCTCGGTTTCCGGGATCCACCACCAGCCATTGCCGACTATCGGGAAACCAATGTCTCCAATTGGGTTCAGGAACATTACGGCTCGGACAACCTTTACGAAAATGTTTACGCCACCGATCCCAATGCCCCCGTCGAATATGCCACCAGCCCGACCAGACAAAACTCGGTCAGATTCGCCGATGAAAATTGCAGCATGAACATTGCCAATGCCATTGCCAGCAAACGAAGACCCCCACCGCCACCACCAAAAAGAGCTGAAACTACGCACTTGACCACGCGAGCGATGCACTGACAATAGCAGATAATACAGCCTCCTACGGAAAGACGATGGTACTGCTGCTTCTGTGGCTGGTGGAAATAACTCACAAGTTTCAATGGGAGGGGTATGGAGATTCAGTCCTTAAATTTCATCAATATGCATCCGGAGTGTAATTCTATTCCGAGTTCCTCAATGGCAGTTTCATTTCTATAAAAGGCTCGAATCTTATTCAACTTTCATACACGTTTAGCTGATTTCAGTTACGGAATTTGCCTTTCATTTTCTCTCCATGAGTTTCAATTACGCATACGGGAATAAATGATGGGACAGTGAAAATGGGCCGCTTGGCTGGTCAGTTCACAGTCATTCGTCATCCAGAATGATGATCTTTCGTTCACACCAATGGTACACTTACTTTTCGGCGTTAATGGCTCCTTATAAGATTAAGGGTGTTATGGTATTGAGACTTTGATGTACGTTCGAGTCAAGCCACCTTATGGTATCACTGTCCATGTCTGTGTTTGTCGATCGTACGAATTATATATTGCCGTAAGTTAAAAAGAAGAAGCGTCAGCGGGGATGAATACTGGGTCGAGAGAGTATTTGAGCCTTGAAAAATGACTACATTACTCGTAATGAAAAATTAAAAACAATAACCGCAGCAACGAGCTCCGGTCGCGCAAATAATCAACGAAAAATCTTT
The DNA here is from genome assembly GCA_037043255.1 of Diadegma fenestrale. Lineage (NCBI taxonomy): Eukaryota > Metazoa > Arthropoda > Insecta > Hymenoptera > Ichneumonidae > Diadegma > Diadegma fenestrale. Next base: position 34,676,364 of record CM073309.1, on the reverse strand, counting down.
ATATAGTGCATTTTTGGAAGGTTTGCTATAATTTTTCGATTCTAACGAATAAAAAAGACTCTGCCGATCGGGAATTACTCCAATTGATGGTTAAGCATTTCTTAGTCACACACCATCGTCTACGAAGTATAAATAATTTTATACACTTGATAATAAAACTTTGAGAAGTCACTTTACAAACTAAAATTTGTAGCTTTATAAACTTTGATATCCAACATTACGAGACTTTTGAAGATTGTTAACGATTTCGAGAGTAAAGCTCGAGAGCATGCTTAGCGATCGCTCGCAGATCACTCAACCAACACGAGGACCCAACGATCATTATTTCACGCAGCCATCAAATTTCATACTAACAAGAAAAACTCACGAGTCATCGATCACGCACAAGTTTTTTCAAGATAAAAATCACTCGGTACCGATTATAATCGAAGGCGATTTTTCAAATCTCAGTATCTGACCTCACCGCTGATACCTTCGTTGTGAATGATACAGGTTTATAAATATATATACATAGTATATTTAAAAAAGCAAGGTATAAAAAATGGATTTTGCTGATGAACGAGATAAATGAAAATCCGGCATGGGGAATAAGATTCTCCGGCCGCAGGATATAGGGACAGAAAGAAAAAAAATCTTAGAAACTTTAGCCTGTAAGAATAACTGCCGCACACGTTTTAAAGATGTGATACGTAAATCGTAAGCCAGCTTATTACGAGGATCTGTTGGAATCGACAATACCGATCGTCGGTAAATATGCGCAAACGAAAAAAAAAGCGAGAAAAACTGTAGTCCGCCGCGTTTACGAGTAAAGTCGATGAATAATCGTGATGACGATTGTTAGACTTTGGTAAGCGATCGGTAACGGTTCGACAATTAGGCCTGCTAGGTTTTGCATATTTTTAACGCATAAAATGAGTTTTGTAATCAAGGTGCTTTATATACGAACATTTACACACTGTGACACGTTCACTTGCGATACTGAGAAATAATTGAATGCATGTGTATATCGATTACCACCCTCTCACCTTCCTAAAACCCAGTAATAAATGTAATCTCGTATGTTACCTCGTACGTTTGATGCTCGATGAGGCCGGAGCGAGACTAGAATTAACTCGGAATATACGTGGACCTCGATGTGCGTTGTAATCACGTTGTTTTTTTTTTTTATGTTTTTTTTTTCAATTATTTTCAAAAGCATGTGATTCGGCATGACTTGCAACTATCATCCCCAACGTAGATCTCGTTGATGCCATTTTTTGATAACGATATACATGTATGAAAGGAAAAATGTTTAATTAACAAAACTCGCAACTGTTATTCTTAAGCGTTTTGAGAATGAAGCAGGAAACAATGTCTCCGCGTACCTCGTAACATCGTAAACATGAAATATTCTTCAATTTCTCATAAATTTCGTTCATTTCATTCTTGCTCTTTGGAACAACGACGTTTTCTGCTTTTTCTATTGCAAAATTGGTTTATTTTTCATCCTGTACGGCAGGATGAGCTAATTATTGAAATTCTCCACTCGTTAAAACGTAACAAAACTTATTGGACTGTGAAAACGTTCGAAAATTTATTCGAGACACACTTACACGCCGAAGATGATGTTTTTGTATCCATATTATGTAGAAAAAGTCTTAATCGCGTAAATCTTTGTGACTAGATAGTTAACAATTAAAAAACTCATGATGTTTGCCGCCCTGTTGATCTCTGCAATATTGTTAATATCATTTTTGATATATTGAGCAAGATCAAGGTTCACGAATGCATTTTCATAACCGTCAGAAAAGACTGTAAATTGAGATAAAATGTCAGTTGCGCCGCGACATGAAAAATTTCAAACGATTTGGTAGCATGATGCATTTTCCGAAGGAAAAAATGGATTGTCGTCGTTTAGGGAGGACGAAGAAAAATTTGTCGAAAACGTAACAAAATTTAGGTAATTAATGAGCTCACGTCCGCTCTTTATTGCAACGGAGTAGACGATTAGTGCAATTTGCAAAAAATAAAAAATAAAACGACAAGTTGATTGGAATTCTAATCGAAGGATAGTGAACGACATATTTTTATTGTATTTTACGTTCGAGGAGGAGTGAAAGAAAAACAAAACTGAAATCCTTAATGTCCTAAGTTGTACGTATGATTATGTAAATATTGTAACGAATGGTACTACGAAGAAAGGAACAAACATAACTATTGAAAATATTGCGATGGATTAATATAAACACACTATTTATAAATCATAGCGAAGAATCGATTTTAATTGAAATTATATATGATTTCCGTTGAGTACGAACGACGATCACACTAACAGTGATTCTTTTTTATATTCAAATTAAAACGAATTCCTTCGATCGACTAAATTATGAGTAAAAAATAAAAGAAAATTGAAAAAAAAAACACACAAAAAAAATGTCACGTGCTTTCATTTGTATCCCAAGCAACAAAAATCTTTTTTTTCCTTGTCAATTCAGCTTTTTGTATCTCTGAAAATCGAGAACCACCTATATATGTACTTTGATAAAATATACCTAGAATCTCTTAAATTCATTCAGCTTATCGATCGTACGGTTGAATTTAAAGACAATACTTTTCTATTTGTAGAAAAGTCAACGAAGTTTAATATCAGGCCGAACAAAGTGAAAAACAAAAAGCTACATGCGCATGGGTACGTCATCTTTCACATTTTTATGTAAATAAATTTTTCGTATATTTCAATTGTACTTGAGCATTCATTCACTTTTCCCCATCCAGACTTTATTTTATGGAATCTTCAACACTTTCCAGCGGCGTTTGTCCTTTCTCGAGATCGGGAAATCGGCAAGGAGTCTCATGGTAAGTTACCGACGGTCGGTAAGGTAATTGCTGACAAAAAAACTAGTTACGTCCAAGCCCCATGCAGGCCTCTCCCCATAATTTGTCCATTAATCGTGTACCATCAGTAGGTACACTAGTTCGCGAATACCACCATTTGTCGATAACATCTAATTCATAAGAATCAATAAGCATAGAGCTTAGCATTTATTTTGATAATCGAAATCCATTATATTTTCCATTTATATAAATACATCAGTCGTAATGCAACGGAAAAGTCGAAGAGACGAAGGTGTAACTTTTATTTTTCTCAAAATACGGAGAATGTCTGAGAAAACCGTGTATCTACTTTTTGGTTGTCTCTCTCGCACTCACGCGACTGCTAGATCACCTTAAAGATAAATATTCTTACTAACATGGTCTCCAAAAATCATTAATATGGTTTTCCCGAAAATCTATAAATTCAGGTCAAGTGATCGAGATTAAAATATTGTCATTTCGGAATTCTGCGATAAAGTACGTCGGTTGCGAGGTCAGCAAGTGAATTTTTTACTTGTTGCACATTTTTTTGAGTCTGGAAAATTCAGGAGTGACTATTGTGGGCTAAGCGGGTAGAGGGCAAACAGAGGCTGTGAAAGTTTGTTCTTGATCATACGATCGAGTTATCCCTCGAGGTTCAAGGTCAAGCTTCGTTTTATGCAGGTGAGAACAATGATGGCTTCATCGTAAACGCGTCGTTAGGACGATCCTGGGACACTGCGCCGGAACGATCGGAGCTTTTCTCGAGGATCAAACCGCAGTTCGTTTTGGTAATAATTCTAAAGGTTGCACTGAAACTACAACCTTGTTGGAGAACTATTGACGTTTTCTGACAAAATTTCATACTCAGTTTGGAATTGTTCGAATTGGTTCCGCACGTACACGCCTGCGGTACGATCGAACGTTTATTAATGGCGCAGCGGTCATTGGCCGATGCGGAGATTTATCTGAAAGTCTGAAAAGAGGACAAGATCCGGTGCCTCGCAGGATCGCGAATCGGTGGGTGAGCGATTTCAAGATTTCGGGAAAAATAATAATTATCGTTGCGGCGCGAAAGGTCAGTCGAGCGTGGAGGCAACAAAACGTCGTCGTCGTCGTCGTAGTCGCGTCAGTTGCGAGAGCAGTTCTCAAGCGCGATCCGCTTTCCAAGAACATGGACGTAAATCACTATTTTATGACGGATAATTTTACGAGAGTCCGCCAAGTCGACGAGCAGGCGGCGCGTTTCAGTGATGCTACGAGAGAGCACCAACGGAGGCTACCTTAAGCTTGTAATCGCCAACTTTCCGTGCGAATCCTTGCCGCGCTGCTGTTTTGGTTAAAGTCTTTCATACGTTCGCCGTGTCGGCGAGGAATCGCCAGCAGTCTGCAAGACGAAATCGTTGCTCTTGAGTCTATACCGCCCTAGAAATCGCGCGAGGCACTCTCGTTAGCGAATTAGCACGACGAGCTGCGGCGGCCAACATCCATGCAAGCGGATGCTGCAAAGAAACTAGGAGCGCGATGCGGCTCTTCACACAGTGCGCGTTTGTCGATCCAGTCCACCTGAATCGAGCTAAAACGTCAATTTTTGCGATTTTCCGGACAAACTTTCCTTCGGTATGAAAAAAAACGCAGAATTTTTTGGATCAAAGGCAAACTGATTGATCAGTTAATTATATCGATTAAATATTGTTATTTCCCGTTTCTGTTGAATTTTCGTGGAAAAACAATGCAAAAAATTTTTATAGTATCAAAACCGCGTGGTTTTTAGTGATTCGCAATATAAGGTTCGTGGATGCTGGAGAATTCAGAGCTCTGGGGAACGTGAATCATTTTGCGGATCCTATACCCTATGTTTTCGTCGAGAAATAAAGGAACAAAAAGTGCTGGATTTTTCGAGGTCGTCGACCACTGTAGCTTGCGGGTTTCTTTCACAATGCTTTTTTTTTCCTTCTTTTTTTTTGCACGAGATGAATCGGTAGACTTTGAAGCTCTTTCGCTTAGACGCGCCATCTCCGAAGTCAATTAAGTTTCATTGCCCATAGTTCGTAGAAGCATCGTTATTGAAAAAAAAAAAAATAAACCGACAATAACGGTGAAAAACGGTTTTTTCAGCCTGCGGCCTGCGGCCATTTTGAAAATGTGGATAAACGCTAAAAATCGATCGGATTAATTGTTTGATTGTAAATTTTATAATGGCTTGGACGGATTTTCTTGCGGAAATGAAATAAATGAAAAAAAAAAAAAAACATTCTGCAGGATAAGCGAAAATCCTAAAGCGAAAATCCTAATAGAGCGAATGGGGCTTAATTATTTATTGAAATAAATGAACAGGCTTTTTCGAGCGGGCTTGTAAGTTGCAACGTCTTTCTGCTGCGTGGATCACGCCGCGAGAGAGGAATAAAAAATGAAATAAAGGAGAAAAGACAGTGAAAGAGCCGGTCGGGCTAATTTCACGCAGCGGGTGATCGTCTCGCTCGGAGAACGAATAGCCGCCGTAAAACAAACACTTTCTCTGTTAAGCGCCTACTTCGAACTTGGCTAAATGAGTATACAGTTATAGAGAGACGCGGGCTGGAGCGATTTTTCTCTCACGTCATTCTTCACCTTCACTCTCGACTAAATCGATCTTCCTCCCGCAGATTTTTAATCTCGCTCAAGCTTGATCGTGTGCTGCCCTCTTTCGACTGCCAAAAGCTTTCAACCGAATCGCGAGGATCTTTTTAAGCAGGTCGTGCGATGGTTTCGATTGATCTCTGGATTGCCGAACGTTCCAAAAGAACCATGAAACAAAACCAAAAAAATGTCGGTCACCGTGTGTGTAAAAATTTCGAAATTTCGTCCATTTCATTGAAAACCACAATAAATCGATTAATCAACACTCGATTTGATTAAGAACGAAATAAAAAAAATCTTTTAGCCTAAATTTATCGCAGTTTTAACAGGAGAGACTAAATCGCTTATGGTGGTCGTATGGGATTTCCCACCTAATGCGGAAGTGATCCTGCAATATGATTCCTTTTTGCCCTCGCTCCACTAGCCCCACAACGATAACTTTGACCCTGTCGAGATCCCACGAGCGCAAGAGACTCTCTATATAAAGAGAGTCATCGTCGTCTACTCGAGACATATGAGAGATGGTCCTTTTACTTTTTATGACGATTTGTCTTGGCACCATCCCTTCTGAACCCACGATCCTTGAACTTGTATACAATACAAATATCACGCCGATCGTGACCTTGCCCATATTCTCTGCTACGATATCTATATATATATAATATATAATATTAATATTAATATATTATAATATTATAATATATAATATAATATAGTATATTATTATTATGATATATAATATATTATATTGTATATCATAATATTATAATATTATAATATATAAAATATTATATAATATATAATATATAATAATTATATTATATATTATATAATTATATATAACTATATAGCTAATTAATGATATATTAATTAATATTATAATATACCATAATATATAATAATTATTATATTGTATATCATAATATTATAATATACAAAATATTATATAATATATAAAATATAATAATTATATTATATATTATATAATTATGTATAACTATATAACTAATTAATTATATATTAATTAATATTATAATATACTATAATATATAATAATTATTACGTTGTATATCATAATATTGTAATATATACTAATTATATTATATATTATATATAATATAATATATAATAATTATATTATATATAATATACAATAATTATATTATATATTATATAATTATATGAAATTATATAGCTAATTAATTATATATTAATTAATATTATAATATACCATAATATATAATATTATAATGAGATTAATATAATATGGGAATATCGAGGATAAAAAAATGTGTATCGATCAAAGTAATTTGTCGAATATGAATATTTTTTCGATAATCCAACAAAAAACATAATTCTTTTGAATGGATTCGGTCGGCATTGCTTGCCGATCTTTTGTTCGACATTTTGAGCGACCAATCTACATAATTATAGATTCGCTGACAGAGATGGAAATCTTATCGAAATAGCTAATTCCTGATATGCTGTTTGGTGAATCGGCAAAACTAACTAGATCGTAAAACGAGTGCAGTAGAGTTGATTCGTACGTAAGCTAGTCGCGGATATTGACCGTGAGAAAAGCCCCGCGCGATTTCTTCATACGTTCCGCGCCTCATCCACGATATATTCCAGAGCCTATAAATTTCTAGTCAAGAAGAAGAAGGCGAGGAGGATAAAAGAGACGAATAAAATAAAATAAAAACGCGTGTGTGGCGTGAGGAAAGGATAAGGGGCGGAACTGAGCAGCGATAATTCTTCGAATGTCTTTCGGCATTTAAAAAGTATCTTAAATGTATTTATATATTAGGAAACAAGGCAGAATTTTAATACCTAGTTATTTAGGGATAAAGTTTGTGAAATTCTGTCAATTCTGTACAAATTATTACTTTGTAAGCTCGAAAATACAGCTTCCGGTTGCGAGAACATGCCCAATTATTAATAACGTTACGAGCCATTCGTGACGCAATATTCATTCGGGATTCATCGAAAGAGAATCGATAAATAAACAATTGGATCGCGCGAGGATACGAAATTCATTTATTTCCAAGGAAATATGGATTCGCTCGATAATCGAAAAATATAGGTATTCCAACTTTCTCGCGCCATCCGCCTTTTTAATCGCTTTTGTGTACAGCCGAGACACTATTTTTCGACATCGTGCATGTTCTCACGCTGCAGCCCGCCTTGACTTTGTCTCGCGTCGTAGGCTCGCGAGATATGTTAATTTAATTTATTCGTCGCCCCACACACACACACTAGTGTCTCGCTGGAACAAAGCCGCGTTCTGATAGCTGTGACTTTAATTTAAACGTATACAAATACAAAAAATACTAAACAACGGATACGCTTCGGAGTAGTGGGGGAAAAAAATGCGAAATCGTTGCAAATCCTTTGGGAGAAGAAAAAAGACCGAAAAATATTTATTATCGATCGATCGAATTCGTAAATAAATGAAGAATGCGTTGGTACTTTGGGATAAATAAAATTTCGGCGTATATAAATTTGGTTCCGGTTGTGGAGTCTCGAAATGTCAAATTAATTAGCCATTTTTCGCAACAGCCGTTTCAATATTTCTGTATTTAACAGTATCTCTCGTTTCGGTGTGCATAAATACACGCACGCGGTCTACAAGTGTGTTTGTGTGTGTGGAAGATGGACCACCCAAAGATACCTCTGGTGCGTTCAACCGTTGGGTCGTGCGGCACTCGTCGAGCGATGCTGGAACGATTGAGATAAAGATCGCAAGATCCAACAGAGTTATCGAGAAAGAGAGAGAGAGCGCGTGCGCGGGGCTTGTTGAAGCCGAGCGAGAGCAAGAGTCCCAAGATTTTCCGTGGAAAAGGAAGGGAAAAAGGGAGAGAGAATTCGTCCACGCGGGGATCCAAACGAAGCGGGTGAATTTAACGAGTGGATCTCTATATCTTTCTCAGTATCGACAACTATTTCGACTCTCCTCCCTTCGCCCGAGAGACTCGAGTCTTTTATCCAAGTATCTGAGTACATAATGTACTCAGATTCAACATATTTACGGGGCAGTCGATTGAAACTGACAATATGACGTATTTAAGTCGATTTGAAATTTCAACCCTCGCACTGAAAAGAGAATTTTGTTGAAAAAGTTGGATATTTTGTTGGATACGTTAAACTAAACGTTTTTTTCGAAAAATCACGAAAATTTTGTCATTCCAGCAAAAAAACATTCTGGAAAATCTTTTCGGAAAGTAAATTTTTGTCATTCCAATCATAAATTTTGCTGAAAGTTCCGTTACAATGAAAAATATTGTCGAAATGAGGAAAATTTTGAAATTATCCCAAAATATTCAGTTCGCTGTATTCAACAAAATATCGACGTTTTTTGACAAAATTGAATTTTCAGTGCGCAATTTCGATTCATATTTCGAAATCATTAATTATTGTCATTCGGACAAATTCACGATTCAAAGTTTTCACGGCCTCGCACGCATATTTTTTTTAAAAAAGGAATCATCAGCTGGAACGGAACGTTGACCTTGAAATACGAAGGGAAAATTGCACTGTAAACAGTGCGGTTTGCACTAACGATTTTAATTATTCTGGAGACCATTAATTTCCTTTTTATGTATAGAAATGTATATAGTTGTGAAGGAACACGCGTAGATATCCACAGATCGGGGTTATTGCCCCGGTGAAAGTCGTAGAGCAAGAGATGGAGGGAAGAAAATGGAGGAAAGGGGTGGTAAAGATAAAATATATGTATATATGTTGTTTCTCTCTCTTTGACTGGGTTTTTCTTGTGAGGAGTGCCCTCGAACCTGAGGTCGTGGCACAACCCTCTCGCGGAAAGGGAAAACGCCCGGGCGTCCTTGCTCTCTTGGTCGTCGCACGAGGAGAAAACCCAGAGAGAGAAAGAAGCTGGAAGTAAGATCGAACGGAGCGAGACGGGCTGAGCAGAGCGAGAGCGAGAGAATCGAGCTGTGCGAGTAAAAGTTGGATGGCACGAGGGCGAGAGCAGAGCAAGGCGAACGTCTTAAAGCGGATGTATAGGATTAAGATAATAGTCTCAGGAGGGTTGCGAAGGAGCTGCTCGGATCTTATGAGGGTAAGAGGTGAAAGAAGATGGAGAAGGGGTGAGGTAGGCGCGAGGAGAAGCAAAAACGAGCGATATGATGTGGGTCAAAGTCTCGAGGACTGGGGCGCCGCCTCTTTCTCTCTCTCTGTTTCTTTCTCTACCCGGCTGATCTCCGTTGGCAAACACTATATATACAACATATTCCACATAAATTGGAACCATCTTTAACCTTGAAATTTTCACACGTGTTTGAAAAACAAATGAAAAAATCTCAATTTTGGATGCTTTCGAATAGATTCTGGACAGAAAATTGATGCAGAGCACACATTTTCGGTACAAATAATATTTTCCCCCCAATTCGAGTGAACATCGTGAAATTTCAAAAACATTTGAGTCTCGGAGCCTCATTTGGGATAAGCCAAAGTTGCAATAACGAGGGGGGCGCGATGAGACGTTTTGTGTGAGGTCGGAAGGGAGGAAGTAAGAATAGGGAAAAAGGAAGTTCTGTGCTAGGGCAGAAATGCCAGGCAGTCTGCTGCGGCGTATTCTTCACCAGGAGAAATGACCGATGGTGTGTGTGGGGTAGGTTCTCGACCAAACTTCATTTTTCTTGCTGGCTCTACTTCGCAGAGTCGGGAATCAGCTCCGAGGCCTGAATACTGTCCTGAAAATTCAATTTTGTCAAAAAACGTCGATATGTTGAATACAGCGAACTAAATATTTTGGGATGATTTCAAAATTTTCGTTATTTCGACAATATTTTTCATTGTAACGGAACAGTCGGCAAAATTTACGATTGGAATGACAAAAATTTACTTTCCGAAAAGATTTTCCAGAATGTTTTTTGCTGGAATGACAAAATTTCCGTGATTGTTCGAAAAAACGTTTAGTCGGACGTATCCAACTAAATATCGATCTTTTTTAACAAAATTTTCTTTTCAGTGTGCGTTCGTAATGAAGTCAAAAATGAAAAACTCCGGAAAGCTCGAAGATTTTTCGTCCATTTCCCATTTTCCTCGACGAAAACGCAAAAATTGTCGTTCCAAAAAGTTATTTATTCTTTTGTCAGTGTCTCTGGAAAAGTAAGTTTTAAATTTCGTTTGCAATATCAAAGAGAACGCGTGGGAGGGCTTTTGGTCAATTTAACCAAGATGGCGGATAGTGCGGCCTTCAAGAAATTCGTACGTGACGAAATTATATACGTACATGACATGCATATATATATATACCATTTTCCACGCACATAGTCACGTAGAAAGATCGACACATTTGTACAAGCTCGAATGTGAGCTCGTACGTATATCTAAACGCAAATATGTATGTACCATGTTTACATAAGCACGTTATATATTTATGAAGCAACATATACGTACATAATATACATATATATAGAAATAACCAAGTTTCCCATGTACCACGAACCCCTTGTCGACTGCCTCAGCGTGTTCTCATGGTGGTCCAGATAATTTGCAACTTTCCATCCAAGGGATCGATAAAAAATGGGCGAGAAGCGTCAAATGCGAAAAAAATTGATTTTGGCCAGAGCGAAAGTGTTTTTTCGCATTTTTATCGATAAATCATGGTGTTTTTGGGGTCCTGGACGAAATTTTGGAAACGTCAGAGTTGAGACGCACTGTCGCGTATATCTTAGGACCAAAAGGACGAGGAAGAGGTGACTCTATGTTTGTATATGTGAAAGTGTGTGTATGTGTGAACATGGCGTGTTTACGTGTGTGTGTGCGTGTAGATTCGATGGAGAATAGCAGCAGCCGCGAGCGACGAGAGAGCGAACGTGCGTATATAACTTTAGGGGTAGCGGCGCGAGCGTTCACAAGAATATAGGCTGCTGCTCAAGTGATGAGGAGCAAGAAGGAGAAGAAGGAAAAAGCGGGAGGGAATGCCGCCGGACTTTGGCTATTCCCCCATGACTCTCTCTCTCTCTCTCTCTCTGCGAATCGCTCTCTGTCTCTCTGAGGCTGTGTGTGCCTTCGCGGAGAAAACTGAGTCGGGGTTAATGCGGTTCAGTGGATAAAAAGGGTCACTCAAATTTTATTCGCCAAGCTTCTACGCGGGGCCTAAATTATAGCCAATTTTATTACTTCGGGGCTTTCGATAATCGCGATCCAACATCGTCCGTGATTCTTCGTAACTTATTTTTCATCTTCAGGGTCCACTCTTCATCGCGGTTTATCGTTCGAATCCAATGACAAGAGATTTTCGATCAAATAACGTCCAATTTTTCCAATCGCAAAAATATTTTCACTGAAAAGTAAATTTTGGTGGTTTTTTGAAAAATTACAATTATTTTGACATTCCAGCAAGAAATATTCTAGAAACTCTCTTCGAAAAGTCAATTTTAGTCATTCCAATCGTAAATTTTGCCGACAGTTCCGTTAGAAATTGAAAATATAGTCAAAATAACGAAAATTTTGAAATCTGTTCAACAAGAATGTCGACGTTTTTGGAAAAATTCAATTTTCAGTGCGATCGAAATTTGCGAGTCCTATACAAAAAGTGACTCTGATTTCCCCGATTATGCTCGACATCTCCACCGCGCTCACTCCTTTCTCCATCGTGTGCGAGGGTTTGTGATGTTGGCTCTCGGCGCGCGGTGCTGCTTTCCCCTCGGTCAAGCAAGATCTCCCCTGGTTCACCCCTTCGCAGGAAAGCTTCGCGATCACGTAGTGGTTGTTCCTGGACAACGCGCGAAGAAGCAGGAAGAGGAGAAGAAGAGAGAGAGAGAGAGAGAGAGAGAGGGTATGTGCGTGTGGCAAAGGAGTCGAAGGAGGTGCGGCGTCGTCGACGTCGTTGTCGTCGTCGTGTGGAGGCTTTCCTCTCTCAGCTTTCTAGATCAATACTCGTATCTCCGCCTCGAATGGACCAGGCCGGACATTGCGTTCTCAAACTCACTTTCCAGTTCTCCTCTCTTTTCTTTCCTCTCTCGCTTTCTCACCCTTCGAACGTTTTCGCGTCCAGCATCGTCCTTTTTCCTCCCTTATTTCTATCGCCCCCGCGCACTCCTTTTTTATCTCTTACACTGACAAGAGAATTTTGTTGGAAAAGATGGATATTTTGTTGACTTGACGTATTTTTTTTCTAATTTTCTAGAAAATCTCTTGGAAAAGTCAATTTTTGTCATTCCAATCGTAACTTTTGCTTGGAAATAAAAAATATTGTCAAAATAACGAAATTTCAACTAAGTATCGACGTTTTTTTTTAATTTTCTAGAAAATCTCTTGGAAACGTCAATTTTCGTCATTCCAATCGTAACTTTTGCTTGGAAATGAAAAATATTGTCAAAATAACGAAATTTCAACTAAATATTGACGTTTTTGACCAAATTTCATTCCATCGCGCTGCACTGAAAAGAAAATTTTGTTGAAAAAGATCGATAATTTGTTGGATACGTTAAACTGAACGTTTTTCCGAAAAATCACGAAAATTTTGTCATTCCAGCTAAAAACATTCTGGAAAATCTTTTCGGAAAGTAAATTTTTGTCACTCCAATCGTAAATTTTGCTGACAGTTCCGTTACAATGAAAAATATTGTCGAAATAACGAAAATTTTGAAAACATCCCAAAATATTTAGTTGGCCGTATTCAACAAAATATCGACGTTTTTTGACAAAATTGAATTTTCAGTGTGGATCGTCTCTCTCTCTCTCTCTTTTTTATTCTTCGATCGCAAGCTCACGCGTTGTCCAGCCGAAACACCCTTCGCGCACTGCCACCCTCTACGAGAGCAGCTCCGCACGATTAACATGCCGTTGGGCAAAGGGTTCGTGAAAAAAGCCTTTTAATTATCTCATACTCCAGCCCGGGAGATGCCATAAGTCATTGAAACTTTCCTACCCCTGCGCACGTTTGGGTCCTGGCAAATTTATGTTTTTGTCAGATTTCCCATCCAATCGAGCACGAAATATTCAATATTTTATATTACCACACTGAAAATTCAATTTTGTCAAAAAACGTCGATATTTTGTTGAATACAGCCAACTAAATATTTTGGGATAATTTCAAAATTTTCGTTATTTCGACAATATTTTTCATCGTAACGGAACTTTCAGCAAAATTTACGATTGGAATGACAAAAATTTACTTTCCGAAAAGATTTTCCAGAATGTTTTTTGCTGGAATGACAAAATTTTCGTGATTTTTCGCAAAAACGTTTAGTTTAACGTATCCAATAAAATTTCGATCTTTTTCAACAAAATTTTCTTTTCAGTGCATGGCCACGCACAATCTTGTCCCCGAATCTCCGATTTTCTCCGAGAAAAGATTGCACAAAGAATAAACGTTTCCGAGTCCATTGAATTTATTGAAAAAGTGAGAAAATTACAAAGCAGATTGTCTCGTCGTTAGTTAATTTTTTTGTTTTTTTTTTTTTTTTGACAAATTCCATGGACCACGCGAGATGATACGGATCGCACATACATATATAGTGGTGGAAGCTTCAGGTGGTGGATACGTACCCAGATGTCTCTTGTGTACGCGGCGGTATATGAACGCGCACTTCCACCATTACCATTACCACGATAAAAGCATCTCTGGGTCCATTACCGTAATTGGGGTGGGGCACAAGGCGAAGCAGGAGGCCGAGAGGCAGAACATGGTTTGCCGACGTCGTGTACCGAGTCTACAAAAGCAGAGCATGCGAGCCCGGATGTTCATCTACTTGCGGCATAATGTACAAATAGTGTTGCTCAATACGTACACACAGCATTTATGGCATTCGTGCAGTCTTGCTGGAATAAATGTGCAGCTCGAGTCTCTGGACACGAATCTCTGGATTTTCACTTTTTTTTAGTAAAAACTTGAGTAATAAATTTTGTTTCTATTTTAATTTGATTAATTCGTTAATTTACGAGATTAAAACTTGCGGAAAAGTTGCTGCAGGATCTTGAGACAGATTCGGAGAGACCATGAGCGAAAAGAATTGAGGAAAAACTTTCTCGAGATCTTGTGGAGATTCATGCACAAGATAATTAATTTAGATATAAACAATAGAAAGATTGAGAACCGCTGGATCGCCGGTCAATTTCCCCTCAGCAGTTTCGCTGCTTTTCTTGCGAAGAGAGGGCGAAGAGAAAGCTACGACGATATCGCGAGCGGAGAAAGGTTGCGAGGGTTACAGAGTTGGATAGAGATACGCACAGCTGCGAGAAGAAGGAAGGATGCTGGACGCGAGGGTGGCGAGATAGACGTTTCACCGGACAACCGTATCTCTATGTGCCATAGTGTAAAACTTGATACTCTCTCTAGGTTACGTCACCTCGATAGCTAAACACATGTGTCGATGTATTTGTGACACATTCAAAAGTATTACAAAACGCGATCGTTCTGGAGGATGATGGATTTTAGCGAGAAAAATTGCTCCAAAAATCGTAAAAATAAAATAAAATCATTAAAATATTAAAATGGAATTTGAGTATTAAATTTTTCCATTTGAATATCAAAATATTCAAAAGGAAACATTTTTTATTCATTTTAAGAAGAAAAATTGCTCCAAAAATCGTAAAAAAAATAAAATCATTTAAATATATAAATATTCATATATTTAAATGATTTTATTTTTCATAAATATTTATATATTTAAATGGAAAATTTTTAATTCATTTTCGGGAGAAAAGCTGCTCGAAAAATCGTAAAAAAAAAATAAAATCGTTAAAATATATAAATATTTAAATATTTAAATGGAAATTTTTTAAATTCCTTCTTAAATTGTTATTTGTTTTTTTTATTAATTTATTTATTTTCATGATCATTTTATTATTATTTTTATTTATTCAATTATTTATTTAATTATTGAATTAATTAGTTAATTATTCAAATGATTAATTTATTATTATTATTATATATTAATAAAGTATTTAAATGTACGAATGAATTTTAATTATCATAATTTGAATTATTATTAATCATGAAAATCAAATTTTGCGTAAATTTTCTTCATTCGGATAAAATTGTTGGTTTCGCGAATCGTGGGAGTGGATTCGTTATTCATTATGATTAATTAATTGTTTATGGTTCGTGGAATTGTTTCAGACGTTCCGGCTTTAAGGACTCGTAAGATTTTTCGTCGCATCCGAAGAGAGCGAGTTTTTTAGCCGCCTGATGGCAAAAATAGTCATCCGGCAACGTACGCGTTTCCCTCTCAGTCCCCATGGGTAATGTTGAACGTGATATTTGCCATATGGACAAGTCCGTTTTGTTGTTTTTGTCGGCATTGTTCTCTGCGGAGGAATGAGCAAACGTCCAGGTAATTTCGTGAGTCTCTTTCGCAGGGAAAATCTTTGTGAGAATAAAAGTTTAGAGGGAAAAAAATAACGTGCTGATTAAAACTTTGCTTCGTGCTCATTTTTTCCTCGTTTATTCAACAAAATAAACTGCCGGTTGGCAAATAATTGTGAGCGTCGATTTTTCTAAACTTTATTTTACGAGATTCGAAATTGCGATGTTACGGATTAACGTTTTGCGTTATTATTTTTAAACCGAGCTCGTTGAACGTCCGTCAAAATTATTAACACGCGAAACGGTTTCGAGTTGCGCTAAAGTTGTGACAGCTCCGCGCCCGCCTTCTTCCGCATGAAAATCCTTCGCGTACATAACATTTGCATGACTCGCGCGAATTATTGCTGGATTGGACGTCACTAAACTTTATCTCCATGCTCTTTCCGCAGCAGGATTTAACCCTCGAGATAATTTGCTCTAACGAGGACGAAAAATAAAATCATTCTTTCCTGTTCCTCCGGACAATTTTCTTGGATACGTTTTGGCTAAACATTTTTTTGAAAAATCCCAAAAATGTTGCCACTGCAGCGAGAAATATTGTAGAAAATTCAATTTTAGTCATTCCAATCGTAAATTTCGCTGCCAGTTCCGTTGGAAATAAAAAATATTGTCAAAATAATGAAAATTTTCAAGTTTTTTGACAAAATTTCATTTTCAGTGAAAGAAATTTCCAGCGTCCAACTTTATCAATTTAATCAGCAAATTCGCTTGATTGTAGAATTGAATTATTAAATTTGAATCCCGGCGAATGTGAATTTTCGCGAAAATGTCAAGTTCACGACGATCTACAATTATTCAAGGAAATTACTGAATAAAAAAAATGAAGCTGAAGTTCGCAACGTTGCAATCCAACGAAAAATATTTCGTTTCATCCATGATTTGTTTAATTTTCAAAATTATCTAAATTTTTCTAGCCCATATACGTTTTGGGTCTGAAAAATCGATCGTTTTAACCTCGTAATTACATTCTGCATTTAAATAATGAGTTTCGCCACAGAAAAAAATAATTTCGTTGCATTCCAACGATGCAAACTTGAACGTCATTGAAAAATTGTGATTGGAGGAAAAAAATGTGGAATGAGGCGACAGGATCGAGTTGAAGACCACTGCGGAGCTCGTGTTCACTTTCTCTGGTGTAGGAAGGAGAGAACCCTTTGGTATCTCGGAGCCTCCACACCCCTTTGCCGGTCGGGGGGCGAGTATAGCGATCCAAGCTGACTGGTGCGCGCTCACTCTCGCTCTCGATTCGCTCTCACTGTTGTAAGCCCTTGCGTCCCTCGTTCCTTTGGCCCCTTGAGAGCTTCCCTCGGTTTTCCTCGGAGCGTTGATCGTTGGCGCGCGGAGAGTCTCTGGTACGTACAACCCAGTGCTCTTCTTCCTTGCCACATCTTTCACTCTGACGCGGGGTCGTGTAGAACGAAGGGTGGGGGCAAGAGGGGTTTAGGGCAGCCCTTGTCGTTTCTCGAGCCCTTACGAAGCGGCGGCGCTCTCGAGGAGCGAGAGTGAGAGTGTTTTCTGGACCTTGGTCCAGCGCGGCGGCTGCTGCATCGACCCTCTCACCCCCTTCGTTCGCCAACAAGGATTCCTCGCCCGACATCGCATTTCTCCTGCTCTGGCTTCTCACTCAACGCCCCTCTGACACCAACGCACCGCGAGCACGTCACCGCACCCTAATCCCCGAACTCGAAAATACATCGAGCTCTCGCATCGTCTATCGCTTTCTCTCTCGGACTCTGCCGCCTCACACGTCGTATCGATTGGCCGGCGGCGCGGCGTCACAAGGAGCGCCGCCGCACTTGACCGCACCACGCACCGGAAGTCCACCATCTTTGGTCAATTCCTAAAACTTTTGCCAAAATCGACAACTCTGCTTTGCGTTTCGCCACCCCCAATTTTTCACCAGCATTTTTTTGCTTCCGCTTGAAAAAAAGTGCGTGGGACTTGTTTCTAGTAAAAATTTTGGTATTTCCGGGTTGCTGGGATCAAACTATGGGAATTTCGCGTGCTTCGCTATTTTCCGAAGCCACACACGATTATTCGTACGTATAGAAAGGGGCGGGGGGCAGAGTGGATTGCGGAGACGGTTAAACACTGGTAAGGGAAGCTCGAAGCCGATTAAAGGGCGCTCGCGACGCCGAACACGGCAGCAGAATGCGGCGGGGGAGTCTCGCATGACTCGCTTCAATTCACCCCAACTATAGTGCAAATACCAGCACCACCTGCAATCACTTTCATCCCAACACACAGCGTTACCTGCTGCTTCTGGGCTTGTATAAGCGATCGCGCATACTTAAGATATTTAGCCGATTGTTCAATTCGTGCTCGACGAGTTAGCGCTAAGTGGAGCAATGTCGAACACCCTTGTTGAGAAAAACGGAATCACGTGAATCAGCCGATGAAAAGAAAATTTTGTAGGAAAAGATCGATATTGTGTTGGATACGTTTTTTTTTTTTGAAAAATCATCGAAATTTTGTTGGAAAAGATCGATATTTTGTTGGATACGTTTTTTTTTTGAAAAATCATCAAAATTTTGTAGGGAAAGATCGATATTTTGTTGGATACGTTTGTTTTTTTTTAAAATCATCAAAATTTTGTTCGAAAAGATCGATATTTTGTTGGATACGTTTGTTTTTTTTTTAAATCATCAAAATTTTGTTGGAAAAGATCGATATTTTGTTGGATACGTTTGTTTTTTTTTTAAATCATCAAAATTTTGTTGGAAAAGATCGATATTTTGTTGGATACGTTTGTTTTTTTGAAAAATCGTCAAAATTTTGTTGGAAAAGATCGATATTTCGTTGGATACGTTTTTTTTTTTGAAAAATCATCGAAATTTTGTTGGAAAAGATCGATATTTTGTTGGATACGTTTTTTTTTTGAAAAATCATCGAAATTTTGTTGGAAAAGATCGATATTTTGTTGGATACGTTTTTTTTTTGAAAAATCGTCAAAATTTTGTAGGGAAAGATCGATATTTTGTTGGATACGTTTTTTTTTGAAAAATCGTCAAAATTCTGTAGGAAACGATCGATATTCCGTTGGATACGTTTTTTTTTGGAAAAATCACCAAAATTTTGTCATCGCAGCAACAAATATTCTAGAAAGTCTGTTCGAAAAGTAAATCCGAGTCATGCCAATCGTAAATTTCGCTGACGGTTCCGCTTTAAATGAAAAATGTTGTCAAAATAATGAAAATTTTGAAAAATATTTAGTTCGACGTGTTCAACAGAATATTTTTTGAGACATTTGGCGAAAAAAAACGACCAACTGGGCATGGGCCAAAGTTATACTCGGTTGTTTCAAGAAAAGTCTTAAAAATCGGGTATTAATTTGAAATAAATAATGTGGGATGACAGGGCCTTAAATCAATACGTGAATGTTGGTTTTAATGTTGGAAGCGGAGCCACTAATTATTCCGTCTTATTACCCGTTGCCTCTTTTTTTTTTAATAACCGGATTAACTGTAATTTTATTACAAAGTAACCACTTGTAGCGCTGCGGCGCTGATCGTCTGAATTGATGAAGAAAAAATAGGAGACGAGATTGAAAAGAGCGAGTCAGGGCGAAAGAAAAAGTTGTGAAGATTTTGTAAACGCGTGCGGGCGCGGATGATTCCGAGTGATCGCGCGGTGATTGGTTTGCCGCGCCGCGATGAGTGAAAAAGCAATTAGTGTGCCCGACATTAAATCGCGTCATAAAATCCCAACGTTGACTAGTTTTTGATCTTTCTCGCGTCGTTTTCCCTGCAGAAAATATTTCGTTTGCTATCTGTCTTTGGCACTGCCGTGTCGTATTTTATCGGGCGCGATCTTTCTCTCGGTCTTAACGGTATCCCAATTTAACAGGCGATAAAGTTTGACCTGCGCTGGATCGAGCGAGATAGCGATATAAAAAATAGATCTCGTAATGGGGCGGGGGCTAGAGGTGCGCGGAGGAGGATGAAAAAAAGCAGCAAAAGTGTTTAAGGGCTGCGGGGGTTGTTGGCGCGCGTGCAGGCTCCGAGGAAGCAAAAAGGGGATTTCTGTTCGCGGGGAAAAAGGAAGCAGGAAGGAGCATCAGGATTTCGGGTATTAGCGACCCATTGACGGCAAACAAAAACGTTATGACGAATTAGGGGCCAGCACCCTCGTCCCTTGCCAGCAGAGCAGACGAAAAAAACGCCTGCAACTGAACCTACCCCAAGCATAAATATATTTCGAGGCCGTTAACCTACACCCTCCCGCAATGTTAACCTGCGCTCACGGAACATTAACTTATTTTGTATCGTCGAATTTCAAAATTTCTGCTTTCGATTGCCTTGGATTTCGAATTCATTCATTTTCCTGCATCCATGAATTTTATTCGATCGCGATTTATTTCAATTTAATTTCCTACTTAATTTATTAATTTCTATTAATTATATTTATATTTTTATTCTAATTAATTTTTATTAATTCAATTTTTATTTCTATTCTAATTAATTTTTATTAATTTCTATCAATTCAATTTCTATTTCTATTCTAATTAATTCTTATTAATTTCTATTAATTCAATTTCTATTTTTATTCGAATTAATTTTTATTAATTTCTATTAATTCAATTTCTATTTCTATTCTAATTAATTTTTATCAATTTCTATTAATTCAATATCTATTTATATTCTAATTAATTCTTATTAATTTCTATTAATTCAATTTCTATTTCTATTCTAATTTATTTTTATTAATTTCTATCAATTCAATTTCTATTTCTATTCTAATCAATTTTTATTAATTTCTATTAATTCAATTCTTGTTTCTATTCTAATTAATTTCTATTAATTCAATTTTTATTTCTATTCGAAATAATTTTTATTAATTTCTATTAATTCAATTTCTATTTCTATTCTAATTAATTTTTATTAATTTCTAGTAATTCAATTTCCATTTCTATTCTAATTTATTTTTATTAATTTCTATCAATTCAATTTCTATTTCTATTCTAATTAATTCTTATTAATTTCTATTAATTCAATTTCTATTTCTATTCTAATTAATTCTTATTAATTTCTATTAATTCAATTCTTGTTTCTATTCTAATTAATTCTTATTAATTTCTATTAATTCAATTTTTATTTCTATTCGAAATAATTTTTATTAATTTCTATTAATTCAATTTCTATTTCTAGTCTAATTAATTTTTATTAATTTCTACCACTTCAATTTCTATTTCTATTCTAATTAGTTTTTATTAATTTCTATTAATTTTCTGAATAGTTCTATTTAATTGAATTTATTCAATTTATTGATTTGTTTTTGGGATCTCGTGATGGGACCAGCGCCGGTCAGTTCAAGTTTTGTCGGAAATTTTCTTAGGATATGGCGAAAAAGTGATGGAGTGTACGCGGGAGAGAGCAGACGATCGGTATGAGACTCACGAAGCTGCTGGCAAAGTCTCGGAGGGTGCGAGTCTCTTGATCCTTGGAAGCTCTTTGTACCAGTTAGCCTTTCCTCTATATACTTTTTCCTATTCTCTCTCCTGACAAGATCAAAGCGATGCTGTGGCGAGACGTCTATACCAGTCGAGACTCCGAGTTGTGGTCGCGTCTTCGATATGAACCATCGATTTTCTCACTTCATCAACAAATTCGTACACAGCCAATACTTATTTTGAAAAAAAACGTATGAAAATATTTTTTAAACGACGGAATCGATTTTGTGACTCCAAAATTTCGATCATCCTAGCGCGATTTTTCCTCCGAAACAGTGAGAAAAAAAAATTCACTTCTTTCCCTGGCTTTGCGAGCGTTCCTCGCGATATCCCGTGGGTTTATTTTTTGTCACCGCGCGAGGAGAACAAATCACATCTCGTTTCCTCCAAAGCTCCAGCTACGAAGGTCGACAATCATCCAGCCGCGTGCTCGAGTGAATCCGTGTAAGAAAAAAACGCTCCGGAAAATGCGACCGAGGGCAACGACACGCGGTTTGTCGTGGGAATAAAAAAAAGAAAAAAAAATGGAAAAATGAAAATATTCTAGAAAGTCCCTTTCAAAACGAAATTTTTGTCATTCCAATCGCAAATTTTTCCTTCAGTTTCGTTAGGAATGAAAAAAATAGTGAAAATTTCGAAATTTTGGAAATTATCGAGATTTTTTCGAAAAAATTGAATTTTCAGTCCGCTCGGGAGAAATTTATTCGGAAAACGATTTTTTGGCTCTGCGTGGGAGTGAAGGCCGTTTCACTGAAGCGAGCAAGCGAGTCTATAAGGTGCGAAGGGTCCAGCGTGGAGTAGAGTGCTCGGGAGGTGGTTGACTCGGGACGAAAGGGGGTTAGCAATGGCTCGAGGGGTTGGTTTTGCCATAGCCATAACAAGAGACTCTCCTTTTGCCTGTGTATAGCTTTTCTCTTGCTCGCTCAACATCTCTATACTCGGGGGTCAACGTGACTTCAATACCAACAGGATGGAGCCCAACCCCGGAGACGAGCTTCTTTTGTATCAATACACCAAGGACGAAACGCGCGCTTTTCAATACAGTCAAGAAAAATACTTGGACGCGCGTGGTGAATCGAGTCGTCAACCAAACTGGAGAGCAATCCAGCGCAAACGATGTTCCGATCGAAATGTACGATTTTTTTTTAACGTCTGGGTCATTATTAATATTGAATTTTTTTTCAAAATCAAAATTTTTCAAAAAATATCGAAATTCTTTCGAAAAATCTTTGTTTTTTCTTTTTTTTTATTCCGTTGAACACGGTGAACCAAATATTTTAAGATAATTTCAAAATTTTTCTTATTTTCAGCAAAATTCACGAAATGTACGATTTTTTTTTAACGTTCGGGTCATTATTAATATTGAATTTTTTTTCCAAATCAAAAAAAATCAAAATTTGTCGAAAAATATCGAAATTCTTTCGAAAAATCTTTTTTTTTTCATTTATTTTTATATTGTTGAACACGGTGGACCAAATATTTTAAGATAATTTCAAAATTTTTGTTATTTTTAGCAAAATTTGCGAAATGTACGATTTTTTTCAACGTTTGGGTTATTTTTAATATTGAATTTGTTTTTAAAATCAAAATTTGTCAAAAAATTACAAAATATCGAAAGTTTTTCGAAAAAAATTGATTTCTTGATTTTTTTTATTTTGTTGAACACGGTGAACCAAATATTTCTAGATAATTTCAAAATTTTCGTTATTTTCAGTAAAATTTACGAAATGTACGATTTTTTTCAACGTTTGGGTTCTTATTAATATTGAATTTGTTTTCAAAATTAAAAAAAAAATAAAAATTTGTCGAAAAATATCGAAATTCTTTCGAAAAATCTTTTTTTCTTGCTTTTCGTTTATTTTTAATATTCGTATTAATATTGAATTTGTTTTCAAAATCAAAATTTGTCAAAAAATTACAAAATATCGAAAATCTTTCGAAAAATGCCAAAATTTCAATCGGAGTCAAAATTTTTGACTGTTCGTCAAAATTTTCGTTATTTTCAGCAAAATTTACGATTGGAATGACAAAAATTGGTAAATGAAAAAAAAAAAAACGTTTATTCGAACGAAATATCGATATTTTGCAAGAAAATGTTTTTTCCATGTTAATCCTCGACGGGCTTATTTTGCAGAGAGACGTGCAGAGAGGAGGTTGGACTTTTGGTTGGAGCCTGTTCGTGCCAGGCGCTGGTTCTTTTTACACCCGCGTTGAATCGTGTACGAGCAAGGAGAATGAGCATCGTTTTCCTTGTACAAAAGCCTCGAGCGTCCGCGTTTGAGCGTGCAGGCATAAACTAGAGCCAAGAAAAAGGCAGGCCGCGATAAAGCAAGAGAAAAAAGGGAGAAACGATGAGGTGAGTGATGGACGAGCAGCTAGAAAGAAAAACGTAATAACTCGCGCCAAAACGGCCAATTCTCTCGCGAGCAATTATATCGCACACCGCGTGCTGCCAATTTCCATAGAGCTTATCTAGCGCGCTTTGCTGCGCGCTGCTTGGAATCAACATACACATCGTTATACAAACGAGCCCCCAATTAAACTCTCTCTCTATTTCGGGCCTACGTACATTACATCCGCGCGATCGATTCGCTGCTTCGTACGTGCGAGTAAAATCGCACGAAATGGTACATCAACGTTCCCAATTACAAAACTATCGCTCCAGACCCGTCGACGCTTATCAACGGACACGAAATTCTCGCATCGAGTTTCAGCAAAAACTTTTTTTTGTTTTTCCAACGATATTTCTCACAATTTCTGTGCCTGGCGATTGGGAATTTACATTTTGATAATAATCGTCGAATTTTATCGATCGACTGTATTAACGAGTGAGAAATATTCGAGAACGACGATTAAGGCCGTTGTATGGTCCGCGAGTCCAAGTTGACGAAAAAAAAATTGAAAGACCTCGCAAAATTGTGAAAATTGAAGGGAATTCTGTATCGATGGAAAATTTTTGCATCCAACGTCCTTAAATTCCATATTTTGTCGTCTCGTTGCTCGTTTCTCTTTGGGACTCGGTACACAAGTAGAAAATGTTTATGACCCGCTCTCTCTCTCTCAAAGTTCGGTAAATTATACAGCTCAACAGCATCGACGTAGTTTCCGTGCTCGGCATAATTTCGTGACGTGAATTTGCGCGTGTCTCTCGGTCTGGTTGCGAGAGCATCGAATCGCGCGCTGGAGAGAAGTGATCGCGTTCGTATCGTGGCGACAGAACGATAATTATTATCATTTTGACATTTCTCTAGGGTGAAAAAACTTTTGCCGTGCTTTGATCGTATCTTTATTGCTACTGAAGCGTTTGTCACGATAACTTTTCATGTTGAATTACTGAGCATCGTCCCTTTCGTTAATTTTTATGTCCGGGGACACGCGCAATTATTTTTATGGCCCATGCACGAAATTTCTTCGAGGACGACTCGAAATATTTGTTGATAATCGGCGGTTATAAAATTGTAATTAAAAATGTTGAGTTGGGCGCCAGTTGACTTGATCGTCAACAAATTGTGAATTAAAGTGACAAAGACGGACTTACCGTAGTTGAAGAAAATTTATTCCTCGCCGCACCGCGTTGGAATGCAACGAAATTCTCTCTTGTCTTTGACAAAAATAATTATTCGAATGCAGAATGTAATTACGATGATAAAATGATCGATTTTCGCCACCCGAAAAGCAAATCGACTCGAAAAATTTGAATGACATTGAAAATTGAACGAAACGTCAATAAAATCAAATATTTTTCGTTGCATTCCAAGATTTTTTCGAATTTCTGGGAAAATATTCGAACAACCATTTTTCCGTAGGTTTGCGGATAAAATTCTCGATTTTTCGTTTTTGGAAAACCTCGAAAACGTCTCAGTGACTGTGTAGAAAAAAAAAATTCCGAAAAAGTGTGTCGGAAACGTGAGAATTTTTTTTTTTCTACCAACGTATGTGCAGAAACTTTGAATGCGAATGTTTACGAAGTGATTGTTGGTGCGGGAAGTATTCGATAATGTTGACTTTGCCAGAGCAGGGTAGTCATGGTCCCGTCCGTGTGGATATGGAGGCGGGGGTGATTGCTCAAAGCACGCCAGTTGTTCCTGAGACGTGACCCGAAGCGCAGGCACATTTTTGAATAAGGATTTTTAAAAGGTGGAGTGAAACGACATAAAAAATGAAAAACACCATAAAAACTGTACAAATTCCCATAGAAAAGTGATGGGGCTTTATTTAAAGAAAAATGTTGACATCGCAGCAAAAAAAATTGTAGAAAGTCTCTCCGAAAAGTAAATTTTCGTCATTTAATCGTAAATTTGGCCGAAAGTTGCGAAAGAAATGAAAAATTTAGTCAAAATGACAAAAAACCGAAATATTTTTGACAGAATTCAGAAAAAAAAATTTAATTCGCTGCATTCGTCCTTAATCCGAGCTCATGAAGAAAAAAAAACGGGATTTTGAGTATTTTTGCTGTTCGCGTGGAGATTTTGCGGCGGCGGACCGGCCGGCGCGGTCGAGCGAGATTAAATAAATTAAAGTTGATTAAGCCGGGCCCTGCTTTCTCTATAGCTTTCGGGCGAAACGTAACAAAGGCTGTGTGGAGCGCAAAAATTAAATGAGATCGAGGAGCAACAGCAGCGAAAAGGCGAAAGATTATCGAGACAAATCGCGGGCGCGAGGTTGCGTAAGCGCCTCGGCGTTTTTTTTTATAAAATAACGGCACACCCGGTTCGGCATATATTTGTGGGAGCTGCGGGCGAGTGATCAGGACGAGAAAATCGCTGGAGCAAAGGAGACTGCGAAACTGATCGAAATGCCGAATTCCCGGGCAGGCATTTCGTAACAGAAAATATTTAAAAAAAGGTCAGTATCACCGCGCGTGGACGGCAAATATATAGCTATGGGAATTTCATGGGGGCAGCCATGGGGTGGTGTGTAACGCTGCGAGAAAAAGAAGCGCCGAGAGGCTGCGGGCGATCTACGAGACTATATGCGTGACGGGATGCGAGAATCGAGTCTCCCGCGCGATCCTCTAGCAGATCGGAAAGATTTCCCAGAAACTGAGTATTTTTTTTTTTTTTTTCTAAATTTATTCCTCCGCGCACGAGAATTAATCTTTTTCGGCTATTTATTCATTGATTTCTGATCAAATGTGCGTGGACGCTTTTTATACAAATTTAATGAGACGCGCCAGCGAATTTTCGATAAAAAGTAAATCGGAGCACACGCTTTTGCGAAATTTGCAGCAAAAGCCTCGCGATTGAGTGTGCGTCGTACACTTGCTCTCCGGAGCAAGCAACATCGTACCGAATAACCATTTCTCGCTTTTTTTTTATAACGATTGATTGGCAGGATTGCCAATTTATAGTCAATTATCGTTTGGTGAGATTCGCGGAATAGCAAATCAAATTATAGGCTATTTCTATGGAGAGAGAAAGAGAGCGTGGAGGGTCGTCGATGCTGCTCATCAATTCGACGGATCTTTCGCGGCTGCTGTATATAGCCAATCAAAAGTCTTGGACATTGCGCAGCGGCGCTTGTATAATTTTATCGAATTTTGATTCTGCAACTTTTGAAACTCGTTTTTCTCAACTAAAAATTGAATTTTTCCGAAAAACATCGATATTTTTGGGTAATTTCAAAATTTTCGTTATTTCGCGAATATTTTTCATTTCTGTGGCAACTGTCAGCAAAATTTACGATTGGAATGACAAAAATTGACTTTTCGAAGAGATTTTCTAGAATATCTTTCGCTGCGATGACAAAATTTCAGTGATTTTCCAAAAAAAAATGTTTAGTCGTACGAATCCAACAAAATATCGACCTTTTCCAACAAAATTTTCTTTTCAGTGGCACCGAGAATTCAATTTTGTCAAAAATACCCAACATTTTGTAAAACACAGTGATATTTTCGGGTAATTTCAAAATTTTCGTTATTTCGCGAATATTTTTCATTTCTGTGGCAACTTCCAGCAAAATTTACGATTGGAATAACAAAAATTGACTTTTCGAAGAGATTTTCTAGAATATTTTTCGCTGCGATGACAAAATTTCAGTGATTTTTCCAAAAAAATGTTTAGTCGTACGAATCCAACAAAATATCGATCTTTTCCAACAAAATTTTCTTTTCAGTATTACCAAAAATTCAATTTTGTCAAAAATACCCAATATTTTGTAAAACACAGTGATATTTTTGGGTAATTTCAAAATTTTCGTTATTTCGCGAATATTTTTCATTTCTGTGGCAACTTTCAGCAAAATTTACGATTGGAATGACAAAAATTGACTTTTCGAAGAGATTTTCTAGAATATTTTTCGCTGCGATGACAAAATTTCAGTGATTTTCCAAAAAAAAATGTTTAGTCGTACGAATCCAACAAAATATCGACCTTTTCCAACAAAATTTTCTTTTCAGTGGCACCGAAAATTCAATTTTGTCAAAAATACCCAATATTTTGTAAAACACAGTGACATTTTTGGATAATTTCAAAATTTTCGGTATTTTGACAATATTTTTTATTTCTAACGAAACTGTCAGCAAAATTTACGATGGAAATGACTAAAATCGACTCTTCGAAGAGACTTTTTAGAATATTTTTTGATGCGATGACAAAATTTATTGTGATTTTGCAAAAAAAAAACGTTTGGTCGAACGAAATCAAGAAAATATCGATTTTTTTCAATAAAATTTAATTGTGACGTTGACTCGAGGTTCATTAATATTTAACGAGTTGCTCGTAAAGATTTTTTGAGCTAAAAATGCTGAGTCTTTGGAAGAGAATCGTAAACTGTTAAGCTCGAGGTCGAGGTCTCTATTTTTTCGTCTCTCTCTCTCGCTCTTTTTGCTGGGAGAGCAGGAGAAAATCGATTTCACGTGTCCCTCGGTTTCGACAATCATCTGTGCTCACTCGGTTATTGTCGTCGTGTCAGGGCAGTCACGCCGCCCGCCATGACGCTCTCTCTCTCTCTTTTTATGATGGATCGATGCGTCATTCGAAAAAGCAAAACGCACACACCCCAAAAACTTGTGGCGCGAGCAACACATTTTTTTTCCACCGAATACCGTAACTCCATATTTTGTCATCAGCTGTTTTTGACTGACTCAATATTATCAGGCACGAGGGTGAAGAAAAATGTCTCTGGAACAGCGAATTATTACCACGAGCCATTAATTTTCGACATTTTCGTCAAATTTCATTTTTCCGCCAATTTTTTTCATGCCGAATTCGAAAAAATCCGAATTTCAAATATTTTCGACATAGAGTCGCACCATAAAATCGCTTTTTGAAAAAATGACAACGTCGCTTTTGAGATTTTGCGAAAAAATGCTCGTCCGAGCTTTTTGTAATTTTGAAAAATTATTTTTTATTCAGATTTTTCGATTTTTATGGCGTTTTAATGGAAATTAATCAATTTTTATGGTTTGCCATTTTTTATATGGAGAAAAATGTGCCAGATCGTCATTTTCACGCCCTCGTGATTGAAATTCAATCAAATATCCGATTCAAAATCAATTTGGATTTTTTGGCCGTGGCCGGAGCAAAAAAAAAAGGAGAAAAAAAAATTCAAAGAGTGCGAGCTCCGGTAAGTGGTCCAGCAAAAATGTCTCGTAGTCTCTAAAGTATATCAGGAGGAAGGTGGAAAAAAAAGCAGCGATTAAACGATCCGATAAAAGTGTAAAATGTTGCTTTATAATCCGCGCGGACGTTTAATCCTCCAGACGACGAGGATAGAGGAGAGAGCGAGTTGCGTGTGATTGAATCGTCGCAAAGCAGCCGTGCAATGGGAGGTTTGCGAGCAGCTGAAATTCCCGCGATTTGTCATATGCGATGACGTGCGCATTACAGGACACAGAGCGTATTATGCAAATGTAGTTGGCAGAGCTACAGGTTAACCGGGCGCGCGTTAATACAGCAGCTAAATTTATTAAGCCGTAATGCACGCACGTATTACATTGTAATTGGTACATTGTTGGGCATATCGCAGCAGTAAATAACTCTGCAGACTGAAAACTCGATTTTGTCAAAATTTTTCGTTATTTTGACTATATTTTTCATTTCCAAAGGAACCGTCAGCAAAATTTACTTAATTTATCATAAATTATTATAAATTATTATGAATTATGAATTATTATTAATTAGAAATGAATATTAATTGTAAATTATTAATTATAAATTAATATTAATTGTAAATTATTATTAATTGTAAATTATTATTAATTGTAGATTATTATTAATTATAAATTGTATTATAATTTATAATAAATTTTATAAATTTATTGAATTTTATTGGAATGACAAAAATTGAGCTTCGGGAGAGACTTTTGAGAACATTTTTCGCAGCGACGACAAATTTTTGTGATTTTTTTTTCCAGTGATGATTTTTCCATCAAAAAGATCGAGACAAATGTTTAGCTGCGTTTTTTTTATAACAAAATCGATGCTCGTGAAGTTGGATCGATCCTGGCTAAAGATTAAGAGAAAAAAACTGGTTTTTGTGCGATAAATCGTAAATATATCAGCGGCCAGTACGAAACTATCATATTTCAAAGTGCTACCTATTTTCCTGCCTACCTAATACACCGTGTCGATGAAAGCCAGAGCAGGGAGCAAACCAGCTGGAAATTACTCTCCTGACGACCAGCCAATCCATATCGACTCGACTACACTCTGTTCCGCGACCAGCTAACCCGATAATGTACGCGTTTGTGGATACAAACATGAAAGACACTGAAACGTTGACAAGAGACTGGACTGAAAAGAAAATTTGGTTGAATAAGATCGAAATTTTCGTTCGACCAAACGTTCTTTTGAAAAATCACCAAAATTTTGTCGTCGCGGCAAGAAATATTCTGGAAACTCTCTTCAAAAAGTCAATTTTAGTCATTCGAATCGTAAATTTTGCTGACAGTTTCGTTAGCAATGAAAAATATTGTCAAAATACCGAAAATTTTGAAATTATCCAAAAATATCACTGTGCTTTACAAAATATTGAGAATTTTTGACAAAATTGAATTTTCGGTGCCACTGATAAGAAAATTTTGTTGGAAAAGATCGATATTTTGTTGGATTCGTACGACTAAGCCTTTTTTTGAAAAATCACAAAAATTTTGTCATTGCAGCGACAAATATTGTAGAAAGTCTCTGCAAAAACTCAATTTTAGTCATTCCAATCGTAAATTTTGCTGACAGTTTCGTTAGAAGTGAAAAATATTGTCAAAATACCGAAAATTTCGAAATTATCCAAAAATATCACTGTGTTTTACAGAATATTGGGAATTTTCGACAAAATTGAATTTTCGGTGCCACTGAAAAGAAAATTTTGTTGGAAAAGATCGATATTTTGTTGGATTCGTACGACCAAACGTTTTTTGTTTGAAAAATCACTGAAATTTTGACATCGCAGCAAGAAATTTTCTAGAAAGTCTCTTCGAGAGTTCAATTTTCGCCATTGCAATCGTAAATTTTGCTGACAGTTCCGTTAGAAATGAAAAATATTGTCAAAACAATGAAAATTTTGAAATTACCCAAAAAAATCGAACTTTTTTGAAAAAATTTAATTTTCAGTGCGAAAAAAATAGTCAAAATAACAAAAATGTTGAAAAATCATCCAAAAGTATTTGGTTCAGCAAAATGTCGCGTTTTTTTTTGGAAAAAATTCATTTTTAGACCATAAAAATCGATGCCAAATACTTTTGTGAGGAAAAAATGAATTTTTTGTTTTTTTTTTTTAATGAGTCAACTGATTAATCATATTCTACGAGTCGTGCGCGGCGGCGGTAGGTCCGAGTGATTTAATCCGTCATTATCTTTTGGTTAATTCTTGCGTGTAGCTTGGAATGAGAAAATTTGCGGCGTGGTGGTGTGTGAATGAGAAAGGCGAGCGCGTATAAATGTTGACGCGCACGCGTATTTATGCGTGGAGCGGAATTGGCGCGTGTTTTTCAATGCGCGCGTTATGGGTGTGCGAAAGAGTTGGCGCGCGCGGATAGTGAGGGGGCCCGGGGCAAGTAGCTGACAAGCATGTGAGCGAGAACTAATCTATCCCACACCTCGCGATGTGGGGCGCCCAACGAGAGAGAATAAAAATTCAAAACAGCCCGTTAAGCAACACGCTTGAACGACGTTTGGTACCCCGGAGGCTGCGTCGCGGCGCGGCGAGCAGCTTCTCTCGATCGAATTCTGCTCTTTCCGCCGATTCGATTTTGCTCCTCGAATCTTGAAAATTCTCGCTACTCCACGCGATCCCCATGGCAAATCTGATTTTTCCTTCAGATCCTCCCGCAAAAGACTCACGCGGCAATCAACAAGCAAATTCCGGACCAATGAACTCGTACTGTTCATTAAATCGTTAGAAAACATCGGGACCTTGAGTCACTAAACGTTATACACGATTGAGCAACCAAAAACATATTTTATTTCCATTTCGTGAATTCACATTTTTCTTCTCCCGCGTATTTCGCATTCTTTCGCTTTCAAAAAGCCTCAAAATAACTTTTCTCACGACTCTCTGATCATTTTGCATGAAAATTCTTGACCCAAAAACTAACAATTTTTTTTCTATGAAGAAAATTTTTTAAAATTTTCTCACCACCATATACGACTTTGGAATTCAACTTTGAAAAACTTATTAAATGCCATAATTACGACTCGATCTCAAATGACAAATATCTGATCAACGATGATTTCGAGTTTGGAACTAAAAATGATGATGCTGAAGTTTGCAACGTTGGAATGCATCGAAAAATATTGAATTTTATTGAAAAATAAAAAAATAATAATAATAAATGAATAAATAAATAAATAAATAATTAAATAATAAATAATAATAAATAAATAATTAAATCAATTAATAAATAAATGATGAATAATAAATAATAATAAATAAATAAATAAATAATTGAATAAATAGATAAATAATAATAATTTATTGAAAATTAATTTTATTGTTCAATTTTCAATGTCATCTAAATTTTATTGAAAAATAAAAAAATAATAATAATGAATGAATAAATAAATAAATAATAAATAAATAAATAATAATAATTCATTGAAAATTAATTTTATTGTTCAATTTTCAATGTCATCTAAATTTTTCGAGCCGATACGCTTGTCGAATGGCAAAAATGGATCATTTTATCATCGTAATTACATGCTGTAATTGAATAATTATTTGTTTCAAAGATAAAAATGAATTTCGTTGCATTCCAACGATGCAAACTTCAGAGTCATCTAAAAATGCATCATCCGGCTCCACAGAGAATTAATCAGCAAACTCAATTCCCGATGCTGTGGAAATAAAAGAAAAAACGTGATGCCGTGTTGGGAGAAATTCGATCCGCGCGGTGAATTGCGAGGAAAAAATAAAAAATGCGTGAAAAATAATCCGAAAGTGCATATCGAATGGCCTTGAAGTTCTCAGATCGTTAATCATGCGAGGAGGTCAGCAGGAGCAGACGCGCGGGGATGAGAAGTGAGTCTGGGAAAGGACATCGAGCCTGCAGACACGCGGGCTTGCTCGCTGATCGACACTCTGGCAGGCTACAGGAGACGATGCCTCCTGGTGGAGGAAGTGCCCGGACTTTATATTCGGCGGCTTACTCTGGAGGATCCGCGAAACGTATCTCGAGACAGAGAATCAGCCGATTCAAGGTCAGCCTCGCCGCGGCATATCTGTCATCCGAAAAGTGCTCAGGATCGCCCGGGGCGAGGATCCTCGAGGTATTTCAAAGTTGATCATGGTAATTAGTCGGTTTAATTGACAGACTCGCATTTTTCGATTCCATCGCGATTTCTGAGGAAAATTTTCACCTGATCCGGGGTTTCCGGTTTCTCGGCCTTCCGTCGGTTCGTTGCGTTGAGAAATATCGTGAAAATTGTTGCATTTTAATGCGCGATCGATCCTGAAACGTCTCGGCAATTTTTTTTTTTTTTTCATCGCGAAGTATCGCAGAGTGCACGCGCGCGGGTTTCAAAGAACGTGAAATGTGTTGTTAACTCGATTTTGCGACACGAGTCTGGGCGAGATTGCGTTGGGGACAAAAGTGTGAAAGAAAAAGTGTTAAAAGTTGGTGGAGCGGGAGAGAACAAGTTGAAAAGCATCTCTCGCTATCGCGCGCGCGGTCTCGATGAAGCAGCGAATGCGCGCAAATGCACTGGGCGTTGATTTTACGACGGGACCATAGTCGTTTTTTTTTTCTTCATTTTTTTTATTCCAGTCGATCTTGAAAGAAAAGAACGCGTGCTCGACTCACCGACACTTTGCACGAATTCGATTTGTTTCGTTTTTTTTTACTCTCTCTCTTTGTAGTTCGGAGAACTCGAGAAGCTGCGAGCGCGAACTGGTAATGAAGCTAATAGTGTGTTGGCACTCGCGTGTGCTGATGTGTGCGCATATTTGCGTTTGTGTTAACGATGAAAAGCTCCGAGTTACAACCTCCAAATCGCTAATTAGCTGATGCTGCGATTTTTACATCGCGAGACTCAGAGAATTGCAGCGAAGAGCCTTTGCGAATTAAATCTTGTCCCTTTTCTCGTCTTCAGGACGATTCGTGCCTGTCGCAATTGCCTCCGAAATGGAACAACAATTTTGAATTTTCATTTATTTTTGTTATCATTATTTTGTCATTTATTTATTTATTTTTGATTATTTATTGATTTATTTTATCAATTGAGAAATTAAATTTTTACTAATTGAATTTATTTCAATTTTTGCTTATTGAATTTTTATTTATTTTACTTGTCATAATTTTGCCATTTATTTATTTATTTTTAATTATTTATGGATTTATTTAATCAATTAATTAATTAAGTTTTCATTAATTGAATTTTTATTCATTAATTTTTATTAATTTAATTTATTTTTTACTAATTCAATTTATTTCAATTTTTATTTATTTATTTTATCAATTAATTAATTGAATTTCTATTAATTGAATTTTCATTTATTTTAATTATCAAAATTTTGTCATTTATTTATTTATTTTTAATTATTTGTTGATTCAAATAATGAATTCATTAATTGAAATTTTATTAATTGAATTTATTCGAATTTTTGTGAATTGAATTTTTATTTATTTCACTCATCATAATTTTATCATTTATTCATTTATTTTTAATTATTTATTGATTTATTTGATCAATTTATTAACTGAATTTTTTTTTATTAATTGAATTTTTATTTATTTTACTCATTATTTTGTCATTTATTTATTTATTATTTATTATTTATTGATTTATTCAGTTACAGATCGTGGCTGGAGCGCGTGAGGAGCGAGCGACCGGCTTTTCTGACGATAACTTCGTTGGAACTTCCGGAATGTCCAATTCCATTGATCGAGTCTCAAGCGAGCTCCCGATCGCGCGGGACCGGAGAATCCCCTCGGAGCAATCCCGACAGAGACGTCGTTTTGGATGAGTTTTTGGAAAAGGTATCTCGTATCGAACGTCATAGAGATAAGGATTCTTACGGTACTCGTTCGTTTCGCAACACCGATGAATCCAAAAGCATCAAAACATCCACCAGACGCATCAAGAAACCTCGTAATCCATTCTTGGAGACCAACGAATGCAACGCTGACCTCGAAAGTCTCGAGGAATGCACCAAAAGAATTGTCGCAGGTAAGAAAATTGTCAAAATCGAGTTTACACATTTTTCCAACATTTCGACCCCGTAAATTCCGAATATTATGGAAAATAAATAAATTATGGAGAAAAATTAAAAAATTAAATAAATCAAATCAATTTTATTATATAAATAAATAAATTCAAGGAAAAAAAAAATCAAATCAAATAAAAACAATAATAATAAAATAATGAAATGTTATTTTTCTGCAAATTTATCGAATATTTTGAAAACGAAAATCGAAACACGCGAATGACGAAGAAAGAGAATTTCACAGCGATCGAAAATTTCGTCGTCGTTTGCTCGCAACGCGACGTTGCCTGCTGCTTTGTTATGATTCCGTTTCAACGCGGAATGCGAATCGATCGCAACATTGTAAATTGTCTGTTATTATGATCGAGGGATTCGCTCGCTCGACTTGCTCGAAAATAGACCCATTAGGTCTACACCGGAGCAGTGTGTCAAGGCACAAATATTTACGTCCTCGTTTACGCAACTCACGAGCCTATACATCGCGCAGCGAAGTCGTTCGGGGTTGCGTGCATTTAGGCGCTCAGGTGTTCGCGGCCCAAGCACATTACGGAGCAACGTGATTGCGATTTATCGCGTACGTTGAGCCTTGAGATATTTCGAAAATCGGTATGGGCAAAATTTAATTAAAAAAATCTGTGGCTGTTTATTTTCTAATAAAAAAAGGAAAATCGTGTTTTTTTTAAGTCTACGCGATTAGTTTTTCATTTTCAAGTCGATTTTGGAGTGAAATTTTCAAAATTCATTATCGACGTCACATTTCGACGTTTTTGAGGAAAAAATCGCTGAATTTTGTGGTTTCCGGTCCCACAAGATTCAAAATGCGATCGAGCACGATGGGATTCATTTTTAAAAATCAATTTTTTCAGTTTTAAGTTGATTTTGGAGTAAAATTTTCAAAAATCATTATCGACGTCACGTTTCGACGTTTTTGAGGAAAAAATCGCTGAATTTTGTGGTTTCCGGTCCCACAAGATTCAAAATGCGATCGAGCACGATGGGATTTATTTTTAAAAATCAATTTTTTCAGTTTTAAGTTGATTTTGGAGTAAAATTTTCAAAATTCATTATCGACGTCACATTTCGACGTTTTTGAGGAAAAAATCGGCGAATTTTGTCGTTTCCGGTCCGACAAGATTCAAAATACATTCGAGCACGATGGGATTCGTTTTTGAGAATAAATTTTTTCATTTTGAAGTTGATTTTGGAGTCAAGTTTTCAAAATTCATTATCGACGTTTTTGAGGAAAAAATCGGTGAATTTTGTGGTTTCAGGTCCGACAAGATTGAAAATGCGTTCGAGCACGAGCGATCCACAAGTTTTCAAGGACTGCATATGTTCGGAGATTTCGGAGAATTTGCGCGTCAACATACGCGAGAAGACGGAGGTGAGAGCGCGTGGTTCACGTAGTCCGAGTCCGGAAGTGACTCATACCATTAGAATCGCGATGAAATACCACGGCCAGCAGTCAGAGTGTAAAGCAGAAGGTACGAGCGGAGGGAAAGTGGACGAGGATCCGGAGCGGAATATCGAAAAGGATGCTGGACAAATTTCGGGCCTGAAAAGTTCGCGAGTCAAGGAGGACGGATGCTGCGCAGGGGTGAGCGTGGCATTGGATTTTACTCTCAACTGTAGCAGCGTGCAATTGACGTCGCGAGACATCAACCTGAAAACTGGAGCGATTGCAACGACGAATCAACAGAATTCGTCGACCGATTGATTCTCCGGCGTTCCCTGGGCAAGAATCAGCGAAAAATGGTCGAGCACTGAATTAAAATTTGTTCAAAAAACGTCGGAATTTCGTTGAACACTAAATATTTTTGAATAATTTCGAAATTCTCTTGGCGCAAATTTGAGGGAATTCTATCGATAGAAAATTTCGCATGCAACGTCCTCGATGAGACTCGTTGAAAAAAAATAAAAACAAATATTTAGCTTGGTCATTAAAATAAATTTGGCAAAACGAACTCCGCCCAAATGAAAAAAAAAATTCAAAATTCATAAAAATTGAATGAAATCCTTAAATTATTGATAAAATGAAAAAATTTCTTATTAAAAAATTGAAAAAATCGCAGATAAGAATATTGAGAATTATATTGGAAATGGTTGGATTGAATATTTTTTGTTTAATTACAGACAGAGATTACGAGTCGACTCTGACGAGAAGGTTTTTAAAATTCTTTAATTTTTTTCCCAAGGGAATGAAAATGCACTGAAAATTCAATTTTGTCAAAAAAAGTCTAAATTTTGTTGAATACAGCCAACTAAATATTTTGGGACCATTTCAAAATTTTCGTTATTTCGACAATATTTTTCATTGTAACGAAACTTTCAGCAAAATTTACGATTGGAATGACAAAAATTTACTTTCCGGAAAGATTTTCCAGAATGTTTTTTGCTGGAATGACAAAATTTTCGTAATTTTTCGAAAAAAACGTTTAGTCGTACGAATCCAACAAAATATCGATCTTTTTCAACAAAATTTTCTTTTCAGTGGCACCGAAAATTCAATTTTGTCAAAAATTCCCAATATTTTGTAAAACACAGTGATATTTTTGAAGAATTTCAAAATTTTCGGTATTTTGACAATATATTTCATTTCTAACGAAACTGTCAGCAAAATTTACGATTGGAATGACTAAAAATTGACTTTTTGAAGGGACTTCCTAGAATATTTTTCGCTGCGATGACAAAATTTCAGTGATTTTCAAAAAAAAAAAACGTTTAGTCGTACGAATCCAACAAAATATCGATCTTTTTCAACAAAATTTTCTTTTCAGTGGCACCGAAAATTCAATTTTGTCAAAAATTCCCAATATTTTGTAAAACACAGTGATATTTTTGGATAATTTCAAAATTTTCGGTATTTTGACAATATTTTTCATTTCTAACGAAACTGTCAGCAAAATTTACGATTGGAATGACTAAAAATTGACTTTTTGAAGAGACTTCCTAGAATATTTTTCGCTGCGATGACAAAATTTCAGTGATTTTAAAAAAAAAAAAACGTTTAGTCGTACGAATCCAACAAAATATCGATCTTTTTCAACAAAATTTTCTTTTCAGTGTGATTTATTATTTTTGTACATATTATTATTTTATTTTTAAATATATTTTTGTGTTGGTTGGTGATTGAGCAACGTTGCTTTGGGAATGTGGTGCGCGATGGCAACAGGTGATGCTCGTTGCACAAGCCTCGTTCGACGAGACAAAAGACAAGAGAATATTGTGCAGGACACTAAATCGAAATAGCAATTTTGGTTGAGCCGAAACGCGTCATCGGAGAAAAAAAAATAGACGCGTTGCGGTTGGTTCTATTAATTAACTCGTGTGATAAATGGCTCGGGCAAAAGTTGTTCGTTAGCCTCGGGGGGGATGGGAAGAATAAAAGTGGCGTGAGGGATTTTGCGCGCGGCGGTAGCTCGCGAGAGCGAAACATTGGGTCCAGCGCTCTGAATCGCTGCGAGCACATGCAACGAGCAGACGAGAGATCTCAACACCATCGCAGCGTCTCACGCGCGCCTAGAGCTGCGTCGTGCTCTGCTGCGGATGCAGAAAGATCGCGCAGCAGCCCAGCAGAGCCCAAAACTGGCTCGCGCGTTTCGCTTCTCCCCTTCGCGCCTCGTCTCGTCACATTTTTATTTTGTCTGTGCTCCTGCTCGACGCGTTCACTCTCTTTTCGTCTGCGCTGTGTGTTGTTTCTGCGGGGCCTATTCCAATGTCGTCACGACCATGTTCCGCGCGCGGCACCGACTAAACCCAAAAATGCTTCATGCTCGACTTTCGCCAACTGAAAATTCCAAATTTGGACAATATTTTTCATTTATTTTTCGCTAAAACGCGACGTGCGCAGCGCAGGACAAAATCGTTGAGCGATTTTTGTTTTTTTTCCAACTCTTTTTATGAAATAGTTCAAGATTTTAATTAAAATTCTTGCTCGATAGTAAAAAGTCTCGTCACTCGTCTCGTTGCCGTTCAACTTTTTGTCTAGTCTCGATGCCGCGCGCGCGGACATTTGGCGGACATAAGGAAGCCCCGGCATTGCTAGGAAATAAATTTAATCTCGGTGCGGCGCATATGAGACACGAAATAAAATGGTTTTCGCGCGCGAGGCACTTCCGGTGCGAGAATGATCGCGTATATCCAGCAGCAGCCGCGGCCGCAATGCCAATTCTCACTTTTTCTTGGGGCTATGACGTCACCGCGTATGGAGAAAAGAGAGAGAGAGAGAAAAAGGCAGTTTCGAGAGCACATGTTCCGGCAACATGGCTTCTAAGAATAATTTGATTATGCGGTGGGACCGCTCGGAATTCACAGGGCCCCGCTTGTTAGACTCGCGATCCCACATAGTCCCGCGCGTTCGTGACGCTGAGTCGGTGTGTGTGTGTGTTTTTACACGCACACACGCACGACCAAACGGTCTGGAGTCGCGCGAGTGCGAGAAACCGGCGTAAATTTTTTTCAATTCCTTTTTTTTCCGTTTTTTTTTCTCCTCCGCGCATCCGAATCGCGACTGCTCTTGCCCATACATCGGGGACCGGATTTTTCGACCATTGGAAATAGATATCGCGCGCCGCCCAATGAATGAGACAAGTCCGCCCGGAGAGGCCAATAAGGGCAAACAAAGCACGACGCATTCGTATTTTACCGATCCTTGCGCCCGAGACACTAACCGTGAGGAGAATTCCCGAGCTGCATCACGGGCAATTGAATTTTCTTGAAAAAACGTCAATATTTTGAGAGTATTTCAAAATTTTCGTTATTTTGATCAAATTTTTCATTTCTAACGGAACTGTCAGCAAAATTCACGATTCGAATGACTATAATTGACTTTTCGATCATTCTTGCTGGAATGACAAAATTTTTGTCATTTAAAAAAAAAAACCAACAAAATTTTCGTTATTTTGACAATATTTTTCATTTCTACGGAAACTGTCAGCAAAATTCACGATTTGAATCAAAATAATTGATTTTTCGATCATTCTTGCTGGAATGACAACATTTTTGTGTTTTTTCCAAAAAAAACAACAAAATTTTCGTTATTTTGATAATATTTTTCACTTCTAACGGAACTGTCAGCAAAATTCACGATTGGAATCAAAATAACTGACTTTTTGATCGTTCTTGCTGGAATGACAAAATTTTTGTGATTTTTCAAAAAAAAACAACAAAATTTTCGTTATTTTGACGATATTTTTCATTTCTAACGGAACTGTCAGCAAAATTCACGATTTGAATCAAAATAATTGATTTTTCGATCATTCTTGCTGGAATGACAACATTTTTGTGTTTTTTCCAAAAAAACCAACAAAATTTTCGTTACTTTGACAATATTTTTCATTTCTAACGGAACTGTCAGCAAAATTCACGATTGGAATCAAAATAACTGACTTTTTGATCATTCTTGCTGGAATGACAAAATTTTTGTGATTTTTCAAAAAAACCAACAAAATTTTCTTTTTGGTGTAGACAAAAAAGTCATCGAATCGCGGGAGAGAGTTTTCCGACGGTTTTTCCAAGTTTTTACTTTTGAATCGTTCAATTTAGCGTTTTTTCGTGGCCTCATTCAAAAATCCATCAGCAGCGTATTTGCTGAAAACAATTTCCACGCAATTAATACCGCGCTTGGGGTCTCATTCATTTGGAGTCTCTGTTGAGCCCTGGAGCGCGCGCGGTCCTTTTCGTTAATGAGAATATAATCTTGAATGTGCGTGGTCGCGGCCGCGCGCGAGTTTGGTCCGGATAATACTTGCGGCCCTTTCGGTACGCGATGATTTCTTGTTCGCCCTGTCTAGGGCTATTATCGCATTCTCTTCAGCAAACATCCATTTGCTCGATCCAATTATACTCCATTAGTGATATTATAAAATTATCTAGAAACGATTTGTACGATGTTGTTCCAATTTGCTGGATCGGCCCGAAATCCGATTATAAAACTGCTGCAGCAGAGAGTTTGTACGAGCGAGTTTAATCAGTTGAATAAATTATTATTCATCAGTGCATCATATTTTTCTTGATTGGGCCTGCACCCCGCAGATTTGCTCGAGTCTCGTCTATACGTACGAGTGTCCGAATTGCAGCACACACCAATATAATTGACGTGCATACAAACTTGGTCAAGACAAACGTCGTCGTCGCTCGAGAGACACGACGACACAATAGCTCGGCGACGAGGGCCACACAGGAAGGCTTTTATCATCGCTTATTTAGCTTCATTACGATTTTTTCTTTTATTAATGATTTGGCTAATTGTCCTTTGCCGAATTAATCGTGTGAACGTCTGGCAATTTTTCTTCGACTCCCACGCGCACTGATAATCCAATATATTGTCAAAAATGGTCGAAATTTTTTTGCACGTGGTAAGTATTTTTGGATAATTTCAAAATTTTCGGTATTTTGACAATTTTTTTCATTTCTAACGAAACTGTCAGCAAAATTTACTATTGCAATGACTAAAATTGACTTTTTGATGAGACTTTCTGGAATATTTCTTGCTGCGATGACAAAATTTCAGTGATTTTTCAAAACAAACGTTTAGTCGTACGAATCCAACAATATCGATCTTTTTCAACAAAATTTTCTTTTCAGTGGCACCGAAAATTCGATTTTGTCAAAAATACCCAAATTTTGTGAAACACAGTGATATTTTTGGAAAATTTCAAAATTTTCGTTATTTTGACAATATTTTTCATTTCTAACGAAACTGTCAGCTAAATTTACGATTGGAATGCCAAAAATTGACTTTTTGAAGAGACTTCCTAGAATATTGTTCGCTGCGATGACAAAATTTCAGTGATTTTCCAAAAAAAACGTTTAGTCGTACGAATCCAACAAAATATCGATCTTTTTCAACAAAATTTTCTTTTCAGTGGCACCGAAAATTCGATTTTGTCAAAAATACCCAATATTTTGTAAAACACAGTGATATTTTTGGAAAATTTCAAAATTTTCGGTATTTTGACAATATTTTTCATTTCTAACGAAACTGTCAGCAAAATTTACGATTGGAATGACAAAAATTGACTTTTTGAAGAGACTTTCTAGAATATTTCTTCGCTGCAATGAAATTTTTGTGAATTTTCGAAAAAAAACTTTTCCAACAGAATTTTAATTCGCGATTTCGGTGCGAAAGTGGCCAGATCATAAAGACACGAGATGGAATAATTTTTATTTTATTTTTTTCAAGCCTCAAAATTGCTTAGCCGGAAAAATTGCTTTTCCCGATCAGCTGTTGCGGTCTCAACAAGTTGGCGCGCGATATAGGAGACGAAAATTGAGTACACGAGCCGCTTAATCTGACCCAGATTCCGAGGCGCGCGCGGTCCTGGACCCTGCTCTCGCTCTCTGCTCGTAAGTGCGGTTTAGTGGCGTGGGTGCCCCAGAAGCAGGTTGTTCTTGGTCTGGACCGCGAGCACCAGCGGCAAGGGTTTCACTCTCGGAAGTCGACAAACAAAAATATAACGGCTCGGGAGGTTAGAGCCAGGAATAAGCCAAAAGGATCTCGAGGTTGCAGGTCCGAGCGGATGAGGGTCTCGCGCTAGTGCATGTTCCCTCCCGCAGCATCTCTTGAAACTCTCCCGGCGCCTCGGCCACCAGCAAGACCCTATGCTGGGGCTTTGACGCGACGGAGAAAGAGCAAGAACGAGCGAGGAAGGAACTTCATCCCGGTTCGTGATCCTCGTAGCTATATGTTGGATTTTGAAGCGTGAATGAATTACAGACAGGCCGGTCCATTCATTTGCTCTTCGCATATAGTGACTGAAAGGAAAATTATGTTGGAAACGGTGGAAATTTTGTTTGATCCGTTCGACGAAACGTTTTTTTTTTTTGAAGACGGAAATTCCGTCATCGCAGCAAGAAGTTTTGAATGAATTCAGTTTTGGTTTTCGATTTTAATTCACTTTCCCACGATTTTTTTTATTTTTGGCAAAATAAACCGCAAAATAGGTGAGCCAATTTTTTTTTTCAAATTTTTATCCTCAAAATGGGACGTACGATAAAAAGGGGAGAGAATTATTACAAATGATAAAAAATTTGACATCGCAGCAAGAAATTTTCTCGAAAGTCTCTTCGAAAATTCAATTTTCGTCATTCCAATCGTAAATTTTGCTGACAGTTTCGTTAGAAATGAAAAATATTGTCAAAATACCGAAAAGTTTGAAATTATCCAAAAATATCACTGTGTTTTACAAAATATTGGGAATTTTTGACAAAATTGAATTTTCGGTGCCACTGAAAAGAAAATTTTGTTGGAAAAGATCGATATTTTGTTGGATTCGTACGACTAAGCCTTTTTTTGAAAAATCACAAAAATTTTGTCATTGCAGCGACAAATATTGTAGAAAGTCTCTTCAAAAAGTCAATTTTTGTCATTCCAATCGTAAATTTTGCTGACAGTTTCGGTAGAAGTGAAAAATATTGTCAAAATACCGAAAATTTCGAAATTATCCAGAAAAATCACTGTGTTGTACAAAATATTGGGAATTTTTGACAAAATTGAATTTTCGGTGCCACTGAAAAGAAAATTTTGTTGGAAAAGATCGATATTTTGTTGGATTCGTACGGCTAAACGTTTTTTTTTGAAAAATCACTGAAATTTTGTCATCGCAGCAAGAAATTTTCTAGAAAGTCTCTTCGAAAGTTCAATTTTTGTCATTCCAATCGTAAATTTTGCCGACAGTTTCGTTAGAAATGAAAAAAATGGTCAAAATAACGAAAATTTTGAAATTGTCAATTGTGAATTTAAAAAAAAATGGCAAACAGTATGAAAAGTTTGCGAGAATGACGAGAAGACTGAATGAGAAGGTCGTCGCGTCTCTGCAGCGGAGCAAAACGTGTAAAAATGGCCTTGCACACATGCGCTCGGCGATGGGAACCCTCAAGCGTTAAATTCTCCTCGGTTTTTTCACTTTGATCGCGACCTTCGATTCGATTAGCCTGGCGGATCTCGCTTGGTAAAAAGAAGTTGGCGAATCGAGTGAGAAAAAAAATGAATTTGGCATTAAGTGCTTTCGCTTGTATCTCCGGGCGCGCAAGAGCTTGGAAGTTTCTTATAGAAATAAGAAACGGCAAGTGCCGCAGTCGCGATTACGATAACCGAGAGTCTTTATCATGCAAAAGTGTAAATTTACAAATAAAAAATGAAAAAAAAGCA
The DNA here is from genome assembly GCA_037043255.1 of Diadegma fenestrale. Taxonomy (NCBI): domain Eukaryota; kingdom Metazoa; phylum Arthropoda; class Insecta; order Hymenoptera; family Ichneumonidae; genus Diadegma; species Diadegma fenestrale. Next base: position 34,632,336 of record CM073309.1, on the reverse strand, counting down.
CCGAAAATTAAATTGTGTCAAAAAACGTCGATATTTTCACGGTCAACTAAATATTTTTGGATAATTTCAAAATTTTCGTCATTTTCACAATATTTTTCATTTCCATGGCAACTGTCAAAAAAATTTACGATTGGAATGACAGAAATTCACTTTTTCGAATATTTCTTGCTGCAATAACAAAATTTGTGCGATTTTTCAAAATTTTCTTCTCGCTCTAACAATTTTTTCTCCAGGCTCAATTTTTCGGGATAAAAATTTTTAATTAAAATGTTTCGTCGTTGCTGCAAAGATCCGGGATCAAGGAACCGTTATGCGGGATCAGTAAGTTGATATAAATTATTATTACTGTTCCAAGACATATTTATTATTTGTCCGCGGCGGAGGTTTTTGCAGCAAGGATCACTTGCTATTATTTCCAAGTGATTTTCTGAATTGCACGAAGCCACGAGGATGCCATAGGGCCGAGGATGTCGCTTCTCGTGACGCAAACAAGATAATGGCTTATCCTTGCTCCTCGTGCAGTCTCGTCTATGTACATATAATTACAGACACACGATGCAAACATAATGACCATCTTTTTGAGATAATAGAGCAGCGAGCAGTCTGTTCAAACGTTTCGCCATTTCGTGTACACGAAAATTGGTCGATTTTCTGTTCAACACACGGTGAACTCAATATTTTTGGATAATTTCAAAATTTTCGTCATTTTCAGCCAAATTTACGATTGGAATAACAAAAATTTACTTTTTTCAGAGACTTTCCAGAATATTTATTGCCGCGATGACAATATTTTTGCAATTTTTCAAAAAAAAACGTTTATTTGAACGTATGCAATAAAATATCGATCGAATATCGACATAAATAAAAGTTTTCTGCACTGAAAATGAAATTTTGTCAAAAATTTCATTGGGAAAATGAAATTTTGTCAAAAATTTCATTGAGAACGTGAAATTTTGTCAAAATTTCATTTGGTGATTTTTATTTTCGTCATTTTCGTGATTTTGACAATATTTTTGATTTTTAAGAGAAAAATTTCATTTGGTGATTGTAATTTTCGTCATTTTCGTGATTTTGACAATATTTTTGATTTTTAAGAGAACCGTCAGCAAAATTAACGATTGGAATGACAAAAATTGGCTTCTTTAGGAGACTTTCTAATATATTTATCGCCGCGATGACATTTTTGTGATTTAAAAACAATTTGGGAAAATAATGGGAAAAGGACACACGACTTGGCAGCCATGAAAGCAATTTTAAGGTTCTTCACGGCTGAGGCAAAAGGGGAAGAAAAAAATGCGTCAAGTCGTTGCGCTAGACTGAAGAATGATCGTCAAGGCGCCGAGCATCATAATTCTTGCTCATCTCGCTTATAACCCCAGAAAAATCAAGTTCCCTCTCCGCTCCTTTGGGCCCAGCATCTCAACGTCTGCTGCACGGCTTTCTTGTGTATATTTCGGGCCCAATCTTCGCTGTCTCATCCTCTGCTTCATTCTCTTCCATTTTGACTGACTCTTTTCTGCATCCACGTCCCAACTCGTTGTTGCAATATTCCAAGAGCCATTACAGCCAGCTGAATTTTTTCGCTCTCCCATAAAGTTGCCACGTCTCACTGCCGAGAAAATTTTATTGGAAAAAATCGAAATTTTTTTGGACACCGAACGTTTTTTTTTTAAATTACGACAAATTCAGTCATCGCAGCGAAAAATATTCCGTAAACTCGACATGGAACCAAAAATTTTGAAATTACCCAAAAATTTTGAGTTCGCGCGCGTCCAACGAAAAATCGACGTTTTTGGGTAAAAATTGAGAAAAAAAAAGAAAAAATGACAAAAAAAAGTTGGTTCCCTTCAAGGACATCGTAATCCTCGTGTTTCCATGGCAAAGTTTCATCAATGAAGCTCCCTGGGTGTTCCGCATAGTATACAGAAACATCAATAGAGTTTCCGACCCTCGTGACTGTCAATGGCGCCACGAAGAAGTGACACAGTCCCGAGCGAGGCAACCAGCAGCAGCAGGTGCTGCGTGCGGGGTCGATAGACTTGCGGCCAAGATGCAACCTGCTGCTGTCGCAATAAACGTTTTCAGGGTGGAAAGAGGAGGATACCTGCTGGGGTCCTTATGCAGGACACACGAGGATAACCCGGAGGAGGGCCCGACGTTTCAAATGGTTATAGTTTCGTGCACACCTTATCGAACCGTATCCTCGTGCCCAGCAGGAAGAGCGTAAGAGAGAGAGATGAGGAAGAAGAATATTTAAAAGCCGCGCAGCTCTACCTGGAGCAGGAACAGCCTGTTCGCGGATCGAGCGCGTCAACACTCGCAGAAGATCCGTATTATGGGCCTGATTCTCTCACCTTTGCGAAAGAGCCCACACGAGGTCTGTGTCCGAGTACCTGGAAGACCCGAGCTCGGTGCCAACCAATTTTTGTCGCAGCCTCGTGCTGCGGATGACACCGTGTCACACACGCGTTCCTTGCACCCGTGATTCGAGGCTGCTGTGGTCAACTGAATGAGAAATTTAAAAAAAAAAACTGCTCACCCACGATCTTGGGCATTATGGGCGCGTGTCTGCACTGAAAAGAAAATTTTGTTGAAAAAGATCGTTAAACTAAACGTTTTTTTCGAAAAATCACGAAAATTTTGTCATTCCAGCAAAAAACATTCTGGAAAATCGTTTTCGGAAAGTTAATTTTTGTCATTCCATCCGTAAATTTTGCTGACAGTTCCGTTACAATGAAAAATATTGTCGAAATAACGAAAATTTTGAAATCATCCCAAAATATTTAGTTCGCTGTATTCAACAAAATATTGACGTTTTTTGACAAAATTTAATTGGGAAAATACTCCATTAGAGTCTTGAAATTTCAGGCAACTGGACTCTGAATTCTGGAGCCAAGAAGGACGTTGCATGCAAAATTTTCTGTCGATAGAATTCCTTTAAAAATCGTTGCAATTTTTAACTTTCCAAATGGCGAAGCCTTTCAAAACTTTGCAAACGATTTTACGTAATATCCAAAAAGCTTTATGCAGTTTTTCCAAAAAATCGATCGTAGAATTTTTCGAAATTTTGGTCATTATATAAAAAATACAGATCCTCTCGGATAAAATTGAATTTTTATAACTCTGAAGTTTGCATCGTTGGGATGCAACGAAATTCGTTTGTTCTCTTTGACAAAAATAATAATTCGAATGCAGAATGTAATTAGGATGATAAAATAATCGATTTTTGCCATTCGAAAAGCATTTCCGGCTCGAAAAAATTGGACGACGTTGAAAATTGAACGGATCTTCAATAAAATCAAATATTTTTCGGTGCATTCCAACGCTGCAAACTTCAGCATCATGGATTTTCGGTGTAATTTTGTTCTTTCGTCCATTTGCAACAACTTTTTATCGCAATCCACTCAGTTTGTGAGAAAAACTGAACAGAAATATTTAGATTTGAAGAGAAACCGAAGCAGCAGCTAAAAACAGGAGTTTGTAAAGGATCCTCGTCCGGGGGGGGGGGGGGGGGGGGAAGGATTCAAGGGTTGTGAGAAAGTGTAACGGGTCTTGTTCTGCTGGCACTCCCACGATCGGCGGGGATTAGGATCTCGGGCGTTTTTCCCTCGGCTATATTTTGGAATTCCGTTAAAAAATTGGCAGCGCCGGCGTTTACCGTTGTTCTTGGTCGATTCTCGGCAGTAGAAATGTTTTTCGTTTGTAAATTCAACGTGTGTGTGTCTCGAAAGAATTGGAATTCACGACAATGCACTAAAAATTCAATTTTGTCAAAAAACGTCGATATTTTGTTGAATACACTAAAAATTTTGGGATATTTTCAAAATTTTCGTTATTTCGACAATATTTTTCATTGTAACGAAACTTTCAGCAAAATTTACGATTGGAATGACAAAAATTTACTTTCCGAAAAGATTTTCCAGATTGTTTTTTGCTGAAATGACAAAATTTTCGTCATTTTTCGAAAAAACGTTTAGTTTAACGTAATTTTCTTTTCACTGTGTGTGTTTTTTTGCAGCGAATCGTCATTAATTGGGCCTACACGCTGGTACATGAAAAAATGATTAATTTATAATCTGCATCGCGAGAGGCAAGGTTGAAAAATTGCACCACGAGAAATCGTCGCATTGTTTGGGTGTTGTTAATTTAGTTTCTTCGAAAATAAATACTGACAGGCTCATCATTAACTCGAGTGGTACGTGTTTATCGGGACGTGGCATCGGCAGGACTGAAGCTAGTCTCGGAGCATTAATCCAGCGAGTCATCCGTGAGAATATGTGAGAATTTCAAATTTTCTTGTTTCTTTTTCACTGCGAGGGGAATATTTTTAGTTTCCGAGAGGAAACTCGTGGTCAAAAGTAGTGTTAAAAAATTTCGAGAGATGGAAATCACAGTGGAAAGAAAATTTTGTTTTTTAGCTGAAAAAATGTTGACTTAGCGGCAAGAAATATTTTGGAAAATTTATCCGAAAAGCAGATTTTTCGCATTTTTGTCATTTTTAAATGGAATTTTTGAAATTGGAACAATGCAGAATAAAAATTGGACATTTTTGGTTCAGTGTCGAGGACTGCGAGTTCCCCGCGCGCGATGTTCGTCATTATAGACGGTGACTCAGAGCAAGCAGGAGAGAGAGAGGCTGAAACCAGTTTGGCGAAGCGCAGCGCGCGCGATGGCGTTTCTTTTATTTTATTTTAATTTCTTCTTTTATTTCATTCGATTTTTACGTTTTTCGTGTGCTCGCCGCGTCTGTGTGCACCGGGATCGAGGGGCAGGGGAAGGGGGAGGGGGTTGCATGAGATTGGGAGAGAGAGATAGAGTCTGGAGGATTGGAGTGGACCGGCGGAGGGGGATACCGATCGCAGCGAATTCACGACCCTCTCTACACAAGGCCCACCGAGGAATTTGTTGTATCCACCGAGAGTTTTTGCTTTTTCGTACTTTTTTTCACTGTCTCTTTATTTACATTATTTTTTCGCCTTTTCTCGAGCTCTTTGCTGGATAAAGTGAGAAAAAAGGGCGAATTGATTGTGCCTGAAAAGAAAAGTCAATTTCTGTCATTTCAATCGTAAATTTTGCTGACAGTTTCGTTGGAAATGAAAAAAATGATCAAAACTAGGCAAATTTTGGAATTACCCAAAAATATTTGAGGAAAAATTGAATTTTCAGTGTGGGACAATGGCGACGATGAAATTTTAGTTTTCGTTGATCGCGTGGCGCATTTCGGATGCTGCAATGGACCAAACAACGTTCGTTTCTTGGCGGAACAATAATTATTCTTCTCTCCTTATTTTTTTCCTCCATACACATATAAACACGCATACATCGCGCACGTCTATACTCGCGAGACAAGGCGTGTGCATATCGCGCCAAAGAATCACCCGCCGCACACTTCTCTCTCGCTCTCCCTCTCGCTGTCGCATTTTCGTACACCGTATATACTCAATTCCACGAATTCAAGATTGGATTATACCGCTCGCGCCTTTTCACTTTTATTTTCGCTCTCAGCCAACAATATATCGAGAGGTATGAATATTTTTCAGTCTTCTTGCCTGCATCACGTTTTTTTTATTTCTATCCAGTTGCTCAATTCGAATTACAATTCAAAAAATCATTTTTTTAATCGAATAAATCATTTTTTAATCAAAAAAATCATTTTTTAATCAAAAAAATCATTTTTTAATTAAAAAAATCATTTTTTAATCGAAAAAATCATTTTTTTAATCGAAAAAAAAAATCTGAAGAAAATCTAGCGTGTTAAATTTGGTAAGTGACGAATGATTCAAGAAATTTCGCAAATTTTTGAAAATTTGACGTTTTGCTTTGTACGAAATGAAATGAAATTTGTATTTTTGCTGGAAACCCGCAGTGGAAAGAAATTTTTTTGAAAAATGCCAAAAATTTAAGCATCTAAATCGTGAATCGGGTCGAAATAACGAAAGTTTTAAAATTATCGAAAAATATTTAGTTCGCGTTCGATAAAATATCGAGGTTTTTGGAGAAAATTGAATTTTCAGTGCGTAAAGAGTCAGTCGTTGCGGGCCACACACTCGTGATAATATCGAATTCGCTGTCTCGCGCGCCCGGGATCGGACATCCGCGAGGTCTTGGACCGCCCAGCATCCCGACTCGAGTCTCGATATACAAAGCGGCCAGCTCGTTATATATGCACACGAACATACAGCAGAAAGTCCGCGTATAGTAACTCGATAGTGCTTTGGAATATTTTCGCCTTCCGCAAGCGCGACGAGCGAGCCGGACGCTCCGTGCGTTTGACGCGCCAGCAGGGTTGGCTCTGCGAGCAGGCGTATCGATGACTTTATTAATGGACCGGACCGCGCGCGGCACCTCCAGAGACGCTGCAGCGTTTTGAGCCGCGAAGGGCAAGTTGTTGTCAAGATGGGAACTAAAAAAAATGAAATTTTTTTGAAAAAAATCGAAATTGTTTGAAAAAATTTCAATTTTTTTGAAAAAATCGAAATTTTTTTGAAAAAAATCGAAATTTTTTCGGACGCGAACGACTACGAAACGTTTTTTTTGAAAAATGACAAAAATTTTGTCACTGGAGCAAGAAATTCTTTTCGAAAAGTCAATTTTTGTCACTCCAATCGTAAATTTTGCTGACTTGTCCTTAGAAATGAAAAATATTACGAAAATATCGAAATTTTTTGAAAAATCGTAATTTTCAGTGTGCTGGAGAGTCGAAATTTGAATCGATGCTGATTGGACCGAGTGGCCGTGTTTGCTTTGCCGAAACGATCACGAGAGAATGAACAACTTGAAAAAAAAAAAAAAAAATCGAAAGAGAATAATGAAAGAAAACGAAAATAGAGAATTGGAAGTTTGGGCGCAGAGATCTTCGTTGATGAATAGATGTTCTTAGAACGTCAGCGCTTCTTCCCCGCCCCCGAACGCTCGTTTTTGACAGCAGCAGGCCTTGAGCCCTCTGCCGGCTCCTTTTCCAACTGCGAGAATAAAAGGCGAGAGCAAGAAGAATTAAAAGAGAAAAAAAAACGACACACACACACAGAAACGAAGCTGCGTCGAATCGTGTATTTTCCTACTTTCCTCGAGCGTGTGGCTCGATAACTCGAGGATTTTTCGTAAGCTCGGATTTGGGATTTTACGTTTTCATCGTGAATGGAGGAATTACACGTGTGTATGAGAAGAAAAAAAAATTCTGCTCTTCTTCTTACATGAACATAATTTTTTCGATAATTTTTTTTTTTTTTCAATTTTTTTAATTCAAAGTTGGCACGTTTCATTTTTCTTTGTAGCGAGGCCAAGATTCGGTGGCTTATTTATCGGTCGAAGGGTTTGCAGTGCGCGCAACAATTTTCAAAGGGGTGAAAAAGTGTCGGGGGGAAAAGAAATACGACATTTTGTGCCTTGTGAAAGATGCACGTGATCGTCGAAGGTCTCGAGAAGGGAAACACGGTGTTAAAAAATAAGTCGATGCAATATGATCCTGCATCCTGCTCCCTTATAGCGCGGTGAAGGTTCTGCTCCACACTCGCCCCGGGATCCCCCCGTAAAGTTGGTAGCATGCGACGTTCTCTTTGCATCCTTGTTGCTTCTCTATTCTCGTTTATTTTTTTCGTCATAACTGATGCTGGAGCTGCTGCCTTGACGTGAATGAGGTGACAGGTATTGTCGAGTATGTTCACGTGCGTGTATACTCGCGTGCTTCTCTTTCTTTTTCGTTGCTTTCTCGTTTTTCCGGCGTTTTCATCGAGTGTCTGACCGAAAAACGAAAAATTGTTGGCAAAGATCGATATTTTGTTAGTTTTTTTGAAAAATCGCGAAAATTTTTCAATCATCCAAAAATATCGACCGTGTTCAAAGGAATATCGACGGTTTTTTTGACAAAATTTTAATTTCTCGATAATTTTGCGCGAAAGAAAGCAGGAGGAGAGATTTCATCATTTGCAGGAGTTTAAATTTATTATTAAAAAATGGAATTATTATAAATATATTAAAAAATAATTCGATTTTCATTACATTTACTATGTTTGTTTAAATTTATGATTAAAAAATGGAGTTATTATGAATACATTAAAAAATAATTCGATTTTTATCACAATTATTATATTTGTTGAAATTTATTATTAAAAAATGGAATTATTATAAATATATTGAAAAATAATTCGATTTTTATTCCATTTATTATGTTTGTTTGAATTTATAATTAAAAAATGGAATTATTCTAAATATATTAAAAAATAATTCGATTTTTATCACAATTATTATATTTGTCGAAATTTATTATTACAAAATGAAATTATTATAAATATATTGGAAAATAATTCGATTTTTATTCCATTTATTATGTTTGTTTAAATTTATGATTAAAAAATGGAATTATTATGAATATATTAAAAAATAATTCGATTTTTATCACAATTATTATATTTGTTGAAATTTATTATTGCAAAATGAAATTATTATAAATATATTGAAAAATAATTCGATTTTTATGATAATTATTATATTTGTTTAAATTTATTATTAAAAAATGGAATTATTATAAATATATTGAAAAATAATTCGATTTTTATGACAATTATTATATTCGTTTAAATTTATTATTAAAAAATGGAATTGTTATAAAATAGTAATACTATAAATTGTTAATATCAATAATAATTATTATTTTATAATATTATTATTGATTTTATAAAATAATAATATTATTATTACGAAATTGCATCTTTTACCGCCATTGTAAATAAAATGGTATGCGGTCTCGCGTAAAATATTGAAAATGGCTCGAGTAGTGATAAAAAAAAACGACTCGATGGTTTTTGAAAAGTTGGAGAAATATAAGTGTATAATTGTGAGGTAAAGTTTTGTAAATGTTTCATCATTTGCAGGAGAGAGAGACAGAGAGAGACGATTGGCCAGAAGAGACAAAAGTTCCATCTGGATGAGTCAGTATAGGCTCCTCGTGATGAGATCTCGCGTCCTCATGCACGCGATTAAGATCTTTCCTCCTCGCAGGATCGTTTGGGCGAGAGAACGATTTTGGTCCAGCATTTGTTTGCGCCGTACATCAAAGTTTTTCTCTCGCGGGCGTCGCCACTGGAAATTCAGTCAAAAAAGGTCGAAATTTTTTTTAACACGCGCTGCACTAAATATTTTTTTGATAATTTCGAAATTTTCACGCAAAATTTACGATTGGAATGACAAAAATTGACTTTTCGCAGAATTTTCAAAAAAAAAAAAAAATGTTTGGACCAACAAAATTTCATTTTCAGACGCGTTATCCGTTTCGGAAGCGAAAATCGCGGAGAACACGCTCGAGAGCGTTCAGCGGAGCTTAATCAGGCCCAAACTATCAGCCAAATTAATTAACGAGTGTAGCGCGTAATTAAATTGCTTTGAAACGCGCGGTGGTCTGTCCTGATGAATATTCGTCCGCGGGAGCTCTTGCGCAGGAATAAATTGATCGCGGCATTGCATGCGGCGAATAGAAAAACAAAAGGCGCAGCAAAAATTCCGCGCACTCTATTTTTCTCTACGCGCGTCGCGATCTCCTGCACGCGGACGCGCGAGCAATGCATATCGGATCCCGTCATCTCGCAACATTTTCCAAGAAACTGGCCGCGAATTCGAGAAGGCCATTTCGGAAGGTGAAGCGGATCGAATAGAATGAGAAAACGCGAGTAGGAGAACGAAACTGCGCGCGAGGGAGCGAGAAAAAACGCGCCGCGACCAGGAACATACTTTTCTTTTTTATCATTCGAGTTTCGTGCGGAATTTAAGCGGCTCGTTCGCGGTATTCCACAAAAATATCGTTGCAATGCTCCGTACTGTCCGATATTTATTAAAAAACCACGATAAACGTGATTTTTCTTAACCTATTCCGAAAAGTGTCACTTTTGGCAGTCTGAAATTTCAAATTTGTTAAAAAAACGTCGATATTTCAATTTTGGCAATCTGAAATTTCAAATTTGTTAAAAAAACGTCGATATTTCAATGAACACTGTGAACAAAAGATTTTTCTTTATTTTCGCTTAGATTTTTCGCTATTTTAACAATATTTTTTATTTCTATGGCAACTGTCAGTCAAATTTACGATTGGAATGACTCTGAAATTTTAATTTTGTCGAAAAAACGTCGATATTTTGTTGAACACACGGTGAACTGAATTTTTTTAGATTATTTCAAAATTTTCGCTATTTTAACAATTTTTTTTATTTCTATGGCAACTGTCAGTCAAATTTAAGATTGGAATGACTCGGAAATTTAAATTTTGTCGAAAAAACGTCGATATTTTGTTGAACACACGGTCAACTGAATATTTTTGGATAATTTCAAAATTTTCGTTATTTTGACAATATTTTTCATTTCTATGGCAACTGTCAGTCAAATTTAAGATTGGAATGACTCTGAAATTTCAAATTTGTTAAAAAAACGTCGATATTTCAATGAACACTGTGAACTATAAAGATTTTTCGATAATTTCAAAATTTTCGTTATTTTTACAACATTTTTCATTCCTATGGTTGCAATTTTTTTCAAAAAAGTTCGTGCATTTTCTGGGGAGGATTTCAAGACGCGAGAAAAATTCGTAATATACGCTGACAAGTTCGATCTCTCGTGTTCCGACCTCGACATGTCACCGAGACAAAAAAAATCGTCGATTCGACAGCCTCGTGTCGTTATTGAAAGAATTTCTCGAGGAAACTAAACGCGATGCAAGAGAATTGCATTTTCGCCACTTTTTGACAATGGGATTATTGTTCATTTCATTTTGGCAGTGGGTAACGAGATATTGATCGAAAAATTGATTCTCCCCGCGACTGCTTTCGTGTGTAATCTGTTTACATGTGAGTTTGTGTGTGTGTGTGTGTTTTTATACACGGTAGAAAGCGAGTATAGCTCATCGTGGTTCCTTTTGCATTCTTGGTTTTTGTATAACCTGTTCCTGGTGCGCACTGGGCCGCGCGCAGAACCGGGGCTCTCGTTGAAGATGAGACCGGCCCCGAGGACGGAAACTGCTGTGCCAGAATAGCGAGAGTCTTGAACGCGTGCGAGAGTTTTTCGCGTCTCGAAATTTGTCTCCGAAAACGAATTTTTGTTCATTTTATCCATTTAATTAACTTTATTCGATGAATTTGTTGAAGTCACTCAATTTATAATTTATTTTATTTATTCAATTCATTTAATTTATTCAATTTATTTAATTTATTTGATTTATTTTATTAATTTTTATTAATTTTATTAATTTTATTCATTTTTTAAATTGAATTTATTGAATTAATTTCATTTGATGAATTTATTTAATTTATTTAATTCATTTAATTTGTTCAATTCATTTAATTTACTTGAATTTATTTTAATTTATTTAATTTATTTAATTTATTTTATTAGTTTTATTAATTTTATTCATTTTTTAATTGAATTTATTGAATTTATTGAATTTATTGCATTTAATTTGTTCGGATTATTTAGATTGATTATTTATTATTGAAAATATGAGTTTTGCGAGCAATGGAGCGAACAAAAAGATTGGAGGGAGAAAATATTTAGGCAGAATGTAATAGCGACGCCTGTGTAGCTTTCCATTGGTTGGGCGGCGAGCGATGGATAGAAACGAGGAGGATGGAATGTGCTTGCGCACTATTCCATTGTCACTTGATGCGGATAGCTCAGAGTTGGCTGCATACGCGCGCTATTGTTGTCATCTCGCTCGCGAGATCTTCCACGAGAATGGTAAATAGGGGAGGGGGTGCAGAGAGAAGCGAAATGGAAGAGAGGAAAATAAATCTTTAGCTGAGACTGAAAAGACTGAGAGGCAAGAAACGAGAAGATATTGAAAGGAAAAAATATTCTCTGAAGGCGGATCAAAAATTTGGAGCTCGGACAAACTGTGAGCATGGAAAAATGTCAATTCACCTATAAATTCTTTTTTAATCGAGTTTAAAGTCGAAGAAAACAAATTTTAACGAGCAGGAATCAACGAATATTAATTGCAACGAGAAAAAAAAACGCTCGACGTCTCCAGTCAAAACTGCAATTCCCAAGAGAAATGACAGTGACAAAAAAAACGTATAAAAGTTTTTTTAAATACGTCGTTACGAGAATTCTCCCGCGCGCGGTTGATTTATTTCCTCAATCCTGCTGATTTATTTCTCCGAGATAAGCCGAAATTTGAAAAATCACTTTTTTACCACAAATGCATTTATTTTTAGGGACCCCCGGGCTAAGGACTGTAAATCTCAAATTTCAACACATTTTGTTTCCAAAACATGTTGGAGTTTCCGTCAAAATATGCTGCAGGAATAAAAATTCCAAAAAAACATTTTTTGGAGAACGAAAAACGATTTTTTTCAAATTTGATGCAAAATTTGGTGTTCTCGATGAAAGAAAATGTTGGCGAAGCAGAATTGGATTTGGCAGGTTCGAAAAAGCGAATCTCGTGCTCCATGCACGAGCGAGCGGCGTCTGCGAGCAGCGAGCTTGCGTTCTTCCTGCTCTCGGCGTGAATCTTTCATCTCAGCAGCCCGCGATGGATCTGGCCTCTCTCTTCGCTTCCCGAAAATCGTGCCCACGTCCTTTTTCATGTTCGCTTTATACTGGCGTTGCTAAAAACGTCGGTCCGAAAGAGCGCACGTGGTCGTTGCGCGCGGATATTGATTGGAGAATCGCGCGCATGAAAAAATCGGCCGAATTTCTCCGGGAAAAATGAATTTTTTTTTTTTTTTTTTTTCATTCTGTTTGGATCGGCAAATCGTCGGCTGTGGCTTCGGAATCGAACACGTGGGTCGGCCGCACGCTATAAAAGTGCAATACAATAAAACGCGCGCGCCCCCCGTCGATGAGATCGGCGCGCGCGCGCAACGGAATTCCGGGGGGCGAGGGCGCGTCACACATGCACGTGGAAAAGCGCATTGAGTCGTAATTCGTTGGTGCGCGAGGCAGAGAAACGGTAAATATAGCCAGAGCGCGCAGCGTCTGTGCATTTCTCCGCAAATCGCATTAAAGGCAACGTGTAATTTGTTTTTTTGTTCGCAATTCCCGTTCGCACACCAGCAGCTCGCATCGGCCAACCTGTAATCTTTTTTTCTCGCGCTTTCTTTTTCTTCACACTTCCCGCAACACGGGAGGGCGCCAGTTTAGCTGGCGGCGGGTGATCCCCCCATCAAAACCAGCCACCAAAGAGTTACTTGCAACTCGCTCCCGCTTCTGAATCAACACCTCGACCGAGATATTGGAAACTCTTTTTAACCCTCCCTTATATTTCTCTCATTATACGACCCCAAAAAAATCGCATATACATAATCGATCGAAATAATCGCACGATTCGACACAATAAAGCGAATTCGTGTCTCTGTACAAATTTCCAAACAGATCGACCGTTTTGTGCGATTCAAAAAATTGCACAATCGTATTTATTGATTTTAAAGTTTAAAAAAAAAATCGAGCGAGCACAATTTACAAAAAAAAGTTGGAAAGTTCAAAATATTTCCAAATCGAACGCTACATTTATATTTATATTGTAATTTTTGAATTTTTCAATTGAAATTGCACATTGGAAATTAAAATATTTTCGAAAAACATCGAGAACTAAATATTTTGCAATAATTTCAAAATTTTCGTTATTTTGACAATATTTTTTATTTCTAACGGAACTGTCGGCTAAATTTACGTTTGGAATGACTGAAAATTGACTTTTCGGAGAGACTTTTTAGAAGATTTCTGGCTGCAATGACAAAATTTCAGTGATTTAAAAAAAAAAAAAAGTTTAATCGTACGAATCCAACAAAATATCGATCTTTTCCAACAAAATTTTCTTTTCAGTGGCACCGAAAATTCAATTTTGTTAAAAATACCCAAAATTTTGTAAAACACAGTGATATTTTTGGATAATTTCAAAATTTTCGGTATTTTGATAACATTTTTCACTTCTAACGAAACTGTCAGCAAAATTTACGATTGGAATGACTAAAATTTGCTTTTCGGAGACTTTCTAGAATATTTCTTGCTGCGATGACAAAATTTCAGTGATTTTTCAAAAAAAACGTTTAGTCGTACGAATCCAACAAAATATCGATCTTTTCCAACAAAATTTTCTTTTCAGTGACACCGAAAATTCGATTTTGTCAAAAATACCCGATATTTTGTAAAACACGGTGAAATTTTTGGATAATTTCAAAATTTTCGGTATTTTGACAATATTTTTCATTTCTAACGAAACTGTCAGCAAAATTTACGATTGGAATGACAAAAATTGCCTTTTTGAAGAGACTTTCTACAATAGTTCTCGCTGCACTGTCAACATTTTTGTGATTTTTCGAAAAAAAAAGTTTAGTTCAGTCAATTTTATTTATGGGCTCGATTTGCGAATATTCTGAAGCGTGCAAAATTTTTTTTTTAGATTTCGTACACCGAAATTTACAGAGACTCGTCAAAGAACGTTCCTGCGAGAGTTCTAATACGTTTCATACTCGGATTACAAAGAATGAGTTACACAGGACCTTATATGCAGTTCGTCTGGCGTAGGACCGGAAGTAAATATTATTCTTGGTGGAGTTCACACTCTGGCAAGAGTTTTCTCACACTGCAGTGGCTGCTGATATATGGCGGCTTTTTGGCCCTAAGCATGAGCAAATGCGCGACAATGACGTTGATTGTGCCAGCCGCGTGACTATGTGAAATGCGCAATTCACAAAGAGAGTCTACCGAGGCAAAATATTTATTTGCCAAGTAGGCGATCGCGGTTCGAGGTCTAAAAAAGAAAAAAGCACGAAATTTTTCTCAAGATTCAAATTTTGTTTCCTTTTTTCCTGCAAATTCTACGACCTCGTTACATTATCTCGAATTTCGCATAAATTGACTAATTAGAAAATCCGGGATCTGTGAAAATTTGCATAATTTGAAATGCCGAAAAAAAATTACTTTTTTTTTCTTTCCAAGCACGAATCTCGTAAAAATGTTCTCGAGGTGTTCTCGAGGAGCATGTCCGAACAGCCAGCGGAGCAGAATGCTCGGAAAAACACGACAAGCTCTTGTTGATACGAAGGATGTAGCGAGAGAGAATCCGCGGCAGGTAGAGAGAGGCAAAAAAGAAAAGAAAGAAAAAAAAAGAGAAAAAAAACGGTTGCTGGTGAAAAAAAGGAAAAAAACAAGTGGAGGGCTTACTCGACCACCCTTACGGAGAGGGCGAGTCCATATCGAGCATTTTACTCGAAGGTTCATGGAAGCAAAACGTCCGAATGCCAGGTAAAGTGTTGCGTTTATTGGCCACCCAGGAATGAACCAAAAAAAAAACGCTCCGTCGCCTATAATTTTCAAAAAAAACGATAAAAAATAAAAACGACGAATTGCTGGTGACGATTTTCTGCAACTTTTGAGGGAATTCGATCGACTCGACTCGCATTTTTCATGACGAAGAAAATTCAAGGGGATTTTATGGAAAATTCAACTTTTGGAATGTGGGTTGAGGTGCCAATGACTGTGCGCCTCATTTATTTTTCTATATCTCGCTCATTTTCAGTTTGTACGGTGCGGAGAAGCAGCACGGAAATTCTTGGAAGCGAAGATTTATTTTTCTGAAGAGACTCTAATGGCGCGCCCCCCGACCAAGAAACTCGCCCCCGCGTGTCTTCCTAAAGTAGCTGAGTTACGAGCTCGCGAGGGAGGTTTCCCTCTTCCTCGGATATAGTCGCGCATCCCAACCACCATTTTCTTCATACTTTTCCCTTCTTCTTCGCTCTCTTTCGCGCTTCGAATTACCGCCTTGGCACTGCTGGCCCAGTTTGCCCGTGAAACACACACACAGGTCCGATATTTTCAGCCTGGAAAATTGATTCATTGCGTTGAAACAAAATTTCATTCAGACGTGGCAAAATTCAAGAAAATTCGCACTTTATCGTTAATTAATAATTAATTATCACGCATTCTTAATTACGTTATTGAAAAATCAGAAAAAAAACTTCATTTGTGCTAATTTTGTGATTTAATCGACGTACAAATTTGTAGCACCTGGAAACAATTAAAATTCTTGTCTCCAGGAGCCTCAACGAGGACGTTATCAAAAAGGCATGACGCACAAAGAGAAACGGAGGTAAAAAGCGTGGGAAAGATGGAGCGATTTAAAGGCAAAGTTTCGTGATTTTGAAACGTCAGAGCAAGCAGGGAAAGAATGAAAACCGGTTTCCCGCAAAAGATGCTCGTCAAGAGAGTGGAGAACGTATAGAATGTCTATAGTAAATAAACGTGCGTGTGTGTGTTGTCGCGTATGCCACAAAAATGGCTATTTTTCCGAGGATCTGCTCACCGAGCCATAAACTCACACACTTTGATTATGTGCGTTGGTGAGTCGGAGATTCTGAGGGGGGGAAGATGGAAAATTCAATGTTTTCGGAAAAGTCTTTAGGGACTGAAAAATACTCGAGAGCTCTGCTTGTGGGGGTGAAACCTGTTGCCAAAGCTTCCCTTTCTGTGCCTCGATATCCACAAGCAGCAGGAGCAGCTCGTCCGGGCGTTTATTTTCCTGCCCTTATTTTTTTTCTCTATTCTTTGTTCTGCTGGAGCGTTTTTTGCCATTGGACAGAATGTGGAGAAATGTGAAGTAAAAAAAAAATGATTTAAAACGCTGCGATGTGTTGTGCAATCGAATATTTTGTCTCTACGTGTGTAAATTTGTATTTATATATAAATATGTGAGTCACATGTATAGGACACGATGATGGAATGTAAATTGAGGCAGTTATAGAGCAGGCGGATAATTGCCTATATCCGATGATGAGTGTGAGACAAGAGGTGGGAGGGGGGGGGGGAACAAACTCGTATCGATACTCACGAGCACACACACACGCACACACTTGAGACTCTGAAGGAGAGAGTCATCTTTACGAGCAATGATTATACACCTTTGGTAGAGATAGTAAGAAATTCTTATTAATAACTGAAATCGGAATGGATCTGCTCCGGTGCTCGGATGATGAGAGCTTTTTTCTCTCTCTCGTGCTTTCACGAATCTCCTTTTTGGTGTCGTCTTTTTTAATCTCTATCGATGAGCCAGGATTGCTCTGCGTGGTTCGAGTGCATTACGCTCTTGAAAACTTGACCACCTTGTGATTATATGATCGATCTCGAATAATGCTGAATGCGTTCGCGTCTCTCGCCACTATATGCCCAAATGCATCTCCCCGATAATGTCAGTAGAGTATTTAATCGACAAATCGATTCTCCTACATACAGGGTGTCCGGCTTTCAACAGATCGCGTGAGTGAACGAATATATTTATTCAAAATCCAAACACAAATTCGACGCATGCATAAAATAAAGCCATTATCATTATTGTTATGAGAAATGATTAAAAAATGTAAATATAGTATAAAATCATTATATTTTTATCATAATTATTATATTTGTTTAAACATATTAAAAAAACGGAATGACTATAAATATATTCGAAAATGATTCGAATTTTATTACAATTATTATGTTTGTTCAAATTTAACATTAAAAAATGGAATTATTATAAATTATTATAAATTGAAAAAATAATTCTATTTTTATTACAAATGTTATAGTTTGTTGAAATTTATTATTAAAAAATGGAATTATTATAAATATATTTAAAAATAATTCGATTTTTATTACAATTATTATATTTGTTTGAATTTATTATTAAAAAATGGAATTATTATAAATATATCAAAAAATAATTCGATTTTTATTACAATTATTATATTTGTTTGAATTTATTATTATAAAATGGAGTTATTATAAATATATTAAAAAATAGTTCGATTTTCATTACAATTATTATGTTTGTTTAAATTTATTATTAAAAAATGGAATTATTATAAATATATCAAAAAATAGTTCGATTTTCATTACAATTATTATGTTTGTTTAAATTTATTATTAAAAAATGGAGTTATTATAAATATATTAAAAAATAGTTCGATTTTTATGACAATTATTATATTCGTTTGAATTTATTATTAAAAAATGGTATTGTTATAAAATAATAATACCATAAATTATTAATATCAATAATAATTATTATTTTATATTATTATTATTGATATTATAAAATAATAAGATTATTATTACGAAATTGCATCTTTTACCGCCATTGTAAATAAAATGGTATGCGGTCTCGCGTAAAATATTGGAAATGGCTCGAGTAGTGAGAAAAAAAACGATTCGATGGTTTTTGAAAAGTTGGAGAAATACAAGTGTATAATTGTGAGGTAAAGTTTTGTAAATGTTTTCTAAGCTGGAAAAGGTAAAATGGAGTAGTACACACGCAACGTATTATCGGATTCGAGGAAAGCAATTAAGCTTTCACTTGATTTATTTGGGGCATAAATAATTTGGTGAAGTAGTAATTATCGTGCCCGGATGCTTCTCTACGCCGACAACGCCGACGCGCGCTCTCCTTTGCTGCTCCGCAACTCTCTCTCGGTCTCGCACCAACTCAGCCACCAATTGGATGGAGAAAGAACGAGATATTTGGAGATATATATACGCAGCCGAGAATCTATCTTTCTTGGCTGCTTGCAAGATGAAAGCACCCCGCGTGCTTCGGCTCTGGAGCTAGCCAAACTTCCCGTGAAGCGATAAATTCTAGAAACAATAGGAAACTCCGTGGCTAGACAATAGAAGAAATATACGCAGCGCGTCCTCTCTGACTGTTGGGGAGCAGTAAAAGGCCGTGAGTTTGGACGAGAGCTCGGAGAAACTTTTTTTTTTTATTTCCCCCAGTTATGCATACCAAGATTTTGTATTTTCCATCCTTTTTTGACGTCGAAAAAATCCAAAAAAAAAATGGCTTGAAAATTTTTGACGCATTTTTTGAAAAAACTGGAAACGTCTTTTTGCCTCTCGGAACAAAAAACTGCTCTGACGTCTTTCGGGAAAAAAGGCATCAGCATGCGGACAACTTCGACTCCGCCTCCGAAAAAGCCGGATTTTATGTGCCAGTGTTTTTAGTCGTTTATTCTGACACGATCGCGCGTGGATTGTATCAAACAAATACATTTTATCATCTCCGGAATATAATACGAGCACGGGAACGCAAAAAACTTGGAAATGTGTGACCCATCGTAATTCGGAGCATGGGAATTCTGACAGATTCATATGTGGAAGGGAATCAGCTTGATATTAAATATACGAAATTAAAAAATTTTCGGGGATTCGTAATAATTGGAAACGTCCGTTGAACGTCAATCAATGTCACTCGTTTCTTTTTTTTTTGCTCATCTCATAGATCCGTCGTTGCTCCACCCCCTTAAACTTCAAATTTCTTTCGCCATAACAAAAGTGAATGAGAATTTTTATGATGCGCGATCGAAACTCGAGATTTTCCGGTCGAAAATGAAAGTCAAGGCCAGCGGACAGCTCGTTGGAATTAATTTCGGCAAACAAATGTGCAAAATCAAGCGAAAGGAAACGTGGATGTAAATTTCGGTGGGCTCAAGATTTTTATAGGCGCGGAGATTCGAATCTCCGAAAACTTGAGTGTTTCGAAATTTTATTTAAGCGCGCGCACTAAAATCGTGTGCTGCAAGGGAAAAACCTATTTTTCACGAGAGATTTCTACTCGTGATGCGATAGATACGCCTCATCTGTCTCTCAGCACGAAAAAGAACTACGAGGGCGTGTCCAGGACTCGCATTTGCAAAAGCAAAGTTTTTCAAAATCTCTCTCAAATTTTTGCCGCGCACTCTTTCCATCTTCTGCAATAATCGTCTCTTCTGGAGAAAATCGCTCCACTTAATCACTCCGAGGATTTCCTTTTCAAAGTAACGTCACGCCGAGGGTCGCGATTTCCATAAATTTCTGTACTAATTCCGATTTTCTCTAATTTTCATCTCGAAGCCCAACATTTCACAAAAATCCATGTTTCATGATCGCTGGGACAGTTAAATTTCAGTCATAAAAATGAGATTTCGATTGGTAAAGTTTTACTTTAGTTTTATGTCCAAAATATCTATTTTATCATATTTTATTATTATATTATTTTATGTCAAAATGAAAATATGTGTATATTTTTAATACATTTGAAATATATTTAAAATTTTAAATATATAATATATAATATTGTATATAAAATATATAATATATAACAATCTTATATATAAAATGAATAATATATAATAATATTATATGTATAATATTTTAAATATATTCAAAATTCAGAATTTAAAATATATTACAATTTAATATATTAAATACATTAAAATATATTAAATATAATGTAATCATAATATATAATATATAAATATTATATAAATTGAATAATTGAAGTTTAGTATAATTTAAAAATGTAATTTGGTATAATTTAATAGAAATGTAATAATAATAATATATAAATATAATTTAAATTTGATATTTTCAATATATTTTCAATATATTATAAATTTTTAACTCTAAATGTATAATTATATTGATATTTTTCTATTTACATAATATCATATAATAAAAAGTAATAAATTAGATATTTTGGACAGATAAAAACAAAGTAAAACTTGACGAATCGAAATGCCATTTTTATGACTGAAATTTTGCTGTCGGAGTCGTTAAAATGGTGAATTGCACTTGGCTGCATGTCATTCAACGATAATTGGCTAAATACGTGGAAGAGGAAATTCGAAAGGTATGGGAGAAGCCAATAAGCCGGCTGGATCTTTGGCTATGTTGGTATTTAGCATGTACGCGATTAGTGTCGTTGTGTCATGTATATTTTGGACGGAAATGTGTGGGTATAAGTAAGGCAGACCTGTAAAACTTTGTAAAGGTGAGTATAACGTTTGTTTATAGCCATTATTCCTCGTTACGGTGATGCGTGATACGGGGAGTAATAAATAACCTCGATTGAGAAACTGGTTTATTTATAGACAGGGAGAGAATCGCTTTTGTATGTCTGAGCAAGTTTTTGCTCGAGAAGGAGAGTGAGAGAGCGGCTTTTGTGAATCGTGTTTGGTGCACCGCGTGAGCCATCGTCGAGACGCCGCCCCGTTTATCGTTGTAAATAAAGTAATTAGCCGAAACCTGGTGGACCAATCGAGCCAAAAAAAAGATGAAAAAATAATAAATAAAAAGGATTAAAGACCAAGCTCGAGGAATGACGAATGTCTCTTTGGATTCTCCTGTTTGTCCGAGTTTTATTGCGTCAATGCCGTTTTTTTCAACGACAACCAAATAACAAGGACCCATAAGTCGTCGAACAAAGCAAACGTGATTAGGAGCGATAATTATATCAGTCTGGCGGAAGAATTCTTCAATCAATCATTCCTCGATATCATAATTATAGTTTCGCTCGACGGTGCAACTGTCTGCCGGTATTTAAACACAAGAAAACATGCGAAAGATGTCGGGACCATGGTTTGTGAAATCAAATCCTTGATCCTCGTTAAAAATGATTTTTTCTTGATCCTAAAAATGTCAAAATTTCCATGAGTCGTATAAAAATATAAAAACTTGTTAATCATCGTGTCTTTTCGTCATTGCAATGGCCAAATGAGTTTGCAGTGACTTTCGGGATGGGAATCCAACATTAGGAAACAGGAAGAACGCGAAAGGACGCGATATTGATGTTGATATTTATTTCGAATTAAACTTTGATTCTCTTTTCCTCGGCTGACCTTTTTCTCTCTTTTGTTAACATCCCTCGGAACTGGTCCATACTAGCGGGCGATATTCTCTCATTACTCGGTCGAGTAACGACCTCGCGATCTTCGAGTACTTTTTGCATTACATTGGGGCACGAGAAAAACGGAGAAAGAGAGCGATACGAACGCGAGCGAGAGAGAGAGAGAGAGAGAGAGAGGGCGGGCGCGGGTCGTCCTCTCGGAGCGATCGGAATCGGCCGATAAGCCGTTCCTCGCGCTGGCCACATCGAGCTCGTAAATTACACGGCGTTCGAAAGCCCGACTATAGAGGAGAAGGCAAAGCTAAGAGTGATGCACGGTGGTGGCCACGAGGGATCGTGTTCTTCGTGGGGCTGAAGGCACCCCACGCTCACACACACACACACACACACCCACACAACCCCATACAACTATACATAATAGTACTTATCGTGTACCAATAAGTATTACGTACTTGAGAGCCTGGCTCTCTGCTCTGATGTCGCGATCGAAGATACTCTCGATCTTGCTTAAATATATTTATTACTCCGAATAAGTATATTACGAAATATAATCTCTATTTTATTTTTCCACCTCTATAATATGATCGCGGTTAATTATTCCGGCCGATTCCCCTCTGATCCAATCAAGTTCCATGACATCAAGCCCAACTTTTTCACAATATATCGACATCACAATAATTATAATTAATAAAATATATAATTATAACTGATAAAATAATATAATATAATTATAATTGATATAATAATATAATAATATAATTGTAATTTATATAATAATATAAAAATATAATATAATTCTAATTAATATAATAATATAAAAATGATATAATAATATAATATACTGATATAATAATATAATAATGTAACATAATTATAATTGATATAATAATATAATAATATTATATAATTATAATTAATATAATAATATAAAAATATAATATAATTATAATTGATATAATAATATAAAAATATAATATGATATAATTGTGATTGACATAATAATATAATAATTTAATATAATTATAATTTATATAGTGAAATAATAATATAACATAATTATAATTGATATGATAATATAATAATTTAATGTAATTATAATTTATATAATAATATAATGCAATATTATTGATCAAATGTTTTGGCGGGCCTGGAGTAAGGATCAGAGATAATTAGTTGGTGATAACAATTCGTCGTAATGATAAATTGATTACAGTTGAATAAAAATATTGACGTAATCTCAAGTATCGAGGTTGTTCTCGCGAAAGGATCGCGCAATTACAGAAAAATGAAGGAAAAAAAAATTATTGTATCAGAACATGGAGAAGGATGGTCATCTGTTCTCTGCGTTATCGAGGAGATCGTACAGCGATTATGGCTTAGCAATTGACGTCCAGGGATTGCACCCTTGCTGCGGAAAACCTCTTGCCTACTTCTCAACGACGATCTTATCGCTCGGTTTACTAAGATAACTGCTCGTTAGGGTAATAAAACGTCACGCACGAGCTTGACGCTTTATATGGATAAATTCACGATTTATTGCTTTTTTGCTTTCTTGTGTACAACGCTGCCAAATCAATTCTTGCGATCTTTAACTACAAAGTTTCCTGCGTAGCCGATATATTAATTATTCCAACCTTCCAACAGTCCTTCACTAAATTTCCATGTGTAGTAATAACAGGTTATCGCTCGAATCAAATCTCTCGCTGACTCTGTGAGAATGAGAAAAGGGTCAGAGCCAAATAAATGGAATTCGATCATCCGAAACTAATTAAATCAAATTCGACCCTAACGAATCGAGTTTATTTCACAAAAAAATCATTTTTTATGAAAAACAAGAAAAAATTAACAATTTCACATCGATAAATATGCTCATTAATAATTCATTGGATTTTTTGTCATTTTTCGTTGTGATTTATGCCGTTCAAGTAAGAAGCTAATTATTTAAATTGGCTCGCGAAGATTGAACACGTCTCGAATCAGCCTGGACCACAACTTTGTACATTTTGTGTAGTTTATATATATTTTTTTTTCATTTTTTTTTTTAAGAGATTTTGTGGCTCTCCCATAATACGTGGCTGTGTAAGTTTTTAAAGTCGTGCTCACGAATGCGGCGAGGTAGGAAATTATGGCGATCGAGACAACGGGGCACGAAGATCGTGCACCACTAGCCGGGACAGAGAGTGTGGTGACTCGCGCGCGCGGTGCACCTTTTCTTCGGTTTGCTCGAGGTCGCATCAGCGAGGGTCAAATCCGTGCTCCCGCGCCTTTTCTCCGAGCGCGACCCGTGCCAAGATATAGAAACGCTGATACCGAATAAAAAAGGCGTTTGGTGTGATGTGCAAGATTCGAACGTAATAAAAAGTGATGGATCGGTCAAGTTTCCGGTCGTTTATCGAGCGAAAAAACTTTTTGTTTTTTTCGCATAAAGATGCGCGTGAATTACTTTATTGAAATGCATCGTCCGAATGCATTTCGTGCGGCGTGGTTACCGGACAGAAATGGGCAGTTTGTAAACGCAAAAGAGAAATAATATGGGACCGAGAAAAAAAGACAATCTTGCGGAGGCGAATAAGCACACGAGGAATGAGAGAAAACGCGCGGAGAGTCTGGAGGTATAGTGAGAAAGTGAAAAAGGATGAAGCATTGAGAGCTGCTGGAACGAAAATGAAGAAGCAGAAGAAAGCAAGCGCTTGCCGCTAATGCGTTTCCTTAATGAACGCTTTCTTTGTCTCGGACAAACACACCGAGAGAGTCCTTAAGAGCGAGATCCTGATCCGCGAGGAAACCAAGCCGCAAGACAATTTCGCTTGTCCCGAAAAACGAGGGAATGGACCACAACTATATATACATACGCGTCGCAAAGGCATATAAAGAGTTCACCAAATTATTCATTTCTCTCTCGCGTTTCTTTCTTCCACCTACAGGCTATTTTTCTCTTAGGCGTTTCTTTTTTTTCCTCGAGTTCTCTCTGGTTCGTCGACAGTCTCAAAGTGGGCCCCGTTGATGTATCCATTAAATACATTTTTCTCTCAAGTGCCCACAAGAAAATGTACCAGCGGCGAATCCTGGCAATTTGTACAAAAATTCATTACACACGCAATTTTATCGATTAATTTGGGGTTTGGATTAAAAAATAAAAACCGATCAATTTTCAGCATACGTGCAAGCCTCGTTGATCGATTTCCCAACATATTTGCGTTCCCCCTCGCACCAAATGTTGCTCGAAATCCCAACGCGAAATACCAAGCGCGTGACGTCGTCTCGCAATTCCTCGCGCGCGCGATCAACGTCAGGAATCGCGTGTGAATTTCGAAACTTCGACGTGGCGTTCCCGATGCGTCAGCGAACCGACGCGGGGCTCGTACGTTATTGCCAATTGACTACGCGTACGCATTAAACATTTTGGCAAATGATTTTTCAAGTTCATCGCGTTATATGGGCTTTTCCGTGACTCTTCGTGGCATTTGTTGAATCGCACGCAGAGTGCTTCTTGGCAAACGGAATAAGGGGCGAATTACACCCCCCCCCCCCGAGCAAGGCGTTACTGTAGATCCTTTCCGCTCAGTCCTGCTCTGCTGATGCTGCGTCTCTATAGCGTTCGTTCTCGGATCATTACCAAGAGACCTCGTTGAAATATTCAGGATTTAGCCACACTGCTCCACGGCCACGCTAAATTCCTCAGCGCATTATTGAAAATAGATGAGCACGGGGAGGAAGAACAAGGGGAAAAACGGGATGACGATCTTGCCAGAGCCTCAGCCGAACTTGTAAACGCGAGCCAAGATTCATTTATTTCCTTTCCTTTTCTTTTTTCTTCAGAATTATTTCCTGCGGACATCTCTAAAAATAACGAACGTGGAAATAAATTCGGATCAGGTGCGGAGAAGCAACTAAATTTCTTACGTAGATCCTGAGCAGGATCTTGAGCATAAATATTGAACTTGAAGTATCATCTGGTGGAAGCGTGGAAGGTCCATCCGAATTACACAGTTTACAGTCCCGAAGCGGCCCTGCGTGTGCTCTCCGATGTTGGGAAACCTCGCACCACGCGATCGCCGACGGACTAGCCGAATTCTGTGCGCGGTATTGACGTATTTTGAATAGGACAGTGTGTGAGCGGGGCGAGATAACACGAAGGCGCACTGACAACTTCAGAACACTGTCTCAACCCTCTCCGAGCACTATCCCTCATACTTACATACATTTACTTAGATATATATATTTTATTATTTATTATATTATGTTATAATATATCATAATATAATAATATATTCATTATATAATATAATTATTCAATGATATGTTAATTACATAATATAATTATTTGATAATATTATAATTATATAATTACTATATAATTATATAAAATATATAAATTATATTATAATCTATATATATAAAAGAGTCGCGTGACTGACTGACTGACTGACTGACTGACTGACTGACTGATGATATAATATAATATAGTTATATAATACATTATATTATTTATTATAAATACTTGGCGCCGAGCCTTATTATAATATAATAATTAATTTATTATATTAATATATTCTATTATTATAAAATATATTCATTATATAATGTAATTATTTAATAATATATTAATTATGTAATATAATTATTGAATAATATAATAATTATATAATTATTATGTAATTACATAAAATATATAAATTATATTATAATATAATGTATATATGATATAATATAATATATTTATGTATTATATTATATTATTTATTCTATATAATTGGCGCCGAGCTTTATTATAATATAATAATTAATAATTATATTAATATATTATATTATTATAAAATATATTCATTATATAATATAATTATTGAATAATATAATAATTATATAATTATTATATTATATTATAATGTGGTATAATTATATATTATATTATGTTATATTATATTATTTCATTATATATACTTGGCGCCGAGCCGCTGCGGCGTTTCTTGATACATATTTAATTTAATATTACGTCTTGATATTAAAAAGGACAGTTATATATATGTACATGGGTCCTGCAAGATTCTAGCCCGGGTAGTGTCCAGCTCACGCACATCGTTCGTGTCTTCTTCTGGTTCTCGTCTCTCGTTCTCGTCCTCGTCTTGATGGCATACATATGCACGTACCCAAATAAGCTCACACCTATGGAGCCGAGAGGATTGTTGTCTTGGTCTGCGAAATTGCTCGTGTCCTTATTTCCCTAGTTGTCTGTATAAATATAGCGGAAACAGGAGAACCTGCAGGCATGTATGTAGACTTGAAATCTCACACGTACACTCGCGTCCATTAAGCTGTACACACAGAGAGTGCGCTTCGATGTTGCTCAACCACCATTATCTTCATCTCTCACGAACCCAGTCTTTCTTGGGGATGTGAACGTCCACCCTCTCTCTGTAGCAATCCCCGTCGAGCCCTCACTCTTCCCAAGAGTTTGCTCCCTCGTCCTTCGTCTTTGTTACATTTACATGTATCTCTAGAGGCTCGTGTTTTAAAATCGAGCCTGCAGGACGAGTAATTAGGCGTATAAGCGAGAAGACTTGACGTCAGAAATTTTATGGCTAGGCCTCTTTCGATCTGTCAGTTGATGATAACGCATCGCGTTGCACTTTTGTGCAATGACTGCCGGACGTTCTATGGGAACGTCTTTGAATATGATTTCGTTTTCCCAGTTTCTAGGTTCATGTGAAGAGGTATTACTGTTTACGTCCCAGAGAAAAGTCAAGCTACGACTGCCAGTGACAAAAACTGGTCACTTCACATTATAAATATAGTCCATTGCATCCGGCATTTCATTGCAAGCTCTTGGGGAATCGTTGCAGCCAGATATCTCGCCTCTTATTGCGAGTTCAGGGTGTTCTCGGTTGCCTCTTCGGTTCAACAATTCACGTGCTGCTTGTCTGTATGTGCAGAGCACGTACGTAAGTAGAATAGCGAATATATTCGATATCGTGTTGGGATTGGTTGGAGGTAAAAGGACGAGATTTGTGGGTCAAAGTTGGAGACTTACGCCCCTTAATTCGGCAGGCATTAAAATACACTTATTAGGGGCGGTCTCCGCGGTTGTGCATTGGCACGCAGTGGCGGCTCAACCCACTCTCCATGGCATATAGAGGGGTTTGAGTCCTTTCAGAGAATTACGTTCGATCGAGGTGACTCCCTCTTGTCCACACCAGCACAACGACAAGTCCGTCATTGCTGGCTCGTGGTCCTGCATGTTGGACAGCAGCTCATTTATGTGTGAACCATTTGACCCCCTCCGGTTGAAGCGGAGCACATTTGCCATGGGCAAATCCTTCCTCTACTTGCGCAAAGACAAACGCCTCACTTCTCGCGGTGTGCCCACACGTTTTCTACTGGCACTGATGATTATCAGTCAACTAGATGCGCTCCCTCGCGATGATAAACCGCGAACGAATAGCCGCTCCTCTGGCCCACGCTTCAACGCAGCCTCATGCTGCTGTTATAACTGTCTCTCCTGATGCCACCACAATCACCCGGCAAAGCCTTCCCTTTGGTTCATCATGCGCGAAACTCTCTCCCGTCACGTCACGACCGCGCGCGCGATATTAATAAGGAATTGTGCAGCTTATTTCGAACCGCGCGTCATAGTTTCATGGGCCAACGAAGATATATCGGAACTTGCCTCTCCTTTATGCTGCACTAAATGGCCACTTTGTGCAAATACTCTGCATCTTTTTAAGCAGAACGACGCGGAGACTTGAATGAATATTGATTCGCCGCAATCGATAGAAGCGGGTCATGTATTTTGTAATTACTAAATTTGAAATTTTTGCGGAAAAGGAAGGAGAAAAAATGCTAAAAATAATAGACTCGGTGCTGCGAAGGGAAGGTGCTGAAAGTTTCGGACTTGAGCATCACTGGACCGAGTCGAGTTGGTCTCTGGGAGGAACGTAGCAGTGCGAGAAAGCTCGGCGGGGTAAAGAAGACGCAGGAGGAAGGAGCTGGCGGGTTGGTCACCCTCGCTGGGCTGCTGGAGAATGTTGTCGCTGGAGGCAGCAGCAGCGGAGGAGCGATGCTGAGTAAAGCAGCAGGGGGTGGCGGTTTCTGCGTCGTGAGAGGGTGGAAAGGGGGTTGTTAGGGTGGACTCTAAAGTCCACCAAAGGGGAGAGCTAGGGTGTTCGCCTGCTTCGCACGAGTCCACCGTACGTCGTGGGAGATGGAAACGCGAGAGTCGGAGCGAGAAGGCTTTTCTCTCAATATAGCGAGGGAGAAAGAAGAGGCAGGAAAATTTACGCCTCACGTTGAATTCCTACAGGGCCTCATATCACACGCACACTACCAAAACTCCAACAAGCACCACTACAAATACTTATACACGTGCATGGATATTTACCAAAGCCTGGGCGCCGTACTTCCGAAATTCTCGCACGTTCGGTCGATACAGGACGAACAACGGACTCTGTGAAAACTTACTACACAAATTCCGCTACGCCTTTGTCATGCACACAGTGAAAATTTAAATTTGCCGAAAAACGTCGATATTTTGTTGAAGGTGTTTAATAATTTTTAATTTTCGTTATTTTGACAACAGTTTTTATTTATGTGGCAGCAAAATTTATGATTGAATGACGAAAATTGACTTTTAGAAGAGACTTTCTAGAATTTAGAATTCAGCAGAGACTTTTAGTCGAACGTATTCAACAAAATATCGACATTTTGCAACGAAATTCTCTTTTTCTCAAAGAAAAACGACAAATTTGCTTTTCTAAATATTTTGAATCGATTGCGTTTTTTTTCATGAATACGCAGGGAGTCTGTGAATCAGACTCGCATATACGACCGGACTGGAGTAGAAATTTTCGAGGGATTGGCCGCGAGAGCGAGGCAGCAGCGGAACAGGCAACTTGGAAGAGCATACTAGCTCGATTCAAGGCGCCAATCACGCGCAAAGACAAACAAGGTCTGTGGACCACCGTTGATTGCCGAAGAAGTCCTGGTCCTCATCTCCCGTCGTCGTCGTCGTCGTCGTTTTGTCTCGGTTCTCCCTGCTCCTAGCAGGAGCCAAGCTTCTGCTCGGACTCCGTGTGCACATCAGCTCGTTCGACGCTCACTGCATACTAAATCAAAGTGAAGGACCGAGACGTACGCCAACACCAAGAATTTACCTCTCGTACTCTGTACCTCTCAACGAGCAACTTTGAAATCTCGTGCAGACTACCAGCCACAGGGTTCTCGGTCTTGGTACACGTACGTTTGGCTATCTCGAGGAGCTTTTTATTCCAAAAAATCATAAGGAACCGCGACTTCGGAAAGTGTGGCAGGGAAAAACCAAACTGACCATTTTTTAGTTCTTTATTCCTAATAATTATAAAATTAAATTAAACAATAATACAAATAACGATTATTAAAGGAATTTTCATTATTCGTGTATTTGTGTTTTTTTCTGGTTGTCCATGAGGTCGGAGCTCTGCTCGGACGTAAGAGGATATATCTGGGAGGCTTTTCTAGAAGGCTGGTGCTCGCTTATATTAGTGACGAACAAGGAGGGATAGAGAATGTGTTTCGCTTGTCCAAGGCCTGGGCCTCGTGAATATTCCAAGCTCTAAAAGCTTCTCTCCCCTTCGTTGAACGCGCGAGAGAGCTTGCTGTAAGGTACGGAGGGTCCATCACGTCCATAACAAGCTCTCTTCGTCTTTCACCCCTGCATCATGGCTTCTTCGTTCACCGCGCGCTTCGTGAGCTCTTACCCGGCGCCGCTATCGTCCTAGAAATTCTCCGAGGCATGGCGTTTGCCTCGATGCCCAATTCCGTTCCTGATACGCAGTCCTGACTCTCGCAATTGTGCGCAACTCGACGGGTCGACAATATAAGCATCAAATATGCCCATAAAAAAGATTCGGACGTCATGAACGACGCACGGAAACGTCATTTATGCAATTTCCAATATTTTCTAAACATTTCCCATAGATTTCCCATAGATTCCCCATAGAATCCCCATAGAAACCCCATAGAAACCCCATAGACCATTTTTTGCGATTTCGAAGATTCTGGACAGAACTGGACTCGACGTTAAATTATAAAAAAATCGTATCGAGTTCCTGAGCAAAAGTGAAAGGGGAATAACGAAAAAAAAAAAACAAGACACCCTCGACCAAAACGGTCCTCTAGGGGTAGACCGAGTGTCTCTGACTTCTGATCGATTGCGACATGGCCACACGCCACATGTTCCTACATATTGATAAAAAGCGCCATGTACGTTGCTGCCCGTCACTGGAAACATAAATTCTCATTTCTAACGCGTTTACCCACTAAAACTGGTGATTGCATATTTTAGATAATGAAAAATTGGACGTTTGGTAAAAAAAAAAGAGTTTTTTTGGAATTGTCAGACCATAACAAAAATTACGAGGCTTTTGTGACGGTTTTTCAAAATTACTCTCGCTTTCCCATGCACGTGCACGAACACACACGGACTTTTGGATTTAGTGCTACGTCACATATATTTATCCAGGTGTTACGAAGGATTAAGGGTCTCGAAAAGTGCGTTGCGGATTCGAGCTGTAAACGAGCGTGGTCGAACGTGCATTAAGCTCGAAGGAAGGAGAGAGTCGAGATTTCGCAAAAATCACTCGGGCACGTCGACTGGCATTATTTTGCGATGAACGAGGACAGACTACGAGCTCAGCCAGGATAATTAGGTTTTAGGAGAGCAAAGAAATAAGCGTTATGGCTCGCGCGCGGCTATGGAACGTGAGAATTTTGCCTTCTCCATGATTTAAAATCCGACAAAGCAACTACAACATTTTTCCAATGTTATTTGCACCTCCTGAAAATTCGAGCACGATTTTGAGTCCACGTGTGTGTGCGTTTCACGGTGGCGATTGATTTTCTAAGCCGATTGCAAACTGTTGCGTTTTTATGGGGGAATCGATTGAAATTCCCATAAAACTATGGGATCGAATTTTCTAATTTTGTTTCTACGAACTTTCGAGAGATTTTCTGCGTAGAAAACATCAAAAAATCGAAAAGTTTCGAGTGGAGAAACATGCTTATGGGGTTTTTGTTGAAATCCCCATAAAACTATAGGATTGAATTTTCAAATTTTGCAGCAACAAACCTCCGAGGGTTTTGTTGCGTACGAAATAGTAAAAAATTGAAAAGATCCGAGTGGAGAAACATTCTTATGGGGTTTTTGTTGAAATCCCCATAAAACTATGGGATTGAATTTTCCAATTTTGCAGCAACAAACCTTCGAGAGTTTTGTTGCGTACGAAATAGTAAAAAATTGAAAAGATCCGAGTGGAGAAACATTCTTATGGAGTTTCTGTTGAAATCCCCATAAAACTATGGGATCGAATTTTCCAATTGAGACAACGAACTTCCGAGAGTTTTGTTGCGTACGAAATAGTAAAAAATCAAAACGATCAGAGTAGAAAAACATTCTTATGGGGTTTTGTTGAAATCCCCATAAAACTATCGAATCGAATTTTCCAATTTCAAGACAACGAACTTCCGAGAGTTTTGCTGCGTACGTACAAGACATGAAAAAATTGGAAAGTTCCGAGTGGAGAAACATATTCTTATGGGGTTTTGTTGAAATCCCCGGTTTTTTCGTAGAATTCTTCTGTTACGTGTTCGCGAGGAGTTTAAGCGTCGGAGGGGCCGCTATCATCTCGCGACTCGCTGGAGGTAAACACGTGGACACATGCCACCAGCGTGTGTTTTATTGCAAGCCGAGGCTTTTCCACAATTGCGCAAGGAATTTGCGTGAAGAGCGGCGTCAGCGAGATGGTGAATTCTCACGCGAAGGTCTTGTGGCAGCGGGCGAAACGTTGGTGAGAAGACAACGCGGGAGGGGGGGGGGGGGGTTATAAAAGTGACGTCGTAAAAATTTATGTATTTCAATTATAAGAAAATTTTCGCAGTGATATTTGCAGAGCTCGGTGTCTGAGTAATTTCCGTTAAATTTGACATGTTCAGTCTGAAAAAGTTGAATGATTTGTCGAGCTCTGTGGTTTTTGGAATTAAAACTCACTCGTTGTTGACAAGAATTGATTATTTAAATCAGAGAATTCGAACCAAAGAAAATTGCTTTTTTTTTGGGGGGGCTGGATTACAATCGTTTGGCAACAGCCGGTCCAAGGGTGTGGCAAGTGTGTATATCCCCCATGGATTCGGTAAGGTGTCCCTGTTGGTTCTCTTTCTTTTCCCCCTTTGCCTGGCCCTTATTTTTATTCTCAAGCATTTCCATCTCGCTCCCATCCCTTTGACTACGCACTTTGTTTGTCTCTCTCTCTTTTTGTTCATCTCGATGTGTGTTCACGTTTTGGCTATTGGCTCCGAAGCCCCTCGCGGCCAGTCTCTTCTCCTGGTTTCTCCTGCTGGAACGCGATAGCGAATAATTCATGCCATTTTGTGGAAGCTGCTCTCGCGGACACACTCGAATTCAAACTATATCTACGATGGGCAGCGTGTTTGGGTGTGCGACAAGGCGATTCGGGGGTTGGTGGGGCGATGGCGAAAGGGAATCACATCCCCGAGGGAGTCCCCAACCCGGGGATTTGTTTTGGCCTCCCGCGAACCCCCTTTAACGATACGCTGCTGTTTCCCGTAACAGAGAGTCCCGCCACCCTGGCACGACTATTCTCTTCGGGCTGGACCACAGACATTTATCGCGGCGAGTGCGAGAGTCAAGCATTATTTCGATTCCACGTAGCGCTCCAAAATGAGATACCAAATAATTCAACGTCAACGAAAATCATCCCTCACTCTCGCGCCGCTCTGGTCGCTTGTTCGTTGCCTGGAGTCGAGGCTGCTGCCTGTAAATTCTGCATAGAAATGCTCAGAATCTCAAAAATTACGTCATTCACGTGTTTTCAGTGGATTTTAAGGCCCACAGCAGGTTGGACTGACCCCTTGGCACGTTTTCCTGAGTTCCATAGAAGGACGAATGTTCTTCTGAGGTTCTGGAATGGATCAACGACCTACTATGATTGCCGACTCGTATAGTCGGTAATTTGACCGGGAAACTTGACTTTTTGGTCACCAAGTTCTTCAAATTTTCCAAAAACACCATAAAAATAGATAAACCTTGGAAAACTCCTCTGGATTTATGTTTCACGTAGAATTCAATGAATTTTTTATGATTTTTGTTGAGCATGCAGGGCTCGCGTCCTGACAATGTCCTTATCAGTAATTTCAGTCGAAAAAGTGACCAGGAAATTTTATGATTCTCGATGGTTTCGATTTTTCAAATTGACGCCATAAAGTCCTTTAAATTATTCGCTGAGCGTGAAAAAATAGTGCGAATGTAAGTGCAGGAGTGAATAATG
Organism: Diadegma fenestrale; assembly: GCA_037043255.1. Lineage (NCBI taxonomy): Eukaryota > Metazoa > Arthropoda > Insecta > Hymenoptera > Ichneumonidae > Diadegma > Diadegma fenestrale. The sequence goes on along the minus strand of CM073309.1, from coordinate 34,598,406 downwards.
AGAAAGTTTGAACTGCGAAACGAATTTACGACGTTGAGGGAGCAGCAGCGTTGACCGTCGTTATATTACCGAGAAAATTCGTGCATGTTCCGGTCGCTGGAAAGCTTAGACCTCGAAGCCCGAGAGTGTAAATGCCTGGAGATTCAATCTCTCATTTTCTCTCTCTCTTTTCTCGAATTTTTCGTCCTGCTCTAAAAGCAGTATATTTAGCAGGATCGGATTTTCTCGAGGACAGTAAAACCGTCACGATTTCCATGCCGATTGTCGTGCGGAACGCTCGACGCTGAAGAAGAAAGCGTAAAAGTGCACACAGCTAGGGAGAACGAAGAAACGAGGAGCAGGCTATTGTGTGGAACGTGAAGCAAGTTAAAACGGACACAGCGGGTGGTGAATGTTCGGAAATTCGCCGAGGGGCATATACCGCGTTGGAAGGACGAAAAACTCGGTGTCTTGTAGTGTCCAGGCCCGAACACGAGGGGGTGGAAAGAGACGGATCATCCATCGAGCTAAACTTGGAGAGAGAAAGAGAGAAGCAAAGTGAGCGAGACTCTAAGCCGAGAAACCTTTTCCCCAAAGCACTCCTGCGAAACTGCAACTCGGACCGCGCTCAAACACTGCACAATGATGTATTTTGAAGATTTTTCAAACGCCCTACAGGGCCACGATAGATCGAAAAATAAATCTCATGGCATTCCAGAATGAAAAATTAACTTGTCCGCGGAAAATTCATTCGTCTGGAAATATCGACTTCCGGTTACGTAATTGTTGAAATTAAACTAAACAAATAATTGTGGAGAAATAAATTTTGTCGAAAAAACGGGGATATTTTGTTGAAACACGGTCAACTGAATTTTTTTAGATAATTTCAAAATTTTCGCTATTTTAACAATTTTTTTTATTTCTATGGCAACTGTGAGCAAAATTTACGATTGGAATGACGCTGAAATTTAAATTTTGTCGAAAAATCGTCGATATATTGTTGAACACACGGTCAACTGAATATTTTTGGATAATTTCAAAATTTTCGTTGTTTTGACAATTTTTTTTATTTCTATGGCAACTGTCAGTCAAATTTACGATTGGAATGACTCTGAAATTTAAATTTTGTCGAAAAATCGTCGATATATTGTTGAACACACGGTGAACTGAATATTTTTGGATAATTTCAAAATTTTCGTTATTTTGACAATATTTTTCATTTCTATGGCAACTGTCAGTCAAATTTACGATTCGAATGACTCTGAAATTTAAATTTTGTCGAAAAATCGTCGATATATTGTTGAACACACGGTGAACGGAATATTTTTGGATAATTTCAAAATTTTCGTTATTTTGACAATATTTTTCATTTCTATGGCAACTGTCAGTCAAATTTACGATTGGAATGACTATTTCTTGCTGCAAAGACAAAATTGTTGTGATTTTTCAAAAAAAAAAAACGTTTAGTCGAACGTTTTCAAGAAAATTTTCTTCTCAGTGTACTTGTGAATGAGAAATTGTCTGTTTCCTTGGAAAAGGGAAAGTTGAGTGATAATCTATAGGGATAACTATTATGCATCTTGTCGCAGAGAATGTTGCGAGAGAGAAAAGCTGGAGACGAGTTTTCCGTAGAAATCTATCAGAGAGTTTATCTGTGTGTGGAATCTTGAGTTTCCGTATATCGCGTGCAGCAGAGCTCTGGTTCGTCGAGATGGATTCATTAACGAGCCGGCGCTTCATTAGCATCGCAATGGGCGTGCATCGCTGGCCTAACACGATTTTCAGATAGCGCGCCCGTTTCCTTTGCTTCCTCCTGCTCGATCTTTCCACATTATTAGTCTCGATGTTGTCGATCCTTGGGCTTAAGGAGAAGAAACAACGAAATACATACGTCCTTTGGATTATCCAAGCGCGAGGACTTGTCACGAGACCAGGGAGCAAGAGAAACTCCAAAAATTCTTACGTGCAGGTCATAAATTCTTCAACTCTGTGCAAAGGCCCGACGCAGGCGCTCGGCTTCGTTTCCTTTTGCTCGTCATTGTTCTAAGCGCGCACAGCGGGCGGCCTCTTTGCGCTTTTCAAATCTTTCATTTTTCTTACCGCGCGCACGGATTTTCCGGCGAAATCTCAACCGACTAAACTCTGATACGGACAGCAAGTTTGTAAAACTTTATTTGCGCGTGCGAGACCTTTACGAATTCTAATAAAAACGAAACTAATTGAAATTTTGATTAATCGAGCAATAATAAATTAAATAAAATCATTAAATATATTTTAAACAATTTTTTTATTTAAATTTATACAATTTTTATCAAATTTGAATGTAAATATATAATAAAAATAGAAATAAATTCTAAAAGTCGAAAATTTAATAGAAAATTAAATAAATTTATGAATAATTTGATAAATTATTAATTTATCAAAATATTTATTTATTAATATTTATTAATATTTATTTATTAATATTTATTTATTTAAAAATTTGAATATTAATATCATTTAAAATGAAATTAATTAAAAATTTTATTGAATTTGAATGTAAATATATAATAAAAATAAAAATAAATTCTAAAAGTCGAAAATTTAATAGAAAATTAAATAAATTTATTAATAATTTAATAAATTATGAATTTTATTTTATTTTATTAAAATTGAAAAATTGATATTATTCAGAATTAAATAAATTCAAAATTTTATTAAATTTGAAAGTAAATATATAATAAAAATAAAAATAAATTTTAAAAGTCGAAAATTTAATAGAAAATGAAATAAATTTATTAATAATTTAATAAATTATTAATTGTATTCACCAAATTTATAATTCATTTTAGAAATCGGTGAATTAAATAGCGTTGTGCATGAAAATAAAGTGCAGCGTCGATATTTTGTGGAATTTGCATAAAAATTGAACAAAAAGCATAGAATTGTTTTTGAATATTTTGGATGAGGTGATTCTCGGCTTGGAACATGCCACGAATGCAATAGAATGTTATATTCGAGGGAGAATTAACTGGCAAAACTGGCGGAACAATGGCGGTTTACCCGATTCTCAGTTCGCCTGTGGCTAATCGTATTACGAGTACACATTCTCGAGGGTTCGCGCCCTTTCACCGGAAGCTCCGTCATGAGTTTGAGGCTTGTCCGTAGTGTCTCAAAATCGCACCAAGAATAACGTTTCAATCGAATAAATCCGATACGATAATAAATAATCAAGAGTGCCAACAAATTTGTTTAAAAAATTGAGTTTAAAAAAAAATTCGTCCGAAAAATAACGAAAATTGACGATGCATTGATAAATTTTTTTTTTCATGTTAATTAATTGCCCCCTCCTCTGGATTTTTTGTTGTTTTTTCTTTACATTATTTTTCAATGACCAAATTATTTATTGTTTGCAGTTCGGGGATGGGGATTTTGAATTGACTAAGCTACGCACGTATCCGGAGGATGACACGTATAGAAAATAGAGGAAGCGACAAGTTGGATGGTCCAATCGAGAGTTTCGAGTCTCTGGAGTTTCAATCGTGTATATAATTCTCGAAGGTTGGGATTGTGCGGATTGACAGACGTTTCCTACCCAGTTTATTCGGGCCCGGTCTCCATTATTATTTCTCGCTCCATAGCTGTATATATAACGATAATGGAGCTTGTATAAGATCTGCATTTGAATGGTCCGGAGCAGGACTGGAGAATCCTGTGGCGAGCCATGAGCAGGCCGGAGCATGAGAGTAAAATCGTTGTTTCAACACTGAAAATTAAATTTTGTTGAATTCTTTGGAGAAATCTGAAAAATGTTGTCATTGCAGCGAGAAATATTCTAGAAATTCAATTTTTGTCATTCCAATCGTTAATTTTGTGGAGAGTTCCGTTGGAAATTAAAAATATTGTCAAAATACCGAAAATTTTGAAATTATCCAAAAATATCACTGTGGATTACAAAATTTTGGGTATTTTTGACAAAATTGAATTTTCGGTGACACTGAAAAGAAAATTTCGTTGGAAAAGATCGATATTTTGTTGGATTCGTACGACTAAACGTTTGTTTCGAAAAATCACTGAAATTTTGTCATCGCAGCGAAAAATATTCTAGAAAGTCTCTTCGAAATGTAAATTTTGTCATTCCAATCGTAAATTTTGCTGAAAGTTCCATTAGAAATGAAAAATATTGTCAAAATAACGGAATTTTCAACAAAATATCGAGCGTTTTTTGATAAAATTTAGTTTCCAGTGAATCTCGTTGGACCTTGGGAAAGGATTTGAACAAAAAAATGATGAAAAAATCGAGTTTGCTCTTGTGGCGAACGAGACACACGCGCCACACACATAATCCCTGACGTGCATTCATCGTCAGAGCGTCGAGAGCATCAAACGCTCTGGCCTTTGACACCCGAGACGATTTCCAAGACACTCGCGCTCGTGCTTCTTCTTGAATAACTTCGAGCCAATGTTTCTAATGTGGAGCTTAGATACGAAACGACAGAGTCTATATATTTGCCAGCAGCACATAACAAACTCTTTTGGAAAGGTATAAGGGAAGAAGAAAATGTTTTCCGATCGTGCAAGTTCCCATGTTTACGGAGCCTCCAGCCTCCAATCGATTTCCACTCTTTGTCATTTTTTCATTCTCCGGATTACCATAAAAAGTATATCGAAAAAAGTGGACAGTAACTTTATACAGTGAAAAAAAAAATGCAACTAAACTTTTTTTTTGAAAAATCACTGAAATTTTGTCATCGCAGCGAAAAATATTGCAGAAAGTCTCTTCGAAATGTAAATTTTGTCATTCCGATCGTAAAATTTGGCGACAGTTTCGTGGGAAATGAAAAATGTTGTCAAAATAACGAAAATTTTGAAATAATCCAAAAATATCACTGTGTTTTACAAAATATCGGGCATTTTTGACAAAATTGAATTTTCGATGCCACTGAAATGCAAATTTCGTTGGAAAATATCGATATTTTGTTGGATTCGTACGACTAAACGTTTGTTTTGAAAAATCACTGAAATTTTGTCATCGCAGCGAAAAATATTCCAGAAAGTCTCTTCGAAATGTAAATTTTGTCATTCCGATCGTAAAATTTGGCGACAGTTTCGTTGGAAATGAAAAAAGTTGTCAAAATAACAAAAATTTTGAAATTATTCAAAAATATTTAGATTTTCCGAGCTACAGGATTTGCCCCATAAATTAATCCTGAAGGATCAAGATACGAGGATCTTCTTCAAGGATTAAAATTTTCCAAGATTTTTTCACACCGATGGACCATGAAAATAAAACCGAGGCTTAAGTGTGCAATTTTTTTTGACAATTCGAAATGAATAACGATAATTTGTAAATTTGCCGTTTGCTATGGTCTCGATAAATGTTTGAGCGCGGTGCGAAACCGTTTAGTTTTCGTTGACGTGGACGAGGACGATGGACGACGAGAGAAGCAGCAGGAGCACATACGGTAGGCGGGAACGCAACGAAATCTGTGTAATCCCGCATACGTTTCCCATGAATATGCATCTGCGAAGCTAATGCGATTTGATTCATGATCGTTATTTCTCGAGAGAGCAAAAGGGAGCGAAAGGGCGAGATGAAACGGGACGGCGTCGAGGCTGTTTGGGTTCTGGCCACAACAATCTCCACAAATTCTAGAGAGCAGGCAAAACTTAACAGTATAAAGTCGTGTGCGACAAATGGCTCTCTTGAATCACACACATTTTACACCTCTTCCTAGCCTCCCAGCATAATATTATTATTTTTTTTCTACCTGTGGCATGTACGAGGAGCCTATTCATCGCGCGAACCTTGTTCCAGTCCACGCGATCTATATTTATCACAAAATAAATTACCATGCGCAGTTATTATTATAATTGGAGGCGGATCGATGAAGATTAATATTATTACGATTTTAATTCGCTTCTAGAATTATTAATATCGAAAAACAGATTAATAATCCATTCTTTTATTTTCCTAATTCATTTGTTTCCCGATTATTTTTTCTACTAATTTTCTAATTTATTCGATTTTATTCTAATTTACTGTTTAATAATTAATTATTCAACCTCGTCGTATTGTTTATACTAATTCGATTAGATTAATTAATCAAATTGATCCAATTTTATCACTATTAATAATAATAATTCAATATTTTTGTCGCGAACAGATTAATAATCCATTATTTTATTTTATTTTCCTAATTCATTTGTTTCCCGATTATTTTTTCTACTAATTTTCTAATTTATTCAATTTTATTCTAATTTACTGTTTAATAATTAATTATTCAACCTCGTCGTATTGTTTATACTAATTCGATTAGATTAATTAATCAAATTAATCCAATTTTATCACTATTAATAATAATGATTCAATATTTTTGTCGCGAACAGATTAATAATCCATTATTTTATTTTATTTTCCTAATTCATTTGTTTCCCGATTATTTTTTCTACTAATTTTCTAATTTATTCAATTTTATTCTAATTTACTGTTTAATAATTAATTATTCAACCTCGTCGTATTGTTTATACTAATTCGATTAGATTAATTAATCAAATTAATCCAATTTTATCACTATTAATAATAATGATTCAATATTTTTGTCGCGAACAGATTAATAATCCATTATTTTATTTTATTTTCCTAATTCATTTGTTTCCCGATTATTTTTTCTACTAATTTTCTAATTTATTCAATTTTATTCTAATTTACTGTTTAATAATTAATTATTTAACCTCGTCGTATTGTTTATACTAATTCGATTAGATTAATTAATCAAATTGATCCAATTTTATCACTATCAATAATAATAATTCAATATTTTTGTCGCGAACAGATTAATAATTCATTATTTTTCTTTTTTTGATAATTTTTTCTTTTTTTTCATCATTTTTACTTGTGATTTTTTAATTTTGTAAATAATTCAATTTTCTCGTAGTTAAATCTCTTTATTTGTATCAATTGGGTTAGATAAATTGAACGAATCAATAAATTTTATTGTTAATAATAAATTTATAATGAGAATTTGTTAATTTGTTTGTTTTGTTTTAATTTATTGATAACAATTTGTTTGGTAATTTGGATGGCAATAATTGTTGGGATTTTGTTTAATTATCACGTAAGGTGAAAGGGATCATGGAATTTGCAGCAATGTTTCAGGAAAATGAAGCTGCAAGTTGGAGAATGTGATTCAGACTCGAGAGATCGATCCGGAAAGAACTGTTATTACGTCTGGTATTCGTTACTTTCCATTCTTTATTGTAGATGTGATCGGCCAGTGGGAAATTGAAGACGCGGTGCTCCGTGCTATCGCGTGAAACGTGCGCGGCGGTAAATTTCAAAGGGCTTGCTCGCAGGAGTGCGCGCCGAGTATTTAATTTACTGAAATTACCGTTGACCCGCAATAATTAACGCAAAGTCTAATGGCTGCATCCAGGCGCATAGTCGTAGGCGACGGAAAGAGCGCGGGGGAGGGAGGGAACGGAGCAAAGGAAAAAACGGCCTGCGTTTTTTCAGCTTTTCAGGTTTTCCGTTAGTTTGAGCACTGAAAATTCAATTTTGTCCGAAATTTTCGTTGTTTTGACAATATTTTTTATTTCTACGGCAACTGGCGGCAAAATCAACGATTGGAATTGCAAAAATTGGCAAAATTCAAACAAAAATATTGGCAAATTTCAAAAAAACTTTCAGGCGAACGAATCCAACAAAATATCGATCTTTTCGAAGGAAATTTCATTCTTCTTTTTTCTCTCTCGCACTCTCGGAATGTACAAATTGTCCAGGTCAATTTTATATGGCAGAAAAGTCCCATTTATGATCTTCCGGAACGCCCATTTGGCTCTCGTAGAAAATCCTGCCCTCCGAGCTTTCTTCTTCTCTTTGAAACGATATAAATTATTTTATTAGGCATACCTTCGAGTTTATGCTACGCTACGGATTGCCAAAATTCTTGCTCTTTCTCCCTCCGTGCTCATTGTTCGAGAAAACAGCTACAACGACATTAAGGACTATTGCTATATTACTTTCGTTGATCGTAAAGTTTACACGCACCTTTCGTTTGAACTTCGAGCTCACGAAAACTCTTTTCCGACGCGGTCTCAAGCCACCAGGATTTTTTTCAACATCAGCAATATCGGAAAATCCGGAAAAACATCGGAAAATTCGAAAAAAGATCGGAAAATCCGGAAAAACATCGGAAAATCCGAAAAAGGATCGGGAAATTCGAAAAAAGATCGGAAAATTCAATTCCGCGAAGAAATCGCTCATGATGTGGTCTCCGCAGCTCAATTTTCCATGTTTAGGCGAGAAAATCGCACGAAATTTTGAAATTCTGTATTGGAAAGAAAATCTTGTTGGAAAAAAATTGATATTTCGGGAAATATTCTATAAAGTCTCTTCGAAAACTAAATTTTTGTCATTTCAATCGTAAATTTGGCTGACATTTGCCATGGAAATAAAAAATCTTGTCAAAATAACGAAAATTTTGAAATTATCAAAAAATATTTAGTCAAAACTTGATTTTTAGTCCAATTAGCTCGAATTACAATAATTTGACCGGTTCGAAATTACGGCAAAATGAAAATCCCATGAAAACAGATAAAATCGACGAGTCCTTCGTCTCGGAGTGCTCGAGTGTGCAGTACAAGTGAATTTTGTGCGGCCCGAACGTTTGCAGTAAACCGGATGACACCTGTACGCATTTCTGCCCTATTTTCGAAGGGCAGGGACCGATTACGACGACACGCAAAAATACATAAACGTATGTGTGAATGTGGACATGTATTTTATCCATCCGTGTCCGGGGCGATCCCTGTTAATCCTGGAATGACCCTTCGCTCAGGTTGTCCGTCGGTGGTGCGGTGTTGTGCAGCCTGAATGCGTACCCCACCGACGTCATCCTTGCCCATCGCGGGTGCCGAGAGTGAGAAGGAAAAAAGCATAAAAAAAAACGTGATTCCGGTCCGGCACGCGACTGAGCGGCCGCGTACCGGTATAAGTGACAAAAAGGTGTTCCCTTCACGCGTGGGGCAAGCAGATTCTTCTCCATAAACATACATATCGCGACTTAACTATATATGGGGCATTTAACGTCACTTTAACCCTGAAAATTAAATTCAGTCAAAAAACGTCGATATTTGAACACACGGTGAACTAAATATTTTTAGATAATTTTAAAATTTTTGTTATTTTAGCGATATTTTTCATTTCTATGGCAACTATCAGCAAAATTTATGATTGTAATGACAAAAATTTACATTTTCAAGAGACTTTCTAGAATATTTTTCGCTGCGATGACAAAATTTCAGTGATTTTTCAAAACAAACGTTCAGTCGTACGAATCCAACAAAATATCGATCTTTTCCAACAAAATTTTCTTTTCAGTGGCACCGAAAATTCAATTTTGTCAAAAATACCCGATATTTTGTAAAACACAGTGATATTTTTGGATAATTTCAAAATTTTCGTCATTTTGAGAATATTTTTCATTTCTAATGGAACTTTCAGCAAAATTTACGATTGGAATGACAAAATTTACATTTCGAAGAGACTTTCTAGAATATTTTTCGCTGCGATTACAAAATTTCAGTGATTTTTCGAAACGAACGTTTAGTCGTACGAATCCAACAAAATATCGATCTTTTCCAACAAAATTTTCTTTTCAGTGGCACCGAAAATTCAATTTTGTCAAAAATACCCGATATTTTGTAAAACACAGTGATATTTTTGGATAATTTCAAAATTTTCGTTATTTTGACGATATTTTTCATTTCTAACGAAACCGTCAGCAAAATTTACGATTTGAATGACAAAAATTGACTTTCCGAAGAGATTTATAGAACAAGACGCTACCGCGTCTCTAAATATTTCTAACATTTTTGAGATTTAAAAAAAAACTTCCCAAAAGAATTTTCTTTTCGGTGTGCGAAGGTCCAATTGCGTTGATACGTCGTTCTTCTTTTGTCCCGTGCATAGAGCATCATCTGCACACACGCGACAGGTAGAGTTGCACCGCGTGCGTTGGACTTTCAGGATCGGTGTGTCTCTTAGCGTATCCATGCAGTTAAGATGTACGAATGCGTAAGGGACACCTGGGAACGAAGAATTCCACGCACGATGCAGCAGCAGCAGGTAGAACGGCGGGGTGAGCGTGCGATTTGTCACCGCCCACATGGCCCTGCAAACATTAGGCGTAACGGAGCGTATAAAGAAGAAGAATCATAACGGTCCCTCGAATCACCTGCGAATTCATTTCCTCGTAAAAAAAAAAAAAAACACAAAAATTCATATATTTTGGCTTTACAAACTTTGATAAACTTTTTCTGCACTTTTTTCTACCGTTTTTTGTCGACGACGGATGCGCAAGGATCTGAAAAAAAAGGTTTAATGAAAATGTACATTCCCAGGACTCGATCCGCGGAGATTCTCTCGTTATAGCCGGAAGCACGTTTTTATGGATGTGTTTTGATGTATTTATGTGTAATTTCGTGTCTATGTGTGGAGCAGAGCAAGCATTTCGAGAGTTGGTGCATTGGGGTCTCGTTTTGATTCGGTTCGGAGTGTTGGTAGTATTTCCTGTTCATAGAGAGATCCTTTACGAGGGTAGCGCACCATTTCATCCCCGTAAGGCCATCGAGCGACCGAAGCAGGAGAAAGCGCGCTTTTACTCATTCGTGAATGAGCGGCAACGACGAGAAACAGGCTCCATATATATATACGCCGAAGCGCAGAGATCGCTCGCTTGCGTGCACTTGCGTTACGGTCCCGCCCAACTTGACACCCCCTTCCGGTTCAGTCATTCCTAGGAATATAGAAACGTCTCGAATCTATAGATCCCACCTTTATATTCATGCCAACTGCCATCCAAAAGTTCTGAGAAAATACGATCAATTAAATTTCTAATTGACGCAAAAAAAATCTTCTCATTTAGTGTTCTTCGCATATTATATCATCAATTATAATATTTCAATATATTTATATAATTATATCATAATTATTGTTCTATTATAATTAGATAATAATATTAATAAATACAATTATTATATAATATATATTAATATTATAAAATAATGTCATAATAATATTATATTTATAAAATATAATACATTTTTTATAGAAATTATATCCATTTTTTTAGGATCCATTTTTTCTGAGGGTTTTTTATTTCAATTCTTTTTTAGGGGGGGTTGGATTTGTCTGTGAAAACAATTGGAAACGGGGGTCACGAACAAATGGACTTGTCCAGGCTTTTTTCCCCGGGAGGGGATTTTTGGCTAGGATTATAGAAATATAGACATAAAATATAATATTTATTTATTTATTTATAATATTATATGTATAAATAATAATAATATATTTATATTATAAAAATTTGAATATAATAATTAAATAATAATTTGAATAGTTTAAATATAACATATTTATATTATTTAGATATAATTATATAATAATATTATATTTATATAATATTACAATTGATTACATATTAAAATAGAATTTAATGTAATAATAAAATAATTTTGTTAGTATTATTATAATATATTATGATATTTTATGCATTGATCATGTATAAATATATTACATTTTTTTTTACATATTATAATATTTGGTGTTCAGGGTGCGATTTTGAATAGTGGAGAATTGATGAACAACGGGAAGCTTTGATGGTTAAAGTTTGAACAATGGTAAAGTGTTGAAAAATGATGAATATATATTGGAAATATTAAAGGAGCCTGAAGAAGGGAACAATGATGTATCGGAATGACTAAGAAATCACCTTTGTCGGATTAACGTAAATTTATGAGCACTCACCAGGTCCGAGTTAGTCGAGCTGAGCGAATAGTCGAGGATTAGACGTAGGAATTTGGGGAATTTTCGATGGTAAAGTCAGCTCAATTGCTTATGGGAATTGTGTTGAATTTTCACATTAGTGAAAGTTTTGAATTTTTATTTGACAATAATCCTCTGTTTTTCGCAATGCTTAATCATTTCCGGAGAGCTCAGCACCTGGCAGTTTTGCCAGTTTGTAAAATAATCCCAGTAGGAAATTCCAGTTCATGCGTCTATCAAGATTTCTCGTGAAATTGTTGGATTTTTATTTCGTTTTAACTCGGCTCTCGATTTCTATCGTCGTTTTCGTCAATCCCGCTCACCATGACAATGCTTCGGTGCTCGCTTTCTCGTGAAACGGATTTCCTTAACTCTCGTACGCGAGTGTCCTCTATCCCGTGGTGTGCGTGTGGCGCATGCACAGAGATTCATATAAAAGGGCTGCTCGGTGATGAGGCTGAACGCATTTCGGGAAAGATCGAAAGGATTCCGTGGGAACGAAGGGTGCAAAGGCAAGAGTTGGATTGAAAAAAGGAGGCAAAAAAAGGAAAACAAAATAAGGAAGAAAAATATCGAAGGGGGACTCTGAGGAAAGAAGAGACCGGGCGAGGGGTGGGACGCTGAGGGGAACGCCAAAGGGAGGATAACGGCTGTCACGTTTGTCGCAAATTTTCACGCTTTTACGGATACAAGATTGGCACATATTATCGAGGTATTTTTTTTTCTCCCTTTTTTTTTCATTGGCTCTCTATGGTGCCCATGGTGTTGCGTGTTATTTATCATGGAAAAAGTATAAATTACGAGAAAGGGTTAGAGTGCCTGGGCCACAGGTAGAGCGTCGCACGACGAGGGGTAGTTTTTTTTTTTTTTCAACTTGCCGAGACTCTCTATGGCCACAATGAAGATCGATGGAGCCTGAAAAGGGTTGAATCCGTATTTGGTAATGTCGTAGGCCAGAATTAGAGATCGTAACCGAGTCATGTATATCGAATAAATATCGAGACTGAATTTCTTCGGTGGGCTGGTCCCAAAATTCTCGAAATCAGGTAAAGGCTTGAGATCTCTAATTTTCAACCCTTTCCCACACATCGAGCATTCTCAGAGTCCGCGCACCGACGAGCCTCGATGCAACGTACAAAAAAAATGACGAAGGGTTTCCACAATTTTGGAGACTGTCACTTTGAGACCTGCGGAATAAAAGATTTATATTTTTTTACCCTGAGAAAGTCTGTTAATGAGTTTGAAAAAAATCTCAAATTTTTAACCCTTTCGGGCTTTTCTGTGGGTATGTTGGAAAAAAATTCGTTACAGTCCTTCAGCCTTGCAAGAAAAAGGTTCCAATTTGTTACAAGCATTTCCGTTAACTGCCAACATTTCTGTAATGAATTTTTTTCCTCCATAAAACCGAGCAGGTCAACTCTCTGACAATCTGCTCGAAATTCTCGACAGCAAAACTGAAAACTCGATATAGTCTCGTAAAATATAACGACATTGATTTTATTTCAGTTTCTCTTGAATCCAAAATGGCTTACGAGCCCGAGTTCATTAAAAGAAATTGTTAAAAATTGTCTAAAGAACGACATACTCTAAATTCAAGATTTTCCGAGGTAATTTGAATTTTTTATGCAATACCCAAATTTTGGAAAGAATTTTACGACCAATTTTTTTGAAAAACTAATTAAAATCGTATGCAAAGTTTTAAGAGGCTTCGCCGTTCAGAAATGGAAATATTTAATGTCGAAAATCGCCCATTTTCGAACCCGTATTGTGACCAATCTATGGGCCCGAGAATTCTCAAAAAATTGCTGAACAACCCTTGGACATTCCAGTTTAGAGACAAAAACCTTTCCTGAAAGAAATCCAAGGCGAAAATATTTTTTTTTTATGCAAAATGAAGAAAATGAACGGAAAAAAAGTTTTTTCACAAAAATAATCGTAACTTCGTGGATTTTCAATATTTTTGGCTAAAATTTGGACCTGATATTCATCAGATCTGGTTCTTTTGTGAAAAAAATAGTAGAATAGCGCGCGTTTGAAAAAACACATTAATTCCGTTATTGGAAGTGAGACCTGAGAAACTCCTGAAAATAGTGATTTTTATAAATAAATATTTCGACTTGTACATCGTGGAACCTCAAAAAATTGCGCGATCTATGGGAAATGATGATTTTCATGGTGTATTGAAAATTAGAAGGAATTCTATCGATATAAGTTTTTGCATGCAACGATTATTGCGTTCGAAATATTCTCCGGAGGCTTTGGTGGAAAAATAAAATGGTGGGAGAGCAAGACGAGAGGAGAAACTCGATCGTGAGCGCGCGGGAGCACATTTTCCTTTTATTCGTTGTGAAGAGAGAATTGAAGAGAAAGTACGTCATGGACACCGTTCCGCAGGTTCAAAGGCACTCGCTAATGGTTCTCATCCCGTTTCTGAAGCTCTCGCGGGCACATCTCGAGTCTCTTTCCCTATGGACCGAAAGTAAAGAAAAAGTTTCATGTGTCACGTTGCTGCTCTGTGCGAGTTTCGAGACAACAAGAAAACACACACACTGCCACACACCGAGAGACGAAAAATCGCTCTCTTTTCATGGGAAGCTTCTCGAGTTACCAGGAAGTATTTCTCTCTTCGCTCTGACAAAATTGCGCTCCTCTTTTTCTTCTTCTTCTTGCTCTACGGAACACGACGACGATGAAATGGTAAATCTTGCATTTTATCTTCAAGGAACAAATACCGACAATGTGTTGAACATTCTCGTCTTGGGGGTTAAAAAATAGCAGTCCAAAAATCGCGTGAAGAAAGCGACACGTTCGACAGGAGCAAAAACTCGATTTTGTGATAAAATTATTTCTTTTTTTTGGTAATCGAGTTGAAAAAATCGTTGTCGCAAGATTTTTTTTTTATGGGGGTTTTATGGGGTTTATGGGGTTTTTATGGGGTTTTATGGGGTTTTATGGGGTTTTATGGGGTTTATGGTGTATGGCCATAATATTACATGGAGGATCGTTTGTTAACCCAAAACAAAAAAAAATTGGACGATTTTTGAGCCGCAGCCGAATTAAAATGAAAATGTCAAAAATTTAAAAAAAAAACCACCATGAAAGGCGTTTCGAGCTATTCGAGTGAGAGACTGACACGTGCTCGTGGTAGCCTAAACTTTCTTGCCTCAGCACAGTCTCCAGAACCTCGTGTGTGTGTGAAATAGTTGAATGCACCACAGAACGTGAACATATGCATTTTCGTATGCACTTTTGTATTCACACGTGCTTCGCACACAACGTGACGAGTCTTCAATATATTTTCCATGCATTATTCCCCAACACACGCGGTGGGTATTTCCCCGCAAGCTTGTGTATGCCAAAAACCAAATACTGCTGCAGACCAGCCTGCTCACGTGTTCGAGAAACTCGAAAACTGTACCCAGAGCCAGACGCGCATGAAATCTGGACCAAACCTGTGTTTATGCTGGACTATTGTTGAACATTTTTTATCTCGACTTGGAAACTTTTCCCTGAGCATTTACCCAGCAGCTGATTATGATTTTTCTCTCCCAAAATTCATCAAATTCATCCAAATCAATTTCTAATGAATCTCAAAAGTCGAATAATTCTAAAAATTCTAATCATTCTAAATTCTAAAAATTCTAAAAATTCTTAAAATTCTAGAAATTCTAAAAATTCCAAAATTTCTAAAAATTCAAATAATTCTAAATTCTAAAAATTCTAAAAATTCTGAATTCTAAATTCTAAAAAATTCTAATAATTCTAAAAATACGAATATTTTTAAAAATTTAAATTGATTCATTGAATTAATTAAATAATTCTAAAAATTGGAACAATTTTTTGGATGGGAATTGACGAAATTTCGATGGAGAATTTAAACATTTTGCTGAATTGGAATAAAAATGTTTTACGATGACGAATAATGCAATTCGATTTTTGGAACTTTGGGACGAAGGAAAGGAGCAGGAGAGAAATCAGGCCATCATCAGATTTATTTAATACGAGAAGTGAGAGAGTTGTGCTGGTTCGCCAAGTCGCAAGGGTGGCAGGAGGGCCGCGGTTCAGCTGGTGGGAGGAGGAGGAGGAGGACGTGGAAGGGTGAAAGAGCGAAGGAGTACGGCAACCTGTTGAGTCAGACAATATCGCACGTTTTTACTAATGCGGCTTGGCTGTACAGGAGGATCGACCACGTCCCGAAACCTCCTCCCTGTAAAAGCCACCCCCTCACGCCCTCCTCATCGTCGCATCGCCGGGATCACACGGTAAAAGGGTTCTCGTTACATTTTTTAGCTCGTTTACACTTTCTCGCTACACTACCCCACGCGGAATCAAGAGTTTATCGAGCGTTCAATCGCCCGCGTTCAACATCCTCTCAATGTTTTTCTTTTCCACCCTAAATACACCTCCGCGCACTATTCGCTGTTCTCGTTTTCAAACATTTTTCACGAATGCATTTCGACCGGAAAATCTTTCGGTAAAACGTTTTTTTTTCAATTTCAACAAAATATTACTCGATGAAAATTTGGGAACGCACGCGGCAACACTAAAATTTGAATTTGGTTCAAAAACGTCGAAATATTTTGGACAATTTAAAAATTTTCGTAATTTTGACAATTTTTTTCATTCCCATCGAATTCGAAGGGCGTAACGAGTCGGATATTTTCCAAGATCGCTTATCCGTAAAGAAGAGTGCGCAGCTTCACAAACGCGAGAGATCGCTGCTCGTACCAACTGGCGCGCGGAGATTCGGACCGATGCACCGACCTCTTGAGCAGCATCTTTTCTCTATTCTCATTCTGCCATGTATTATAGACAAACAAGACGCGCATGCACAGCGAGCGAGAGACTTTAGCCCGAATCCTCCGCATACTTTTTCCCCGCCGCGCTGTTTTTCTTTCTGTGTGGCTTTCGCCCTCTCTCTCTCACCCTCTCGATACGTTTTCGGTAGTTCTCTGTATATCGATATATACCTTTCCCGTGTGTGTATACATTAATGCTCTGGCCGAGCATCTGCCGCTCCGACCAAGATCCGTCGAGATCTCTCTCGCTACGAGAGAGTTTGCGCTTCCCAGGCTCTGTCGATGCACCTGGTTTGTTCTCGAGAGCATCGCCGAAACATCAGACGCACCATATACTATGGTGCACTATAGTTATGGGTCCCGTGTCTCCCTCGGCGGGCCCATCCTTTATACACAAACTCGCTGTACCAGTCATTTCGTATATTTATCAATTTTTTTCCATCCAATTTTTCAGGAAAAATCGAATTAATAGCAAAAATGGACAAATTCCTGACCTTTTTTCAATCCATGGCGTTTTTATGGTGCATGCTCCGCAACAGTTTTTGCGAAATTGCATGGAAAATTGCAAAAAAGAAAAAAAAATTTGGAGTTATTCAAATTTATGGGGTTTTTATGGTGCGTCGAGAAAATTTTTGCAAAATTGCATGGAAAATTGGATTAGTCGCTAAAATTGAAGAATTTTGGAATTATTTAATCCCATGGGGTTTTTATGGTGCGACGAGAGAATTTAAAAAGAATTGGATTGAATGCAAAAACGGAAGAATTCCGGGTTAATTTGATCCCATGGGGTTTTTATGGTGCGCCGACAGAATTTTTCTAAAATTCCATAAAAAATTATTGGATTGAATACAAAAACGGAAGAATTTTGGAGTTATTTAATCCTATGGGGTTTTTATGGGGCTTCGGGAAAATTAAAAAAAAATTAGATTAAATGAAAAAAGCAAGAATTTCGGAGTTATTCAATCCCATGGGGTTTTTATGGTGCGCCGAGAGAATTTTTCTAAAATTCCATAAAAAATTGGACTAAATACAAAAACGGAAGAATTTCGGAGTTATTTAATCCTATGGGGTTTTCATGGGGCTTCGAGAGAATTAAAAAAAAATTAGATTAAATGCAAAAAGGAAGAATTTCGGAGTTATTCAATCCCATGGGGTTTTTATGGTGCGCCGAGAGAATTTTTCTAAAATTCCATAAAAAATTGGATTGAATACAAAAACGGAAGAATTTCGGGTTAATTTAATCCCATGGGGTTTTTATGGTGCCCCGGGAGAATTTCTGCGAAATCCCATAAAAAAATTTTGATCCAGGAATGCAATTCGCTGAGTATTTATGAAATTTTGTCGACAATTTTATATTTACGATTTTCTGCATCGATTTTCTATGGTGTGTCGTCCCCACTCGTTGAAACTGTTCTAAAATCTATGGGAAATGGAGTATTTGAAGAGAAAATTTATGAGAGACAGAGTTTGACGTAAAGATGAACTTGATCGTGTTTTTCCGGTGCCGGGCGCGGTTTTCATCTGAAATTCTTGCGAGCATATCGACGTAAGAAATTCGTATCGCGAGGAAACATAAAGTTGGGAAAAAGTTTGTCGAGGTCTAGATATACTCTTGAACTTTCCTTATGCTCACGACCTGCCTCACCTTTGTCCTCCCCTTATGAGTTATGGGGTTTAAAGACTCGGAGAAAGAGAGCTATATAAGAAGTTTGCGGGATTTGCTACCCTCAATTCGCACGGAGGCAAAACCAAGGGTCTCAAGATATTCGGAAACTTTAACGCTGAACGTCTCTTCACCCCATTCATTTGCTGTTGCGTTGGGCAAGGGGAACGCGACCATTTGTCGAAATTGAAATATAGTCGCTTTGCTATTCTTGGCCAATTGATTCATTGCGACTTTTTACGAGTCACCGAGTCTCTTTTTTCTTCGATTTTACCCCGACCACGACGTCGTGTTTAATTTTTTTTTTTTTTTTCAACTAAAATAATTTATTTCAGTTGCATCGATTTTCATAACATAACGAAGCTTTGTTCTTTCCTCTTGAATATTCAATGCGATAAGAATTCTCGTCTCGAGCCACTTGAAAAGTGAACAAATAAATTCTATTCACGATTGTTTTTTTTTTTGCATCTCTCAACGGCTCCGGGACTCGAGATGATCCGCGCGTTGGCAAGTCCGAAGGCAGGAGGATGTTACGAAACTTGCATTGTCACGTATGGCATTTCGTGTAAATGCTGCGCGCGCACATCGAAAACATCCGTTTATATGATGCAGATAGAGATACATGGCGAGAAGAATGAATAAGGGGAGAAAAACGTGAGGATGCAACTCATTACGACAGCTGTCTTTGGTGTGGGAAAAGCTCGTCGAATACGCGGATCGATGACGGCAGGATACGAGAGAAACGAGCAATAAGCTTTTGCCTCGGCCCTCGCCTTGTGTCTCTGTCCGAGCCTGGAAAACTGCGCGGCTCCAGATATTAACGGAAATCAGCGAGCGAAAATATTCACGTGGCCCGAAAAATCGAACGTCCAAGACTCAATTTTTTTTCGCTGACATCAACGATCGAGAAAAAAAACTAAAAAATTCGCTAATTACTTATTTTTTTATTAAAATTGCATCGAACTTAATTTTCCCACGAATAATGCAATTTTTTGATTACGAGAACATTTTTTTTTAGACGACAAGGAAAAAAACTGATAAATTTGTTGATTACTTTGATTTTTTATGAATTTCTCGAATTCGTAAACGAGGGATGCGAATTTTCGATATCGAGCAATGCCGCAATCAGTTTAACAAAGAAAGATTGTATTCGATGTTTGGGAAGAGCAGGATCGTGGTCCATTTGGACTGGATGAAAACGGGCCTGGTCCCACAGCCTTGAGGGAACATATGGTCTACGGAGAGGAAGAGAAAGAGAGAGAGAGAGAGAGGAGCGTTCATTGGCCGACAAACAGAGAGACTCGTAATCTCGCTATTTATCACAGGATGCGGCCCGGATTGGAGAAGAGCGCGCGGCGAGTAATAAACTTGACGAGTCTCACGTGGTGCGTGTATGTTGTTGCGTTGTTTTTTCTGCTCCTCCTTTTTTATTTACGATTCATTGTCGCGCGGCGACGAGAAACGTCGTTTTTCGCAGCTGTTTTCGCCCAACTTTTGTCTCTAAGGAAAAAAAAAGGCCAAAACGAGGCGGGATTAAATTGATTATGCGAAATAAATAATGGAATTCGATTTTTTGGATATTTATTATTTATTAATTAGCTATAATTCTGAAATCGTATGAACATTTGTACATGTGTTTTGCATCATGAGGTACTTGTGTATGGCATCGTCAAAATACATAGTTCACAAATGTATTATTTCATATTATCGATATTTTGTTATTCCTTCGTTTTTTGTGTTTTTTTCTTTGTCAATTATTTCTTATTTCTTACTGTCATTATTATTATTTTTTGTTTAATTAATTATTACTTAATATTCCGTTTGGATCGCGCGTTATCTCGTGGCGGCGGCGGCGGCAGTGAGCTTGTTCCGTCTATCCATTATTTCATTTTGTTTCATCGTAATGGTCGCACGTCTACATTAACGGTTATGTATAAAATCCGAAAAATCGAACGAAAATCATTTTTTTTTATTTCTCGTCGTATTTCGATAGAATTTTGACAAGTCGTGCGAAACTAAATTCTTTTCGTCTTTTGTATGTGGGCAAAAAAATCGGCAATTTTTTTGTTTCTTCCTTCTGTCTTTGACCTCTAATTTTACTAGTCTAAGTAATAATTAATTGACGCTTTTTTGGCGCCATTAAATATCTCGTTCTCATCGTGAAATAGAATCTTAAACTTTTACCTCGATCTGTTTTAGTCGAATTTATCTCTAACTACTAATTCGAGTGGATTCCCAATGAAGTTTCGTCAAATGGTCGATTGCATATTGTTTGTTCTCTAACGATTATCAACATTCGAGGTGTCGCGTCGTAGATTCTCGAGAATTGACGATTTGTATCGAAAAAATTCGGTTTCGGTGAGATTTTTCGGACTGAGCATTTTTTTTTATATTAATTTTCAAATTTCAATTTCGAATTAATTTGAGAGAATAACAAACACGTTGATCGTGATCGAAATACACAAACTGCATTTATCCACCGCATTTACTCGTTGATTTTTATTTTCCTCTCACTCGTTTCATTATCCTAAAATTTATTCATATTTTTTTGTATATATAAATATTTTTTTCGTGTACTACTAATAATGGAAGAAAAAAAACAACCAAATTTTCGTTTACAAAGTATCGTAAGAAAAATCGTGAAAAATCGACGCGATGACGCGTTCCAGGGCGAATTACACTATCACGAATTTTTTTCTCCCTCTTCGTGAGCCTCGTGCATTTTTTTTTTTTTTGATCTCTCGCATCAATTCTGCGAGATAAATCGCTCAATATTGCTTCGTCATCAGGTAGATGTTGCCTAAACCTAATGATAATAATAACGAATAATAATAATGAGCGTTTGATACTCCAAACCGGAAATTGACACGATAAAATAAAAACAACGAGTACAACGATCGAGAAAATTCGTAATTATTAATTATCTCTGTTTTTTTTTTTTTATTCGCAAATAATGCGCGTTTATCGTCGATACGAAGCTCGATTTTTGTTCGTCCTCCAATCGAGCATATTTATAACAATTTTCTAAATTTAAGGAATGCCCAAATTTATCTCTGCAGAGTCAGAGACAATTATCAAGTTACAGCGTACAATTTCTCGATTAATAATAATAATACACTGTACCGTAATATTTGACCGCGCGACTTTCAGCACAATTCGATCGATTTATTTAATGCCCATGATCGAACTACGAAACAGTGATTTTCGAATTTTCATTTTCGATTTAAAAAATGTGTGAAAAAAAAACGAGATTTGTCGAAATTTCGAAATTTTTCGAAACGACAATCAATTTTAATAAAATCATAAATTAAGGTTGTGGAGGTGTGAATTAATAAATGAAAAAAAAACTTGGTATTTGTGATGTTGGTGAAATAAAATATATTTATAAAAACAGAATAAAACACATATAAAATAATACAGGTCGTATAATTATCTTCGTCATAGTTGTCGTTTTTCTCATATCTCGTCGAACAACGGCCGTAATACAGGAACAGAAACCACGTGTCGTTATTAAATAATGAGCCAAATGTTGGTCGCAAATGGAACAAAAATCAAAGACTGTTAAAAACCAGCCAAAACCTTTACATTTTCGTATATATAGTGTTTTCATTTTCTTCGTTTTTTATTTTTTCATCATTTATGGCACAAGTGAATAAGAATTTTTCATCGTACGGATCTCGAGGCAGATTTAAACTTTCGCATCAACATTTTGAATGAGCAAAGAAAATTAAATAAAAAAAAACGAAAATGGGACAAGAAAAATACGTCGATTACAGGAAAAAGAAACGAAAACGTTTGGCACAACTCAAAAACAGTTTTGTACTGTCTTTGAGGTTTATAAATATCGAAACGCACACACACATGGGGTCGATGTGTGTGGATAATTAATATACACGTACGAATGAGTGAACGCACACGAATGTCTTGTTTGTGCGAGGCCGTAACGCTTTTTTGGGCGTTTGGTTCAACACTCAATATTTCTTAATGAAAAATGATTTTTTTTTGTTGTTATTTCTGCCCATTCGTACCGAAGGAATGCCCGAGTCATAAATCCTGACTTTATTTAATATTTCTCCTAATTAAGATTGCTTCGCACAGTGAAATGCCCTTTGACACGATATAATCGTTTTCAATGAGAAAGGAAATGAAAATGCTCGCGCTCTTGCGGCTTTGATTATTATGATATGGAAGTAAAAATATGTATAATCGATCGTCTCGTGTTTAATCATTTTCATTAACTATATAAACTGAGTAGACAGTAATACTGTTTGATATGTCTCTAATGTACGTTGATCTATTTATATTAGATTTTTTCATTTCTCTCATTATTTCGCATTAATGCTCTATTACACGCACGTTGTGAGTTTATTGGCGGACGTTGATAACAAAAATTCGGTAAGTCGTGAATAACAATGCAGAATTTTTTACCCTGGGATATGATTCGATATTTCTATACATATATATAATTTTTTTCCTCTGTCAAATCTGTACACTGAAAATTCAATTTTGTGAAAAAACCGTCGATATTTTGTTGAATACAGCCAACTAAATATTTTGGGATAATTTCAAAATTTTCGTTATTTCGACAATATTTTTCATTTGTAACGGAACTCTCAGCAAAATTTACGATTGGAATAACAAAAATTTACTTTTCGTAGAGTTTTTCCAGAATGTTTTTTGCTGAAATGACAAAATTTTCGTCATTTTTTGAAAAAAAACGTTTAGTTGAACGTATTCAACAAAATATCCATCTTTTTCAACAAAATTTTCTTTTCAGTGTATCATTAATATTTCTTTCCACTGGTAAATAAAATAAAAGTATAACGAGACAAAACGAACGATTAGTCTTGATAAAACGATCAAAGAGAACGGAGGGTTGGAGGAAAATGTGATTGAAAATGAACTTGAGGTCCGTCCAATAAACTCTGTACTTTAACAATATTATTATTGCATTGGCTTTAAAATTCACGTCTCATCAACATCATTTCGCTTTCATCGATAATTCCTGAACTCTGAGGTAGTCTGTTCTGGGATATTTACGTAGTTTTAGATGGCAAGAGGCTATAATGAGTTATCGGTTTATTAACAACTATAATGTATGTACAAAAAATTTTCAGAGACCTTGTCGCGGTGTGATATATGTATATATGTATATTAATATATTTTGTCCATATGTATATATGTAAATAAATACACGATATGTATATATATATGAATTTACACATACATGCATACATTAGTGATTTAGTGTGCACTGTTGCATCGGAAAAATCGGGGGGGGGGGGGGGGGGGGGTGGAGGTAGAAAAATTTTAAGGATTAAACGAGAATAAAAATAAAAACAGAACTCATGGAAACGATTTTCTAAGGAGTGCAACCAATTATTATTCATTTACTTTCTTCAAACAACAACGAGACAAAGCAGAGCGACGAAGCTCCGCTCCGATAAAACACAACACAGTACTTTTTTTCTTCACCTCAGAACAGAAACAATGAATGCGCAAATTTATCAATTCAATAAATCAACGATCAACAAAAAAAACGTACACTTTAGCTCGCATTTCGCAATGCCGGCTCAACATCAATGCCCAAGTGCGAACAACCCCGAAGAAAGTCAAACGGGCTGCATCTCAAAATCTCTCATTCCTGTGTGTGTGTCGTATTTCTGTACAAATATCACTCGAACTTTATAATGTGGTCATACGTCAATGTTTCTCCGTGGAATTGGCTGCTCGAAACTCTATTCTGCGCCTCATGAGAGCAGAAGGTTTACCAAGGTGAAGGAACAATTTTTAAAAAAAGAGATCGAGAGTCCCGGATCGACGATGTGTCATGAAAAAACGTGAAACGAATTTTTTTTTTGTACCAATTCATCAAAGCAGTCCATTTCCTAAACACTCATACCTTTTTCAATATCATTTTTTTCTCTTGTAAAAAAAAAGAAAAAAGTCATGTCTCTTGATCTCTTTTTTGAAATTCCCTCCAAATTTTGTATGACATTATAAAATACGAGCATCGTGGACAAGTTTAGCAATCATTTTCTAATCGATCACATCAACTCAATAGTTACAATACGATAATAATGATAATAATAATAATAATATGAATAATAATAATAATCACATGTGTGTGTGTGTGTGAGTGGGAACTGCAAATTGATTTGGATCGCTGAGACAGCACCCACGAATGTCAGGGCCGTGGGAACCCGCGGCTCAACCCTTTGACCATGTCCTTAAGACACGTTTAAAAATAATTTTAATAATAATAATAATATGGCTCTACATTTAACGTATTTTGTACAATTGATAAGCTTCGAAGGTTTGGAATCTCTTCAATATTCATTAAAATAGTTGGTCGTCTCATCAACGACTCGATTCGCAATTCGCGCGACTAAATGGCTCGCGGCGGGGAGGCAGAAATGGAGAAAGGGCTTGAAACAAAGAATTCGCGATTTGCACAGTCGAGCTTTAGATTTTTTCTTTGAATTATTTGATCGACTACGAAAATCACGGTCTTTTGTGGAGAATCAGTATGAGCCTCAAGAAAATGGGAAATTTGGCAACTTTTTTTTACAGCTTTTGCGATTAATGAGGGAGCGGAAAATATCTTGGGATTCTGGTCTCCCCGGACGAGCCTGATTTCTTTTTTTTGTGGTACCCAGCAAGGTCCCTGCCATGACCAAATAAATATCGTTGAGCAATAAAAACTGTATTTTTTTCTCAGTCTCTTTTTCCTCAAGCCATTTTTCCAATCGTGCAGTGAATAACTTTCTTTCAAGTATTTTGGACATGCAGTTGGAAATTTTTTAATGAAAGGTACAAATGCCCGTAGCATAGCTTGTAAAAATTAAGGTATACTAAATATTGTAGAAAAATGAATGAGGAAAGAGAGATTGAGATTTAGTGGTTTTTTTTTCTCCCTGAGAAAAACTATTTTAAGATGCGACACATTGCAATCCGTGACATAAAATTGGGTCAAAGTTGCTTCGTCCTGTTTGTGGATCACGAATGCATAAAAATGATATCAGAATAAAAACAATTGGATCGCTGAAGGAATGCGTTAATCAATATTTTTTGGAGGGAGTTTAGTTAATATGAAAATGATAGTTTTTCACCCAACGGCCGAATCTTGGATTACGCTCTTAGGTGCAAATTGTGATGATTGACAGGTTTCTTCTTGTGCCTGTCGAGATGCTTCATCATGTGATCCTTCCTGATGAAACCCTTGCCGCAATTATCACAGGCGTACGGCTTTTCGCCAGTGTGTAGGCACATGTGCCTTCTGAGGTCTGTTTTATGGTTGAACTGTTTGGGACATATCTCACACTTGTACGGTTTGTCGCCGGCGTGTTTCTGAAGATGTTCCGCATGTAGATACTCGAGAGGGAAACGTTTGCCACACTGATTGCATTTGAACGGCTTGTCACCGGAGTGGAAGCTCTTATTGTGTTGCGTCAAGTAGCAAGCTTTGTTGAAGAGCTTGTTGCACTCGATGCACTTGTGAAATCCTTCCTGGGATATGTAGTGAGAGCCGGTGTTTGTGCTGGTAACTTGATGCTCCTTGGTGATGACACCGTTAGTTTTTTTTTTATCACTCGGTGTGTGTCGATATCGTTTAACGATATTTGGATTGATTTCCTCCTTTTCTGGTCGTTGTGGAACGTTGTTGTTGGTTTCGATAGCGCGATGTTGCTCGTTTGCATTTTGAGATTTAGAGGTATCGTTCATTTGTTCCAGCTCATCGACGCGAAGATGCTGTTGTTCGATTTCGATGTTGTTAGGATGGGAAGCTACATCGATCTCCATGGTCGTGAGTGACTCGTATCTTGGCGGTGAATTTCCATAATTATCGTAATTCGCGTTAGAGGTAACGAAAGACGATGCGTCCTGAGGAATAATATCCTCTGGGCTTAGCCCCCCCACGTTGACTGCCTGCCGTTCGGTGTGACCTTCGAGGAATTCGGTAATGCCAAACTGTGAATAGTTGGACATTGGCCTCTGATGATTACTGAAGGTCCCGAAACCGGGTAATGTAAGGTCCTGGTTCTGCTGCTGCTGCTGCTGCTGTTCTTGGTGCTGCGACTGCTGGTCTTGTTGGTGATGCGACTCTTGTGGAATCTCATCACCAATAGTAGTTAGCTGGTTGGTGATAGACTCCAGCAGGCCCGGGATGCTGGTAGTAATTGTAACGTGGGGGGGCAAGGCGTTTGGGTACGGCTGATGAGGCATCGAAGTACCCCCCATTGGTGGTGAAATCATTGACGGCACACCCGCCATTATGGGCAACGAAGAATTCGTGTGGTGGTGGTGGTGGTGGTGGTGGTGGGGGGATTGCTGATGATGGTGGCTGTCGTGGTGCTGATTGTGCAGATGATGATGGTGGAGGGATCCCATTGGGGAAGGTGAACTCAGATGCTGAGGAGGGGGTGGCGGTTGCATGGGGGACATGGGGGAACTCATGGGATGGTGGACCACCAGTTGGGACGGCGAACCTATTGATAGCGGATGCTGCACCAACTGGGGGGACGACGAACCCATTTGTTGATGGTGATGATGCGGATGGTGCTGCGGATGGGAGCCCATTGGCGACAGGACGGGTGAATTGAGACCCACCATTGTGGAGCCCATGTGGACCGTTGAAGCCGACGACGGTGGTAGCTGCTGCTGCTGCTGCTGCTGCTGCTGCGATAGGATCACCGGCGAAGAGTCGCTGCTGTTGCTGTTGCTGCCGTTGCTGGAATTGCTGGTGGTGTAGAGATTGGTTGGCGTGTTGAGCAGGCCCCTCGCCGCCTCGCCCGAGGGACCTGCCATCAAGTTTGGGGGACTCCCCGAAGTTGATAACTCTGGTGATCTGGATGCTCCGCCGCCTCTTCCACCATGTCCCAAATTTGGATCTCTGCTGGGATGATGATGTGCGCTTATCGGCATATTAGCTGGATCCGGCATATTACTCTGTTTAACCGCATTTTTGTGCAACGTTGTGTTGTAATGCCGTTTCAAATGCCCAGAACTGGTAAACCACTTGTTGCATGCTGTACAATTGTACGTCTTTGGTCTGCGCGCTTCGTTACTTTTCCACGATTGATTGCCAATAGGTGGAGCCTTTTGCGGTTGCTGTAATACTCCCGGAGCCATTGGATGAGTCGTCATCGGTTGAGTACTCGTTATTATTGGAGAACCCGGGTGCCTCGGAGGTTCTACAGGTATATGTTGACCACGCAGAAATTGACTCTGATCGGGTATCGGCGATACACTGTCGATAGGTCCCATTGGCGATAAACCAGGATGATACTCATGAGGTTGACCTGGCGGCCAACTCAGCATTGAACTCACCGAATGGGGACCACCTCTCGTTGGCTGTTGCTGTTGTTGTTGTTGTTGTTGTGGCTGCTGATGAGGAACGACGTGCTGTTGTTGTTGATGGAGCTGCTGCATCTGCATTTCTTGCTGATGAAGCCTCATGAGCTCTTCTTCGTATCTATGAGTCTGGACTTTATGAGAATCAAGATCGAGTATTTCAGCTTGTTCCTCGGGCTCTTGTTTCACATCAATTTTGACGGAAGATCGGCCACCATTGTATTCATAGCCAGCTTGTTGCTGCTGTTGCCCGCCTTGCTGATTATTTTGTGATGGCGAAGTGTGCATCTGTTGTTGCTGCTGCTGTTGTTGTTGTTGTTGCTGCTGCTGCTGGTGCTGCTGTTGTTGTTGTTGCTGCGGACTACCACTCAGTTGCTGATACTGCGTCTGTCCAGGATATGATCCCGGCGATGTAGTATGATTCACTCTGACATGCTCACCCAATTGTAACGCGTCTTCGAAAACACTACCGCATTTATCACATTGTAACGGTGGGCTTCTCGGACTCGTGGAGCTCACTGAGTTTGCACATTCAGCGGGAAAGTGTTGCTGATGCTGATACGGATGATATCTCCCGTAATTAGCCGCATTCCCATTGTTCGACCCATCCTCGTGGTTCGGCGAGTAATGATGGAGTAATACGTAAGCCGGATCATTCGGCACGAAATAACTTGTGTCGAACATTGGAGCTTGGAAGTGGCCGCCGTAGTTTTGAACTCCACCTGATCCAGGTGCCTGTGCCTGTTGCTGCTGCTGACCTCTCTGCAGTGAGGATTGCTGTTGTTGTTGTTGTTGTTGTTGTTGTTGTTGCTGCTGCTGCTGTTGTTGCTGCTGCTGCGAAGAGACTGGTCCTCCGGACGGTGGTCTCGACGAAGGCTCGCTCGAATCAGCAGCCGCGCTCACGCTATCCCTTTTCAACATCACACCATGACCACCGTTGTTATGATTGCCGGCCTTGCTGTTATTGTTGTTGCTCTCCTCCTGTTGTGCCTGATTAGCCCATTGGATTAGTAAATTTTCGTGATGATAGCGCAGATGCACCTCCAGACTCTTATCGCTTTCAAAGTTTAATCCGCATTCCTTGCAGTATTGCTCAGGATTGATGCTTCCACTTACGTATTGTTGCTGCTGCTGCTGAATTTGCTGCTGCTGCTGCTGCTGTTGTTGCTGGTGCTGCTCGACACTCGTCATTTCACTCATATTGTCTTTGTAAGTAATCCACCTTATATTTTTTCTGCGATCTTGGCTGAGAAAAAATACAACCGCTCCTGCTCTTATGCTTTGTGTCTTTCTCCCTCGTGCTGACACCGGTAAATCGCGCACAAGGCACTTGCCACTTGGTCAAGCTCTCAGTGATTCTCGCTCGCGCGCACCCGCACTCACTCACACACAGTCACGCGACTTAGTGAGACCGAAAAGACGGAGAGAGAGAAACCGATAGTTTGGCGTGATCGATGGCTCGAAAATTCCAACGCGGACGCGATAGAACTTGGCTCTTCGAGTCCTTAAATTTCTTTATTCTTTCTTCACTCAAGCTGTTGGCACTGAGCACGAGCCCAAATGTTACACATTCACAACACACATCGAGGAACGCAAACTTTCGACACAGCTCGTGCTGTAACAATTACGAGTCATTACACAGTAAACACAAGCTCGTTAATTGTATAAAAACCGATTAATCAAAAACCAAAGTATGGATTTAGAAAAGAAAAAACAATAAACGTTTTTTCTACATTTATCATATGAGCGCGTTGGACGTTGGTAGAAAAAATTCGAGTCGGTACCGATAGGAAGTCGCAGCGTTAAGGCAACCTGTCGTAAGCATGATCGGTGTCATCGTACTCGCAAAACACGACGCGCACTGACGCTCACGAACGAGACGAAGATCGTATGCATAAATAAACGAAAAAAAAAACTTTTATTTCCAAAAAATGGAAAATAAATAAATAATTAAATGAGAAAAATAAAAAATGGACGGCTGGCCGGCCTTGACGGATCACATTTTTGACGACGATGATTTCGTCTTATAATAAGTTTCCTCGATACAACAAAAAAACTTTTCGCCTATATACCGAGCCAATTATTTCGTTAACCGTTCCAATTAATTATTTGGGATCCATGTTCGTTAATCATTATCGTCACAAAGATCGTAGCATGTTCGCGAAATTCTGCATGGTGCACATTTCTCACAGAGTTTATCGCGTCCAACCATTCATCGGTTCGTTGTTGAAAATGTTTGAAAATAAGAAAAAAAATCTAATTCGCTGCACACTGGCCCATATATTTGCAACGAATTATAATTTTTAATCAATTCGCCGAATAAATTGGGCGAGTTAATGAACCGCGAGTGGATCGGTGACGATCGACGATGCTCTCCTTAGTTCGGAGCACGTACACACACACAATGCAGCGGCGGAATGGCTTGTAAACAAGACGAGCGCGCATACACTAGCCTTCACTACCCCTTCACTGTGTCTGGCGCTCTAGTATGCTTGACCGGCGTTATTCTTTATTTCTCCCACCACAAAAGAAACAACCCTTTGGTAAGTTGTAGCCCAGCGTTGTTTTATCTTTCACGTTAAAACCGCGTGTGTTGGGCACATGAACGGGCACAGATAAATCGAGAAGTTGGGGTTCTCGCGTAAACGCACGGGGTTTAGAAAGAACGCGTCGAGGTATCTTCAGCGACCCGCGTCCCACGAACGCCGGCACTGTTCTGTCGGTTGAAATTCCAGAGTTTCGAGTCCTCAGGGGTTCCTCGCGCGCGCCAAGGCACACCGGTGACTCTCGTTCCCTCTCTCTCTTCCTTTCTCAGACTGTCTCTCTCTCCCGCTACCCCCTCTCTCGCTGGCTGCCTTCTCGCCCCTTCCGACAACGCTGTTCCGTCTCGCCGAGGACGCCGAGCTCTTAGCCACGATTCTACTCGCCCCCTCCCCTTCTTCTTCTCCTTCTCCTTCTTCGTCGCCGAGATGGTTCGCTCTCGCTCGGTCGCACGGTGAGTCGCGACGCCCGGACGTCGAGACCAACCGGCTTCGAGACAGCCAACCAAATTTCGAGATGTCGAGCTCTCCTTGCCCCACCGGGGCGATCACAGCGCTCTCTCCTTGCCCCTCTCCCCGGCCGCTCTTCTTTCCCCTCCTCGCAAAGCTTACTACGACGACCACCGATGCCCACGCCGTCGTGAAGGACAAACTTTCTCAATATATATCTATACTACCAAACAAGAGGGCGTAACTAACTTTCCTTTAGCACGAATCCGAGCATATTTACTGCCTTTAGCTTGCAAGTCATCGATACACGATTCGGCTGTGGTGTTGGTGGACGACGTTGGTCTACACATATTTATCCTGTAGGATTTTGCGCGCTTCTTCTCTCGCTCTCAGAGCCTTTTCGCTTCTACGTCCGTCCGTTCATTTCGCTCTCTAGAATCTTTCCTTTCCTGACGACGCGGTGGTGTATTCGCACCCCCGCGCACCGAATCTCAACCTCCTTCGTCTCTCTCTCTGCGAGGCTGTACTCGAGAGAGGGGACTCCCTTGTCACCGCCGAACCCCTTCGACGGCCACGTTCGCGTTTGCCCAACGCCAAGATATTAGAGCAACGGAGAACACCGCACAAATATAAGAGAGTAACGAGCATAGTTTTCGTACAGCAGGAGAAAGACGCCGAGATGCCAGATGAGGGCGACTCTCCTCCAACCAAGCAAGTGCCGCCGCGCGATCCTCCTGTGCGCTTCGCTATCTTCCTCTTCACCAGCAGACCACCGCGCGCACATTATGACCATTTTCTTCGTATACACTTTACATTTTAAATGGAATCCTCGAAAAAACAACGGAATACCAAACATTTCCACCGTCAATTATGAATAATATCATATGATATAATTATATAATTATATCATAATATAATTATATTATATTACAAAAATTATATTATAATAATATAATATAATTATTATAATAAAATATTTATATCACATTATATCGTATTATATTATATTAAAATTATATTATATAATAATAATATAAAAATATTAATATTATTATAATATAATAATATACACTGAAAAGAAAATTTTGTTGAAAAAGATGAATATTTTGGTGGATACGTTCAACTAAACGTTTTTTCGAAAAATCACGAAAATTTTGTCATTCCAGCAAAAAACATTCTGGAAAAACGTTTTCGGAAAGTAAATTTTTGTCATTCCAATCGTAAATTTTGCCGACAGTTCCGTTACAATGAAAAATATTGTCGAAATAACGAAAATTTTGAAATTATGCCAAAATATTTAGTTGGCTGTATTCAACAAAATATCGACGTTTTTTGACAAAATTGAATTTTCAGTGTATACAATATAATATTATTATTATTATTTAATTATAATTGTATTATTATTATATAATTATATTATATTAATTATATAATTATATAATATAACGTTTTCATCAAATTCGTCGTCCGAAACTTGTTTAAGCAAAATTAAAAAAAGAAAAATACATGGACCAATAGTTTTTCGATCTCAATGAGACGAGCAACTCGATAAAATCGTGAGTTTCCTCGGAATCGACTGTTGCGCCCGTGTTTCTTGTCAATTTTGAGGATTATGAAAATCGTAAGCACAATGTGGACCTACGGCCCATGGAGGAACCGAAATGTGCAGTGGCGATCATAGACAGACGCATATGCAGGCGACAACACCTTGAAACAATTTCTATAAGCAGTTCATAAGTTGATTGAAACTTTGCAACACAAATTTGACGTCGAGCAGCGCAGCTTCGATCCAAAATTAATCTCTGATTATATTTTAAAGGATTCTTTCTTTTATACGAGCGAATTTTTCACATTTCGTTCGGGCGCACGTTTTTTAAATTCTACATCTCGGAGCCGGGACCTTGAAACTCAATGGTGCTCGGTATTTTGATCGCGTAGTCTAATCTCGTCTCATCCGCCATTATATATGGGGAAAACGAGTATTTTAATGATAGAATTCTAACGAGGTACTGGAATGGCGTTTTAGTGCTTAACTCACCTTTGGAACGTGGATTTTATTCTGAGCAGTATGAAAATGAGATTTGGAATATTTGGCGCAGGAAGTAATAAAGCAGATAAACGATTTAATATTGAGTTGACGAAAAAAAAGGGAATAAAATTTTTTTAGTCCCGAATCGGCCATGTTTTTGATCCGGAAAGCGCGAGATGCAAGGCTCCTCGGTCTTGCGAGCAACAAAACGCCGTCCACGAACCCTTGCCGTGACCTTCGCACCGTAGTACGCGGAGCCAATAAAAAAAAGTGGGTAACCTTGCATTTTTTCGGATACCTTTTTTCCTCTGCCTCTTCCACCCTTCCGAAGCTCCACGTGCAGCTGGCCAGACTTTCCACAAACCGCCGCGTTGAGTTACGCTCGATGCACCCACGCGCGCGGGGCGCACTTTGCATATTTGGATCACGAGGGTCACGCAAGCTCGACGAGACTACGATCTCGACCATTTTTTCAAGGCTAAGAAAATTCCGCCAATTTCTCCATCAAAATTCAACTTTTTCAAGAAACTGCAAATTTTTTTATTTCGCTAAATTACGAAATGGGCAACAAAAACCCTTGAGCTTATTCAAATTGGCAGGTCAATCCTTGAAACCCAATTTTCAGACGTTAAAATGCCAGGCAGACCAGAAGAAATTCAGGTATTGCAATTCTCCTGCTGCTTTTACATCCTTTTTGTAGCCGGATCATTACACGTCATTATAAATCGATTATATGCATCAGGTATTATTTCTCACCTTTGTAATTAATTCTCGACTCTCATTTCCCCGACTTCGTCGTACAACTCCCCGACCCATTGTGTGCCAAATTGATGCGTTGCATTCCGTGAACGAGTAATCGAGTTGGACAAGAAAAAAAGTGACTTTCAAGGAGTTTTCGAAATCGAAAGCCATTCAAAATTGAGTCATAATTTTTTTTTGTCCAGTTTGATCGCGATCAACGCAATATTCTCTGTAATTATAATTTTTTTCATTCTCAGACAAAAAGTCGATGTTTTTTATGGATGGATAAAAAATCGCGAGTATGAAATCGATAGGCAGACAAATTGGGTTTTTTTGGTGTTTGCATCGTGATCAGAGAGGCAGGGGATGTTGATGGAGTCAAATTGTGGATGACCAGGGATTCCCGTGAGAGAAGGAGCAGCAAAAGGATAAACATATCTATATGTTTGTTCTATATATTATTTGGGCATATATATATAAGCGAGCGCACATTAATTTCCGTGCTAACGTTATCGCAACCCCTCGTCGCTGGCCTAAGTGTCGGATTTGGATAACGCTAACTTAGCAACGCCCGGGGTTGGTGACTCTCTCTCTCTCTCTCTCTCTCTCTCCGAGTCTTGTGAAATCCTGGCGACCCTCGATCTCGCCCTCCCAATCTCTCTTCGCTCCCATTTCTAGATGGCATCAATATAGATATAGCGAACCGTGTGTACATGGGAATTTCGATGTTTATTGAATCACTGAAAAGAGGATTTTGTTGAAAAAGATGGATATTTTGTTGGAAACGTTAAACTAAAAGTTTTTTTCGAAAAATCACGAAAATTTTGTCATTTGAGCAAAAAACATTCTGGAAAATCTTTTCGGAAAGTAAATTTTTGTCGTTCGAATCGTAAATTTTGCCGAAAGTTCCGTTACAAATGAAAAATATTGTCGAAATAACGAAAATTTTGAAATTATTCCAAAATATTTAGTATTCAACAAAATATCGACGTTTTTTGACAAAATTGAATTTTCAGTGATCAGTTGGATCGAGAAAAAATTCAAAAATCATTCGATTTTTCATCATTTCATCAATTTTTTTCATCGATCACAGAAAAAATCGTTTTTACTCGCCAAACTCGTTCGAAAAGTCATGAACACGAAAAATCATGGATTTACGATTAAATTGTTTGCAGCGAATTGGCAAAAATCATTTTTGCTTTGGCACTGTTCATTCTGTAGGTCGTTAAAAAGGATTAAGACGTTCTAATGGGTTCTCGTCTCGAGGAATTCATTTTCTATTTCGATTTACACTAATTGGATAGCGTTCAGTTATCCTTGGAAATTTTCATACGGGATTTTAGGTAAGAAGGGGGCGTTGGAGAAAGGACGAGATTGAGAGCCTAAGCCTCTCTGGTATCGCACCAGGAGAAAGAGAGAGCGAGAGAGTACACGCAGAAATTCACATACAGATAAAATTTACACACATACTCACCCTCGGGAATCCTCATCGTAGCTTGAAATTCGAAGAAGGGTGAGAGGGAGAGAGAGAGAGAGAGAGAGAGCGAGCCAAGATTCTCTCTCGTGTCAGATTGAATCAGCCTGAGCAACGAAAAGCCTCCCTTCTCTTATTCTAGATTTTCCCTAGCAACCCTCGAAACGGTCCGAGGATTTTCGGTGGTCGACGTCGAGCTGACCGTGCCACTATCGCAGCCAGATATTCGCTGGCGTGGCGTTTGCGTCCCATTTTATTAAGGAAATCCACAGTCAACCTCCGCGCAGCTCCAACTCTCTCTGCCTCGAAAAAATTCTCTCGCTTCTTACACTTTTTCCCATTTTTCTCTTTTTGCTTGCAACGCGATTCATCCCCTGCATACGGACATTTCTGGAATCGTGAATTTGCACTCTTTGTCGAGTTTATTTCGCTGGACGCACGCTAAAGTCGACCATACAGAAATGCAATTGCATTCTGCGATGCATTTCACAATGCACTTTTGACGTTTTTCCCTTAGGAACGCCAAAACCCCCGAATTTCAACTGCGAATTCCATTTTTTTCACTTCCCAAGAATCTTGATCGAATTTTTTTGAAAAATAAAAAATCGTCATCAAATTTCATTGAGTTTTGCCTGCTCCGATCTTTTTATATGAAGGAAACAGCTCGAAACGCCACGTGCACGAAAAAACATTTGTGTAAAGAAAAAATCAAGTTCTGAATGGACTCCGAGTCGAGGAAAAAGTTCCAGCCGAAAACGTAATCGTATTCGACGACGAATGGACCAAATTTTTCTCATCCGCACGTTCAATCATTCAATTTATTCATTAGACACCGGATTTTCTTGAAATTAGTGACAAATTTCAATTTGTTCACAGAAAAAAACTTTTTCTTTTGTTTTCTCGATCAAAGATTTGCATTTGGAAATATTTCGGCTCAGAATTCTGTCGTCGATATTTTGTTGAGCCCGGTGAACTCAATATTTTTGGCTAATTTCAAAATTTTCGTTATTTTGACCAGATTTTTCATTCCTAACGGAACTGCCAGTAAAATTTACGATTTCAGAGACAAAATTTGACTTTTTAGAATATTTCTTGCTGCGATGACGAAATTTGTTGCGATTTTTCAAAAAAACGTTTATTTTAATGTGTCCAACGAAATTTCGAGGTTTTCCCACTAAATTTTCTCTCCGGTCTTGGCTCGGAATGAAATACTGATGGAATAATGTATGTGTGTACGGTTTCAAGGTCCGCATAGCCAACGAGCTCGTAAACAGAGTTTACAGCATTTATATCATGTGTGAATATAGCGATCTCGGTAGCATACGACGACGAGGACGTGGTAGAAGATGCGAGTTTCCGT
This sequence comes from Diadegma fenestrale, assembly GCA_037043255.1. Lineage (NCBI taxonomy): Eukaryota > Metazoa > Arthropoda > Insecta > Hymenoptera > Ichneumonidae > Diadegma > Diadegma fenestrale. Next base: position 34,562,211 of record CM073309.1, on the reverse strand, counting down.
GTGTATTATTCGTGGGTCTTGCGAGGAGCGCAGAGCTCGGTATCAAATTTTCTTTTCTGCTCAAAAGACCGCGGGAGACGAGAATTTTTTCAGAGGCTTCGCGCGGAGCAGCGAACGAGCGAGAATAATAATAAGAGAGGCGATGAGAGACGCGAGCATTCAAAGATTTATTAAGAAATCGTGAAAGTTGATTTGTAAATGGTTCTTGGACGAGCCACCGGTAAGATTCGTAAACTAATTTTTTTTTTTTCGTATGGAAAAATATGCCAGATCATATCGTGTTTTTTAAATTAAATATTTATAAACTAAACGAGAAGTCGTGAGTCAATATAAATGTCCAGCCTGTGGATGAACTTTAAATCTTCCGAAATTCTTTTCTCTACGCCGATTCTATAAATTAAGAATCCATTAATTATTCATTTGTTGTCATTATTCTCCAAACGTCGATAAATATTAAATTCTCGTCCATGTACGTAGCACAACAATTCGCTCCCAGCAATTCCCTCGAATACATTTTTTTTTCTCCATCATATTCAAAACAATCGAGTCTCAAGCACCGAATCATTCCGAATTTATCCGATGCTTATGAATCCAGTTTATTCATACAATTATATTAATAAAATATCGTAATTATGATTAATATAATTAGTATTTTAATTATTTGATTATTTCAACATTAAAAATAGAAATTCCATTAATTTCCGAACAATAAATAAGTATAAATTAATTAAATCACATTATTAAAATTAAAATAATTATTATTTCAATTATTTAATGATTTCAATATTAAAAATAGAAATTCCATTGATTTTCAAAAAATAAATAAGAATAAATTAATTAAATCATATTTTTAATATTAATATAATTATTATTTCAATTATTCAATTATTTCAATATAAAAAATATAAATTCCATTAATTTTCAAAAAATAAATAAGAATAAATTAATTAAATCATATTTTTAATATTAATATAATTATTATTTCAATTATTTAATGATTTCAATATTAAAAATAGAAATTCCATTGATTTTCAAAAAATAAATAAGAATAAATTAATTAAATCATATTTTTAATATTAAAATAATTATTATTTCAATTATTTAATTATTTCAATATTAAAAATAGAAATTCCATTAATTTTCAAAAAATAAATAAGAATAAATTAATTAAATCATATTTTTAATATTAATATAATGATTATTTCAATTATTTGATTATTTCAATATTAAAAATAGAAATTCCATTGATTTTCAAAAAATAAATAAGTATAAATGAATTGAATCATATTTTTAATATTAAAATAATTGAATAATATCAATAATTGTATTGATATAATTATTATTTAGCATTATATACGCAATAAGTATGAATAAAATTTATATTTTTATTATTTATAACTTTATTTGATCAATTATTTTCGTATTTTATTTTAAAATTACATTTATTTGAATAAATTCAACAATTTGTTATGGGTATAAATTAAAAATCGGCTCAAAAGCAGTGAAAAAAAAGTTGGTTCGTATCACATGGAGAATATGTGTAGAAAAATGTTGCTGTTTTTTTGGTCCAGCCTCAACCCCCTCCCCCAAATGGTTTATAATTTATTTGGCTTCTTCTTCTATTTACGGGAGTCGCGTTGTGTTACCAATTCCACGATCGTTCTGCGGCACGTAGATGAGTATAAATGTATGATTGCGGACTTCTTATAAATACAACGAGAGTATAGAGGCGAGCAGAGGGAAGAAAGAAAAACACTGGGAAGCCGGGCGCGCGTGAAAGGGGAGGAACAAGTTGAGAAGATGACGAGACGAAGACGAAGAAGAAGAAGAAGAAGCAGGCGAAAAGGGCTGCCCCCGAGAGCATTGTGTTAAATTAGAGCCCTTCTTATGGTAATTGGACCACTGTATGATTGCCAGGTTTAACATTTCGCCCTAAATACGAATATAGAAGGTGCGTGTGCTTGTACCACAGCTCTCGGAGTCTATTGGCCATACAGGTTTTAGTTTCCGCGTTACGTGCCCCAAAGGCCAACGACTCGTGCACCGAAAATTCAATCTTTTTCAAAAAAACAACTATAATTTCAAAATTTCCGTTATTTTGACAACATTTTTTATTTCTAGCGGAATTTACGATTGGAATGTCTAAAATTTACTTTTTCAAGAGACTTTCTACAATATTTCTGGCTGCGATGACAGTTTTCTTGTCATTTTTTATCATTTTCTCCCCTTTTTTTTCGTACGTCACATTTTGAGGATAAAAATTTGAAAAAAACTTCTATTTTGGAGTTTATTTTGCTAAAAATGAAAAAAATCGTGGGAACATGAATTAAAATCGAAAATTAAAACTGGAATTGAAACAGAACGCAATGTTAATCTTGTTATCTCTGTTGATTGCAAATTTCACGCAGCATAAATTTTCAATTTTTTTTTTTTTGAGAGAATCGCTTGATGGAATGAAGCAGATTTTTTTTTATGTATAAATTTGTGTGGGATAAAAGCGGGAAGCGCGCACCCGGAGGCTTAGATCGAAAACTAGTCCAACTGCATCGTGACGTCATTCGCGTGGTGCAAAATCGCAATTTGCCTTAACCTTGGACCGGCAGAGAGTAGGACGAGTGTTTGAAGAGGTCGGAGGAGCGAGAGAGACAACGCTGCAGCTTTGGAGTGTTTCTTGTGTGTTGGTTATTTTCAGGATCGGCGAATTTGCTCTCACAATTATAAAGCTCTCGCTGGACCTCGCGTAGCACGTTGTTCGAGCACGCGGATTAATCGCGATATCCGTCTCGTGCCGTCGGACATTATAAATGTAAAAGGCGTTCTGTGCTCAATCAAAAGAGCTCCTGGACCACTAATCTAAATGGGATTCGATGATTTTCCTTTTTTCGATCACGAGAATCGATTTGATTTATTCAAATTTACTCCAAAATGTCTTCCCTCTCGATTCCCACAAAAAACTCTTATTGTTTTTTCATTGGTGCACACAGTTTTCTTCTTTCATCGTCTTTGATCTTAAATCCTTCAATTCTTTTCGATTTTATTCATTTTAATCTCATTTGATTCGATTTTATTATAATTTTGTTGTATTTTATTCGACTTTTCAATTTGCGTTCCATTTTGTTCGATTTTATTCGAATTTTTTTGTATTTTAATCGACTTTTTAAATTGCGTTCCATTTTTTTTCATTTTTTGATTTTTTTACTCCATTTTATTGAATTTTTCAAATTTCTATCCAATTTTTTTTAATTCTTCAAATTTTAATTCTATTTTATTTGATTTTTTGAGTTTTTACTCTATTTTACTGGATTTTTCGAATTTCTATTCAATTTTATTTAATTCTTCAAATTTTAATTCTATTTTATTTGATTTTTTGATTTTTTACTCTATTTTATTGGATTTTTCGAATTTCTATTCAATTTTATTTAATTCTTCAAATTTTAATTCTATTTTATTTGATTTTTTGATTTTCTACTCTATTTTATTGGATTTTTCAAATTTCTATCCAATTTTATTCAATTCTTCAAATTTTAATTCTATTTTATTCGATTTTTCAAGTTTTTATTCAACTTTATTTGATTCATTGAATTTTTGTTCAATTTTATTTGATTTTTCAATTTTTTCGATCAATTTTTAAAATTCCATCAAACGTAATTGAATAATATAAAGTCTGCAATGATAACTTGATCTGAAATCTCAAGATATTGCGTGTTTATTGTAAAACTAATTGAAAAGTTCGTTGCGACGTTTTTCGTAAATATTTGTGAATCAATTCTCAAGCATTCTTGCACAAATATCGTTGAACGTGACGAGACAGTGATTGGCAGTAAAAATAGACGCCATGGCACAGTGATTGGCCGATGGTTTTCTTTTATTTTTGATGCTGGGGCTGATTCATAACTCGAGTTGCTAATCATTATAGACCAAGAGGGGCCAATGACTGCAATTGGAGTGGAGCTCGAGATGAAGGAGATAGAGCTGGCTCGGTTATTTTTCCTCTCTGTGTTGGTCCTGGCCGCCGCCTGCTCATCGCGAGAGACTCTCGCCCCTTCTTCTCTCTCGAGCGTTAGCTCGGTTGATTACTTGAAAGAATAAATAAATGTAGGAGAAAGAAGAGAGAGAGCGAGGAAAGAGTGAGTGGGCAAAAAAGGCGAAAAAAAGGGCAGAAGAAAAAATGGACGGCCAAGGGACGAGACGAAATATTTCTCTCTCTCTCTCTCTCTCTCCTTTCCTCCTTGGCTCTCCACTTTTTTCTCCATCTTTTCGACAGCCCGCCGAGCTTCCTAGGTTTATTCTCTCCTCGTCGTGCTCGATTTTCTCTCTCTCTTGATTTTTCTCTTTTTTTCATCTCCTTCGACTTGGTTTCTTCATTTTTTCTCTCGCTCTTTCTTCTCCTTTCGAGATCTCTCTCTGTTTTCGTGATCTCGTCGCTGAACACAAGACGCCAGAAAGAAATAATTCAAAACGCGAAAACCTATAATTTTCGTTCTCTCCGCATATCCTCACGTGAGAGATTTTTATCTCCCAAAACTAAGAAATATCATCGATATTATATACGAGATATATACATGCGCTGTCACTATTGCTCAATGTACGGAAATAAGAGAGAACGGAACAAAAATCCCTCACGGCCGCGCGCCAATGGATCCTAAATTTTTCTTTTTATGAAATTTCGCCTTAATATTCCGCTTTCGATCGAAAATCGCTGCTCAATCGATCATTGCCAAGACAAATTATAGCATTGCCTTCCATTTTTTTCCTGCTCCTACGAGAATAAATTGAAAATTGCCATATTATAACGACGATATAATTTTCCATTTTTCGTTCTCGAAATAATCAACAAAATTATGTAACAGCTCAACAAAAAAATTTCTCCAGAAATTGTAATTTTTCAAAAATCCAACAATTTTTCATTAATTTTGAATTTATATCAATGGAGACATTTTTTTGTTCGCTTTTTTCGTTTTTTTGTAAATTTCAAGAAAAAAAATCATTTCGAGGTCGATTTGAAAATGTTTCGCGGCTGTTGAGTCCTCGTTCGTCGTTGCTTGGGGACTCGGGTGTGCGTAAGTCGTAACGTCGGAAGGTTACAGCGTGTAAAGTCGGAGGAAATTGGGGCAATCATAATTTGCAGTAGAGTTTGGTGCGACGATAAGAAAGAGCGCCGAGTGCACTTGCTCATTCACGAGAGTTGAGTAAAACGAGAAAGTGGGGGGGGGGGGGGAGGGGGAAGGAAAAACGAGAAGAGGATGCAGGAGGGAAGGTCCCGCTCCATTGTTTTCCGAACAATGAGAATACCGGGTGTTTCCAGAAAATTACAACGTATAGAGCCTCCTGTGGGGTAAAATGGAACAGGTTAAAAGTTTTGTGCCATCAACAACCGCGACGATGTTGGCCATTCAAGTTTTTCCGGCTCTCATTCCCGGCTCAATGTCGCGTCGGAAATCTTTTGACCCTTTTTCGCCATTTTAATCCCAAATTTTTCAAGTTTATCGATAAAAATGAAGAATATTCCCAAAAAAAAAAGTTTTTTTTTCTTCCTAATCGCTTTTTCATCCTCTCGCACAACAAGATAAAAATAACAAAATAAATAGACACGAAGGGCTCGATAAAGTTGCTCAAACGAGAGATAACGCTTTATGGCGACCGTCAAATCATACAAAATGGTTAGCGAGCCCAAATTCATGAAAAAATGTTGGTACAAATTGACTATTCGAGATTTTCCGAGATTTTTTCACATAATAACGAAAATTTTGAAGAAAATCCCGACCGATTTTTTTGAAAACCTAATTCAAACTTTTTCCATGTTTCATAAAAGCGTGTGCAAAGTTTAAAGAGCGCTGCTAGTAAAATTCTGGGTGGTCCATTTTGCCCCACATACGTGCAGGCTCGCTATATTACGCTCAGGACGGAAAGCGCAGCGACGAAAAAGCAAAGCAGCGTACACACAAGACCGTAAGGGAGGCAAGTACGTATAGTTTTGGCATTGTGGAAATATATGAGGACGTCGTCTTTGTCGTAGTCGTAAGTTGGAGACAAAAATTCCAGGTAGACGGAACGTATTATGTGTCCTTTCGTTTATCCCTCGTTGAGACTCAACGACTGTAGAATATTCTGGCCGGGGGGTGGTTTTATATTACCGTAGTACGACGATTACTTTATTGCCGTAATTTAGAGATTAATTTTGCCGCGTAAATCCCCTACGGACTGGGTGAACACATAATAACGGCAATATAATTGTATATCCGCATATTTTTCCTTTTACGGACATTTTCAAGCGTCCAGGTACTTTCGAAAGTTCTTTATTTTACACCACGAAAATATAACACTTCGTGGTTTTATTGTTTTCAATAGTTAGCCGATATTTTAGAAACTACAGCCAGCTTTTGGTGAGGATAAGGATTTCCATTTTTATTGAGTGTGCCAGGTGATTTGGTCGCAGTAACTAAATTTCATAAATACACGTAGTCGCGAGAAATTTTCCAATTTTCCAATTTACTAAATTCCCAATGAGCAACGAACCTCCTTTTTTTCTTTTCCCTCGCAATAAATGCGCACTCGGATTATTGGACGAAAACGCGGATTAAAGTCTCTCGGACTTTTATTTCTCGACGCTTTATTGCACTCGAACTGCAACACTTGAAAATAAAACCTCCAAAACCAATAACAAGAATGGAAATTCATTAAAATAAACGAACTCAAATTAATTTAATCAATTTAATTCAATGAATTCTAAATTTATTTTTAATGTCAAAATTCTTTAAAAAATTCAAACTTAAACTCAAATTTCAATATTTTCAAAATAATTCGAAATTAATTTGAGATAAATAAAAAATTTTTTACCGAGACACAAAAAAAGTGATTTTTCCCACACTTTCGGTTTTTCAAATCAAATTAATTGATTGAATTAATTCAATTTTAATTGAAATATTTTTTATTCTAATCAAATTTGAATATTTTAATTAAAAATTGAATTTTATTCAATAAAATTAAATTTGAATTAATTCCAATTAAAATTCCAATTTAAATTAATTCCATTAATTCAAAATTCATTTCAAAATTAAAATTTCTTTTTTTATTCAATTTTAATTGAAACGTTTTTTATTTTAATTAAAGTTGAATATTTTAATTAAAAATTGAATTTTATTCAATGAAATTAAATTTGAATTTTATTCCATTTTTAATTTTATTCAATAAAATTTAAATTTAAATTTAATTTTTTTTTTTAAATAATCAAGAAATGAATTTCAGACGAATGCAAATTTTCTACCGAGAAACTCTAATGAATTTTCTTTTGCACTGATCGATGGACACAAAAAAAGTGATTTTTCCCACACTCTCGGTTTCTCAATAAAATTCGAAGGGAGAGCATGAATTTTTGGCAACTCACTTTACCGCGAACAATTACGTCGAAAAAGACTGGACTGGACAATGATGCATCTATATTGTCCAATTGATCGAATGTTATGTGCATAGTGTATATCGAGGCAGAACCAATCAGCTAAAATTTCGAGAGTCATCGATCATGCACGCGGGATGTATACATGTATAGTGCATTTGGCATTGGTGGAGATCTACGAGAGAGGTTGGAAAGAGTCGATTGAGCCCGATATATCGGGATTGGACGACCTTCGAAATATCCACGAAATTTTTGTGCCTCACTTTTCCTTTGGAGGATGCAGAAAGAGAGAGCAAGAGAGTGCACCCCTTTGGCCCCTTTGCCATTTTGGATTGGGCGAGTGTGAGAAAATCTGAGAAGGTGCACACAAAGCAGTTGCTGGGGCGCAGCGCGCGCAACGTGTCTCTTAATGCCTGTCGCCCAGATGATTTATCGCAATGACGTTTTTTTTTTTTTCCTTCACCATGATCGTTTCTGCGGCGATCTTCCGCCCGGCGCTTCTCTCTCTTGTGTTTTTTTAGCAACAGACACATTCAGACTTGAGCACAACGCACGTCTATGCGCCGAATAAAAAGAAATATTTTGCGCTGCTGCAGTTCGATACATCTCGCTCATTTTATGCTTTTTTTCCGACTACGAAATTTCAGTCTCGTAGTCTCTCTGCGTGATAGACGCATTCTTTGACCTTCGCCATCGACATGCATGGGTCGGCGTAATGGAACATGGTTCTGATCGCATCATCATCATCTCTATGCAAAAATACAATATCGCCGAGAATGATTGAGCAATCTCTTGCCAAAGCAGCAGCGAGAGTTTCTCTCTTCTTTAGAAGGATTTCGATGCACCGAAAAGAAAATTTTGCTGGAAAAAATTGGTTTTTAGTTGAATGCGTTTGACTGAACGTTTTTTTTTTTGAAAAATCACAAAAAAATTTGTCATCGCAGCGAAAAATATTGTCGAAAAGTCAATTTTTGTCATTCCAATCGTAATTTTGCTGACAGTTTCGTAATAAATGAAAAATATTGTCAAAATACCGAAAATTTTGAAATTATCAAAAAATATCACCGTGTTTTACAAAATATTGGGAATTTTCGACAAAATTGAATTTTCGGTGCCACTGATAAGAAAATTTTGTTGGAAAAAATCGATATTTTGTTGGATTCGTACGACTAAACGTTTTTTTTTTTTTAAATCACTGAAATGTTGTCATTGCAGCAAGAAATATTCTAGAAAGTCTCTTCAAAAATTCAATTTTTGCCATTCCAATCGTAAATCTTGCTGACAGTTTCGTTAGAAATGAAAAATATTGTCAAAATACCGAAAATTTTGAAATTATCAAAAAATATCACCGTGTTTTACAAAATATTGGGAATTTTTGACAAAATTGAATTTTCGGTGCCACTGATAAGAAAATTTTGTTGGAAAAGATCGATATTTTGTGGGATTCGTACGACTATACGTTTTTTTTTTCTAAATCACTGAAATTTAGTCATCGCAGCAAAAAATATTCTAGAAAATCTTTTCAAAAAGTCTATTTTTGTCATTCCAATCGTAAATCTTGCTGACAGTTTCGTCATAAATGAAAAATCTTGTCAAAATAACGAAAATTTTGAAATTACCCAAAAATATTTCGTTTCCAACAAAATATCGACGTTTTTGCCAATTTTTTTTGTGCATAAAAACATCACGTCGAGGTTTTAATGGCTTTTGGGGGTTTCTAGCTTTGACGAAGGTATCAGTGCTTTTTCTTTCACTATCGGGGACGAGGAAACATAGATATGGTCATCAGATCGATCCCATTGGTGGGGCAGGTCATGGGCACTAGAAATTCGTGGATCGGGTCAAGATTCGTCAGTTTTCTGTGGCCCATACTTGGCCGCGAGATTAAAAAGAAAAAAATGCATCAGATTTGAGATGAAAAATCGTTGAAATAAAATTCCACGTGACTAACTTTTCGTTTGGAAAATTTATTCGGCTAAACAAAGCTGCCTGATAAAATTTTATAAAAACATGGACAAGTTAGAGGAAAAACTGCTACGAAAAGAAAATATCTCGGTTCCCACGCACGCCTGGCCTTGCGAGGTAAAAAAAACACATCACCTGCCTCAGACGTGGGATTTCTTCCCAAATGAAGCAGGAGAAAGATAACGGAACAGGGTGCTGTGCATCCTTTAACGACCACTCTAATTTTAGACCTTTTTCCAACACACACATCCCTGTTTCGTAGCTACAATAATTTAAGGGCGAGGCTGGAAAAAGGAGCGCATTTTCAATAATTTATCTCACGTCGAAAACCAGCGTTTTGGTAATTTATAAACTTTGTATCGATTCCGTTGGCTATGGGAATGGAAAACGTAATTGAAACTGAGATTTTTACGATTTTGTGTTTGGATTCTGAAAAAAATTGTTTTTTCCGAAAGTTCGACATTAAACGTCCATGAAAACGTCAAGGAAATTTATAATAATGAAGCTGGAGACTGTGGGAGAGTTGAATGCTGAGTTGAGGCTGGATTTGTACAGGAGGAGGTGGAGAGAACTGCGCGTAGGTGATGGGTCGAGAGAAAACGCGCTGGGATGTGTATAGTTGCGGATCATCTATCGGAAGCGTCTATCAACAGCAGCAGCAGCTTCCTCGAGGCCATTGTTGGTCTCTGTCTCTCCTGGTCCATTGCTGAAGGGGCCGAGATGCTGTGGATGTTGATGATGGTCCTCGGGTCGGGGTTGGAGCAAGTGCGACGAAGATATCGTTACTTACCGAGACGTAAACGTGCACAGGCCGCACTACGAGCTGCTGCGTAAACATGTACACAGTTTCTATCCAACTTGATCTAAGCTGCTGCTCTCTATTCACCTGCATTTGGCGATATCTCTGAATAACGTTTATCATCTGCTTTTGCTCTCCCTCGTTGCAACAATGTGATCCGTAATTAACGACCCGACGATTTATAATTCGACTCCAATTATTAATTATTATTACCCTGAAATTGCAATTTAGTCAAAAAACGTCGAAATTTTGTTGAATGCAGCCAACTAAATATTTTGGGATGATTTCAAAATTTTCGTTATTTCGACGATATTTTTCATTGTAACGGAACTGTCAGCAAAATTTACGATTGGAATGACCAAAATTTACTTTCCGAAAAGATTTTCCAGAATGGTTTTTGCTGTAATGACAAAATTTTTGTGATTTTTCGAAAAAATGTTGAGTTAGTCGTATTCAACAAAATTTTTTTTTCAGTGTAATTAGTTAATGGATTAATTATCCGTTATCGGAGTGGCCGAATCTGTGCATAAGCGTTGACGAGATGCGAATGAAATGCGTTTGTCAGTGAAATTGGAAGTCGGCACCTTTACAAACGAAGTTAGAAAAAGACAGGTTTTTTGTTTTACGTTCGAAAGTAAAGAGACTCGGGGGGTGCGTAGTAGGTCGGTTGGACGTCTATACAGAATCTCTTCTATGAGAGGTCCAGGAAAAACGTGAGCGGCGTTCTCGACATTAAGGGGCTATATCGGTCTCGTTCTATCTCTTGGCCTTCTCGGAGCCTTAAACTTGCCAGGCCTGTCTCATTTCACTCATTCATCCTCTCTCTATCTGGCCAACGCAGCAACCCCTCTCGCGTACATATTTGAGTGAATGTGTGCGTGTTTAGGTTGAACGGGGGAAACATGGCCGAGCCTTAGCCCAATTCTCCTTTAACGCTAATTTATCTTAATTACATTCTACGCGCGTCGGCATGTGAGCAAGGCGTATTCTACATAACTATATCGGATGAAGAAAATACATGAAAATGTACATATGTATGGGTATATACGTGACGGTAACATTTCTTGCCTTTACACCCCCATATTTCCAAGCGCACACAACCCCATGGCTTGGTCTGCTCATATATGTCTTATGTACTTTGTACATGTAGATTTACATAGATGTGAAGTACACATGCGGCGTGTATACGCGCGTACAGCTTTTGGCCCGGTGAATTGGCGCAGTCTCTCTTCTCTTTGTCTCAAGCAGAGGGCTCACGTATCTAAGTCTCCAACCGAGAAGAGAGAGAGAGAGAGAGAGATCGTATGAATAGCGCGCTCTCGTATCCATCCGCGTGTGTACGTGCACACGAGGTTTAATCTTGGCGACGTTAGCGCGCTGGTTCTCCGGTGGCTGGTCGAGCAGAGCGAGAGAATAACATATCCCCAACATTATATCCTCATCCCTTGCGTTTGGTAGTGGGCGCGCTCGTCTCTCTTGGTGCTGCCGGCCACCCACAACCCAAACAACCCCTCTAAACCTCGCTCTGCTCCTTTTCCATCTCTTTTTTCACTCTTTCCCCCCGTCGTCGTTGACTGTCTCGCTCGCACTCTTTCCTCGTTGCAGAGTCCGGACAACGAGGCAGCTCTCGCTATATACACTTTGCTGCTGAGGCTTGGGCTTTTCACCAGGGGGAGGCGGTCTCGATCGATTTGCGATTCACTTGAGAGCCTGGTCAAGCGTCTCGAGACCACCCCCGCGCTCCGTTCTCTTTCGCTCTATGTACCAAAATACCTCCAGCTTTATATACTCCTGTTTATGTATACATTATACATATATATATGTACATGGATATATGCCATTTCCACACGTTATCGAAACGACGACGATGCCAGGGCGCCCGAGAAGACGATCGCTACGTCAAACGCGATATGGGCTCGATTATCCGTTCGAACAACACGGAAAAAAAGAAACAGTAAATATCGCAGTATAAACTGCTTAAACAACATGGTACCCACTTCATTTTACAGTCGAACAGAGAATTTTCCTGTACGAACTGAGCTTTTAACAGTTTCACTGGATCTTTTACAGTTCGTTTCAGCAAATTCATCAATGTTTCCAGTAAAAGTGTTCAACTGTCAAAATTACATGAGATGACCGATTTTCATACTGTACGCAGCTGAAATAGTTACAGTGTTACAGCACGCAACATGCTCTTTAAACTTTACACACGCTTTTATGAAACATGGAAAAAGTTTGAATTAGGTTTTCAAAAAAATCGGTCGGGATTATCTTCAAAATTTTCGTTATTATGTGAAAAAATCTCGGAAAATCTCGAATAGTCAATTTGTAACAACATTTTTTCATGAATTTGGGCTCGCTAACCATTTTGTATGATTTGACGGTCGCCATAAAGCGTTATCTCTCGTTTGAGCAACTTTATCGAGCCCTTCGTGTCTATTTATTTTGTTATTTTCATCTTGTTGTGCGAGAGGATGAAAAAGCGATTAGGAACAAAAAAAAACATTTTTTTTGGGAATATTCTTCATTTTTATCGATAAACTTGAAAAATTTGGGATTAAAATGGCGCAAAAGGGTCAAAAGATTTCCGACGCGACATTGATTCGTTCAATTTTACAGTGTGGCACGGTATTTTCACTATTCTTTCCACAGTTCGTGACGTTACCACCAACACACATACACACAAACGTGTGTTTAACAGTGTTAAACTGTTGAAATTAACTTTGGACTACACTGTAATTTGAGCCAATTCGGGCCCTATTTTTCAGTAAATATCGCTTTTCAATCGCTTCGAGTCCAATGTAAACCGTATACCACTGTATTTTAAACTGTTTCTTTCCGTGACAACCCAACTGCCCAAAGCAAATACATTTTTCAGTAAAAATAACGACGAATATGAATAGGTGTGCCAAATTTTTGGGTTTTCTTCAACTCAGGCGTCATCGGAGGTTCTCAAATATGCGCAGGATTTGCTTTTGGTACAGTAGACGAACGCGCGGCATGATGAAGGGTGACTCTAATAACCCGACGAGCGTTTATCTTAGGATTGGGCATTAGGATTCGGAGGTAGCGATAGCGCGGGCGTTGCTGTCCTCGTTTTGCGTTCTCGCTCTCTCGCGCGCTATCCGCCTTGGCGAACAAAGATAAGGGGTAATTTCTGAGCCTCGGAAGAGAGTCGGTTGCAGAGCAGGGTCAGAACTGGCCGTAGCTCATCTCGGCGCTGGCTTTTGGGGATGTTCTCAGTGCGAACTACCCTTTTGGACAGAGCACAGCAGACATGGCGCCCTCTGCAGAGCTGTTACGGAGCGTGAGCCCTCTCGCAGCATCCAAAGTCTCGTTTCTACCATCTTAGATCTCTCCCTCGCTTCCGGTCTCGATGGATCACCAGACTCGCTACATTATACATGTATTCGCAGCACGAGAGGGCGAATGTTGCTCCTGCAGATCTTTCCTACGGACGCTCCCGAACCCCATGCAAATTAGGCCGTACATTGCTCCAGAATCTCTGACAACGTCCAGCCAACACACACGCAATTCCATAATCAAGTTTGTACGTTCAACGAAGCGCATGTACGTTGCTCCAACGCAATCGAATGGCCGGGCGACGTTAGACGGGCAAACGCGCGCGGCAATCGCACCCTTAGTTACGAAGTAAACACAGTCCTTGGAATAATCATTATTCAATCAAATATTCCGATGCCAAAACGCTACCGAGGCCCTCGAACCAGCTCCACACACTTTTTTCCTCCTCCAAAGTTTACGAATCAAGATAAACAAGACACACGATTTCGGAGCGAATGAAATAAACAAAATGAATCATTAATTCGACGATTATTGAACGCTCATCGGGAAATTTCGTTTCGATACTAAATTCCCCGGGTCCGTGATGAGAAACCTTAAAAAAAACACGCTCCAGGCTATATATAGCCTCCGAGTTACGATATTCTTTTTTAAACCGTAGTTGATGCTTTTTATGGGGCCGCAGCAGGTCCTTGGGGAACTCGTTAAATCGTGCATTATAAAATAATGCTTGAAAAATGGGATGAGCCTCAGTGCTGCGTGTTAGTCTTGTTTTAAATATTTATTTCATTGCATATCACATGCGATCGTCACTTTCGAGGAATAAACGATTCGGGATTAGTCTCGGAAATTGAATTATTTATCGCGGGATATATTTTTAGATGCTCGTTTGGAAAAATTCTGGTGGAAAATGGAATTTTTTTCCCATTTTCTTTGCGCTGCACTGCAGAGCAACAATTTCTTGGAAAAATCAATTTTTATTTTATTTAGTTCGCCGTGTTCAACAAAATTCAACAAAATTTTCAGTCCAATCCCATGGGGAAAGTATCGAGCGTGCGACTTTTGCACTTTTTGACGCTATTTTTGTAAATTCGATAGCAGGAGATCCAGCAGCAGCTCGGAGAACGCGCGCCGTTTAATTTTTGTACCCGCACGAGGAGAGCGCAGAGTATGAGGCACGTTATACGTGGCTTACGTGATAATAGAGCTCGGTCTCGTAATACACAAGTATATACACAGCAGGATGTTGGTAAGAAGTCACGCGAGAGAAATTTCTCGCGGATTATCCGCGCGAGTGCAAAAAGTTGGTTAATCGTTTCGGAGAACGTGCGCGGCGCTTGGTCGTCGCGTCTGCACGATAGAGGGCTCGTAGTTGATTATTCTGTACGTGTATAATTTCATAAATATATATTTAGTATGAATAGTCAATCGCTGAAAGACGTTGAGTGCTTCGTGCCATTGATTATTTGCAAAAAATCAAAAATTTTTCGCTTGTTTTATCGTGGAATTGTATTCAGGTTGAGAAAAACGATGTACGGCGCAATTTGCACTGTAAAAATTTTCCTGCGATCGGGATTTGCCTTTTCAAACGTTTTTTTTTTACGGAAATTCTTGTGTTTACGCTGGACCATTGAATTTTTTGATTCTGGAGAGTTTGAGGCATTTTCTATGCGACGCCAATTCCTCGTTCACCTTGAAAGCCAAGTTGCGACAAGATCGAACAGCCGTTCGGTTAGAAGCAAGTTGAATCACCCAGAGACCTTTAAACCCTCTACTACGGACGTAAATTTCAGGGTTAAGGTGCAAACGCGAAGGGAGCAGCACAAAAGTTTCTTCGTCTCGTCGTAACTTCCGGTACAGTTGGTTGTACCAACGAAGCGCGCGATAGCGAGGATAATGTATAGAAATAGAAGAGGAGCTGCTGAAAGCATTTCGAGGGTGAAAAGTTGTGGCGGATATTCGAGCCATCTGTAATTTGTTGGATTAACAATAATGACCTTGAACTTGCTTCCATTTTTTTAGAAACTGAATAATCTTGAAAAAAGCTGCACTTTGCAGTGATTTATTTTCAGATTCACATTTTTTTCCCTCGTTAGAAATTTTTTTCAGCTACTTTTGTGTCTGCGGTCAAGGGACGGATAATTTCTAGCTCGAAATTTGAGTTCACGCTGTCAAACACTGAAAATCAAATATTTTCAAAAAACGTCAATGTTTTTTCAAACATTTTTGGATAATTTCAAAATTTTCGTTGTTTTGACGGAATTTCCAGCAAAATTTACGATTGGAATGACAAAATTGACTTTCCAAAGAGATTTTCCAGAATATTTTGAAAAAAATATCGATTTTTTCTAACAAAATTGACTTTCCAGTGAAAATGGCCTCTCAATCGGGATCAAGACGCATCATCGAGTTTGCTAAATCTGAAAAATGGGTATCGTCCTATGGCAGCGCATCGCAGAGATTATTTTTCTCAATGCCTGCGTAACTCATCTCGTCCTTAGAGCATGTTGGCTGCGCGAGACACGTAGAATTTTCCTTAAGCAAAAAATATAGATAGGCGTCTGGGAACCCCTTCGTTTCCACGTTGAGGAACTTTACACAGACATGCATACGCCGGACATACACGTATGTATATAATTCACATACGCCTCCGCGCTCACGGCCATTTTTCACTGGCATTGGCGTCGAGAGTCTCGCCAGAGATTGGGGTTGATTTGAATATCCGATCGAGACTTTTTAAACACGAGGATACGCTTTTCGGACGATCCGAAAGCGGAAATGGACAATTTGCAATCGGAAGATTCGTATTACGTGAAATTTACCAACCATGTGGTGAGTTTTGACATTTTTTTTGGCCAGGACACAATTTCCGATTGATTTCCGATCGATCAAGCATGATCGTCTCGAAAAATGTCATTTTTTTTAGTTTCGACAAGAAATGGAGATCCGCAAAGTTGTTTGAGCGTATGGGCGAGAGGAAATTAGATTTGGAGCGTTAAAATATTCATAGAAGTTTGTTGAAGCGCCGCACCCTCTACGCCAATGTCGCGCGTTCACCCCTGGTCAAGGAGGGGTTGGCAGCCTGGACGACCAGCGGCTTCAGCGTCCCAGCAGCTCCTCGGCGGTACCGGACATGTGCGTGTTCGTGTGCGTTCTTGGGGCCGAAGGGTGGAAAACAAGCACAAAAGGAGAAATGAAAAGAGATAAAAAAAACGCGAGTAAAAGGGAAAAATGGGAAAGGGAGTGAAGAACGGAAAAAGTCTCGCGTCTATCGTATACATTCACCTCGCGAATTCGCATGTGTTTGCCAAACAACATATGGCAGGAAGATTCGTTTCCGGAAGCTCGTGTAAAGCATTTTGTACCTGAATCAATATTGAAAATTGAGTTTATTCAAAAAAAACTTTATAATCCGGACGTTTGCGTCTGAAATATGAAATAATTTCGTTATCGCATATTTAATTTATGGAGCTGAAAATAATTTATCTTTGCAATTAGCGTATCGGGACATGGGTGCGAATCAAGCCGAGTTTTTTCAAGTTGAAACGGTTCTGCGTATTTATATGTGGCGTAGATACATGTGGGAGATGATAAAAATAAAGGAGAATATAGAGGAGAGAGCGGAGAAAGTCTTGGTCCAGGCCTTGCCGGAGCGACCAGTGTCCGTTGGCCCTAGGGAGTTCTTGCGATGGGGAAAACGCCGAGGCACACACGCCAGCGGAAGGATAAGGATGGGGTGAGAAAAGGAAAGGGGGAAGCGAGAGGAAAATTTGCGAGTGGAAAAACAGAGCTATAGATATATATGCATATGTATTCGGGGGTTGGATCGAGCAGAGAGAAAAAAGAGAGAAAGATGGCAAGTGTAAGAGTAAGAAAATAAAGTCGGGAGATGCTGTAAGGGCGAAGGGGGAAAGCCACGACGAGAGTATAGCAGGACGAGAGATGGCGAGAAACTGAGAGGGTGAACGCACAGGGATGACAGTCGACGTGGAGAGAGAGAGAGAGATGGGCATGGGAGAGGGAAGGCAGAGAAGAGAAAAAGGGGAGGATGGGGTAGTACATAAACGTGAACCACGGGGAAGACGAAGGGAGACGAGAATGGGCGAAAAAAAGAGGAGGAGAAAGCAAACGAGCTATACAGTATAGTATTCCGAAAGCACGAGGGCAGTGCGAGCTAAATAGGAAGAAGGTAAAAGAGGAACAAGTTTACTGTATATATAGTATATGCGAAGAAGAGGGCTAGTGTGGAGTGAGAAAGCAGGCGGCGAATGAGAAAGAGGGATGAGGTTCTCTATCTCCGTGCACTTCTAACTAACATGTATTTTGCATAAAGCTTACATTACTTGAATTACAATGCTACGGGTGCCGCCTCATCCCTACCACGTGCCCGAGATGGTGCCATGTAAATTGCTTCCATGATATATATGAGCACCCACACATTGAGCTGATATACAAACTAAGTCAGAGAGCTTGCACTCACATTGTTGAACGCCAGCGTACACATACACCCAAGAATTCCCACCTCGTCTGTATAGCCATTTTCGGTTCTGTTTGTATTCTGCTTCTCCGGCTACACCACACCACCTCAACCGACGTGAAGAAGAGACTCTCTGCGGGTATGTGTGTGAGTGTTGTTACTTTCGTACGTTAACGAACACGTAGATTCTCCCGTATCAGTTCACCAAGTGTCTGCAGAATGAAACTGACCAGTTGAACAACAGTTTTTGCTGGCAGGGCTCCCTTTCAGACATTGAATCATGTTCAGCTTCACCGCGCGTTGAATCATCCCCTTTCGTTCCGGTATGCATAAGTATTAGCTGAGAAATCTATGGTCTCATCCTATGTGTGTGTCTCGATAATGCTATCATAAGGATCTTTGTGTCAGTGGCTCACCTACGGACATGCACACATACATGTATACGTTATATATCTCGTTCGAAGCTCTGCCGTTCCTTTCGAGTCTGTATAATTCTTGGTTGCGCGCGAGCGATCCTCTTGGACAGCGTTTCTCCGCACCCTCTCGGCCTGCTCCTTGCTTTCCTTCACCCTCTACTCTATACTCGTCCCTGCTGCTGCTGGTGCTGCTGCCTCGACCTCCCCCGTCCACGTTTTGGACTACACGACTTTGGGTGGCAACGCCTGCCGTAACCCAAGCTTCCCTCTTACTGGGAGGGTTGTGCGCGCGAGAAAATTCATTACCTCTACTCATTCCAGCACGTTATCGCGCGCACGATATAATTGATTGCCTCCATGCTTCGTGGACGGCCGGAGGTCAAATCGCTGCGCCTGCTCCATACTCTCACATACGCAAAACTTGGCAGCTTTTGCATGGCCTTCCAGTTATTACACTTACTGGAGACTAACTTTCCACCGAATATGCAGCGGACTATCCTTATCAAGGGAAATCAAGCCTCTTGGCACTCTATTCTGCAATTCTTCACTTTTTTTCAGCTCTGATCTGGCTATCTGGATGCATCACGTCAAAACATGGTCCACTGTATGGGGGAACACAGAATGGTGGTTCTATGTGAACAAGTCCACAGAACCTGAAGCCTAAGATAATAAGACCGGACGTGAGTGCGCGTGAGCTAAGACATAATCATGCCTTCCTTTCTTCGATGGGAGAATCCGTTACCATACAAACACCATAAACAGCTACCCAATTCCTGCCTATGTACTTGGTAGTTTGTAGAGGTATGGCAAAGGATGCCATAGTAATATTTGGAATCTAGATAGAATCTCATGAATGTTGGTAAGGAACATGTCCAAGTGAAATGCAGAATCCATCAGCGGACCATGGCATAAAATGAACCATCAGTGATTGGAAATTTCTGTCCAACGAAAATCACATGACACTTGGGAATCCACGATGGTCCAGCATGAACCAATGAGCAGGGTTGCTTTATCGACGGGCAAGATGGGTTTCTAGCGAGAACACAACCAAGGGCATTGAATCCTTAAGAAATAAATCAAGAGGCAGAAGAGCGGGAAACGTAGTTCCAGAATGTTGAGAATGCCTATCGATTGAATGGCTGGAATGTCCACTTACCCTGATGTCTTAGTTCACCGTAAGTAGATTCAACGACATCGATTACATACTAAAGTTTTCCGCATACCGAAAGTAAGTCGAAGAGTTTTTATTCTATATCTATTCTGTGGAACTTTCAGCTAGACTGTTTTTAAGACTCTTTGGTAACCTCATCAAGAGATACTGGGCATTTCTTAGTTCGATACCAACTTGTATTCTTTGACGTATGTCGCATCATCGAATATGTGCAGGCATGCAATGTGGAAGAGAGTGCAAGTGAAGGAAGGACTGGGCAAGTTGGAGCCAGTGAAGATCTGAGGAGTTTGATGGTGGATGGTGGTCCGTGCGGTTGCTGCGTGAAGGCGCGTAGCGGGCAAGCAAGCAAAGTAGAGTTGGCAGGCTTCGAAGCAGGAGGCGAACGGACCAGCCAGTGCCGTGAGTGAAGCTGAGGCGGACTAGCAAGAGAGGCTACTTTGTATGTACGCATGCTGACATCTTACCCACCACCCGGTCCACCCTTCCGTGGACGTAGCAGGACGACCAAGGGGAGCAGAAGTGGGTGGTCGGAAAGGGGGGCGAGATCAATACTCGCACCCCCTGGACCAAAGCTACTCTGCAAAGCTGGCTAAAGTGAGGCAGGGAGACGAGCGAGAACGTCTCGTTGCCTCACTTTATCCAGTAGCTGTCTCTGCCGATTCCGGCGTCTCTCCCTACCTTCACTCACCGACTCCCCGCTTGCGTTTCCCCTTTACCATAGCAGCCCCTTCCTTGTGCCACCGCCCACGTGTGCCTGCCGGCCGGACCTCTAAGAATCACCGGCGACCCCCGAAAACCGCCTCACCCCATCACAATTCCCGTACGGCCTTACCGCGCTGGTGGACCACGGATCAGGCTGGTGTGTTGTGTGCTACGCGGAGATCCCGCCACCCTCTTCGGCACTCTCACTTAAGCTACCACCCTTTCCGCAGACCTACCCTCTCTTTTTACCCGCTCCCCCTTTCCATCTCTCTCGTTCTCACCCTTTCTTTAAATCTCCCAGCATTCCAGCTTCGTTGCTTTAAAGTGATGTCCCCGTATTAGAAGATCGAGTTTCCGCTGAAGCTTGTCTCAACATTTCCTCACGTGGCCGTTTTCCTTCGCAAAGCTTTCGGACCCGTCACGACCATGGAAGGAAAATGGTCTTGGCATCTTGGAGCTTTGCTTTTAGATACTACACCACCTATCTTGATAAAGCCAACACAAAAGGGACCAGCAGCTTATAAGCGGAATGAGAGCTGCGACACGATCTCGCTGGTAATAAATATTCAAAGCGCGACTCTTCATTAGCCGCTGATTACATCATTATCAGCTGTATGAATAGATTTTTTTTTCAACCATACTTAATTGCCGTATTGAATTCCAATAACGGAATTCTGATTGAAATTGATGTCAACAAGCCTTAAAAACGGATAAAAAAAATCAATCTACGGCTAAGCCTATGGTTACAGCAAATGATCGAAATCACCATGAACTATTTTGATCCTGAATGGAGGCCCCATCCAACATCGAAACGTCCACTTAGCTTTATGATGACCGTGGGGATCATTTTCTAACAATAGACTGAAACGGTCCTTGGACGTGTCAGACAGAACAAATCTTTTCAGTTCCAGAGAAGTTCTTCCAAAGCCAAACCGTTATATCGTGAGCCGAAGGCTTAGATAGTTAGATGAGCAAAAAAATGTGGTCAACGGAATAATCCTTGGGTCACATGGCAGCTATGCGTTTGTGCGGAAGATGAAACCTCGGCCGTTGATCTTGTGCATAGAAAACTAGTACCATCCTCATTTTTTTTCCTTTGGCCATCAAAAACTTTTGCATCACAATTAATTCGAAAAGCTTAATGGCAGTGATCCCTTGATTCTGGCCACCTGGTTCTTGCCTCGTGATGTCCCGTAGGACAATGCCCACCTCTCGGTTCTCATAATGATGATCGTCGTCATTACGAGTCCCGAATGAAGGGGGATTCGCGTGAGATGACCTCCGTCACGAGAGTGGATCGTCGCGAGCGGCCAGTCTCATAGATCTCCACAGCATCCCTACTCATCGCCGGCTCCTGCTATTATTGTATATATAGCCTGGTCGCGCAAGGGTTGCAATTTTTCTAGCTGAGCCTGGGAATTCTCGGGTGGGTCACGTACGTCCCGTGGACCACGCAGTTTGTTTCTGGTCCTCTCCCTCTTTTCATCTTTGAGCGTAATACTTACCGGTTGAAATCTCACGCTGAATGGATTTCGAGCAGCCGTCATTGGCGGCTTATGCGGTATGAGAAGGTAAAAAATTGCATGGATAAGGACTAGCACACGGTTTTCCGCTACGAAATAACGGTCGACTAAACATGCAAAAGTAATTATCAACGCGTCACGATTTGTCGGGCCGACTCCTCTTCATTTTCTTGATGAAATATTGGGATATTTCCGAGTATCCCAGAATATGGCATAGTTCCCATGATTGACCGGTTGATTCCGAGACTCCGACAATCACCTCACGTCGACACCGTGATTCGACAATCAAGTTGTCCCCCTCGCGTTGGGTTGGAGGTTCGCTCACTACGATTACATGCTCGTCGAACTTAATGACAGTATGATGATCCCCGAGACAGTACTACCTTGGGTTCCATGTAAAAAATGCATGTACGCGGACAAGCGCCACGCTTGAACAGGATCGGTAATAGCAAAACGACACCTCACTCGATGGGGGTTACGCGTGTTGGTCCGAACGGCTTTATGACTGATGGGCATCGCGCGAGCTCTTGGACACGCACGACCAACGTGTTACACGCGGTGAACGGGAATACGTACTCGGACATGGAGACGCACGGGACTCGCTCGGATCTTGGCGTAATCCTGATTAATTGAGGAGTGCACAGGTCACTCGTTCTGAAGTGAGTGACCGCAGAAAACCGGGAGGGACCGGAATGGTCAACATTGGCATCGCGTTCAAGTCACCAGGGCGGAGACGCGATATGGAAAATGGATTGACACTCTTTTTAAGTGTCGCGTGCTGACCCATGATCTGTTTGATGACCTTTCGTGGCTAAAACATCATCATCCTATCATCATATGTGTTGGCCATCAAGATATTAGCATCATTCAACATTGCTGCGGTTTCCTGAATGCATAATTAGTGTCTCTGGAAAGGTATAATGGAATATCAAATTGAAATTGTGAATTGAGTTCCGCAGGCAAATTACTCATACGATCTTGATGCCGAAAAGTTAATTATAATCCAGCTTGGAAGACAGGAAATATTTTGGCAATCCATGCATCGATCCTTTCGTGGAAGTGCGGTTGCGTGTTGAATGTCTGTTGAACCCATAGACCACATATAAACGATCGCGGACCAATCGGACGCGTGTCCCTCCCGGGTATATCAATTAACATATGTATATGATAACTCATGAGTTCGAGATGTGTTACAAAGCAGCCACAGTTATTTTCGACTCTTAATTATCTCAGGCCAAAGTGACAGTTATTAAAGTATTTCACGCGAATTTAGAATCGAATTCGTCACGGTTTGGTGCCGCGCGAGTGTGGGATTCTAGGGAAAACGAAACTCAATAAATTCTCACGATGTATTCTCGTGAATCATCGTTCATAGTTGCAAGATTAGAACTAAAGTTGACCTGAATCATCTACAGCAGAGTTTCATTTCCGATAACGAGCAACGAACCTATTTCAGGTCTTCCACATTGCTTTGATTCGGAGCGTAATGTGGACACGCGTGATACACGGTCAAAGGCCACTGAGCTTTGAAGAAACAGATCATAAAAGATGGTTCAGGTGGTAAGTTGCTCATCCATTCCATATCTGTCTTTGGCTCCACGCGTATCTCTTTCTCGAGTGGTGGACATTTCAATGTCGTCCAAGATCGAATTCAACTGTGGACTGTCCCTTTTACTGGGGGGGCAGGAGTTGGCCAATGGGCACGTTCTTCAAGTATGGAAAGAAGGGAAGTGAAAAGGTGTAGTGAAAAAAAGGGCTTGTGTGTAGCCAGTGGTCGGCGCTGTTCGTTACTGTTCGGCGGTTCTTTTAAGGTGACAGACCAGGGGTCACGTATGGGCGTTGCCCAAAAGCCTATCCGATTTCGGCCGGCAGGTCACGCACACACGTTTCGATTAAGATCCAGCCCTCCTCGTCCTCCGGCTAACTTTACGTTCCTTTTTTTTTCTTTTTTTTTTTAAATATTGTTCGCAGGTAATGTAGCAGTTCGTTATGGGCGCCATTGATTAGCCGGAAACTTTCGGTAGGACCGGTACAGTAAAAAAAAATCTTGTCATATATAAAACTTGTGACACGGTGACACACACATTTGAGAAACAGTTTGCAATAAATAAAGTCGCGAGTCGTGGAGAGGGAAAGGAAACAAAGAGTGTCCTTTCGTCATCGCACGTGCGTCAGCTGACCCCGAGCTTCTGTTTCCTATGTCACTAAAGTACGTTACAACCTTTTGTAAATCGTGCTGAATTCATGAGCGAGTGTCTTCAAGGTGGACACTCGAGGTCCGCGACAAAAAACAAGGCACAAGGCAAAGACGTTGAATGAAAATTGTTCGAGGATTGTTGCAAAAATGTTTCCAAGTGGAGTTGGGCTTTTGGATAGAGACAGATCGAGGCTGTGGAAAGGATTTGAACATTGCGGAAGAACGGGAAAGTTGGCTTCCTAACGGAAATATGGTAATTGAGATTTTTCCAATGGTCGCAAACGTTCTTGAAAGTGACTCTGACTCGAAATTTATTCAGTACACCATGAAATTTAAACCCCATCGAATTCCATGGTGGTGTAAACAGAAAATGGATCAAATTTATGAATTTTAGTTGTTTAATCAATTCAGCATCCGATTTGCCTGCATTTTTGTCGTCTCCTAAATCTGCAGGTGTCATTTCCCCACGAAACCCTTCGTGCATGTTTTTTTTTTGTATTATTTTTGGTCCAGTGGGATTTAAATGTTGGCAGAAGAAAAAAACGTCCACATATGTGGCCAGTCGGTCCAGAAAAACAGCATCTCGACGCACGTGCGGAACGTGCCACCGGTCAACTCGAGTCCACTTGAAAGCCTGAACCTCCCTTTTTTCTTCGATGCAAAATACAATGCCACACAATAATCCAACATTCAGCCTCCGCGTTTTCAACTCGTGACCCTCATCTCGATTGCTCCGTTTACGTTTAACTATTATAACAAATTTCACCATTTCCATTTCTTTTTACATGCAAACAAGAGTTGCTGAATATCCTGCTTGTAAGGATTCAACAGTTCTGGGGCAAAAAGCTGGCCAGACAGGTGCTCCGAACCCTCCATCACGTCCCCCCCCTTTTTTTTGTCGTCTGGCTGGACCCTCGGATGCAGAACACCCTCCAAATAGAATTGCAGGACAATTCTTATGTAATTGAACGATTACGAATGATTGGCAATTTTCATTTTAATGCAAATTCGTCATAAAAATCTTCAAAAATGTCGAAATTAATGCTTTAAAATTGTACAATCTTGTTTTTTTTACAGGCCACATTCAAATGACTATGAAATGAGTAAATTTTTCCCGGCTCCATCTCCATTGAATGGATAATTCTCCGTAACTTTTGGAGGGGGGGGGGGGGGGGAAATGTTTGCGGATTTAGTTGTTTCGTCGATCAGCCCCTTATCCAGATATTTTTTTATTTCCTCAGCCGTTTACAGTAATTTCAGTGCTGCAGTTTTTTCCGGCCAACTCTCTCTCTCTCCCTTGCCGATTTTTCTTGCCTCGCCTCCCCTCCGCAGCAGCTAATAGACTCGCTCGCCTCTCCCGAAGCCTGTATACACTAATTTTTTTCTTTTTTCACCCCCTAGGCTCGTTATCGCGAGATATTACGTGTTACGATTATTACCCTCGTTAATAATCTTATCTCTTAATTACCTACTGGCACGTGAATAGAATTGATGTCCGCTATTTTGCTAGTGTGCTCGTTATGCCAAGATCCATTATGCTCGTCTACACGATCATCATATTGATCTCTCCGATATCTCAAGAAGCAGCCATCGCCAATGAAGATGATTGAGCCCAAACACATGCACCGAAAAGAAAATTTCGTTCGTTCGACTAAACGTTTTTTTGAAAATTCACAAAAATTTTGTCATTGCAGCGAGAAATATTCTCGAAAGTCTCTCCGAAAAGTCAATTTTTGTCATTCCAATCGTAAATTTCGCTGACAGTTTCGTTAGAAGTGAAAAATATTGTCAAAATACCGAAAATTTTGAAATTATCCAAGAATGTCACTGTGTTTTACAAAATATTGTGTATTTTTGACAAAATTGAATTTTCGGTGCCACTGAAAAGAAAAATTTCGTTGAAAAAGATCGATATTTTGTTGGATTCGTACGACTAAACGTTTGTTTTGAAAAATCACAAAAATTTTGTCATTGCAGCAAGAAATATTCTCGAAAGTCTCTCCGAAAAGTCAATTTTTGTCATTCCAATCGTAAATTTCGCTGACAGTTTCGTTAGAAGTGAAAAATATTGTCAAAATACCGAAAATTTTGAAATTATCCAAGAATGTCACTGTGTTTTACAAAATATTGTGTATTTTTGACAAAATTGAATTTTCGGTGCCACTGAAAAGAAAATTTCGTTGGTAAAGATCGATATTTTGTTGGATTCGTTCGACTAAACGTTTGTTTTGAAAATTCACAAAAATGTTGTCACTGCAGCGAGAAATATTCCAGAAAGTCTCTCGGAAAAGTCAATTTTTGTCATTCCAATCGTAAATTTTGCCTTCAGCTCCGTTCCAAATAAAAAATATTGTCAAAAATTTAGAAAGTATCCAAAAATATTTAGTTCGCCGTGTCCGCTAGAACTTTTACGACAAAATCGTACGTAAATGTGAAAAATTTGAATTTAATGCAAAAAAAAAAATGATTCTCCGTGGAGATTCAGCAACAAAACAGAATCGTAACGTTTTTTTCCGCTTTTGCGTAGCGATCCTGAATCCCGAAGGTGCGAAGACGTTAGTTGGTCGTACAATGCAAATTTCCGTTAGAAAGTAAGTGTGTGACAAAAATGTACAAAGGGATAAGTTTAGCGAGCGAGTTGTCGGGTTGTTGGATCAAATGAATGTGGCGAATGGTTGAGCTCGTGTCAGGCAGCACTGAGAGAGCTTAATGTATGCGAGGAAATGTATGATTGAGAGGGAATATTTGGTAGAGGAGCAGGTAGTTTATATATGCATAGAATGCGCGGTGGGGTTGATCGATAGGACGGGGCTTTTGAGACGAAATCGATAATCCGCCCAAGCAGAATCTGACTTGGGCATCAGGTAGACGCGATACGAGGCGCAGGAATGGGTGTAAATCTGATGATATGTATATAAGTGAGTGGAATACGTATACATGTGATTACGTGATGAAATTAAGTTGGGATTTCAAACGTTCAACGGTTTTGCATTGATTCCAGGTCAGGGCATAAAATTTCCTTAGAAATTCATCGCGTCTACATAGAAAAATGGGTACGTTGGATTCTGGGCAAAGGGGGACACGGAGATGGTGGAAAAAAAATAAAAAATATAAAATAAACGAAGCGAGAGGAAACGTATGCGTTGCGGAGAGAATCAAAGAGAGAGCGAGAAGGAAAGAATTATAATGTTAAAGGGATCTCGCGTGGTGGAAGCTTTGAAAAGCCGTCGCTTCGCAAAAGGGGAGAAATTAAAATGTAAAAGGGATGGATGCGCGTGGAAAAACTGTGTAGCCCACATGCCGCACCGGAGCTTCTTCTTCTTCTTCTGCCCTCACACACACACACACACACACTCGCTGCAGCTTCTCTCTGACGCACAAACTGCTCGTGTTCTCCCTTTTCCCTCAGCCTCTCGCTCTCTTTCCAACGCAAACACTATGTATTGCCTTCTTTCTACAACAAAGCCCGGATTTTGCTACGAAATTAAAATTAACAGGATGGAAGGGAGGAGAAGAGCAGGAAGAGCTCTCGCTACGTAGCAGGTCGAAGGGGTGAGTCTCTGTTGTGTGTGCAAACGAAACGAAAGCTGTGCTATGACACAGAATCCTCACTTTTCCCATGGTTAAACTTCACCATTTCTTATATCCACCGAAAACGAAAAAAAAACACAGACACAAGCAGGAAAATCCAAAAAATCGAATAAACGATCGATTGTTAAGTTTTTTTTACAATTACTCTGAAGTTTGCAACGTTGGGATTCAACGAAAAACATTTTTTCTATTGATTATTTATTGAATTTTGAAAATCGTGGCAATTTTTCGAGTCGATTGAGTTTTTTGGTCGCAAGAGAGAATCGTTTTATTGGTCGGGCCCAAATATTCAATAATAATTGTTGGCTCTGCTGAAGAAATAACAGAATTTCGTTGCATTTCAACGATGCAAACTTCAGGATCATATTTTACAAATCTTTTTGTGAAATTGAGCTCGAAAACGATTTTTTATGTAAGAAAAACTGAAAAAAATTTCGTGTCAATCGTCACTGACGATAATTGTCAAAACTCGCGTCGATATAAATCTGGATCGAGCTCGAAGAACGAACGATATCGATATAGCTGGTTGGGGAACCGGATGACGAAGGTTTCGGCCATGTTCCACACGTATGGGATGTTACAAGCGGATCCGGACATTCCTATATATAAATATATGAGAATATTCAGGGGATGTTCCTTGAGAGTGGATACAGGTGATCTTCTCACCGTGAGAACATTTTGCCAGCATCCCTCGAGGCGAATCACCCCTTCGCATCCTTTTTTCAGCGTTTGTTCCCCCTTTCTATCTCCTCTTTCGTTATTCCGATAGATGAACCCTCTCTATGGCTTTTCATGGTGTGTAAAAATATATGTATTTCGTGCGGCGAGTGTCGTGCTTGGATTTAGTGTCTACAAGGTGCTTGCTCGCACAGCACACCATTTTTAACCCCCTCGCTCGAGCATCAGGCCAAATAAGTCGAACCCCTGTAGACCGATCAGCTCCGCATCGTATAATGGGCAAACGGTTAGGGGCATATTTCTTCCGGGTTGCCAAACCAGCAACATCCCAGTACGAGTCCCATTCTGTCGCGCCTCTGCTATAGAGAACGCCAGAGAATGCGTGCTCCAGAACAGCCACCGCGCCATTGTCCTAGATACGGAAACTGACAACCGAGAGTCGCTTCCGGAACACGAGAAGCTCTTTACCCTGCACTTTTCTGTACATATATATACGCTTTTCTGTGTGCAGTCGAGATGAGCGGTGTAACGCATCATTCTTCAAGTTTGCGGTGAGAAACTCCATTTCGCATTGTGCAAAATCGGCCATCCTGGCGCCCATTTCTCAACTTTGTAACGTTCGAATTGTACACGGGACCAAGATGAATTTAAACACACGCACCAATCACGTTTTTTTGCACTGAAATTGAAATTTTGTCAAAAAACGT
This sequence comes from Diadegma fenestrale, assembly GCA_037043255.1. Taxonomy (NCBI): domain Eukaryota; kingdom Metazoa; phylum Arthropoda; class Insecta; order Hymenoptera; family Ichneumonidae; genus Diadegma; species Diadegma fenestrale. Next base: position 34,533,292 of record CM073309.1, on the reverse strand, counting down.
CGAGAGCCAAAGATTTTTGGATAATTTCACAATTTTTGTAATTTTGACAATATTTTTCATTTTTATGGGAATTTTCAGCTAAATTTACGATTTGAATGACAACAATTGACTCTTCGAAGAGACTTTCTAGAACATTTCTCGCTGCAATGACAAAATTTTTGGTTTTCTGCACTGAAAATGAAATTTTGTCGAAAACGAACCAAAAATTTTTGGATAATTTCAAAATTTTCGTTATTTTGACAATATTTTTGATTTTTGTGGCAACTGTCAGCAAAATTTACGATTGGAATGACAAAAATTGACTCTTCGAAGAGACTTTCTAGAATATTTCTCGCTGCAATAACAAACTTTTTGGTTTTCTGCACTGAAAATGAAATTTTGTCGAAAACGAACCAAAAATTTTTGGATAATTTCAAAATTTTCGTTATTTTGACAATATTTTTCATTTTTATGGGAATTTTCAGCAAAATTTACGATTGGAATGACAAAAATTGACTCTTCGAAGAGACTTTATAGAATATTTCTCGCTGCAATGACAAACTTTTTGGTTTTCTGCACTGAAAACGAAATTTTGTCGAAAATGAACCAAAAATTTTTGGATAATTTCAAAATTTTCGTTATTTTGACAATATTTTTCATTTTTATGGAAATTTTCAGCAAAATTTACGATTGGAATGACAAAAATTGACTCTTCGAAGAGACTTTCTAGAATATTTCTCGCTGCAATGACAAACTTTTTGGTTTTCTGCACTGAAAACGAAATTTTGTCGAAAATGAACCAAAAATTTTTGGATAATTTCAAAATTTTCGTTATTTTGACAATATTTTTCATTTTTATGGGAATTTTCAGCAAAATTTACGATTGGAATGACAAAACTGACTCTTCGAAGAGACTTTCTAGAATATTTCTCGCTGCAATGACAAAATTTTTGGTTTTCTGCACTGAAAATGAAATTTTGTCGAAACTGAATCAAAATTTTTTGGATAATTTCCAAATTTTCGTTATTTTGACAATATTTTTCATTTTTATGGGAATTTTCAGCAAAATTTACGATTGGAATGACAAAAATGGACTGTTCGAAGAAACTTTCTAGAATATTTCTCGCTGCAATGCCAAAATATTTGAGATTTTTCGAAAAAACGTTTAGTCGAACTGCAAAATTTGATTTTGAGCCTGAATTGACTCGACGCACTTGTTATTCGCGTGGACGTGTTTGTAGATGAAAAGAAAGGGGATGCGCCATGTATTCACGCCTATTGACTCACGCACTGACCCACCATATGGACCGGGGCTGACCAACGTCCGGTTCTCATCCACGCTGGACCTCTGACCGACGAACAGGTCGAGAGCAACACGAGAGCAGGGAAACGAGCCGATGTCTCGTGCACTGACTGCCTCCATGGCGCCACCACCCCATTAAAATATTTACATTTTTTATGGCTGCGTTTGAAATTATCTCGCGAAAAAAAGGTCTAAAAAGTGCACTTGCCGCGACGCACCCAGGCAGGTCCATGCAAATACGTTCCTTTCTCTTTTTTTCTTTGTCATTCTTAGCGATTTTGATGCTCCCGAATGGCGTTACCGATTTATTGGGCTGTGGCGATAAAATTTTGAAAATAATAATAAAATCAACTGAGGGATGACAAATAAATAAATAATTTGCATTTTTTCTCGGATTATGATAATAAAAGGATCTGTGACGGAAATTTATGCATGTTGTAGATTTAGCATACACGATCAAGAGGAAAAAGAACGAGAAAGGGGAAAAAAGAGATGAGAGCGGCGTTTTGGGTGTGAAAATTTGGCGTATACAGTGAGGGAGTTTGCAGTGCTGTTCACGCTCGAGAGCGAGACAAGGATATGTGGCATACGGCCTGGTTTTTTACGACCAACTAAGCCCCTGTTATACGCATGTAAATCCGCTTGGTGAAAAATTCCGGAAAGATTCGGTCGCGAACCGTTAGACTCTCGGGGGAAAAATATTACACTCGCGGTTATATACAGTCGTAGATACAAATATATTCTCCGGCGTCAACCTCGCTCCATTTTTTGTACGAGAATCGAATTTTTCTGCATCGTGATTATTCGCTCCTCGGATAAATGTCCAGAAATCCGTCAAAAAATTCCATATTTCAACTATTTCATTAAATATCGATTGCATTTTAATTATTTTATTAAATATAATTTTATTATTTTGAATTTTGGTTAATTTTCATCTCAATTTTATTAAATTTTTTATTATTTTCATTGTTATTTTGTTCGAATTTTAACTTTATTAAATATAATTATGTTATTGTTATTATTAGTCGATTTCCATTTCGATTTTATTAAATATAATTATATTACATTTTAATTATTTTATTAAGTACAATTTTATTGTCTTCAATGTTATTTTATTCAAATTTTGGCTTAATTTAATATAATTATATGATTTTCAATTTTGTTTAATTTTCATTTCGATTTTATTAAATATAATTATATTCCATTTTAATTATTTTGATCAATATAATTTCATTATTTTCAACGTTATTTTATTCAAATTTTAGCTTAATGAAATATAATTATATTATTTTGAATTTTGTTCAATTTTCATTTCAATTTAATTAAATCTAATTACTTTACATTTTTTACATTTTATTAAATCTAATTTTATTATTTTCAATTTTATTTTATTCAAATTGGAGCTCAAATATAATTAAATTATTTTTAATTTTGTTTAATTTTCATTTCGATTTTATCAAATATAATTATATTCCATTTTGATTATTTTAATCAATATAATTTTATTATTTTCAACGTTATTTCATTCAAATTTTAACTTAGTGAAATATATTTTTGTTATTTTTAATTTTGTTTGATTTTCATTTCAATTTTATTAAATCTAATTATTTTATATTAAAATTGTTTTTTTTTCCGAGAAGCCACAATTACTCGGTGTACTCGATCGGTTGGAAAGAGTCGTTAATGAAACGAGTACACAGTGCTAGCAATTTCGGTGAGAAAGTCGCCCACACAGTGGGCCAGCTGTGGCAGGAATGCTAGTGTATGATTGGCCTATGCAAATAATGGTTTCTGGGAGGATGAATATATATCCGGGAGTAAGTTACACCTCTGGGAAAATGAAGGTCGAGTACGAGGCTCCAGGAAATGCCGATTGCGAGCAAGTTGACCCCACTACACGTTGGCGAGGTGTTGATTTACCAGGATAAAATGGGTGGTGGTAGATTTTGGGTATGGTCGAGTCGCGGAGAAGGCGTCTCGACCCCCTGAAGAGCGAAACGATCGCGGGCTCGCGGAAATATACCAGAATATCGTGTCAGTCAAGCTCGTTGGTTGAAAAAACTCGCCGAGCCCAAGAGACTCGAACGAGAGGTTGAAAAAAATGTTGAAACCGTTAATAATGAGACAGGCAATCCGGAAATTGGCCGGAAGCAATTATCGCGACTACCGATCGCTTTGAGCCAAGAGATTACTCGTGTAATGTCGATAAACCTTGCAGATTAAACTGATAGTCACTATCTTGAGGATCTTTATGGGAATCTTTTCGAAGGAGCTTGCTATGGGGCTTGGTTAATGCACAAACGATGCTCTAATGAATAAAACGTCCCCAGGGACCGGTCAAACGTGCAAATTCGCACGAATTACGCCTCTATATTTATCGCAACTTTGTACAGGTTTATTTAAGGACAACTCGCTAACAAGTTGTTGATTTGATTCATCGGGCTGGGGTCACAAGCCGGCGGACCTGTCAACTGACAAGGCAATGGAAAAAAAACTGGAATCCCCATATACAAGCGTAGAAATCCTTTGGACATGTATTTCCGTAGATTTTAACATTTTCAATGGAGGAAATAAAGTTGAACGAGATTTACGAGATGTTCTGGTTCGTCTTGCTGGGTGTAACGGGTCATGGATCTGGCCCGGGTCATCGCAAGTCGCGCGCGCGCGACCTCTTCATCAAGGACCCCCGTCTCACGTGTCCAATGAATATCCGGAAACTCGTTATCCTCCCTGTATATTTTAAACTCGTCGTAACTCTCTTTGAATCGTGTCAAACGAGATTCCGATGAATGGAGAAAAATACCGGAGAATAAAGTATCATGTCGCCAAAAAAGTTTTTTTTTTTTACTATTGACCTCCACTGTGACCGAGTGTCACATGCAAAATTCATTCAACGTTAACGTCGTTAGCACGCGTTAGTTCAACCAAGTTGAGACGAGAAACCTGCTCATGGAAAATTGACCTGAACAACATGGTGAACGACGAATCGGGCTCGTTGCAAATTTACCCGGTAAACTGAACCGAAAAGAAACATTTTTTTGGATTTATTGTCATTCCAATCGTAAATTTTGCTGTTTTGTCGTTAAAATAACGAAAATTTTGCAAATTATCTAAAAAATATTTGGTTCACCGTGTTCCACAAAATATTGACGATTTTTTTGATAAAATTTTCATTTCAGTTGAAATTCCGCGACGGTGACCCCTCCGTTTTTTGGATTCGTTGGCATTCCGATCGTTAATTTTGCTGTCAGTTCCCATAGAAATGAAAAATGCTGTTAAAATAACGAAAATTTTGAAATTATCCAAAAATATTTGGTTCTCAATAAAATATCGACGTTTTTTTTTTATAAAATTCTCATTTCAGTTAATTTTTTCATAATCGTTGGCATTCCAATCGTAAATTTTGCTGACAGTTCCCATAGAAATAAAAAACGTTGTTAAAATAACGAAAATTTTGAAATTATCCAAAAAATGCTTGGTTCATGAAAAAATCGACGATTTTTTGATAAAATTTTAATTTCAGTTGATTTTTTTTTTGATTCGTTGGCATTCCAATCGTAAATTTCGCTGACAGTTCCCATAGAAATGAAAAATGTTGTTAAAATAACGAAAATTTTGAAATTATCCAAAAATTCTTGGTTCATGAAAAAATCGACGATTTTTTGATAAAATTTTAATTTCAGTTGATTTTTATTGATTCGTTGGCATTCCAATCGTAAATTTTGCTGACAGTTTTCATAGAAATGAAAAATGTTGTTGAAATACCGAAAATTGTGAAATTATCAAAAAAATGTTTCGTTCATCGTGTTCAAGAAAAAATCGACGTTTTTTTGATAAAATTAAAAAATTTTAATTTCAATTGAGATTCCGCGACGTTGACCCAGCCATTTTCCAATCTTCTGACGCGACTATTTATATAAATCTTATACATATATCGCAAGTCTATGGAGAATCCGGTCTCTGAAGCTGCTTCACAAATTTCCGGTATAGAAAATGTATAGCTCGATGCAATGAAGACCGTAACAGATCGTACGTCACGAAAACCTCGCGCACGCCGTGCGCGATTGATTCCCGGGTCACGAACATGTCGACGCGCCATCGAACGACCTTTTTTTCACCCTTCCCATTATTTACAACATTTTTAGTCTTTTTTATCTGATGATATTGAACGTTATGGGGAAAAACATCGAGAACGAGGGCAAAGATGAGTCTTTAGATTCCAAAATGGCTTTGGGATGCTGCAAAAAATTAAAACGTCATGAAAAACATGAAAAAGTTAACAAATTCAATTTCTTTTATAATTTTAATTTACAATCTTTCACTTTTCCGTGAAAATTCGTGAAAATTCAAGTCGCCTCAGGATTTTTTCCGAAAAATGTTTGCATCTCGATTTTTTCAACTTTTTAACAAAACGTGACGTGAATTTACACGAGTTTAGGTGAGAAAAATTGCAAATTAAATGTCTCAAGTTCTAAACGTCAGAAAATTTGTCTTCCCAGGTAAAAAAACGGTTAATAATAATATTTTGAGGTAAAAAATGGAGCCAATTATAGCGGATGCTGTAAAATTCATCGGTCCAGGGAACAACGTCGTGATTAGTATATTCTTGGGCGATTAGAGTGATTTTTGAAGGAAAACGTCGATAGGGTCGTCGATTCCGATCACGAAGACGATGAACCACGGCAATTTGTTTGTCCGGAGGTTATGACACGCCGTGCATGGGTATACAAGCCATAGAATCGAGGAGGAGGCTTTATCCGCGTCAGGTTTGCCTTCGTGTTGAGGTTGAGCGGCGCACGCGGGAAGGTCTTTGTAGATGCTGGCCTCTGGGCGACCCAGAGCTCTCGAGGTGGACGACGAATTGCAATATCGTGTGTATGTGTGTGTACGAGGGAGAAATCCCGTAGAAACTATCGCGCGCTCGCGAGGGACTAGTTGCCAAGTTCCGGTCAGACTGCACCGCGCCCTCGGGGTCATCCCTGGCACAACGACGCGGATTATAAGGTGAAGAGTGCAGCTAATAGCCGCCGCGATGGGTGCACGACGACGATGACCACGAGGACGAGAACGCCGTGTAATAATAGTTCGGAGGATACATCTTGACCCCGAAGTCTGACAGACACGAGCGCGTTATGCTAGCACACGAGATGGCTTTTTATTTCTTCATTTTTTTTCTTTCCAGCTCAACCAATCACTTTTTTCACTATTCGAGCAGGTTTTACAAGTCCCGGCTGCATTTTATGGGCTTCGCGGACATCCAAACAGTGGCAGTTAATGGCAATTTGTGAGGACAAACATGAAATGCGTTGACGTGGTTTAGAAACCGTATGGCCACGACCGAATCGAAATGTCGCATGGTTTTCAATTTTTCGACCAATTTCGACGCTGGATTTATTGATTGGGACTTTGGAATTAATCGCGTCGGATGCCCACGCGAAAATACATGGAAATAAACATTTAAATGCGGACTCGGGGCGACTTGTCGGTTTGGAATAAAGAAAAACTTTTTCAGCCGCTCTCGAATCTTCGCTAATTAATCCAAGTCGATAACATTCCGTGGAAAATACTCGAGAATCGCGTTGCTCGTACTATACAAGTTTGTACAAACTCTCAAGTTCTGGAAAACGCGACTAATTAATTTCTGCTGTATACGGTCGCGTCTCTATTCGTTGAATTTTAATATTTTCTCAGCGCTAATTAAATACGATAATTTAATAGGAAAGAGCTGCGGCCCGATAAGAAAATTATTTCTTCTCGCGCGTTTACAAGTTTTGCTTAATTATGCAGGCGCGGAGACCTCGAAACTTTTCTCGATTTCCCGGGGCAGGTTGTCGTGAAAATAAATCGATTTTATGAAATTTTTTCCGAAGCCTCACATGCCAATTTGACGAATCAAACTTGATGCAAAAAAGTGACAATTTCTTGGACAAAATCATCGTCCAACATGCGCACAGCATCCTTCGTGTACCGACGTAAATCCTCTCGAGCGGTTGGTACAAAAGGAGCAGATAGGGATGAGTAACGAGAGATGAGGAAGGAAGGGAAAAGCAGCTGTGCTCGAAGGGGTGGAGCAGTCACTCGATTTTTCTCTTTCCATCCAACCTCCGATTCTTTTCTGGCTGCTTCTCTCTCGCTACTTCGGTTAGCACCGATCCAAGCAGGGTGGGAAATTCTCTCAGACTCTCTCTTCGAGAATCATTATTTCGTTTCCAATTGCGAGACTGATCTTCTCTGGAATTCTCAAGGACGTACAGACTCGTATTCACAGTTTCCGACTGAAAAAATACATTTAGATCCCTTTTTTCTCGATAATCAATATATTTTCTGTAATTTGCTGGCGAATCGTGTATTTTTTATTAATTTATTATATATAATAAAAATAATAATATCATATTATTATATTATTCATGAATGTTTAAAAAAAAATGAATTTTGAATGTATTATTAATTTTATTTCATTACATTTTTTGATTCAATGATTTAACAAATTAATACAAATTTTGAAAAGCCAAAATTCATGGGAAACAAATTGAAATTTGCAAATTGCTTCCTCATGGTGCTCAAGGTGCACGATAAAACGATTTTTCGAAAAACTAATATTTTCGTAAAATTCAAAAACCCATAAAATTTAAACCGCTCTACCGATATTTCCCAAATTCAATACCAACCTTCCTATTATGATACTCTAATTATAAAAAAAAAATTAGTAATAAATCTTAAAATTTGCGAAAGTTAGAGCGGTGACAGCATTTTTTTGAAAATTTCAAAATGCTGTGGAATTCGAATTTTTCTAGCGATCCGGACAAAATTCTCAGCAAACGAAGAGCTGGTATAGATTAACATCTATGCGAAACTAGAGCCTTGTAGCTCAAACCGTTCTCGAGTTATAACAATTTGAATTTTACAGTGCCAGCACATACACACACACATACACACACACATCCGGACATTTTTTCTAAATATGATTTTTGGACGTTTTGGGACATTTTAAGAACATTGACATTGAAAACTCGAAAAAAAAAATTTTCACCGTCACAAAGCTTCCTCCATGAGGAAGCAAAAATGACTTTTTGGTACGTGACAGTATTTGGGTAGGCATGGAGCCAAAAATATGAATGAATGGGATTGGACGCTGTTGCAGGTCGATCCGGCGTACGTGATGGTGATAAAAAGAGTGGAGGAAATAATAGAAATAAAGAAAGTCGTGATTCGGGAGCCCCAACAGTTCATTGTGTTTGGTACAAACACACATAAATCTAATGCAAGATTGATACAGTGTACAAAACAAAAACGACTTTTGAATAAAATGACGGGAGAAGAAGAAAAAGATCCGGGACTTTGTTCATCCGAGTTGCATCGTATTGAATCTATAAATGAAAATGTTAAGCTCCTCTTGAACGGGGTGTGAGCGTTCATCGAATCACATTCAGCAGCAGGATCAGGCGTAAAGGCATCTCAAAATACCCAAAGTGTACGTCGCCGCGAGAGAGTGCACGGAAAACCCCCTTCGCGAGTGCGGTGGGCCCGAGCTGGTGCTCCGGTACTTAGACTAATCTTGCAATCAATCTTAGGGCGACTCGGTCAGAAGCCATATATATATATACAGGAACAGCTGCTCTCTGAGAGTAACATCGAGCCCCGATTATATGTCATGGGCCAAAGAGATCACTCGACAAAATCTCGCAGAGTTTGCAGCTTCTACACTGAAAATTCAATTTTGTCAAAAAAACGTCGATATTTTGTTGAATACAGGCAACTAAATATTTTGGAATGATTTCAAAATTTTCGTTATTTCGACAATATTTTTCATTGTAACGGAACTTTCAGCTAAATTTACGATTGGAATGACAAAAATTTACTTTCCGAAAACGATTTTCCAGAATGTTTTTTGCTGGAATGACAAAATTTTCGTAATTTTTCGAAAAAACGTTTTGTTTAACGTATCCAACAAAATATCGATCTTTTTCAATAAAATTTTCTTTTCAGTGTAAAAAATATTCAAAAAGGGTCAAAAAAATCAATTAAACCAAAATTGTTATCTAAATATTTCACTTTCACTCGCTCCTTTCGGAATTAATTAACAATTATAATGAACTATAATCATTTGATTATATTTATAATATTTTTATTTTATTTATTATACTAAATAATTATTAGATTAATAATTGGATAATTGGTAGATTATTTTTAAATCTAAACCACAAAATTCAATCAAAACTAATCTCTTAAGAATTAAAAAATTTGTAAATTAAATATTCTTCATCCAAAATCAACTTCCTTTAAAATTTAATTGTTAAGAATTTCCATAAAATTATTTCCACTAAAACCAATTCTCTAAAATTTTGTATCCAATTATTTTTAATCCAAACCACAAAATTTAATTAAAACTAATTCGTTTTAAAATTAAAAAATTCATAACACATTATTATTTATAAAATATATTATTAATATTTAATATATATTAATAAATACTGATAATATAATATATTATTATTGTTTATTATTTATTACATTTATAATATAATGTAATAAAAATATAATATAATATAATATAATTATAATTAATTATATAATAATTAAGAATAATAAAAAATATATATATATATAATATAATTTAAAAAATCGTGGTTACGATAATCGGCAAATTTGTATGGACGCCAATGAATTAGGTTGGAGAAAGGATGGAAGTGCAAGCTTTGCTAGACTGCTGCGGATAAGACGTCGAAAACGGAGGGATTTTCCGGAGGGATTATGTCAGAGCAACGTGTAGTCCGCTAAGAAAATTATCTCCGACGGTTAGAAACTCAGACTGACCTTATCGACACAGACAGATATAATAATAAGGAGTTTGTGAAATGTTGAAGGCATCGCCTGAAACAACAAATGTCCATGGTGCTCTCGTCAAAAATGAAGGACGAGGAATTCTTGTAAAAGCAGCCAGCACGTAGTCGAATCTTTTAAGCAAGCACCACGAGAGCTGCATGGGAAATTGTAAAATAAATAACGTTCCTCAAACAAGACAACCTTCGGAATATTCAACGAAATCCGGTCAGTTTTCCTTACAATTACAAACATCAACTTTCTGTTACGAAACTCGCGGTTGCATATATTGAAAAAAAAAAAAAACAAAAAAATTAAATTAAAAAACTGTTTTTGAGCCTTAATTCACAAATTTGCACTTTGAGTTTTCAAAACGTCCTGTCTCAGCGACATCCCTACGGATCGGAAACTAATGGGGTACTTTTTAGGGGTAGCGAATCCTGGTCTATCGATTACGAGAATAAAAAATGGAAAAAAAAACGAAAATTTTTACGAAAAACGTGGTCAAAATCGGAGTAAAAATTTTGAAAATCTGTTTTTTGTTGATTTTAACGCCATTTCGATACTAATTAAGGTATTGACATCTAATTAGAGCCAAATTGAAGATCTCGAGTCAAATTTCAAGAAGAAAAATAATCCCGAACGATTAAGAGCTGCTGAAATGGAATAGGAAGGATTTATTGGTCTGTATTTTGAATTTATTTGCAACAATCCCTCAGAACCGGATTCGGATGGATTAATTTGCTCGCGTATGGGGTGGGAGGTTGGAAAAAATGTTTTTGCTCATGATGATTAAGGTGTTACCTTTCTAACGAGGAAATGTTAATTTTTTCCTAGCGATATCTATCTGTGACGGATATTCAGTGTGTTGTAAAAATGGGAGGGTGCGAAACGATACGACCACACGTATGCGAGTGTAGAAGCGATTTTGCCACGAGATTCATCTCGTGTGTGGTGTCGGATTGACAAATGGACCAAAATCTCTTGTCTCTGTCTCGCGCGAGGCGTTTCGTTCGGTCTTTTTCTCCACGCAAGCTCGAGCAACAAGGCGAGCGATAAGTTTCTCGAAGGATTTTTGCTGCGGATGCTGGGGCTTCTCTCGCTTTGGCGATATCGCGTGCAGCAGCCAGCAAAAGGGCTTTCGAGAGAAATGAACCTGTTGCGGGAGTTTATGAGCGATATTAACATACTTTGTCGCGGGTTGCGCGCGCTCGAGCTTGCCGCTCAAGATGCAGCCGGAGAAATGGGGATGCGAGCGCCTTTTCCCTCAAAAGGATGTCCGAGCTGCACGCCGCTCGCCTGAGAAAACCGACAGTTGAAGAAAACAGGAGACAAATAAAGGTCAAACCTTTTTTTTCGCTCCAAAATCTTTTCTTTCTTCTCCCTACATCGCGCGCAGGCTTTCCCAACCTTTCGCAAGATCGCGGTACGTGTTGCACTTGTTGCGCCTGTTATGCGATCCGTCGCGCAGCAAAAGCCTCGGAAACACATGTTGCCGCGTGCATGCTCGATCAGACGGAGCAGCCATGAAAAAAGAGGTTCAAAAACGTTTTATAAGCAAAAATATTTGAATTTTAACGTAAAATTGATTCGGGGATCGATCTAAAAAAGAAAATTCGCCATTTTTTTAATTTTAATTCGTAATTTCGTGACGTTCATGAATTTCATGACATTTCGCGCAGGATTTTGGCCATTTTTCATCGAGACCTTTTTACCCACCGGAGCCAAAGTCTCATCAATGAAAAATATGAAAATTTCTTCTCGCGGCTCGCGGTAACAAGTTTTTCGGGCTGGCAAAACGTGAATGTGTGGGTTTTTGTGTTAAAGCGTGCCAGAAGAATAGAAACGAAGGAACGGGCCAAGCTGTGAAAATAATTGCATTTGGAAAGACAGTGAGACGAGAAAAATAGTGCGAGAGAATGAAAGAAAGAGAAAAGATAAAGACAAAACGAGAATGACGGAAAAAAACGTTCCCAGGACTCGAATCGCTCGGTGTGTGCGTCTCGTATAAAGGGAAGAGATTTTGTTCTGTCGAGGATGAGAGGGAATAGATTCGAGGGGCTCTTCTTTTGGCAAACTGCTGTGGCGACGAGAGCTGCAGGCGAGGCTGGGGCGAGAGCCCGGGGGATCCATCGCGATGCATCTGCCCCATCGCTGTAATGATATCTAGCCCCGTGAGCCAGCTCGCGCGCGAGCAACAAAAAATTCTATTCAACTCGACACTCGGCCATCAATTTGCCTCGTAAATGACATTTTCCTTCTTGTGCAGAAAAAAAACGAAATCATTTCGTATCTTTTTTTTCCTCCGTCCACCCTCTTCGCTCTTTCTCGCTCTCGCTCATTCCCGCGATAACTCACACGTGTCGCGAGAACTAAACGAGCGCGATCAGTCAAAATTACAAAAAAAAATAATAAAAAAATGGCGAATCCAGATAAAATATCAAAAATATTTCGTCCGATTCGATAAAATCGTCGAAAAACGAAGAAAAAATAATCGACGTCAACATTTTTCCTTCTGCGTCTTTTATTTTACGAGGAAAAAAGAAAAAATTAGTATTTTTCTATTTATGGGACACCATAAAGTGAGTATTTTGGGTAATGATTGTTAAAGACCGAGGAGATCGAGTTTTACCACAATGGCTTAGCTGCAATGCTCGGGGAATCCACAAAATTAACGCAGGGCCTGTAAAACACTAGAACGAGGCGTCGAGCGGAGCTCGGAACAGAATTAGCCAAAAAAACGCCACTCGCAACGTTATAATGCGGCAATAATAATTTTTTTCTAGTCTCGATACTTTTTTCTTCATTTTTTCGTAAGTTTATAAAATTTCTGAAATTTGCCAGTTTTTACGAGGCATTTTTATAAATTGTGATTTCATTCAACACGTTAAATCAAAATTCAATAAAAATAGATAAAAATAATAAAGAAAAAAATAAAATTGACCCCATTTAACATTTTTAGAGTGTAGACAAATTTTTTGGCGCTGTACAAAATGCGCCAGGAAAATGGAGGAAAAAAAAAGTATAAGATTTCAAGGTAAATTTTTCACGTGCGATAACGAGCGGAAAAGGGAAAATTTTGTGGTTTGCTCTGGTGAACCGATTAATCTTGATCCGCAACCACTTTTCGGATGAATTTTGTTGCTCGTGTCCGCCCCGTGCGTTGGAGGATAATTCTTTACGCGGTTCTGGGCCGACGTTGACACGATGACGTTTGCCGTCAGTTCGATGTGTTCACGGAGAAGCGAGCAAATGGTTCGAAAGAAAATTCATGCTGCTGTTGCTTGTGGAAAATCGGCGTCGCAGCGGGCGGATGGAAAACTCCGAGCGAAACTTGGACGATTTTCGGAGCTCGCTGGAAACCCAACTCCGGCTCTGGAAAGACCAAGACGCTTGTAACGGGCGAGAGAGACCGCGAGACCAAAGGAAAACGTGGAAGGGGGACAGCAGGGGAATTTCGGAGAAAAAGAATTTTCGGTTTCGTGCGGCAAAGCGACGCGCGAGGGAGGGGAACGAAGATTCTCCAAAGCGGTTCTCATCCTCAGGTATTTTGTTTGAAAATTTTCAATTTTACCATTTTCTCGTTCCGAGCAACGAAAAATGCATTTTTTCTTCGTTGAATCTTCGCTGAAACGACGAGCAGAATGAATTTGCCTTGAAGGGCAAAAAGAAGAAGAAAAAAATGGGATTTTAAGGTCAAAGTCTTTGTCGATTATCGAAATTCATGAATCCCCTCGATTTAGTACGATTAATTAGAAAATCTTGTCGTTTAATCAAATTTTATTCATTAAATACTGAAATTTTGGCATAATTATCGAAAATCATGAAAAAATTGGAATTTTCCGAATTTTTTTGAGCTTATGAAAAAACGAAGAACCCCTGCGTGAGTTTTTCCCAAATAGATTCCTCGTCGTTTCTACGTTGCCACGTCCAGCCTGCAATTATGCGCTGAAAAGATAATTTTGTTGGAAAACTTCAATATTTTGTTGAATAAACGTTTTTTTTTTTTTAAATGCCAAAAAACTGTAAAGTCTCTCCAAAAAGTCGATTTTTGTCATTTAAATTGTAAATTTTGCTGACAGTTCCCTTGAAAATGAAAAATATTGTCAAAATAAGGAAAATTTTGAAATTATCCAAAAATACTGAGTTTTCAGTTTGGAATGAACGAAACGAGTTTTTTTTCTATGTTTTGGCGGTGGCTGTCGTTACTTGAACAGCAGCAGCACGTTAGAAAATGTTGTCGTGCATTTTTGGACACGAGAACATTGGCTTCAGTCTGTATTATAATTTATTTTGAAAAGGTGCTTGTAGAGGGTTGGCTGCGAAGCGAAATTGTAAAATCGAAATGAAATATTGGGTGATGGGTGTGCCTTGAGAGATCCTCGTCACATTCATCTCTTGCCAAAGAAATCGAGCATATCGAGCAAATATACAGGATTATTCAGAAACAATAGCTGCAGCTTGGCTGCATCTAAATTCATCCTTCGTTGCATTTGCCATTCGAACGTTTTTCACGCCATTGAAGTCTGCATCGTTGGAATGCAACGAAATTCGGTTTTTTATTGAGATTTTGTTGCAATATTTGTCCAAGACGATAAATCGAACTTTTTTTAGCATCCAAACCCAAAATTGGTACGAAAATTGTCATGGTTTTTGAAATAAACTAAAAAATGAATGAAAAATGTATTTTCCATTGAAATGCAACGAAATTGTGTGTTTTTATTGAGATTTTGTTGCAATATTTGTCCAAGACGATAAATCGAACTTTTCTTAGCATCCAAACCCAAAATCGGTACACGAAAATTGTTGCGGTTTTTGAAATTAACAAAAAAATTAATGAAAAATGGATTCTCCATTGAAACGCAACGAAATTGTGTGTTTTTATTGAGATTTTGTTGCAATATTTGTCCAAGACGATAAATCGAACTTTTTTTCAGGATCCAAACCCAAAATCGGTACGAAAATTGTCATGGTTTTTGAAATTGAACGAAAAATTAATAGAAAAACGTATTTTTCGTTTTTATTTTTATTTATTTTCAAAGATTTTTAATTTTTGACGATAATTCGAGCGAGGATTTTTGTACTTGCGTCGTAGATCGTATGTGAAGTGCGTTGTCTCGTGAGATATTGAAACACGCTATATACACGTTTTGTACAACGTGTACGATCGTCTCACGTTTCAAGCGTCTTGAGCAAATTGAGCCTAGAGAAACCTCCGGTACATATCAACTGCGCGCTTCACCGAATCTCTGCGTGCCCAATATATTAACAGACATCTCGCGTGGAAACCGTTCGTCATTTGATATCCACGTGAAACAACGGTAAATGGCCGTGAAAGAGATTTTTCTTGACAAAGACGAAACTCGGGAATAATGCTGCGCGGAGAGCGCGAGCGATATTGAATTAATCCATGCAAACCAATCGGAGTGGAATATTTTTTATTTTTTATTATTCATTTTTATTTTTTATTATTTTTTTATATTTTTTATTCGCCAGAGAGTACCGAGCGACGAATATTTTTCCTACTATGGAATCGCCATTGACGCAAATCGTTTATAAACAAAATAATGAAAAAACATTCATTTTGCTCGCCCAATAAAAATGAGGCTCGGAAAAAAGCGTTTTGTACGTTTTATGAAAGGCTGATGAAAAATTATTGAAAAAAAAGGTTGGCCAGGTTTTTCAAGAGCCTGCGGAAGCAAAACAGAAGAAAAGAAATGGGCCATTGACTCCGAAGATGGATCGATGTGGCTGCGTGCAAAAAAATGGTCTTTTGCAGGTTTTTTGGGTGAAATGGGCAGCAGGAACCGCGATATCCGCGCGTCAATGAAAAAAGAAAAAGAAATCATCGACGTGAATGGTCATTTCATGTGCTTCAAGCCCCTGCGCGTCTCTCCTCTTCTGGTCTCGTAATATATTTTGCTATATGGAGAGGATGAATCGCGGTGAAGCAGGGGACGAAAGTACTATCGGATAGCCAGTATTTTTGTCTCATTTTACTAAAAGCCGATCGTATTTCATATTCACAATTCCCATTCGCTGTGTGACAATGCACAGCAGCCCCGTGCAAGTCTTTTTTTGCCAATTTTTTAGCCTCGCACTCTAGTTGGCGGCGTAGTTGCTTCTTATTGATTCTTATTACTAAGAAAGTATTTACGTGCATCGTGCATCATCGAAACCTGACTTTTCGAGGGGGCTCGAATCTGGAATTTTTTTTACTATTTTTTTATGGGGTTTCAGTTTCTTATGGGGGACATTTTTTTCTCGCGCCAATATTTCGGAGGAAAAGCCTATTTAATCCTCGTACGCGATGACAAGAGCCATGCACTTTTTTATGGCTGTGCATGGTGTTGAATACGGACACGTGATCATTTGTCCGCAATTCCGACCATAAATGGAGCTGAACTGAATTTTTTTTCTACATTTTTTTTTTGCTTCTGTCCAGGATTTCGATTTTTTGCTTTTATTTCAGGATCTTTCTGGTCTTTGGATCGGAGCAATTCTTATGGTGGTTGGGTGCAAAGAAATATTGCGCAGGGATCGTATGGCATGACCCACGACAAGGAGCGTGGAAATTCGGATTTATTTGGAGCATTCGTAACGGAATCGGTCGGGCATACTTATAAATATAGCGCAATTCGTGCGGGGCCAAATGGGCAACATTACGAAATGAGCAAAGTAAAAATAGGGGATAAATCGCACTCTGTATATCATCGGAAAAAAGGTAAACACCAGACCAATACGTATCGAGAACTGAACGTGTGTGTGCGTGATACAAATGAGACGAGATTTCTTCGAGTCCGACCCTGAAATCCTGTGCAATTTGTTGCGTCGAGTAAAATTTGCATTACACGCTACTTCCCATCCGAGGGTTTAACTTTTCAGCAAGTTTTTCAAGTCTATGGACGATCCTGAAGCTCGTGATGTCGAGGTCCAACGAAAAATACGTTTTTCAATCCATTTTTCGTTCTATTTCAAAAAACATTACAATTTTCGTGGCGATTTTGGGTTTTGATTCTTTTTTTAATTGTTGTTACTCGTTAATTATTTAATTGTTTGGTTTTTTTTTAATTTGTTAATTATTGAATTGTTTTATCGTCCTGACCGAAAATCGGATCGGGATCTCAATAAAAATCGAAATTTTTTCATTCCAAACTTTACGTTGAGAATTTTTTCCCACACTGAAAATTCAATTTTATCAAAAAACGTCGATATTTTGTTGAATACAGCCAACTAAATATTTTGGGATCATTTCAAAATTTTCGTTATTCCGACAATATTTTTCATTTGTAACGGAACTCTCAGCAAAATTAACGATTGGAAGGACAAAAATTCACTTTTCGAAAAGATTTTCTAGAATGTTTTTTGCTAAAATGACAAAATTTCAGTGATTTTTCAAAAAAAAAACGTTTAGTCGTACGAATCCAACAAAATATCGATCTTTTCCAACAAAATTTTCTTTTCAGTGGCACCGAAAATTCAATTTTGTCAAAAATACCCAATATTTTGTGTAAAAAACGTTTAGTTGAACGTATTCAACAAAATATCCATCTTTTTCAATAACATTTTCATTTCAGTGCATGAAATGATTTGATTTTGTTTTTAACTGACAACTGCAAAGAGTTTGCTTGAAACAAACCGTTTGCAGAAGGCGCCAACGGACGCGGGGTCGAAATAATCAACTGACGTACCGCGAGGTAAGATTTTGGATGGTCGGAAAAGTGCGATGGTCATGTGCGGAGTCTACCTGGGCTGCTGTCCCTCGTAAGAATATAATCAGGTCAGTGGCATAACAAAATGCAATATCTACGGTTGCGATATGTAAATGTGGGCCAGAATGTCCAAGGGTAGTGTTAAGTGAACGTCAAAAGTTTGCGAGCTCAACGTCCGTGGCGCAGAGGAGAAAAAAACGTTGTTCACGCACGATAAAGCCATGCGCGGAGGCCGATTTCGACGCTGTCCACTTGGAAGACATCGTTTTGGCTTGGCCGTCGTCCAGGAGGGGGTTGAGGTCTCGCGAATCATCAACTAGGATTGGAGGCATGAAAAAACGAGCGAGAATATGACCGTAAGCCCGCAGGTACATCGACCAGCGAAGCACAGGCCAGTGGCCAGGTCCGCAGCACCAACAATGGATCAGCGCCCGGATGGCAGGGTGCACACGTCTCTTGCAACGTTTTCTGCCAACGGTAGCAACAGGGCTCAAGTGGAGAACGGAGAAAAAGCGAAGAAACAAGGAGAGAAGGTGGAAACGGACGGGCAATGTCCGTTGGAAGATCCGCGGACGAGAGCCAGCCATCGGGACCTCCTTTTCGAGATGCTTCGCTTCGGCCAACTGGTACAATACAAACTGTTATGTATATCGTCGACTAGGTTGATACAGATTTGAATATTAATTCGAAAAAGCCTGGATAAGTTGCAGGAAGCCACATCGCTTTGAAAAAAATGGCAGGGAGGGCTGACCCCGCGATCTTTCAATGTCAACCGTCCTCGTGGCGGACTTTAACGGACCTGTTGGCAGAATCATCGTTTTTTCAACGTTTGACGATGAATTTTACAACAAATGCAATTCCGAGGGTAAAAATGGACGAAAAAATGGAGCGGAATCCTTTAATCTCTTAAAATAGCCGAATTTGTTACTTTTCTAGGAAGGTGTTCATCATGAAAATGTAGAATCCAATTACGGCGATGAAACGATCGATTTTTGGGAGCTGGAAAATTGGATGATTTTGCAAAATAGAAATCGGCAATAAAAATAAATGATTTTCGTTGCAAAGTTCAGCCTCGTAAGTTTCTTTTGGTAGCTCGGCGAATGCTGGCGAATCGTGAAACATCAGGATCGATCTTTATTGCCCAAGTGATTTCCAAGAAAAATGTCGCTTACATAAAGTTGGATGAAACGCGGGGATATACATTGGTTGGCATATACTTTAGTGCTCACCCGCGCTAGCATATATTTTGCGTGACATTCAGTATTGGACGGTTGCCAATGACGCTACCGCGAGTTGTTTTTTGTTGAAGCAATTTTTAGATATGCTACATATCCTAATATATGTGTCCTTGTTCATAGGATAGTTTTTAGAAGATGGTCGTGGCGGTGACGCCGGGACAAAGAGCAAGCCGACGAGGCCACCAGTCTACGAGAAAGTAATATTGCCGCGATCAGTTCCTATAGATTGCCGATCATTTTCGGTCAACCGCCGCGCGCTACCTCCGATATTCAAACCCCGCGGTACCGCGCGCTCGTTTGTGAATTCGGCTATAATTCAATTAACCCGTAGGATTTAGTGCGCTGGACGTACTATTATTCAAGCGTGATGTATACGCTCCTTTTTTCCTCCTTTCTCTTATTCATTCCTCGTCTTCATCTTTCTCTCGCGCCTCTCGCAATGCGCGTTCTTCCGATAAAGACCGAACGATCGACAAAAGCGAGACACACACGTTTTGCATTAATTAAATCCTTTCTCCACTCCTTTCTGCCTCTTGCACTTATTTCCGTATCAATTTTACCAACAATCGCGACTAAACAGCAGTTTTATTAACGATGGCTATAGCTGCCCATATATTTTATTTTTTCATATATTCAGCGTATTTTTTATATATTTCAATTTATAATTTATAATTATTATTAATATTATTCAATAATTGTTATTTCTTAATTCTAGTTTATTATTTAATATTATTTAATTATTGTTTATATTTATATTCATAAAAAATAAAAAATATAAATTATTTATATTTATAAATAATTATAAATAATTATAAATATTGTAGATAATTATTGTAATAATATATTGATGAATAATATATAATAATAATAATAATAATAATATAATAATAATATATTATTATCATAATATTGATATTATAATAATAAAATATTATTATAATGACATCGATGTTATAATTATTATAATAATAATTCTATAATATTATATTATATTTTAATAATATTATAATTATTGTAATAATAATCATGATAATTATTATAATTAATATTTTTTTATATATTTATATTTGATTATATTTTATTTTTTATAATATTATAATATTATATATAATGGTAGGAATCGGTAGTATATAAAATATAATACAGATACGATACAGAATACAGATGTTGAAGGCATGAATGATGGGGAAGAGGTAAATAGAGAAAAGGATGAAGTGGCCAAAACCCAAAAGCTCTCTGGTCTCTAAGTTTAAAGGGCTCGGACGTTGAAGGGCTAGGAAACGCATAAGGACTGAAATACTATAGCAAGCTAGAGGAACGTTGCAAATTCGTGTATATCTGATGTATGAAATATGCGATATGACCACGGTCCGCGATGTCATGCCCTCCCGGACAATTAGAAGGGTGGAGAATAAAAAAAACGATTTGAAAAGTAGCATCCCAGTCGGACTAAGGTCCCGGGACGTCCCGTAGGGGTTTCGCGTTTCAATTTACAGAACGAACCGTTATATTGCAATGTCTTGGTGAATTATAGAGCCCGCTTGGGTGTTCTTTCCGCAAAGGAAAGTCAACCGAGCGAAAAAGTGTCGAAAGTATGGGAAAGATTGCATAGGTCGATCGAAGAAAATGCCTCGTCGTTGGGCGAGTGAATTATCTGTATAAATTACGATGTGAAGTTTGCAGCGTTGGGAAACAACGGAATTCTGTTTCTTCTTGATCAGGGATCATGATTCTTGGTTGATATTCAGTCAGGACCATGAAAGGACCTTTTTTTAGGGTCGAAAAACAAAATCGCTACGAAAATTGTTATGGTTCTTGAAATTCAACTAATAATTAATAGAAAAACGTATTTTTCGGTGGACTCGAGGGATACGAACTTGAGTTTGGTGGTATGGAAATTCCAGAGCTTAGTAGACTGTGCCCGGAAGACTGTGAATCCGGAACTGGTAAGGCCCGTGCCCGATATGTTCCGGATTCGGAGTGGTCAGCTATGGTGCCAAAGGTGGGTAACTGGTTGGGGAAGAGGATCGTGGCAGGGTGATCAAAGGTTATATACATGTCGAGGGAGCGAATGAGCGGGCCAGTGCGGATTTTTCAATGACCCGGTGATGCCAAGGGTCAGTGATGTCCGACCGATGACCTTCGGAGGGAGCCCGCCCCGCGAATACAATTATAAATGCATTAAACTTACCCCTTTACAAGATAATATTTAAATCAAGCTGATATTTAAATCGTTTTGGCGAGTGGCCGCGATGGACAAGTCCGAAAAAAACGGCGCCTGACCACTTTTGCCCGAATAGCGTGAGATGACCGCGTACGTCGAGCTACAATGGAAGAGCCAGAGGGCAAGAGAGAGAGAGACTGCAGGGTGGATTCTTACGATTGTCCCTCGTGTCTGGATTTGCCAGGGGCGAAATAATTCTTACGTGGCTATGACTCTTACCTGTGCTCCATATATTTTATTGCGTGTATTTTTGCTTATAAATTCTCGATGGGACAACCCTTACGATCGGGAACAAAAAGAACGGCGCGATGTGCAAAGGTAATGGCTTTCATGCTGAAGAATAACAACTGTGTGTCTCGTGTCTCGGTCATTTCTCTCTCTAAGGTCCGAGGAGTAGAGGAAAATAAGTCCAGCACATGGTTACAGATGTGGACACGTATGGCGATGCTCTCAAGGCAAAGAAAAATGTATAATGAATGAAGAGGGACATGATGAGATAGAGCCTACCTATGAAATCGGACAATAAGAAATTAGATACATTCTGCTGCCGGACGGGACAAACTTTAGTACGTGTAAACCACCATCCTGTGTGCTCGTATCTTTTCTCACCGTCCCTCTCTCTTCACTTGCCCAAACATTCTTCTATCTCTCTTTCTCACTCAATTTTCAGGCTTTTATCGTTCTCTCTAGCCGATCGCAACGACTTTGCGATGTTTCGGGAAGGGAGGACTCCTGGCCAACGGAAACTTGTCGAATTTCGAGCTCGTAACGTCTTTTTTTTCATCCACTTCATCATTCCTCGTGGGTTGTATGAATATCATGGGCACCCATTGCTCATACGACCATGGCGTCGTTGAAATGCAACGTAATTCGGTTTTTCTTAGGCAGAACTCGAGATTCTTCTTATATTATATTATAATTGGTCAAGACAATGAAACGATCTGTTTTGAGGATCTTAAGACGAAAGCCTATTCGAAAATTTGTTTCCACTAAAAATGCGGTGCATTGGAAGAAACGGGCTTGTTTGTGTTTTATTTTGGAGAGTTTATGTCAGGAGATGGATCTTTGACCTCTGATACAGTTTGGAGATCGTTGATCCCGAAATGGTAGAAAATGATACGGGAAGATGTTTGTTTTAACGGTATATATGAGGTGGTGGTGTCAAGAATGAGAGGGTGGAGAAGGCGAAGGTATAGGGCGCGGAGAATGAACTGACAAAACAGGCGAAGGATCTCGGAGTGCCGTGATGATGTTGGGTTATGGCGAAAATGGCAGCGGTTCGGCGCCTCGTGACAAAGGGTTTCGGGCACGAAAAGCAGTACGGCCTATATAAACGGTGTTGGCGCGTCTCGGAGGTATAACCAACCGGGCGTCCAAACGGACGCGCGCGAGTGGCCTTTCTTCCGGGTTGGAATAAAAAAACGCGAAAATAGCTGGGAGATGCCTATAATTCTACGAAGAATTCGGCAACGGTGTCCGCCCCTTTTCAAATTCAAATCGAAAGCTAGCGGACTCTCTGCTCGGGCTCTCTGAAAAATCTTGTCTCGCGCTCGTACTCTTGGCTGACCAAAGTTCCAACCGATTGCTGTTTCACTCACCCCTTTTCGCCTCCCTACTTGTCTCTTTTTCTCTCCGGTTATCCTATTTCTGCCTTTTGGTCTCCCTTTCGCTATCTCTCAGGACGTTCCATCTCGCTCCTTCCCCCTTTTTCGTTACACGATAATTTAGTTCAGTTGCCCGGAAGGCAAGCTCCAAGGGCTACTACCATTTTTTTATCTTCCTCTCACGCTGCCTAACTATAAATATATCCTTGCTGTATATCGCCCGCTCCTCTCTTCTATGGTGTTAGGTGGGGTGTATGCCTGAATCCACTCTCTTTCTCTTCGGGCAAACTACGAGGCATCCGCGTGGACGAGAGAGAATCAAAGCCAGTAAGGACGAGGATGGAGCCTCGGTTGACCGAGTTTGAGAAGGGTCCCCAGCGCTCTCTTCTCTCTCTTTCCCTTCCTTCTCACTCCTCTCGATTCGCGTTACACAAGCCACGGATCTCTTTGCCGTGTGTACAACAACGAGCACCCGCTCTCTTCCAGTCTTCGGAATCGAGCTACTAGAGATACCGAAAGGGCAAACCCTCCGATACACGCAATTAGCCATCAAAATCGTCCGATACTGCTGCTGCAGCCGCTATTCAGCCAATTATGCTACTTTGTTTTATCATTTTCAAATAACCCAACCACAAAACACTTGTTGCAAAATGGGTAGGTATCTCATTTCAGATAAGAAACTGCAAGTTTCGTCCATTTTTGAAGAAAGCCTTTAGCCGATCTGTCAGAAATCAACAATGCATGCGCCTTGTTTGGCCGGGACAATCAAAACTTGATTAAAAACCGATCAAAAGCTCAGTATGAATTAAACATAACGCGAAAATTAAAGGGCTACCCTAAAAATAGCCGCAGGATTCAAAAATTGGCACGTACTTGGAAATTTAGTATCTGTTTGGAATATCTCGAGTGTGTGGTCGAGGGATTTGTGCAGCAGCCACATATCCTGCTCCCAATTTTCGTGTAGGTGTATAGTCCAAACCACAGCTCTGAAGATCATAGGTATTATTAACTGCAATCGTGTTTGGGGGAATTATGCGTTTACGCCTTCATGCCTGATTCATAGAACGATCGACCTCGATCTTTCCCCAAATCTCTGTTTTTGCCAACTACTTTTCAAAACTACGAGCTCCTTCGAACACGTTCGGACTTATTGACCCTCCACAGCCTAGAAACAAGTCAAAATCAAAATCTGTTCAATTCCTTTTTTTAGAAGAATTGATTCAAAACCCATTTAAAAATTTCTTACTATATATATATTTTTTTCATTATTCCTTTCAAACGTTTTCTCTATCAAAAGGATCGACTGGGAATTCCTTGCGAAGCTAGGATCAAGAATATTTGTTCCTCCGCCATCTACCGGTGAAAGTTCCAAGCTTTTCGCTTTGAAGGTTACCAACAGCCGGTGAATGTCTGTTAAAAAAAACAAGAGTTACCATCCGTTGATAAAAATTCGTGTAAATTTGGAATTCGATCTTTTCCGTGATTAGAAATCTAGAAAACAATTTTTATCAATAACGTCGTAAGGAGAATCAAAATTATCTTTTCTAATCTGATAACTTTTTTAATTAAGCGTTTTTTGATCGTTCGCTCGATAAACGAACAAAAAACAAGATAAAACAATCAAACATTGTTGATGATTATGTTTTATCGACGATTATCAAAAAACCGAAAGAAAAAATGACTTGCAAAATTTTTTTCATATTTGGACACGTGCAAAATGCAACATGACAACGTATTTTATTATTCCAGCCTCTTCGCAAGTGATAAACATTCTCACGATGTATATGCGGCGACAGCATTTTGTAATTAGCCTCTAATAAGGTCATAAAGTTCGTCCGGATTGTCTATACTTGCAACATTGTTATATAGTCGCATTACAGCTTCGTTGCGTGTTGCAATCGCAGTTTCAACTGCGGCGCATAGTAAAAACTTGCGGAGACTGGAATAAAATTAACGATTCGTTCAAAAAGCTGCGTTTTTATGTCCACGATCGTCGTGGCTGTCAATCATCTCCTCGCAAGCAAATCTCGTAAATGGTTTGCTGTTTTTGCAAAAAATTGAAATCGACACGAACGGAGATGTAATAAAAATAATAAAAATGAACAACAAATTATGCGCCATCATTTAATTTTCTGAATATTTTACCGAACCTCACGATTTTCTTGAAGGAGGAATTTTATTTTTCAAATTACAATATTATGACTCTGCATTTAGTCGATCCCTTGCATTCATGCACAATTAAGAGTCATAACAGTCAAGTCGAGACAACTTCCAGTCGACGATTGCTGCTGCGCATTTTATGTTAAGAATGAAGAACTTGTTTGCTGAGGAAATTTGAATACGTCGGCTCTGCTCTTCAAAAATGTGGAGTCGATGAGAATAAATCGTGAGTCTCTGTACAATTTGCAGGCAAATAACAATTTTCCATCATGAATCATCGCTTTGTGATGAGATCGTGTCAAAAATGCGATCCGAGCATCAACTTTTTTTTTGCTCACTTTATTTTTGTGATTTCTATTGTCTTGTAGTTCGCCTAAAAAGGAGCAGATGAAAGGCGAATTTAACATCGTTTTGTCGAGTTATCTTATCGCCTCGTCGGGCTGTTGACCGCGTCGTAATTTGCAACGATTTGGAGCAATGTGTGGCGATCTAAATTCCATGTACAGAAGTTTGCATCGTTGTAAAGCAACGATAAATATATTATTTATTTATTATTTTAATAATTGTTGACTTACGTTTATCGAAAAAACGATCAAGAGACGAGAAACCAAATTCAGGCAAAAAATGATGTGGCGATTCGACGATTTTCATGAGGAATGTTGACGCGATTGAGGAAAAATTTCAGGCAAGATTGCGAGCAACATAGTAAGCTAAAAAAAAAAAACAGAAGCAAATTCTTTGTCCACTTGGTTTCGTGTCTTCTCGTAATTTTTTGTTCTCTTGTGTGTACCTAATTAATATTAATTTTCTAGTGCATCTTAGAAACTTTGATTCTCCTGTGTCATTCGACAGCAAGCCGTAATAAGCATCTCGATGCCATGTAGAGCGATGATTGTGGAGTGTCTAACGAAACTGGTTATCAAGTTGGAAACTCTTGTTACCGGATGCGTTTTAACGGGCCCGTATCACGAATGTCAATTTCCTACTGCGTCAGGCTGTCAATAGGACGATAAATTAAATATCCGAATCGCTCGTGCACGAGAAAAATCGACTGCGAGCCCAAACATGCAGTGAAAACAAAAATTTTGTTGAAAAAGTAAATTTTCGTCATTCCAATCGTAAATTTTGCTGACAGTTCCATTAGAAATGAAAAACATTGTGAAAATAACGAAAATTTGGAAATTATTGAAAAATATTTGGTTGACCTTGACGATGAACGAAATATCGAGGTTTTTTGACGAAATTTAATTTCCAGTGCGTTGCATTAATTCGGCAATAGATAACGTGTTTTTACAGCAACAACGTGGACTGATAAAAAGGAGGAAAAAAACGTGCAATTAATTGGATTGCACAAATTCCGGAACTTTTGTGTTCATTTGTCCGAAATCTTGATGTTTATTCGGCTGCGGAGCGTGACCCAGTGCTTCAATGTCAATTATTTACGTCTTGATGACTCGGAATCGCAGATAAGTAGCAAAGTCATGAAAAAATTGTTGCCCCTCATGTCGCAGTCTCGTTGGACGAGATTTCAAGAAGAAGGGATTGTCGTCGAGAGAATCCATCAAACGTTATAAATGCAGGAGCGCGCAACTCTCGATGCAAGTCTCGCGGCGACGTGGGATCGAGATTCATCGAAAAAGTGCGTCCGAGTGGCGGATTTTTGACTGCGTAGAATTGGAAAAGTTTTGTTTTTCGAGTCATGGCGATTTTGACCGGATTTTGGGGCCTCGATGGCATGATCTTAATGACAGTTTCAATAATTTGTGCTTATTTGTACATGACGAGAAAATTCTTGTACTGGAAAAAACGCGGAATCGACGAGATTACGCCGACCCCGTTCACCGGCAACTTTGCCGATTGCTTTTTCCAAAAAAAATCACCGGGCGAATTCGTCAAGGCGCTGTACGACCGATCGCCCCAAATCCCTTACAGCGGCTTTTACATTTTCGATCGACCTTTCCTCTTGGTGCGCGATCCCGAACTGATAAAAAACATTTTAGTGCGAGACTTTAATTATTTTGCGGACAGATTCGCGGCCGCCAGTCCCGACGACAAGCTCGGCAGCTCGAATTTGTTCATCGTCAAGAATCCCGCGTGGAAAATAGTTCGATCTAAATTGACACCCATTTTCACTTCTGGAAAACTCAAAAAAATGTTTCAATTGATGCTCGAAGTTGGCAAGGATCTGAATACTCATCTCGAGTCTCTCAACTTGACAGGTATTTGCAAATTCCTCGTGCTCGATCAAAAATTTTCATCCAATTTTCGTTTTTCATCGAAATTCTTATTTGATAATTGGTCAAGACGATAAAACGATTCTTTTTCGAGTTCCAAACACAAAATCGGTTCGAAAATTTTCATCGTTTTTTAAATTGAACAAACAATTAATAGAAAATCGTAATTTTGTTGTAATTTTCACGTTTTTACAGTTGCACTGAATATTTTCAGGAATTTCGATCAATTTTTCGAAAGTTTTTATGCTGAATTTTTATTTTTTTTATATCAAGGCCCGGGCGACGTCGTCGAGCTTAAGGAATTGTGCGCGAAATACACGACCGATTTGATCGGCACAACGGCTTATGGTCTGCAAGTGAATTCGTTGAACAATCCGGACGCCGAGTTTCGAAAGTGCGGCCGAGAAATATTCGAATTCAACTTTTACCGGAGCATCGAGTTGACCTCGATGTTTTTTTCACCGCAGATGGTAAGGCCGCTGGGATTTCAATTCTTCACGAAAAAAAGTGCCAACTTTTTGCGACACGCTTTTTGGGACACTATTAAGGAGCGCGAGCGATCGGGAATGAAGCGCAATGACTTTATCGATTTATTGATCGAGCTGAAAAACGGCCAGATCAACAAAGAGGACGCCAAACTTTTCGGTAAAACGCCATAAAAAAAACTCAATTTTTTTTTTTTTACCCGAAAAATATCGCTTCGTTTTTTTTTATGGGGTTTTACGATTTTTCTCGAATTCTCTGACGCTTTGCAGAATTCGACGGCGACAACTTGGTCGCCCAAGCTGCCATTTTTTTCACCGGTGGATTCGAAACCTCGTCCACAACCCTCAGCTTCGCATTGTACGAATTGGCCCTCTCACCCGATGTCCAAACAAAATTGCGCCAAGAGATAAACGACGCGATCAGAGCCAATGGTGGAGAAATCACGTACGACATGGTAAATAATTATTTATTTTTACTCAATCAGACGGCCAGAATCGTTTATAGAAATCTGCATTCAAAAACCACTCGAAAACGATGAAGAATCAAGAAAAATCAGAAACTTTCAACGCCGTGCATTCGATTCGCTCCAAAAAGCCTCTTTAAGGACGTTGAACCGTGACGATAAATCTAAATGTTCGTTTTAAATCTTTCTTATATACAAAATGGTTTGCGAGACTAAGTTCACGAAGAAAAATTGTTACAAATTGACCAAGGAACTCTAAATTCAAGATTTCCTGAGATAATTTGTATTTTTTATATAAAAACCAAAATTTCGCAAAAATTAAACGACCGATTTTTTTGAAAAACTAAATAAAGTTGCTTCGATGTTACCCAAAAGCGTGCACTGAAAATTGAATTTTGTCAAAAAACGTCGATATTTTGTTGAATACAGCGAACAAAATATTTTGGGATGATTTCAAAATTTTCGTTATTTCGACAATATTTTTCATTGTAACGGAGCTGTCAGAAAAATTTACGATTGGAATGACAAAAATTTACTTTCCGAAAAGATTTTCCAGAATGTTTTTTGCTGGAATGACAAAATTTTCGTGATTTTACGAAAAAAAAAACGTTTAGTTTAACGTATCCAACAAAATATCGATCTTTGTCAACAAAATTTTCTTTTCAGTGTAAGATTTTGGTAATTATTGGTATTTGCGATTGATTGCCACGGTCCACAGGTGATAACTCTCCCTTACCTGGACATGGTGACGTCGGAAACGCTACGAAAATATCCACCCTTGCCGTTCCTGGATCGTGTCGCAATGGCTGATTACAAAGTGCCTAATTCTGACGTCGTGATCGAGAAGGGAACACCCGTGTATATTCCCATGCTCGCTCTTCATTACGATCCACGATATTTTCCGGATCCCCAAAAATTCGATCCGGAACGATTCTCCGATGTTAACAAGAAGGAACGAAAGGCGTGCACTTACATGCCTTTTGGAGACGGACCGCACAATTGCATCGGTGAGGCGCGAGCTTTTCTCAAGGGTTTGAGTTGCAAAACCTAAAAAAGTCTTTTTTCGCGATTTTATTCTGAAAAGACATTTTCATTTCATTTCACTTGACCGAAATTTGTGTTTTGGTCAAATGAAATGAATTTTGAGGATAAAATCGTGAAGAAAACGACTTTGCATGGATTTTCTCGATGGCGAATCGAGTCTGAATATTTTTCCACCAATTTTTCACGACAAGAAATTTAAATTTGCATTTTAAGAAATAAAATGAATAATTTCATGTGGTTTTCGACTCCAGGTATGCGTTTAGGACTTTTGCAAACGAAGCTGGGTCTGGTGCACATTGTATCGAATTACGAGTTGACATCGTGCAAGGATACGTTGATGCCAATGCGAGTGAATCCAAAATCGCTGTTAACAGCTGCGGACGGTGGAATTTATTTGAATCTGCGACGGACGGAGACGGCAGCTGCGTGAAGAATGAAAATCAAAAAATTGTAATAAAAATCCGTGTGTGTGTGTGTGCGTGCAAGAGAAAAAATCAGACGTGAAGATTTTTCCCAAAAATGTGTAGGAAAAAATAAAATATTTTTTCTTTGTGATAATTGACGAGTCTTTTAATCAAAAATTCTTGGAGTTGCCAACGAAACGTGCGGATTATCGTTTCACGATGATTTTTACGTCTATTTTATTCACTTGGTTCGATTTACAAAAAAACTATTTGTTTTTGACCATGGCTTGTTGCAATATTTCGTTTTTTTTCTTGTTTCATTTAATCTGTTTTTTGTTCTCTTTATTTTTCATTATTTTTTCATCATTGTCGTTCCGGCTTGTTGAGATACATTTTGACTACGCAATATTCGCTTAAAATTACATGTAGCTTTCCTACGGATATAATAGTACGACACCTTTTGGAAATTAAGGGGATCGATCGAATACCAAAGCCATTTTGGTTGGCTCACACGTATTTCCGTCTCCTCTGCAAATCGTTTTAATCAATATCGTTTTTCATAGAATGTTTTTTTTCGTCCTTAATCAATTTTTATTTGTTTTTTTTTTGAGTCTCTGATTTTCGAAGATTTTCAGAATAACGAGAAACATTTTGATTCGTGATATATTTCGAGGAATTTAAGTTGCAGATTTTCGTTAAAATTTTCTAACTCGATTGGATATTTATTTGATCATTGTATCTCCCATTCGGATGTATCGAAAATGTTTTCTTGGCGTATCTAGCATTTTACTTTCACTCCCTGCGGGATTTTTCATTCGATTTTCCATTTTTT
Source organism: Diadegma fenestrale (assembly GCA_037043255.1). NCBI lineage: Eukaryota > Metazoa > Arthropoda > Insecta > Hymenoptera > Ichneumonidae > Diadegma > Diadegma fenestrale. The sequence continues at coordinate 34,502,789 of CM073309.1, read as the reverse complement.
TGTTCATTCGATCTTTTTATTCTCTTATTTAACCATTTGCAGCCACTGAACGCCAAACTTTTGGGTATTTTCGGCGTTGAATTCCTCACAGCTTCTTAAATTTAAATAATTATGTGTTTATTTATATTTAAATAGTAATCGAACAGCACTCGCCAGCGAGGGTTGTCTTTGCCAAATTACGTTTTTTAATATCAGGTAAAAGTAAATCATTTTTTTATTTGTTTAAATCTGTTTTATGTATAGTTTGAATGATCGTTTTCAGTTTTTTTCCTTTTGTTTTATTCTCCTCTTTGTTTCATGGGAAACCAGAGACGGTATCACGATAGTTAATTAATACACACGAATTTTGGGATCATCTTAATTTATGTACATTCACACAGAATTTTTTCTATGCCTAAAAATATGCAAGTCTCCGCAGTTAAATCCGGTCTCGTGACTTTTTCCTCCCTTTCCGGGCCTCGGATTCGTTTTATCGAATCCCACGACCATTTTTCAATATTCTCAATAATTGCTCATTTAACTTGACGAATTTTACTGCAGAGCTCGTTGGTCTTATCACGATTATACACGACTACGTATCGGTGACTAAAAATTAAGGTATTACTATGAAAAAACGACTTTTTTAGGGCTCTGTCAAAATTTTGTACAAACGTTTCTGGCACCAAAATTCAGAGTTTTCTCCTATGACGAAAAATCACAATTTTTTAGCTTCCCCGTCTAAACGCGTGTCCACGTTTCGTCAAAAAGTTGCAAGCGTTTGGATGGGAAAAGTGAAAAATGATGAATTAAATATTCGAAATCCTTGACGTTGGAAAATTTTTCTTTATAGGAGAAAATTGTTGAATTTGGCATCGAGAATTTTCGTACAAAATTATTGAAGAGTCCTAAATAAATTGATTTTGCGATGGTAATACGTTAATGTGCGAGTTTGGAAGAAAAACGCGGGCACTACGAAGAAACGGCAGAAAGTTGTTGAATACAAATCGCAAAATCCATTGACGTTCTTTTTTTTCGTTTTTTTTTTTTTTTAATTTTCGTTTTGACACCTAAAATCTATTTTGTTGATTCGTTTTTTTCTTCACATTGATATCCATTTCGATTTTTTGATGTTGAAATTGAATTAGTCGTATCACCAAATCGGTTGGAGTGCTTAAGGAATTATGTTTAGTTAATGAGTTGTCTCGTTAATTGACATATATGTGGAACAATGATGCTCGAATATGCTGCAACGATTCAAACGAGAATCAACGTTACTGCTTGCAACTGGACAAGTTTGTTTAATTGGTAAATAAATGATCGAGCGGCGGTTGAGACCGACTAGGCCATTTTGTTGTTGCGAATAATTCGTTCCTCAAATCACAAGATACAAAATAACATTTTTGTGATTTTTCCAACTTTGTATTTGAAGAATGAAATTTTGATGACGCGAGAGCGCGAGACGCACTGAAAATAAAATTTGGTCAAAAAACGTCGATATTCGAACACGGTCAACTAAATATTTTTGGATAATTTCAAAATTTTCATTATTTTGACAATATTTTTGATTTCTATGGGAACTGTCAGCAAAATTTTCGATTGGAATGACAAAAATTGACATTTCCAAGAGACTTGTTGCTGCGATGACGAAATTTTAGTGATTTTTCCAACTTGGTATTTGAAGATCGAAATTTTGATAACGCGAGAGCGCGAGACGCACTGAAAATAAAATTTGGTCGAAAAAAGTCCAAGTTTGAACACGGTGAACTAAATATTTTTGGATAATTTCAAAATTTTCATTATTTTGACAATATTTTCTGATTTCTATGGGAACTGTCAGCGAAATTTGCGATTGAAACGACTGAAATTGACTTTTCCAAGAGACTTTCTAGAATTTAGACAAATTTAGTGATTAGAAAAGAAAAAAAAACGTTTAGTCGAAGAGATTTTCTAGAATATTTTTCGCTGCGATGACAAAATTTCAGTGATTTTTCCAAAAAATCGTTTAGTCGTACAAATCCAACAAAATATCGATTTTTTTCAATAAAATTTTCTTTTCAGTGGCACCGAAAATTCAATTGTGTCAAAAATACCCGATATTTTGTAAATCACAGTGATACTTTTGGGTAATTTCAAAATTTTCATTATTTTGACAATATTTTTGATTTCTATGGGAACTGTCAGCAAAATTTTCGATTCGAACGACAAAAATTGACTTTTCTAAGAGAATTTCTAGAATTTAAGAAGAAATTTTAGTGATTCAGAAAAAAAAACATTTAGTCGAACGTATTCAACAAAATATCGATATTTTCCAACAAAATAATCTTTTCAGTGTGAAATAAATAATGACAAATATCAGGCACAGGTAGTGTTTAATAATTATTTAGACTCTTGAAGGTTTTTTGTTTCTTTCGAGTGAACCTCGCGTGTAATTTTATTGGTCAATATATGTGCATATGTATATACGTAATATAATGAAAATCCATGTACACATATAATATGCACATACATAAATCGGAAACGATGGTTTTTTGTAACGAGTCGTAATGAGTAAAGTGTCAATTGAATTTCCTTTTCATGACCTTTTTTGATTTTTAGTTTTTCTCCCATTCGTCGAGAGAGAGTTTTTTAAAATTATTCCTACACTCCGAAGCCACGAGGACTAATTGGTCGAGAGATTGGCAAAAAAATCTCCGAAAAATCGATTTAATTAACGATATCGAATAAATGGTCAAAAATTTGTTTTTTTCAATTTTTTATCTGAATGTCCGATATTGTCCGAGAAGGTGCGAAACGCCGATCGAGAACGATTAAAAATAATGATAAATAGGCGAGAGAGGAATAAAAATGGCGAATCGCGTTGGGCGATCAAAGTTAATAACGTAAGACTAGATTTGAACAATACATGCGAGCTTGATCGCCGTATATAGAGACACACTGATGAAGTATAAAAATATAAACATCTAAAAATTGAAAGCGTGATTTATCGTAATAAACATATGGTGAGAGTTGTTTTTGTCATTATTTCATCACTGATATCGTTTTCGGAGACGTAGGCTACGATGTGCGTAATTATTGAATACACCTACCCACAAGAATGTGAGTAGAAGGTAAGCCGCGCGATTGGGCGAGTGTGAAACGTCCTAAAACCGAGTAATTCGAGGCTGATGTATAATTTCTCCAACGATCCAACACGCTAAACGCATTTTTCATTATTAAACATCGACAAGATTTTCCAACATCCGTTTTACAGCGTGGAGCGCAGCGGAAACGTGGAAAAACAAAATTCGACAGTATCCGGAAATCTTTGCTCCAGAAATTTCTCCCTCATTTCGCAACATTTAAACAATTATTTGCTGTTTTATTCTCTCCGGATTTACCTGATATGTTATATATATAATATACATATACACTCATGTATATATGCTCATACATATATACACACCGACACGGATGTGCGTACTCGTCTCTATCAAAGGCCCAAGCTCCGCACGCGGAAACTGAATTTCGTCCGGAAATTTCCATGGGACGATCTCCTCAAAGTCTCATTAAAAACGATTTTTTCTTTCACAATTTGCAATATTTTACGAGAAATCGAATCTCAAAAGTAGTCACTTTAGCCTGGAAATCGATTTTTTCAAAACTATGCTCGTTAGCGCAAAAAACGGTGCGAAAATTTTGATAACGATCTCAGTCGATCGGCTGGAAGCTTCGCAATGATCTGTAGAAAAAAAAAACTAACAAATGAAATTCGAAAAGTGGGAAATTTCATGACGATATTCGGTTACCGATTTCCGGAAGTTTGTGCTCAATTAAATTGCCGATTTTTTGCTAACACGTATAGTTACCGATGAAGACTGTGCGAAGCTGAAGTTGGCAACGTTGCAATCCAACGAAAAATATTTCGTTTCATCCATGATTTGTTTAATTTTCAAAATTATCTAAATTTTTCAAGCCCATATACTTTTTGGGTTGGAAAAATCGATCGTTTTAACCTCGTAATTACATTCTGCATTGAAATAATGAGTGTCGCCGCACTGAAAGGAAAATTGTGTTGGAAAAGATCGTTATTTTGTTGGATACGCTAAACTAAACGTTTTTTCGAAAAATCACGAAAATTTTGTCATTCCAGCAAAAAATATTCTGGAAAATCTTTTCGGAAAGTAAATTTTTGTCATTCCAATCGTAAATTTTGGTGACCGTTCCGTTACAATGTAAAATATTGTCGAAATAACGAAAATTTTGAAATCGTCCCAAAATATTTAGTTGGCCGTATTCAACAAAATATCGACGTTTTTGGACAAAATTGAATTTTCAGTGCGCAGAAATAAATAATTTCGTTGCATTCCAACGATGCAAACTTCAACGTCATGACAGGTGTTTGCTTTGTTTCTAGTTCGTACCCCATGCGTCGCGTTGTGGCGATTTTAATTTCGATACCGATACTTTTGTTTCTTATGTATATACATGTACGTGTTTATACATATCCATACATAATCGTAATTGTATGTATATATATATATATAATATTTATATAAAACGAACAACATTGATGAATTAGTCGTGAGGGCTGCTAATGGGACAATAAATAAAATAATTCTACGTGTCTAAACAATTATGGACTGTCGTTCGGACAGAGTCACCTGAATTCATGGATCCTAAACGTATCGTCTCCAAATTAATGTCTACACAACAATTGCCTGGCTCTATCCTTTTTCCAGGCTCGGCGAGACTCGCCGATCGCGATGAAATCGCGAGGAGAATACGAAGAAAAAAGAACGACACCGATTGCTATGGAAAAACTGACGTTCTATGATTACCGATTTTTGTTCGATCGTCCGAAACGCACATTGTGGTCTCCGATAGACGGTTCGCGATTAGGACACGAGAGGAAGAGTTTACGGGATCGTGTCGTTCGTCCGCGACTGGCCGAATTAACGAAATTTCAGTCGCGAAACGACTCTCGACGAATGTTGAAGCCGATCGAATTGTTTATTATCGATTATCGACCGTCGGTAAAGAAAATTTCTACCTTATCGACTGTTGGTCGGCGCGAATCGAGTTTTTGGTGGATTAAAAAATTTCTGGAAGTTTGAGGCTCTCTCGAGCCGCTGATAATGAACGTTATTTGATTGTTTGGGTCGGCGGGAGTGAAATTGCCAACAAAGTAGAAAATTGAGGTTTTTTTTAGGGAGTTTTTAAGATTCCTTGGCGAGGCCCGCACAGCAAAAGGATCTTTGGGCCCACCAGTCAGTGAGATCAGCGAATCTACCGGATTTAGTCTTAACGGAGACCACGACGTATCACTTGACGGACTCGTGACCTGGGGATTGGAGAGCGTGAGGTAAAGCACTTTGCAAATCGGTCGATTGTCGCTTTGGCCGAAAAGTTGCTGTCAAAGAGGAAATCCAACCGGTTTGTTGCTGCGAAGTTTGATCGTTTAGGGAACTGCTGTTGCTCGTGCTTCTCGTACCGTCGATACTCATGCCCGATTTGAAGCGGGAAAATATGCCCGGGGATGACTTTTTCGCGCTGTATGGCGAAGACAAACCGACTAACGATTTTTTTCCACTTTTGGACGTTTCTTTGTACAGCATCGAGTCGAGACTTCCGGTGTGTTGTTGATGCTCGTCGCTTTTTTTCTCCTCCAAACCACAACCCACGAGAATATTCTCGTTTTGCTTCGTTATTTTCGAAATGTCTTCCATGCTCGCGGAACTTCGTCGAATCTCGATTTTTCCTATGTCGTCGTCCATGTCCACGACGTTGGAACTTCCGGGATTCACGATTATCTCCGGCTTCTCAATGCTCGTTTTTCTCACGTCAAACTCTTTGAAATCGTTTATGTTTACGGGCTTTTCATTCTTTTTGGGATGCTTGAGGCTTTGGGTTTTGTTTACGGGGATTTTACCCTCCGGATTCGAGAGATTTCGCTTGTGCTTAGTGCCGCTTGTGTCCACGTCGTCACCGACTGCCGGTAACGTCTCGAGCGATATCGATGGCCTTTTTTCCTTGACGAAAACGATTCTCCAGCTGCTTTTGTTCTTGTCCTGTGATTTTTTGGCTTTCGGTAGGGTGGTAGCGCGTTTTTCCAGGGCGTCGATCTCGACGACCGTGGTCGTTGCAGTTCTCGTCGTTCTCGTCGTTGTTACCGACGTGTCCTTGATCTCGTTTTTACTCAATTTAGTCAAGTTGCATCGTTTGCAAAGGATCAGAGAATTGTTTTGGCGCGGTGGTTTTTGTGCCGAGGTCCCCGACGCGTTGCTGCTGCTCGTTACCGATTCGCTCTTGGTTAATTGACTCCTCGAGCTCGCGTGGAGCTTCGACGACGATTTCGCGCACGGCGCAGCGTCCTTAGAGTCGAAACTGATGCTCAAACGATCGGTAAAGTTTCGCAACCTCGATAGTAACGATTTGTGATTATTCGATGCTGCTGTTTTTTCGTCGCAGCAACAATGCAGCGAATCGTTACGTACCATCGAGTCTTTGCGCTCGACATGTAAATCGTCGTCTTGTTCGTCCAGATTTTCCTGCTCAAGCTCGTTACCTTCTTTGTCCTTGACCTTGGCGACGATTTTTCCGTTTCCCTCGGGCCGATCGTCCCGTATTCTCGATTTCACGCTGCTCGTCTCGTCCCTCTCCAATTCCTCGATTATTCTTCCCTCGTCGATCGACCTCGCACTCACCGGCGAACTCATGTCGCTGCTCAAGTTCTCGCCCCTGCTACGTCGCCTTTCGCGCTCGTGATCTCTCACCGCCTTGGCCAGATCGTGATTGTAATAATCCAACGACGATTTGTCTCTGCTGCCCTTACGACTTCCCGGATAACTTTTCCTCCCCCCGCAACTGCCCATCGTTCCCGTGCCTTCCGTCGATATTTTGAATTTTAACGTTTTTTCGCTTATTTCGACCTCCGTCGCGGTTTCCGGATCGGAACTCTCCGGATTATCGAGCTCGGCGATCGTCATGTTGTCCGGGTCTTGGTCCGTCGAACGCGAACGCGAATGCGTCGTTCCTGCCGAACGCTTCGATCGCATACTGTGCGAAGACGTCGATTTCGTCACCGACGCCGGCCCCGTGCCCGCTGATATCGTCGACGCCGACTCCCCCAGGTCCACCACGCTCCGGCGATGATGTCGCTCGTCCTTTGCCGCCTCGTTCAATCGCCTAAAGTACTCCAGAGCCGAACGCACTGGCTGGACTATGAAATCCTGCAATCACGTCATTTTATCCATTCACAAAAGGCAAACTCGATTTCACGCGATTAAATTCAATTTTACGCGACCAAATTCAATTTTACGCGATATAATTCAATTTTACGCGATATAATTCAATTTTACGCGATAAAATTCAATTTTGGGCGATAAAATTCAATTTTACGCGAAAAAAATTCAATTTTACGCGATAAGATTCAATTTTACGCGATAAGATTCAATTTTACGCGATAAGATTGAATTTTGGGCGATAAAATTGAATTTTACGCGATAAAATTCAATTTTACGCGAAAAAATTGAATTTTACGCGATAAAATTCAATTTTACGCGAAAAAATTGAATTTTACGCGATAAGATTCAATTTTACGCGATAAAATTCAATTTTACGCGATAAAATTCAATTTTACGCGATTAAATTCAATTTTACGCGATTGAATTCAAATTTACGCGATTGAATTCAAATTTACGCGATTGAATTCAATTTTACGCGATAAAATTCAATTTTACGCGATTAAATTCAATTTTACGAGATTAAATTTAATTTTACGCGATAAAATTCAATTTTACGCGACCAAATTCAATTCTACGCGATAAAATTCAAGTTTACGCAATAAAATTCAATTTTTACTATGAAAAAATCGAATTTTTCAACTTTTCGCGTAAGAAAAACTGAAAAAAAAATATTCAATTTCGATTTCACAGAAATTAATGAAAAACCTTGAAAAATTTTCTATCGATTTCGACAAAAACTGAATTTCATCGCTTCGGAAATCTCAACGAACCTGCAGCTCCGGCAAAAGTTCTCCCAAGGATTCGAAAAGCGGCAACAAGACGAAACCAATAAAGCTGCACTGAGAAGACGGTTTAGTGACTTTATCGCGATCCATGAACGGGGTGACCGGAAGTCCTTCGAGTTTTTCGGCGTCGCTCTGTTTGAAGAATTCTTGGAGAAGGCTGTCGAGCCAGGGCTCAGCGACGTCCATCGGTCTCGCTTCGTTACTAATATCGGCGACTTTGATGAGGACCATCGAGAGCTGTCAAAAAAAACCCCCAAAAGTCTCATTTTTAATGAATTTATCGATAATTTTGAAGATTTTCGTGTTTTCTCAATTTTTTCTTCGCCACTCACCAGATTTATGTGACTTTTGTTTTGATAATCAAAGTCCGGCACCGTGTCGTTAAACTGGCTGAGAATCTCGTTGTGCCTGGCCATATCGGTCGCCAGAATGCATCTGATTATTCCCTCCCGGACAGTCCTGAAGGTCGCGGCGTCGAGAGATCCAAGGATGTTGCACGAGGGAGGCTCGAGAACTCGAAAGGCGATCGAGCAATGATGATTCTCCAAGGGCGAAATGTCGTTGTAACGTAAAGCCAATTCGGTTCGGGCGTTTATCTGATAAATATTGTTGTAACCAGGATGATCGAGATCGTGACAAATGCAAGAGACTAGCAGGACCAAAACCTCGAGGTGTCCAATTTTCGAGGGTAAATCTACAGCCCAGGCAATTGCGTAGAGCTGTGAATAAAATTTCCCAAAGAAATCACTTTATTTACATTTTTTCGGAGCAAATCACACGGTGGAAAGTGTAAAATGATTTTTTCACAATTTCTTACCATCTGAGCGACGCAGAAGCAATGCCTGAAGTTGTGAAATGGCACCTCGTTGTAATTGTTATAAACTTCGTAAAGAAAATTGCGGAGGGTCGTTATTGGTATGTCGAATTTTTGTAAGAGCTCGAGCTCGATGAACATGGTTTGTAGCATAAGGAGAAGTTCCTCGTCTTCCCATTGTCGAGCATCGAATGCTGGCGAACGTAGCCATTCTCGTACGCACGACGATACAGACACGTCGCTGAAAAATTATATCAAAATTGTGTCATCCAGCCAAAAGTTTTGTGAACTCGAGAATTATTCATCTATTTCATTATTATAATGAAAAAGAATTCAAAATAAATTGAATAAGAATCAAATTAATTAATTTTTCAATCATCAAAATCTAATTAATTCATTCGTTAATCAATTAATTTAATTAATTGATCAATTTTTTGATAAAAATTCATTTATTAATCAAATAATTTAATTAATCAATCAATTTTTGATAAAATTCATTTATTAATCAAATAATTTAATTAATTAATCCATTTTTGATGAAAATCCATTTATTAATCAAATAACTTAATTAATTAATGAATATTCTAATAAATATGCATTAATTAATATTAATAAATTAATATTTGATAAATATTTATAATAATTAATCAATATTAAGTAATATTTTAATAATTAATTAATCAATTGATATTCTAATAAAAATTAATCAATTTTTCTCAATGTGTTGATTAAATAAATAGAATTAAACATAGAAAGAGGATTATTAAGGGCCTCGTCGGATGCAAAATGGTCAGAAATGAATTTGCTGCTATTAATACGAGGAAAATCGTACATGGATCAACATTTTCGATGTATTTCGAGGACAGCTGCAATCTCGCAAGATCTGACAGTGACAGATTCGTTCGATGATAAAATTCATTCAGCGATGCTTTCGTCCTAATATCATCGTTCATTTTCTATATGGTTTCTGTTCAGCAAATTCTATTAAATGAGATAAATTCTCAACGTTTGTTTCATTATTGCATTTTCGCGCTTGTCGGCAACGTTTCGTCACTCATTTTTATCTCGATCTCGAACTCGAAATCGTTGCTTTTGTACGTACGTTTTTTTTCACGTTTCTCGTTACTTTTCGAAACGATTTTCGCTGACGTTCGTGAATCTTGTAAAAAGAGTAATAAAAAATCGGAAACGGCGTAATTTTCAATCATATTTTCACGTTTGCCCTATTTTTGCTCGAAATTCATGAGTCCCGATGCAGTTCCAATCTGATCGTGCAATTTCGACGCTTGTCCATCAATTTCCAACACTTTCTGTAACCGAATCGTCGTCGATTGCCTCGTGTCCTCTGAATATGCTCGAAAAACCTTCAATTTTTACGATTCTGCAGTCGAAAGTGTTGAAATGCAACAAAAATTTTCTTTTTATTGACAATTCGTTCAATTTTCAAAATCAGCCGAATTTTCCAGCCAAAAAATTCTACTCGAGTCAAAAATCGATCGATTTATCGTCAAAATTAAAATCGTGACATAAATTTTTAAATTTTTCCGGAAAAAAAATAAAAATCGTTGCATTTCAACGATGCAATTTTCAAGATCACAAATTTTCTTGATCGATTTTTCGATTTTGACGTTTTTATCCTCGATCTCGAGATTTTTTAATCGCCATTTTCAGTTTTGTTGCGATATTTCGTGCAAAGTGCGGGAGAGCGATAACGATAATGACGCGATAATGACGTCGTGATGCCAAGCGAATCGATTGTTTTCTCAAAAAACGTTGCACAAAGGAAAATTAAAGCTTTCGGGACACATAATTGATGAACGAAAGCAAACAGGCTCGAAATGACGAATGACTCGCGCGGCGTTCAACACACATCAAAGGCTGAGTTTGAAATTTGCTCTGTGCGAGCAACAATATTCATTGTCCTTTGGTCATTGAATCCTCAACGATGCGGATTTGATGAGCCCACACAAAGGTCCCACATTCGCCACGCGAATTTGGCACTGACAGGGGAAAAAGGACGAGCACGCGAATGTGTTTAATTCGGCGTACGAGCTAATTTCGTATTTTGTCATGAATTTCAAACGTTTTTCCAAACGGAATTAAAAAACACACGAGGGACACGAAATTCACATCGGGCGAGGCTGCAAATCACAAATCACATTAAGGACGATAATGGATTCGAATAATTGCACAAATGCCTGATTTTATAGTCGAAATAAACGACAAGCTCGAAAACTAACGAGCTCCGGGAATATTTGCGGATTTAACCGAAAATTCGAAATCGAAAAATTCATATTTTGGATCGTGAATCAGAATTTTATTAGTGAAAATTAAAAATCTTCAAAAAACGTCGATATTTTGCTAAACACGGTGAACCGAACGTTTTTGGATAAAATTCTCGTTATTTTGACAATATTTTTTGATTTCTATGGGAACCGTCAGCAAAATTTGCGATTGGAATGACAAAAATTGACTTCTCGAAGAAACTTGTTGCTGCGATGACGAAATTTTAGTGATTTTTCCAACTTTGTATTTGAAGATCGAAATTTTAATAACGTGAGAGCGCGAGACGCACTGAAAATAAAATTTGGTCAAAAAACGTCGAAATTTGAACACGGTCAACTAAATATTTTTGGATAATTTCAAAATTTTCATTATTTTGACAATATTTTTTTATTTCTATGGGAACTGCCAGCAAAAGTGACGATTGGAATGTCAAAAATTGATTTTTCCAAAAGACTTGTTGCTGCGATGTCGAAATTTTAGTGATTTTTCCAACTTTGTATTTGAAGATCGAAATTTTAATAACGCGAGAGCGCGAGACGCACTGAAAATAAAATTTGGTCAAAAAAAGTCCAAGTTTGAACACGGTGAACTAAATATTTTTGGATAATTTCAAAATTTTCATTATTTTGACAATATTTTCCGATTTCTATGGGAACTGTCAGCAAAATTTGCGATTGAAACGACTAAAATTGACTTTTCCAAGAGACTTTCTAGAATTTAGACAATTTTAGTGATTAGAAAAGAAAAAAAAACGTTTAGTCGAAGAGATTTTCTAGAATATTTTTCGCTGCGATGACAAAATTTCAGTGATTTTTCCAAAAAATCGTTTAGTCGTAAAAATCCAACAAAATATCGATTTTTTTCAATAAAATTTTCTTTTCAGTGGCACCGAAAATTCAATTGTGTCAAAAATACCCGATATTTTGTAAATCACAGCGATAGTTTTGGGTAATTTCAAAATTTTCGTTATTTCGCGAATATTTTCCATTTCTGTGGCAACTTTCAGCAAAATTTACGATTGAAATGACAAAAATTGACTTTTCGAAGAGATTTTCTAGAATATTCCTTGCTGCCTTGACAAAATTTATTGGGATTTTTCCAAAAAAACGTTTAGTCGTACGAATCCAACAAAATATCGATCTTTTTCAACAAAATTTCATTTTTATTGTCTCTGTGGACAATTGGGACGGCCTCATTGACTTGCAGGTGAACCTAACTGGCTTGATGGCAAATCGCTGTATTCAGCCATTGTCTCTGGTACACTTAAATGTGTATGGACGGGTAGATCGCCTTAATAAGCGTGCTCCTAAGCTCTGGAGGGTTCGAGCCTGTAGAGACCGAAGAGAAATAGCCCTGGCTTGGGCAACCTAACGTTCGACCAACGGTCACTAAAATCTGTAGTGTATATGTCGATGCAGCATAATACCTTTATACATATACATGGAATACTTAATTAAGGGACGGCTTAGAGAGTTCTATCCACAAGAATCGTAAATACATCGTGAATTCCAAACTGGCCGATGATTTGGTCTCGAATATCACGAGATCGATAAACTGGTTGGTTCAAATTCTAAAAATTGAGTCTGGAAAATTAACGTCGGTGCAAAAACGACTTCAGACGATTTTAAATCCGTTTTTACGAAAAATTAGTAATTTTTGCCAATTTTTCTTGCTCGAGCTTTGAGCAATAATTAATTGCGTTCCTGTCAACGAAAATTGAGGATTTTCACGTTATTATGAATCGTGCCGAGCAAGTGGACAGCTGGAAACGGATTAAGGTTGGAAAAAACTTTTTCAAACTAGAGGCAAAGCTGCCGGAAGGAGCTTAACGTTTCCGACCACTTTTTTTAATTGGAAAAAAGTATTTCGCAGCCTTTCAACGAATTTCTCAATAAAAATAATCGATAAACAGACAATTTTGGAATTGTGGAGAAATATTTGGTTCAGCGTCAACAAAATATCGAGGTTTTTGGAGAAAATTGAATTTTTGCAGTGCACGATTGAGAATGTACACTAAAAAGAAAATTTTGTTGAAAAAGATCGATATTTTGTTTTTTATCACGACTAAACGTTTTTTTTTTTCGAAAAATCACGAAAATTTTGTCATTCCAGCAAAAAACATTCTGGAAAATGTTTTCGGAAAGTAAATTTTTGTCATTCCAATCGTAAATTTTGCTGACAGTTCCGTTACAATGAAAAATATTGTCGAAATAACGAAAATTTTGAAATGATCCCAAAATATTTAGTTGGCTGTATTCAACAAAATATCGACGTTTTTTGACAAAATTGAATTTTCAGTGTAACGAATGACGAAGAAATTCCTTAGAGACGCCTGCAGTTTCTGCATTCCGATGAGTTTCGGAGTGCTTTGATTTTATGGGTTTACATGTAGTGTGTGCTCGCGGTAATAGAGCCGAGTGCTGCAATTGTTTGTTTCTTTTGAGAGCTCGGGAAACTGGGTACGATTGAAATTCGCAAGGAAAATGAAATTCTACGAGAATAGCGAAAATTCTCGAGGCAACTTCCGGCGCACTTTTCCAATTTGTGTGCACGTTGCATTTTTTGCACGTTAAAAAAGTTGCAAGTGTTTGCACGGGACGTTTTTTTTAACGATGCAAAAAATATTGTTCGATCATTTTTTCATGGAAACGCGAATTTTAATAAAGGAAAAATTAGGGAAACGGGGAAAATGCGACGATATTTGTTCTATTTTTAGGTTTCTCCGGGTCCATCTGCACTTTGTCCGGGCACGGTTAGCGCAAACACTTGCCGACGTACTCGCGTACAGAGGGAAGCGAGGCATCGTGATCTACAAGCATAATACAGAAGGCTGTCGAATATTCGTGTAAACCGGAAGTGGCTTGCATAACTCGGCATGATTTTAAGATTCTTGACGAATCTTAGATAATCGTAGAGAACACAAATATTCCGAGTTGCACGATTACGCAGCTCCGATTGCAAAATTGAGGACTGAAAATGAAAATTCGTCAAAAGAACAAATTTCCAAACATCGTTTTGGGTTTGCGGTCGAAAAATTGGTCAAAAATGCGGGAAAACGACGACAAAACGAATTTGGAGTCTCTGCTGAAGAAAAAAAATGAATTTCGTTGCATTTAAACGACGCGAGAATAACGAAAATATTTGGCAACGAGACTCCGACCAAGCTTTTGTGGAGAAAATCACGAATCGAGCCCTGCGGTCAAGAGATCCAGCTTGTAGACTCGGAAATAATATTTGCCAGAGTCCTGGGGCAGTATGAAAAGTTATCAGTGGGCGAGCTAACTCTGAGAATATTACGTGACAGTCTTAAGCTCTGGATTATTACATCACACACGGACACACATTGAGAAACGAAGCGTGTGGCTCGCGTCGCGTACGCCGATTGAATAATTCATTCTCGTAGGCTTGGAAAAGGATTTTTCGAAGAAGCTTTTCGAGCAGTTGTTTTCTACAATGCTTCTCGCTCGCTGTCTGAGTTTCAACGGACGCTAATCTCGTGGCGAGCTTTGGGGAGGATGGCACGAGGAAAATTTATTAAGCAGAGAAAACACAATAAATGCCACGTATGGGCAAGGATCGTGAATCCTTGGAAACCATAAAATTGTCATTCATCCTAGTCAGTACCAAAATAGATGGAGAAAAAATTCAAAATGGCTAATTTTATGATAAATAATTGAAAAATCAAAAAAAGGTCGAAAAAAAATTGATGCAGAAAAAAATTCGGTAAAAATGACGAAAAATTCATTTTCTTCGTTTTATTTCGCGTGTGCATTGAAAAACAAAGGGGAAAAATCCTTTTTCGAGCCTGGAAACAACAGCTTTTTTTTCCGATGCCTCGATCCCTGCCATTAGGTTCGTGTGTACTCGAGAATTGACCCAAAGTCACTTATACGAATCCCAGGAGGCTTTTCTTTGGCCGACATCGAAGGAATGCGAATGGAGTGAAGGACGTGACTGGAAAAAGGGAAAGACGTTGATCCTACGCTCTTGGAGCATGACTTTCGAGCGGACGGATTGAAAAGCGCGAGAGGATATGGGAGAAAATGTTCCAAGTCCAAAACAAGTCCTTTGTGAGCTCCTGTTCGACTCCCAGAATCCCGAGCATCGAGTTTCTCGATCAAAGACATCGAGCAACCACGTAGAACAACAATATGACGCAAAGAACGAAGCATCAGTTTTCTCCGCAATCCGGAAACATTCTCGATGAAATATTTCGTTGGAAAAATGTCAGTGTCGCCAGTTCTGCAAATAAAAAAATCGAGGATGGATCAAAATTGACCCAAATTTTCAAACATTCGTATCTCCCATAAAATTCACCGAAAAGCCTTCAACTTGGGCTCATTCTTTTCGTTTTTTCATGCAGAATCACGCGAACCTCGTCAATTTCCAGTCAAGTCAAAAAATTTCCCAAAAACATGGTTTCAAGACAAAAAAATCGTTGCGGTCGTTTTTGGAGTAAAAAATTAACAGAAAAGTTTTTCTCGTTGGATCGCGAAGTGAAATTTGATGCAATTTCATTGTTATGGAAAAATTGAATTTCGCGTTGGATTGGGACGAAAAAAATGCAAGAGGAAGTCGATTTGAAGGTCAAAGTGCGGGAGGGATCTGGGGGTTGCATCAAGGTATAATGGTCCTGAAAATAACCTTGATGGAAAGTAGTCCCAACGGAGCTTGACAGTCCTCAGGCTTGGTCCGATCGTTAGAACCAAACGAGCCATCGACGATCCACTCAAATGTTATAGTGGTTATAATGGTGTATCGTGACCGCAGAGAGAGAGGGAGAGAGAGGGAGAGAGTCGAGCGGTATCGACCGGGGAAGCGACTACCGGGCAAGCCGAGCCTTTTACCGGGCACATGCACTGCACGATATTCTGCCTGTACGGAGCGCGAGGCTGGGGCTGCTTTCCGCTGTGTTTACTGGTTAAACGCTCGCCAAACGAAACGAAACGATAAATTGACGAAAAACTAAACTCTCCTCTGAGCAGCAGCGAATCCCCCGGGCACAAGCTTATGTCTCGTACGCGCTTCGCTCTGTGACGCACGAGCACGATACGTTTCAATATCGCGCTCGAGTTTAGACAGTTGCATGCGACTGGTAGGCCATCCGGGACAAACCCCTTGTCTCCTAGTTCTCTCCAATCCAATTAATTATTATCGACAAATTTCAGCTCGAGACGTTTCAATTTTCGAGCCACGACGTGCAAAAGATCGATATTTTGTTGAATACGATCGACTAAACGTTTTTGTTTGAAAAATCTCAACAAATTTTGTCGTCTGAGCTAGAAATATTCTAGAAATTCAATTTTTGTCATTAGAATCGTAAATTTTGCTCCGTTAGAAACGAAAAAAATGGTCAAAACAACGAAAATTTTGTTGGATATGATTGACTAAACGTTTTTGTTTGAAAAATCTCAACAAATTTTGTCGTCGGAGCAGGAAATATTCTAGAAATTCAATTTTTGTCATTGGAATCGTAAATTTTGCTGACAGTTTCGTTAGAAATGGAAAAAATGGTCAAAACAACGAAAATTTTGTTGGATACGATCGACTGAACGTTTTTTTTTTTTCTAAATCTCAACAAATTTTGTCGTCGGAGCAAGAAAAATTCTAGAAATTCAATTTTTGTCATTGGAATCGTAAATTTTGCTGACAGTTTCGTTAGAAACGAAAAAAATGGTCAAAACAACGAAAATTTTGTTGGATACGATCGACTGAACGTTTTTTTGGAAAATCTCAACAAATTTTGTCGTCGGAGCAAGAAATATTCTAGAAATTCAATTTTTGTCATTAGAATCGTAAATTTTGCTGACAGTTTCGTTAGAAATGAAAAAAAATGGTCAAAACAACGAAAATTTTGTTGGATACGATCGACTAAACGTTTTTTTTGAAAAATCTCAACAAATTTTGTCGTCTGAGCTAGAAATATTCTAGAAATTCAATTTTTGTCATTAGAATCGTAAATTTTGCTGACAGATCCGTTAGAAATGAAAAAAAATGGTCAAAACAACGAAAATTTTGTTGGATACGATCGACTGAACGTTTTTTTTAAAAAATCACAACAAATTTTGTCGTCGGAGCAGGAAATATTCTAGAAATTCAATTTTTGTCATTAGAATCGTAAATTTTGCTGACAGTTTCGTTAGAAATGAAAAAAACGGTCAAAATAACGAAAATTTCGAAACTATCCAAAAATATTCACCGTGCTCAACGAGATATCGACGTTTTTTGACAAAATTTCATTCTCAGTGCATAAGAATCGTTCTTTACTATTAAAAATGGGAAAAAATGCTCATAGAGCATCCCGACGAATGATAAATTGTGAAAATCGACTCACCAAATATTGAGGAACTTTTCACGGACACAACGTTTCATGCTGTCGCTTTTTCGTCGGTATCGTAATCTTCGACAAGCCTCCGAGGATACCGGATCCGGTAGCTCTTTGTGGAAGCCTGAAAAACCATCAACGGCTGCGATAAAATTTCATTTTCCCTCGTCGATAACCAAAAAAAAGCCGCGAACCGCAATTTTCTACGAAACTGAAATTTGCATCGCGGAATTAAACGTAAAATATATTTTTTAATAATTATTCCGATAATAAGGAAACTCGATCCAATTTTTCCGGTAAATTCAGTTTCCGAATGGAAAAATTTCTGATAGCGACGTTTGCATCGTTGGAAATGAAGGAAAAATATATTTTTATTCATTATTTCGTTAATTAATGGCCTCATTAAAATTTTCTCGTGAATTTAGAGTTTTTCGAATGGCAAAAAAATTCTGTGCTGGGCTGGAAAAAAAAAAATCAGTTTTTCTTGCATTCGGGCGAGGCAAACTTGATCGGACGTTCGGTGCTGGGAAAAGTCGCGGTTGCTGGAATATCCTGATGGTGAAAAGAAATTGGCCGGGCGTTACTACTTGTCGTACCGGTAAATAATTTCAAGGTTCAGCTTGGTTAGTTTTGTCGAACGTCGATGAAGCAGGATATGAATAGCACGCGAGGAGGAGGGAAAGCTCGCGAGAGAGCAATAGCAAATATTTATTCGAGGCAAAGACGCGAATTCTGGCGGGCAGGCTGTTTATCCGCTCATATATCCGTCATTCGGTTTCAACGTGGCCGTCTCATTTACTCGGGCGATTGATAAAAAGAAAGTGAGAAAAACAAAACACGTTTGCAATAGTTTACGGAAAATGCCGACTAGACCGACGAGGCAGACATTTTATTTCGGCCTCGTAAACGATCTCAAGAAATGCGCCACTGAAAATTCAAAATTGTCAAAAAAAAACTCGGATATTTTGTTGAATTCAATATTTTTCAATAATTTTTCAAAATTTTCGTCATTTTGACGTAATTTTTCATTCC
Organism: Diadegma fenestrale; assembly: GCA_037043255.1. Taxonomy (NCBI): domain Eukaryota; kingdom Metazoa; phylum Arthropoda; class Insecta; order Hymenoptera; family Ichneumonidae; genus Diadegma; species Diadegma fenestrale. The sequence continues at coordinate 34,484,345 of CM073309.1, read as the reverse complement.
TTGAGGAATATTTTTGTCAATTTTCAAAAAAACTCCGAGTCGAATTCAACAAAATATCGCGAAAAATGATTGAAAAGTTTGGGAATAAAAATTACGACTCACCGAGCCAACTTAGATGCTCCGTCGTTTCGAGCTTTTTCTTAAACTCGCCCATTTGCTTTTTCAGATCTTGCAGAGCTATCGAAGATTCTGAGCTCGCTGCTTCCTGATGTTCTCGCAACTCTGCCTCCAGAGCTGCGACGCGCCTTTCCAAAGCGCGTAAAAGATCCGACTCGATCATCCCCAAAGAGGTCGAATGTGCTCCAACGACCTAAACGCACACAAATCATCATTCTCAAGTGCGCATTGTTCATCATGACTTTTTGATCGATTTAAAAAAAGCGAAAAATGTTTTTTTATTGGTCATTTTAGGAATCCAAAAATTGTTTACAAATGTTTGTTTCGACGCTGAAAATTCAAATTTGTCCGAAAACGTCGATTTTTTGGTGAACCGAATATTTTTGGGTAATTTCAAAATTTTCATTATTTTCAAAATATTTTTTATTTCTAAGGAAACTGTCCGCAAAATTTGGGTTTGAAATGACAAAAATTGAATTTTCGAAGGGATTTTTTAGAATATTTCGTGCTGCGATGACAACATTTTTGTAATTTCTCAAAAAAAAAGTTGAGACGAACGTTTCCAACAAAATATCGATTTTTTCCAATAAAATCTCATTCTCATTGACTCGGAAAACGACTGCGGAGACTTGGTTGCGAACTAATGGAAACCTGGCAAGATTTCTCATGCGAGAAGTTTCCAAAGGCCGAGCAGATATCGCACAGAATTGGATGTAGCGTGCGTTGACGGTTATTAGATCGATGGAACTTACTTGAAGCACGTAGGGTGTATCGGGCGTATTTGGAGGAAGTTGCGGTGAGATGTTGAGAAGTTTATCTCCCTTGCGAAGTTTCACGATGTCGAGAGGTCCAGCCTCTGCTGCGCTTCTAAACAGTTCTGCAACAGCAACGAATACCACTTCGTCAAGCTCATTAAGACTTACTCAAGAATAATTGAGAAGACTCATCAAACATTCGATCTAAAAAAGGAACTTAATATCGTTGGAATTCGAAAAAAAATACATTTCGATTTGAAATTTAAAATTCAAATTCGAATTCAATTTAAAATTCAAATTCAAATTTAATTTAATTGGATCCATTTCAAAATTTAAAAATTCAAATTCAAATTTAATTTAATTGAATCCATTTCAAAATTTTTTAATTCAAATTAAAATTCATTTTAATTGGATCCATTTAAAAATTTTAAAATTCAAATAAAAATAAAAATTAAATTAAAATTGAATTAAAATTTTGATTAACATTAAAATTGAAATTGAAATTTTAATTAAAATTAAGTTAAATTAAATTAAAATTGAATTAAAATTTGAATTTTAATTAAAATTAAAATTACAATTGAATTCAGATTCCAATTTTAATTAAAATAAAAATAAAAATAAAAATTACAATTCAAATTAAATTAAACTGAAATTGAATTTAAATTTTGATTAAAATTAAAATTAAAATTAAGTTAAATTAAATTAAAATTGAATTTAAATTTTAATTTTAATTAAAATTGAAATTACAATTGAATTTAGATTCCAATTTTAATGAAAATGAAAATGAAAATTACAATTAAAATTAAAAAATGTTAAAATTGATCCAATCGGAAATGGAAATTTTTTCGAAAAAGTTATAAAACCCTCATAGGAAAAGTGGTGAGTCCATGTAATTCATTTATCCGCGTATCTATACGTTTGTCCGCGAAGTAAAACACGTTTATCGTTAAAGGTAAATGGTGAGTGTTGAAAAGTTTTAAGCGACCAGGTTGGCTGGTCTCCGTAGCTTCAAGTTCTACATTTAAACGTTCCAAATGAGTTTGACTTTCGGATAAAGGAGGAGGAAAAGAAGCGAAAAGAAGCGGACGAGAGAAAAGGGTGCGGCGGCGGAGGAAATTCTATGTGCAAGTGTTGAGCACTGCTGAATGTTCGTAGAGAAGCGAGCGGTATAAATCCTTGGGAAGAAAAAATCCTCTGCGCGTCAGTTATCCCGACGCAGGTTGCCTCGGGCAAGGAGAGAGACTCGTAAGGGAACGAGAGACAAGAAGATACAGAGAGCAGAAGGGAAAAGCGTGAGTGGCAGGAAGTCGCGGGGGCAGGTTAGGTAAAAAAAAAAAAAAGATGGAGCGTATAGACTTCCGGAAGAGAGTTGAGAGGGCGAGAGTACTTTACGAGCTTTTGCTGCGCGGCGCTGCGAGAACGCATCAGCTGCGTAGACGTTTGTTGCTCGCGGATGCTGCTCTTGTGTGCAGCCGGTGGAAAATTTCACCTCACGTTTTCGCGACCATCCGGCCCGAAATGAGAACGAACGAGAATGGAAATGCGAATGAAAACAGTTGGCGGATTCGCCAAAGATACAAACAGTCTCCTCTTCGTGCTGTGCAAACTCTTGCGACTCGTCCGCAGATTCATTCTGTTCAACGATTATTCGAATTAAGGACGTTCTATGGAGACGCTCAAATCGAAATTTTTGTTTTCAGCTTTTCTTGCACACGAAATCGCTTGCGAGCCCAATTTCACGAAAAAATTGTTGCAAACTCACCAAAAAATAAAATAAAAACTCAAAAAAAAATGTACCATCAATTTTTTTGAAAAAATTCTTCGATTTTACGTGAAAACGTGTGCAAAATTTCAAGAGACTTCGCCATTCAGAAATGGAAATATTTAATGTTGAAAATTGCGATTTTTATAAATAAATATCTCGAAATTTGAAGGAATTTTATCGATAGAAAATTTTGCATACAACGTCCTTAATGTGAGAAATTCATTATCAAAAGATTTCGGTGAAAAAAGTTGAAATTAAGGGACGAAATAAAGAAAAAAGTATTCTCTGGAAATTAATGATGAAAAATCCGAATTTAAGCTCCGAAGCGGATGTTATCGTGATTGTGCGAGTTGGAATCTTCATTAGAGATTGTGTCAGAGGCCGGCGGTGAAGGGGAGGGACGAGAGTACAGTTGTATAATCAGCTCGAACGAGATTTCTCCTCGATTGGAATAGTAAGACACGTACGAGTAAGTTTGTTTGATTATAATGAGAAAAGCCTTTAACAAAGTTTGAGGGGGACGCCTAAGGGACTTTTTTCCAATTTTATAGTCGAGGGAACTTGCTTGCTTCTCGCCTGCTTGATCGTTTGATGTCAGCGAGGTGATTTGTCGCGAAACTCGCTGCGGATTTGCCGCTGCTGCTACACAGACCAACCGAGTTCTTTGATCAAACGAGAAATATTCCGCGATGGAACGCCGTTTTTGGCTTCGAACCCGCATCGAGAATACAGAACTCATTTGTCAAATTGCCCTCTTTAGCAAATAATTTTCCTCCTTTCAAACCTTCGAGTCATTTTTTTTCATCATTAAAATAAATAAAAAAATAAAAAAAAAAACAATTTTGAAAAAATTCTCGTGATATTCGAAACTGTTACACGGAAAAGAGAATTTTGTTGAAAAAGATCGATATTTTGTTGGATCCGTTAAATTAAACGTTTTGTTTTCGAAAAATCACGAAAATTTTGTCATTTCAGCAAAAAACATTCTGGAAAATCTTTTCGGAAAGTAAATTTTAGTCATTCCAATCGTAAATTTTGCTGAAAGTTCCGTTACAATGAAAAATGTTGCCGAAATAACGAAAATTTTGAAATCATTCCAAAATATTTAGTTGGCCGAATTCAACAAAATATCGACGTTTTTTGACAAAATTGAATTTTCAGTGTATTCGTATCAGCAGCGTTCGCGATTAAATATCGCGCTCAAACAAATCCAATCGACTGATATGGCCGCTAATTAAATTTCGGAACACAAACTGTTTCCCTTATTCAATAATCTCCGATGAAACGGCGCTGTTTAAACAATTCAACTCTACAACGATCGCACTGTTAATAGTAGTAAATTAATATTATCCAGTTGCGGCAAGATCGATGCTGCGGAACGCTGGTAGCGGCAATTTTCTGACAACTGTTGAACGAAATATTTCATAATTAGCTGAAGATTGAAAGTGATTAAAAACCACATATCCTGAACGAATAAAACAAAATCATTACACAACTTGAATCACGGATCGAGTGTCACGCCTTGATTAATCGAAAATAACGAAATTTTGGAGAAAATTTATGTGGAAACAGCAAATAATTATTTTTTTCTCCGCGTAAATGAGGAAAATGACGAAAAAAATCGAAAACCTCATTTTTCTCTGTATTTTGTTTCAAATATTCGGTCCAGATGGTAAAACGATCTTTTTTGGCATCTAAAAACAAAATCGGTACGAAAATTGTCATGGTTTTTGAAATTGAACAGAAAAATGTATTTTTCGTTGGGGCCCAAGGTCGAAGGAACTTGACGAATCAGAGTGAGCGACAGTGCGAGCACGAAAGAGAAATGTAATCGAAATTTAAACGGGAGAAAAGTGAAGATAAATGTTGGAAAAAAATGGTGGAGCTTTCATAGATACGAATGAACAAATGACGATGGTGTTGTAGGAAGCGTAAAACGGTACTTTACAGCCGCGTACGCTCGTTGAAGTTACGACTGTTCGGTGGAGCGTAATACTACCTGGCAACCCCTAGGTTACCCGTGGAAACGTGGAGCTCGAAAGCGCTCCGAAGAAAAAAAAAGACGTGAGGGATCCGATTTGGCAGAGGAAGGAAGGTCAGAATAAAGGAGAAAGCGATGTATGCAGGAGAGGAGCAAGAAAAATCGGTCATTTATGCTCCAGCTCGGATGAGGAATTTTCTCGTATGCGATAGGAAAATTTCACGATTTTATACGCATAAAGAAAAGGAGAATGAAAGAATAAAATGCGATTCGTGTTTCCCTATTTAATTTATTCAATAAATTATATTTTATTTAATAAATTCTATTTTATTTATTAAAAAAATTAAATTTTATTTATTTATAATTTAATTTATTAATAAAATATAATTTATTAAATAAAATATAGATTATTAAATAATCAAATTCCTTCTTTTTACCGACGATTTGTTTAATGTTTTTCAAAATCATTTAAATTTCCGAGCCCGTAATATGAAGCGACGAATGGAAAGAGAAAAATTGCTGGCGGATGGAAAAGCCTGACAGTGAAGAAGAAAAAAAGTTGGGTGAATCAAGCAGAATATTTATATTCATAGTGCTCTCCGGGTGATGAGTCAGGAACGATCAATCTTACTCGAGAGAGGAACAGGACGAGACGGAACGCGGAGGGAGAGTGCCAGGGATCAAGTTTGAACACAGTGGCAGACAGAGCTTTCCACCAAGTTTTCGGCCTTGGAAATCAATTTCATTCGTCAACTTGGTGCGGGAAATTCCTCCTGCATCATCAACGATCAACAAGAACGCTTCGCTAATAATTATGCACAATGATTGCGCATCGTGGATGCAATGAATGCAATCAATACGAGATTAAAGGGCTCGAGGAATGTAAATCCTTAAGGGGTTAGTTGCAGGGCCGAAAAAAATCGTTTTCTTCACAATTTTTTTTCTGAAAAGACATTTCATTTGACCAGCATGTGTAAAAAGCCAACGTAGTCGTAACTTTTGACTTTCCATCGCCATTTTTTATTCCGATCTCCTGGAAGTCCTTGAAACAAGGTGTCTCGCCAAAAATAAATTTCCAAAAAGATTTTTTTGATGGTTGGACCAAAAAGAATATTTAAAATTTCTAAAAAGGAAATGTTTCAATTTTCGACTAAATTTCTTTGGTTCAAGTGTTCGAAAGCCCTTAAAATGAAATAAAAAACAATTGCATGAAAAAATAGGATTTTTTTTCCGAATGTGAGAAACTCTCGTGTGTGGGCGACGTGAGCTTTGGAATTTGCGAAGGGAGGACTTGTTTCTAGGTATCGCAAACAGGCTAACGAAAAGCTGATTCGATGCCGAGTGCCGCAACTTGGAATTGCACTGGAGGAGCTTGAATTTACTCGATTTCGCGGAATATATTGGCTGGTGAATTGCACGAGGCTTGGGAATCATTGCGGATCGTATGAGATCAAACAAGGTGGAGAGATTGAAGTTTGCAGAGTGTTGTATCAAATTTTCGTCGGTTGACAATGGAATTTGCGTTGGGCTAGATCAGAAGGAAGGAGCGCGTCAGCATCCTGTTGAGAAATTATGTAGAAGAGAGTAAAGTACGCGTATGTTGGGAGGCAAATTTGGTAGGGAAGCCAAAAGACTTGAAAGCAGATTTGCGAGCTGGCTGCAATGGCCAAAGCAGCATCAGGAGGAAACTTGAATTCCGAGAAGGCCGAGACGACCCGAGAATATCTTTGGTCGAGCGTGCATTGAGCATGCTAGTGCAATGCAATTCCGGATGGAGTAGCATGCGCTCGCAACAGTATTTTTCAACGACACGAGAATACATATGTCAGTTGAGGCCACATTCACAACGTCGCGTTTGCAAGTACGCGAATGTCCTCTTTAAACGGCAATTTATATGCGAGTTAATTCGACATGTATATACGAAAGAACACAGTGCGCGGTTATACGTCCAGGGTGCGACTGGTCGTACCGGGAGACTGCGATTATTTAGGCCGGAAAATAAGCCACAGCGAGGGTTAACGCGAAAAGGATATGCATGGAAAGCCATGATGCAGAAGTATGCAATGTTGGAATGCAACGAAAAATATTTGAATTTATTGATAATTCGTTCACTCAAAATTAAAATTTTTTTGAAAAAAGATCGTTCAATTTTTGTCATTAGAATCGTAAATTTTGCTGACAGTTCCGTTACAAATGAAAAAAATTGTCAAAACAACGAAAATTTCTTTGGATACGATCGACTAAACGTTTTTTTTTTAAATCACAACAAATTTTGTCGTTGGAGCAAGAAATATTCTAGAAATCCAATTTTTGTCATTAGAATCGTAAATTTTGCTGACAGTTCCGTTACAAATGAAAAAAATGGTCAAAACAACGAAAATTTTGTTGGATACGATCGACTAAAACGTTTTTTTTTTAAATCTCAACAAATTTTGTCGTAGGAGCAAGAAATATTCTAGAAATTCAATTTTTGTCATTAGAATCGTAAATTTTGCTGACAGTTCCGTTAGAAACGAAAAAAATGGTCAAAACAACGGAAATTTTGTTGGATACGTTAATCTAAACGTTTTTTCGAAAAATGACGAAAATTTTGTCATTTCAGCAAAAAACATTTTGGAAAATCTTTTCGGAAAGGAAATTTTTGTCATTCCACAAAATTTTTTTGACAAAATTGAATTTTCAGAGTTCAATTTTCAATGGCATCAAAAACTTTCAAGCGAACGAGCTTTTCGGGTGGCAAAAATCGATCATTTTATCGTCGCAATTACATTCTCTGCATAAATAATTATTTTTGCTAGAGATAAAAAAGAACTTTGTTGCATTTCAACGATGCAAACTTCAGAGTCATTGGAAAACCCTACTACTACGTCTATTAATTGATTGTTCGATTTCAAAAACCAAAAAGAAAGAACTAAAAAAATTAATCGTTTCATGGTCCTTACCAAATGTTTACCGGGAACGGCGTGTATCGAGGAACATCCGTAACATCGTGGAGAGCGTAGCGAGTGTTCCGTTTACCGCAGGTCAACTATGATACGTGACTCCAATTTACGGATGATTTGTCTTGGAAGCGACAGAGATGGGTTAGATATTGAGGAGTGGCCAGGGACTGCCGGCATGAATATCCGGAGTAAAAAAGGGAGAAAGGAAGGAGTAATGACAACTCGGAAGGCAAGCACACCCGTAGAAAAGCATGAGCCCGAAGAAACTATGATATTTACGAGGTCCTTGTGTAAGCCCGAAGTCCCGATCATAAGACGCGATCAAGTGGGATTGCCGCAATTAAACGTAAGTTAGAACACACCGTGACGTGCCGTACGCGTTTGTAAGCATTCGATCGGGCTTTCGGTTTATTTACCGAGAATTAGTAACAATAGAGACGGAGATCGTCGCTGCTGCTTCCTTTAGTGCATTATGCCGTCGCGACGTTTGATCGCTTCTTCGTAAACTTGATATGTCGCGGTATAGACATGGCACGAGACGTGTAAAGAAGAAGAAGAAGAAGCAGCAGCAGAGACTCGTGTCTGCTATAGTTATAACTCTCGCATGGGCTTACTTTGCCCACTGGAGCTTCGTGATACGACCGACGATGACTACCGTCGTGCACGCCTTGTCTCTCTGCTTTACACGCGAGACGATCGTTCCCGTTTCCGTCCAGGAGGTTCCACCGGGAGGGGGTTAAAAGAAACAAGCAGCAAGGGAGCAGTACGCGGCGAAAGACAGAAAGACACACAAGAGCTCGGAACGATAAAACAAGAAAGCAGATTACGCTCTGCTGGGACAACCGGAAAAAAATACCAGGGCCGTCTCACTCCGAGGGACTCCCAACCGTTGTCCGCGAGAGGGGACACCGCCGAGCTCTCGCTCGCTCGCCCGTTCACTTTTAACTATATATATCTTCTATCTATCCCATTCATTGACTTTGATAGGATAATGAAACGTGAATCATGGATGTACGATGGACGATTATGATTTTTATTGTGGCCTGGTCAATTTATTCATTATTTTGTTGAGGCCAATATCATTGGCAGTCCCGACGCGAGATGTAAGCAAATCCAGACGAACAAGCAACTCGTCGCTTTTACAATTGCGGCTTTCTCTCATTATTGAGCCAAAGCGAGGGAAAACAATGGGTGGAATTATCGAAAACTGGATTATCCGAGCAATAAAATCATCAAGTTTACTTCGTTAATGTCCAAATACTCTCGGGAATAATGAAAAACTAACAAGAGTCGTTATAACCGTTGAGCACTTGGAATTCAGGGATAATTGACTCCTAAACAATATTTCCGAGCGAGCTACCGTTCACGAGAATATGCAAGTTTGCTCCCATTAATTAAGGCACCGCCCTGTATTGATGAAATATTATGTGGCCGAGTGAGGATATTACATTCTTGTGGTTTGGCCAGCGACCACCAACCGCGCGCGTTTGCCACAAGTTATAGTTTCCTTCCTTCATTTATCGAACCTCCCTTAATTATTTCAAAGTCGGCTCCAATATTTTCGGTAGACACACTAACCGACCCCTGCAATTAACTGTCTCCCATTTGTTTCCCGTTTTTTTCGGGAGGATATAAATTTTAATTGCAATTTACATCGTGATCAGTCTAGACGGTCCCTCGTTTGTACCCCATGATGAACACCTTACCTTCGAACCGTCTTAATGTGTGAATTTGTTTTTATAGTTAAGGGTGAAAACAACTGTCAAAGCCGCGAGGTTTATTGGAGTTTGAGGCGCTTTGTCCCTGCTGGTTTGGTAATTTCCGGGCAAGCTCCCTATACGCGTGATGCGAAGGCATATAATAGTTTGTACTAAGCCATTATTGAAGTATCGATCAGATTTTCGAAGAGAACGGTTGCTGCGAGACGCACGGGACAGGCAAGTGCATTAATAGATGTCTGTGGGGGAAGAATCGATTCTTCGCTTTGCCTCCCACTCTGGCCATTCTCCTCTGGTAAAAGCTCTCGTGCTTAATGTAGCAATCTATCGAGTGCGGGATATACATGTACCGAATAACATATATCATCGTGCACATACAGAGAGACCTCCCACGAATTAGTGGCAAAGAACACGCCGTTATAATTCTCTAATCCCTCAGCCTTGATTCCAACCCTGCCGAGCTTCAATTCGAACTTTGCATTCATACTCTCTGCAAATTAATCATGCCATTTCTAATCAGTCGCAGCTATTGAAATTTCACGCTACGAGTGAAATCGACCCTGAATTTTCATTGCTCGAAACAACATATTCCAATGCTGTCTATTAATACATCTCCGAAAAATGCAACGAAATCCTGTTTTATGAACATGGCGCACGTTTCTGATTCAATATGTGGTCAGGACAATGGAACTATCTTTTTTTAGGATCCTGACACAAACTCGGTACGAAAGGTGTCATGGTTTTTGAAATTGAACAAACGATTGATAGAATAAGTAGTTGTCATTGGATCCCAAAGAATAATGAGGAGTTATGGTGGTAGTGTTTTCTATGCATACCCTTCTCGGATTTTCACATCACTCTACACTATGGACCTATATATGTTTTTACGTAGGGTCCGAACCACAGAGAGTACAGTTTGAAACACTTAGAAAAATCCATTGGTGGCTCCTCGCCCGTTACCACTGCGCCACTGCCTCTCTAATGAATAAATGATGCTGAAGTTCGCAACGTTGGAATGCAACGAAAAATATTCGATTTCATTGATGATTCGTTCAATTTTCAATGACATCCAAATTTTTCGAGCGGATAAGCTTTTCGGTTGGCAAAAATCGATCATTTTATCATCGTAATTACGTTCTGCATTCGAATAATTACTTTTGCCAAGGATAAAAAAGATTTTCGTTGCCTTCCAACGATGCAAATGAGTAATAATTGTTGAAGAAGAAAAAACTGACCTTTGAGCTCTTTGTTGGTGACGTGATCAGAGCGAAAGGTGGCGGTTTCCATCCGCTCACCAACGTAAAAGTAGATGTTGGAGTAATCGTTGTCGGGGTCGCCAGTTCCGTTCCTCGTCTCGTCGAGGTCCATGGCCCGTTGATTGTTCGATGTTGAATGCCGTTGGTGTCGTTGGTAGTGGGTCGTTTCAGCCGAAGAGGATCAAGACCGATGGCAGAGGCAGGAATCGAGGATCTCGTGTCCAACAAGGCGTTTGTACTGAGTCCGGAATGGGAATAATATACGAACCCTTTGGTAGTTCGGGGGTGTCGGGTGACGCGCCGCTGCTCCTGGACTCTCGCCGGACTCATCGTCGCATCGCCACCCTAACACCCCCAATTAAGGCTGCCGGTCTCGACAATAATCCTTGCAACCCTCCTGACTCTTCGATCACTAAATTACACACGACGATCTTGTCAATGACGTAATAATACGACGCTTGAGAGCTTCCAATCTCGTCTATCCCAAATCCACCGAGGTCAATGACATTTTCCATCCTGCAACACAAAACAACGCACTGATCAATTTTTTCTGGTCTTTCCATTGAAAATTCGGTCAGGACAATAAATTTTTTCTTATGAATCAATTTGTATGAAATTGCATAAATAAAAGATTCCAACTATTTCGATTTCTGCATTACTTTTCAAATAAGCGTAGAATTATTACGATCGATCACGCTGTCCAGTCTTATTGGGAATGAAAAAAAAGAATTGTGATCCATTATGTCCAGTGGACAATCGTCGTAACGAATACAACGCCTCCCTGTGACTCGCCAAATTATCTACGCGGTTGGCTTGTCTCGAAGAATCGCACCAATTTTCCATAAGAATGAGATATAAACGCGCATATTCGATAGAAATGTGAAGACACGCTGTAGTAATATAAGTTTCCTCTGGAATGATATAGAATTTCGTTGGCTCTGTTGTGTAGTTATCCTGTCATGGAACGTTGGCGCGGTGCGTAGTGAGTTGTTGGTAATAATATACCCGGCAGATGGTACACCTCCTGCAGTGTATATAATATATAGTCACATTAATGTGAAATACTGGAGGTTTATTTCGTTGGGATGATATCATTTCCTACGGTACGACCTTAAAAGGCCCGAATACTCCGAGTTCTTTGAGATATTAAGGTTGCAATTTAGAGGTGTCCATTTTTTCCAATTCTGGCACTCACGACCTTCGAATAAAAAAGGGCCAAGTGAGAAAATTCGCCAAGATCATTTGGGGATTTTCATTGATCAGGACATTCATCATTGTGTCTTTGGTGTAGGGATTAACGATTCGTTGGATGTCGTAACAAGAGTGGTGTAGACGGCGCGGACGCGAGTCGATGCAAGTGAAAAGAGAAGACAGTTCCTGGGAGACCATTAATCTGATTCAACGGTTCTAGCTTTTGCGTGATACCTGAACAAGACGAGTGCGATGTGGTTGGCGTAATTGAATGAGAGAATGGTCGTCGGTGGAAGAATCGAAAGACAGGTGGTGATGTATTGACGTATACTAGACGTTTTTACATCTGTATGTGGATGCTGACATGGAGACTCCATAGATATATGTGTATGGGGGTCTGCACAGAGATATATGTGCTGGGGGATCGGAGCTATGGGAGTGTGGGATACGGATAGAAAGCAATCAGTTTATCGCAATATAGCGGAGATGGTCGGACGAAGCCAATCAGGCTGGCGTGGTGACCCCCCGTCCGGAAAGACTCTCCTTGACAGATCAAACGAAATTGCTCAAGTTTTAATGTATTGAAGGAACAAAAAAACTGCATAGATCGGAAATGGCGCACATGGGGAAGCGTCCATCGGAGCCAGATCCTTCACGGGCGTTAAGAATTTAATTACGCGAAACATAGTAACAGGCAGGATTGACGAGTTCGCCAGAATGAAAAAAAGTCTCTTTCGTGGTGGTCCACCAATTCACTTTTCCCCAAACGAAAAAAAATTGTCACGCAGCTTGCTCAAATGTTTTTTACCACAAAGCCCACGAAATTTAAGATTTTCCATTTAATATTGAGAATTTATACGTATCACCGACAAAATGCAGTGTCGCTCTGCCTCCGGCGATTTTCCCTCTTTTTATCGCCTCCGGGTAGCCTCTATTTTATTGCGCTTCGCGCGGCACTACGTTTCATAATTTCATTGACCTACTATACCGTCAAACAGTGGGGCACGGCAAACCACGGGGATTCGTTGCATTTTCGTCCCGTATAAATTCATTATAAACTAAACGTGTGCAACTGAGTGTGTACGAGTATTCATATTTATGCATACGAGTACATATTTTTGAGAGAGCGTCCGTGTTTACCTATCAATATACATCGAGCAAAACTAGCGACATTCAGTGGCAATGGAGCTTTTTAAATTTTTCATATCAAAAGGAGGAGGAGGAAGATTTTTATATTTTAACGATACTCTTCAGCATTAAAATCTATTTTAACTACGCCGTTAACTGTTGACGTTCAATTTACTACCAAAGAGTAAAACTCACGATCCTGGTTCAAGGTTTTATGTTTCCTATACGGATCGCTGTAATCATTGCTAAACGCAAGTGCCTATTTTTCTTCGCATGGAAGAGAAAATGTTGTGCTCTTCGTACTTGACGTTGCTTTCCGGCAACTTACCAGGAACTGAAAAGCGAAATTTAGAAAAAGCTGGTACTGGAAAGTTGCTATTCCAATTTAATGCCATTGGCCACAGCCGGAAGGTTGAAATTGTACGATTTGGAGATATCACGAATTATTAGAAATGGCTGCACTAGTTTCGATACTGAAAGATATCGCTTGCTCTAGTCTGTCAGTGACCAAACAAGCCCGCGTGGTATTGGCATCCTGGCGGGTCGCGGTTTTGCAATCAAATGCGTATTGGTAATGAAGACAGATGGGTACAGATCCGGAGAAAGAGAGGGAACGAGAGCACAGTGGCGTTTCCGTAATCATGGGCGTTTATCGAGTGCTCTTTCCCCCCGGTTTTCCTTGAAGCTCGTCCGACTTTCCAACACGGGGGCAGTTCCGATAAAAATCGAAAGATTCAACGATTCGATCATCAGTGCCGAACATCACAATAGGAAAAGCACACACGTATCTAGAGTGGCGTTCCATTAGATAGGCAACAGAGCAGTTGCTCCGCATCCACGAGCTCTCGCCGTTGAGAACTGAGTGAGGAAAAAAGTCGAGCATTTGACGTTGGACTTTTTATTTTCTCTGACGTGCGCCGAGGGAGTGACGCCTTCGTAATCGGGAAATTTCGATTTAGTAGACACCTGAAGGAACATTTGCATCAAATCGTTCATCCGTTAAATGGTTACGGTAAAGCTCTCTCGACGGAGAGAATTCAGAAGAGTGAGTGTCGCTGGACCGTCAACTAGTTTTCTCTGCGTTTACTTTTCTCGCCATTTAACTGCTCGTTTTTTGCACGTATCCTTGCTATAGTGTCATTTATACGAGATTGTCATGGTTTTTGATATTCAACGAACAATAAATAGAAAAAGTATTTTTCGTTGGACTTGAACGTTGCGAACTCCGGTGTCATAATTTATCACGACTCGGTGTGTTATTCCCATATTTCTGTCGCTTTTTCTCTCTCAAAGGGTGTCACTGCATTGAATATGCATCAGTATCTACATTATTTTCTCTTTTATTCGGGTGGAATTGACGTTAACGTGTTTTATGGCACTCGTTCCAACAGCATGAAATTTATTGGTGGGCCTTGGTTGGTTTTATGCACGTTTGCTCGTCTCGCTCTTATTCTCTCGGGCAACGCGTACGTCCGTTGATCCGTTGGTCCACTCGTGCTATTGGAATGAGTCAGGGAAAAAGGAAACGTGCTAACGAGGCCCGGTCAGCATTAATTGTAACATCCTCCGCATGATGCTGCTGACTGCTGTTGGTAGTATACACGTAGCAGAGGACTTCCGTCGAAAGAGAATCGCCTCGGGTCTCAAAAGCCCACAAAGGAAGCTGCCAAGACGACCTCAACGCCCACCATCACCGCCAAAAGGGCTTGGACGCCTTGTCAGACGACATATATATTCATGTATGTATTATACATGCTCCTTGTCTTTGAATTATAACGAAACGAGAGAGTGACTTACGAGCAATAAGAATACGACGCTAGAGTCAACATATGATAAACATTATATATGCTTACACGATAGCCTACATTAATTTTAATCCCTGCCAGTTGGAGCAACAGATTCAAAGTCTTTTTTCATTACTGATCTGACAGCAAACTCTACTGTCATTTAGAAACCCTACTACCGGTACGTCACGACGTAATTTCCATAATCACGTATAGTTATCGACCTACAACGGATTTCATTAAACAAGTTAATGTAAGGGATTACCAAATTCTCCATCAACTATGATTGTCAATTCCAGATCTGGAGGCCGCGGAGAATCTACTCGACCGGTTCACCGCAAGACTAGCTGGAGTCTTATTCAACCTAGCTCGGGTCTTTCAAGCCTGGCTTTGACGTCACATAGTACACCACCCGCAATTCAAATATTTGCCTACTCCACACCTCGGTCATGGTAGCACATGCCCGGCTTGAACACAATCAGCAATGGCCAAGAGCCATTGGGCGAAATGGGAATTGTGTATCGATCAGACAATTAAAGACACGAGTGAACACCAGCATTCGAAAAGTATATTTATAGCCGCACTCGCATACGAAGAACCCCGCGATGGAGTGACGAGTAATGAGGTAATTTTGGAGCGAAACTGAAAGAACGATTCATCGAGTACTGGACATATTGAGCGGTTCTACTTAAGGATATTTAGTTAGCGAGGAAATTAAACGAAAATAGACATCGCGTGAATGATAAATATTTAAAAGAACCAGCCAAAGTTATCAACTGAACAACGTCGTTTCATTAGCTTATTGTCAAACCCATCAACAATGGTAATTTTGACATATCCGAATGACTAACAGCTCCAAAGTCAGATTCAAGGCGCGTCGACCCACTTTATGCTTTGTTAATTGCCAGTCATGCGGGTACGGAACAACGCATATGAAAACTCGGATACAAGGACAACGCAACGATTGCGCACACGCCATCAAATGTCGGACTAACAATGTTCCACAAATGGACTGATTGCCGATTAAACCAAGACGAATATGAATCTGACAGTTTTCGCAACAAAGTCCTAAAAAATAACCTCAAAAATGTTTCTTTCATTGTTCTGACCGAATATTGAACAAGAATCATCAGCTTTTCTAATTGAACAAAAAATTGATAGAAAAAGTATTTTCCGATCTCCAGTGTCGTCAGAAATAAGGTTTTGAATATGTATAAGCTGTAACAATAATGAATAAAGAGCGCATCCTGATTCAACCTGAACTGCAACAGTTAATTAATTATCATGATCAATATATCGCCCGAGTTCCATGCGCCGTTCCAGAACTCCCTGTCGACTTAGTATTCTTCATCATTAGTCCAAACAAGTATTTCAAATTGGAGGATATTACAATATCTGTAATCCTGTGTATGGATTATCTCCTTTGGCACAGTTTCGTTATCATAATATACAGGCAGTTAGGGATTGCAGGTGAGCTGTGATTACCACAAAGAACCACAAGGTTTGGTGAAACGGAAAGCCATTTTCGATGTCAAAGGATAGTAGCGGCTGCGGCATTCTAAACTGAACGTGACTCTGGTTTTGTATCAGAATGGTAAGTTATTATGGTAGCATGGCTGTTAGTGACTCAATGCAGATGCTGCGGATGCTGATAAATAACCAACTTAATGAGGGGCAACCACCCGTTAAAACTGAGTTTCTTGAAATCCGGGGATGGCTATTTTAGGTTGACCCATAATTTTTTTTCGGTTAAACTACAAACAAAGTTTTTACAACTACGTACCAAGCTCTTCAAGGAAGCGCTGAAAAAAAATCGATTTTTGCAAGTAAGGGGTTCCCATACCAGGTTCACATAAGTCGGGCAAACGATATTTCTAATAAAATGAGGATCCCGACTGCTGTGCAATGAGCATGTGAATGGAAAGGTAAGTAGTTACAGGACGCGTTTGTCTTTTGCTAGAAAAAAAATCCTCGTCAAAGATATAAGCCATCGCGCTTCGCTGTAGCTTACATCCGTCTAATCAATATGCAGAGAAAGCTTCGTCGATTCTCGGGATCGGCCCCAGAGAGGCTTTTCGCGAATACAGAGCCATCTCACTTGCCTCTGGAGGCTATATATTGGGAAAGTGCAGACTCCACGTCGATTGGATGGAGCAAATCACTCTTGTGGTTTCCTGAACGCAGAGCAAGAACATCTCAACCCGATGATTTCGTCGTACCGTGTGTAGCTCTGGAATAAACTGGCATCGAATTGTTATAGTTTCGTTGCAGGGGTATGGACTCTTCATCGGATTACTCGCTTAAAAATGCTTATGAGAGGTTCCTGCGTTTTTACACCATAGAGAATGTCATTTTCAAACCTTGGAAATTATTCCTTCATCATTTGAACCAAGTTCAATGCACGAATTTGATCAAATGGGCATTGTTGCCATCAGAGAAATGAGGAAAGGGGACGAAGAAGAAACTAATCGTCTTGTGAAGAAATCTCATTTTAGAGAATCATTTTACAAGCCTATAGGTAAATGGTGCCATAGAGTGCCCGGACATCTGGAAAAATTCTCCGATAACCCTGAAAAGCGAAGATGAGATTTTGTAAAGATGAACTGGCGGGCAGGTAAGGTCTGATAGAAACTGGAGGTTGCGTCTTCGGAGCATCAGGAGTGTGAAAGAAGGATTTCCTTGAGATAGTATTGAAGGAGACTCGGTAGAAGAGGATATAGCACACCTCTCGAAGATAAATGAAACTCTTCCTTTACGAGAGTAGACGTGGCCTTCGATATATTTTCACATCGCTATGAGACCCAAGAGCGTCACTTACTGTGGTAAATAGCGTTCGAAGCGTCGTCTTCGCTTCTTGCGTCTGGCACTATGACGAAGACGATGAGCTGTGAACTATTTTAATGGCTTGCCATAAACTCGGCGTATGAAAGGGTCGAGATATCGATCTTTTCCTGACCTGGTGCGCATCAGACACGAGTACGTACGTATTCTGGGTCATATTGCTCATTCTCATTGTTGAAACCAAAATTCTGCAATTGTTTGTTCAACTTCAAAAACCATGACAATTTTCGTACCGATTTCGTGTTTGGACCTTAAAAAATTATCGTTCCATTTCGATCAACGCTATGTTCAAGTTTAGACTCAAAGGCGTCTAATGACTCAAGGTTAAGAGGTTGATAAAACGCTGAAATACAAGCAATGTCATAAATTCCAAAATCCTTCAGATCCGCAGCAACAAATGAATGTGATTAGAAGATAACTGGCTCAGCGACGACGACAAAGTCTCGCGGAGGGAAAGTGTAATGAAAAGCTTATAAATTTCCATGCGATTGCCCTCCTCTTATTAAACTTGCGAATGTACCAGGAGGTATGAATTACGACTAGTATTCATTGGTGATAATAGCAGTGTAGTGAAGAGACGCAGAGAGCGGCTACATCGACAGAAGCATGACGATGAAACCGCTATTTGTGAAAGATGGGACTCGGAGGGCATGGAGCGTAGATTGCAATCAATATGATGTCCGACGTAGGTCGTCTCTTGTTGACACCTGTTACAACTGGTTCTAGCCAGCGGTTCAACGAGCAAACGATCGGGTATTACTGAATCGGTAGTCCTTTAAATTCAAATTTCTCAAACAAGCATTGGCTGTTGTAGGAAATGGAAGCCGAGAATTGGCTAGCCAAGCAAATGCTTTCAATTATGCGGAGAGTTGATGTATCCACATGGAGCCATAACCGGGTGTTTAGCCAATAGTGTACACGTCTCAGGATCGTGATCGTGTTAAAGCAATTTGCGTTATGATGGAAGCCAAGCGTGTTATTCGTATCTTCATTGAATGGAGCGATCGGAGTGTTGGTAAAGGGGACGAGAACTCATAGACGTCAAACGTATGCACGGGAAAAGAGAAGAGCTTCGTTGTGTACAGTTAAAATCTGACGAAATTTCAAGTTCCATGCAACAATTTCGGAGACGAGGTAACATTGTCACTGCTCAGAGAACGGTTGATAAGAATCGACTGGGCATGAATCCGCGCCTAAGATTACAGCCTCCCGACGCCGCAGTTAATCTCGCGTGACTGACTCTCAGGATGGAAACTTTATTCTTCCTCCTTTCTGCTGTACTCCACTCGTTCCTCGCTCCATTTAATCGGTCGCTGTTAACGCTTCCCAGCAGACTTTAACCGGGATTATCAACATGAAAAAGTAATCGGAAGTCAATTGCGGTAGAGCTCGGTCGGGAAGTACATGAAGAGTTTGCCTGGAACTCGCGCTCGACCGCCAAGTTTGTCAACAAAGACTAATGGTACGGGGGCTGCTAATAACTAAGTCTTGTTTCGGCCCTGATCGAGCAAAGAAAAAGGTTTGTGTTTCAAGCGAAAAGGACACCCCCTGCACAACCTTCTTTGATTAACCCGGAGCTAAAGACTAAGAAACGGCATGCTTAAACTTTGACCGGACCCCAAGGCCGGCTCCAATTATTATAAACCTAATATATGACGTTTGAGCCCCCATCCAAGTAGTTACTTTAGAATTCTTGAAATAGATGACTCGGGCTTGTAATTTGCAATCAGCAGGTGCCGGTGATTCGCTCCAATAACCATCCATGCTATCAGTTGACTGTGGTATGCATATTACCGAATCTGAATTCCGCAAGACACAGAGGCGAGTATCTGGTAATTCTCTAACGAGACAATAGAGCGATCGTAGCGCGTTACAGTGTGTGATGGTGTGACAGGGCTGTTGCTTCCGTATGGATCTCGTGTCAAAATAGTAACCTCCCTAAAGGACGCGTCACTTTGGAATTTGCGGCAATATATTGCACAGCGCGGATAGCCTCACATGCAGACAGAACATCCGCACAAGCGGGCTATAGTGATGCAATGTAGTGCTCCTTGATGGGGATCGGACTGCCCGCAACGATTCGAGGCATGCATCAACGGTGTCAGAATCGTCAACGATGCGTTGATTAAACGTCCCAGTGATGCGTGTCTTTTAATGGTCATAGGGTTGGATGCTCCCGAAGCAATGGAAAAATATGCATTTAAATATGTGGTTTGAGTCATTGTGGCGCCGTATGAACACCATACATAGTAAGCCAAGCAATCATTGACGTCACAGAAAAGCAGGAATGAAGAGTTCGGGCAGTTTAAAGGGATGGACCAGTTAGGGACCCCGTAGAATTTTCGAGAGCGAAATTCACCAACAGAATTCGTCAATTAATCAACGAATTACGACTATCTGTTTAGCATGATCCCATGGGTCGACAACCCAATAATGGTTGGACACGTAGCCACTTATCTGGCGAAAGCGATCGATGGGTACCGATAATCGATGGAAGCTAATTAGTCATTACAGCAGGTCAGTTTCATTCAAGCGGTATAATTGTGTTGCAAAAGCCCAGCGCACGATTGGCGAGCTGGGTAATGTGGAACGTGGCTGTTTTCGGTTGCCGAAATGGCGAGTCTAGTGGATTTGGAACGACACTAGAGTGTTTTAGTTAAATGCGTCTGTTCCCTCGACCCTGGTAGCTTTCTCTAGCCAATTTTCTGCCTCGTACGACTAATGCTTTGTATGCTAAACAGCAGGACGAATGTGACACAACTTCAGCGATACTTTAACCCGTAAATATCGCGCGGATAATTAAATCGGACATAATTTAAAACATGACAAGCGTATAGATAATGTGCCCCGCTGGAGTATCCGTAATCTTGATTTATAGGCCGAGGGATATGTGCACGTACATGAATACATTTTTCCACTCTGCTCGTTCATGCCAACACATACAGACTCGGGACTCTCAACCAGCATTTTACGTAATTCCTGCCCCCGACAAACTGGTACAGCGTAGCTAACAAAACGAACGCAGCTTCCGCGTGCAACGACGACACTACTGGCTTTGCTATGATCATTATTATTGCATATGTCGTTCATCTACGACAACAAAATCCCTTTGCAGCCGCAACAAATCAATGCAGCCTAACACACTTATTGCCTTTTCCATCGAAACTCCCTGTATTTTCATCAAAATCTTAGAAGTTTCAAGTCTTTGCATCAGTCATGGAATGGATCATGTTGTCAAATATACAAATGAACGATTTTGGGCACGATATCTTTATCCATATTGCAGCCAGATATAGATTGCCTGGATTGGATAAACTATCGTCGATGAAGAATTTGGCGCGGGAGTATCTATGCGCGAGTTAATTTTAGAGAGGGCGATTCAGAGAGAACGGAATGATTCTGGCTTGATTCGTTGAAATGCAGCGTGAAGGTGGAAGATCGAACTTGTTCGTTTGGCTCGGGGATGCACATACAAACACATGATTGCTTAGATCTGTCATGTGTATAGAGAGGGTCGAGGGATTTCGAGGCCGTTCAGGGCCAAGAGTGGAAAGCTACGTAGGAATATTTCCGCGAGATCAAAGGAACTCGTGGCCGCGTGGGCACCTCGTGCTCCGCGCATCGCATATATGTGTCTCAAGATGATACATATTTCGCTCTCGCTCGCTGCGAGCTAGTGCTATCAAGCAAAACGAATATATATTCTTCGATGCCACTGTTGGCG
This sequence comes from Diadegma fenestrale, assembly GCA_037043255.1. Taxonomy (NCBI): domain Eukaryota; kingdom Metazoa; phylum Arthropoda; class Insecta; order Hymenoptera; family Ichneumonidae; genus Diadegma; species Diadegma fenestrale. Next base: position 34,463,143 of record CM073309.1, on the reverse strand, counting down.
ATGCTATATGATGCTGCACTCGACGGAAGAAAACAAACACTCGTTAACGAGTCGCATCAGAGCAGATTGAAGAGATTTCCTGCCGCGCGCGAGGCGCTCTTATTCGCCGATGTATTTCGCTCCTCGGTGTGCTGTGTGCCACCACCAGGCTGGTCTGCCCTCGATGAACCTCGGCCCTCAACCGGCCAGGGCGGAGGTTAATTTATCGAATTAAGCCTGCGTACAATTGTGTTATGAGTTCGAGTCACCAAGACTTTTATTGCTGATGCAACTACAGATAAACGAAAATACTTCAATCCGTTTGTTGCTTCTGAACAAGCCAACATTGTCGCATAAAAAGAACACCGTCGTTATAATCACAATTTTTTTTTTTATCTAAAGTAAGACACGTCATTGCATTGTAAATGGGGAGTAAAAATACTTGGCACGAGATTTCCGCGGAAAATTGAGCTCGGAAAAATGATGAAATCCGGAAGTAAAGTCAGCCGAAAGAAAAGTTTTTCTACACGATGTCGCGAATCTAATCTCAAATATTTATTCCACACGCGTATATTTCGAGGTTGAAAAATCTTCCTCTATGAATACAGAAACGGTGCGCGGAATCCGAACAATCAGAACGTAATAAACTCCATTTCGGGATGCTGCATACGTCTGGAAAGAATGAAGTATTCGAGTAAGACGTATTCAACGAAAACTTTCAATCCCCAAAGGTCTTTGTAATGCAAACGTTTTTGCATCCGAAACTTTACCAAGTTCATAAATATAAGAATAGCAGAAAGTTGTATTACATTTAAAAATAAAAAAAATCATCCATTTTTGCGAGTCTATATACTTTTCGAAAAGAAATATTTACGTCCGAGTCTGCAGGTTCGATATTCGAAGTTAGGATCGTGTCACTGAGGCATACAAAAGTGACTTCCACCATTGTTAATGGTTAATCAGATTAGAGTCACAATTATCGCTCCCCATGGTGGCATATCGTGATGCAGAGCAATAAAATGATATACGAAGGCTTGAGGTTTCGATATTGTTGGACGATCGGTTTAAAAAGCTTGATCATTTCGAGGACCGTATTAATATACGATCGCATTAGTGTGGCACACCGAATACTCCTAAAGCCATGGATGTATACGAACGAGGTGGTTCTCGAGTGAGAGCACTCGTGCACGACCAATTCACCGGGTGGGAGCTTCCGAGGCTCGAGTGTTCCGTAAATACTGTTACCGGGTCTCGCACGTATATGGAGGACCAACAATTCACCGGACTTTTATATTCCGGTAATGCACAACTACCAGGCTCTCCGGTAGCCACCTTCATTCCGTACAATTTGCTGATCGTGCCCAAGTACTCACATGCATAATAGTTTGCAACGTTGGGATCCAACGAAAAATACTTTTTGTATTCATTGTTTGTACAATTTTGAAAACCATGACTATTTTCGTGCCGATTTTGACCATTTTTCGTTTCATTCCAAGCCCAACATCGTCGAAGCCTTTTCGACGAACGATTTCTTGAAACTCTGAATCTCGTTTGTGGTAAATCTTGGTTGAGGAGACGAGCTTTTGTTGTGCAGGATTGATTTTATGGAATCACCGAGACAACATGCAATATGCGCTTCAGTCGATGCACCGGCTTGCATCTTGGAAGAAGCAAATCAGTGGCGACGAGGCTGGTATATAAAGTATACGATTTGCAACGGAGAAATTCTACGTTGGAGGGATTGACTGTAGATAACATGTCATTGGTGCGAGCTGCCGCAACGGAGGCCTCTCCGCAACCGGAAAATGACGTGAAACAACTCTCGGACATTGGTAATCTGCATAATATCAGACACGCACTGTACCAACACATGCAGCGTACACGTTACCTACACTATGTCATTATTCTCCCGCTGCTCATATACCACACGGTTTTAATAAGCACGTGCGTGCTCTATCATGGTCATCGTTGGAAAAATTCGATTAAGGATGAGGCACCAAGAGTTATAGTCAGTAATTAACACATTTTGTCTCAAATTTACGATTCTCTGCTATTTCGCGGTTGAATAATACAACCAAAGCTCTGCTGTTTTGCTAGTGCATTATTTTGGAGTGTCTAAAAAATGAGAAAACCATGTTGGATGATGCTGAAGTTTGCAACGTTGAAATGCAACGAAAAATATTTGATTTTGTTGATGATTTGTTCAATTTTCAATGTCAACCAAATTTTTCGAGCCGATATGCTTTTCGGGCGGCAAAAATCGATCATTTTATCATCTTAATTACATTCTCCATTTAAATAATTATTTTTGCCAAATATAAAAAAGAATTTCGCTTCATTCCAACGATGCAAACTTCAGAGTCATCATGTTGAAGTTTCCATAGTTGGAACGCAACGAAATTCGGTTTTTTCTTGAGCGGAGCTCACGATTTTTATTCGATATTTCGTCAGGACGATATTACGATCTTTTTTCAGGATTTGTGTTTTTTTTTTTTTTTAGAATTCGGATGCGCTGAACGACAGGGAACAAATTGGTTTATGAAAAGTTTGACTGTATCGAAAGAGTCGCGCTGGCAGTGGATATAAGCGTGAACGAAGCGAGCAGGAGGTTGGAAGAGTTTTAAGAGTAGATAGAGGGAAGAGAGAACGATGTGTTGGACAGAGTTTCAACTGCTGGTCTGGTCGAGGATCGTTAAATCACCAGCACGGAGAGCCTCATCTAGCTAGACAATTTGTTACTTCCTTATCACTCGATTCTCTCGCCAGTATTTGCCTCTTTCACTCTCTTGCCTCACAGTTCTGCTTCTTCCTTCGTTGTGTTCATCTTGCCTGACCCGTAAGCATACAAACTTCTGATACAAACGCGCGATTCAACGATACAGTCAAAATTCGCTCGAGCTCGCGCAGTTTCTCTGGTTCGAGGTAGAAAAATCTTTTTTTTATCCCGTCAATGAATAATCAGTACACTGAAAAGAAAATTTTGTTGAAATTTTGTCATTTCAGCAGAAAACATTCTAGAAAATCTTTTCGAAAAGTGCATTTTTGTCCTTCCAATCGTAAATTTGCTGACAGTTCCGTTACGAATGAAAAATATTGTCAAAATAACGAAAATTTTGAAATCATCCGAAAATATTTAGTTGGCTGTATTCAACAAAATATCGACGTTTTTTGACAAAATTGAATTTTCAGTGCGAATGCAGCGAATCTATTTTCCGTCAGTTTTTTTTGTGAAATCTTTCTCAACGAGGAGTGGAAACGGTTGGTAAAATAATTGCGAATATTCCTTGACTCGGCGCGAGTGACTTTCCGGTTCAAAGATTTTCAAATAATCGTTTCCAATTATTGGATCGTAAAATATTTTTTATGGGATATTTATTTGCAGGCTGTCTATTCGTGCAGAAATAATAGGTGGTGCATGCATTATTGCGATGCCTTTAGATGTGTATAGCACAAGATATAATATTACTGGATCCACTCGACAGGCGAATACAGCGATGCTTGATAAGTGAAGTTGCAGTGGAGTAGGCAAGTTGTCTCAAGTACAGCGGAACATAGAAACAAGGCAGTGTATCCTTATGAATGGAAATTTATGAACGAAGCCTACAGCGAACACAAAGTTATGAGAACTTGGCAAGCTCGAGGGTAAAAAGTAGCGAACGTGTTGTCAGCACGAATAACAAAGCACATCAGTTGTCAGCTCAATGTAATTAATTAATAGCAAGAGCCACAATATGTTTTGCCTTATATCGATTAATTCCTCGTCTTGGGTCTACCCCACAGTTGGTATATTTACCGCCAACTTTCCGTGACGAGTCCGACAATTTATGATGCACCGAGCCGCAGCGATTGCAACAGATTTAATTTTCCAGGAACTTGTGTTCGATCGTAATAATTCGATTGGAATATTAATCGAATCACTTGTAACCGATTGCAGCAGAAAAAAAAACAAATAAATGCATCCAGAGTTAACGAACAAATGATTTTTGTCATCTCAAAAATGATTTTATTGTTGATTCGTTCAATTTTCAATGTCATCCAAATTTTTCGAGCCGATATGCTTTTCGAATGGCAAAAATCGATCATTTTATCATCTTAATTAAATTCCCCATTTAAATAATTATTTTTGCCAAATATAAAAAAGAATTTCGTTGCATTCCAACGATGCAAACTTCAGAATCCTCAGGCTCTATGCAATTTTTGTGCAACGGAATAATCATCGTTCGACTTCGATTAATAACGATAAAAAATGAGGTGGTGAAAAAAAAACGGTCTGACAGGGAGATTGGAATGCTGTAATCCAATGATGTATACGTGCGCTGTAAAACTGTAATGAAGATAGAGGAGGGCCAGGTTTTATATCCATGCTGTGTGTCATGATGATGATGTATCGGTAGACTCATCTCTCCCAACGTTAACCAGATATATACGATATATACAATATATATAAATGCAGCATTACACCGTACGATATAAACACGAAATTATACACGTGCATGGGGAATTCCACATGGATTTTAATGAGAGCCTCATAATTGTTGGCGTTTCCGAATTTGACCCTAATTTTCCATGATTTTTCCAAGGCTTAATAAAATATTTTTCAATAAAAAACAGAATTTTTTCACGATGGTGAAGTTTGCATCGTTGGAATGCAACGAAATTCGGTTTTTTATCGACAATTTTGATTCAATATTTCGCCAGGACAATGAAACGATCTTTTTTAGGATCCAGACACAAAATCGGTATGAAAATTGTCATGGTTTTTGAAATTTAACTCAAAATTAATAGAAAATCGTATTTTTCGTTGGATTCCAACGTTGCGAACTTCAATGTCGTCATTTTTTCTTAGGATTTTCTCAAATTTGACTTTCTGACGATTTAAAAAAAAAAAATAAGCTCCAGCCTGGATTCACGGAAGAATCACGAAAATTTCGTTCGACATTTTTTGAACGTTCATATCCAAAGGGACAGAGATTAAGGGTCGGAGAGGGTTCGAATCCGTATGGAACGTCCCATATGTATACAATGTCGACACGCTCGTGAAGACACGCGAGATGTGGTGTATCTTGTTCATGCGATGTAATTTTCTGCGACGAACAAACTGGCGCCTGCGATCGAGCCACGCGGTAGAGTCTTGATTAAATTCTATCCGCGGCGTTCGCGGATAGACTTGATTACAATATAATTCCCCGAAGAGAGGAAAACGTGAGTTATTTTTTCTCTGTCACGAGATTTCAGCGAGTAACGAGATTCACCGATCGCTTGTACTAATTAATATACATTTTAATACGCTCAGAATCCAATTGGAAGAGTCGCTTCGTCATTCTGGCCTCGTAATCGCTCAACGAAAGTGTCCAAACCGACTCATCTCCTGCACTCGACGTTGCGATCATCAAACGCCCCGAATTCAAGAATCTAAGGACGTTGCATGGCGACGGTCAAATCTAAATTTTCATTTCAAGTTTTTCTTGCATACATAATCGTTAACGAGCCCAAATTCATTAAAAATAGTTGTTGAAAACTTGACTCAAGAAAAACTTACTCCAAATTCAAGATTTTCCGAGGAAATCTGTATTTTTTATATAATAACCAAAATTTAATTTAATTTTTTTAAATTTTTAAATTTTAAATTCAATTTTTTTTTTAAATTTAATTAAATATTTTAAATGAATAAAAAATGTAATTAAATAAAATTTAATAAAATCTTCTTTAATTAAATAAAATAATAAATGTTGAAAATTAAAACTCCCAACACCGGGTCTTAAGAGGAATTATTGAAAATAGTGATTTTAATAAATAAAAAATATAAATGTGTGGTGCAAATTTGAAGGAATTCCATCGATAGAAAATTTTGCATACAACGTCCTTAAGCCAGTAAATTTTCATACCGATTTTGTGTTTGGATTTTGTTTTGAAAGAAAAAAAAAAACAGATTTTCGTTGCATTCCAACGATGCAAACTTGAACGTCACGGAAACGTTTACAGAACAGGGAATTCCGTTGATTGACGCGGAAATATTTCTTGATAGGGCTTGAGAGGAAAGATTGGAACTGATCCAGAAGCGTGTATCGCTAAATCGACGAGTATGCATATTACGTTTCTGTAAATATGTAATACGTGCATGTATATCGTGATGTTGGTATCTGCAGCGTACATATGCAACGAGGACTAGGATACGGAGCTCTGGAATAGACTCCTGGCGTGTATACACCATAACCGCTAGGGGTTGCATAATGACAAGCTGTTAAACTGCACATGAGAGTATCGTGTGCCTCTTGTGCGTTCATGCATTCTCCGAAGCTTATAGGCGGAGCCCTGCAGCAAAGTTTGAATGCACACCAACACATAAGGCGGAAGGAACATCATTGAAGTTGGCGTGTGGCGCGGTATACAGTTCCGAACGACACTGCCTCGATATACATTTATATGAGTACACGAGACAAAGATTTCCGGAGCATCGATCTTAAGGGCATAAAATCTCTACCCAAATAGCTTTTTCCCTCTTCCTCTCTCGATCTCGCATTCAGCCCATCTTTCCAGCTGAATTCCTTTACCTTCAGCTTTTAGTTTTGCTTCTAAAATATTGTCTATGGCGCAAAGTTTGTTCATTTTCCATAATATCTGGGATATCGAACAGAATTCGAAAGTGACTCGACGTCGTTCCATATTCAGATGCAGCATCATTTTAAAATTGTGCCAAAAAGCTCATTTTCGATGAGACTATTTGGAAATCCTTCGAATCAATTATCGGATAAACTTCCGAATAGCTGTTACCTCCGATTTGGCTCAAATTTGGTGGAGACCTTCTCTTCGACGATACAAGAAAGTGTGTGAAGGGATTTTTGGCGCATCTCAATATTTTTCGAGAAATCGAATTTTGAAATTTTTTAGTTTTTTATCATTTCTGAATAACTTTTACATCCGATTTGGCTCAAATTTGGTGGAGACCTTCTATTCGACGATACAAAAAAGTGTGCCAAAGGATTTTTGGCGCATCTCAATATTTTTCGAAAAATCGAATTTTTTAATAAATATCAATTTTTTTTATTTTTAAAGAACTCTTTAAGACTCTGAAGTTTGCATCGTTGGAATGCAACGAAATTCGGTTTTTATCTTTGGCAAAAATAATTATTTAAATGTAGAATGTAATTAGGATGATAAAATGATCGATTTTTGCCACCCGAAGAGCATGTCGGCTCGAAAAATTTGATTGACATTGAAAATTGAACGAATCATCAATAAAATGAAATATTTTTCGTTGCATTCCAACGTTGCAAACTTCAGCATCATACAAAAGAATGAAGAGGGAGAGAGAGAGAAAAAAACGAGGGTTCCATTATCGAGATCAAACTCGATTACGGTAGGTCTCGTCAATGATTCTCGAGAACGTTCGAAAGATTGGAAGACGTTGAGAGAGTCGTACCAAGAGAGAAAAAGAGAGAAAGCGGATGTTGTCGAGTGTTGGAATAACAACTTGTGAGAATTTCGTCGCTGGAGCGAAAAACATATATTCGCAGTTGTCAACCCAGCGATCTTAATTGATAAACTTGCTCCAGGAGACATATTACAAGTTTGTCAAGTAAAACTATGGAGAAGTCAGGCGAATCTGAAAATTAGGTATCGGTGTTAATTTGTGGATGAATTAGTCGTCGATTCCATCCAGCATTTCCATGTCGTACGTCGGTGTTTAACGAGTCGAATTGCATTTCCGGAACTTAAATGTCATCGGTGCACGTCACGTGAAAAAATTGACATTTTCAAAGAAAAATGTTGGGAATCTCGGAAACTTTGGTAACGAGCGATTATGTACTGACTTGATGTGATGGATCGCGAGGCGCCCGTACTCGCTTCGTCACGAACGAGTAACGTCTCATTAATCGGTACCAAGTTAATTGGCAATCCGGGCTCTGCGTATGTGCATCAACAAGGGTGTGAAAAAAAAAACGATTTGTCTCTGTCGACACATGCGACACATTGACTCGCTCTCTCGCTCTTCTCTTGCTATGATTGCCCTCACACTCCCTGCCGCGAGTTCCGAGCGTACAAAATCGCACGCGCGCACTCTAATTAGCGACGAATATACACACACCCAACTGCTCTACTCGGCAAGCTTTGTCACACTCTCACTCTCGTTGTCTCTCTTTCTTCAGCAACAACTCTTCAAATAGTCAGTCGAGCATCCCACACTCGTGAGCAACACACGCTCGAGAATCTCCCACAAAATCGTTCAAAGTGCACTCTCATCAAATTCTTGCATGCATCAACGCCTTTCCCATCCCGCTAATTAGTTTGACCCTAAAACGCTAGCCTGGGGTTAAAAACGACCCCATAACGTTAAATTTCGCGCCTTTTTGCCTGCGTTCTCTCGTTTTTTTATCGTTTTACCGCATTTTTCATCAATTTTTCACGTGATTCTGCATTGAAAAACGAAAAAATGAGCCCAACTTGAGTCTCTTTCGTGAAATTTTGTCAGAGACATGAATTTTTCAAAATTGCGGTCATTGAATCTTCAAAAATCGAGTCTACATTGAAAAAATCATTATTGCATAATTAATTAAATAATTAGAGAACTAGAATTCGATAAAAGGTGCAACGAATATTTTATTTGCGTCTCTAGTCCGTTGTTTTTTCAGGCTGTAGAGTTGATTACGGTTGGGGACGCTGAAAATCGAGCGAACAGTGCAATTCGGTTGAAAATTTATGAGCAATCTGTTGCTCTGGCGGGGGACAGCTGTACCAGATATTTAGCCATTACAAGTTTGCCGCGACTGCACGAAAACTTGGCAACGCGTCAAAAAATGTGTCGCCCGGTCTGTCCGTCCGTTTGCCAGTAAAGCGAAGCAGCGCTAGCGAAAATGCGTGCACAGAGCATGACGAAACTTTTGTAAATCTGTTAACTCCGGTGTTTACTATCGTTTAGCAGAAATAACGTATAGCCGTTCGCGCCTTATACGATTGCTCCATCACTTTAAGGCATTAAGTGCGCCAGTCAAATCCACGACAAATAATTTACTTCTCCAAGTTGCTGGAGCTCGTTAAATATAATGACGGAATGTCTGAATCGTTTAAGGAGCTGAAATTCAATATTCCTGTATAGCCTGCAATTTTGCGGCGTTTAAATGCACCGAAACTCTGTTTGTTTCTCCCGCAGAGCTCCGACGATGTTTTTCGTGGAATCCAAACCCAAAATTGGGACAAAAATTGTCATGGTTTTCGAAATTGAACAAAAAATTAATAGAAAAAGTATTTTTCGTTGGACCCCAACGTCGCTAACTTCGGTAGCAACTTTCGACACGTTCCGATCCAACGTAATCAAAGACTCCGTGACGATAGCTCCAAAAGTGCTTTCAAGTGTCAACTTGGGTGGCGATCTTGCGATATCAAGGTTAATGAGGATCCCAAAGAAAATGAATGCAATTTGCAATGACGTTGAAGTTTACATCCTTGGAATGCAACGAAATTATTTTTTTTCTACGGCCAAATTCATTATTTAAATGCGGAATGTAATTACGAGGTTAAAACGATCGATTTTTCCGGCCCAAAAAGTATATGGGCTCGGAAAATTTGGATGATTTTGGAAACTAAACAAATCATCGATGAAACGAAATATTTTTCGTTGGATTCCAACGTTGCGAACTTCAGATTCATCATTTGCACCGGAATTGTGTTATTTTTTTAGCAGAGCTTGAAGTTGATGTTCAATATTTTGATTTGAGTCCCAAAAACTGAATCAACAAGAGAAAAATTGCCATGATTTTCAAAATTCAAAATTCAAAATACAAAAATTCGAAATTCAAAATTCAAAAATTCAAAATCTAAAATTCAAAAATCCGAAATTGAACATTCAAAAATTCAAAATTCAAAAATCCGAAATTCAAAAATTCAAAAACTCAAAATAGAAAAAATATTCTTCGTTGAATTTCGACGTTGCAAACTTCAGAATCATTTGCACAGCCAATTGATGCTGCAAAATGCGAACCATACGAAAAACGTCACAAACTGCGACAAGTTAGTTGACTACTTTTTCATGCGAATGCACGAAACTCTTGAATATCTGGAATGTCTGAAAAGCATGCAACTCGTATGGGAAGAATTGATCAACTTGAAATATTTTTTCATTGGAATGGCAACAGAAGGTGCGAAAAGAAACAAACAACTCGTCATATCTGTACATGCAAATGTTTTCGTGTTGTAGTTGATGCGCGTTGAATGGTTAGGGCGAGTTAAAACGTGAGGAACCATGAGCAAACAATAGCCAAGAGTGATTTAACATTCAGGCGGTCAGCGGACTTGACCATACGTTACTTCTTGCGTTCGAGTATAGAAATGGCGGCGTCGATTATGCATGCGTATATACACAATGGCAAAAAATTATTGCGCCACAGATAGCTCATTGTTTTGCCGCTCTGGGCACTCGACGATCACCGGATTATTCCAGTCCAAACGATTCCATTGCTATCAATGTTCAAGGATTACATTACCAAAGAGCTGACTCGCTTTGATACGATTCCGTACTAGAAAAAACTTTGGCTACTCTAAGATTTTTCTTCTAGTTCGGGATAAATGATGCTGAAGTTTGCAACGTTGGAATGCAACGAAAAATATTTGATTTTATTGTTGATTCGTTCAATTTTCAATGTCATCCAAATTTTTCGAGCCGACAGGCTTTTCGGGTGGCAAAAATCGATCATTTTATCATCGTAATTAAATTCTCCTTTTAAATAATTATTTTTGTCAAATATAAAAAACGAATTTCGTTGCATTCCAACGATGCAAACTTCAGAATCATTGATTTTTACTCTTTCCATTTGCGATTCGAGGCCATGTCCGCAGTTGTCTGTTTTTTTCACCAAAATTTCAGCAGGGAATGAATTTTTACGACACTGAAGTTCGCAACGTTGGAATTGAACGAAAAATACGATTTTCTATTCATTTTTTGTTAATTTTCAAAAACCATGACAATTTTCATACCGATTTTGGGTCTGGATCGTAAAAAAAAATCGTTTCATTGTCCTGGCGAAATATTGAATCAAAATTCCTCAATAAAAAACCGAATTTCGTTGCATTCCAACGATGCAAACTTCAACACCGTGACCCACGACAATTTTGAATACAAACGAATGATCAGCATTTGGCAATTTAGTTAAAAAATAGTGAAGCTTGAAAAGTGGCGCGTCTGTGTGCTATTTGGTGCGTCGTGCTCCATCAAGAGCAACGAGATGAAAAAATAAAATTACCAGATGAGGATGAAGAGATAAATTAAGCCAGCGATACTTGATCGCTGTCCATTGCCGGAGAGGAAACGAGCACTCACGCAGCACTTTCCTTTTGGGAATGTCTGAGACGTACACGTCATACTTCCGTTCAGCATAATACTTGCCGCCACCGAACTCTGTCTCGTCCAGCAATATCTCGGTGACTGAATTCCGCCCCCGGCCCTGTTGAGAGCCGGTGTAGGAATTATTGGTAGTAACGTGTGTGTGTGTGTGTGTTGGAGAATCGTTGACTTATCAACCGATGAATGCTTGCGGGTGTTATCGGAACATCCGAAATGGGAAAACGTCAAAGAAAATTTGTTGCTGAGTTGAGAAAAATGTTGAAGCAACAAATTTTCAGTTATCGAAACGAATTTCAATCGTGGTTCAGTAACGTACACGTTTTTATATGAGGCTGGAGTTTGCAACGTTGGAATGCAGCGAAAAATATGAATTTTTATTGATAATTGGTTTAATTTTATAAAACATCGAAATCTTTCGAGTTTATATACTTGCGGGCCGCAAAAATCGATCATTTTATCATTGTAATAACATTGTACATTTTTTTAAAGAGTTTTGTTACAAAATAAATGAATTTTGTTGCATCCGAACGATGCAAACTTGAACGTCATCGTTTTTATGCTTTTGTTTGTTTGTACGTTCGACAACACTACGCCTACGAGTTTGATTTATTGAGCTGTAAGTGCATATTTTCCGTAAAGCACAGAAATTAGTCGAGTGAGTAGCGGAAAATGATTCCACGTAGAATCGCGTCCGTGAGCTCGTTGCTGCCCGGCGAGCAAATTACACGGGGGACGTGACGATATCCGTGTGGAACGAGCATGTAGCGAGGCGATGGATCACGATTGGTTAATTAGCGAGTCTGTTGATGCGTGTAGTGCATAAAACAATGGAAATTAGTATCTTAACGTAGAAATATATCCGCATGACGAAAGTGCAGTTGACGCTGTTGGAAATCAACGAAATTGTGTTTTTTATTGAGATTCTGATGTAGATATTCGGTCGAGATGATAAATCGATTTTTTTTCAGTATCCAAACGGAAAATCGGTAGGAAAATTGAGGGTTTTTCCGAAAAGCGATGCAAATGTTCATTTTTTTTGGTAACTCGTTGCTCTCATTGCAGCAACTGATATTCCATGGGGGGATTTCCCATAAATTCCCCATAAATTATGGTGGCGGAAAATCGGTAGGAAAATTGAGGGTTTTTCCGAAAAGCGATGCAAATGTTCATTTTTTTTGGAAACTCATTGCTCTCATTGCAGCAACTGATATTCCATGGGGGGATTTCCCATAAATTCCCCATAAATTATGGTGGCGGAAAATCGGTAGGAAAATTGAGGGTTTTTCCGAAAAGCGATGCAAATGTTCATTTTTTTTGGAAACTCATTGCTCTCATTGCAGCAACTGATATTCCATGGGGGGATTTCCCATAAATTCCCCATAAATTATGGTGGCGGAAAATCGGTAGGAAAATTGAGGGTTTTTCGGAAAAGCGATGCAAATTTTTATTTTTTTTTGGTAACTCGTTGCTCTCATTGCAGCAACTGATATTCCATGGGGGGATTTCCCATGAATTTCCCATAAATTATGGAGGCGGAAAATCGGTAGGAAAATTGAGCTTTTTTCCGAAAAGCAATGCAAATTTTTATTTTTTTTGGAAACTCGTTGCTTTCATTGCAGCAACTGATATTCCATGGGGGATTTCCCATAAATTCCCCATAAATTATGGTGGCGGAAAATCGGTAGGAAAATTGAGGGCTTTTCCGAAAAGCGATGCCAATTTTCATGTTTTTTGGAAACTCGTTGCTCTCATGGCAGCAATCGATATTCCATGGGGGGATTTCCCATCAATTCCCCATAAATTATGGTGGCGGAAAATCGGTAGGAAAATTGAGGGTTTTTCCGAAAAGCGATGCAAATTTAAAATTTTTTTGGAAACTCGTTGCTCTCATTGCAGCAACTGATATTCCATGGGGGGATTTCCCATAAATTCCCCATAAATTATGGTGGCGGAAAATCGGTAGGAAAATTGAGGGTTTTTCCGAAAAGCGATGCAAATTTAAAATTTTTTTGGAAACTCGTTGCTCTCATTGCAGCAACTGATATTCCATGGGGGGATTTCCCATAAATTCCCCATAAATTATGGTGGCGGAAAATCGGTAGGAAAATTGAGGGCTTTTCCGAAAAGCGATACAAATTTTCATGTTTTTTGGAAACTTGTGGCTGTCATTGCAGCAATCGATATTCCATGGGGGATTTCCCATGAATTTCCCATAAATGATGGTGTTTTCACAACACAAACAATCAACACACGTTGCAAACTTCAGGACCGTGGCTGTGATTCGATGGCCTCGAATGTTGAGAATGTGGACGATGCGTCGTTGCACAGAGACATTAAGTTAATTATTCATAGTGCCAAAAGCAGTGGACGTCGCGTTTGCTGACAATCGGGCACGTATGTACGTGTCTTTGCACGTTGACACACAGGTTTCATTTCATTATGGAGAAACAACTCGCGTAAGCTTTGGTGATTGGATTATTGTTGGTGTGCTCGCGTACATGTTGTGTTTGACTGTTTGTGTTGATGTGGCGCCAATTGAGCGCTGTAACGAGGCGGCCGAGCGGTGATAAATCGACATAAGTGAACGATAATAATCGATACCACGGCCAACGGGGCTATATAATGAATCGATTTATATACGAGTGTATATATGGCGCGCGGGCGAAGCGCCAATCCAAAAGAGAGAGCGAAAGAAACGGATCGCTATCACGTGTCTGCGTGTTAAGTTTATATGCAGCGAGTACGCGTGCCGATCGCAGGGTCTGAAAGAGTGTGCGCAGCGTGTATGGCCCGCGGCCCAGAATCAGGCTGCTCGCGATTCGAGCACGGATTGCTCATATGCGAGATCGCCGCCGGGAATACGAGCAAAGAAACAGCTCATGAACATGTTTCCCTCTCATCGGTTATCTTAATTGCTTACTTATGTACTTGTGTGTACATAATGCAGTTCTTGCCGATCCGCGTGCGTAGAATTGCGTGTGTCTCGTCCGGCGGACGTTAGATGACTGATAATAAAAATTTGACACTCAAATTCGCCATTTTCGAACCGATTTCGTGTCTGGATCGTGCGAAAAGATGGTTCCGAAATTTTTTTCAAAAACTTTTTTTTCCAAAAGCCGTTTGCATCGTTGAAATGCAACAAAAATAATAATTCGAATGCAGAATGTAATTACGATGATAAAATGATCGATTTTTGGCAGCCGAAAAGCACATCGGCTCGAAAAATTTGAATGACATTGAAAATTGAACGAATCATCAATAAAATGAAATATTTTTCGTTGCATTCCAACGCAATTGCAAACTTCAGCATCATTTGGACTCGTACAACAAATTGCAAGTTGCGCGAGCGCTCCGTGACTAAAATAGAAGCTTCGGGGAGGAAAAAATGAGGCGGAGAGCAATAAGAGAGACTAAAGGCGAAGATAACAACGGTAGAAAGTGTGTCGCTCCCGCAGAGCCTCCATTGAGAGCAAATAGATGCGCGGTGGGAGCTCGAAAAGGTTTTTAGGCCACAAGTCCATTTTTCCGAAGCACTCTACGCGGCTAAGAATCATTACGAATGCCTCCAACTTGCAATTACTTTTGTATTATGTCACGCAGATCCAAGCATTTCGCTGTGTGACTTACTAAAACTCATTTTTTTCTCACGACCCGAAAAACTAGGTCGATCAAAGATTCATTTTGTATGAAAACGACGCCAAAACAATTTTGTCCCACGAAAAAAAAAATTTCTTCAAAATTTGAAATATTTCATTTCCAATTTGTTTAATTTTCCCATCGAATCGCGTGGGAAATTCGAGCAAAAAAAATTTTTAGGATTTTTCTCGAAAAATCTCGGCTCATGGCCTTTTTGGCAATCCGCAAAAAAAAATCCCGAATCAATTCCTTTTTGCAACTCGATTTTTGCAACTTTTTAACGAAACGTGGCTTGACACGCGTTTACACGAGGAAAACGGAAAATTGGAAATTAAATTTCTTCATTCGAAGCAATATTTTGGTCCCCCGGGGTCAAAATGACCCCAAGCTCAACTTTAATCCAAAGGAAATGGAGCGAAAGTTAATTAGGGCAAAGACGTCTCGTGAAATCAATGGCCGTTGGCGAAGACGAGACAAATTTCATCGAGTTACGAGAAATTTCAGCGAAAAACTTTGATATCGTCTCGAACAACGCGCGGAGCATAATCTGACGTTGGTGAAAAAGAAAAAGTCTTGTGAAACAATTCCGACAGGAGTTGTACGTACGAGGGTTCGATGATGCGAAGAAGAGGCGCGGCAGTACGTGTTTGGTGAAGACGTGAAAAAGGGAGGGAAGGGGGGCGGATGAGTTTAAGAGAGACACCGGAATCAACGGCGTCTCTGGTTCATCCACTTTTGCAGCAGAGCGAGTGGAGTAGATGCGCGTCTAGTCAGACAGCAGGAGACTCGGAGAAGGAAACGCGCGCTCAAACTTTTGACGAACTCGCATTCGCCTCTTCTCCAACTCGTGCAGTGCAATTTCTACACGTATAGACAACTAGAGCTTATGGCAACTCGAGAATTAGTTTCGAAAACGTTACCAAGAGCTGCGATGAGTTTAAAGACGTGCACTGAAAATCAAATTTTGGAAAAAAAATCGTCGATACTTTGTTCAACACGGACAACTAAATATTTTTGGATATTTTCAAAATTTTCGCTATTTTTACAAGATTTTTCATTTCTAACCAAACTGTCAGCAAAATTACGATTGAAATGATAAAAATTGACTTTCGAAGAGTCTTCCGAGAACATTTTTTGCTCCGATGACAAAATTTTAGTGATTTTTCAAAAAAAAAACTTTTAGTGCAATAATTGCGATCGATTTTTCATCGAGATACTCATCGAAACGTGAATATTTTGTCGAAAACGGTGAACTAAAATTTTTTTGGAAAATTCCAAAATTTTCGTTATTTTTACAAAATTTTTCATTTCTAACGAAACTGTCGGCAAAATTACGATTGAAATGATAAAAATTGACTTTTCGAAGAGACTTTCTGGAATATTTTTTGCTACGAGGACGAAATTTTCGTGATTAAAAAAAAAAAATAAACGTTTAGTCGAACTTTTTCAGCAAAATTTTATTTTCAGTCAACGAATTTCGTTGATTTTAACGAAAAATGCAGTTTCAATGTCCAAAGTAGAAAAGAACGAGATAAAACGTACGAAATGGACTTGATGGACGAGAGGCCGACGACATAATTTTAGGAAGAAAGACGCATTGCACAATAAGCCAAGACGAATCGAGCCAATAGTTGTCAAGAGAGAGAAAAACTTGAGGATCAATCTGTGCTAAGCAGTTCCTTGCTCCTGTGTACACAGTTGTCCCTCTTGCCCCAAAATACACGAGTTTTCGTGTCGACCCAAGCTCCACGAGCCTCTTCAGTTCTTAATCTTTGTTTTGTGGAAAAGTTGAAAAAAATGGAAAATTTTCGGAATATTATAAAGAGAAATTAAATAAAAATGATAAAAACTTGAAAAACTTTGAAATTTTTAACGACCCCATCTCCGCGTCCCTCCTACGAGCGAATTCGAATGGAGAAAACAATATTTCCGGCTGTGCACCAACGAAATCCGAATAAAAGCACGTTCCACATTTTTCTGCAATTTTTTTGCATACAAAAGTGCAGCAGAGCTCGTCAAATAAGTACTTGACGCCCAGGAGCGTCTCTCGAAAGATAAAACATAAAAAATACTCAAATTACTTGGAATAAAAAATTTGAAACGTTTGATAAACAAAAAAAATGAATTTTGTGGTCAGATTTTTCAATGTGGATAATAAAAATATAAATATTAAGAAACGACGTCGAAGTTTGCATCGTTGGAATGCGACGAAATTCGGTTTTTTTATTTTTTTAGGATCCGAACGATTTTTTATGACTCTGAACGTTGAAATTCAAGGAAAAATAATGTTTCTATTAATTATTTATTGAATTTTGAAAATCATGGCAATTTTTCGTCTCGATTGAGTTTTCGTCTCGTCGAGAGACGATCGTTTTATGATGCTGAAGTTTGCAACGTTGATATGCAACGAAAAATATTTGATTCTATTGTTGATTCGTTCAATTTTCAATGTCATCCAAATTTTTCGAGCCGATATGCTTTTCGAATGGCAAAAATCGATCATTTTATCATCGTAATTAAATTCCCCATTTAAATAATTATTTTTGTCAAATATAAAAAAGAATTTCGTTGCATTCCAACGATCCAAACTTCAGAATCATCGTTATTTGTCATTAACAAATATTGAATAATTATTATGAGCCTGCGCTGAAAAAAAACAATTTCGTTGCATTCCAACGATGCAAACTTCAACTTGATCGATTTTTTTAGGATCCAAACCCAAAATCGGCACGAAAATCGTCATGGTTTTTTGAAAATTGACCAAAAAATTGATAGAAATCGTATTTTTAGTTGGATCGCAACGTTGGGGACTTGAATGTCGTGTATAATGAAAGATAATTTATCAATAAAGAGTAAGGTAATGAGTACCCTTCGATTTTTTAAGAGGCAGGATCGCGAGGAGAGAAGAGGCGGACGCGCGTATAACGAGCTTATCGATAGTCGCCGCTATGATATGTTTATACTAAGCGCCGAGTGTGTAGACAGTATAGAGACGAAGGTACGGTGTGTTTGAGAGAGCCGTGACACGAGCGCGCGGTTAGAGTATCGTATGATCGCTCAATAAACCGCGGACTGACTGGCGTCGTTAAAACCACGAGAATTCGTAGCAGAGCGCGGAGAACGAGCCAAGCCCCAGCAAGTGTTTCGATCAAGCAGCAATAAAACGTTACATTATTATTCGAGGGGCATGATAAAATAATCTTTCCCTCAATCTCCAAAAACAATTTGCGGCGCTAAGCATTTTTCCCGACTCTTAATTCCTCCATTTTTTATTCACCTCCATTCAAGTCCAGAATGAGCAGAAAAAAATTGACATTTACAAGGAAATTTTGTTTATTTCGCTCCATTGGAATGCAACGAAATTCTGTCTCTTTATTGACCAGATTTCAAGATTTTTATCGTTTGGGAACCAAAAAAAAAAATCGGTACGAAAATTTTCACCATTTTTCGAATTAAACGAATAATAAATAGAAAAATTCATTTTTCGTCACTTTTATGCAGAATTGGAGGTGGAAATTAATTTAATTTCGGACTCTCGTGAAAGTGGGACAAACTGCGCGCGACTGTGGCGACGATTTCATGCAAAACAATGGCGCGCGGTTATTCTAGTTTTTGGAAGCATTGCGAGTCGAGAACGAGACTAAAAACCATGAAAGAAGGAATCAAGGGGGCAGGGGGGAGGAAAAAGGGATGAAGAGACTCTACGTGATGTGGTGGATGAAAAAGTCTGAGGTATAGAATAAAGGCGTATTCCAGATCAAGTTGAGGGAGTCCGAAGCGCAAAGAGTAGTGTCGAGTGTGCCTACTCGAGCAAGAATAAAAAGGGTTGGGTACACTTTTGTATACGAACGAGGAGTTGGAAGCGTCGAGACGTCGTACCGACTGCGGCACGGATTCACATTCGCCAGAGTATTTGCATCCACGGTCATTCTCGAGAGTCTGTACTCGCAGCCCGCCACTTGATTCCTCTTTCTTTTTATCCGGCTCGTTCTTTCATTCGACCAAAATTTCTCAGTTTTACGAGATTCATTTTCTCGTACATATAAAATCGCCATTTTTTATTTTTCTAGATCGTTGACACGCGTAAATACGTTAATTTGCACGTTACAGAGTTTTACCAGCAGTGAGAGAATTTTTTCATCATGCTGAAGTTTGCAACGTTGGAATGCAGCGAAAAATGTTTCATTTTATTGATGATTCGTTCAATTTTCAATATCAACCAAATTCTTGCAGCGGATATGCTTTTCGGGTGGCAAAAATCCATCATTTTATCATCCTAATTACATTCTCCATTTAAATAATTATTTTTGCCAAGTATAAAAAACGAATTTCGTTGCATTCCAACGATGCAAACTTCAGAGTCGTTTTTTTTTTTTTTTATTGCTCTAGCGTCGTTGTGAATTTTCCTGTGAAACGATTTTTCAAGCAAACACAAATTGAAAATTCAATTTTGTCACAAAACGTCGATATTTTGTTGAATACTGAATATTTTCGGATGATTTCAAAATTTTCGTTATTTCGACAATATTTTTCATTGTAACGAAACTGTCAGCAAAATTTACGATTGGAACGACAAAAATTTACTTTCCGAAAAGATTTTCCAGAATGTTTTTTGCTGGAATGACAAAATTTTCGTCATTTTTCGAAAAAACGTAATCGCAGTAGAAATTTTGGGATACGAGACAACTCGTTCGAATCTTTTGAGCCGACGTTTATAAAAATGGAAAATTGTGTGTAAGGTAAAAGCTGGAGATTGGATGAAAAAAAAAAACGTGTGAGGGGTTTTGAGCAGTTCGCACTTACCTTGAATTGGGGCATGAGTTGACGATTGTACGACGGAGAGACTTTTTCTTCTGTTATTTGGATGAGAAGTTTTGCCCCGGCGTGGCGGGCAGTGTCGCGAGGAATTTTATTCTCTGCAGTATCCGCAAAAGTATGTAGATCTCGCGGAATCGTCACTGTTACGACAGTTTTATGACATTCGCCGTTTCGCGCTAGCGTTAATAAAAAAAAAACTCGGCACTTTTGAGAATCCGGGAAAACGAGAAAACCGTCAACAACGTCCACAAGCGAAACACATTTTTTCACCTATGTATCGACGACCAGAGCCATCTCTGTACAATGATAAATAATAATTCTCCGTTCTATCCCGAGAGGACGAAATTCAACACTTTTTTTTCTTTTTACGCCAAATCGGTGCGACGCTTTTACTGCAACTTTTCCGAGATCTCGTTGAATCTGTCGACAAGATTGCACTCGATCATCCGTCCTGAAAACAGAACAAAACGCACAATTTTATTGCTTCGCATAAAATATCCAGACAGTATAATGTAAATAACAAAAATATAAATAATACTATAATAATATTATAATAATATGATAACAATATAATAACATAATAACAAAATAAAAATATTATAATAATATAATAATATTATAATAATATAATAACAATATAATAATATTATAATAATATAAAAATATTATAATAATATAATAATATTATAACAATATAATAATATTGTAACAATATAATAATATTGTGACAATATAATAATATTGTAACAATATAATAATATTGTAACAATATAATAATATTGTAACAATATAATAATATTGTAACAATATAATAATATTGTAACAATATAATAATATTGTAACAATATAATAATATTATAACAATATAATAATATTATAACGATATAATAACAATATAATAATATTATAATAATATAAAAATATTATAATAATATAATAATATTATAACAATATAATAATATTGTAACAATATAATAATATTGTAACAATATAATAATATTGTAACAATATAATAATATTATAACAATATAATAATATTATAACAATATAATAACAATATAATAATATTATAATATTATAATAATATTATAATATTATAATAATATAATAATATTATAATAATATTATAACAATATAAAAATATTATAATAATATAATAGTATTATAACAATATAATAATATTGTAACAATATAATAATATTATAACAATATAATAATATTATAATAATATTATACCAATATAATAGTAATATAATAATATAATAATGATATAATCATATTATAATAATATAATAACAATATAATAATATTATAATAATATTATAACAATATTATAATAATATAATAATAATATGAAAATATTATAATAATATAATAACAATATAATAATATTATAATAATGTAATAATTATATGATAATAATATTGTTAAAAAAATAGAATTATTGTTTTTAATAATATTAAATTCGATATTTTGATAAAATACTTGATATTTTTGTTTAATAATAAAATAAATAATGAAAGTCATTGTAAACGAAAAATTGGTTAAATTGCTTCGATTGTTAATGAAAAATTTTGATGGTGAAATAACGAGTGAAATATGTGTGACATTATTTGAGAGAAAGGCATGAATGAAAGTTTGGCGCAAGTAGAGAAATGCCTCACTCAAATTTTAATCAAATTCGACTGGAAGACGGAGGCCTTGATATATTAAACACGAGAGAATGAGATAGACGAGGCGAGGGCTAGGTCTACTGGAAGAAAATTACTCCCATACACTTACATCGACGCGAAATAAGCCCTCGTGTCGAGACTTTTCTCCCCGTCTACAGCCGGTGCGTGCAAACTATTTCAACTTAGCCTACTTTATAGCAGAATAATCAAACGGCCAACAACAGACCGTGAGAGAAAAAAAATCATAAATCGTCCTCGAGACTCAGTTTTTTTTTTTTTTACATAACTCATTCCTCCTGGAGAGGGATTCGAAAAAATTGTGACGTCATAGAAACGCCATTTTAGTTTGCCTTTTATCAAGGAATGAAGGAAAATTCTGTCTTATCTCATGATTTTTGTTCTCAATATTCAATCAGGACGATAAAACGATTTTTTGTCATGATCAAAAGAGAAAATCGGTACGAAAATTGTCACGGTTTTTGAAAATGATCGAAAGATTTGGAAAATATTATTTTTTTGTTAGATTCCAACGTTGCAAACTTTAGAATCGTTTTATTTCACGATCTGAATGTCAAAGGCAAAGAGATCCTGGCAATAGTGAGCATTGACGAAAAAATGAAATAATATGAGTTTCAATAAGAAAATGCAGGCTGCACAGCCGACTAATTGGAGGGAAAATCCGAGAGAGCGATGTTTCGAAAAGAGCAAAAGTAGAATAAAAGGGCAAATAAAAAAAATGGAAATTCCCGGAAATTTTATCGAACAAATTGCCTTGTTGCGCTTTCGCAGTTCCTTTGATCGCAAAGTCCGAAGGTAATTTAACGCAAAGAGTTTTCTTGCACTCGGGCTATTCGTACGCGAGTCTATTTTTACGTAAAATGAAATTTTCTTTTCACATAAAAGCCAAATTTTTATATCGCGGAGAGAAAAGCATTCCAACACCTTATCAAATTTCCCTCGATGCAAATTGCAACATCATAACAAATCATAATTCCGCAAATTCCTTCAATTCCCAAAAAAAAATAAAAATTGATGAAAAATTTTCATCAAATTTTCGAAATTCATGAAAAAATGACAAAAAAATCAAATTTTCAAAAAAATGATTCAAAATAAATTAAAAATAAATTATTTTTGTTACAAATCATAATTCCGCAAATTCCTTCAATTCTCAGAAAAAAAAAAAAAAATTCGTGAAAAATTTCCATCGAATTATCGAAATTTATGAAAAAATGTAAAAAAAAAACGAATTTTCAAAAAAATGATTAAAAGAAAATTAAAAATTTATTATTTTTGTTCCATATTTGTTAGAGGAGGAAAAGAGGGAAAAACGGAATGAGAGAATATCCCAAAAATAATCTATACATAAAAGTTTCGATACAGATGCCGATTCCGAGCTCGATTCATTATATATTGGTGGATGCAGTTTCAATCAACTTTAATCCGATGATACATCCTTAATTGGATGCTTTCAATGCATCCCTCCCCCCCCCCTTATCTCTCCCCTCTCGCCTCTTTACACGCAGGCTCGATCCTATTCAAATGCACACGTTACGCGATGGCCTTCGCTTCTGCATTGTTGCGGAGAATCGTAGATGCTGACGTATCCATCGAGACATAATAACGAAAAAAAAATTCCCACTGATTGCCATGATATTTAATGCGTCGATGGGCGAGGCATGCAAAAAAAAAATCATCGTAATCGCGTTCGACCATTTTCTCCATATTTTCCCACGAAATTAAAAAAAAAATTTTTTGCAGCTTTTTTTGCGCTTTATACAGAATGCATTGAAATAAAACTGAAAACAAATTCAAATTCGAAGCCAGACTTGCTCTCGAAAGTTGACAGTTTTGCGCGGACACAACGTCGCGAGCACGTACCAAGGCTGGAGCCTCGAAACTCAGGTCCAACAAATTTGGCAACATGTCAGAGGACCTCAGAGTTTTCATCGTGTGCAGAGAGAGCTGTAGAGGCGACGCGATACGAACGCGAGTGGAAAGAGTGGCGATTGTGCAGCAACTCCGATGGATATTATAGAGAGGAAAAAAAAAGCGCAATGGCATTTTCTCGAGGGGAGTCCAAGAGGAACAAATGCCACGAAACAATAGAGCAGAATGCAGTGCTGGGAGAAATTGGAGGATGGAAACACGAAAATGGCAACTTGCACAAATTGACGTGACCCTTTTTTTCAGTCTATTCTGTTTCTCGAGTGCTTCTCCTTATGCCACGACCAATTTTTCCATCGAGATCTTGGCGACTCCCGAAACAATCGTTAACCTCAAAAAAATGGTCAAAATAATTGTGCAAAATGTTTTTAAGCCGAGTAATTAAAAAATATTGAAAAAATTGAATTAATTGCTGCAATTTGCGGAAAAACCTTTCACCCCAGCCCTAATTAATGGAAATCTGAAGGATATTTAATTAACGATACGACGTAGGCACGAATCGTCATTTTCCTTAATTCGTGTCCTTGAGAATTTCTATTCTAACAAACCACCGAAAATTCTAATCCTGCAGAATAATCCCTCGGTCTATTCCTCATTTCGGTCACAGGATACACATTTCGACCCGTTTATCGGCTCGATGGGCACAGCCTGGAAGAAAATTCAATCCACGTTCGATTGAGAGGTAGGCCGGAAAAAATTTCTTTCCGAGATTCGACAACAGCCACGTTGGCGTTTTTACCCCCTCCCCCTAGCCCCAGTAAGAAGATTGAAGCGAGGAAAATGATGCCGGAAAGGATTTTCTCGCGGTTGCTTGCTCATCCCGAATCTAATCGAGCATATTTTTACGTCCTGTATTCTTTTAAGGGAGCAGAGGCTTATCCCTTAAATCCTAAAAAGCGCCACAGTCTTGAAACTTCATTTCCAAAATCATGAATAATGCTGAATATGGATTTTTTTTTAATTTAAATATTTTCCTTCAGTATTTCAGCGTCGTTGACAAACTTTTTTTTTTCACGCAATATAAAATTGCCAATCACGAAAAAATCCGATGATCAAGTTTTCATCGTTGAAACGCAACGAAATTCGGTTTTTTCTTGAGCATGAATATTTTTTAGGATCCAAACACAAAATCGGTACGAAAATTGTCGTGTTTTTGAAATTTAACAAAAAATTTATACAAAAAGTATTTTTTATTGTCATTGCAGCTTTTGATGCTAAATCAATGTCGGCTTATAAATGAGAATCGATCGTTGTTAAAAACAACTTGAAACAAGTCAATATTTCCCTGCTCCGTAAGGGAGAAACGAGCATCGAGAAAGCTTATTAAACGAAAATCGTTAAATGCACTATTTTAGTTGGAGTCTCGACGATATACGAGAGAGATACGAGAAGAGTAAACGAGAGTATATTGCGCTTCTCGTACATTAAATTACGAGTACACGGGGCTTTCAAATTGTTTACATACTTGCACCGCGCGTTCAGGTAACACGCATGTTGCTAAAAATGAAGCATAAATACTTTACTACAGGCTGCCTACTAAAACGTGTATAATATTCGTTTTATCACATGTAAAGAATCCATTTACCTGCTGCGTTACAAGCCTCGTCGTATCTATTGCTAAATTTTCTCGACTCTTTGTTTTTCAATGTATGGAAAATCCTCACGTCGTAATAAATGTATGTAATCGATTCGATAACAGCATCCAGACACGTTGCTTTACGTAAATTATTATAAAATGAAGTAACTCGATGTGCGAAACTTTATTTTACATTCATTTAATCACTTTTCAGTCGTAAATTAATAAATTCCCCGATAAATACTTTTTCTATCGATTTCTTGTTCAATTTCGAAAAAAAAACATGAAGATTTTCGTACCGATGACTCTGAAGTTTGCATCGTTGGAATGCAACGAAATTCTTCTTTGTTTTTGGCGAGAGTAATTATTCAAGTGCAGAATGTAATTACGATGATAAAATGATCGATTTTTGACTCCCGAAAAGCTCGAAAAATTTGGATGACATTGAAAATTGAACGAATCATCAATAAAATCAAATATTTTTCGCTGCATTCCAACGTTGCAAACTTCAGCATCATTCGTACCGATTTTTCAGTCTTTAGATCTTAAAAAAATGATAAAACTGAAGTTCGCAACATTGGGATCCAACGAAAAATACTTTTTCCCTTAATATTTTGTTTAATTTCAAAAGCAAAACCAATTTTCGTATCAATTCTGTGTTTGAATCCCGAAAAACGATCGTTTTATCGTCCTGATTCAATATCCAATTAAAATCATGAGTTTTCCTCAAGAAAAAACCGAATTTCGTTGCATTCCAACGATGCGTACTCCAACATCGTAAAAAACTCCGTATCATGGAGCGTTTCGTTAAGGAGGTTCCGTGAGTGGAGCGATAATTAAATTAAAATCTGAAAACGAATCGAAAAAATATTAAAAATACTTGGCGATTAGATAAAACGCGTATTAAAATCTCGATTTATAGAAAAAACTCCAAGGGTTCCGAATCAATAAAAAAATAGTGGGGTCAACGATGTTTGGAGGAGATATTTCTATAGTTAAAATCGATAGAATGCTCGGAAAATCTCATTTTTTAGGAGTTTGGCAACGGATCGCTCGCTAAACGAAAAGCAGATCGTCATTTTTTTTGGGAATTGTGCGTCACTTGGTTCGTTATTCCCTTGCGCCATAGCGGAACGTCCTTAAAAAAGAATAATGGGTGACAAGAGTTTTTAAAAATTGTAGGCGAATTGTCCACTCGCTCCAGTTGTTTGTGGACAAAATAATTCTTCTGAATATTTTAATAAGCGATTATGAGAGATGAAGACGAGGGGGGATAGCAAAATGAAACGTTGTCTAGTCGCCAGAATGACGGAAGCCTTTCCGGCTCCTCGTTCGCGTGCTGAACGCTTCAGGATTGGCGAAAAGAGAAGAAAAAGAAGAAAAAACGTGGAACGAACGGGTCGGCTCTGACCCGTGTAACGAGACCACTGATGATGAGGATAAAAGCGCTCTCTCGGGCTGGAGCCATTACGAGCGAGCACATCAGTAAAGACCGTAACGTAAAAACGAAACACGACCGCGACGGATGATCTGATATAATGAAAATAACAATCGTGTCTGTTGCGACATAAACAAGTGACACCCATCCAAAACGTATTTCACAGCGTTTCCTCTCCGCATTTGATCCCGAAAATCTGTAATACATTTTCATCCGGCATTTGGCGAATGGTTCGCTCGAGAAAAGAGAAAGATGTGCGGGAACGAGACAATTACGCCAAGGAAGCGACGCCAGCGCACAATATTTAATTGGCATGGTACCGCGAGATCCGCTGATGCTTTTTTCTCTCCCAGCGACGTTAAAGTCGAAAGGACGCGGAAGAAGCACGTACTTGATTAGATGAAAAGCGTGCAAGCGAAATTTCACATGCTCTGGCCGTGAATCAATAAAATTCGTTTAAACAGCAAGAAAAAATGTAAATCTAAAGAAAACAAAAATTGTTGTTTTTTTGGAAATTTATCTGACGTCGACGAAAGTGTCTAATTCACGAAAAGTGGCACATCTGCGACGACACACGTCCATAAATATATCCAAACGTCTTTAAATGATAAAGATCTACAAAAAAACTCGTGATATTTACCAAAGTTTGGGAAAATCTCTAAAGTGCCGTAACGACGCCGAATAATTGATAAGAATTTTTCCTCCACCGAACGCGCGCGCGAAACTTGGTTGGTTGAAGAAAGTGGAATAACAAAAAATGTGAAAAAAGTAAAATAAACTTATGGCTGATAAAACAAAAAGAGAGGGAAAAGTGGTTGATGCGCCAAAGTTTCATTTATAACGTTAACAAAGCGCGAAACTTTGCTCAGAACGAAAACGTCACGTCTCCGGTAGCAGCGAGCGAGGTTTGTCTCGAAAGTTTCATTCATATATTCTCTTGAACGAAATAACTGGCAGCCCTATTTATTTTTAGTGTTTCCTTCGGTCGCGTATGCGGCCAATATTTCGACTTTCTATATTTATAGACAATACGCACATGACACTGCGTGCGAAATCTCGTGGATCAACAATTTGAATAAATAATAATAGAGACTGAAAAAAAAGTCGGTTTTGCTTGCTCCCATGAATCATGCGAGGATTCCGTCGAGACGTTAACTAGCTCCGTAGGATTAAGCATTTGGTACGTGACGACGAAATGCGTACAACGAATATGGAAGGATTTCCATTCTATTACACCCACCGGAAACGCATAAAAGTAAATGATATCACGGCGTGACAAAAAGAGCCACGACCACGAGATAATACAAATGAAAACATCGTGACGGCCCTGCCATAGATAAAACCGGGACAGTTCACGGTATAATATGAACCGGCAATCGTACATCGTATTTAACGTAGTTCGATAGCAAAGTGGCCTACAAAAAATGGAGTATTCGTTGTAAAGGCTTCAGAAATGATTGAACTTATGGTTAAACATCATTAAATAAATAAATGACATACGATTTTGATTAAAATCATTTTTTCTCAAAAACTAGACGTCAGATCGTGCTCTTCTAGTGCAACGAAAAAAGGAAAATATTAATATCTGCAGCATGGAATAAGCTACAGAGTTACAAATAGTCACGATCGAAAGAAAAAAATAATAAAAAATACGTGAATCATGAACGTCCCTCGAAACTCATGATGCTGAAGTTTGCAACGTTGCAATGCAACGAAAAATATTTGAATTTATTGATAATTCGTTCAATTTCCAATGTCATTCCAAATCTTCAAGCCAATTTGCCTTTTGGGTGGCAAAAATCGATCGTTTTATCATCGTAATCACATTCTGCGCTTGAATAATTATTTTTGCTAAGAATAAAAAACGAATTTCGTTGCACTCCAACTATGCAAACTTCAGAGTCATCGAAACTCTGTAATTCATAAGATATTCTGGGAACCATTTTCAAAAAATGTTGGAAACGCGGTCCTTGGTGTAAAAGTGTCTTGTAGCGACTTTTAAATGTACTCGTTACGAGTTTTTTTTTTTTTTTAATCAAAACCGTAAGAACCGTTTTCAAGATATTACGATACGCATTTCTTGTGTGATGATTCCCAAGTGTTCAGATCGAGCAACCATAGACTTCAACTTGCCATATCTCAAAAATTATTAAGTAGAACTACTTTTTTTTATTCTTTAAACGATTCGTTTAATTTTTCAGTGTGAAATATATATTTTTTTTAAACTACCGTAAGAAATCGGGTTTTGCTGTCGAACTGCCTTAATTGACGACGACACTGAAGTTCGCAACGTTGCAATACAACAAAAATACGATTTTCTATTAATTTTTTGTTCAATTTCAAAAACCATGACATTTTTCATACCGATTTTGTGTCTGGATCCTAAAACAGATCGTTTCAGTGTCTTGGCGAAATAGCGAATCAAAATTGTCAATAAAAAACAGAATTTGGTTGCATTTCAACGATGCAAACTTCAACATCATAATTATGACGAAATTCCGTGCAGGATGAAGAATAGTTGAAATAATATGAAATATTTGGAGCAACAATTGTCATAGAAGATACACAAATTCAGCCTCCGGCGGGGTTACGTCGAGGCGTATCTTTTTACGCGAATGAGATAAGATTGATAGTGGCGCGAGAGAGCGCAAGAAAGAGAATGAAATGGATAGTTGTTTGAACAGAAGGAATTAACATTCTGGGATGCAGCAGAGATAAGGCAAATCGATCTTATCGAAAAGTGTCTCGTTCCATCGTGTACTCTCGCGCCTGGCATTGTCACCTCGAATGTGTGCTATCTTGAAATGCATTGCGTCACGAAGCTTCTCAGCGATAATGGAGATCTATTATTCCGAGTGTATATATATGACAAGCGCCTCGATATGTGTATACGAGATCAACGTCAATGTGAGATCGTGGCAGTTTCCGTTCACCGCCCCCTCGCTTACACATGTCTCAAGGCATATGCGAAGCAACGCATCAACGATACATTACGTGTTTCTTGGCGTTCGAGTTTTCATCGTTGGAAAGCAGCGAAATTCTGTTTTTTCTTGAGCATAGTTCATGTCTCTTTTCCGATATTTAATCAGGACAATAAAACGATATTTTTTTGTACTCTAAAGGCAAAATGGGTGCGAAAATCGTCATCAATCTTTAGAGGGATGATTTTTTTTTTCTGTCAACTTTGAGAGTCTCGAACAAAATTTCATTAGAATGTATTTATGTTGGGTAATTGGCATGTTTATCAGAGTTGGACGATCGATAAGGTGGAAGGAAGTGTGAAGAGCGTTTAGTATTTTGTGATGAGAAAACGAGAGAAAGATGAATGAGTTGGGGAAAATGGCAAAGAGAGAGAGAAGCGGAATGAGGGCTTTCAATTCGCATCTTTTCCGGGTCATCGTTTTGCACTATGGACGCGTATGAACGCGGGGCTATTGAAATGTATTGAAAGGCGGAGAAGCCATTGTCAAGGCGAGGGGATTCGTTGCACGAGAGAGCAGAGCTGTTACTGTCTATACTCGATTCGCGCGCGGTGTGAGTGCAAGTGTTAGAATCGTTCATTGGCGCGCCAATGTGACTCCCGATAGAACGTACAATGACAACAGTGTCTCATCGATAGCGCCTTCCGGTGTCAACGCAATCACACCGAGTAGTAAATCCCATCGGCGTCAAAGTGAGTGGCTGCAATCACGGCAGGAATAAGCAAAAGAGACATTCTCGCGCACTAGTACAATATTCTCGACACTTGGCTCCCTCGATCGGGAAACTAAAAAGGGAGGCGAGGGTGAAAAATGCGAAGAGAATAAAAAAAACTTTGATTCATTTTTAGTTCAGACCAGCCATGTGCCATTCAACAATACTTTCCAAAAATCGTTGGTGGGAATGATAAATAAAAAAAAAGTAGATTCATGAGGGGAATCAGGGTGTACGAGAGTTAATTAATTTAAGGGGATGCGCTATTTGTGTCTGGCAAATATTGTTACGGCGTTGATGGACGATTAAAAATAGCGGGTGGTAAAATTAATAAAATGGTTCGACATTAATATTCACGAGGCATTTATTCGACAAAGGGAAGCAGCATTTCGCTAACCGTTCTTGCAGGATGTTCAAAGTCACATTAACGTAATTACGAGGATATTACAAAAGCAGGGAGCGGAACAGGCAACAAGACAAACCGACGATTATTCCCATGATCCCCACAAACCAAAATGAAGTAGCAATTTATAAGGGGAAACGAATTCTCGTTCGCTCTCATATTTTTCATCCTTTATTTCGACCAAATACTATCGGAATCGAGCGAATTAACTAGTTTTGTCCAATTTTTTCTCGTTCCTTCGAGTGTAGGGCAGAACCAGTTTCTTCGATTCAAATTATTCCTAAAAGTTTCCCATGACAATTGTAGGAAATGAAATCGACTCAAAGTTTCGTTGACGGCAATACAACCATAATTATTGAACAAACGGCGTTGTTCGGCCCTGGCGTTTCGTTTACCTCCGATCACTCAATTTTTTCTTCAAACCAGCATAAAAATGATTTTTAATTACTGTTCTTCAATTAACCAACTTGTAGACTCGATGGTAGAGAAAAAACGACATTGCGAGCTCGATATTGCGTTTTTTGTTCTCCCGGGGTTTTCATTTATTGACGAAATGAAACAGTCTCCGGGGCGGAAGCGTATACATATAGCTGAATATATGTATGACGATGTGTACATACTCGAGGTTGCAGAGAAAAATGATACAATTGAGAACAATGGGGAATAGGTCAGGGGGAAAATGGCGCAAGCCCGGAAAATCACATCCTATGCGCGCGCGGTGTTTTGTCGAGCTTAATGGAATGGAACTGCCACGAATACAAGGCGAATATTGGTCAAGGTCACTAATTAATGAACCGTTAATCGCAGAAACTTTTATTTGCCCATTGTCTTCTCGGAGGTGAAATAATAACGCGAGATCCCATGAGGCAATTGTTTCTCATTTGAAACATGGAATGATGTGTAATCAAATGAACAAAAAATCGAGAAGAGTTAATGAGCAAGACCAATGTAATGAGTCAAAGAATTGAAATTGTGTAAAAATGTGAATGTCATAGATTTTCCACGTCAGAACCAACAAGTAATAATTTACGACCCATCACCGCGAGAGAATGTATGGAAAGAGTATAAATGCAAGAAAGAGCGGAATGGAATCGTAAAAAAAGCAAAATGTCCATTTGCCGAGATAGAAAGAGAGTAAAAACGGACCAAAGATCGAAGAGGAATATGGACACACAACGACGTATACGGGTGAAACGGATCGATGCGAATTGAGAAAGATGGAAAGGAGAAAAAGAGTGAGGCCCGACAGCGTAGTCAGACAAATGGAAAAATAGGTGGGGGAAAAAAACTAAATGACGCGTCGTTGAGTCGTCGAGCTGGAACCGGAATCGAAGTGCCACGCTCCGACGTTGAAAAAAGTAAGTAAAGAAGAGGTCGATGGGGATTATGCGTCTACAACGACATTGGGATAAAGCGAGCGCCGAGATGACGCCGTTGCAGGATTGTAAGTACTAATGGACATCAATCCACATGAGAAAAGTAGTTTTCTTATATATAAATATAGACACGTGCATATAAATCTTGACGATTGGTGATGGTAGTGACTACGTCTGCATCCGCAGACATTACAAAACCCTGAGGGCAGTTAAAGCATCGATATGCTTAGACAGAAGGCATCTATGTAAAATTTTATCCCGGCTAACCGGTCGACTATTCATGATTCGAACCGACTATACATTCGACAAACTGTCTTTCTATCTCGGCTTTTGCGTTTCAACGGACTTGCTGATTGTGTCCTGCCGGTGCGATTGTCTTAGCCTATCGCCAAAACGACTCCCGACGTCCTTATTACTTCGGCATACTTCTAAAACAGGTCCCACCTGTCATAAGAATCGGATCAAATCTGCCAAAATCTAGTTAAAATTGGGTTATGTGGAGCTTTTTGTGGAGGAGCTTCCTCGCGAGATTCCAGGCAAAACTACGGAACCCGACATCATCAAATGATGGGGTGCGAATTAGTGACGTTACTACGAGTCATGTGACACTATTCGGATGCATTGAACCCTGTAGCACCGGAGTAAGAGGAAGTGTATGTGTGCGTAGCAAGAAATCAATAACATGAAGAATTTGCCTGAGGCGATTTTCCGTGATAGAGTGAAAATATTATTCTCGCCAAGCTACTTGTCGCCCCTTCGACTCATTGTTGTGAAATTCCACACCAAGCTTGTGCCAGGCACTTGGAAGCTTGAACGCTGATGCGATTATCCCCGTAACTATCTTGGTTACGAAATTGAACAACTTTGTCATTCGTACGATCGATCTTGCCCGGAAGATTCAATCTATTTTGGGACTAATTTCATTACGCAAGCGTATCCAAGTTCGAACGACTTATGTTTAGTTATACAAGAAAGAAAAAGATGGTATGACCCTGAGGGTTTTCGTGCCCCATGGACATGCTCATCATTTTACACAGTAGAAAATGATGTTTGTAAGACAGACAAAAGACACATAATGCATACAAGTACGTAATATAGTAGAGTAATGTTGACGAGAGAATCGGGAATACCAAGTGTACACATGGAAACGTGCAGCAAACATGACGCGAGAGTAGAAACTTTGGATCCACGTGGGACACATTTTCAACTAGTTCTACTATGATGACTACTGTTGCAAGCAGTAAGGCTGTGAAAGAGAACGATAGGAATAGATAGAGAGAACGAAAATCTGGCGACAAATACCGACCAAAACGTCTGTTCACCCATTCATGAAACACGAAATGAATACCGGACCCGTCCGTTGTAAGTTAATGGTACAATCATCATTCGTGTATTATGTTGACCACACCCATGCATAAAGTAGATTATTTTAGTGGAACATCATGATTTTCATGATGAGCTTCCCACGAAAAGGAAATTCCACGTTTGTCCATCGTGAATTGTAATAAAAGATAAACATGACTACTTCATTTATGTGGGTGAGGCCCTGAAAAGTACCGCGAACTTTAAAGATAACCTCTTCACTTCAACTATGCGCATTGTTGAAATAGCAAAAATTATTAAACGTTTCTACGTATTACGGTACCAGATTAGCAAAGATGTAATGACCTGGAAAATAGTGTCATGAGCAGACCCGAAGGGATGCTGCAGCAGAGAAGCACGTATTTTGCAATTCCAGATAATGAATAACCCAAAAAGCCCAAATGCTAAATAACCATGGCCATATGGGAAGGTATTTATTTATATTCAGTAAGATGATGTTTGAGGTCATGAGGCATATAGATGAGTGTATATGAATGGTTAAAGTGTGTAGGGGGGGGGGGGGTGTATGAGAAACGGAATTAGCGAGACGCTAATGATCAAGCCGATTCATCCCGAGCTGCTTACAGCTTCTAAACTGGGTTCTGTGCACATGTACCAAGAAAGGGGGAGTAGCGGCTTATTTATACATAATATAAGTCGAGCTGAATGACAGCAATCCTGTGACTTTACGGCTTACGGACGAGCGAACCAGAATCATCCGTTTAATTAGAGGTCCCTCTGGTCTTTGCATCGTACGTTGGCTTCGAGGATTCTGTATTGAATTGCAAAGGATAGGAAGGATTTCAATTTCTATGGGACCACTGTTCATTTCTTTCGTTAAAAAATAAATAAAAATAAAGTTGATTGATAAAATGCCAAGACCTGCATATCGTTCGTTGAACCTAAGGCTTAGGCGAGGAACTGTGGACCAATGAAATTTTTCGAAAAGTGCTTCCTATAAATCTTCCATTCATTTTCTTTGTATGTTCGTGCTAGTTCTGGCTATACCCCCCGTTTCCTCCTCCCGACATGTGTACAAAAATGAAGGTGATATATGGTGCAGTAACAATCGATTAGTTCGAGGCAGTTGGACAGTCGAGGTTGAATCTGGTATAGAGGAAAATCCAGATTTATGTACAATATATATTGGCTCTGGCGAGGAGAAACGGGTAAGCGGGAAAGCCATATTGTGTTCAGCTGGAATAGAGTTTGAAAGCTCTATAACATACGAGAGAAGGAGAGTAAAGCTCCATGGTGAACTATGCGACCTATGATTATAGATTTCGCGGGTCCTTTACTCTCTTTAGCAATGAATTTGTCGACAACTGAGTATAACAGAGTTCATATGGTGAGGGCAAGTTCCAGGTCATGGTTGTGCTGATGGAATTTTGAAAAGTTGATGTGACCCCCTATAAAGAATAGCCTTCGGCAAGTCTTTTCATAAGGCCAGATTTGCCCAACACCTGGATCTTCATCCATCACTCCGATGCCAGAGATACAGAATCCCTAAATTCATTAAAATGAATCAACCAATCTGATAACAGAATCCCATAATCCCCGAGAATTCTGAATGCATTGAAACAGCTCAGGAACGAGTAAAAACCGAAAGCCTCATCCTCAGACACTCTAGTAAAGTGCTTTCCAAATTCCAAGTATGTTTTCGGTGGCGAGTGGAAATTCATCGTGAAGATAAAAAGTATGAAAATATTATGATACAGGACAGACTGATGGGCCCTGGACTTTCAACTGCCAGGTGAGCCGACGCGAAGATCATTGTATGTGGCAAGTATATGTATATATATATATCCATATATATGGTTGATGGTTCGGCCTCCGACCACCCTCACTCTCCGGTGC
The DNA here is from genome assembly GCA_037043255.1 of Diadegma fenestrale. Taxonomy (NCBI): domain Eukaryota; kingdom Metazoa; phylum Arthropoda; class Insecta; order Hymenoptera; family Ichneumonidae; genus Diadegma; species Diadegma fenestrale. The sequence goes on along the minus strand of CM073309.1, from coordinate 34,428,053 downwards.
CTCAGTATACGTATATATAGTTTTGTGCTTCCACCATGCTACCTGCTGCCTCTCGGATGATCAATAACTCGAACTGTACGCGTTCTAGCCTTCTCGCTGTCGCGCTCTCTCTCTCTTTCTCCATTGGCATCGGTCCTGGGGGTTCACTCAACATGGTTATTCCCTCTCTATCACTCTATCCTCACTGCCCCACTTGCTGTCTCATATGAGATGGGTGCCGGGCGCCTTACTTGCCACCCCATTCACTCGTACACCTTTCTTTCCTGGAGGGCTGCCATCTAGGAAAAAGCCTCGCCGCCGCAATGCGTGTCGGTGTTTATCAAGGTATGGAAAGCGAAAGAGAATCTAATACAGTGTTGTGTAGTTCTCTCCCATGGAGCAGAAGCTTGTTCTTCCGAGAATTTCACGGGTAGAAGAGGCTTTCGAAACGCGCTTGTCTGTCTGCCTTTTCCATGAGAGGTACCACGATAACAAGCAAACTAGACAGGCCAGCAGCAGAGGCACGAGCCGGAATCTTCGTACGTACGCGTCCCGCACTTCATTTGTGCATGTAATCGTACGTGTCTGAATATTCAGATAGGCGGTTGTTCACTCTCGTGCAGGATCGCACAGACTCATGCGATACGATCTTTTCGTCAGGACTTTTCAGAGCCAACTCGCAGGAGCAAAGAACCCAAATTCTATGCGTCAACGTAAAATCGAAGAAAAATCATGGGAATTGATAGTATTTTCTCGAGTAAAAGCTGCTGCAGAAAAATGGAAAGAATGTTGGGACAAAGGATTGACTTCTTCTTCAAAATCCGTTTTCCACACTTCGATCTCTGGAGTCTTTGATGTTGCCTGTGAAACGGGAAGCTTTGGTGCGGCGTTAAGGAAAACTGACCTTATTGCAGTCAGTGCGTTTTCCAATGAAATATTTTCACTCTCTTGTACTTGCCAAAGAGTTTTCAATTGAAGAAAAAGGCCACCGAACGACTCTCGGTAGTGGTTCAAAAGTTCCATAACCTTTTTGTTCCGCTTGAAAAGCTAGCACTGACACCACAAGAACCCTTTCTATCAGACTTTAAAAATAAAGCCTGATAAGGCTCCGTCGCCACACCCTTACACCCTAGAATATGATGTGGACGTGTCGTCAAAATTCTTATCAAATAATACCCACGCTAGAAAGGGTTGAGCAAAAAAGGCCACAGCCTAGTATAAAACGATTTTTCATTTTTCCTATGCGTCTACATGCACGCCACGAGACGATATCCGCCATCAGGCCAACCGACTCCATTGATTTTTCTATCATTACCAAGAACAAAGGTGAAAAAAAAAAGCAGCGAGCACGATTATGTTTAGACAAATGACATCCTATCACTTTCGACCGTATGTACGAAAAAAAGGCTTTCTAGGCTATCAGGAGATTCCCCGTTGCTTCCGTGTCCACGTCGCTACAAGCGACGATAAGCAAGTCCAGGCGTCCTCGTTTCAGACTACCGGCATAATGTAGAATACGTTCCGAGAATGTCAACGCTCCTCGAATTGTTAATATAAGCGCGCGACGCAGCAGGTTACTTTTTTGTTACCCCGTTCGATACTCGACTCAAGATATGAGGGCATGTCTGATTAGTCCATGGTTATCGAGTCTTATGGGGCGTTGTATAATTATCCGACAGGAGGAAAAGCAGAAAAAAGCCCCTTTCGCGGAACCAAAGTTTAACAAACAGCCAGAAGAATGGTTAAGGAACGGCAACTCGTAAATTTTAGGCTCCCACTACGCACATTGAGAGCGAAACCACGATAGTCTTTACGAGCATTTGAAGGATGTGAACGCGGCCACTGTAATGTGGGTCCCGCCACAAACCGACCAATTATGCGAATTGGAGAGATAATACCCGAAAAGCGAGTCTATTTACCTGGTTTCATTGTAGAGACTCGTACAAATTTCGAGATCTCTAATTTCACAGAAATTTCACTGTAAACCCATCGCTAAATGCAATGTTCAAGTTTTCATCATTGGAATGCAACGAAATTCTGTTTTTTTTTCTCGAGCACAGAAAAAAATGTATTTTCAGCATCCAAAGACAAAACCGGCGGTACGAAGAATGTCATGGTTTTTGAAATAAAACAAAAAATAAATAGAAAAAGTATTTTTCGTTGCGCACCGTTGCGGTAATGGCCCCAAATAGAAAAAAAAAAACCAACAATACATTGTTAAAATCTCGTTTTCCGACACCTATTCACAAGAGTCAACGACACTGAAGTTCGCAACGTTGGAATTCAACGAGAAATACGATTTTCTATTCATTTTTTGTTAAATTTCAAAATCATGACAATTTTCATACCGTTTTTGTGTCTGGATCGTAAAAAAAGATCGTTTCACTGTCCTGGCGAAATATTGAATGAAAATTCTCAATGAAAAACCGAATTTCGTTGCATTCCAGCGATGCAAACATCAGCACCGTAAAGAGTCAATTTACTCCAGGTTTTTTGTATGTTCCATTGAAATCTCTGAGTGGCACGTGTGTCAATGTACACATAAATATTGACTTTGTTACTGAGATGCAGCGTTTAGAGCAGTGGCAGAACAATATTTTTCTTATCATGTGAAACCGCGAGATGTTTCTTATCAGCGAAGCGATGTATTCGCCAACGACAGGCGAGATATCTGAGCGTTTTCTTTTTTTTTATATAAAACCATCCCACAATCATCCCACACCCAGACCCTCTGCCACAGAAAGAAAGAGACGGAGAGAGTGTGCAGAGGAGTGCGGAAGAAAAAAAAATTACAAGTTACAGAATTCTTTTCCTCTGTCGTTCCCGATATCGGGGGCCTCCCTCCACCACGGCCGTTTATATCGGGTGTAAAGTTTTATTTTTCGTACTGTTATCAGACGCGCTTTCGACTGAAAAGAGTCATTAACTTTACAGCTAGAAAATCACGTCGTGTTGTGCATTGAGCAAGTATAAAAAGTGAAGAGGAAAGAGACAAATGACTCAATATCTTCGAGATCGGTAAATATTTTCGGAAAATGGAAAATTATGTCGAGCCCGTAGCCAGGGAGATGACGTAGTATAATGCAGTCCCCTCCAATCGACCACATCAATGCGTCCATACATGAATCCTTATCACGGATATAAAGCATCGAGCTCAATTGTGGTAATGCCGTGTCGTTAAACCTCGTGTGTGAATTTCGTTGGCGATGAGTGAAATTTATGCTATTGCACGCACAATGAGAGAGCGGAAAAGTGAAAGAGAGAGTGAGAGAGAGAAGCCCGCTAACGATGAGACCGTGTTTCGAATATTCCATCGCGCGAAACGTGAGCCTGCAGGAAGATACAGGACTCGTTGTACGTTTGCTTCTATATATATTTCATTCAGCGCGTGCTATCGATCGCCCCCGCCAACTCTGGAGTGTAATTTCAGCCTGAATTCAGGAAGCTTTAGGTTTCCATCCCTTCCATGCCAACCACTTCTCTCTCTCTCTCTAAAATTCCGGCTGAAATTCTCGTCTACGCTGGCGTAGCGTCGGAAAACGAGAACGAGGGAAGAGAAGCAGCGCGTACTCTCATTTATCCGAACCAAAAACCAACGTTACATAGTATTTCAAGCAACCAACTCCAATCCCGAGGATGACGTATGTTTTTTTACCTCTCGCTGGCAACCAATTATTTCACAACATTTTGTCCCAAACGTGTACATTTTTTTTTAACACCCTTGCAAAACACATCGACCAGCATAATTTATGTCACCGTCGCATGTGCGTTATCCGAACGCGAAAAATATTTTATTCATTTTAAACCGGAAATCACAAGTTTCCAACTGCGAAACTCACTATTTTCTATTTTTTATTAAACTAGACATGACGTTTTCCAATTTCGTAAAGAAAACTGAATAATTGAGTCGTCTGGAAAGTACGGGAATGTCAAGAAAGTTGCATGAAAACATGAAGAGGTTTCTTAACCAAAAAAAAAGGTGATGTCGAGCTAAATATATCGCCGGTTCAGGGGGTCGAAAAAAAAATCGACAACACACGACGATTTTATCTCAAACTTCTATTTTAAACAAGAATTTAGCTCTAGAAAAGCTGTAAATACGTATTAGCTTTTTATAGGAAAAAGAAGAAGAAGAAAGATACGAAAACGGGCACGTATGTTTCGACTTAGTTGAGGGATATCCCGCAATATGTATAAAGCTTGAGCCCCGACAGCAGTGCAACTTGGTACGCCACAGTCTTTCGGGGATAAAAAGCTACCGCACACGAGTCTGCTGAATCCGATGTGATCGTCGTTTTTCCAACAAGGGGTGAAAAGTCGTAGAACAGAGTTGGTAAAACGAGGCACTTAACGCCCATGCACCGTACACGTGAAAAGTTGAAAACCAACGTTAGGTTTGGGGGGAAAAAAACATCAAGCACGTTTTTGTGGTCGGCAACGATTTTTCAAGGGATTTAGCTACGATCATAGTGTGGCGCAAGAAAAAGTAGCCAAAAATCACTAATTCGAGACCAACAATCTAGAGAAAATCCTGTGAGCGCACATTTCCCCCAAATTAATCAGAAATGTCATCGTTTTTTGTCTCGTCATCAAAGTTCTGATAAAAGAGCGTAATTTTCGATTCAATGGCCATGAGAATTGGCGAACCAAGCTGGATGCATTTTCGAAATTCGTTCCCATTCATAAGACAAGCAATAATATCCGAGTCGACCCTCCATTCATTCAATTTTCCCATCAAACTTTGCATACGACTATTTAAAAACTATTTTAACTATTTTGAAAATTAAATATTAATATTAATTTAAATATTTATATATATAATATAAATATATAATATTTATATTATATTTATTATTATTTATATTATTTATATTAGACTGAGCTATCCAGGCCGCTGCCACACTTAGTTCGAATCGTCACGTTACAATTTTTATATTATTTTTATATTTTATATTTTATATTATATAATTTATAATATAAATACATTTTATATGTATAACACTAATATTTAATATATATAATATAATATTATTATATATTTATATATACAGAATAATATAGATTGAATATAAGAAAAATTGAATAAACTAATTAAACTATTTGAAACTATTTTAAAAATTGAACAATCAATCGAGAAGTGATGGGTTGAATTTAAGGTTTGAAATAGTTGAAACGCGATCGTCGACGCGGTGCTGCGTGGACAGAGATCAAGGAGCGTAGCAATCGTGACACGAAACCTACAATTTCGAGACTCGACTGGTGGCTTTCTAACAAAAAGAGAGAGATAAAAATGAATGCGCGTGCTTCAATCACTTTGTACCTCTCCCCCATGACGTTTGAGCTACACGTTGTGGCGAGACCCCGATTTTTGACGAGTTCTCGCCCCAAGTGCTCAAGAATCGGGGTCGGACTGGATTATGCTCAATTTCCCATGAGATCTTGCCACATTGCGATGTAAAGTTGCAGGGATTATCGAAATGATTTTCTTTACTGCTTTAATTCCAAACTTTACCGAAGGATCGTAAAACTCAAAGTATCTAATCAGACACGTCGGCATAAAAAAAATAAAAAAAAAAAAAAAAACAAGAACAAAAAAAAAGCAATATTTTCTGTGACAACGAAAAATGCACCCTCCAGCGCTCTGGAGAAAGCGTGAAAAGAATTCCGACAGTCAACATTTCCGGTGCTCCAAACTTTTCCCATCGCGTCAATCATTTTATTCCATGAAATTCCTGGTCGGTCCACCATCACCGTGGACCTCCACTGAACCATAAAAACTCATGAGCACGTCACTACCATGAGCCTCTTTCAATATAAAAGAAAGTCCGAAAGTGAAAATTCATGACACTGAAGCTCGCAACGTTGGGATCCAACGAAAAATACATTTTCTATCAATTTTTTGTTAATTTTCAGAAAGCACGACAATTTTCGTACCGATTTTGGGTTTAGACCCCAACAAAAGGATTGTTTTATCGTCCTGACCAAGTATTGAGTCAGAATCTCAATAAAGAACAGAATTTCGTTGCATTCCAACGATGCAAACTTCAACATCGTGAAAATTCTGTATATCGTAAAAAAAATGATTTTTCATCGATAAAGAGTCGAATGTCAAGTCTCGAGTGATCCCGTGACGCCGATTTGCAAATTTTTTTTATCGACACTGCTGAACCTGGCGAGTATGTACAAAAGTATCCATAAGAGAGAGGATTATCCAGCGAATTGGTTAATTGATGCTCGGAACGATCGGTATTTCGAGTCATGTTTTCAGGCTAGTGTAAAGTGCAAGAGAGCGAGTGGTAAATTGTGAATAAAAATCAGCAGCATCATCATGGCAAGCGATGACCATTTAAATCGGTAAAGATCGCGATCGTTGCATTCCTGAAATCGGTACGTAATCGAGAAGGTTGCTGGAGCTGGCAAAGACAAGGGCGTACTGACCATGACTCTGGATACAAAATGCGATCGGAAAAAAGTGTAGCGAATCAGAGACGACGAGAAAAATCGTCAACGATCGTGTAAAGGGCAAATGGAGAATCCTCGTCGCGTACGTGCGCACGAGTCAAGAAGCGAGCAGTGATTCTGTCGGGGTTCGCCTCTCTTTGGTCGTACTGCGTTAACTATATATATATATATGTACATAACTGAAATGCGCTTCATCAGCCGGACGGGCACGAAGGCATCGTGTATATGCCATTTTTGGTAATAAACCAAGAAGAGCCACGTGCCAGTCTTCTGACGCACAAGCTACGAAGAAAAGGGAACGATTCATTAAGCGAGATGTTGATAAAAAGACGACCGAGTTTGGAAAGAGCTCATTTTTTTTTCTTCGCCCATTTCGATAAATAATATAATCATCTTACGATGTAAAATGATCAGCGGAAATTAAAATCTCTGTTGCACTCTGCATCGGTTATTTTTTGGGGAAAAATAAGACGAGCACATTCAGAACAATCCGTGGAACAAAAAACCTTCCGATGAGTTGAACGTTCCGGGACAGATAATGAAGAACCAAAGGCGACCCAGAAATCAAGAATTTCCTAATCCATTACGAGGCTATAATTATAATGAGGAAAGAAGCGACTAACGAGAGGAAAAGAGCGTTTCCATGCAACAAAACTTCAGGCTAGAATCGAGGATCTTGGAATCCTGAGATGATTGATTGATATAATTCGTAGAAATAAATTGGCCGAATATACAGAACATCGATTATTTCCACTTGGTTCGAAGTAGAAAAAATAAACGATCAAGAACAAACTGTCATTCTCTTGCCACGTGTATTTTGATATTCCGAGAAAGTTGAGGAATTCCCCCTCAAAGTATTGCGAAAGAAGAGCCACGAATAGTTGAAAGTGTCTTTTCTGATCTTTAGGGCTCGGGGATAAAGTTATGGGACACGCGCCCATGGTGAAAATCATAAAAATGGAGAATGACCCAAAAAACCAAATAAATTGAATTTTTCACGCTTTCTACAATGATGGGAATGCAAAAAGTTTTGCCCCATGAGATTCCTCGTATTGCAAACATTGAATTAGCAAACTTTTGATTCGATGGTATGAAAATTGAGTTGAAAGTGACGCCTGAAAAGATCGTGACGAACGCTGTCAATATTCGATCTTTGACAAGGGTCACGTGGGTTTGTTTTTCCTCTTTTCTTTTTTTTTTTATTATCCCTGACTTGTACGTACTTAATCACAAGACGAGTCTGTGTGGCGCGGAGCACTCATGTGTCAGACAGCGCACGTGAGATAAATTCCCGATCGTACGTGAACTGCTGCTTAAGCTCGTAAATTTTCTACAGCCTATCGTCCCTTCTCCTCCACCAACAACAACAACGACAACAACAACAGGGCATCCCCCCACTCCATAGCCTCTCAGCATTGCCCCTTTCTCGACACGACACTCAGATACAGCTTGTTCGAGCGAAAGCAATTAAGGTAGTCGATCACGAACGAGACAAGAACCGGCGCGGAGAGATGCAAGGGGAGAAAATTCGAGTGAGAAATAGTGCTCGGCAAGTGCGTCAACGTCGATATCTAGCACTGTCCTGAACTTGAAGAAAAGAGGAAAAACGGGCAGCAGATTGATTGATATTTATTTAGCTTATTCAGCTATTTTTATACACAGATTCTAGACCGTACTTCCTTACATCTCGAATATGCATTATTTTATTGTTGTTTCATGTCGGGTGGCAGTCCATTATACATTTTTAGTGCTTCATATACTTTTTTTTTACGAATTTTCGTTTTTATGAACCGTGCTACTTTATTTCTAGTAAAGAAACAGAGGAGCGTAAACGCAAGAGAACTAGACCGTACTCGATATTGCAGGTAGTGCGTCGACTGTCCTGAACTTGAAGAAAAGAGGAAAAGCGGGCAGCAGATTGATTGATATTTATTTAGCTTTTTCAGCTATTTTTATACATAGATTCTAGACCGTACTTCCTTACATCTCAAATATGCATTATTTTATTGTTGTTTCATGTCGGGTGGCAGTCCATTATGAATTTTTAGTGCTTCATATACTTTTTTTTTGCGAATTTTTCGTTTTTATGAACCGTACTACTTTATTTCTAGAAACAGAGGAGCGTGAGCGCAAGAGAACTAGACCGTACTCGATATTGCAGCAGGTCGTCGTGATATTGAGGAAAGTAATAAAGCGACGTAGACATAAAGCAGAGAAAAATCGGAATAGAGATACGATTCGGGAGTCGATCAATCTCAATATATAGTAAAAGAGAAAAAAAGCTGTATATTATGGGAGTGAAAAAAAATTATTTTTCAGAGTGGTTGCTTTGGCAGACGGCACGATCGATATTTATGTCGGGGATCTCGCGTTGAGAATAATTATGCATAGAATAAGTTTTTTAATGAGTAAAGCTGGCGGAATGTCGGAAAAACGGACGAATGGCTGTCATGGAAATGTGCTTTACATGGAAAATGGGAATTGCTGGTCCTTTTCTGTTCTAAATGGAGGATAAAAACGAAAATGCAGGGCCAATGGATTGAGCAAATTGCGAGAGTCTACCCTCCAGAGTTTCATTCGGATATAATAATTCGAGGTGAACGAACTCTTGGAAAAAATGACCATAATAAATGCAGATTCTCGGCGAATCTTCCGGTCGGGACATGCAACGAGACGAAGAAGAAAAAGAGAAAAAAGAAAAGACCGACCGTTCGAAATAATAAAAAAAAAAAAAACGAAGAGCAACGAGACGAGCGCAATACAGCGCATCAATACTGCTGCGTCTGTGAAGGACGCTCTCGTCGTGTCTTGTCCTTTGGAACGATATGCTCGCATTTTATGCAGCACATCTGCTCGAGGCTTCCTCTCAAACGCGATAAAGATTCGTCAATGGTTTTGTTAACATCAATTTTATTCCTCCATATATACTTTAAGGGTTTCCCGACGATGTGACTCGATTTGGCATCACAAAAAATCGTGATTCTTTTTTTTTTAAGAAAAATTCTTGAAAAAGGCAAAAATTGGCCAGGATTTCCGAATTTCCCATTGAAAGTCATGGCAAAAATAATGAAAAGAGACTGGAAAAGCGAAGCGAAACGTTGAATCTCGAAAAACCATCAGAAAAGATGCAAAATACCCAATTCTAAATAATAAAAAAAAGCCAAGAAATCCGTAGACCTGGTGAAATTCTAAAACAATGAAACTAAGTTGAAAGAAAAACAATGAAGAGCTGGGAAGGAATGAAATACTTGACGAAGATTGAGTTCATTATTAAATTCGACGATGACGTACTTCGATTAATCGATTGTTCAAGAGACTAAACTGATTTCGTAGCCTCGATAAACTCTTTTCAGCTCGTCAATGATTATCACGATAGTTAATCATGCAATGGTAATGATAGTGAAATGTTGTATGAATATAGCCATACACGATTTTTTCAACCTGTTTTTCAGACACTTGGACGGATTAGTCGAGCTAAAGAGTTTAGGATCCTCAATCGATGGGACAAGACGTATCATCACCGAAATCCGATGCAGATACACGATTGACGCGAATGATTAAATTGATTCCATATCATCGAGCCCAATCCGGAAACAGATAAGTTTTTCGATCATGCGACTTTTTCGTATCGGACGGTGTTGAAGTTTGCATCGTTGGAATGCAACGAAATTAGCTTTTTTATTGAGAATTTTGATTCAATATTTCGCCAGGACAATGAAACAATCTTTTTTTGGGATCCAGGCACAAAATCGGTATGAAAATTGTCCTGGTTTTTAAATATTAACAAAAAATGAACAGAAAATCGTATTTTTCGTTGAATTCTTTTTTAAAGAATCTTTTAGAGTTTAAATCTAAAGTTTAAATCTAAAGTTTAAATCTTTTTTTCCAATTCCCCGATTTTTAGTCCCCAATTTTAGTCCCCGAAGTTTGTCCCAATTTGAAGGTACCAGCCAGGTGAAAAATTTCCTATGTGAATCCTATGCGCTATGGCATTGACGAGAGAAAAGTGTCATAATTAAGGATTTCGTCCGAATGAGCAAAAATATCCTAAAGAGCTGAGTACGATAGAGAATTAACGAGTTTCGGTAGGAAAAACTAAATATTGAGAAATTGATAAAATTTGGTGATAACGTTCTTCAACATCAACTGCGAAAACACAATTTTTTCAAATTTTTCATTCATCTAGTTATTGAGTGATTCAGCATCAGAGCGGAATTCTTATGCGTCGAATATATACTGACACATATATATGGAAACGCTATAGTTATACACGTGAACTTGAATGTTGAATTACTCAAGAACTGGTTAGAAGAGACCTCTGAAAAAAATTGTCTAGTCATTTATAATACTAAAGAATTCACAAATTTTTATTGAATATTAATTACGTTGAAAATTGTGATGTGTTCAGCATGTTTTAGCATGGCAACATTGTATATCAGCGGTAACGAAACGTTTTAATGAGAGGCTCGATAAATATGTGTACGCGATGAGACTATGAGACGTAGTCAAAAGCTGGTGCGGAACGATTGGGTCGTAGATGGTCAATTAAAGGAATCGAGGAGTATTCAATGCTGGTGCTTGACGCCGCGTGGCATGGCGTGGGGCATAAGTATGCGGGGGCCGTTTCGCACGCGTTAATCGACACAACCGTTATTACATAAATAAATATATTTATATATGTGTGTGTGTGTGAAGGAAACGGTGCTGAGTAGAGAGAGGCGGCATAGCGAAAGAGTGCGCCTCGCTCTCTCTCGCGTCAAGTAAGATGGGGAGCCAAGTTCTGGCCGGATTCCAGAAGCTCGTTGCCGTGTAGGTCGGGCGCCGCCGGTTTTATTGTCCATGGCCAATGCAACTGCTGCTGGGAGCTTCTCTCCTTTCTTTTTACCCTGCGGCCAGCAGAGAGACTTGGACAAGCAATGCACATCAGCGCTCTGCTGTGGCAACACACAAACCTGCACACCCGTTTACCGACAACGATCATCTGCCAGACTCGCAGCAACGCGCGGCTATCATCTCTATATACGTGTACACAAAGCCACACACTCTAATCTCGCTCCCTAAACGTCTGAATACACACAGAGCGATGGCACTCTCATTTCCGGAATCTCTCATCAGTCACTCGAAGCAGCTCATTATTTTTCTCATTAACCGGCCAATAAAGATCACGGCGACAAACCCAAATCTTCAGTCCACCCAGATAAAAAAAAAATGTTTGCTTCGTCCAAGTTCAACTAACTTGACGACACTGAAGTTCGCAACGTTGGAATCCAACGAAAAATACGATTTTCTATTAATTTGTTGTTGAATTTCAAAAACCATGACAATTTTCATACCGATTTTTTATCTGGATCCTAGAAAAAAATCGTTTCATTGTCCTGGCGAAATACTGAATCAAAATTCTTAATAAAAAACCGAATTTCGTTGCATTCCAACGATGCAAAATTCAACATCGTCTAAATTGTTCCTTTTTTTCTTGAACGCAGCTCAACTTTATTGATATCCAACAAACAATTAGTAGGAAAAATGTCTATCAAGTTGGAATCGCCAGATGCAAACGTGAAAATTTTTCCTCCACTCTTTTCAAGTATAAAAATCATGATGCCATTGTCAAATTCTTTTCTCCGATCAAAAAGCTCCTGAGGATTGACAATTACTGAAAATGATGTGCTTGCCATACACAATTGAGAAACCGACAGAAGAGCTACCTGTTTGAAAATATCCATTGCGGGAAGATAAATCTTTTGCGTTTATTGTCAATCGAAACATCGATGTCTGATGTAGGTCAGACAAGACCGAGTATACAGTTAAATCGATTGGAGATAAAATGTCCGGTATATTATTGACCAAAGTCCACGACAAGGAGATGAAAATTTATGATTCTGAAGTTTGCATCGTTGGAATGCAACGAAATTCGTTTTTTATATTTGACTAAAATAATTATTTAAATGGGGAATTTAATTACGATGATAAAATGATCGATTTCTGCCACCCGAAAACATATCGGCTCGAAAAATTTGGATGACATTGAAAATTGAACGAATCAATAATAAAATCAAATATTTTTCGTTGCATTCCAACGTTGCAAACTTCAGCACCATGCAAATTTTGCCGCATGCAGCAATATAAACAAAGATCTCTGGGATTTGTCATTATCAATGAGCAAAATGCCATTTATTCTCGTGAATACGAAAAATCCAGTGGAAAATTGGAAATTAAAAATATAAAGTTAGCACTTTCTGTGGCGAGTCCCCGAAATTGCGACGATTTGGAAATCCGCTTTGCACTGAGGCTAAAAAACTGAATCTGCGCGCCACTGAAGTTCGCAACGTTGGAATTCAACGAAAAAAACGATTTTCTATTAATTTTTTGTTAAATTTCAAAAACCATGACAATTTTCATACCGATTTTGTGTCTGGATCCTAAAAAAAAATCGTTTCATTATCCTGGCGAAATATTGAATCAAAATTATCAATAAAAAACCGAATTTCGTTGCGTTCCAACGATGCAAACTTTAACACCGTGAATGTGGGAGCAAAAAATCATGTCGATTGCATAAGTGATGAAACGGATCAAGTTTCTTATTGCGTTCGCAGAGTACAAAGTACAAAACGATTTGGAGAAATAATTCGCGACTGAAACTTAATATAAGAAAATAAAATGACACAGCTCAAGATCAAAATAAAAACAGAATCTCGAGTGAAATATTTCGCTAAAACAAAGTCGTAAGAATCGTCGCAGAGATGAGGCGAAATCCTCGAAATAACTTTCATCCATCGCAGCAAAAGTGGACAATATAAGTTGCCCTGATTTTTCGCTGCTCTCACGGAGGAAACTGAGATCGCGAGGAAAAAGTAATTGAAAAATAATAAAACGAAATGGAAAATGTATAAACATAAATGTTGCGTGTGTGTGCGAGTGTTGAAATGGTTCGAGAAATCTTGGGAGGGGGAACAAGAGACGGCAGAGAATTAATTGTGTCTCGTGTAGAACAACAAGATTGTTTCTCAGGCGTTAAGGCGCGAGGGAGACAAGAAAAAATGAGAAAATAATAGAAAACGTTTGTAAGGGAGGATGAGGCTGGGAGCTCATCTTGCTGCACTCTGCCACCTTTGCGTTTAGCGTCATGAGGCTTAATGAAACGGCTTTTTTCAAAGTCTTTCTTGCCATTAGCAAGACTTGAGCTTTAACGATGCTGAAGTTTGCATCGTTGGAATGCAACGAAATTTGGTTTTTCCTTGAGCAGAGCTCGTGATTCTCATTCAATATTTAGTTGGGATAATAAAACCATTTTTTTTTAGGATCCAAAGACGCGAGCAAAATAATTTGCATGGTTTTTGTTATTGAAACAAACAATTAATAGAAAAACGCATTTTTCGTTGCACCTCAACGTTGCAAACTTCAGTGCCATAAAAATCATGACAATTTTCGTACTCATTTGGTCTTTGAATCCTGAAAAAAAATCGTTTCATTCTTCTGACCAATTATTCAACAAGAATCTTGAGATCTGCACAAAAATGCAATTTCGTTGCATTCCAACGATGCAAACTTGTAAATTGTTAGTTTCAGCGAGTCTACAGCGATCTATGGAGATTTTCCATAATAAACAGATATTCAATGTTGAAGCCTTTTTAGCTTCTCCCTTTTCTTACGCCTTTAAGCAAAAGATAATATAACGAGAGTGTGTTCCACACTATGAAATACGTTGGCCTCGCCAGGCTTTGCGTCCTCTATCCCGCAGCAGTACTAATGCCTGCTCGGATCGTCTCCTTTCTCATCTCCTCCCACATAAACGAGGCGAAAAATGAAGTTTTTCGCTCCTCTTCCAAGTCATTTGTATCTGCCTTGATCTCTCTCTCTCTCTCGCGTTTTTTCCTCACCTTCCTACATTTCATCCGCTTTGGAGAGCGAAAATAAAGAGGCCAAAACAAAGTCTAGACAACGACGAGTGTAAAAAAAAGGCAACGCGCGCGTTATTCTTGAAATGGGAGATGAAATGATGAGATTTTTGTACTCGAGAATTTTACAGACTAAATTGTATCTCATTATAAAACAAATGGAAATTCTAATTACGCGAAAAACATTGCCAACGTCATTTCAATTTACATCCAGTCAAGTCTGATGATTCTGAAGTTTGAATCGTTGGAATGCAACCAAATTCGTTTTTTATATTTGACAAAAATAATTATTTCAATGGGGAATTTAATTACGATGATAAAATGATCGATTTTTGCCACCCGGAAAGCATGTCGGCTTGAAAAATTTGGATGACATTGAAAATTCAACGAATCATCGATGAATTCAAATATTTTTCGTTGCATTCCAACGTTGCAAACTTCAGCATCACCAAAGTCTCATTTTGTATTCTATACTCGAGAACAATATTGTATGCATTGAAGCTTATGACCAATCGGATTTATCGGATGAAATTCCTCGAGAATGGTAGAAAAATAAGGAGAGACAAATTTGCGAAAAATCATATGCACAAATTGCACTAGAGAAATACGGATGCATGAGAAAAGCAATGAAACCCACACCCACGTACAATCGAATGAGTTGAGTGGAGGAATAGTGCAGAATACATAAATCGTAGCAGCAAACATATGCGAGAAACAATGCAATCGGAAATTGCAAATTTTTCCATACCACCTCCCGATACAATATTTATAAGTGGACGTTGCCAAGAGGTGAATAATGACAATTAAATGCCGAGTTGAAAATTCAAGCAGCGTATTATACTTCGACGAGATTCTCGCATCGAACAATTTACCAAGAGTCACCAAGTTCTGCTATTATTGAAATAGTATGAAAAAACCAGTGATGCTGAAGTTTGCAACGTTGAAATGCAACGGAAAATATTTGAATTCATCGATGATTTGTTGAATTTTCAATGTCAACCAAATTTTTCGAGCCGACATGCTTTTCGGGTGGCAAAAATCGATCATTTTATCATCGTAATTACATTCTCCATTTAAATAATTATTTTTGCCAAGTATAAAAAAGAATTTCGTTGCTTTCCAACGATGCAAACTTGAGCATGATAAAATGTTTTGGAATCGATTTGAAAGTTTTCTGGTATGATTAGTTTCGTGCGTTACACGTTGGTCATATGTTATTGCGGGGTTGAAGAGATTAGGACGGTTAATTCTATAAGCCGAGTAATTGAATGCTCGCGGTGAAGCGGATGTGTAATTATGTGGTTGTTGACCATATAGACACACATCTCATAGTTGTGTACCCTCTCGTGTATGTGTACACATTGTGGAACAAGAGAAGCGAGCACCTCGAGAGTCTCGGGCAGGCCAAGAGGCCTTCACTTGGCCGAATACGCCGAACGAACACAGAGAGAAATCCATCCATACACAGACAACATGCACCAATGACCTCAGAGTCAAAGGGGCCATATGAAGTCTGTTAATAAACGAATTTCAGGGCATTCTGTCATCGGGGCTTATCCGGCTGCAAGTCAGCAGTTCTCGCGCGTCGTATTGTCGTCGCGAGCAATGTCATCTCAGGTCAAATGAATGGGGTCAAGACTTTGCCTAATTTTATTTCTCAAACTCACTTTTTCTTCACTTCCCCCTACAATTTAGAAACACCCATGTGAGCTTTTCACTCCCAAACCTACAGACGATGAACCAGAGACACTACGAAAACTTAATTCGCCATATTTGTAATAAAAAAACCACTTTTTCCATTTTTTTAGTGCAATTATAGGTCAGGTGCTATCTTTTCAACTATGTTTCCGGAGGTACTATCAACTAGCTCCATATCTGGAATCAGCATAAAGCTCATTGGAAGGAGCGACAACGCAGATGACTCTGAAGTGTTTGCATCGTTGGAATGCAACGAAATTCATTTCTATCCTTGACAAAAATAATGATTCGAATGCAGAATGTAATTACGATGATAAAATGATCCACTTCTGCCATTCGAAAAGCATATCGGCTCGAAAAATTTGGATGACATTGAAAATTGAATTGAATGAAATTGAATTGAATTGAATTGAATAATTGAATTGAATAAAATTAATTATTTTCCGATGCATTCCAACGTTGCAAACTTCAGCATCATCAACGCAGAACTTTTTCAATCTAGACAGATGTGTTTCGTAGTTTTGTCGTTTTAGTCGGACTATCTCTCGTCTCCTAATATGTAATTTCGCAAACAACGTGTATACGGTGCATCACCGACGCCCATTAACACACGCAGTGGCATGCGTTTGATGCTCGGTACGAGTATGTCCGAAGGAAGAGGGTCTCGCACACGCATAAACAATTGAACGCAAGGTAGACTAGTGTAAACGTTGGATTCGATTGGCATTTGGAGGCAACATCCGGACAACGCGAGCGGCTGATTCATCAATCGCGACAAGATCGGACAAAGTAAATCAAGACCTAAGATTATTAAATAACGAGAAAAGCTCGACGAAGACGTCAAATAAGTGGATCGACAATATGAAAAAAAAAAATTGTATCGTTGCTTGTTACTGGACCGAAGGAATCAAATAAATCCAATTTCATGCTCCCCCGAATAAAATATTTATTGAACAAGTGACCCCATGGATTTTAATGCTGCCGAATGTTATCAAGAGGAAAAAGAAAAATATTGAATGTACATTTTCTTGTTTCGTGCGGGCAAACAACCTGCCACTATTGGCCTGAATTTAATTTAATGCTTGAGCTAAAAGGAAGATGTCATGCAGGTTAAAAAGGAGGGTGTAGTGAAGATTGATGGTATTGGAGTTGATGGGAGGGTGGGTTAGAACTGGGGAGGGATGTACAAATTGATGCAGGCATCTCGTTCGTTCAACGAGCAAAATCGTGTCGAGCAAAATCGAACAATAACAAAAAAATATTTTTCGAATAGCACAAAAATGCATAATCGAATAAAGTGTCCGCTCACGTAATAATAGACATGTTTTTTTTTGCCAAAAGATCCATTCCATTTTCCGTAAAGTCGTACGAATCGAACGAGGAAAAATCTACAGCATTCACGCTGGATCGATCAATCGAATTGGAAATCAGCCAACAACAGATTGTCCTTTTCGGGAGTGTGAGAAAAAACAAATGACTAATATCTCAAGATTTCGTCAATGTTGAAGTTTCCATCGTTGGAATGCAACGAAATTATCTTTTTTCTTGAACCGAGCTCATCATGATTCTTATTCAATATTTCGTCCGTAGGATTTTTTTTTAGAATCCAAATGCGCAGAATCGATAGAAAAATTGTCATGGTTTTTGAATTTGAACAAAAACTTCGCAGAAAAAGTATTTGTCGTGTTGGAACGCAACGTTGCGAACATCAGTGTCATAAGATTTCGTCAACCTGTAAAGAATGGCAAGCTCCAGGCTCAAAAATGTTGGGTGGGTTGAAAATAAAAGCGACCAAGAAAATAAAAAGATACGCTCGTAACTTTTGTCAAGCTTTACGAAGACTGATGCATGTAAAAATGCATCGGAAAGCACGCACGAGATACCTGCATACACCTCAAAGTCCAGGATACATGTGTTGCGAGTCTGCAGGCTGCTTTTCATGCGAGGGATCAATATTACAATTCGATCGCAAAATATGCGCGTGCGTATGTGCGTACCTATACAATTCCGTATACGACATATCGTGCCGCAAAATCCATTGAAATGGAAATAAAAGTGAATAGTTGCAGAGGTGGGTGCCCAAAAACGGACAAATTTTTTTTCTACGCGTTAAAAAATAAATTATCATCATGATCTACTCATTTTTTTTCTTTATCCAACTTTTGTGTGGGGGAAAAAGCGAGGAATGTCCGCAACAAGACATATTAATGTCACTATTTCAAGTTGTCATTCCCCCATGTGAGGTGGTCTTCCTTCTCTAATGTAGGGACCTACAGCATTCGTTGTAATTCATCAGTTTCATTTATTCATGTATCGAATATCCCGAGTTCCGAATACGTGTTTAGCGCTGGATCAGGGGAAGAATGATCGATGGGGTGAGAACAAGTGATGAATTATTAGGATTATTTTTACGGACGTCGCCTCTTCATCCTCAATTCCGTGATATGCGCTCTATACAACCATACAACAACTATTTTGTCAATACCGAACGATTCTCATGAGTCACGATGGAAAAAATATCTATTTCGAATCGAGGACGTAACGAGGAATCCAACGAGACCATTTAGCTTAATTAATTTTTATTTCGCATATATGTGATTATCAACAATTTTTTTTTTTTTTTCATTTCTTTGCTACGTTCATTTTTTTTCTCGTGATATTTTTGTACCATTACGCACGCAACGAGTGCAACATGATTTTTACTGGCAGGATGTAAAGTTGTAAAAAATTTGAATAAAATTTCGACCAGACCGCAAAATCGGGAATACTTTCGATTCGCTTTTTTTCCCATTTAGGTTTAAAGTAGTAAAAACGGTTCTCGCATAACTGAAGCGCAAGCATGTGATTCCGAACGAGTGCTGAATTGAGGGAATTTCGTTGCATTCCGAATGTAATTTTTCGGTTCACGAGCTCGCGGAGATTTTCCATCAAATATTAACTGGCTGCTGTTATTTGCGCAGCAAACCCAAGAAATTTTTCAAGTAGTAGAATATTGAAAACTTGCAGTGATTCGGAACCCGGACGTTTGGGCTCACTTTTGCGCACATATTTATCCAGCACTTTCACAACTACATGGAACGCGCGACGTTATTCGATCTTGTCCTCAAAACTGAACAAGACCACGACACTGAAGTTCGCAACGTTGAAATCCAACGAAAAATACGATTTTCTATTCATTTTTTGTTCATTTTCAAAAACCATGACAATTTTCATACCGATTTTGTGTCTGGATCCTAAAAAAAAATCGTTTCAGTGTCCTGGAAAAATAGTGAATCAAAATTCTTAATAAAAAACAGAATTTCGTTGCATTCCAACGATGCAAACTTCAACACCGTACAAAACCCTCTCTACCGAGATAAAAAAAAAAAAAAATAATTTACACCAACGCAATGACGTGCATTATACAAAAGTTCAATTAGAACGTTCACGAGAATTGATTAACTTTCGCCAAGCACCAAAAAAAGTGGAAAATCGACAGATTCTTCGAGGAGATTGCAAATATCGAGTTGATCTGTTGCCCTCCAGTCTGACGATGTATGCATCGTTGGAGTGCAACGAAATTGGGTTTTTTTCTTGAGGAAAACTCATGATTTTAATTCGATATTGAATCGGGACGATAAAACGATCGTTTTTCAGGATGCAAACACAAAATTGATACGAAAATTGGCTTTTCTTTTGAAATTCAACAAAAAAATTGAGGGAAAAAGTATTTTTCGTTGGATCCCAACGTTGCGATGAAACGAAAAAAACGTTGACAATTTTCGTACCGATTTTGTGTTTCGTTCTTAAAGAATTATCGATTTATTGTCCGGACCGAATATCGAATCGGAATCTCAATTCAGAAGAAAGTGTCCAAAGAATTTCGTTGCATTCCAACGATGCAAACTCCGACATCGTCACAACACCTGCCAATGATTTCTATCAGGAAACAATATTATGGTAGTGTCAAAAGAAAGCAATAATTTTGAGTTCCACAAGCGCTACAGCGATGAATGAAAACCGGTGAAAACTGGAACACCTTTATCTCATAATTTCGTCAAAGTGGATTGCTGCCAACGAGGAATCACTTATCGTGAAGTATCAACGTACAAAATTATAAAAGACTCGGTAGTCTTTCAATTAAAACTTTCCAGGTCTCTGGAGCAGTCAGCCCTCTAGAAAATCCGGCAAACTGAAAAGTCTCAACCCTCCCTTGTTCCCGACCGATTCAACTAAATAAAGTTTTCCTTGTCTAAAAATGCGCGATGGCCTGAAAAATTTCAATAAATGTTATTTTCGTCCTCGTCGTTAATGTTCCCCAAAAGTTTTCACGTTTTGTGTCAGCTCTGCAGAATTTTACGAATAACGTCAGAAATGATAGAAAGAGCTAAATGGAAAACATAAAAAAAAAAGAAAAATAAACAAAATTTTCGTTAAATATCGTCAAATTTTGTAGATTGTAAAATATTTTTTCTTTTTTTAGTGCAGTCAAAAAGCGTCGAAGCCTCGACGACTAAATAATTTTCAACAATGTGTTTCATTGTGATTATAATTGACCTTTTCCAACTGACACAATATTCCAGTCCGGGTGATAATTAAATTCATCAGTAATTGCGATATATATTGATTGACAGATGCGAAAGTCTCGTAACGCGACTGGCGTTGTGAATTTTTTCTTCTTTGCTTTTTATTTCTTTTTCTAGGTACGTGACAACGTTGGCGCTGGGTCAAAACAGAGTCTCGCTCGAATCCGCTGATAACGAGCTCTTATCACGAATCACTCACGCCCAAAACGTCGAGGACTATGCTCCCGTAACAATTTCGCATCAATTCTTTTATTTCGTAGATTTTCATTATATTCCAACGTAATAAGAAAATAATACCGCCCAATCGAAATCCTTCAAGAAATATTGAGCAATTCAATTCTACGCGGGATTGAAAAAAAAAATTAAAAATTTAAAATTTGAAAAATTTACGGTGTTGAAGTTTGCATCGTTGGAATGCAACGAAATTCGGTTTTTTTATGGAGAATTTTGATCAAATATTTCGCCAGGACAATGAAACGATTTTTTTTTAGGATCCAGACACAAAATCGGTATGAAAATTGTCATGGTTTTTGAAATTCAACAAAAAATTAATAGAAAACCGTTTTTTTCATTAAATTTCAACGTTGCGAGCTTCAGTGTCGAAAAATTTTTTATTCTCTGTTCTCGTGGACTTTCATTCATCGAGACATGACTCTGCAGTTTGCATCGTTGGAATGCAACCAAATTCTTTTTTATGTTTGGCAAAAATAATTATTTAAAAGCAGAATGTAATTACGACAATAAAATGATCGATTTTCGCCACCCGAAAAGCATATCGGCTCGAAAAATTTGTATGACATTGAAAATTGAACGAATCATGAATAAAATGAAATATTTTTCGTTGCATTCCAACGTTGCAAACTTCAACATCGTCATTGAGACACGAGGATCGAGGGAATCCAACAAATAAGTCTCACTGGTTAACTATATCGCGATGAGCTCATACAACGGAGAAACAAATTAAACAACACAAGCAAATCTAAAAGCCAAAGGTCGATCTTCTGCAAAGTCTATCAACGTAGATGAAAGTCAAGAGACCCGCGATGTTAGCTCAGCGATAAACTGTATCCCGAAGCGACCGTATTTTGACTTTGATATCGAAGCTGCAATACAGAGTGCCCACGAAATTTCAGTTCGGAACGCGCCACTTCACGTATATACAACTAAATCATTGACCCTGAAGCTCGCAACTTTGCGATCCAACGAAAAATACATTTTCTCTATCAATTTTCAAAAACCATGACAATTTTCGTACCGATTTTGTATTTGGATCCTGAAAAAATATCGTTTTACAGTCCTGACGCAATATTGAGTCAGAATCTCAATGAAAAAAAAACAGAATTTCGTTGCATTTCAATGAAAAATACTTTTTCAATTCATTTTTTGCTCAATTTCAAAAACCCTGACAATTTTCGTACCGATTTTGGGTTTGGATCCTGAAAAAAGATCGTTTTACAGTCCTGACGCAATATTGAGTCAGAATCTCAATAAAAAAAACAGAATTTCGTTGCATTTCAATGAAAAATACTTTTTCAATTCATTTTTTGTTCAATTTCAAAAACCACGACAATTTTCGTACCGATTTTGGGTTTGGATCCTAAAAAAATATCGTTTTACAGTCCTGACGCAATATTGAGTCAGAATCTCAATTAAAAAAACAGAATTTCGTTGCATTTCAATGAAAAATACTTTTTCAATTCATTTTTTGCTTAATTTCAAAAACCCTGACAATTTTCGTACCGATTTTGTGTTTGGATCCTGAAAAAAGATCGTTTTACAGTCCTGACGCAATATTGAGTCAGAATCTCAATAAAAAAAACAGAATTTCGTTGCATTTCAATGAAAAATACTTTTCAATTCATTTTTTGCTCAATTTCAAAAACCCTGACAATTTTCGTACCGATTTCGTGTTTGGATCCCAAAAAACAATAATTTTATCGTCCCGACCAAATATTCACTCAGAATCTCAATAAAAAAACACGCAATTGTACAAATTAAAACAAAGTATGATCTCAAAAATCTCTGCTCTCCGCTATTTTCAAGGTCAAGCCACAGCAGCATTTTGACGATGTTGGGCATCCTTGAAATGAATGAAAAATTCAGAAATATTCATTTCTACGGTAAAATTGTCGATTCAGCAAAGATTCGTGCGCGAAAACAGTTTGTTTAGGATTTTTTTTCCCCTTGTAAAATATCGCGGTGATGCATCGTACGCGTGATCGAATTTGAGATACAACACGTAAGTGAACGGGTCGGCGTCCTTGCTATATTTTACGAGGATCGAGGCGGCAATAACCGCGCAAAGTCACGCGTCCGTGGCGCCCACTGTTGGCACTCGAGAGGATAAAAAAGCGCAAGATAAATCGAGGCAAAGAGTGAGAAACGAATACGCGAAAAGATAGAGAAGAGAGAAGAGAAAATTAATGAAAAAGAGGGGGGAAAAGCACGAGAGCAGAAGTAAAAAAAAAAAGAATAAAAAAGCTTTTCCAGGCCATAAAGAACGTGGCCCGCTAATAACTTTTCGTACCTCGACTTGTCGGCCTCTTCTATGCAACTATTATGATCGCGTGCAGTCGCGCCCCTCTTGTATAACAGCCGATCCATTCGAACGGCTGTTTCAACATAAAAAGAAGAAAAAAGCCCACACACCCACGAAGAAACGATTACATGGTTGAAAAAAACGAATAAGTTTGTATAAAAAAGAAAATAAAGCAAAGCAAGTGAACAAATGAAAAGGAAAACTCTCCACACTAATAACGATACTGATAACACTAATTGACAACCCCTGCAGCGTCCAGTTACATCAATTCATTAGATATACACGAGATCGAGGAAAAAAACGCTGGCGATAATTGGAAATAAATTATTATAGCCGAGAGCAAAATCTACTTGATAATTAAAACGGAATTAAGCGAATTTCGAGAATGTTCGGACGTTGGAAAACTATTTATTGACGAAAATATCTTTAAAAATTCACGGTGTGAAGTTTGCATCGTTGGAATGCAACGAAATTCGCTTTTTTATTGACAATTTTGATTCAATATTTCGTCAGGACAATGAAACCATCTTTTTTTAGGATCCAAACACAAAATCGGTATGAAAATTGTCATGGTTTTTGAAATTTAACAAAAAATCAATAGAAAATCGTATTTTTCGTTCAATTCCAACGTTGCGAACTTGAGTGTCGTAAAAATTCATTCGCTGCTGAAATTGTGGTGAAAAAACAGACAACTGCGGACATGGCCTCGAATCGCAAATGGAGAGAGTAAAAATCGATGATTCTGAAGTTGGAATCGTTGGAATGCAACGAAATTCTTTTTTATATTTGACAAAAATAATTATTTAGATGGGGAATTTAATTACGATGATAAAATGATCGATTTTTGCCACTCGAAAACATATCGGCTCGAAAAATTTGGATGACATTGAAAATTGAACGAATCAACAATAAAATCAAATATTTTTCGTTGCATTCCAACGTTGCAAACTTCGGCATCATAAAAATCGAGCTTGGCAATATAATTTTGTCATACGTTTCAATAAATCTCGATTATATACTTTCAATTCTTCATTTCACGTCATCGAAAGACTGAGCCACTGATGACCGTGCACAAACGTCACACACATTGTTTGTCATGAACGTGCAGCGGAAAAATGTCCAACTAACGATTGTCGAGTCCAGCTCAAGTTTTATAAGCAATTGAACAAAAATTGACGAGTCAGAGGTTTTCAGATCGAAAATAATACGCGACAGGGGAAAAAGAAAAATCTGCAGTACGAAATGGAAACGAGAATTCAACTGAAAACTGGAAGTAAAAAAAAAAAATTGCAAAAAAATATCGAGTTTGTCGTATGGGGAGGAAATCGAAATGAATTTTCATGCAATTTTCATTCCGCGTAACTAAAATTATGCCGGATTGAATTTAAGTGAATTCTCTCGGTGAGGGAATCGAAAAAGTACACGAAACGTGACTCGACATGGTCACTTCGTGATTACGAAACGGCAGAATGCATATGAATTGAACTTTTGATCAAAGATCGAATTTGTGACGACACTGAAGTTCCCAACGTTGGTGTCCAACGAAAACCACATTTTTTCTTCATTTTTCGTTCAGTTTACAAAACGAATGACAATTTTCGTATGAATTTTGTGTTTCAAGCTTGAAAAACGCTCGATTCATTGTCCTGATTAAATATTGATTGAGAGTCGTGATCTCTGCTCGAGAGAAAACCGAATTTCGTTGCATTCGAACGATGCAAACTTCAACGTCGTTATTTTTGTGGGAATGGCTGAAAATTGAATCGTCTTAGAAATGACGTAGAAGTTTGCATCGTTGGAATGCGACGAAATTTTTTTTTCTGCGGCCAAACTCATTATTTAAATGCAGAATGTAATTACGAGGTTGAAACCATCGATTTTTGCGACCCAAAAAGTATGTGGACCCGAAAAATTTAGATAATTTTGAAAATTACCGAAATCATGGATGAAACGAAATATTTTTCGTTGGATCGCAACGTTGCGAACTTCAGCTTCCCAATTAAATCTTACAGAGTGCGATTTTATTGAAATTTTAGGAAAATTTTGTTGTAAAAGATGGATAAATTGTTGGTCAAACGTTTTTCTTTGAAAAATCACAAAAATTTCGTCACTGCAGCGAGAAATATTGCAAAAAGACTCTTCGAAAGTGAATTTTCGTCATTCCAATCGTAAATTTAGGTGACGAATTTAATTTAACTAGTAAATTTGGCTTTGAGGATAAAAAATATTGTCGAAATAACGAAAATTTTGAAATTATCCAAAAATATTGAGAACATTCAACAAAATGTCGACGTTTTCAGACAAATTTTAATTTTTAGTCGAGCTGGTATTTTCGGAATCGCGTTTTGATCGAGCGAAAAATAATTCAGGCCCGAATGAATTTGAAATGGCAAAAAATAACGGGATCGTGAATTCTGGAGTGAAACGTTCGAATTTTTTATCAACTCTGGGCGTCATCGAGCATTTTCCTTCACACAATTTCGGTAAAACAATCGAAACATTTCCCCATTGGCATTGGATTTTTGTTCCAGGTCAACGAGGCTCCATTTTCACGATAATTTCCTCATATCTCTGTTACGAATGAAACGACAGTTGATTCCTATCTCGAGATGTTTCAAAGTTCGAGAATAAAATACAAACAGCAAATTAGTCATGTTTGTTAAAAAGATTCTGATTTTCCATCGACGTTTAAGCAAATTCGTTGCATCTTTATGACTCTGAAGTTTGCATCGTTGCAATGCAACGAAATTCGTTTTTTATATTTGGCAAAAATAATTATTTGAATGGAGAATGTAATTACGATGATAAAATGATCGATTTTTGAAAATCGATTGAAAAATTTGTATGACATTGAGAAAATTGAACGAATCACCAATAAAATGAAATATTTTTCGTTGCATTCCAACGTTGCAAACTTGAGAGTCATTTTTTCGTTGTATTTTGACGATGCAAAATTCTGTGTGGTTGGAAAAAAGAAACACGAAACGTCGAGGATTAGAATTCACGAGATTCTGCTCGGCCAACGAGACAACGCAATGAAAGAGCGAAAAAATCCTCAACTGGCTCTTTCTCTCTCTCTCTCGAATGCATATGTGCACTTTAGTGTGCAATGAGATCGGAACAAGCGCGCGGTTGAAACGTAAAACGTTTACTCACGCGATATATAGGTCGCGAAATGGTTCCATGAACAAAATGTATGGATACATGGGCAAAAGCCAGATATACGTTTGCTCGCTTTACCGGAAACTGAATCGCGTTCCGTGTAACTCCTCGCTCGGAGCAAATCAAGCTCTTTGAATATAAATTGTTACCATCAAAACGAGAAGCTCTTCCATTTCACCAGACTTTTCGACATATTTACCAAAAAAAATTACGTGCACAGATAAACTCGATAAATTGATTCCTGAAACTGTCAGATTTCGGCCCCATAATAATTAACAGAATTCCGAGGATCGCGTTTTCAAAAATGGTAAAAAAAAAACGTATAAAACTCACAATTTTACCGTCATTTTTGTAAATTTCGAAAAGCCGGACCAAATTTTTCGAATTTTTCTATAAAAAGGCCGCCATTATTCAATTTTTTGAAAATCGATTTTTTTTTCGGAAAAAGTATAAAACTCACAATTTTACGTCTTTGTTCATAAATTTCGAAAAATGGAACCAAATTTTTCAAATTTTTCTATAAAAAGGCCGCCATTGTTCAATTTTCTGAAAAACTATTTGTTTTCGAAAAAAAAAGTATAAAAATCACAATTTTACGTCATTTTTGGAAATTTCGAAAAATCGAATCAAATTTTTCTATAAAAAGGCCGCCATTATTCAATTTTTTGAAAATCGATTTTTTTTTTCGGAAAAAGTATAAAACTCACAATTTTACGTCTTTGTTCATAAATTTCGAAAAATCGAACCAAATTTTTCAAATTTTTCTACAAAAAGGCCGCCATTGTTCAATTTTTTGAAAAAAAAAACGATTTTTTTCGAAAAAAAAAGTTTAAAACTCACAATTTTACGTCATTTTTATAAATTTCGGAAAATCGAGCCAAATTTTTCGATTTTTTTAATACAAAAGGCCGCCATTATGCAATTTTTTGAAAATCGATTTGTTTTTCGAAAAAAAAAGTATAAAACTCACCATTTTACGTCATTTTTATAAATTTCGAAAAATGGAACCAAATTTTTCGTTTTTTTTTTTTAAATAGTTTAAATTCACTATTCAATTTTTTGAAAATCGATTTTTTTTTTCGAAAAATAATATAAAACTCACAACTTTACGTCATTTTTGTAAATTTCGAAAAATCGAACAAAATTCTTCAAATTTCTCTATAAAAAGGCCGCCATTGTTCAATTTTTTGAAAGAAACAATTTTTTTCCGAAAAAAAAAGTTTAAAACTCACAATTTTACGTCATTTTCATAAATTTCGAAAAATCGAACCGAATTTTTCGATTTTTTTAATACAAAAAGCCGCCATTATTCAATTTTTTGAAAAACGATTCATTTTTTCGAGAAAAAATGTTCGGAATCGATAAAAATCGATATTTGGAGTAATTTGGAAATTCGCGCCGGGATTTTGAATAATTTCAAAAAAAGAAAACGATCGAAAAAGTAGCAGGATCGAAGAATTCGATTCGAGAAAAAAAAAGTTTATTCCGAAAAATTTCTCGAGGTCTCGAGCGATTTTCTCGACGATTGGATTTCGTGAAAATGTCAATTTTATCTGTCGCATGAGAATTGTACGAGAAAAGAAAGTAAATTTGAAATTCAAGCGACATTTTTCATGTCGATTTGACGGCGAAACGATGAGCTCGAGAAGACAAACAAAAAAAGTGTAGAAATAAAACGTTGGCGTCGTCTTACCTTGGGATGTTGAGCGAGCACGATTTTTCCCTCGTCGAGTAGTTTTTCGTCACCGCAAGAAACGTCAGGAAAATCCTCGGCTTTTTTTGTATTTTCACTCGAAGGCGTCGAAACGTAATTCCCCCAGTTTTTTCCTTTTGCTTCCCGCACTTTTTCACTATTTCCGATAACACGTTTTCAAAACAGTAAAAAAAAACACAAATATTTTTTAAGTTCGGTTGTCGTTCGTCAATTTTTCTCGCAGCACTTTTTTTTCTAATTATTCGCGGCTGCGTAATCGATCATTTTCTTGCTCTTTAACTCGAAACTTTTTGCCCGGTCACTCGGACGACGATACTGAATGAAAAACGATGCAAAAGTTGCAGAGAAAAGTTGAATTACGTCGATTTATATAAATTTATGGATTTTGTGTGTTTTTTGTCAACGGGCAGTGCGAAAAGGTTGTGATGGAACGAAAAGAACGATGGAGTGACAGGTGGATGTGAAAAGAACGATCGCAACGCGTATTGGCGTCGAGATAACCTCAAAACTGTCCCGAACTGTCAATAACTCGATCGCGAAATTGCGCGGTTGGATCGCGTGACTCGAACGAAAAGCACGTACATCGCGGAAACGGAGAGAAAAAAGTGTGAGACGCGCGGGAGAATTGAAAGGAAAAAAGTGAAATAGTCGAAACGATAGCGGGACCGTAAACGTCAAACTGTCACTTTTCGACACATTTCCAAAGTGTCAAAAAGAAACGACGATCGTTTTTGCTACGAGGGAAAAATTCAACACGATTTCTTTTGACACTTGGCAGCGAGCGCGATAAAACAACGAGTTAACGAAACAACGTAATCCCGGCTTCGCGATGATCGACCAAACAACATTGTGAATCACTGTCCGTCGTTTGTCCGCTCGGTTCGATCGTAATTAATGGTGCAAACGAAATTTCGCGTGGTAAACACACCGAGAGACTCGCGGGTCGAGGATTTCTGCGACGATATACAAAGGGCAAGGTGACACGGAGTAAAAAGCAAAACAAACGTCATCGCGCGGCTCAAAACAAGCGAGAATGAAACTTCAAAATGGCGGGATGCGGGAAGAAAGTTGATGTTTAGCTGGGACGCGCATGCGCCCGGTAAACAAAACACACGCGTAAATGGAAGCGAAATTTATCGATAAACGTACGCGTGAAAAAAAATCAATACAAATATATGTACGTCGAATACACATGCGAATATATTCGAGTGTGTATCTCGGAATAGAGTAAGCCGCGAAATCCCGATGGTGCGGGGTTTCCTGCTCAAGATCCGAGCAGGCACTGACCCCACTGCGAGCGTCGCGAGAGACGAGAGAATCCCCGCGCTCGCAGAGCCCGGAGGAGTGGTGCGCGGTCGACGAAATAAACCTCGACGACGAGCGCGCGAGCGAGAGAGGGAAAAGACGAGAGCGACGCGAGCGGCGGCAGAGAGAGAGAAGCGTAGAGTAGCCGTTCAAAGTCGATGGTAAGTGCCTTCGGAGGCGATAGAAAGGAGGGGTGGGAGAAAGAGCAAGAAAATGAAACGTTACGAGTGAGCGAATGAGCAACAACATTTTACAGAGAGGGAAAGAGAGATTAAAAGAAAAAAAAACGCGCGGCGGCGCTGCGAGAGGCCGCGACAGTCTGACTGACGTTTCTTCCCTCGTCTCCGCTCGTTCCATCATATTTGTACAAATATCAATGTGTGTTTATCGCATACATACAAACATTTCCATACCAATATATAGAAACACAATAAACACACGCAGAGTAGCCAAACGGCCGCTGATCGTGTGTATTATTATTTTTGTAACTACAGCGTGAGACAGAAAAGCTTGAGACGCCGCGCGGATAATTTACATGTGAATATTAATCGCGAGTTTGCCCGGTCGCGCTAGCACGAGAGACCGCCGCGCGCGCTCACTTGTGGCCCGCTAGCGAATGCCGAGCAAAACGAACGCCTCTCCGCCCGCTCGTAGCTGCCAGCGCCGCGCGCGGTGGGGGAAGCGACTCAGGCGGCAGGGAGGGGGAACGCGCTAGCGAGCGAGCTTCCCCCTCCCGGCCCATGCCGCTTCGGCGGCTCGAGCCCCTTCCACGCACCCTTTTCGAGCCTCCTCGTCGTGATTCTATCTGTAAGCCCGCACGATAACAAAAAGCACGTAGGAATTTTACTCGCGCGCCCGGCGCTCGTACAAATATAAACAACATTTATTTTTCTTTTTCTCTTTTATTCTCAGCCCGCGAGTTCTCTTCCGAAACACTGCGATAGGTTCCGACAATTGCCGCACCGCGGCGTCAACTTCGCTCCCATTTTTATTCACTTTTCGACCATTTTCTCACCAAAAAATCAACAAACACGCGGCCCAATGACAACTCGAGACTCCCGATGAACTTGTTTTCACTTGTAAAACTCGTGAAATAAGTAAAAACGACAATTCCGTCACTTGTCACGCGATCTAATAAGTTTTTCCTATTTTTTGGTTACATTTTTTTTCTCGTTCACTGAACTCGCGACTCTCACGGCACGTAAAA
This sequence comes from Diadegma fenestrale, assembly GCA_037043255.1. Classification (NCBI taxonomy): domain Eukaryota; kingdom Metazoa; phylum Arthropoda; class Insecta; order Hymenoptera; family Ichneumonidae; genus Diadegma; species Diadegma fenestrale. The sequence goes on along the minus strand of CM073309.1, from coordinate 34,397,527 downwards.
TAAATTCAATGCAGAAAAACTTGGACTTTTCCACTCAAAACCGATTTTTTTCAAGTTCTGACGCTCCTTGACCAAGTTTCAACGTTTTTGTTGCTAAACTGTTTGGCCCTGTTCGATTCTCCATATCCGAGCAGTCGACTCGATAGCCATTAAGCGAGATAAAATGAAGAGAACAAATTGATTCGACTGATACGAGCAAACTATCGCGTCTGCTTGTTGAAAAGTCAACAAAGGAAAGTTACTGTGATTAACGTTTCGTTTTCCTCTCGAATAGAGCAGGAAAAATAAATGTGTGCACATGGCGCGGTGAAAAAATCTGAGGAAACACGTTGCTCGCCATGTTTGAATAATAAATGTCGATTTCGTTGTCGCCTGTCACTCGCCTGAGCTTCGTCCTCGTTAATTACCAAGTGAAACCCACTAATGAATCCTCATTAGCCATAAAACGTCATGACACGAAATCTCTGGACGATTTTTCCAGTCATTTGAGTCGCACACATACAAAAATTCCTCCCAGAGATCGAAAAATCGTCAAGAACCATCTCGTGGTCGCAGGGGGTTGAAAAAAAAAATACAAACCCATTTTTCCTGCATTTTCCATAATTGTACTCGAACTTTTATCGATTAGACGGAAATCTCGCAGAATATCTATAAAATAAAACACCAGACCGGTCAGTCGCCGATCAGACGCGGCCGCGTCACTTCTATCACGCACGTGCCACTCGCGCGCCTCACACACACGCGCAAATCCGTGCTCATGGATTTTTTATACACTTTTCACGCATCCGTATCAACACGAGCGGAATTTTGTGCGTGTGCGTGCGTGCGTCGAGTTTATACGGGAGTGAGATCCAAGTTGCGTATGGCTCGGAAGAAGCTTGAAAGAGTCTCTTGCACCACCCGGAATTCTTAGCCGGCGGTATGCAGCGCACGCGAGACAAGACGCGCGGGCTCTCCCGACGATCTCATCGACGATTTACATGAGCCAAGGTCGTCTCCCTGTCGGGCGAGCGAACAGCCGAGCGATAAGAAAATGTCTCTTGGGCTTTAGATTTCTTTTTATTGATGTTATTATTTTTCTTTTGTTTTTCTTTTGTGCTGGAGTGCGAATTTTCTAGTTTTTTGGGGATTTTACGAAAATTGGCCGGGATTTTGGGATTCGAGCTCGGGGCATCGGAAATCTTTGGGGTCAGTCGGAATTTGAGGAATTTAGGCCAACATTCGACAGTTCTGAAAGGTTTTTCGAACAAAAAATAAATCGCAGTTTTTTCTTCTTGATAAATCGAGATTTTTTTTTTTAGTTTTTTTTTTCGGACCATTTTATGGCCCAGGGAAATCGAGATACGCGCTGAATACTGTGCCATTTGAAATTTTCATGAATAAAAGTCCATTCAGGCGTGCACGAGCATTTGCGCGGTATCGAATTTACCATAAAATTCGAAATACCGTACGCTCCTCTTTACACTTTAGCTGGATGTACCTTTCACGACGACCTGGAAACGCCAGGCTTTGGAATATTTTGAATTTTTATTTGTCGAAACAAAATTTTGTTGGGTAGTCTTCGAAAAGTCATTTTTTTCATTGGAATCGTAAATTTTGCTGACAGTTGCGTTAGAAATGAAAAATATCGTCAAAATAACGAAAATTTTGAAATTACCCAAAAATATCACTGTGTTTTACAAAATATCGGATATTTTTGACACAATTGAATTTTCGGTGCCACTGAAAAGAAAATTTTGTTGGAAAACATCGATATTTTGTTTGATTCGTTCGACTAAACGTTTTTTTTGAAAAATCGCTGAAATTTTGTCATCGCAGCAAGAAATATTCTGGAAAGTCTTTTCAAAAAGTCAATTTTTGTCATTCCAATAGTAAATTTTGCTGACAGTTGCGTTGGAAATGAAAAATATCGTCAAAATAACGAAAATTTTGAAATTACCCAAAAATATCACTGTGTTTTACAAAATATCGGATATTTTTGACAAAATTGAAGTTTCGGTGCCACTGAAATGAAAATTTCGTTGGAAAACATCGATATTTTGTTTGATTCGTTCGAATAAACGTTTTTTTTGAAAAATCGCTGAAATTTTGTCATCGCAGCGAGAAATATTCTGGAAAGTCTCTCCGAAAAGTCAATTTTTGTCATTCAAATCGTAAATTTTGCTGAAAATTCCGCTAGAAATGAAAAATATTTCCAAAATATCGAAAATTTTGAAATTATCCAAAAATATTTAGTTCACCGCATTAAAAAAAAAAATATTCACATTTTTTTGCCAAAATTTGATTTTCACTATATTTGTAAAATCTTGTTCCATAAATTGTCTGTCCGTCCTGGCCAATGAAAAAAAAAGTCTCTGTAGGAAAAGGCGATTGGCGCGAGAAACGTTGAGAGTTGGTGCGAAGGCGCGTGTAAATTGATACAATCTCGCACTTGCCAGTAGCGAAAAAGCTTGACGAATGAGTTTGGACCGTGTTCGCCAAGAGCCAGAATTAATTACTCTTCGTTCAGAGCTAATGGGTTTTGAGGCGTAATTTATCTTAATGGAGAAGATTTTCCAAAACTGATTTCCCCCTGATTTAATATTTTCCTGTATTCGCCAGCCACCGGGTCAAACTGACCCAGTTCCCAAAAAAAATGAAAAAATGACGAAATTTCATTAATTTTTCATTTTCTGCCTCAAATTCACGTTTTTTTTGCATCTGTAAATTTTCCATACGTTCGTGTGTCCATATTTGAATAAAAACAGGAGCACACGAGTATAAATACGAAACTATAGCTAAAGGCAACGCGGCAACTCACGTTTGTGTACTCAACATTATGCAAAACGATTCCTATATCGATTTGCCTCGACTACACCCGCAGTAGGACTTGTTGCACGTTTACATCGCCTTCTACGACCCCCAACGGTTCACAGACACACTGACACACACACCGAGGACACCTAAACGCATGTTTGCATTCACGAGGTGATTTTCCTCAAACTTTTCACGTTTGCATCATCGACTCTCCCGATAAGATCGCTGGGACCTGGAACGAAGCAGAACCGCAAGTGGAACGGGACTCTGGACGAAAAAAAAATTTTAGAGACCTAAAAATCGAGAGACAGAAGAAAAAATGGTAAGAAAAGCCAAAATCACACTTCACAGTCTGTGGAAATAATTTAGGAAAGCTAAAAAACGTTCGAGTCTCAAAAAAATCGATTTTTATTCCTCCAATTTCTATTTTATACCTAAAAATCGAGAGACGCAAGAAAAAATGGTAAGAAAAGCCAAAACGACAATTCACAGTCTGTGGGAATAATTTTGGGAAGCTAAAAAACGTTCGAGTCTCAAAAAAATCGATTTTTATTCCTCCAATTTCTATTTTATACCTAAAAATCGAGAGACGGAAGAAAAAATAGTAAGAAAAGCCAAAATGACACTTCACAGTCTGTGGAAATAATTTTGGGAAGCTAAAAAACGTTCGAGTCTCAAAAAAATCGATTTTTATTCCTCCAATTTCTATTTTATACCTAAAAATCGAGAGACGGAAGAAAAAATAGTAAGAAAAGCCAAAATCACACTTCACAGTCTGTGGAAATAATTTTGGGAAGCTAAAAAACGTTCGGAGTCTCAAAAAAATCGATTTTTATTCCTCCAATATAATTTTATACCGTTTAAGGAAAATAAACATCGCTACGATGCTGGAGCAACGTTTTCTGATCATTTTACATAATTATTTTACTTATAATTATAATTATTATTTGGTTTATTAATTATTGACTGAATTTCGTGACGGAATTTCCATTTTTTCGTTCCTGAGATCGCGGGCCTGGGACAAATGTGAATGAGCTGGTGATAAAACTTGATAATTCATAATTAAGCGATGCTTGACCTCGTTTCCCCAAAATAATCTAAACTTGGTGAATGCCTGGGAAAAATGAAGAAATTTTTCATCATAAATCAATATTTTCTACTCTGTCCTGGCGCCTACGGCCGGGTTCACACGCAGGTTCGTTGGATTCTCGTCGGCATTACAGTTTTCGTCCCTGGCCAAGCGAATTTTTTCTTGGCCTCACAATAAATTGGAAATTTCAGTGAAAAACCTGCGAGAATCTCACAAAAGTCGTCGAGATTTTTTTTGGTTTTCAGTGGCAAATTTCTCGGTCAATGTTTCTCCAAAATGGGGCAGCGAGGAATTTGAGATAAAAGGCGCGCGGGCAAACGGTACTTTGCGGTTTTTTTTGATCGATTTTCACAGCCAGGAAGAAAACGATCAACGGGACAAAAATAATGGCGATATCCTGTTGCACGAGGCGACGTAATTTTCCGGAGAGACGGCAAGTCGCGGAAGGGAGAAAAAATGATGCGAGTGTGAGAATCCTGCGGAGGAATCGAAGAGAAATGAGGATGGAAAAAGGGGACGAAGGGTCGCGGAGTTTCATGGCAGAAGGTGCTCATTAGGGCAGGTCGTGAAGCACATGAAGACGTCATTAGATCCTTATCAAACGCCATGTTTTTTGCAATAACAAAAGTCTCGAATGAGCTCGGAGGAAGATCGAGGTGAGGAATTGCGTGCATAATCGTGTCTGAAAAATGAAGAAAATGGCGAAAGGGAAAAGTTTGCTGGGCGACCGCGGTGCGCCCATAATGACGGGGAACCGCGCGTACAGCTCCTTCGCGCCTTGTTGCGTGCAAACTCAACCATGTACGCAATTATCCTTTGCTGTAATATGCGGTTGTCGTTGCCACGCGATTAGCTGTCTTCGTTCCGACGATTCCGCTTGTCACTGGCTCTTCTCGAGCCCATTTCCCGCCGGTTTATCGCTGGATTCTCAGCCTCTTGGATTTTATACGGAATTATCGGTCTCCGCACTTTTCACAGTTCCGAATCCCAATCAATTTTTCTCTATGATATTTGCAACGTTGGAATGCAACGAAAAATATTCAATTTTATTGTTGATTCGTTCAATTTTCAATGTCATCCAAATTTTTATCATCGTAATTAAATTCCCCATTTAAATAATTATTTTTGTCAAATATAAAAAACGAATTTCGTTGCATTCCAACGATTCCAACTGCAGAATCATCGATTTTTACTCTTTCCATTTGCGATTCGAGGCCATGCCCGCAGTTGTCTGTTTTTTCACCAAAATTTCAGCAGCGAATGAATTTTCACGACACTGAAGTTCTCAACGTTGGAATTGAACGAAAAATGCGATTTTCTATTAATTTTTTGTTGAATTTCAAAAACCATGACAATTTTCATACCGATTTTGTGTCTGGATCCTAAAAAAAGATCGTTTCATTGTTCTGGCGAAATATTGAATCAAAATTATCAATAAAAAAGCGAATTTCGTTGCATTCCAACGATGCAAACTTCAGAATCATTCAAAAAATGTTTCATGCACAAAAATCATATGGGACGAGGCGATGCACTCATTATTTTTCTAGTTCGAGGCCCTTCGGAGATTTCAAGGTCAAATTTGCTTTTTTAAAGAAAAAAAAGAATTCAATTATTTTTTCTTCGATCCTGATAAATTGGGCGCGTTCTGAATAATTGAAACGAGTCGTCGATCCAATTTTTTGATTGAGCCTTTTCGAGCAATTCGCAATTCGTCATGATATTGAGTGAAAAAATGTTTTTATTCTTACGATTAGAGTGCGGAGGATTTTTCAAGGTGGAAATCGACATTCGGCTAATTTGGGATTAATATTGAAGCGATCTTTTTGTCTGGATGTCGTCCAAAATGGTTCTGAGCTCTTCGTCCTCGAGCCGGCCCTCCAAACTCGGGATCAGGGCTTTCGCCTCTTCGGGAGTTTCCGGGCACAGATTGGCCAGCGAGGCGAGCTCGAATTTGTGTAATTTTTTGTACGTCAGCAAACTGTAAAAAAAAAAGTGAAACGTTCGTGTTGAAAAAAGTTTTTTTTCAATCTGCCGAATGCCAGAATTGATGAAATTTTTCCAACTCACTTTCTTACGGCTGCGATGATTTCTTTGTTTTTGAATTTTCTAAATCGATCCGTGTAATTCAGACTTTTCAAAAAAACCTCGGAAAATTCCTGCTCCTCTTCGGCCGACTCGTTCTGCGCTTTCCTGTGCTCCAGCAACATGTGGACTTCGGAAATGAGCAGCGTTTCCGCGTTTTCGAATTCTGGTCAATTCAAAATTTCAGTCGTAAATCGAACAGGGACGAAGGAATTTTTGAGTTTTTATTAATCCAACATTAAAAGATTTATCGATATTTTTCCCACGCTCCAAAATTCCATGTTCTCGATTTTTTTTGTTTTTTTTGTTTTCTAATAAATGCAAATATTTTTGGCTGTGACGTTCAAATTCGCGTCGTTGGAATGCAGCGAAATTGCGTTTTTCCTTGAATTTTTTAATGATTTTGAGAAATTAAACAAATTAGCGATAAAGGGCAATTTTTTTGTTGCATTTCAACGCTGCGAACTTTGGCGTTATTTTTGGCTGGACCGGACAAGATATTTTGAGCCTGGAACGGTAATTGGATTTTTTTTTACGTATTCCGGTGACCTGGGGTCTCAGAGACCCCGATTTAGCAAAAAACTCATATCTCTGGTAAAAAACAACGAAAAGACTCCAACTTGGGCTCATTCTTTTCGTTTTTTGATGCAGAATCACGCGAGCCTGGGACAATTTCGTTTGAAGGTGAAAATATCGTCGAAAATGGGGTAAAACGGTAGAAAATCGTTTTTGACTCCAGCTCGAGGATCGAGGGTGAAAAATCGAGGATTTTGGACGTCATGAAATAAAAACTTGGCCGACTCGTACGTGTGAATGATAAAAAAGTTGTATTTTACAAATTTCAAGGGTTTTCAAGAGTAACAAAGTCTGCGTATGGAAAATTATCACTAATATCACAATATTAAAACGAGCTTATGAATAATTACGGCGTATCGTTAATAAAAATTGTTATTACGCGGAAAAACGATGGGGACGAGGTGCCGCGGAAAGGGTTATTGAGGGGGAGGTTTATTGATGTATCCTTCTTCGACTAAGAAGTCGTAGAGTTTGCGTGTTTTGTTGACATCGATTTTGAGCAAGACTCTGGCTTGAGCGAGCCTCAAAGATCCAATTTTTTTGTTTTCGTTCATTAAAATGCGTTTGTACTCGAAATAATTAGCCGGGACGATGCGAGAGCTGGAGCAAAGTTGTTTTTCGCTCGCGGTGAGTTTCTCACTTCCGGGTAATCCGCGGATTTCTAGGGGCGGGGGAATTTTGCGTTGGCTCGTGGTTAAAGTGACTTGGACCGAGGGGCTCAGCACCGAGTCCGGCAGAATGTTTTTCCAACTGTATTCCGCGTTGTTCGTGTACTGTTTTCTGTCTTTGTCGTGCTCCCTTCGTAGATTCGAGAGTTTTTTGAACATGGCGACGCTCCGAAAACTTTTGAGTCCGTTTGCTCGATAATGTGCGAGTTTCCCGATGTAATTTTTCAGCTCTCCAAAATGGTGCAGTCCCTCGAGAATATAATCGAATTCGATGCCGCTCGCGAGTTGCATGAAAATCAAAAGTCTCTCGGCAACCGGCCGCGTTATCGTTTTCTCGTATCGTTGCAGCCACGAAATTGTTCGTCGGAACGCGATCAATCCGTGAGTCTTGAGAATCTTCCATCTTCTCGCTCGTTCCTTCAGCCTGTTGTTGTAAGCCTGAACAATTGCGATTTGCAGACTTTTTCCCAAACGATAATCCTCCTCGTGTCGTTGAAAATCCTCGAAATTCAACTCGGAAACGAGCAATTCCGCGTGGTTGTCAAAATTCACTTCGAAATCGGATCGCGCGGCGTTGTATCCGGCCAACAAACGGCCGTTGACGCTGTTGGCTGCGAATCTGGGAGGCTCGTCGAGGTCTTGAAGTTTAAAGAGATACGGCACGGGCTCAGCGCCGAACAGGCTCGTTCGGCTTTCTTTGATTTTTGGCAAGCCGGGCAGAGCCTGACGTTGGACATAATTGGTCAAATAATGATTTTTACATTCTTCAGGGCTTTTCCCCTCGATTCTCTTGGCAATGTCGATCCAATTGCCGAATCCACATTCCTGAATGACGTCGAGCAATTTCAATTCTTGCTTGGCCGTCCAGGCCGACTGGTCCATCAGGGGAAATTCATTTTTCACAACGACGTAGTTGTGATCGTTTCTGTGCTCGCCCATTTCGCACCCGTTGGAAAAACACAACGGACACAATCGAGCGTCTGCGCACTCGGCGCATCGAATGTACGGCTCGGACAAAGTCGTTTTACAAGCACAACAAATGGGATCGGGCACAAATATTTCCTCCGTTGTAACGGAAACTTCAACCTCCTCGTTAGACTCTTTGTCATTAATTTCATCTTCGTTATCGTTATAATCATCATCATTATCAATATCATCATCATCACCATTTTCAACTCTTACACGAGACGCGTTTTCTGAAAGCAAGCAAAATCCAGATTTCAGAACCGTCGCTGAAGCCCAGGAAACTTGACCCTTCGAGTACGCACTGGGGTCAAATTGACCCGGACAGTTTTTTGGCCCCGAGCCACGGATAAAATGAATATTTGGCGAAATATTGCGATTTGAAAACTGTCTCGGGTCAAATTGACCCGAAGTGCGCTTATCCATGGTGCGAACTCGAACGCTCAACTTTTGCCCAAATCTCATGGTTTTTTGAGTTTTTTCTGTCGATGAAATGCATATTTGGCGGAATGCAACGATTTGGCAAACGCCCGGGGTCGAATTGACCCGAAATGGATTTTTCGCAGGTGGCAACTCGAAGGGTTAACTTTTCAACAGATCTCATCGAATTATACGCGAAATACGATCCTCGAACACGTGGGAATTTTGGAGAAAAACGCATTACTGCTCGTTTTAGTTGGAAAAGTAAATCGCGAGGCTTTTACCAAATATTTTACGTCCAAATACAATTTAACTCGAGCTTAGAAAAATGCGTCGTGTTGATTTCGAGTGAGCATGGAATTTGGAGGTTAGGACGACGTTTTTTTTATGGAAATTCTAACGTTTCGGCTTACCTTTCGGGAATTGCAAGTCCGCTGCATCCTCCTCCGTCATATCGGCCAAATTTGGATTTGCCATTGTGGCCGATTGTTGAATAGACGACGGCGACGATAAAACGCGAATTTATTCGCCGGAATTTGTTGACATTCGACGCCGAATCGCGCCCAAGCTCGTCTGCGTGCGTGCGAAGGCGAATGCGCATGCGCCGCGTGGATTCGCCGCTTGCTTCTCCGTTCGTCCGCCAGTCAGCGTTCTCGCTTCGCTGTGCGCGTACGCGACCGAGATTTTTTCGATGTAACCTGAAAATTGACACAACTTTTCCGTAAAAATGAGTGCAAACGCTTCGGAAGTCGACAAAACACAAAATGACGAGACTGGCGATACCGCGCAACAGGAAAAGCCCGTCGAGCCGCAAGAAATCCTGCCGGGATACGCGACGTTCGACGATTACGTCAAGGTAAATCGCGCAGTGTTTTGACGACCACACGTGGCTAACCTCACTTGGCACTTTCGCTCTTTTCCTCCTGCATTCAGCAGCAGTTTTTGTCACTTTCTTCGTAGATAAAATCGTTTTCGACGTTCGCCGATCGAAATTCAGTGAAAATGAAAAAGATGAAAATTGATTTTCACCGCAAGATCGTTCGACGTCACTGCCCGAACATTTCGACCGAAAAAACGACGAAAAACATTCTTAGTTAACGAGTCAACGATTAATACGAAGGATTTCGCTGTGGCACGTCCCCAAGTTGCCCGAATTTTCATCGGCTGCTGAAAACTCTCCCAAAAATACGAAATTGCGTTTTTTTTGTTACAGGACGCGTTCGCTGCCATGAAAGATGGCATCAAAGCCGCCAACAGTTTGCCGGCCGGAGAAAACTTTAATTATTACATGTGTTTCCCGAAATTCAACGAAGTCAGGAACCAAGAATTGAAAAAAATTCTCAACGTTATGCAAGGCGTCACGCAATTGTCCGGGGCGTCTGGAAACATGAGACAACGAGACGCCGGAGAAAAGTTCGATCTCCTCGTCGAGGCAAACGACTTGTTTCTGGATCGAGCGGTAAATTGACCTTTTTTTTATCCGAAGAGTTGAACTAATTGGAAAATTTGATTTTGGGGAGAAAAATTGTGTTTTTAACCCTTGGAGTACGCACTGGGTCAATTTGACCCCAAAATTTTAAAACTGTTTCCCTATTTTATCTTCATTTTTGTCAAAAAATGAATTTTATTATTTTAAAAACGCCTCGGGGTCAAATTGACCTTTTTTTTTATCCGAAGAGTTGAACTAATTTGAAAAACTTGATTTTGGGGAGAAAAATTGTGTTTTTAACCCTTGGAGTACGCACTGGGTCAATTCGACCCCAAAATTTTAAAAGTGTTTCCCCATTTTATCTTCATTTTTGTCAAAAAATGAATTTTATTATTTTAAAAACGCCTCAGGGTCAAATTGACCTTTTTTTTTATCCGAAGAGTTGAACTAATTTGAAAAACTTGATTTTGGGGAGAAAAATTGTGTTTTTTACCCTTGGAGTACGCCCTGGGTCAATTCGACCCCAAAATTTTAAAAGTGTTTCCCCATTTTATTTTTATTTTTGTCAAAAAATGAATTTTATTATTTTAAAAACGCCTCGGGGTCAAATTGACCTTTTTTTTTTATCCGAAGAGTTGAACTAATTTGAAAAACTTGATTTTGGGGAGAAAAATTGTGTTTTTAACCCTTGGAGTACGCACTGGGTCAATTTGACCCCAAAATTTTAAAACTGTTTCCCCATTTTATTTTAATTTTCGTCAAAAAATGAATTTTATTATTTTAAAAACGCCTCGGGGTCAAATTGACCTTTTTTTTCATCCGGAGAGTTGAACTAATTTGAAAAACTTGATTTTGGGGAGAAAAATTGTGTTTTTAACCCTTGGAGTACGCACTGGGTCAATTTGACCCCAAAATTTCAAAAATGTTTCCCCATTTTATTTTAATTTTCGTCAAAAAATGAATTTTATTATTTTAAAAACGCCTCGGGGTCAAATTGACCTTTTTTTTATCCGAAGAGTTGAACTAATTTGAAAAACTTGATTTTGGGGAGAAAAATTGTGTTTTTAACCCTTGGAGTACGCACTGGGTCAATTTGACCCCAAAATTTCAAAAATGTTTCCCCATTTTATTTTAATTTTCGTCAAAAAATGAATTTTATTATTTTAAAAACGCCTCGGGGTCAAATTGACCTTTTTTTTATCCGAAGAGTTGAACTAATTTGAAAAACTTGATTTTGGGGAGAAAAATTGAGTTTTAACCCTTGGAGTACGCACTGGGTCAATTTGACCCCAAAATTTTAAAACTGTTTCCCTATTTTATCTTCATTTTTGTCAAAAAATGAATTTTATTATTTAAAAAACGCCTCGGGGTCAAATTGACCTTTTTTTTCATCCGGAGAGTTGAACTAATTTGAAAAACTTGATTTTGGGGAGAAAAATTGTGTTTTTAACCCTTGGAGTACGCACTGGGTCAATTCGACCCCAAAATTTTTAAACTGTTTCCCCATTTTATTTTAATTTTCGTCAAAAAATGAATTTTATTATTTTAAAAACGCTTCAGGGTCAAATTGACCTTTTTTTTTATCCGAAGAGTTGAACTAATTTGAAAAACTTGATTTTGGGGAGAAAAATTGTGTTTTTAAGCCTTGGAGTACGCACTGGGTCAATTCGACCCCAAAATTTTTAAAATGTTTCCCCATTTTATTTTAATTTTCGTCAAAAAATGAATTCAATTATTTAAAAAAACGCCTCGGGGTCAAATCGACCCAGTGTGCACTGATGGCAATTCCTCTATGCGAAAAATGAATTTTGACGCTGGGAAAATTGGATGCGTGCGAAATTGGCTGGAAAATGATGGAATTTGATGAAGGATTAATTTTGCGCAGGGAGTTTGCATGGACGAGGAGGAGGGATTGCCAAAAAAGCCGGGAGTGTCGTTGATAGTGTCGCAGACGAATAAAAAAAATGTGTACGGTTCGTGGAACGCGACGATATCGAGTCACGGAGCGAGCGAGAGTGGGACGGCGAACGGGGCGTCGTCGATTCGTTTGTTGGCGGCGCGTAACGTGCAGAGGCCTCAGTTGTCGTTCAAGGACAAAATAGACAACAGCGCGAGCCCGTGGCAGCCGCGGATCAAGGACAAACCGAATTCTCTGAAGCCTCTGGCGCTTTATCTCGAGGAAGGCGAGGACGGAGAAGTTTTCAATCATCCTTACGAGTGGGAGCTCGAAAAATTCGAGCCTCCGGAGAGTCAGCTGGAGCGACGCGATCCCGTGGCTTACAAGAGCCTGGAGGAAACGCTTTTGATCGTGATAGACAAGCCGCGAGACATCCAGATCTTGCTGGACGATTTGAAGCGATACGACGAGATCGCGATCGACCTGGAACATCATTCTTATCGCACTTTTCAAGGAATAACTTGCCTCATGCAAATATCAACTCGAGACACTGATTATCTCATCGACACGTTGAGCCTCCGGTCGGAATTGCACGTGCTCAACGAAATCTTCACAAAACCAAGCATTTTAAAAGTTTTCCATGGCGCCAGCTCCGACATAATTTGGCTGCAGCGCGATCTCTCGCTCTACGTCGTCAACATGTTCGACACGTATCAAGCTGCGAAACAGCTAAATCTTCCGTATCTGAGCCTCGCGTACCTCATGAAACGTTACTGCAACGTCGACCCGAACAAACACTTTCAACTGGCCGATTGGCGCATCAGGCCGCTCCCCGAAGAGCTCATGAAATACGCGCGCGAAGACACTCATTATTTGCTCTACATAATGGACATTCTGCGCAACGATCTCATCGAATCTGCCAATGGCCAGAGCAACATTCTCCGAGCGGTTTACGACCGCAGCACCGAAGTCTGCAAACAAATCTACACGAAGCCCGTGTGGACCGAGGAAAGTTACGTCAACATGTATCGCAAGAGCCAAAAAATGTTCAACAATCGTCAATTGTACGCGATGAGGGAATTGCACAAATGGAGAGACACGATCGCTCGACAAGAGGACGACAGCACTGGCTACGTTTTGCCCAATCACATGCTGCTCAACATCGCCGAAACGTTGCCACGTGAAATGCAGGGAATTCTCGCCTGTTGCAACCCCATTCCGCCCTTGGTCCGTCAGAATCTCTTGCAGCTCCACAAATTCATTCTCCGAGCTCGCGAGCAGCCGCTCATCAAGCCGGTCCTCGAGCAGGACATAAGACAACGCTTGACGCAGAGGAATCAAGCGGCTAATTCGGACGTTTGGATTTACACGCCTCACGACGTGCCCAGTAACGCGGAAATTCGAACCGACTTGCCGTGCCTCTTGAACGCCGCACCAGCAGCGAACAACCTCGACGAGAAAGATTCTACGAACCAACATATTGTCACTGTTTTTGATGGTCCTGAGGGATCTGATGTGAGTCCAAAAATCTTGATCGCTTTCAACCCTTTGCTGCGTGAATCGTGAGCGGGAATTTACCCTCCGTAGACACACATGGGTCTGGGGGACCCTGACGATTTTTAGTGTACTTGGAGGCGTCAAAAAAATCGGAAAAAATTCGGAAAAGTAGTTTTGGATCTACGGAAAAAGATCCTGCACCGGGTGATGGATAAAAATTCTTTTTATTATTGTTATTTAATGAAAATCGATACGAAAAACGAGAAATTCATGAAATTCGCTAAATGGGTCTCCCAGACCCATGTGTGTCTACCGAGGGTTAAAAAAACTTGAAGGAACACGTTGGAATGCGACGAAAACTCGTAATTTTTTATAACTTGGGTCTGGGGGACCCTACCGATTTTTACTGTACTTGGGGGCGTCAAAAAAATCGGAAAAAATTCGGGAAAGTAGTTTTGGATCTACGGAAAAAGATCCTGCACCGGGTGATGGATAAAAATTCTTTTTATCATTGTGATTTAATGAAAATCGATACGAAAAACGAGAAATTCATGAAATTCGCTAAATGGGTCTCCCAGACCCATGTGTGTCTACCGAGGGTTAAGAAAACTTGAAGGAACACGTTGGAATGCGACGAAAACTCATAATTTTTTATAAATATTCGGGAAAGTACTTTTGGATCTATGGAAAAAGATCCTGCACCTGATAAAAATTCTTTCGTCCCAGTTTTCACTGTCAACGTCCTTAAAATGTCGCAAAACGTCGAAAAATCATATCTAGAGAAAATTTCGGAACGTGTGTGCGTGTGTGCGCGTGTATTTTTAAGCAGCCTTAATTAAGATCCGTTAGTTTCGTGCGATTGGACCTCATCATCGTACTTTTGTACGATCCAGGCCCAAATTGATTAATTTGTCGATTTCAGACTCGGCAAACGTTGAGACATGTACGAAATAATAATAATTGTTGAAAATTGGATTAAAAAATATTGAAAATCGACTAAGTTATGAGAGTCTTCGGGCGAGCCTCGGATTTGCGGAAAATATCGACGTCCAGATGTTCTCGGCTCGACGATCCTTCGGAAAATGGGGATTTTTTTTTTTTTATTGTCAAAAACGTCGAATTATTGAGCGGCTGATGTGGCAACTTGAAAAATTTGCGGTTTTGCGGTTTTGCGGAGTTAATGAGCGTTAATTTTGTATTCATAGCACGAAGAGGCGTTAGAACGGCGAAGAAAATTGAAGGAAAAGAAAACAAAGTTCGTGAGCCCTTTCGAGCGATACAAGAGGGTGATGCCGATGGTCGCGGCTCAGGAGGAGCAGCAGCGCAAATTGGAGGAGAAACAAGAGGCGGAGAGACGTCGCGAGGCGGTTGACGAAGCGGAAGAAACGGCGTTGAGCATTCAGCGAGTCCACGAGCATTTCAAGAACGTTGCGCAGACCTTGAGCGTCCCGGAAGTTGGAATCGAGTCGCGAAACGATCAAGTCCAAGTTCCGCTGAGCCAAATGCACGGCAGGAAACGGAAACGACAGTCCGACCTCGTCGACTCGTCCGAATGTCCCGAAGACTCCAGGTACGACGTCTCCACGCCGAAACCTTCGATCGAAGTGACCGTCACGCAGAGCTACGCGAGAAAAAGAAAAGCCGAAACGACCGATGATGCGAGACCTCGGAAAGAAATGAAACACGATCCTGCAACGAAAAGCCCAAAAAAGGCCAAGAAAAATCAACAGAATCAAGTTTTTCCCAAAAATGAAACTTCCACAGGCTCGCAGCAAACGATCAAACGACTCCGTGCGTTCAGCAGCTCGCAGTAAGTTTTTTTCTTCACATTTTATTTTTATCGATTAATTTATCAATTTTCCCACGTTTCTATCATTTTTTGGGTGAAAATTTCATAAAAAATTTCGCTAAAACTTCAAACATCCAAAAACACGTCGATCCGGCCGATTTTTTCAATGCCTGACTCTGTTTTCGACACATTTTTCAATTCAAAGTCTTGATAAAATGGAAAAAATTGTTAATTCTCAGGTCTAAGAGGAAAAATCAGAAACGCGAAAACAGAGAAGAACTCGAGAGGAATGGAATGCTGCCGCAAAAGAATTTCGACTACAAATCGGTAGATTTCAGCAGTTTTCAAGGAGGCAGTTCAATGGGTGACGTATCCACCCAATTTCATCAACAAAAGGTGATTATTTCGTTGAAAACGCTCGATCCACATAATTCCCCAACTATCCACTGCCGCAACAATTCTAATCCCTATTTTTTCGTACTTTTCATGATCCATCAGCAAAAAGACAAGATCAAGAAAGGTAAAAAACGGAAGAAGCAAAAGATCGGCAAGATATGAAGAAATAAATCGTCATCTTTGTACGGCAACGCGTACGTTTCATAATTCCATTTATTTCACGTTTTCCTACCTTTTTTTTTTAAAATGTATCATAATAACACCCCAAAAAAAATCAGCGAAACGCTTTTCTTCAGTTTTCTGCTCAACTTTACCTCGAAACGGTCGCAACCGCGACCAAGGCAATGGCACACGAGTGCGGTGTAAAAGTTGGCAAGAATTATTCGTTGTTATGAAAAATAAAAAGTAAAAAATATTTACTACGCCATTATTATTATTAATTAATATTGATCGATTATTTATTCAATCATTAATTATTAATTACCAATAAAATAATTATTAATCACCAATTAATTAATTTTTAATCGCCAATTAATTGATTATTAATGACCAATTAATTAATTACTAATTACGAATTAATTAATTATTGATCGCCAATTCTTCAATTATTTATTACCAATTAATTAATTATTAATTGCCAATTAATTCATTTTTGATTACCAATTAATTAATTAATTATTAATCACCGATTAATTAATCATTAATGACCGATTAATTAATTATTAATTGCCAATGAATTAGTTAATTGCCAATTAATTAATCATTAATTAGCAATTAATTAATTATTAATTATGAGTTATTGAAGAATTCGCTACTCGATTTTTCAGTCTTAATTTTTCGTTTCCAGGCATCGGGAATCTTGTATTTAGAAAAGTGAAAGTTTGAATGATAATTTTGATCCAACGTCGATTGGGATGAAAAATCGTCGAATGGATGAAAAAAAGTTGCGCTTTCATAATTTTTTGCTACACTTTCGTTGATATTTCAATTTCGTTGCCTAAAAAAATGTTTACGTCGATTACATTCAGTTTTTCTGGATTAATTACTGAATCAAGGATGGGAAATGAGTCGAAACTGATACTTTGCACTAGTGTCAATATTATCGGACCAATTCTGGCGTTGCTGGAGTAATGAGTATGACGCGCAAGTATTTTTCTTTATTTTCTCGTCGAGAATGTCGTAATGATCGCCTGTCGTCTTATCATGTTCGATGGATTAGTTTTTTTTCTCAGTTCGTGCTGACAAACATGATGAAATCATTTTTTAAGTATTTCTTGGATCGAGCAGTCGCGTCTTTGTCGAAATGTTGAGTTTCCTCAAGTCGTTGGTGCTTTTGCTCAACGTCGTCGTCGTTATTAAGGCCGAGACGACCTGGAATGGAAATTTTTCTGGCTCTCCCGTCCGGAATATCGAATCCAACGTCATCGATTGTTTCGGACTCGGATCCACCGTCGCCGAAACTCTCCAATGGCTCTTCGCCGTTCAGAGAGATCCTGCCAAACCCAACGACGTTCGTTTCTTCTATTCGTCCAGAAATCAAACGCAACGGGCTCATCTAATCTCCGGAGAACAGTTCGGCCTCGAATGGACCGATTTCAACATCCAACGGAGAACTGTGCTGATCGTTCATGGCTTTTTATCGAGCGCGAGTCAGACGTGGGTCACACAGATGGAGACGGCGTTTCTTTTGTGGGCAAGTTCATGCCGCGTGTACAGGTCGTTCCAAAATACGCGGGCAGGGCGCCGAAAATTAAATTTTTTCAGAAAAAGTCGAAATTTTCGCGGTCGGTGAACTAAATATTTTTGGACAATTTTAAAATTTTCGTTATTTTGACAATATTTTTTATTTCTAGCGGAATTTTCAGTAAAATTTGCGATTTGAATGAGTCAAATTTACTTTTCGGAGAGACTTTCTGAAATATTTCTCGCTGCAATGACAAAATTTTAGTGATTTTTTTAAAAAAAATGTTTAGTCGAACGTTTCGAACAAAGTTTTCTTTTCAGTGCAATAATTGCGATCGAGTTTTGATCGAGAGATTCATCGGACCGAGAAAATTACATTTTTTCAAAAAATGGGAATATTTTGTTGAACACGGTGAACTAAATATTTTTTGATATTTTTAAAATTTTCGCTATTTTGACAACATTTTTCATTTCTATGGGAAACGTCAGCGAAATTTACGATTGGAATTACTCAAATTTGGTTTTCAAAGAGACTTTCCAGAATATTTCTTGCTGCGATGACAAAATTTTAGTGATTTTGCAAACAAAATCGTTTAGTTGAACGAATCTATGAAAATATCGATCTTTTTCAGCAAAATTTTCTTTTTCATCGCACCGAAAATTCAATTTTGTCAAAAATATCCAATATTTTATAAAACACAGTGATATTTTTGGATAATTTCGAAATTTTCGGTATTTTGACAACATTTTTCATTTCTATGGGAAATGTCCGCCAAATTTACCATTGGAATGACTCAAATTTGGTTTTCAAAGAGACTTTCCAGAATATTTCTAGCTGCGATGACAGGATTTTAGTGATTTTGCAAACAAAAACGTTTAGTTAAACGAATCCATGAAAATATCGATCTTTTCCAACAAAATTTTCTTTTTCATCGCACCGAAAATTCAATTTTGTCAAAAATACCCAATATTTTATAAAACACAGTGATATTTTTGGATAATTTCAAAATTTTCGGTATTTTGACAACATTTTTCATTTCTATGGGAAATGTCCGCCAAATTTACCATTGGAATGACTCAAATTTGGTTTTCAAAGAGACTTTCCAGAATATTTCTCGCTACGATGACAAAATTTTAGTGATTTTTCAAACAAAAACGTTTAGTTAAACGAATCCATGAAAATATCGATCTTTTCCAGCAAAATTTTCTTTTTAATCGCACCGAAAATTCAATTTTGTCAAAAATACCCAATATTTTATAAAACACAGTGATATTTTTGGATAATTTCAAAATTTTCGGTATTTTGACAACATTTTTCATTTCTATGGGAAATGTCCGCCAAATTTACCATTGGAATGACTCAAATTTGGTTTTCAAAGAGACTTTCCAGAATATTTCTCGCTGCGATGACAAAATTTTAGTGATTTAAAGAAAAAAACACGTTCAGTCGAACGTTTCCAACGAAGTTTTCTTCTCAGTGCAATAATTGCGATCGAGTTTTGATCAAGAGACTCATCGGACCGTGAAAAATTGAAATTTTTCATAAAAACCCAAAAATTTAAGTTGTTTTTTCTCATCGATCAAATTTCCACGAGTTTCCCAAACGAAGTGAAACGAGATTGAAGATTTTTTGGAAATTTTCCAAATTGCCCTCTCTTCGATTCGTATTTTTGGCTCTTTTCGGCTCCTTCGTCCTTGCCGACAGTTTTGATTTCGCAAAAAAAAAAACGTTTAGTCGAAATTTTCTTTTCGGTGCGATGAAAAATGAAACAAAATTGCATTTCCTTGAAAATTTTCCTTAAAAATACGTTTTTACATTCAGTTTCAAAAACAATGAGAATTTTCGTACCGATTTTTCCTTCTGATCCGCAAAAAAAAATCGATTTACTAGCCTGAGTACGAAATTTCGTTGATTTTTCACTTTTTAACATGGGACGATCTGGTTCAACGATTATTTATCCATCGGCATGAGAAAAGTCTTAAAATCTCGTGCCCATATCAGGGCGACGTTAATGTAATAGTGGTCGATTGGTCAGCACGAGGAAACAGCTTCAATTACGTCAAGGCTGTCGTCAACACACGTACAGTGGGCAACGAGATCGCAAGGTTTGTAAACAGTAATTTCTTGTCAAGGTTTATCGTTCCTAATCGATGAACATCCAGGCGAAACGCTTGGATCCTCGATCGAATCACTTGTTTTAGCAATTCGATATATTTTGACGTGAAAATTTGATTTTTTTCCGCTGCTCAACACTCACGATCGTTTTATTCATTAAAATTAACGAAAAAACGAGAAAAACCCTCGCTCCAGCTTTACTGAACCGATTTTTTTCCATTTTCGCAAATCTGCAAAGATTGCTGCATCATATCGTGAATGCAACTGCAGCTGCAGCCGCTCCAGCCGAACCAAAATGGGGCGCCCTGCACATGGTTGGACACAGTTTGGGAGCGCACATTTGTGGTTTTGCAGCAGAGGCTTTTCAAAAGAGACAAAATAGTTGGAAAGTGAGTAGAATTACTGGGCTCGATCCAGCCAATCGATGCTTCAGTAACGTCAGTTCGTCGCTACGTCTGAGCTCCGACGATGCCAAATTCGTCGATGTAATTCACACCAACGGCCGTTTGGACCAAGTTTTTGCATTCGGATCTCCGCAACCGATAGGTGAATGAATTTTGGCGGAAATTTTCAGGCTTATTGATAAATCTTTGCTACATTTTAAGAAAACGTGACTTGCACGCGTTTAAATGGGGAAAATCAAAAATTGCAAATTAAATATCGCAAATATGAAACGTCAGAAATTTTAAAAATTAATTAATCCCATTAGTTTAATTAAACTAATTAATTGATTGATTAATTAGACTAATTAATTAATTGATTAATTAAACTAATTAATTTTTAATTAATCAATTAGTTCAATTAATCAATTGATTAATTAAACTAATTAATTTTCAATTAATTTATTAGTTTAATTAATCAATTGATTGAATTAATTAATGAATTCATGAATTGATCAATTAATTGGAAATTAATTAGTTTAATTAATCAATTAATGAATTTTAATTAATTAATTTTTAATTAATTATTTAGTTTAATTAATTAAATAATTAATTAGTTTAATTTATCAATTATCAATCAGGTGCCAAGATAGTTTATGCAAAATTTTAAAACGACCCTAAATGAATTCGTTTCGTAATCGTTAGAAATTTGTTTTTTTTTTTGGCATCAGGACACGTTGATTTTTATCCAAACGGTGGAAAAAGGCAGCCCGGCTGTTTGCTACAGAGAAATGTGATCCCCGGAACTCCGGAAACGAGTGAGTTTAATTTGCCATAAAATTAGGAAGAGAAAAAATTGAAGAAAATTGAAGCAAAATGAAAAATCATCGGAAATTTATGCATTTTTTTTTTTTTTCAACGTGTGCGACAAAAGGTATTTGTAGTCACGGATATTCTTACGTCTATTTCACCGATTCCCTGATTTCTGCGGCCTCGAAAAATTGCACATTTTGGGCGCATCGTTGGGATCGAACGTACCGACGAGCTCTGCAACTTATTGCAGAAGTTTGTGATGCAAATAACTGCACGGAGATGGGCATCAACGCTGAAAATCATCCCGAACGTGGAACATTCTTCGTCATGACTGCTCGAGCCCCGCCATTCTGTAGTGAGAAGCCCAAAAAATGCACAAATCTCTTTTTTTTCGCCCTCAACCGTTTTGAAATGGACTCACATTTTTCGTTCTTGCTTTTTCCCAGTTACAGACGCCGAAGGCAGGGAAGAAATACGACGACAAATGCAGATCGATTACGCCAGTGACATGCTCGACTAAACGATCGATTTTCTGTATAATTATGACGATGTAAAAAATAAAAAACAAAAAAAATATAGAACCCATGAAAATGTCACGATTTTTGAAATTAAATGAATGATCGAAAATTGAATTTTGTCAAAAAAACGTCAATATTTCGATAAACACCCAAATATTTTTGGATGATTTCAAAATTTTCGTTATTTTCACAATATTTCTAGAATATTTCTCGCTGCGATGACGAAATTTCAGTGATTTAAAAAAAAAAAACGTATAGTCAAACGAATCCATGAAAATATCGATCTTTTCCACCAAAATTTTCTTTTCAGTGGCACCGGAAATTAAATTTTGTCAAAAATACCCAATATTTTGTAAACACAGTGATATTTTTGGATAATTTCAAAATTTTCGTAATATTAACAATATTTTCCATTTCTTACGCGACTGTCAGCAAAATTTACGATTGGAATGACAAAAATTGACTTTTCAAAGAGACTTTCCAGAATATTTCTCGCTGCGATGACAAAATTTTAGTGATTTTTCAAACAAAAACGTTTAGTTGAACGAATCCATGAAAATATCGATCTTTTCCAACAAAAATTTCTTTTTAATCGCACCGGAAATTAAATTTTGTCAAATATACCCGATATTTTGTAAAACACAGTGATATTTTTGGATAATTTCAAAATTTTCGGTATTTTGACAACATTTTTCATTTCTATGGGAAATGTCCGCCAAATTTACCATTGGAATGACTCAAATTTGGTTTTCAAAGAGACTTTCCAGAATATTTCTAGCTACAATGACAAAATTTTAGTGATTTTGCAAACAAAAACGTTTAGTTAAACGAATCCATGAAAATATCGATCTTTTCCAACAAAATTTTCTTTTTAATCGCACCGGAAATTAAATTTTGTCAAAAATACCCGATATTTTGTAAACACAGTGATATTTTTGGATAATTTCAAAATTTTCGTAATATTAACAATATTTTCCATTTCTTACGCGACTGTCAGCAAAATTTACGATTGGAATAACAAAAATTGACTTTTTGAAGAGACTTTCTAGATAATTTCTTGCTGCAATGATAAAATTTCGGCGATTGTTTAAAAAAAAAAAAGTTTAGTCAAACGAATCCATGAAAATATCGATTTTTTCCAACGATATTTCTCTTTTACCGTAGCCTTGACAGAGTCAATCGATTTCATTTACATAACCGCAGCATTGGTGTCGTTTGCCTGTTAATTACTCGCGATATTGAGTATAATCAACAAAGAAAACATGAAAAATGAAAGATTTTGACACTGAACAAGCGTACGTTTTATAGAAAACAAAAAAATCCGTTTATACGTCAGACAAGAATAATAAAAAGTGCTCGGAACGTGAAAAATCGTGCACTCAATGATTTACGGACGAGAAATGGCCACTTGTTCAATCAGACTCGCGACAGGTGCGACCTGACGGGATTTTGTTTTCATTTTGGACGAAAAATGGAGTAAAAAAAGTTTGTGGAAAAGTTTTTTCGTGTATATAAGAATCGTGGGCGTTCCATAATCCGCAGAGTTTTGCTCGCGTCGCTTCTTGGTCGATCAGAATCGCACGAATCGATGAAAAAAATGTTGATGTATCGAGCAGGATTTTTGATTTTTTTGAATTTACTAGTTTTTTCAAAATGCGACGAAAATCAAGAAATTTACGAGGCGGTGCTGGGCGACGAGTTCGACAAAAATAATTTCGAAGGCTTGGACATTCCTTGGTCCGACCAAGTTTTCGAACTGTTTAACGAGTCCGGAAACGCCTCGTTTCCGGTAAATTCGATCAACTGCGCGGACATGAATTCGATTATGTCGCGCGGACTCAAATGGATGTTCGCGAATAAAGTGGATTTGAAAAAAGCGGTAAACCTTCGAGTCTATTTGTCTTCGAGAAAGCAAACGAGACGTTTCGAGGCATTCGCGAGGGAGAAATTCACTCTTGACAAAAGTGACTTCAACATCGAACGCAGAACCGTCGTCATTGTCCATGGCTTTTTGAACGCTGGATCCGAGTCGTGGATCAAAAAACTCGAAGACGCTTTTTTGCTTTGGGTACGTTTCAAGCCCTTTTTATTCTTCCTACAGAGTTTGGAGGACGAAAAAATAAAATTTGATGAGTCATTGTCGATTTTTTATTCTTTCAGGGCGACGTCAACGTCGTGGTCGTCGATTGGTCGGCCGTTGGCAAGACCATCAATTACTACAAGGCAGCGATAATGACGAGAGTCATTGGCTACGAAATCGCGAGGTAAAAATACTCAATTCTCGTTCGTTGGGTTAACTGGAAAGAAAATTTCGTTGGAAACGTTCGCAAAAATGTTTTTTTTTGAAAAATCACGAAAATTTCGTCCTCCCAGGTTTCTGCACCGAGTGGTGAACGCGACGTTGGAATCGAACCCGCAACCGAAATGGGGAAAACTTCATTTTGTTGGGCACAGTCTCGGCTCCCACATCAGCGGTGTCGCGGCCTACGATTTCAAAAAGATGCAGAACAAATGGCCAGTCACCAGAATCACTGGTTTGGATCCAGCCTTGCCCTGTTTCCGGGAGGTCCATCCGGAGTTCCGTCTGGACCCGACAGACGCACAATTCGTCGATGTTCTCCACACGAGCGCGACCGAAAGATGGATGATTGGATTCGGGAGCCCGGAACCCTTAGGTAATTACGATAAGAAAGAAAAAAAAGTTGCTCGCCAGTTTTTACCACAAAAAAGGCGAAAAAAAATAATTGAAAAATTAATTATTTATTTAAATTGCATCAGGACACATTGACTTCTATCCAAACGGTGGAAAACGACAACCGGGCTGTTTCCGGATTCAAGGCTCCATTTTCGACTACGTTTACGTACCAGCTGGACGTAAGTGTCAATTTGCTGCTACCATTTTAAGAATAATGAGCCTCCGTAGACACACATGGGTCTGGAAGACCCCACCGATTTTTACTGTACTTGGAGGCGTCAAAAAAATCGGAAAAAATTCAGGAAAGTCGTTTTGGATCTATGGAAAAAGATCCTGCACCGGGTGATGGATAAAAATTCTTTTTATTATTGTTATTTTATGAAAATCGATACGAAAAACGAGAAATTCATGAAATTCGCTTAATGGGTCTCCCAGACCCATGTGTGTCTACCGGGGGTTAAGAAAACTTCAAGGAACACGTTGGAATGCGACGAAAACTCATAATTTTTTATAACGTGGGTCTGGGAGACCCTACCGATTTTTACTGTACTTGGAGGCGTCAAAAAAATCGGAAAAAATTCAGGAAAGTCGTTTTGGATCTATGGAAAAAGATCCTGCACCGGGTGATGGATAAAAATTCTTTTTATTATTGTTATTTTATGAAAATCGATACGAAAAACGAGAAATTCGTAAAATTCGTTTAATGGGCCTCCCAGACCCATGTGTGTCTACCGAGGGTTAAGAACACTTCAAGGAGCACGTTGGAATGCGACGAAAACTCGTAATTTTTTATAACTTGGGTCCGGGAGACCCTACGGATTTTTACTGTACTTGGAGGCGTCAAAAAAATCGGAAAAAATTCGGGAAAGTAGTTTTGGATCTACGGAAAAAGATCCTGCACCGGGTGATGGATAAAAATTCTTTTTATTATTGTTATTTAATGAAAATCGATACGAAAAACGAGAAATTTATGAAATTCGCTTAATGGGTCTCCCAGACCCATGTGTGTCTACCAAGGGATAAAAATTACCAAAAAATTCAAATTAATTCAAGATTTCCAGTGTCTTGGAATTTTTACTACGATTTTGTTGCGGAATTCGATCTCGGAAATGAGTAATAATGAATTCATGTTTCAAGCAGCAATAATGCAAGGGACATGCAGTCACGGACGTGCCCAAATATATTTTACCGAGTCATTGATCAACGCGGCCAAAGGTGGATGTTCGTTCTGGGCCCACAAATGGGACCGGACGTCCAAAGGGGCGTCCAACGCCATTATGGAATCCTGTAATAAATCGAAATGCGTAGAAATGGGCATTCAGGCTGAGAATTATTCTTCGGCTTCGGGCACGTACTTTGTCGCCACCTCCAAAAAATCGCCTTTCTGCTGTACGTATTTTTTTGATACTGAACAAAAAATTTCGTTGGAAAAGATCGATATTTCGTTCGAAACGTTCGACGTGACGTTTTTTTTTCTTAAATGACAAAAATCCTGTCATTGCAACTCCGAAAAGTCAATTTTCGTCATTCCAATCGTAAATTTTGCCGACAGTTTGTTGGAAATGAAAAATATCGTCAAAATAACGAAAATTTTGAAATTATCCAAAAATATTTCGTTCAACGCGTTTAAAATATCGAAGTTTTTTGAAAAAATTCAATTTTCAGTGTAACAAATGGAAAAAAAAAATTGCCACGCAGTCCTTTCGTCTCTAAATTACAATTTTTATTTTCAGTCCCGCTAAAACCGAGTGCCGAGGAATCCAAGAAATATTTAGCGGAAGTGGAATTCTTGCCCGACGGATCGATAAACTAGGCCATGAACTTTAATGAATAAATACTCGTTTTTTTATCAACAATTATCGTCTAAATGTTAATTTTCCGAAAATCGACCTGAGAAAAAAAGGAGAAAAGCGATTCGGTCTCGCGATCGAAACAAAAGAACGAGACGATCGTGTGGCAATAAAAAAAAAATTTGTACGATGATCGATTTGCCCGTGGCAAAACGTCATTGACCGCGACGTCAAATTTCAACAGCTGCGTGCATTTTGACCGAAATTTCTCGTTGCTTTGGATAAATTGTTATTATTTTTTAATTCCGAATATTTCGCGATAGAAATGGGAGGATTTCGACACGTCCCGGTGCTCTCTGTCATTGTGCCAAGGATCGGTACGAAGGACGTGTCTTTGGAGTCTGTTACGTCGATGACGTCACGAGCCCGTGCGAAAAAAGTGACGAGAAAATTTATTTTGTGATAAATTATTATTGTGCCGCGAATGGAGAGAAAAAAGACGAGAATTTTTGGGGAATTTTGGTCTCTTTCGTGCTGCCCGCGAGACTGCAGCTTATCTGACGTTTTTTCATCCGAGCAACTGTCATTCACGCGCGGCGTATCTCCTTCTCGATTTTAAGCAACAAACTCGCTGCTCCAACGCGAGCTCTCCGATAAGCGAGAAGACTCGTATCTACAGCGTGAGTAAAGCAAAGGCACGTAATTCAGAGACTCGCGCAGCTCGCCTGGGAGTGGGAAATCGGTCATACCGAAGTATAAGCATGTGACTAAACGTTTACTCGCAGTGACGACAGAATTTTTCCTCCTTCCACTTGCCTCAATCTCGTTTATCTCGTTTGTCTTGTTTTTGAGGTATATTGTTGTGAGACAGTCGACAAGTGCTTGCTCCGCGGTCACCGGTCGTCTCACTGAAAATCAATAACATTTTTTCAAAAAACGTGAATATTTTGTTAAACACACGGTGAACTCAAATTTTTTGGATATTTTCCAAATTTTCGGTATTTTGACAACATTTTTCATTTCTATGGGAAACGTCAGCGAAATTTACGATTGGAATTACTCAAATTTGGTTTTCGAAGAGACTTTTCAGAATATTTCTCGCTGCGATGACAAAATTTTAGTGATTTTTCAAACAAAAACGTTTAGTCGAACGAATCCATGGAAATATCGATCTTTTCCAACAAAATTTTCTTCTTAATCGCACCGAAAATTCAATTTTGTCGAAAATACCCAATATTTTGTAAAACTCAGTGATATTTTTGAATAATTTCAAAATTTTCGGTATTTTGACAACATTTTTCATTTCCATGGAAAATGTCAGCGAAATTTACGATTGGAATTACTCAAATTTGGTTTTCAAAGAGATTTTTCAGAATATGTCTCGCTGCGATGACAAAATTTTAGTGATTTTTGCAAACAAAAACGTTTAATTGAACGAATCCATGAAAATATCGATCTTTTCCAACAAAAATTTCTTTTTAATCGCACCGAAAATTCAATTTTGTCAAAAATACCCAATATTTTGTAAAACACAGTGATATTTTTGGATATTTTCAAAATTTTCGGTATTTTGACAACATTTTTCATTTCTATGGAAAATGTCAGCGAAATTTATGATTGGAATTACTCAAATTTGGTTTTCGAAGTGACTTTTCAGAATATTTCTCGCTGCGATGACAAAATTTTAGTGATTTTTCAAAAAAAAACGTTTAGTTGAACGAATCCATGGAAATATCGATCTTTGCCAACAAAATTTTCTTTTTAATCGCACCGAAAATTCAATTTTGTCAAAAATACCCAATATTTTGTAGAACACAGTGATATTTTTGGATATTTTCAAAATTTTCGGTATCTTGACAACATTTTTCATTTCCATGGGAAATGTCAGCGAAGTTTACGATTGGAATGACTAAAATTTGGTTTTCGAGGAGACTTTCTAGAATATTTCTCGCTGCGATGACAAAATTTTAGTGATTTTCCAAAAAAAAACTTTTTGTCGAACGTTTCCAACAAAGTTTTCATTTCAGTGCAATAATTGCGGTCGAGTTTTGATCAAGAGACTCCTCGGACCGTGAAAATGACATTTTTTCAAAAAACGTGAATATTTTGTTGAACATGGTGAAATATTTTTGGATATTTTCAAAATTTTCGGTATTTTGACAACATTTTTCATTTTTATGGGAAATGTCAGCGAAATTTACGATTGGAATGACTAAAATTTGGTTTTCGAGAAGACTTTCCAGAATATTTCTCGCTGCGATGACAAAATTTTAGTGATTTTTCAAAAGAAAACGTTTAGTCGAACGTTCCCAACAAAGTTTTCGTTTCAGTGCAATAATTGCGATCGATTTTTGATCAAGAGACTCATCGGACCGTGAAAAATTGAAAACTGTCATAAGAACCCAAAAATTCAAGTTGTTTTTTCTCATCGATCAAATTGCCACGAGTTTCCCAAACGAACTGGAACGAGATCGGAGATTTTTTGGAATTTTTCGAAAATGCACTCTCTCCGATTCGTATTTTTGGCTCTGCTCGGCTCCTTCGTCCTCGCCGACAGTTTTAAGATGTCCTGGATGTACCGATCTCTGGTCGGCTCGAAAGATTCCGACTCTGCAGATTCCGGAACGTACTCCCAAGCCGACCAAGACGATTCCGGATTCGAGCACGTCAATTGCTCCGGAGTTACGTCCACCCTGGGACGCGCTGTCAAGTGGTTTCTCGCTCCTTCGGGAAAACCCATAGACGAACCACACGTTCGATTCTTTTTGTCCTCGAGAAACCAACCAGGTCGTGTCGAAGTTCACGAGGGCAGGGACTTCCGGTTGGACGCAACCGATTTCAGGAGCGAGCGACGAACAGTTTTCATTACCCATGGATTCAAATCCAGTGGCTTCAAGGGCTGGGTCGTCCGGATGGAAAATGCATTTCTCTCGTGGGTCAGTAACGCAGTAAATTCCCGATTTTTTCAAAATTTCTCATTCACGTTCAAGTCAAACTAAATTCAAGTCACGTTTCGTCAAGAAGTTGCAAAAAAAAAATGAATTTTCCTCTTAGCAAGGAAAAAGCTGCGTATGCAAATTTTTTATTCGCGGAAATGATGCAGCGGAAAATTTTTTATTTTATCGATTCGAGGAATAAATTGAATCAGATTGACGTTGAAATAATGTTTTGGTTGTTCCGCACAAATTTTCTATCGCGTATTTCAGTCTCGACCCTGACTGTAGGTGCTAACGAGCCTTGAGGTACAAAGACACGTGCGCGAATCACGTACGCACTTGTTATTCAGAAATAGTTCGTGTCTCTCCAAAGGCAAACTCTCGTAATTGGAGATCAGTCCAAGTTGAACATTTTTTCTGCCTTCTCGAGCAGATGAAGATAACGATGAATGAATTAAAAAAAAAAACGATTGGGGCTTTTTATTGACATCATTTTTTTTATCGAGCCGTTCATCAGCGTTTACACGAAAAATAAATGAAAAATTAATTGAAGGCTGAATGTTCTCTTGAATTGTGGATTTTATTTCAGGGCGATGTCAACGTGGTCGTGGTCGATTGGTCGGAAGGATTGAAAGGTGACAACTACTTTTATGCAGCAGTCAATACCAAAGCGGTGGGCAACGCGATTGCAAGGTATTAGTTTTATCAAGTTAATGGACAAGATTTATTTCGTAAGGTTCGACGACGCGTGACAAAAAAATCGGAAAATATTCAGGAAAGTTGTTTTGGATCTATGGAAAAAGATCCTGCACCGGGTGATGGATAAAAATTCTTTTTATCATTGTTATTTAATGAAAATCGATACGAAAAACAATAAATTCATGAAATTCGCTTAATGGGTCTCCCAGACCCATGTGTGTCTACCGGGGGTTAAGAAAACTTCAAGAAACACGTTGGAATGCGACGAAAACTCATAATTTTTTATAACGTGGGTCTGGGAGACCCTACGGATTTTTACTGTACTTGGAGGCGTCAAAAAAATCGGAAAAAATTCAGGAAAGTCGTTTTGGATCTATGGAAAAAGATCCTGCACCGGGTAATGGATAAAAATTCTTTTTATCATTGTTATTTAATGAAAATCGATACGAAAAACAAGAAATTCATGAAATTCGCTTAATGGGTCTCCCAGACCCATGTGTGTCTACCGAGGGTTAAGAAAACTTCAAGGAACACGTTGGAATGCGACGAAAACTCATAATTTTTTATAACGTGGGTCTGCGAGACCCTACAGATTTTTACTGTACTTGGGGGCGTCGAAAAAATCGGAAAAAATTCAGGAAAGTCGTTTTGGATCTACGGAAAAAGATCCTGCACCGGGTGATGGATAAAAATTCTTTTTATTGTTATTATTCAATGAAAATCGATACGAAAAACGAGAAATTCTCAAAATTCGCTGAATGGGTCTCCCAGACCCATGTGTGTCTACGGAGGCTTAATCGTTGCGTTAATTGATTAATTAAAAAAAAAAAATAGAAAACGTAATAATCAAATAAAACATAATTGTGAATGAATTAATTTGCTGGATTGTTCAAGATTCATTCATGAATTGGCGAATGCAACAAAAGCAGCTGAATGGCCCAGGCAACCGAGCTGGGGTGCGCTCCACCTGATAGGTCACAGCCTCGGAGCTCAAATAATGGGGATCGCGGCTCAGGCAGCCAGGCAAATCGAAAGTGATTGGCCGGTGAGAAGGATCACCGGTTTGGACCCAGCAGGGCCCTGTTTCCATGACGCTCCTTTGGATTTCCGATTAGATAGCACGGACGCGGATTATGTCGACGTCATCCACACCAGCGCCACAACCAAGAAAACTTTTGGATTTGGCATGCCAGACCCCATAGGTTTTTATCACAAAATATTTATACGCAGCAAAAACGCTTAACGCGCTTTACGTTGAATTAACTTTTCAGTGAGAAAATAAATTTATATTTTTACTTGCTTATTTATTCAACAGGATTCGCTGATTTTTATGTCAACGGAGGAAACGTTCAACCCGGCTGCTCACGTCGAAACGGAAGGCTTTGGAAATACGTCAAAAAAACTTGTGAGCTTGGCTAGAATCAAATTAATTTCCCACCATTTTTCTATTTCTTTCTTCAATTTACTCCATTTCATAAATCATTCAATCTATTTTGTTATTTTATTCATGCAATTTGTAAAATTTATCAAATTTATCAAATTTATTAAATTTTTGAATTTTTTAATTTAAATTTATAAAAAATTTTATAAATTTTTAAAAAATTAAATAAATGTCAAAAATTTGAATTTGATAAATTCAATAAATTTGATAAATTTGATTTGATTTGATTTTTTTAAATCTTATTTGATTTTTTTATTTTATTAAATTTATTAAATTTATTAAAGTTATTTAATTTATTTCGTCATTTTTATTTGTTTAATTCGTTTAATTTATTGAATTTACTTTATTTTCCGATGTAGCGTTCGAAATCGGTAAATGCAGTCACCAGCGCTCGTACAATTTTTTCACGGAATCGATCGTCTCAGCTAAAGAGGGAAATTGCACATTTTGGGCAACGCCATGGGATCCAAAGGAGCCCGACGCGTCTCGAGCATCATGGGAAGAGTGCAACGCTGAGGTTTGCTCGGAAATGGGAATACGAGCGGAACTGCATCGTCAACGAGGCACTTTTTACGTCACCACTTCCGCGTCTCCACCTTATTGTATTCCAGCGTTACATAAAAACTGATTTTTCTGGTGATACGGTCATGGAAAAATGAGGCAACGTGGGCGAAAATGCGTTTGAGTTGCGCGTGCAAATTATCTTCATAATTTTATGAAATAAAATTGATATTTGTGAAAAGTTTTCACGGAAAAGATCCGAATTTAAGTGGAAAAATGAAAATCCACCGAAAAATACGTTTTCCTATCAATTATTCGTTCAATTTCAAAAACCATGACATTTTTCGCACCAATTTTGTCTTTGGATCCTGAAAAAAAATTGTTTCATCGTCGTGGCTCAATATCGAACAAGAAAATCAACAGAATCTCAAGAAAAAAAACAGAATTTCGTTGCGATGCCTCCTGGAGGAAAAATAAATATCAATAGATCGAGGAAAATCGTCAGTACAGAAACGCGTGTCGTTTTTATTTTCATTATTCGCTTATACTTTAATTTTATTTAATTAAATATCCAAACATTTTATCTCGCAGATTGCCACTTATTTACAATACTTAAACTTAACAATTTGATAATTTTTCTATATACAAAACGCGTCATTTGGTACCGCTTATTTAATTTAATTTCATTTTGTGTTTCATCGATTTCGTTCGATCTTTCGTCCATAGCGAATCAAGCTTTGTTGCATTTCTGTCAAAAAAAAAAAAACAACGATTCGTACAGCAACGCGGTAAGGGAAAAAAAAACAAAAAATTAACGTGAATACGTTTCGAACTTTCGTTGACGATTCGTCGAGACTTCTAACAGTGCCAAATTCGGACATTGGACTATTTTGCGCGTCACGAGTCCGAGATTTATTCGGGAAAACGTGAAAGGATCTTGAGGCCCGAAACAAACTTGCGGCTAAATGGGTTTGGGACACAAATACATCTGTGGACTCTTCGATTGTGAGCTTTTCAGGTGATTGGCACTTGCTAATTTGCGATTATTTACACGAGAATATTCAGAGAGTCGTCTCGTGTGAGAATTCGAAGATTTTTCAGTTCGCATCGTTGCAATCGAACGAAAATTCATTTGAAAACTGAATTTAGTAGAAAAATTTCACCGAGTGCATTCATCATGACAAATTAATTGTCATTAATTAATTAATTAATTACTCAATAATTAACTAATTAATTACTCAATTAATAATTAATCAATTTCTTAATTAATAATTAATTAATTGATTACTTAATTAATAATTCAATTAATTAATTGATAATTCAACAGATTAATTAATTAATCAATCAAAATTGAAATTATGAATTTATTTCAATTTTAATTAACTAATTAATTCAATTTAATTCAATTTCATTTCAATTTTAATTAATTAATCAATTAAAATTGTAATTGAATTTTAATTAATTAATTAATTAAAATTAATTAATTAATTAATTAATTAAAATTGAAATGATTGAAAAAATGGATTTTTCGTTGGATTTGAAGGATGCAAACTCGGAGGTCGTTGTTGTCGGTCGTTAACGTATAAGTTGGACATAAGTAGCTGGGAAAATGCCAGTTCTTCCAGCGCATTCACCGATCCACCAGCCGTCGGCTTGTTTTTCGTGTATCGTGATGAGATCGCCCGGGGTGAGGCTGAGCTCATCGTTCAAATTAGCCGAGTACTGATAAATCGCTCTGCACTGTTCGGTCAAGTCAGTTTTATCGGTAATGTCAGCGATTTCGACTTCCTGAGTACTGTTGTCCTCCGACTGGCTGCTGAACTCGTCAAAGTCGCTGAAATCTTCTTCGTCCGGTGGATTTTCCGAATTTCCATCTCCGGCTGTCCTGTCGACCCAGTCGCGTCTCTCAGCCTCGTGATCTTTAGTCAAACGCAGTTCCAGCTCGTCTTGCCCCTCCGGCAACTCGAACGACTCGTTCTTCGCCCACGAGGGAACCTGAAACGTCATTTTTTCGTTTTTCCATTTTCCTTTTTACTGATTAACTTGAATTCAACATTTTCCGAGGTAATTTGCATTTTTTTTATATAAAAACCAAAATTTCCAACAAATTTTACGACCGATTTTTTTGAAAAACTTGATAAATCTTCTTCGATGTTACGCAAAAGCGTGCGCAAAGTTTTGAGAGGCTTCACCATTTAGAAATGCAATTTATGTCGAAAATTGCAACTTTTAACACGCAAATTGTAATTTTTAATGAGAAACTACTGAAAATTGTGATTTTTATAAACAAATGCGCAAGCTATTACAAATGAAAATTCTCTTTGTGTGGTGCAAATTTGTGGGAATTCTGTCGATAGAAAATTTAGCATAAAACTCACTTTAAGAACACTCTGTTGCAATCCTTGCTTGTCACGAGAAACCAAAATGTGTTCGGCCAAGGGATGTTTTCCCCTTTTGCCACCCTCGATCTCGGCCAGTGTTCCTCCAACTTTGTACCTCGCTGCTTCCAGGAACGTGAGCATAGATCTCATCTAAAAAAAGAAAAACCCCATCAATGCAAAAAAAAAAAAAACGTGACGAATTCGAAACTGAGAAACTTTGTCAATTTTTATTTCTATTTCAATCCTCGGTAGACACACATGGGTCTGGGAGACCCATTCAGCGAATTTTATGAATTTCTCGTTTTTCGTATCGATTTTCATTGAATAACAATAATAAAAAGAATTTTTATCCATCACCCGGTGCAGGATCTTTTTCCATAGATCCAAAACAACTTTCCGGAATTTTTTCCGATTTTTTTGACGCCCCCAAGTACAGTAAAAATCGGTAGGGTCCCCCAGACCCACGTTATAAAAAATTATGAGTTTTCGTCGCATTCCAACGTGTTCCTTGAAATTTTCTTAACCCTCGGTAGACACACATGGGTCTGGGAGACCCATTAAGCGAATTTCATGAATTTCTAGTTTTTCGTATCGATTTTCATTAAATAACCATAATAAAAAGAATTTTTATCCATCACCCGGTGCAGGATCTTTTTCCGTAGATCCAAAACAACTTTCCGGAATTTTTTCCGATTTTTTTGACGCCTCCAAGTACAGTAAAAATCGGTAGGGTCCCCCAGACCCATGTGTGTCTACGGAGGGGTTAATGAAACTCCCAGAGCTCATGGACAACAGAATAAAATGTGTTTCAACAACAATTTATGGAGAAATTCCTTTGGTGGCGAAGAATATACGAGCCAATTGTTGGAAAATGTTTTTTTAGAGCTCGTCAATGCGCTTGTGAGCGATTGACGGGTGAACTAGTTATGGGGCACGTTTAACACGATTCGTTGAGGAAAAATAAGGAAGTGAGAAAGTGAAGTAGACAAAAGAGGGGGGCAGGGGGTTTGTTGGTTGGTTTGCGAGGTGAGAATAAACGATGGGAATGGGCG
The DNA here is from genome assembly GCA_037043255.1 of Diadegma fenestrale. NCBI lineage: Eukaryota > Metazoa > Arthropoda > Insecta > Hymenoptera > Ichneumonidae > Diadegma > Diadegma fenestrale. The sequence continues at coordinate 34,362,919 of CM073309.1, read as the reverse complement.
ATAGATAAATATGCGGTGAATGTATATAGTTATTTATTTGTTTATATTTATTTATTTCAGAACTTACGTGATGCAATTTCTCCGTCACGTTTTGTGTGCTCTCGTCAGCAGCGAATGCCGGTGTCTGGATGAAAGCACGATGCAACGTCTCGAGGCCTTCTCTGCCTCGCCTTTCTCTCTCGAGATCTTGCCTTATCAGGTGCAATACTCTGACGAGTGATTGCTTCCGGCGTTCTCGATTCATAGCGAGGGTAACATGCTCCGCGTAAAAATCTGGCAATAACTGATCGACGTTCGAACCGTCGTTGCTCTCCAATCTTCGAATTACGTTTTTCAATATATCAACGTCTTGGGAAACACTACAACTACGTACTGGCGAAGATAAACGATCGGCACTCTGAAAAAGTACCAATTACTCTTAATAATATTACATCACTATTTAATCCGGCGTTAAGAAAAGTACGTGCGAGATTCAAATGCAACCTGCAGACAAATCCTCTCCAATTAAAACGATACTATTGCAAATTGTCGCCAACGACCAACGACCAATACGTTGTTTTCCATTGATGGTTTGTTAAATTTCAAAAACCATGACAATTTTCGTACCGATTTTGTCTCTGCATACTAAAAAAAATCGTTTTCATCGTCCGAACGAAAAATTGAATTAGAATCTCAATAGAAAACCAGAATTTCGTTGCATTCCAACGAAAAATTCACTTTTCCATTAATGGTTTGTTAAATTTTAGAAACCGTGACAATTTTCATACCGATTTTGTCTCTGGATACTAAAAAAAATCGTTTTCATCGTCCGAACGAAAAATCGAATCAGAATCTCAATAAAAAACCAGAATTTCGTTGCATTCCAACGAAAAATTCACTTTTCCATTAATGGTTTGTTAAATTTTAGAAACCATGACAATTTTCATACCGATTTTGTCTTTGGACACTAAAAAAAATCGATTTCATCGTCCCGACCAAAAATTCAATCAGAATCTCCATGAAAAACCAGAATTCCGTTGCATTCCAACGCAAAATTCACTTTTCCATTAATGGTTTGTTAAATTTTAGAAACCATGACAATTTTCATACCGATTTTCGGTTTGGATCCCGAAAAAAGATCGTTTTTATCGTAGTGATCAAAAATTAAATCAAAATCTCAATAAAAACCAGAATTTCGTTGCACTCCAATGGGAAATTCTGTTTCTATTAATTTTTTGCTCAATTTCAAGAACCATGACAATTTCCATACCGATTTTGGGTTTGGATCCCGAAAAAAGATGGTTTTTGTCGTCCCGACCAAAAATTGAATGAGAATCTCAATAAAAAACGAGAATTTCGTTGCATTTCAACGATAAAAATTTCTAAATCGTTGGCTGGTCCGACGTTTGAAAAGTTTTTGTTGTTTTGATTTTTTTTTCGGTTTCGGGACTTTCGGGAGTGAAATAAATACAAGACTCGTGCGTACCTGTTGAAGTCTGGGCGCAAGTGCCTGTAAATGCGCGAGGTAAACATTAGCGAGATCCTTGAGAGCGCTGAGTCTTTCCTCTTCGAGTAGTTCCATCTGTTTGGCGCCTTTTCTAACAGTACTTTCGTACTCGAGTCTGGCTCGTTCGGCTCTCACGCTGACGGTGTAAAATTCAGTGTCCGCTCGGCGTGACGAGTCCTCAGCTTTTCGTCTCCTAGTCTCAAGTTTGTTGACTTCTTTCTCGGTCATTTGATGACTCGATGTCTTGTTATTGTTTTGTTGGCTCTGGCTGATCGATTGGATTCTCGCAAGATCTTGAAGTCTCTCGTTCTCTCGGGCACACGAGAAACTTTGCTTCTTACTTTTGGCTGCTATGCCACGCCATTCTTGCAGAGACTTGGACGCTTTGTCGACCGAGCTCTCGATCGCTTTTCTCGAACGACCTTGAGCCTCGGCAACTCCCACCTGCAAATTGACACGATCCTCAATAAAAAATCTTGCCTGTGACAATTTGGAATCTTCGAAAAAACGAATTGAGGATCCAAAACATCGTTTGAAAGAAAAAAAATGACGAAACTCGTGAAAAATTCGTATAGAGCGTTTGATCTCGATTTTTCGAGCAAAAACCAATTTACCCTCAAAGGTTTGGCGAGCTGTTCGCCGAGGGCGACCCCCCAGACCCTGTGGGCCTCCGCCGCAGCCTCCATCTCTTCGCCGATGCTTCTCCATGCCTCGGTGACCCCTCCACTCGTGTTGCCACCTGAAAAGTCCAAAAAACGAGTGAAAAATGAAATTTCCTCCCAGTAAAAAGTCAATTTTCATAATTCATGAATTTTTATCAAGAAAATGTTTCAAGAATCATTATCTCACCTTGGTCCTTGGCGCATGCTTTAGTCAGCTTGCCGCTGAGCTTGCTGAGCCCCTTGGAGTACGAGGCCTCGAGCTCAGCCCTGAGAATTGCAAAAAATGACAAAAAAAAATGAATTTCCTTTTTTTTCCACATTTTTTTAGAAAATCTTTGGACATTTTTTTCGTCAATGAAAAAATTATTTTTATTTGTCGGAAAAATGACTCACCTCTCGTGCAGAATGGCAGCGAGTTCTTTGCAAAAGTCGCCACCCTGTTTGACGTATCGTCGAACTTCCTCGAAACCGCCGGGGCCTCCCTGCAAAAAAAAAAAACATCGATTATTTATACGTCGTTTATGGGGATTAGTGACAAGAGTTTTTCACGGTCATACGAGAGACATTAATAATCAGCCTCGATGCAGACTCACTAAAAAGATATTCGTGATATCGAGCAACGATTGACAGCTCCGACTGATAAAACTGGCTAAAGAACCTCGCGACCTTCTTCGACGCATTTTCAATTTCGCATTTACATTTTCATACTTTTTTCGCCTCATTTGCTATCGCGAAACTTTGCCCGTTTGTTCTCAACCCTTTTTCCCGCTTCATCCAACTCCGAAACGCTCTGGCAACGACTTTATCGTCCAGTTTATCGTAATAATACACCGAGCTCGTGACTGCTCGATTTTTTCTTATCGTAACCGCCTTGCGATTCTTCTATTTTGATTTTTTCATATTTACAACGGTAAACACGCTTCGCGATGCATGAAAAACTCTCTATTCATAATTCCAGTTGTCACTGATCGAGATTCCGTTTATTTTTGGCACGTCCAATTTTTTTTACCGCAAGTTTTCAATTCCGAACGCACTCGATCAATTTTTTAATCGATTTTCTCAATAAAAATCGGCACGAAAAGAAACGACCAACTCGATTAAAAGCGAAATGTTTTTTTCCAGTTTTTCGAACTGGAAAAAGCACCAAAGAAATTTTTTACTGGCCTGGAGACGAAAATCAAATTAATTATTGCAAAACCGCGATGCAAAACAAAACGTGGAAATTAAAATTCGATGGAGATGAAGAAACTGAACGATGTGGAAAAAAAACGTCGCTCTTTGTTGACGCAGAAATCGACTGATTCGATTTTAGCTTCGGGAAAATAAAAGAGAATTTATCTCGAGTACAGCAACGCTGATAATTCGATAGGGCGATAAGGAGTTGGCGAAAAACGTGACGAATTCTATGGAAATGTGTTTTTTTTTCTGTTTTTTCTTACCGGAAATATTAGTCATTTGCTTAAGTGACTTCTATTATTATCGCGGAAGGTGGATTCGGACGTTTTCAGTCTGTGAATCATTTCGACACAAAGAACAATATTGGGGGAAAAACTTGAAGTTTATTGCATTGTTGGAACGAAATTCTGTTTTTTCTTGAGCGGATCTCAAGATTCTTATTTAATATTCAGTCGGGATGATACAACGATCTTTTTTTAGGATCCAAAGACGAAATCGGTACGAAAATTGTCATGATTTTTAAAATTCAACGAAAAATGAATGTTGCGAAGTTCGGTGTCATGGGAAAAACGATAATTTGATATCGTTGCGGCTTCGTTAATTAAAATAGTCGAGAAAATTAATTTTTCATTTTATTCAAATAGTAACTTCAATTATTTATAATTAAAATAAATTATAAATAATTGTAATTAATAAATTTTTTCAATTATTTATAATAAAATTATGATAAAATAATTTGTTTATAATGAAATTGTTTATAATCAAATTACTTATAATAAAATTATTTATAATAAAATTATAAATAACCAAATGAATAACCAATAATTAAAATTATTTATAATAAAATTATAAATAATTAATACTTTAATTATAATTAATATTTTATTTCACTAATTTTAATTATTTATAATAAAATTGTAAATAATAAAATCAAAAATGATTAAAATGAATGAAATGAAATATTTTATTACATTTTTTGGAACTTGAGCTTTCGAGCTGATGATATTGCATAAATTTGACATTAAGGCCAAAAGTTTTCTATAAAATGAGAGAAAAAAAATGATTACCGGACACGTACAGGGAGAATGGGATTGTATCATAGTGACCACGCATTTCCGTGTGCCTTTCACCTTGACTATTCGAGTGTAGCGAGGATCGCAAAAAGAAATTGAAACATATTTGTTGGTCGTTTCGAATAAATTGACTTTCGTAGCTTCGAGCTGAAATTTATTTGATCAAAGTTTGAATCTTAATCGCGACTGACAAACTCGCCTGACATTTCAACATTCGCTCGTGATTTTTCGCAATCCAAGATCAACTTCTCGCCAGGGACCCATGGACATTCCCTAAAATTGTGTAACTCGATCGATTCTCATGGAAATTACTCGCGGTCGTTCATTTATCGAATATATTAATATTTTTATTGGAGAAACAAGATTTCAAAAATGTTCATTTTATTTTATTTCTATTAATTACGTCAAACGATCGATGCGTGAACAAAAGACCGGTTGGACGGCGAATTTCGACCACATGGAAATACGTGTTATTCAAATTCGTTGCGAAATCTCGTCGACAACGTCTGCGTGTGTGTGTTTTATTCAACATTTGGTTAGGACCAGAAAATGATCTTTTTCCAGGATCCAAACACAAAATCGGTACGAAAATTGTCAGGGTTTTTGAAATTGAGCAAAAAATGAAGAGAAAAAGTATTTTTCATTGAAATGCAACGAAATTCTGTTTTTTTATTGAGATTCTGACTCAATATTGCGTCAGGACTGTAAAACGATATTTTTTCAGGATCCAAACACAAAATCGGTACGAAAATTGTCAGGGTTTTTGAAATTGAGCAAAAAATGAATTGAAAAAGTATTTTTCATTGAAATGCAACAAAATTCCGTTTTTTTATTGAGATTCTGATCCAATATTGCGTCAGGACTGTAAAACGATATTTTTTCAGGATCCAAACACAAAATCGGTACGAAAATTGTCATAGTTTTTGAAACTGAACAAACAAATAATGGAAAAAGTATTTTTCGTTGGCCCCAAACGTTGGAAACTCGTCGTTTTTCTTTTTGAGATTGGCAAAGACTTGAAAATTCTACAATTCTACGAATTGCTGGTTTTTTTTTTTTTTCATTTTTTTTTGACAGGAGAGCAAAATTGCGGTTTGCATTGAGAGTTATTCGAGCATAACTCGTTCTCTCGGGGGACACGCATAATTCTGGAGTTGTCAAGTCGAACTGATAAGATGTGAATATATTTTTAATTTTATTTGTTTATTTTTCGTCTTCGATTTTAGTCCGAGACGCACAAGTGACGAGACGGTTTTTTTTGTCTCGTATAATGAGTATCAAAGAGACAAGGATGCGATAAAGAGACGAACCGAAAAAGTGAAAGGTGGATCGATATGTTTTCGGTCTCTTTTTCCTCGTTTCACAATTCTATTTTTAATGATTATTCCCAACACGCGGATCTTTCCTTTCCGGGGGATCGCTAAATTCGAAATAAAACTTGGGCACGTGTTTCTGGTAAGAAGAGCGAGAGTTTCGCACGTTTCCTTGCAAGACTTTCTACAGACCTCGTGAACAACCAGAGGACACAAGGCCAGTATATTCTCAATTCTGCTTTACAATGTCACGAAACAAGTCACCAAACGTACAATTTTTCAAGCTCCAAATAATTCCAATTCGTATAATTAGACTAATGGGCACCTCGAATGTCAATTTTCATAATGAAATTATGGAGTTTGAGAAAAAAAATTGTTGCAATCAAATATGAAATGATTTGAAAAAAAAAAACGATTTTTTTGAGTCACGACCGTTTTTTTAGGATCCAAACGCAAAATCGGTACGAAAATCGTCATGGTTTTTGAAATTTAGTAAAAAAATAAATACAAAAAGTAATTTTCATTGAAATGCAACGAAATCCTGTTTTTTTATTGAGATTCTGACTCAATATTGCGTCGGGACTGTAAAACGATCTTTTTTCAGGATCCAAACATAAAATCGGTACGAAGATTGTCATGGTTTTTGAAATTTAGCAAAAAATGAATAGAAAAAGTATTTTTCATTGAAACGCAACAAAATCCTGTTTTTTTATTGAGATTCTGACTCAATATTGCGTCGGGACTGTAAAACGATCTTTTTTCAGGATCCAAACATAAAATCGGTACGAAAATTGTCATGGTTTTTGAAATTTAGCAAAAAATGAATAGAAAAAGTATTTTTCATTGAAACGCAACAAAATCCTGTTTTTCTATTGAGATTCTGACTCACTATTGCGTCGGGACTGTAAAACGATCTTTTTTCAGGATCCAAACATAAAATCGGTACGAAAATTGTCATGGTTTTTGAAATTTAGCAAAAAATGAATAGAAAAAGTATTTTTCATTGAAATGCAACGAAATTCTGTTTTTTTTTATTGAGATTCTGACTCAATATTGCGTCAGGACTGTAAAACGATCTTTTGTAAGGATCCAAACAAAAAATCGGTACGAAAATTGTCATGGTTTTTGAAATTTAGCAAAAAATGAATAGAAAAAGTGTCTTTCATTAAAATGCAACGAAATTTTTGCATTTTTCATTGAAATTAAACAAAAATAATTCAGAGAATTATTTTTTTTTTCGTTTTTTGCTCCTATTTTGAGGAGTAATTTATTTTCCGAGTACAATAGCAATGAAGAGGTGCATTGAAATAGCAAAATTGCCAGCTGCGATGGGATTTACAATGGTCCGAGAAAAGAGGCTGAAAATAGCCCGGAACTCCGGGGCCGTTTGGTCACACGCTCGTGCCATGTATTTAGCACCATACGAGACAACGACAGCGAATGAAAAAGAAGAAATGTGCGACAAGAGAATTAATGGTGTTTCCACTTTCTCTGCTTGGGACGCGGTATGGAAATTTGAAGAAGCTGAACAATGAAAAGGGCGAAATTTTCTGACGTTTAAGATTTGAGATATTTCATTTTCAATTTTTTGTTGTAGTTTTTGTGTCCAGAATGATTGTACAAAATTATTAAAGAATCAGAAATAAAGTAATGAGTTAATAAACAACTTTCGCTTCTCGGAGCCAGAAAGGACTGTATGTATGTGTGTTTGAGCACGAATGACTCTGTAAGTTACGAGAGATATCACTAATTGCAGTTGGTGAAATTTCAGCCCACCAACATCATGCTGTTTGCACGGTTCGACCTTCGATCTTACTCGGTAACCGGAACGATTAATACGGTCCTACAGCATGGTAAATATGACATGAAATTTTTCACAGATATAATCGAATGCAATCTCCATATACATCCAGCCAAATAAAAACTGCATCGATCTGGAGCGTGCAACGCGCGTTATCTGCGATCTTGAGATGAAGTTTCTGCGGATCCTGATTCAACATTCTCTGTTCTCGATCAATTTTTCCCGGTATAAAGTCGCAACGTGAGTGGAACAAATTTTCAAACTTGGGTTTGCATAATTAAAATTCGGCGCAAAATGATAAATACATTAATTAGTCAATTTTCAATTAATTAATCAATTTACTTATTTATTTGTAATATTCATTTATTTTCAATTGATTAATTAATTTATTGAATTAAATATTTTTTACATAAAAATCGCGTTTAATTAATTATTCAATTAATTAATCTTCAAAATACTATCAAATTGACTGTCAAAATAATAATTAATTTTAATTAATTTAATTGATTAATTGAATAAATTTAATCAATAATTAATCGAAAATTAATCAAATAATTTTCAATTTTCGATTAATTAATTAATTATTGTTAATTAATTGTCAATTAATTAATTATTATTTTGATAGTCGATGCATTCGGTCCAACTTTTTCAGCAAATTCAGTTTCCGAATGGCAATGACCAATAGCTGCTCTAAGAAATAATGAATTTGATGACATAATTAGACGAAATCGAAAGATTCAATATTTTAAAACGAAACGTTTTTAGGATCAGACATTTTTTCATTTTCATCGAATATTATTGCAGAAACTGCATACAGGAAAATCTCCGATACTCAGATTGATAAAGTTCGATCGATTATTCAGTCTCGCTGTTCCGTTGAGTGTAGAAAATTTGTAGATACAAATCAGGGTCTGGTCAAGTAATAAATTATTCCTCGGTCAGTTGTGAACTTTCTTCAGGACTTAATTTTGCTCGCATTACGCACACGCGTTTCTTGAAACATTGAAATTTCTCCACAGGTCGTTTGATAACGATTTCGAGACGAAATAGATCGATGTCAGGAGAAAAATGCAGAAAAAATAGAATTTTGTTGCATTTCAACGATGCAAAGTTCATGCGACAGAATTTTTGGACTGGAGTTCCCCATAGATTTGAAGATTTAGAAGAGACGAGGGTGAATAACTGTATTAATATTCGTTTCACCTCTCGCGTGTAGCAGGTGGCATATATTTACACATGTGCAAATGCACTTGTGTATTAGTCGGCATATCTGAAGGGGAATCTCTCGGGGCCGTTGCTTTATCGGTCATGGTTGTATTTGTCGTAAACGTGAGCGATTCTTCCTACGTAGACGTTCACGCGGACGTTTCTTTTTCTCTAACCCATGCAGGCAGCTTTATATGTACTGTGCACATCGTAAGTATATGGCAAAGTTTCCTGATCTACGTGCACTGCAAATCGCCTAGAATAAAAGACTCGCGCCGTGTATTTTCACCATGCACGCAACTTTCCCACACTTTCCATGCTACAAGCGTGATTAAAGACGGCGAAACAGGCACACGTCAGAATCGCGCGTGCTCTTCCCGCCGAATAAATTGCCCGTTCAACGCGAATTATCTTATTAGGCAAGTATTTTTTTTTATTTTGTCATGCGGAATCCAATTACGATTGTCAATCGATCGCTTTTTATTTAATTCTGAAAATTGAACAATTCATTGAGAAAAAAATATATTTTTCGTTGCTTTGTAGTCTATAATGAAGAAATTCATGAGTATATGAAACGTTTTGTAGTGAAGAGAAACAGGCAGGTTGTGCATTTTCAGTCACGATAATACATTCGGGACAAGTTTTCAAAACGAGTTTCCTCAGACAGTACGCAACGTACTGTACAGCAGTCTCGCTTTTAATCGCGCGTGAAACAGAGAGTTACTCCGGGGCCGGGTACTGAATATATTACGGGATTGGTATTGAAAGATCGATGATACACACATTTTCACTGGCGCTTTAAAAACATGAATTCCATTGTTGTAATTGCTCGTTAACCTTGCCGGCCGGAAAGTGAAATTGGATAGAACAAAACAAAATTCTGACGGTACACCTTGAATGGGATATTTTGTTAGCTTAGTAAATTATTCAGAAACAAAGCAAACGTTCCCATCATCGAAATGCAACGGGAACTGAATCAACATGATTCTGAAGTTTGCATCGTTGGAATGCAACGAAATTCTTTTTTATATTTGACAAAAATAATTATTTAAATAGGGATTTTAATTACGATGATAAAATGATCGATTTCTGCCACCCGAAAACATATCGGCTCGAAAAATTTGGATGACATTGAAAATTGAACGAATCAACAATAAAATCAAATATTTTTCGTTGTATTCCAACGCAATTGCACACTTCAGCATCATGAATTTATTAGATAAGAGTGCAAACAGAAAGGATCTACGGTTTGGGGCAGGTAGTGCTAATTAATAAAATAAAAGCCTCAACACCTTCCGAATCGATGATGCGGAGCCAATAGGAAGGAAATCATTCAATATGCCAATTGATGCAAATCTTAATTGGATTGTATGACGAATTAATTGTCCGCAATGAAATGCAGACACGCCCCTAAGTGATGTAAGCAAAACGACTTTTGTTGTGTGGAATAATAACTTGGACTTTTGCATCTGCTAATATGAAGACAAAGTCCATGGGTGTATAGTATCATGTCCATGTGGAGATAGGCGGATTCATATAGAGGCTGAACATTTTCTTGGAGAATATTTAGCTTGTAGCGTAACTCGAACCACCTAACCGCAGCACGAATCGAATGACCTCTTATGCGGCAGTGATTTTACCTACTGCAGTTGCGTCTACTTATATAGTTGTAGCGGAATGAGCAGAGACCACTTTACGATTGTCTCGCATCGCGGCATAGTATTTTCCGTATATAGCACAATTACGTATCAGTGCCAATAAGCAACGTTTATGCAGCGGGCGGGAAAAATTTTCCAATAATTTGTGAGAACCGTTAAATTTACGTCATCGTGCCCGGTGAGAACCAGAAATTCTTGAATTCCGCATGGAATTCCATTGAGGAGGCCTCCCCCATTATTATTCATCATTTACCATCAAAGCCATTCATTCCTACGAATCATTGTTGCCGATCAATTTATACTAAAGACCAACCGGCCTGGATCGATCACAGACCATCGCCATGTATTATATCCTCGTCATCCGCCTTTAAAAATAATTATTCACATCACATAAAGAGCATTTGACTTCATCTCGTGAATTCCATCCAGCAGCTTAAACCGTCAGAACCGTTTTGACATCTCACATCTCGCAAACCAACGAAAAATATTTCGTTTCATCCATGATTTGTTCAATTTTCAAAATTATCTAAATTTTCCGAGCCCACATACTTTTTGGGTCGCAAAAATCGATCGCTTCAACCTCGTAATTACATTCCGCATTTAAATAATGAGTTTGGCCGCAGAAAAAAAAAATTCGTTGCATTCCAACGATGCAAACTTCAACGTCATCGTGTTATCTCTTATTGTTGCGAAAGACATTGAGACTGTACCACTTTACGGGATGCAAATCGAGTGACCTCGACTATTGTCGTTATCATTGCAGCACGCTTTGTGTCACGTGTTTCCCGATTACCTAGTGAATCCACCCACGAATTAATATCTGTGCTCGCATAATTCGATTCCAGAGACAGAAATAGTTGATTAAAGTAATTTTCTCGCTTCAGTCTCATCCAAAAGGTCAGGCTTTGGTAAATTTTTGAAAAGTTGCAATTTAAGATGAAACCTTTAAAGGAGGTTACCAGATGATACTAAATATGTTAGAAACTAAATGCGAATTTGCATGCAAAATATAACTATAACTATGGATGTAGCGACAAGTGAGTTAGATTAGGGACAAAAACCGCATTGGAATGCAATATTTACTCATGGTCGTATAGGCTACGTGTACGATATCACAGGCTGAGAATATGCTTATATATTCACAGATGATATCTAGTAAATAAGAAAACTCGAACACGGGTTATGGCGTAGATAAAATGAGAGTTGTGGTCGAGTTTTAGATACCTCTTCAGACTCGTGCTGGTGCTGTTGCTGCTGTTGAAGGAGATGAGTGGAAGCCATTAACCCCCTGATTGACCCGAGCATTCTCCTCTTAATCAGACCACCTTTCCCAACATGATCTCTGCTGGTGGTAGTTGTTGTCGCCGACATGATGGTGGCTGTGGTCGTTCGTTCACTATCCCGGCGAGCAGTGATCCCGTTGGTTGCATCGCCGTTGACCTCCTCACAGTACAATTTGTCGACACTGAACGATACCGGAGTTAATTTGATTGCCATCCCTCTGTGCACATTATCCGAACTCAAAGTGTGTCCCAATCTTCCTGGAGCTAAATCACCGTCCGGATGATCGTTTGAAGAACAAGTCAAATGGTTTCGTTTCCTGTGGTTTTCTTTCTCTTCCTCGTGGCCATCATCATTATGATCAATTTCCAAGGGACATCCTTCGTTGCCATCAACGTTCAATTCGTCCATAGACCAATCTGGCCTTTCTGAATCCGAGGCATTACCTTCCTCCGACACTGATGACAAGCCAAACTCTTCTACGCGCGTAATCGAGCCGAGTTCTCTAGTTCGTGCTTCGGTCAAATCGTACGAGCCCGTTCGACTTGTCAACGACGACAAACCGCTCTCCGATTTGCCACTGCGATGCATTCCAACTGCCTGCAACTTTGCGTGTCTCGTCACTACTTCCCCCAAACGTGATTTCTCTTCTCTCAACCAAGTCCGCATTTTCCCCCACGCTTTGCCAAGTCGACGGTGACGTTTACGATTTTTAATTCCTTCCTCACTTTCCAAATTGTCTATACTCCCCGAGCTCTCCTGGCACTCCGGGTCCGAATAGTAAGCCTGAATATCTTTCGCCCTGTTGGCATCCAGAACTTGAATCCTCCCGACACTTCTGCCTGACCTCAACGACCCAAAACTTCTTTTGTTCAGGTCCCGCATACGTTGCGGACCTTCCGCTCTGGGCTCGGCTCCAATCCCTTGATCATCGTTAAAGGTGGAATTCAAAATCTCACTGCTTTTCGAAACTTCACATGAAGGATCACTCGCATCCATTGGGTTTTCGTAAAGCCTGTCCTCCAGTTTGTCAATGTCTTCTGCACATCGTGATCTAGTGGATTTTATGAAGATCCGATGTTCAGACACCACATTCGCCTTGGTAATGAGCCGTGGACCTTTAGCTGGTAGGTCAGGTCTAGCATTTTTTGGCAAATCGTAAAGTTCGACATTCTGCGATATCTTCACATCACTATTTCCTCCGCAACCGATTAGTCTTCTAGGCAGCAGTTCAGCCTTCTGTTCATTTTCTGTACTTGCAGCATGTCCTCCACCAACTTTGGCCTTAATTTCAGGCTCATCTTCATCAATGACACGTTTCGTTGATCCACGTTTCGGCAAATCATACAAGTCTTCTCTAACCAATTGCTCCGATACCTCCAGACTCATTTCCACTTCGTTGTCATCGTCTAGCGGAATATCTCGAATGAATGGCTTGGCGTTCTCTTCGTTGCGAAGGAAACTGAAGCTGATTCTTGGGACTCCGTCCTCATCTGTTTTTACCGTAGATTTAGCTGTCAGTTCAACGCTGGAACTGTGTCGTTTGCTGCTGCTGCCGCTGCTACTTTTCCTTCGTCTTCTCCTCCTTCTCTCAACACCGATACTTCCATTAGATCCATGATCCAAGCGCTCATCATCGTGCTCCATCGACTCATCATCGAGATCAACGGGATTTCTAGAAACGGATGATTCCGCGCTGGTATCCAGTTCTTTGGTGCAAATTTTACTCAAACTGTTGAGTGCTGCCTCGACGTTATTCTGATAGAGCACTTCATCGTTCAAATTGGCATCGTTGATGCTTCCGATGGTCATGGCAGATGTGGGAAGTGTTTCATTTCGTGGGATCGACTCCCGCAGATCTCTCTGCTTCTCGGGGTCCATGATTTGGTCCCGTTCATCCACGATGTTGGACTTGCGGAATTCATCGAGAAAGGTGCGCCGCAAAGAAGCGATAGTTTCGATACCGGAGTCCTTGCTCAATCTCCGTTTTGGTGGGGAACTTTTCAACTCTTTTTCACAATTTTTGGAAACCCCTTCCGGTTTTTGCAACTTTTTGTCCGTATTGTCCATGTCTTCTTGGCGAAATGTTCGCTCGTGTATTATCTCAGGGATCGGGACATCGTACCACGTTGCTCGAGAATTGTTGTTCGCGGTGGCAGGTGGATTAGCGGTAGCGGCCGAGGTACCGCTCGACACGGAGGTTCTTGATGACAGCAGCGAACTCCACGCCTGTTTGACCTCTTTCATTATTATACCGGACGAATGTTTTTCGTTGTCACGTGACAACGCGGTTGGTCCCGAACTCGTTTATCATCAGATTGATGAAAATCCCCGATGTCCCCACGGGGACTTGTGAATAATTATCGTTAATCTTTCGTCAGGCGTTCTGGGACGCTTACCGTTGCAACTGATGATGGAATTGACTGTAATTTAATTACCGAACACAGACACACAGGAGACTATCCGCGCAAGGTGTATTAACCGTCCGGAACCTTTCAAGTGCGGTTGATAATCTATCCTCGTGGTCCCGTTGCATCGACTGGAAAACTGTTGCAGCGCGTCAAGTTGAAACGGCACAGTGGTGGAAACGCGGTTCTGGATTCTCCTTCATCGTCACGTTGAGAGTTTCATATCTATATATATAGCTATGTGCATATAAAGGTTCGAACCGTTGGAAACAAAACGTGTTTCGTAAACTCGTACACTTGCGGTAAGCGACACGGTCATGTGACTCCAGCACGCACGTTTGACACGCGCCCTGGTGATATCTGTACGATAGCGATTGTGTGTGTACTTTATATGTCGTTTCTGTTAAAATGCTTTTCTATTGGTATCGGCGGCGAAACATACAGCAAGTTCTCGCAATTTCCTGGATGCAAATATTGTACACGTAATGACTGTAGAGTTTCTAGTCGCCAAGTGTCCGAAGCAGGAAATCGAACGAGATATTTGACTGATTAATATTTTCTATTTAGGTTTCCTTCTCCATGGCAAACGCACCGAGTGGGTATTGCGGATCAGTCAGCAAATAATGGCCCCGCACTAAATAAACGGATTCACCTCCGCGCACCTTACTTTTCGATGCACCCAATTGCAAGCCTACATTTTCGTTTTACACTCCCGAAAGATTTCCACGTTCCTCGGAGCAGCTGATAACAAACGTCAACGCGCTCCCTATCAACTTGTATTCCAATTCCACCATCTTCAGTGCTTCATACTCATCACATATACGTCTTGTTCAAATACATTCAGTGACGAATATCCATAGGCGTTTACACACTTTACCGCACACACATAGCAGCCTGCTACGTCGTTAACACTTTTTTTCTTCACTCTCAGTTAATTACTTCGTCGCGCAAATACTTGCTTTTTAAATGGGTATGACGAAAAATCCTGTCGCACAGCTTAGTCATGTCTTTCCATCATTTTATCGGGCACTTTTTCGAAGAATTCACTATGATTCGATCCCTGCATCTGTTCATATACGATCGCTACGTTAAATCAAAACATTAATCATCGAGTCAAATCTGCCTAATGAAAAAGATTCCCAGTTCCCTGAACACGGATTTGAAAAACTTTTTGGTAAGCTATATTCGTACGCTGCACTTTTGTAAAAAACTACGATCGATCTAGTGTTTGTTCGTGTCAGGGATGAATCTAAGATGAAGGCTGATTGAATTTGGACGTCTTGGCGTTGTCCATGTGTCACGAAACAGGTGCGCGCGTTGTGTTATTGTACGAGAGCTGCCGGGCTTGGCCCGATCACAAGACTCGACACGATCACATTTTCATACTCACACACTAGCCTGTCCCCATTCGTTGATGAAGACACGATAGTGGTGCGGCGCGGTGGACAGTGACTGGCACTTGTCTCTCTTTGAGCAACGAGATAGCACAGCGGAGACGTAACCGAACGACGAACAGCGTCGACTGAGCCAACTAGTTGCCCGAGTCCGGTATATTACAGAAACGCTGCTCTCGTACATTTAACCAACGAATCAAGCCCAACAGCACGAGCGTGTGTGTGTGCAAGAGGGAAAGAAATAAAGCGAGAAATGTCTAGCTAAATAGAAGAAGAATTACGAGAATGTGTACGAGCGACTGAATTCTACACCAAAAGAATTTTATGATCGATTATCCGATCCAAAATTACTCCCCGAAAAGATACCAACACCGATTAACCGAATTTATTCGTATCTGAATGAGTCGTGAGGATAATAAAGAACGCAGAGCAAAAGCATACATTATGCGTCATTATAATGATTATATATCGTGGCACCGAGTTGGCCACGCATTGCTATAGAAACTTCAAGTCTATGGTAACTGCATTCGATGTTTAAATATAAATTTACAACCATGGTGCTCTATGGCGGACACTTCTATGGCGATTAGTAAAAAATTTCAATCAAATCATCATCGTGACTTTGTTCATCTCATTTTCCAGCATTTTATCAACGTCTAAACACTTTCTAGCGTCACGATATGTTCGGTATTCATGGCACTGAAGCTTGCAACGTTGAGGTGCAACGAAATATACGTTTTTCTATTAATTATTTCTTTCAATAACAAAAACCATGAAAATTTTCGAGCTGATTTTGTCTTTGTATCCTAAAAAAATTCGTTTTATTGTCCCAACAAAATACTGAATAAGAATCACGAGCTCTGCTCAAGGAAAAACCGAATGTCGTTGCATTCCAACGATGCAAACTTCAGCATCGTCGGTATTCGGTTATGAGACCTCTTGACCCCTAATTAGCCGGTAATTATATGGAAATCTTCGTATCTTTGGTACGAAACTAATTTCTCGACCAATCCTTGAACAAAACGTTGCTTAGCAAGCGGAAAGACTGAGAATAACTTCGGTCTGCATAAATAACAAAAATAACGAATTAAATGACAAAAAATTGGCACGGATTTGTTGGCTAATTATTTTTTTCTAGTATTTGTAAGTGACGGGAAAAGGTTTGTGTGTAAATAAATAAATAATGTCGATATTAACGTGTGGCTGATCGGAAAATGGAAAGAATTTTGTTGGCTCGTTTTTTCGTCGGTTTCGTCACGAAATAAAATAGCATGTTGTTCCCACGAGCTCGCAGCTGCAATTACGCAGATCACAGGTATGCAAAAAGCGCATAATCGCAACAAATTTATCCGAAAGACCGTTTGAATAGTTTTTTCCTTCTCCGGTCGACGTTTACGCGACGTTTTTTTGTTTTCTCGCTTAATAAATCGTGGCTGCGTTTAATTCTTAACTTAACGAGCGAGTGCAATCCTCCGGAGGCCTATTTAACAATTTCGTATGTATTCCCATGGCGATTTTTATGTGCCAGCTTAAATTTATAGACGCGTTTACAAAGTCTTGTCCCGCCACCGCGCGCGAATGGCAGTCGCGGAGTTACGCAAACGCGATTATTGTTTCGCGCCTTCTTCCTCGACGTACACGCAGGTCAGGCCCTGCTCTAATTCAACAAATCGTTTAACGACCTCCTTCAAAAACGCGATTAAGTCACCGCAGTGCAGCGTAGACTCTCGAGTGTCTCAACGTCCAAAGTTGGCATTTTTCTTAATAAATTTGTAATTAACGTGAATTTTAATGGCTCCATCGAGTGATGACGAAATTTGGGCTCAATTTCCAAAAAATGTCAAGACGATTCTTCGCTTCACGTGAGCAAACGAGTATCGCTTGAAAAATCATTTTTTATGGCTCGAATTTAAATACGAATGGAAATTTAATTCACGTCAAGATATAATTAGAACGGTTCGGCCGCAGGGAGGTCGACGACCTTTGAAAAAACGATTTCGCAACAAAATTCAACGGGGATGAGGAAAATTTTGTCAACTATCCAAGTGTCCATATAGATCTGTATTTTCTGCGGGCGTGAGCTGTCGAGCGGTCAGTCACATTTGCAACCGGACGACGCAATGCAATACCCCTGTCCGCACAAACACGTGCACGTTGTTGTAACACAATTCCAGTCAATATGGAAACCGGAAATCACGTCACTGACAAATTGCGTCAACATGTTGTTTTCATTTGTTTCGTTTATCGTCAACCGTGAATTTTTGTTTTCAATTCTCGAGCTACGATTCAACGCAACGATTTCCGGAGCGAATATGGAGAGAAAAATTTTTTCCGAACCAAATTTGGGCGTTAAAAATCTTTCTCTTTATTAATTTTTTCATGATTTTATCAATTTTTAGTTCGATTTAAAAAACTCTGACAATTTTCGACCGAATATTCCATAAAAATCGCGATCTCTGCCCAAGAAAAAACGGAATTTCTGTTTTTTTCCTATTCCACGTGAAAAACTGTGCTCAAGACACGCTGGACTGACTAAAAGTGTAATTTCCGACCGAAAACTCGGAAAAACCCGAAGCGTCTCTGGTTTTTGGAGTTTTAATATTATCGAGAGACGCCGCGACGTCGCTAACGGGGATGACGATGAGAGTAAGAGCGCGAACGAATATCGTCGAGCGACTCCCGCGGTGCTCGACTGGATCCGCACTGATGATGGAACTCGAGCTCATGTGGAAGTCCCGAGCACATTACACAACTGCGTCAAACGATTATATCCGTATTGGATTCGACGTACATGCACGACGCGTATGTGACTGCAATAAAGCCGCACACACACTCAGGGCAACGAACAGCATGGATAAAAGTCCATATACGATTGTCTGTGTTTGTTCATTTGTACGTTTGTACAGCGCGACAGCGTGTTATACAACCGCCGCAGCAAAACGTATTGGTAGAGCTTCTCTGGGAAAATGCAATAGTGTGTGTACACAGAAGATTTGAAGCTCAAGTCCGAGACGTTGGAACGCAACGAAAAATTTCGAATTTTTATTGAAAATTGAAAAAAAATTTTAAATCATGCAATTTTTTTGCAAAATTTGTGCAATCGAACGATGCAAACGAAATATTGCGCTTTTAGGCTCGTCGGGGATTCGAAATATATAATTCGGAGCAGCATCGAAAATTTCCCTGAGTTCGAGACGTTGGAACGCAACGCAAAATATTGATTTTTATTGAAAATTTTTTGAATTTCGCAAATTATGCAATTTTTTCGGAAAAATTGTGCAATCGAACGATGCAAATGAAATATTGCGTTTTTAGGCTCGTTGGGGATTCGAAATATAATTTGGAGCAGCATCGAAAGTGTCCACGAGTTCGAGACGTTGGAACGCAACGAAAAATATTGATTTTTATTGAAAATTTGTTTGATTTTAAAAATCATGCAATTTTTTCGGAAAATTTGTGCAATCGAATGATGCAAACGAAATATTGCGTTTTTATGCTCGTTGGGGATTCGGAATAATTCGGAGCAGCATCGAAAATGTCCCTGCACAGGAATGATTTACAAGCGACATTCGGAAGGTCGAATGTTGCGTTTTTAATGCGGTCGCGGCGTTACATTCGCATGCTCGAATGTCTGGGATCGAGTTTCCGTGGTCCTTGACGCGCCAATTATTCTCAACGCGCGGATTAATTCGACACGATCGTTATTTCTTTCGCTATTTTTTGATGGAGCTGGGAACGCGAATCCGCGCGATCGGTAACGTTCGCGTCAGAGGAATCGTTCGTTTGTGCATTTTTGCATTTGTGCATTATAGCCAGGAGCACGATGACCTTGAGCAATCCGATCTTGATCGATCGTCAAAGTTGATGCGCGCGCACTTTCCGCGCGATACACGACGCTCGCGTTTATTCGCGATCTCTGCACCGCAGAAAATCGAGGACATCGAGTTCTGCAATGTCACCGCGTTGCAATTTCTCGACTCCATATTATTTTTTCCTGCACCGTTCTTTTCGCGTTTACGCGCAAAACTGAATTCGCCGTCTCTTCAATCAAAATAGCCCAAAAAAAAAAAAATTCTGACGCCGCTAAATTGATTGGGCAAAAAAATCGGTCCGAAGGCAAATCGGACTAGTAAATAAGAAAATTGAAAAGAAAACGAATTCTGAACATCTTCTTTGGGAATTTCTGGACAACGTCATCGGCTCGAAAAGTTTCTCGAAGTCGAGTGATTCAAGTTTTGATATTATTGAATCGTGAAGTCAAAATATAGTGAACGATGGAAAACAGATGTTTGTACGAATTAGCAATGACTGTAGGTGGGCCGAGTGGATCGTACCAAGTTGTTTCTTTTTTTCTTTTCGATCTTACGACACGGCGAGCATCACAATTATACTTGGATAATCTAATTTTAGCTTTTACCACATCGAAACTTTTGTGGAGTTGAATTAACTGGAATAAACTTTGAAAAAGCCTTCGCAGCAGTGAACAAGAAGTTTTGACTAATAATTTTTCATTGCAATTGACGATTTTAACGAAAAACACGCGGAGACGTGATGGGAAATAATTTTAAAAATGTCACTCCATGAGTTTCGATTTTTTTTCTTCTAATTAGCACTAAAAACTCACGTTTCGTTATCGAAAAGAGAAATTAAATGTTTAGGAGACTTTGCGAGGATCCGAAAGTGGCTCCGTTCGCGATCGCGAAGAGTTTTGCACTGGCAAATTCACGGAGTCACACATCGAACGCGCCAAGGAAAGGAAATAGCTCGAGAGTTAAGAATAGAGCAAAAAACCAACAATAGCTCTCGCGCGCAAACCTTTTGCGAGGGAATGCGAGTTTGAAGCGATAAAATGTGAAGAATTGACGATGAAAAAAGGGACCTCGATTGACAGCGTTGTGTCTTATCACGTCACGGTCTTACGGAGCAGAAAATAAAATTCAGTGTCAACTTATTCGATCAGTTTCGCGACAGCTGGAACCTCGAGAGCTCCTTCTCGAACCTGCAGTGTGTGCATCGTTGGAGTGCAACGATGCAACAATTTTTTTTTAGCATCCAAACCACAAATCGGTACGAAAATTGTCACAGTTTTTAAAATTGAACAAAAAATGGATGGAAAAACGATTTTTCGTTGGAATGCAACGAAATTCTGTTTTTTTTTATTGAGATTCTGACTCAATATTGCGTTAGGACTGTAAAACGATATTTTTTCAGGATCCAAACACAAAATCGGTAGGAAAATTGTCATGGTTTTTAAAATTGAGCAAAAAATGAAGAGAAAAAGTATTTTTCATTGAAATGCAACGAAATTCTATTTTTTTATTGAGATTCTGACTCAATATGGCGTCAGGACTGTAAAACGATCTTTTTTCAGGATCCAAACACAAAATCGGTACGAAAATTGTCAGGGTTTCTGAAATTGAGCAAAAAATGAATTGAAAAAGTATTTTTCATTGAAATGCAACAAAATTCCGTTTTTTTATTGAGATTCTGACTCAATATTGCGTCAGGACTGTAAAACGATCTTTTTTCAGGACCCAAACACAAAATCGGTACGAAAATTGTCAGGGTTTTTGAAATTGAGCAAAAAATGAATTGAAAAAGTATTTTTCATTGATATGCAACAAAATTCCGTTTTTTTATTGAGATTCTGAGTCAATATTGCGTCAGGACTGTAAAACGATCTTTTTCCAGGATCCAAACACAAAATCGGTACGAAAATTGTCAGGGTTTTTGAAATTGAGCAAAAAATGAATTGAAAAAGTATTTTTCATTGAAATGCAACAAAATTCCGTTTTTTTATTGAGATTCTGCCTCAATATTGCGCCAGGACTGTAAAACGATCTTTTTTCAGGACCCAAACACAAAATCGGTACGAAAATTGTCAGGGTTTTTGAAATTGAGCAAAAAATGAATTGAAAAAGTATTTTTCATTGAAATGCAACAAAATTCCGTTTTTTTATTGAGATTCTGACTCAATATTGCGTCAGGACTGTAAAACGATCTTTTTTCAGGATCCAAACACAAAATCGGTACGAAAATTGTCATGGTTTTCGTTGAACGTACAAACAAAATGAAAAAATTTGTTTAAATGGCGTTAAAAAAAAAGAAAACTGACGAAATTCGTTACAAAACAGACGAACCACCAAAAATACGCGATTTTTGACAACGTTTGGACGAGTTTGTATAATTTCCATCACACACAAGTATGTCGAAGTAAAAACAAACAAAAATCCTGTTGGTGGCGTTGGTAACCGGGAACAGAAAAATGACTGCACAAACATACACTTTTGCGGTCGTCACGTAGTTTGATGTTGAAAAAAGTTGTTACCACCGCGCGAGAGAGTTGTTGCACTCGACCGCGACTGCGGGACGCGAGAACACGAAGATCCCGAACTAACCAAAAAGACTCACTGTTTCTCGTATCATTTTCTATCCATATATATAAATATATTCTTCTCGATTCCCCTCGACCTCTCTCTCTACAGAGTGTGGAGTGTGTTTTGGTAGTAGTTTCTGTGCACAGAGTAAATCTATGCGGGGGGGAAATGTTCCCAAGCATGTTTTTTCTCCTCCTGATGATTATATTTAGTCTTGGCACTCTCGCAACTCGCTCGCACGTGGACCAAGCTCTGGGAGCAGCCGAGGCACGCGACTTTTACGCAAGCTCGGAAAATACTCATCGAAACGTTGCATTTTACAACAACCAGCAAAAAACAAACGCACTTTAAGTATTTCAATAAATAAATAAAATAAATAATATTTATATTTATAAATAAATAAATATTTTAATAAATAACAAATAAATAGTTAAAAAAAACCATAAAAAAACTATTTAGGGAAGTAAAAATTAGGAAACGCGTTTTCCGAACGAGGAGACTCGGCAGTGAGCGTTGTAAAATAAAGGAAACGAGCCGGGATGAATTGATAGAGGCATTAAAAAAAAAGTGCATCACTAATGCAGCTGCATAAATTTTCGTTCAAATGCATTCGAATGCATCGACGTTTTCTTGCTGCAACGTTCGCGTTCTGCGGTTACACAATAATTAATCGGAATTATTTAGGAGATTCGAAAATCACGATGAAGCATCGGAACATTCGCGTTAATCGCAAAAGGATATGAAAGTCTTGTTGCTCTTTGTTCCTGAAAAGTATTAATATTCCGTGTAATAATAAAACTCGCGAAGGAAAAGGAAAAAATACAATGGCATGGAGCAGAAAGCGTGGAAGAACGTTTTGAAAGATCGTACTCGACGAGAATTTACTATACGAACGAATAAGGCTGTGTACTAAGTCATTTACGATATATCTGTATCGACGAGATTCATAAGAAAGGCAAAACGAGCTTTGAGCTGCATGTGCAATGTTAAAAATTCACAGCAGACTCTCCACACCGTTTTACAACAATCTCTTCGATATCCTATATAAACGATCGGTGAATGTACTTGTTCTCAAAGTCCATACAAATATAAATATGCAAATCAAGTTTTACACTCTTCTTGCTATTTAACGCGCAATTAGCCTCTCGCTCAACATCTTTTTTTTATTTTGAGACACATATTATGCACATGTGAATTTTACGACCTTATAAAACACTGCCCGAACAACAAACAGCCGATAATCGATCGAATCGAGCATCGAGGAGTCGCGAACATGCACAAGGCAAGTCCTTGACGTAAAGTGCAACGAAATTCTGCATTTTTCAAATGCACAAAGTAATTACGAAGATTAAATTGAATAAATTAAATTTAAAGACTATTAAAATTGAATTAAAAAGATTTTGATCGGCTCGAGGAATTTGGATCATTTTGATAATTAATCAAATCATCAAAATATTAGAGACCCACCGCAGTTACAAAAATGAAACTCGTTATTTACGTTTGTGGTTCATGCCCAACGAATTTGCTCGCGACGAAAACGTTCTGTCAACCTTGTTAAATCATCCATGCAATTTAAACGTTACACGTTCGCCTCGTTCATCGCAGCAGCGTCACTTTTTGATAAGAACCTCGAATCATTAAAAAAAATTCACACACAAAACTTCCAACTCGTTGAGAATTTTGACATTTACGTTGTTTCGAAATAAATGAATTTCAGCAACCATTTCTAAGTTGCCGAACGAAATTTACTAGAAAAATTGGCACGAGTGCATTAATTTTATTAAAATAATTAATAAATAAATATATTTATTCAAATTTCCGTATCAAATTTTAAAAACGATTATGTAAAATGGTGCCTGGTCTCGATAAAGAAAATAACAGACAAAAATAATTACGATGTTGAAGTTTGCATCGTTGGGATGCAACGAAATTGTGTTTTTTATTGAGATTCTGATTGAATTTTTGGTCCGGACAATGAAACGATTTTTTTTAGTATTCCAAAGACAAAATCAGTAGAAAAATTGTCATGGTTTCTGAAATTGAACAAAAAATTAATGGAAAAACGAATTTTTCGTTGGAATGCAACGAAACCCTGGTTTTTTATTGGGATTCTGATTGAATTTTTGGTCCGGACGATAAAAACGATTTTTTTCAGTGTCCAAAGACAAAATCGGTATGAAAATTGTCATGGTTTCTAAAATTAATCAAAAAATGAATAGAAAAATGTATTTTTCGTTGGAATGCAACGAAATCCTGGTTTTTTATTGGGATTCTGATTGAATTTTTGGTCCGGACGATAAAAACGATTTTTTTTAGTGTCCAAAGACAAAATCGGCATGAAAATTGTCATGGTTTTTGAAATTAATCAAAAAATGAATAGAAAAATGTATTTTTCGTTGGAATGCAACGAAATCCTGGTTTTTTATTGGGATTCTGATTGAATTTTTGGTCCGGACGATAAAAACGATTTTTTTCAGTGTCCAAAGACAAAATCGGTATGAAAATTGTCATGGTTTTCGAAATTGAACAAAAATTTAATGGAAAAACGAATTTTTTGTTGGATTGCAACGTTGCGAGCTTCAGTGTCATAAATAATTCCCATTTGTCGTAAAATGGAATTGGAATTTTTTTTTATTCGCGTATTTTTATTTTTTATGCTCTGTTACGAAGAATCACGTGAGAATCGTTGGCACCTTGAGGCGCGCGGTAACCGGTCGCGTGTAATGTACAATATATATTTATTCAACATATTTAATGTGTATGTACTAATTATAGACTCGGGAAAATGTATCACATAACGCCTAAGAAGGAAATGAGTGATGCACGTTGGACTGTAAGTACAACAAACCCTTTTTCTTCTAATTAGGATAATTGGAATTGTCCGTTCTACACCTGGAAGCAAGAACGTCGGACTTTAATGCGTACGAATCTTTACGGTTTCGTTTCTTGTCGCTAGTGGCTCGCGCTGTGCACAGACACGAATATGTATGGAATCTTGGAAACGAGGACTAGGGAAGAAAATAGTGAAACCGACATAGTGCACAGTTCATAAAATCCAGCAAGTTACGCCGTTACGATGCTGGACGTTAAAACGCGTTCAGCGGTGAACGCAGCTCGCATGAGAAGCCTTACCGTCGTGTTGGATAGGGAAACGTAAACCGTCGAACCAGGGAGGTCGTGGTGGAGAAAAAAAAAGGAAAAGCTTTGAGAAAAGCATTGACGAGGAATTCTAACGGATGCTAAGAAATATCTCGTTGGTATCCGGTATTAAAAATCTAACTTTGCCTATAAATCAGATGAAAACTGTTCTCGTGAAATCAATAAACTGTCGAGTATCGTAAACCTACTTTTTTCCTCCACTCATCAATCCTTCCACTGTGATTCTTTCTGCTGAAACGATTACTATACGCGCAAACTATAATTCTGATGTTAACGGCGTTTCTAATGTTTTTAGTTGGTTGTTATTGTCTGCGTTTAGCAAACAACACGCTCGTCCATCATTGCTCTGTCGTTCCAGGCACGAATGTCATTTCATTTTCGCTCTCGTTTTCGCACGAAGAGAAAAAAGCGTGACTCGGTAGTGCTGGACAAGTGACGAAATTCTGTTTCCTGGCATCTGAAATTTCGCCTATTACAATGCAGCAAAACGCATTTAGTTATTCGAAATACGTTGTGGTGTAAAAAACATTCCGGTAATTATGTCGAATCGGGGCTGCAGCTCAATAGTCGTCGAAATTTTTTATATCTGCATTTTTCGTTATGGTTAGTTTTTTATTTTTTATGGGGTTTTTATGGCGTCCCATAAATTATAATATTATTACCAGAATTAATTAATGAATTAATTAATGAATTAATTAATTCATTTATTGTTAATTAATTAATTAATCGTTAATTAATTAATTTATTGCTAATTAATTAATCGTTAATTAATTAATTTATTGTTAATTAATTAATTAATTAATCGTTGATTAATTAATTAACTAATTAATGAGAAATTAATTAATTACCAGAATTAATACGGGAACCCCATGGGGGAAAAATATGTTGAAATATATTTTTGCAGCTTGATGGTTTTTAGAGTCACATTGAAAGATTCGGTTTTTCAGTCGAACCGTATAAATCGTGTGGGTGTATGGTTAAGTAGCTCTGAATGGAAAATAGAAACTTGCACAATGAATCGTCACGGAATGTGATGACGAGGAAGCGATGCGTGTACACGTTTCTAATTTTCACATTTTTCTATACCATCAACAAATGTGTGCCATTTTTGTACGTTTTGAAATGAGCGTTCCCAAGGGGCATGGGCAGATTTGAGCCATATGATGCTGCGTGCACGCACGTATCCGGTTGGTGGGTTTAAAAAAAAACTGTGACGTATGATGAGCTACTTTAGTATGAAGAAGCGTCTAGTGTTTTGTTGGGCGCATTGACGCGTTTCCAAGTGCGACTGGGATAATGTATCGCACGTTGTGCACTTGCAGGACCTTCACACGCTCGTGAACTATCATCGTCAACGTGCGAGCACAGCTGAGCATTTGTCCGGGAATAGAATTCGTTGAAATGTCTCGAGTTTGCGATCCAACTTGGTTGAAATCCGCTAATTTGGGAATCATCAGGATTTTCAAAACTTTGCATTTTCTATTCATTATCGTTTGTTTTATTTCGAAAACCATGACAATTTTCGTATCGATTTCGTCTTTGGATCCTGAGAAAAAATCGTTTTTTCATCCTGACTGAAAATTCGATCGCTGAACGCTACATTGTGGGCGTGAAAGGGGACCCATGACCCAAATAGTGAACCGTTAAAATCTCCAATGCAAAAGGACTCATATATGTTATGGGACAAGGCGAGGACAAAGGAAGAGCCAAAAATTACAGGGTACCGATATGTTTGTCTCGCGTCGAAATCTTCGGACGAACAGTACGTGAAAATTCTGGTGCTTGGCTTTGCTCGTATAGCGGGCAATATGCATTCATATATGGATGCAGGTCATCCGTACCTTTTAATCCCTATTATGCTATACGATAATTCAAACGACCTTACGAAACGTTAAGCACGTTTTAAACTAAAGTTTCCGCTCTTTCTTTCGACGATAATAAAACGACGAATGGGTGTGCCACAAATCCACACAAGCAATATGTATAATTGGCGTGTAAGAAAGTTTTAATAATTCGTTCGAGTATCGCACGTGCGTGCTGAATCTTAATCGTCTTATCTCCGTCCAACGGAGCAGGATGAACATGATTTTATTGTTTGTATTTATTTTTCCTCCAGCACTTGAACATGCGCGCGTACATGGGTCGTTCAGTGCGAAAGAATCAAAATGAAAACCATTTCCATCACAAATGACCCGATAGTAGGTCCACATTCAGCGAGAAACTAGCACGTGGCCTAGAAACACTTCACCAAAACGATGCAGCGTAGTTCGAAAATTCATTTTTTCTAGTGCTCGAGATTTTCGAGCAAGAAAGTGTGGCGCTTCGTAGAATTAGTTGCACTCAATCGAGTTTTCTCCGGCGCAATACTTTTCCTAACAATTATGAGCAGGGATGACTCAGTTGGTCAGAAAAATGGTTTGCCATCAATCCAAAAGTTCAATAGTGCTTACGCGCACTCTCTCCGTAAGCGAAAGCTTCAAGTTGAAAAAAAAAGAAAAACTGGACACCCTCGCGGTGAAGGTGGCGTGGATAAAGAAAAAAAACTTTTTATCCCGATAAGATCGGTGTCTATATATATTGTACGGGTTACGTTGACTTCCGTGCGGTAGTTTACTATCGACTCGCCATTTAATCCAGTCAAGCGGTCAGTAGCACCACCCACGTGCTTGGCAAGACATACGTACACAACAGAATGTTGTTGGGTTCGTATGCAAGTTTCCGGTTTTAGTAAACGCGACTCTCGTTATCGCGGGGCTTCGATCCATACGCGAAACGCCGCTGTATGCTTGATCCAGATCCCGTAAACGTTGCGTAGCACGTTATGCCTGCGTATCGAGATCGAGACTGAACGACCAAGCAATTTCTTTCCATCTCCCAGTTTCTCCGATCTAAGTCTACAGAATTCCTTTTTTTTTAACAAAAAGATATTTTCGGCTGATTTTTACAATTTCTTCAAATTATGTGAACTGCAACTGCATTAATTCAGCGATAAGTAGCTTAGCAGAAAGAAAAAAAAACCCTGCTCGACCGTTTTTGGGATGTGCATAGCGGGGCCAGAATGCAAATCCAGACTGGAAGTGGTCCAGCTATTTTGGTACGTGAGAAGCTCTATAGAACCGTATGGGAATCCGATCTCACACGAACAAGTTCCGAAAAGGACTTTGGAGACGTTTTTTTTTTCATAACACGTCGTCGAGTCAGCAAACTTTCATCGCCAACCGCATGGTGTTCTAAGTTAAGTCCAAGGCATAGTATAATAATGATGATAATTATTGTAATATTATATTTTTTCTTCGTTGAAACTGTAACTCGGTTCTTCCAGCTGTTATGCTCGATCCCTGCAGGTATAATAATGTCAATAACAACACCAACAACAATAATTGTAATTTTTCTTATTTAGCTAGAAATAGGCAAGAGACCATGCCAACAATTCGCACTCTCGTTAGAACTTAATTAAGTAAATAACGGTAAGAATCGTACATGGGGATCCTTATATTGTAAAATCGTCGCGAGAGCCAGTGTGCGAGACGGTATGAGACCGGAAGTAGCGTGACAACCACCGGAACCCCACGTATATACTCGAGCAGCAAAGAGAATAGTGTTGGCCACTGTTCCCCCCACGTTAGCAGCGTTTTCACTATGGTACACAGGCAGAACGGACATGGACGGTATTTAGACATTCTCCGATTCGATGAGTCTTATATGGACAATTCGAACTCGTTTCCGAGCTCGCAATAATCTCAATTTACGAGAAAACGAAGAATTCTTAGGGTAGGGAAGTTGTGGGGCGATATAATTATTGTTCGTTTTATTAAAATTAATTCATTGGAGACTTGAATTAACTTATGAAATACAAAAAATTCCTACTATGAATGTTGTCAGACTATTATTTGATAATTTCTCCGAATAATTTCGTTCGTGAGCCGGCGAAAACTAGAATTTGCGTACAGCGCCGACTCGTTCAGGCGTAAAGTCTCCATCGAACGTTTTTTACCTTGAGCGGGGAATTGGATTTTTGATTAAATGCAAGCCATTTATTCGGCCGAGGTCAACTGCATGGAAGTTTAACTGTAACAGCGAGTCTCTGTAGCATTTTACGCATCGATGATACTGAGACGCGACTAGGGAGCTCTTACGAAGGAAATAACAGCGTTCCGCTTCTCGTCAATGTAAGCATTACAGTTATTATAGTCCCTCCACAGTGAACATAGCAGACTTTTCATCAAACTACTCGGCATGAAGGAATATGAATAAACTAGTTTTTTAGACTGCTCGCCAGGACTATTCCTCACTGCCGCATCCCATGACATTGTGTGCTGCGGAACAAAGTTCTGCCTTACGATGTTCTGTATCCAAAATCGGATGGAACGGAAATAAAAACATTTTAAAGTTGCACTATCGCCATTGTAGGCCGACTATTATAAATTTAGTTAAACAAATAGATTTTCCATGGAATAGGTCAAAGTTATGCAGCTTAAAAAAATTTCCACTGAACTCAGTTCTAGACCACTCCACTATTCCACATCTGTTTTCTGCATAATGACATTATGTGCTGCGGAACAAAGTTCTGCCTTACGATGTTCTGTATCCAAAATCGGATGGAACGGAAATAAAAACATTTTATAGTTGCACTATTGCCATTGTAGGTCCACTATTATAAATTTAGTTAAACAAATAGATTTCTCATGGAATAGGTCAAAGTTATGCAGCTTAAAAAATTTTCCACTGAACTCAGTTCTAGGCCACACTTCACTATTCCAATCTGTTTTCTGCATAATGACATTATGTTCTGCAGAACAAAGTTCTGCCTTACGATGTTCTGTATCCAAAATCAGATGGGACGGAAATAAAAACATTTTAAAGTAGCACTATTGCCATTGTAGGTCCACCATTATAAATTTAGTTAAACAAATAGATTTCCCATGGAATAGGTCAAAGTTATGCAGCTTAAAAAATGTTCCACTGAACTCAGTTCTAGACCACACTTCACTATTCAAATCTGTTTTTTGCATAATGATGAAAATTTCGTTCGGTTTCACAACGAAGCTGCTGATTGGAATGGAACGGTTGAACATTTTGCATCGCGTTTATTCGATACTTACAGGCTTGCTAACAATAAGGTTAATCCGTGTTTTGGAGAAGGATATAAATTTTTCACTTTAGACACCCAACTGAGAGAATACAAGGATTTTGTTCGTGCTGAACTGGCGTTACGTGTCGAGAGACGGGAAAGACTTTCCGAGATTACTGAGCGAGAGTACGGCGATAATGCACTTTGAAACGTGTTCGTCCCGCGACCTTTACCACGGTCGGCTCGAGTAATACGCCACGTTTTCCGTGTGTGTATAATAGCAAGGACTCACGTAGATTCTTAGCATACAGTATACATGCCATGGAAAATCCTGGCACTCTAGCACGCCTTTTCGATTCCCAGCAACTCGCGAGCTCGACGATAAAAACATCGGACGAGCATATCCTCGCCAGTGGCGAACTACAATGACATTATAATTTTATATAAGACCCTACACTGAGACGTTGCTGCACTGTTCACCAATTTCCGGCTCGAAAGCGAATCATGCCGGAGTTTGCATCGTTGGAATAGAACGCAAAGGCCTCCTTACTTTTTTTGACGGAATCTTGATCAGCGATGGTAAAAGTCCAGGAATACCATTAAAAATTAATTTTGCATGGTTGAAAACCCATTTCGTGGGCTGCCCCCCATAAAGTTTATGCATTTTTCGGCATACCAAGAAAACATTGCAGGATCATCGTTAACCGGAAATGATTTGCGAGTAATCAGGTCCCATCTCGAACTATGGATCCCGAGATGGGGCCAGACATTTTCCAATATCTCCGCGGGAACTTTGTGTGCAATTGCATCAAGACCTCGGTACTGTGCATTGTATGAGATATCTGAAGTGTACCAGACAATGGACAATTGAAACGTAGACTCGAGAAGACTGTAGAAGATCGTAATACAAAAAGTATACTTTGGTGAGGAGGAAAAAGCAGACGTGGATGCTGTCGGTGAAATGGGGATAGATCCGACTTATTGTTCTCCATTTCCTGTCTTTGCTTTTTCTTTCTTTTTACCGCATCCCACAGTCCGAAGCTTTCGTGGAGTACGCACGATTAAAACGAAAAGTAGAGATGAACGAGTGTTAAATAAATGAGAGACCTCACAAGTTTGCACGACTTTTGTGGATGCCCACGTTCGGTATGCTCCGATCTTATTGGAAATGATAATTTTCGGTTCAGCCCCATAATCCTCCATATTCGGTGAAATGTCAATCAAATCGATAATTGCCTTTTTATTCATTTTTCGTCAAAAATCATTCATCCCACACTCTGTACGATCCACGCACGTTTGAATTTACTTGCAAAGCATACGAGGGGCCAGTCACATGTGCTGGCCTCGAATTTCATTCGACCCGAATATTCCGACACAAGAAACTCGATCTTCCTTCTTAAAAGTGAGCTCTGGGGATGTAATAAAAACAAGTAAAGCTTCTTCGACGGTCCACCAAGTTTAAGAAATTTGAAGGATTGATTAAGTGAGTTTATTCGATTAAAACGACAGGTCGCCCGATTGGTTTTTAGTCCTTCCTTAAAAATGGACGAAAATTCGCCTCAGCCGGGTCATTGGCCTCGCGGAGGCAAGAAAAAAACACCAAAGAGTTTATTTTCAATGTCACTGACCACGTTTTCCCCACTGCTCTTGGTCATGACGCAGAGATAAAGAATAAATACATAAGAATACGTGAAATATCGTTGGTCCCGAAGACGCGAGTAACTTTGCATTCTTCTCGTTAATTAGCATGAACGACGACGTCGCCATACACGAATGAAGACGCCATTACGAAACTAGTGAAGAATTTCCAAAGAGGACAGAGTGGTCGTTTCGTCGACCTCGCCCATTCAGCACATTTTTCATCCTCCTACGCCTGATGCTATGACAATTTATAAACACAGCAAACAGCTAAAATGTGGTGATCGCAGGCAAAAACATAATAATAATAATAACAGAAACAAGTTTGCAATGAGTCAATGAACCTCAGGATTTTCCTCACCAAGTTGTAGCAATTTTAATGACGTTGAAATGCAACCAAATCCTTTTTTTTCTTTGGCAAAGTTTTTGCGAAACTTTAGCATTATGCAATTTTGTAATTTATTGGAATTCTAGTTGCTGTGGAATGCAACATTTTCCATGAAAAATGAACGCAGGCACAGTAAAATGAATATTTTGCCTGTGCAGAGGAAAATATTTAAAATAAATATCACAATTAATTTTCTCATGCCCCAGCGTGCAATTGCTTCACATATTGCAAGTAATTTTTCTAATGCGAATGCACAATTATTCAACTTATAGATTTAACTCGATTTATAATCGAATCATGATAGTTTTAATGATCGTAAGTTGTAGTTGCAGCAAATTCAATAAAATGACTGATTAAAAAAACGGTATATATTAATGAGCTTATAGTGTTTTGACCAATACGAAACGCGTAACACTGCCAATACGATCTATAAAGCATTCGCTGCATGCCGTGAGAATTGGCGATGCACATTCATTAGAAACCTATCTTTGTTATTACAGAGGAGCGTACAGACTCTCTTGCATTAGTGGATCTGTGAAAGCAGGCATTGAATCAACATTAAGAATGATGATACACAGGCCAGATGTATACGTGCGAAACTATCGTGCACACACGCCTCGATATTAAGATCGTAACTCGAGTTTATTCCTTAAAGTGATTTATCTTCCTATATTAAGCTTCATTCTACGAATATAGTTATACATGTGTAATAAAGATTCGCCAAGTGCCGTATTAATGTTTCATGAGCCTATAAATGAAATATTTTGCACCGGTAAAGTATCGGTCTTCATTCGATACTTCACGTGAATGGCTTTATCGGAGACAGGTAGTGAATAACTGTACAAAGTGTTTGCGAATAGGAGACACGTGTTGGAATTAGGAAACAATATGAAGCTGACGTTCGCAACGTTGCAATCCAACGAAAAATATTTCGTTTCATCCATGATTTGTGTAATTTTCAAAATTATCTAAATTTTTCGAGCCCATATACTTTTTGGGTCGCAAAAATCGATCGTTCCAACCTCGTAATTACATTCTGCATTTGAATAATGAATTTGGCCGCAGAATAAGATAATTTCGTTGCGTTCCAACGATGCGAACTTCAACGTCATGGAAACAATGTCCAGAACTTATAAAACTGAAGTTGGCAACGTTGGGATCTAACGAAAAATACTTTTTCTATTAATTGTTTGTTCAACTTCAAAAACCATGACAATTGTCGTACCGAATTAGAATCGTGAGCTTGGCTGGAAAACCAGATGAAATAGTTAGGAATCACGTGGACCATACCTCAAAGATGATCCAGTGAGTGGTGCGGCTTGTATTTATAGAGAAGGAAATAACTTTCCGTGGGAGCTGTGAAGGAGATCGACTATCGCTGACCTCTCTTTCTCTTCCTCTCTCCCTTTCTAAGAGACCCCAGCAAAAGCTACACGACTACGAAAGAGCTACGAAAGACGTCTCGTCTCGTTATTGCGTGGGCTGGTCGCTTGTCCAGCATAATAAGATGCATGTCTCTGACATAAGACTTTCACCCCCGTTGGGGCCCAGTGCTAGGCGTCTCTATACATATATTATACATGTTATATATGGATAACCCATCGGAGATACTGTGTAACGCCGCGTCGCCGGAGGAGCCTTCCACATCATAAATATAGAGGACATTCCAGGTTGTGTGAGCCCAAAAAACTAAATGAAAGGCGAGCTCATGTACGCGAAAAAAGGTGGCATCGTTGGGAAGCAACGAAATTTTTCTTCTCTCTTTCCTTTTTCGGATCTTCTTTAAGGATCCAACGACAAAATCGGTACGAAAATTGATCATGTTGAAGTTTGCATCATTGGAATGCAACGAAATTCTGTTTTTTATTGAGAATTTTTATTCACTATTTCGCCAGGACACTGGAACGATTTTTTTTTTAGGATCCAGACACAAAATCGGTATGAAAATTGTCATGGTTTTTGAAATTGAACAAGAAATCAATAGGAAAAGTATTTTTGCTTGGACCCAAAAAGTACAATTAGAAAAAAAATCTCGGCCTGGACCGGAATTGTGAAGCTGGAGGTTGGATTCTGCGGAGAACTGCTTGTAGGCGAATGTCTCATGTAGATTTATCTTTACGGTAGACCTACAAGTTGCGCGGATAATGCCCGGCTGACTTCTCGCGATCACGTATAATCTTATCCAATAATTATATAATCAAATAAAACACGCCAAGACGTCCGAGGAGTAAGAGCCGGTTGAACTTTGCCGCACTATCCCAACATTACGTTTTTCTCTGCTAATGCACACACACGTAATATCGACCAGGGAGAAAAATTCGTTCCTTCGGGAGATGCCAACACGTCAGCGGGAAGATTATCCATACATTTTGCAATTGTCCATCATCCTGCCAACGAGCCATCGATTTCTCGATCCAGTCAATATTTTTTCCCTACCCCTTTCGTCCAATTCTCAACCATATTTGGAACTCGATTCATCGGCCCCAAAATCGCTTTTCCACCAAGTGGCATTAAAATTGAATACGAGAAAATGTTTCGGGCCAATTCTGCCGTTCACGAACCCGAAGAATTTCATAGAAAACTAAAACTAACTTTTACCTGGGAGCGTAAACGAGTGTCTCCTTAAATGATCCAACAACGTTACGTCAGACTGTTCCTAAACAGAGTCAAATTTGCATACCAAAGCTTGTCCTTCAAAACCATCGAAAAGTCGGCAGATTTCCAAAATAAGCAAAGCAAACCGATAGTTTGAAACATTCAACTCGATAGAGGTTTTTTCCTTGAGTAATTACGACTTGGAACCCCCGACAAATAATAAAAATGATAATGCCAGCAATTTTACTTTCAAACATCAAGTACTCCTGTTGCATTCTCTGATGTTTGACACGAAAATGTGCATCCGTCTATAATTTTGAATGCGAGGTAGTGTAATTAAATTTGAATCCTAGCACGAATATTCAATCGCAGCCTCAAGGAGCATTTTGCTGCCGGGATCCCATCAGAAAACCGCTACTTGAGTATACACTAAACCAATGCTGTCGGCAGATTTTCATACGTGACGAGATGGCTTGTCACGTACGGACTATCGATATAATTATCCGTTACCCGTTACCATAAACCGCT
This sequence comes from Diadegma fenestrale, assembly GCA_037043255.1. NCBI lineage: Eukaryota > Metazoa > Arthropoda > Insecta > Hymenoptera > Ichneumonidae > Diadegma > Diadegma fenestrale. The sequence continues at coordinate 34,327,705 of CM073309.1, read as the reverse complement.
TTGGTAGGGTGTTCATATCGGAGTCCCATTCAGATATTTCCAAATGTACAGACATGACAACAAAAACTTAAAGATTTACTACGATCCTTGTCCGATTAGCCAAGTTCGCATCTACTACGCAAACTCAACTAGTTGCGAGTTGTGAATATTCTGAATTAGTGATGTTGAAGTTTGCATCGTTGGAATGCAACGAAATTCAGTTTTTTCTTCGCCAGAGCTCATAATTATAATTATATTTTTGAAAATTCACTAAACAATCAATAGAAACAATATTTTTCGTTGAATCTCAAACGTTGCAAACTTGAGAGTCATCTGAATTAGTGATCCGGGATGGAACTAAGGCGGAATATGGCACGAAAGTGGGAGAAAGAAGAGAATAACGGGTCTTACGAAAAACCACAAGTGCTCATAGCTCGTGCCAGCTCGATCTCGATCTAGGCACAACGCGAATCGTGCACCTGCTCGTATCCACGTACCTCGTGCTCCGCAACCTTAACTTGTGTGTATTACGTTGATTTTTCGATAAATACCGAACGTTTAACATCCCGATCAATCTCTAGAATAAATCGTCCAACGAATCGGCAGATTTCATCTAATTTTTCGCTCAAGGGGCTCGAAAACCCCATGGAAAAGTTTTTTTCCATGGGGTTTCCATGGAAAAGTCTTTTTCCATGGGGTTCCCATGGAAAAGTCTGTTTCCATGGGGTTTCCATGGAAAAGTCTTTTTCCCCATAAACCCCATGGAAAAAGACTTTTCCATGGAAACCCCATGGGGTTTATGGGGTTTATGGGGAAAAAGACTTTTCCATGGGGTTTATGGGGTTTATGGGGAAAAAGACTTTTCCATGGGGTTTATGGGGTTTATGGGGAAAAATAGTTTTCCATGGGGAAAAGCAAACAATTGAGACTCGTTCTATTTTTTATATGTAAATGTCATAAGCATGGCCGAAAAATGGTGACGCCATTGATTGAGCCAATCAATCGAATAATTTCTCACTAAATAAAACCACCCACGAAAACTTTGCGCACGATGCCTACGAAATAAAACCACCCACGCTTATAAATACCCACGTTTCGACGATTAATGATAACAAAGAAAACAAGACTGCCGCCGGTTTGATGCGAAGCTAAATTACCACAACGTTGCGCAGATCTCACGGCCACATCAGAGAGACGAGCACCCAAACGCGATACACACTACGCCAACAAAAAGCTATATTCATATATAACAACCTTGTAACATATCTCTATATTTTTTCTCTCCTATCATACGCCTCTATACACGAGTTGGTCGCTCCAACGATTTTTTTCCATTTGTTAACCGCACGGATACCACTTTGTGCACGAAACGCCATGAAAAGCGCACAAAAGGCATCTCCGCAATTCGTCATTAGACACAACAGACTTTCCACTTGCCATAAGCCGCACGTTTCTGCACAAATATCAAAATAATCTCGAAAAAAAAAATCACTCCCACCAAAACTGTAATTACGTGCAATATAATCGAATATTTATTTAGTTCGGACAATAAAACGATCTTTTTCGAAGAAAAATTGTCATGGTTTCGAAATTGAACAGAAAATTGACAGAAAAAGTGTTTTCCGTTCCATAACCTTGAGAATTTCAGTCTCATCCATTCTGCGAGTTTCTTTTTCGAGTTTTCTGAATTTAATTTTTGCAAGAAATCAATAAAATGATGCATCCCCGTGACAGAGACGTCGAGCTTGCGGTTGCTACGATGAGTCAATGATGACGATAGATTGGTGCTGACGATGTACGCACACACCTGATGATCAATGATGAAACGTTATACAAGATTTATCTACGCTCATTCGTCAGTCCGAACGGCTGACATGCAGCAAAGGGAAATAACACGTTACATACCCAGTGTTTTGTAGACAGGAAATCGAGACGCAAAATTTAATTATATAATGAAGCTCAAGTCCAAAATGAGAGCATGAGGCAAACGAAAGAAAAAAGTGCCCATCGCATGAAACAAAACTTACAATTCACTTTTTAGCTATTGCGATATGAACCACTCTCCAAATTGCCAATAACAATCATAATAACAATGAAAGATCAAAAAGTGTGGAGATAGCGTGGCTTTCTGTACCGAGCCATCGCTCCATGCATCACCTTGTGCCAATCTCTCGTGCTGTAAGCCTCGCAAAACACACACACGATACGGTAAAGGTAATCGAGTAAAAAAAAATGAATCATCCTGCTTGTGTTTTCTCCGAGCATTATTATAGACCTCCCAAGATCCTTCTCGGGCTGCTGTTTAATTGCAGCTCAGCCGGTTCCTCCAAGTCGATCTCGATCGCGTTTCTAAACGCGTATTGCGAAATTAATACACGCAGCTCATGAATTTCAACTTGTCTCATACATCGATTGAGATCACTGCTGAATGGACGACTCGCGAGAAGGATTCGCGGCTCGCGTTTTCGAAATCGTTCGCGAACCAACGACCTTTGGCATTTTGGAGAGAATTGACGACACGCGGAGCAACCAGCGATCATTTAATTCCAATCTAATTAGTCAACACATGGTCAGAAGAGGAAATTTTTTTTTTTCAGCCTCCAAAGACAAAATCTGTATCGAAATCGATTTTTCTTATCGACTTGACGCAATGTGGAGACTTCAACATTTTTTATTTCATTTTTTAATTTAATTAATTCAATTTAATTTAATTTAATTCAACATTTAGTAATTTTTGGAAAAAGGCAACGCGTATTAATGATGAAAATGATGCTGAAGTTTGCAACGTTGAAATGCAACGAAAAATATTTGAATTTATTGATAATTCAATCAATTTTCAATATCATCCAAAATTTTCAAGCCAATATGCTTTTTGGGTGGCAAAAATCGATCATTTTATCATCGTAATTACATTCTGCGCTTAAATAATTATTTTTGCTGAAGATAAAAAAAAATTTCGTTGCATTCCAACGATGCAAATTTCAGAGTCATTGATGAAAATGATTATTTTTATGACGCTATAGAAAACAAGGATTGTTAATTAGTTTATATTTAAATAAATTGAGTATAGCAAGAGTTTGCCGGGTTTTAGAAGAAAGTACAAGTTTGTAAGGAAATGGTAAGGTCCCGGAATATCTTTTATGGCATAATTACACGGTACGTATGAACATACACGCGTAAAATGATCCAACTAATAATTCATCTACTTTAGAAAGTGAAACCGAATCGTATTTCGCGTTGATTATAGATTCGAAGCTGCGCCCGCACATACGGACTATGGCGGCAATCGTTTGTTCTTCCGGGAGGCAAAGCCACAATGGCTAAAAGCTTGGAAATATGGAGGAGCCAAATATTTGCACAGAATCGAGACATTTTTACGAGAACCTGTGGAAAAATAAAGCGTGACGTGATTTCAACATTTAGTAGAGAAACTTTCAACAGTTTCGTGCGACAGCAGCAAACACCGGATTCGATAACGTATCTCCGTTCGGTTCACGTACGCCGATACCAACTTTTACTACAGTTTTCCTTTTTTTCGAGACTCCTGTCTAATTGTACGCGCAGTAATATCACCGGGCGACATTGAGAGTACGTGCGGCGGCGACGCATTTGTATCGGATATGAGAATAATTACAGGCAATTGCTTATGCCGTATAATTATTTACGAGAGTGTAGAAACTTATGCGATGATCTCACTACTGCGTTTCGCGGATATTGTCAACTCGAATAAAGTTTGCAACGTTGGGATCCAACGAAAAATACATTTTTCTATTCGTTTTTTGTTCAATTTCAAAAACCATGACAATTTTCATACCGATTTTGTCTTTGGACATAAAAAAAAATCGTTTTCATCGTCCGGACCAAAAATTCAATCAAAATGTCAATAAAAAACCAGAATGTCGTTGCATTCCCACGAAAAATTCGTTTTTCCATTAATTTTTTGTTCAATTTCGAAAACCATGACAATTTTCATACCGATTTTGTCTTTCGACACTAAAAAAAATCGTTTTCATCGTGCGGACCAAAAATTAAATCATAATGTCAATAAAAAACCAGAATTTCGTTGCATTCCAACGAAAAATCCATTTTTCTATTCATTTTTTGATCAATTTCTAAAACCATGACAATTTTCATACCGATTTTGTCTTTCGATACTAAAAAAAATCGTTTTCATCGTCCGGACCAAAAATTCAATCAAAATCCCAATAAAAAACCAGAATTTCGTTGCATTCCCACGAAAAATTCGTTTTTTCATCAATTCTTTATTCAATTTCAAAAACCATGACAATTTTCATACCGATTTTGTCTTTCGACACTAAAAAAAATCGTTTTCATCGTCCGGACCAAAAATTCAATCAAAATCCCAATAAAAAACCAGAATTTCGTTGCATTCCCACGAAAAATTCGTTTTTTCATCAATTGTTTATTAAATTTCAAAAACCATGACAATTTTCATACCGATTTTGTCTTTGGACACTAACAAAAAAATCGTTTTCATCGTGCGGACCAAAAATTCAATCAAAATGTCAATAAAAAACCAGAATTTCGTTGCATTCCCACGAAAAATTCGTTTTTTCATCAATTGTTTATTAAATTTCAAAAACCATGACAATTTTTATACCGATTTTGTCTTTCGACACTAAAAAAAAAATCGTTTTCATCGTCCGGACCAAAAATTCAATCAAAATGTCAATAAAAAACCAGAATTTCTGGTTGAATGTCTGGCTGGTAGATTTCTCCACGTGGCTGTCGCGTTATAATTGCCAGAATCGTTTTATTCTATTTGGAATGTTGCAAAAGGCGCAGTTACAGATTAACGAGAGGGGAAAAGTCGACAGTTTGAATTTTCACGTGAAGAAAATGATGATCGAAGCTCCGAGCCATATGTATACTCGACTCAACAGTTATTTGTGGTCATGAATTCATTTTACTTTTGAGTCTACGAGTCCAGAGGCTGCTCACGCGGTTTACTATCGATAGTTAAATATCCGTGAAAGTGTCAGGTGCTGTTTTCTGCATATTAGTTTACTGTGCAGCGTGCACGCGATGCACATAATGGAGCCAACGCGGAATGAACGTGAAACCGCGTCCGCGCGAGACTAGAAACTTTCTGTCGTAAACTGAGAAAAATAAATCGCGGCTACTGCGATTCGCGCCTGGAATCAAATAATAATCTTGGGCTCGATTGTTATTTTACGATCGAGCCGATTCGCGACTTTCCGGGGGGCTGAAATTAGATCGAAAACGATTTTTCGAGCGACATAGTAAATGAGCCAGGGCGAGAACGAAAAATCTGAGACTTACGGCGTACTTGTCCTTGTAGAACAACGAGCTGGACGACATGACGTTAACGAAGCGTTCATTAACACGTCGGTTAGCAGCTGATAAAAATTCCCGACATCCTATCAGCGACGAGCTGCGTTGTCGAGTCTCGTTTCTTCATCCGTTGGTTATTGGACACTCTGTATTTTTTATGTTTACTTTGAAAATATCAAATAAACGGTGAAACTGATTTTATGGTGGAGGCAAATGGACGATTTCTCCGGCTCACTGTCCGCGGTTAATGCACTCGGTAAAAATAACACTGCACAGCACGTGCTGCTAAAACTATTTGTTTCCGGTCGTTTATATCGTCGCCAGTTTCTTCCTTACGATTATAATTTTATAGGTTTGCAGCGTTTTTGTTATCGTTTTATTCGCGCCCTTGAATACGACGCGTTTGTTATTTCTTAGCGAAATATAAAAACAGTACGCGGGGACGACTCGAGAGACGCGGCGGATGACTTTGTTATGTCGTTGTGTGCTTCGTGTGCCCGCAACGCCGTCACTTTTCCATCACCTGGATCGAACCTCCAGGAGAAAGAGACTGGCGGTTACCGTCTCCATGTCCAGTTAGCTCGTGGCCGCCAACCGAGGCAGAAGGGTACACGAGTATTTTCCCCACCATTCACTTTGTTAAACACACGATGATGGAATGACCTACAATCCCGAGTTCTCTATACATGCCCCCTCCATCGCTCCCTCCCTTTGCTCAACGCGCCTTGTCTCTTCCTTCCCGCCCAAACATTCGAATGACAAAAAAATCCCAATAAATCTTGTACGCGCAACACGTGTGTGCGCAAATTAACCAATTACATCGCGCGCTTGCCGCATTCGCCTACGAATTCGCATGGAAAAACCTCCGGCTCATGCGGCAAGTTTCCGCGACGCGCAGGACCAGAATCCGCGGAAACACAAAGTTTGGAATAATAAGGCGATTACGAGCGACTTGCGACACGAAGCGTTTGGAAAAATCCCTGAACGCGATATGATTCTGAAGTTTGCATCGTTGGAATGCAACGAAATTCGTTTTAAATTTGATAAAAATAATTATTTCAATGGGGAATTTAATTACGATGATAAAATGATCGATTTTTGCCATTCGAAAAGCATATCGGCTCGAAAAATTTGGATGAGACTGAAAATTGAACGAATCAACAATAAAATCAAATATTTTTCGTTGCATTCCAACGTTGCATCATAACGCGATTATTGTGAATCTTCGCCTGCGACGAGGCAAACTCATTTTCGGCGACCAAGGCAAAATTCATTAGACGCGATTTCTTCACATCCGGTCAATGTTTCAATTTTATAAAATTGTAAAAGTGCTTTAATAAAAAAAATTAAAAACTTTCAATTTTCGATAATTTTGTCGTATTTTTTTTCTCTTTCGACGTATTACGATGAGAGCTCGAGTGCGTTTTCTTGCAGATCTTTCCAGTTGCCCAAAATTTTCTCAGTTCGATTTGTTTCGTTGCAGAATGAAAAACGAACGTTGTGTCGGTAACGGAGTTACCGGCAGTCGATAGAGTAGAAATCGCGGATTCAATTACCTTCCGCGGTGATTGTAGAAATCGCTGCAATCTTATCTAAAGAAAATCAATTAAGGAATTTGAAGGAAAATGAAAAAAGACTGTGACTTTATGATCGAACGACTTATTGGCTAGAGCGAAAATGCCGGATTCAATGCGAAGATAAAACTTTTTCAATTTCTCGATTCAAATGACGCGCCCGGAAGTTGTCGACTCAACGAAGGTCCAGCGAGGCGTTCTGATTGGCTGAATTCGTTAAATATGTTGTTTGGTCGATACGCGACCGCGAGCGGAAAGGGGGACGGGAGTGGGGGGAATGGGAAACATTCTCGAATCAGTTTTGTGCGGCGCGATACGTGAGTGTGCGCTCTGTGTTTGTTTCCTTCGAGTGTACGAAAGGCAAAGTCTTTGCTAAAATGAGTCAAGAAAATCAGTAAGTAGACGTTATTTAAAGAAAATTCATATTTGCGAGCTTGAATATTTGTCCATCGGTGAAGAGACTGATGGAGTGATCGTTAATTGCATCTCGAAATAGTCTCGAACGTGCGTGAGCTGATACGGTGCGGCGGTGGCTTTCGAAAGACCGCCATGTTGCACGAGGGATTTTATTGATTCTCTTTGGTTTACCGACAAAATGCGAATCCCTCGAGCGAGCTTTTGGCTGTTTTTCGAAATACCGGAAACTCCTCGTGCCTCCGTTTACCAAATAATAATAAATTAGTCAAAAAATGAAAATTACGCCATTTTTCTTTGCTCGCCGGCCGGGCAGACACGGCTACGGCCAAAGCAAACTCGATCCCCGTGCAAACTCTCGTAACTCGAGATATCCCGCGCCCGCCTCCCCCTCTGCTGCCGTTTCATTATCGTAATCTCGTTCGGCGGAACGCCGGAAGAATCGTATTTCACGAATCTGATTCTTTTCGATCGATCCGCCACGAATATTTCTCAATATTAACGCGAGCATCGCAAACCCAATGAGCCGAGCCCCGTTCCTCCGCCGCCTGCTTCCTCTCGACTATTTGCTCTTTACGCTCTTTACGATGACTCGCTGAAATAATCGCGCTACGCGGCCTAACCTATTCGCCCAACTAAAAAAATCACGACCGCGTGCTCCGGAACAAAAAAAAACTCATGCAAAAGCCAAAACGAACAACGTGATGTAACTTTCAAACACGATGGGCAACCGTTCAAATGCTTCGCCTCATGCAAATCGCTTCTCCGCGATTTCCAGCTCGCTATCGCGCACTCGTGCCCTGGATCCCGCGCCATCCATTTTTTCGCGCTAGTCTTTCACGTAAACAAAACAACAACAACAAAAACAACGATCCCGCCTAAAAATCGCCATTTTCCATCACTTTTTAACGAAATTTCCTACTAAAATCGCAATTTCATCCAACGACCAACTTTTTCCTGCCTTTTTTCTGCTTCCTCTCAAAAAACATGAATTTCCGCCCAAAAATTGAATCGGACGGTTTTAAAATCGAGCAAATCGTCGATCGAAAGAAATTTTTTCGGAAATTGGCTTCCGGCGCGCGCGGAAATTTTCGCAATTTTAAATTTTGCCCAAAAAGTTAATCGGACGATTTTCAAATTGAGCAAATCGTCGGTCCAAAGAATTTTTTTGAAAATTGGCTTCATGCTGCGTAGAAATTCCCGAAATTTAAGTTTTCGCCCAAAAAGTGATTCGGACGATTTTTAAAATTGAGCAAATCGTCGATCTAAGGAAATTTTCTTGGAAATCGGCTTGCGGCGCGCGCGGAAATTTTCGCAATTTTAAATTTTGCCCAAAAAGTTAATCGGACGATTTTTAAAATTGAGCAAATCGTCGATCGCAAGAAAAATTTGTTTGGAAATTGGATTGCGGCGCGCGCGGAAATGGTCGCAATTTAAATTTGCGCCCAAAAAATGAATGGAAATGGATTGAAAGAAATTTTTGCGATTTAGGGGGTTTTTTTGTTGCTATTTTCAGAGTCATCCCGCCTCCCGTAATATGGGCTCAGAGGGCGAGTATTCTCTATGTAACAATTTGCCTAGAAGACTGCAAAGACCCGACGCTGCAGATAGAAACGGACAAGATTTATTTCAAAGGAGTCGGAGGCACCGAGCGCAAAATGCACGAGTTGACGATCAATCTCTACAAAAACATTGACCCGGAGAAGACGGTGCGGAGTCCGAAGGAACGAGTAATCGAACTTGTTCTTTACAAGAAAGAAGAAGGTCCTTATTGGCCGCGTTTGACCAAGGAAGACAAAAAGTTCCATTGGCTCAAGAGCGACTTTAACAAATGGAGGGACGAGGACGACAGCGAAGAAGACAGCGAAAGCCAACCGCAAGACATGGAATCGGTAATCCCAAAAAACCACCCGAATCATTATTTTTCATGAATATTTCCAATATTTTTTTTGCACAGCTAAAAATCGTGAGGCTTAAAAACGCTTTTGCATGAGATTCATTAACCGTTGACTAATTTTGGACAGGCAAAAAAACGGATTGATCGAATTTTCCTAATTGAGCCTGAGAACCGAATCGATTTGGGCAAAACTGCGTGAAATTTTGTCTGCCTTAACGTTTTACGAAAACTAACGATTTTCTCGTATGAAGAAAAATTCCCTGACGTCAAGAATTTGCGATATTTCATTCACTTTTCCCATTCAAACGCGTTTCGCTTGTAAGTTGCAAAAAAATGCAAAATTGCAAATTAAATCTCCCAAATTCGTAGACGTCGGAAAATTCGTCTCCATAGAAAAAAACTTTTTAGTTTCCTGTCAAGTATATACAAAATTTCGAAAAAAGCCCGAACAAAGTCGTTTTGTGACGTTGATAAAAATTATTTGACTAATTGGACTCGCGGAAAATCGTAAAATGACTCAAAATAGTCGCGCATCAATTTTTGCATCCTAAATCGAACGAATTCCAGTTTTTTTTTTCTGAAAAGTAATTTCAATAATAATTAATGATTAATCAACATTTAATAATTAATAATTAATCAATTAATTTAATATTAATTATTGTTCGATTTTTATTCATTTAATTATTCAATTTTTGTTATTTATCATTTTTAATTAATTAATTAATAATTTATTAATGAATTAATTAATTTATATTAATTACTAATTAATTAATAATGTTAATTAATTATTAATTACATAATAATTGTTTTAATTAATTATCATTTAATTTGAATGAATTTAATAATTAATCAATAATAATTAATAATAATAATAATAAAGTAAAAAAATGATTTTTCGTAGCGAATGTTGAGCGTTATTAAATATTTGTGGTGGCAGAATTGTTTGAGGTTTAATTAACAAAAGTTTTTGGGTTTTTGGGGTTGCGCTAGACCGTAAGAAAAAACTAACATTGTGTGTGGCTGAATTTTGTACTTTTGGATTGGTTGCAATAGCTCGGGGATTATTCGCAGGTGATGCGAAACTTGGGATACATGGGTGGGGCTCCGCCTCGAAAGCCGAGTCTGGACGACCTGGAGGACGGTCCGGAAGACGTAGCCGAATCGGACAGCGACGACGACGAGTTGCCGGACCTCGAATGAAGCGAATCCCAGCAAAGAAAATCAAGATTCGATAATAAATTCACATTTCACCGCGCACCTGCATAGAAAATTCGACTTTTCGGTATCTCTCCATACCGCAAAGTTCAACTTGCCATGCAGGCGTTTTCCTTTAATAACCGCTCCGCCCTTTTCTCTCCTCCGAACATCCTCTCTTTAGCTTTAGTTCGTAAAATAAGTTGTAATGGAAAAAAGCTTTTTTAACGATGGTCGATTGAATGTGTAAAATATTTAAAAATCACTAACTAAATATTATACGAAGGAAACTAAACAACTCAACAAATACGACTTATCAAACAACGTGCCAGCGAGTACCAAACTTTTTATTAAGGCACGACACACATTCTACGAAAATTCCAACAAATTATCATTTTTCTTTTCAACTTTTTTTCGACTATTCGAGTCTCAATGATTTTTACTGCATTTTCCTTTTTGTACCAAGACTTTTAACGTATTTCTATGCCAAAATGACTTTATTCAGGATTCTCGAATAATTTTGTATGAAAATTCTCGACACCAAAACCAGCAAATTTCTCGTGTGAAGAAAAATTCGCCATTTTTCACTTTTCCCATCCAACCGCGTGCCAAGTCGCGCCTCGTTTACGAGTTGCGAAAAAATGCGTTTGGGATTTTTCTCAAAAACATTCCTGGCAATAAAATTTACACGCGTTTGGGTGAGAAAATGAAAAATTGCGAAATTTCGGAAAAATTTTCTCTGAAGAAGAAAATTGTGAGTTTTATGGGTCAAGAATTTTTATACAATAAATTAAGTCGCTTTGTGACGGTGAAAGCTCAAGGCGATCGTGGTCCTCGAATTTGTATTCCAGACTTTTTCATTTTCCTCATTTTTTCAACGTTTCTCGTCGTTTCTTTTTTATCTACGAGAAAATCGCGTTCTACACGAATTGCCGTGTAATTATTATGATAATTATTGTTTTTTTCTCTTTTCGACGAGTGTGTTCAACCGACAATACTAGAAGCACCTCGTAGTGCTAGAAATTCGGCGGTTTTATGTCCATCGGCAAACTTGTCGTCGAAAACTCTTCGGCAGTCGCGTAGTCAATTTTGTCCGAGGATCGTGCCTGCAAAAGACTCATTGAAAATGAAGCAATGAAGACGGAATAAAAGGAATGCAAACATTTTTTTTTTCATCAAATTCTCGCCCTCTGTTTCCAATAGAAATTCTGTCGTTTTTTTTGGAGCCAATTCGTGGAATTTTACGAATTTTTTTGAAGTTGCTGGCGACCAAGAAATTTCTCAACACTTTTCGGAGGAATTTTTGAAAAAGTTGCAGAATTTCATGGGCGAGGAATTTTCAGCGGAATTATAAAACGGATTTTTCGTTCGGTTTTATTTTCGGACATTTTTCAAGCGGAATTCGATTTTTCTGGGGCAAAACTTCATTTTTCTAGGCCAATATTCGATCGGGACGACAAAACGATCTTTTTTTAGGGTCCTGAGCAAAAATCGGTACGAAAATTGCCAAAAAAAAGTTTTTTTCAATTTCTAAATCAATTTTTGATGAAATTGATGAAACTTTTCGGGAAATTGGAGGAAAAACTTGGAGCGAACAACTTCCGGTAGCCGCGGCAAAGATCGGTCCGAATCGCTGTCGAAACGACGAGTTTTTAGAAATTGGCTGTTGTGGCTTTTTCGGAAATTCCGTCAGTTGGTCGCTCACGATATTTCTCGGAGAAACCAAAAGAAAACTCAACTATGCGTTTGTTTTCCAGTAAAATTCTTGATCGAGAAAAATTCGACGAGGTTTTTACGGGTTTTTGGCAAATTCCTCACGAAAGCTCTTGCGGGTAAGAGAGAATTAGAATTTTTTTGGTGCAGCATCCGATCGCGAAACCGATTGAGCGAATCACGGTCGATTCTTCATGTCTCAACAATAATCCTGCCCAGTGGCTCAAAACCAAAAGTCCACAATGACGATCGAAATTGCTAGAATTTTCAAAAATCATCCAAAAAATCGTTTTTTTCAAAATCGACCAAAATTTCAGGCGTAAACGCTCGTAAAGATTTTTTTCAACAAGAAAAATGATTTTTTCACCTCGTCGAAGCGAAATGGAATTTACAGCCTTCAGCCAAAAATTTTTCCACGACAGATTTCAAATTTTCTTCGAATTGGACAGCGACATTGTTGCTTGGCTCGATAAAACACGTTAAAGCGATTTTGCACAACGATAACGCATTGTGGGATCGAAATTTCGTGGAAAATTTGTCGTTTCGTGGATCCTGTCGAATTGGATTCATTTTTTGAATGAAAAAACACGAAAAAATGGAAATTTATGGAAAAAACGATTGTCGAACGATTGAGTTATTTGAATTTTCATTTTTTTATTAATTTTCGGAGAATATTTCGCTGACAGCACCTCGTTCGTTACGAAGAGCGTAGCGTGCATGTTGTTCCTCAGGAATTTCTCATTTTTCGTGTAAACCGATAAATATTTTTCATTTTTTGTTAGATTTTCTGGAGAAATACACGCAGGCAGGCTTGTACGTTTTTTCTTGCTCTGGATGTGCCAAAAATGTTTCATTTTTGGGATTTTTGTATGAAAATCAAGAATTTTTGGGTTTTTCGATAATTCCGAAATGTCGTTGCGTTTACGAGTTTTCTCCAGCCCGTGCTCTGGTTCGTTCACCTCGGACGATCCTTTTGAATGAGTTATGACAGAAAATATTGGCGAATTCTCAAACGTGTCGATCTTTCGATTAATCAATCTGATTTGACTCATATTTTTCACATGTGACGTCAGAGGCGATTGAAAAAATGCAAAACCTCGTCGATGATTCGCAATTTATAATAAAAAAATCAATTTCGTTGATTATTTTACGCGTGCACTCAACTTTTTAGCACAAACCGTGTGCACGCGCGATTTTTAATGAAAAAAAGTGACATCTGTCATTTTTTTTGACATTCCGATAAATTTTCTGATTCGCAATTCGTTTCTAGATCGAAAAAACTGCGAAAAACGGAGAATAAAATAAGAAATTGCGGAAAACAACGAAATTAATGAATTTGGAGGTTTCGTAACGATTTTGTAACGTATTTTCACGCACACGGATCACGGAAGCAGCAGGTTATGTGCGCGGCCGGTTTTCACGAGAGACGCGTGCAGAAGAAAAAATAACGATTTTTATTCATTTCTCACTCGAAAAAACGTTCAATATTGAAAAATACCTCAAAGACACACGAAAGTCTGTGGAAAGTTTTCTAGGGCTGTATGAAAATCGACCAGTGTCCGGGAAATATTGAAAAACACGAGTTTACGTGTGGGAGTTTCGTTTTGTTTTGATCCGCGAACCTAACCTCGCTTTTGGTCGCGTACTCGCGTGTCAAAAGAGAAAATGACAGCAGTCGCGACGCGCTGATGTTTTAATCGCAAGTTTTTGGTGAAGCGCGTAAACAAAATGTCGAAATTACTCGTTAAAAATGTTTTTCGAACGAGACGAAGTTTTGGCAGTTCGAGTTTTTGTTTGCAATTACCTCGCGACAGCGTTATGAACGTGTTCGATAGAAATGCGAAACTTTTGCAAAGGGAACGTGCGGCGCGAGCGCCGGACGTGAAATTGTACGATTACGTTAAGGACGAAGTGGGCTATCGTTTGGCCGACCGAATATTCGATATAAAAAGGGAATTCAAAACAGCTCTCGATCTCGGCTGCGGCCGAGGTCACGTGGCGAAAAATATTTTGGGCGAATCCGTAGGAAAATTAATTCTCACCGACATGTGTCCGGACTTTGTCCAACAGGCAGAAACGACGCCCGAATTAACGATCGAGCGAAAAGTTATGGACGAGGAAAATTTTCATTTTCAACCAAACAGCCTCGACCTTGTCATCAGCTGCTTGAGCCTCCATTGGGTCAATGACCTTCCGGGCTGTTTCGCTAGAATTATCAACAGCTTGAAAAACGACGGCGTCTTTATCGCTGCAATTTTTGGGGGCGACACCTTGTACGAATTGAGGTACGAGAAATCGCGATCTGCAAAAAGATGATTCGCGATTATCGTCAAGTTTTCGGCGTCGGAATTCAACAAATTTCTTCATTTCTCTCGCAAAATCAATTCGACAGTAAAAAAAAATCTTTTCAGATTTATTTTTCACCCCAAAACGCCATTTTTTTCTTCGTTCTCCGGTTTTTTTATCGTTTTACCGCATTTTCGGCCAATTTTTTGACTCCGAGCGAATCTGCCCCGGCTCACGCGATTTCGCAAGAAAAAACAAAGAGAATGAGCCCGAGTTTGCGGCTTTTCGTTGAAATTTACCGGAGATATGAATTTTTTCGAAATTCGGGGTCATTGACCCCGAAAAAATATGGTTCAAGGTCGATTTCACGTTTCTCAATGAATCTTAATATAAAAATAATAAATTAACGCTCATTATTTCGACGTATAACGTTTTATTACGTAAAATTTTTGATTACGTGGTAAAAATTTCGTTTCGTGTCTCTCGCAGGAGTTCGCTGCAGTTGGCCGAGCTCGAGCGAGACGGAGGAATTTCTCCGCACATTTCGCCATTCACGCAAATCCGTGACGTCGGAAGTTTGTTGAGCAGAGCTGGATTCACGATGTTAACGATAGACACGGACGAGGTGGTGATTGGTTTTCCTTCCATGTTCGAGCTCATGTGGGATTTGAAGGGTAAAAAGCTTGAGGATGACCGGAATGACCTTGAAACGCGACGAAATTGATTTTCTGGGCAAAGCTCGTTATTAGAGCGCGGAAAATAATTTCCATGACGTTTTCGTCGCGTTTCAACGTCGCGTCAACGTTTCTTGGTGAAAATGAAAAAAAAAACTTGATTTTTCGGCAGGAATGGGCGAAAGCAATGCGGCCAGAAACCGGAAGTTGCATCTGAAACGCGATACGGCGATCGCGGCTGCGTCGATATACGAAGAATTGTACGGAAAAAGCAAAGACGATGGGTCGATTTATGTTCCGGCAACTTTTCAAATAATTTACATGCTCGGCTGGAAACCCGACAAATCTCAACCGAAACCATTGGAAAGAGGGACCGGCGAAGTTTCTCTCAAGGATTTGTACAAGCTGGACCAAATTATTCGGGACGCAAAAAAAGTCAAGCTGACCGACGAGGACAAATAATTTCCCGGGCTTTTCAAGAAATTGTAGAAATGTAAAAATTGTATAAAATAATTGTATAAAATATTTTATTGATTTTTTCGTCTTCTCGTCCCAAGAAACTTTCTTAAATTCAACAAAATTAGCTAAATCGTAACTAAGACTTGAGTTCCTCGGATTTTTCTTTATGCGTGACGATTCCTCGTTCTATAAGATCCGGAATTTCCACAGCGAGCCAGGGACCGAGCTGGAAGCGATCAAAATCAAAGAAAAATGTCATTTAAATGAATTTTCATAAAACGCGAGAATGTTTGAGTCGCGAATCAACTTACGCCCAGAGCCATTGCGTGGGAAATACCAAATTTTGGTACATTTCTCGCCCATAATGGTTTAAAGTGATCCGTGAGGCAAATTTTTCCGCCTCTGTACATTTTAGCCGTCTTGCCATCGAGTTCCGGCAAAGCCAATTCCGGGGCAGTCACCGGATACGTTACAGGAATCTGAGGCAACAAAATTTAATTTTGCATATTTGTCAGATTTTTTTTTCCCCATAACAAGCCAAAACCCCATAAAGGGTCAAGAAAAACCCCATAAGGAGCAGAAAAACCCCATGGAAGCCAAAAAAACCCCATAAAGAGCACCAAAACCCCATCGAAGATGAAAAAAACCATGAGGAGCGGAAAAACCCCATAGAAGCTAAAAAACCCCATAAGGAGCAGAAAAACCCCATAAAGAGCAGAAAAACCCCATGGAAGACAAAAAAAACCCATAAGGAGCAGAAAAACCCCATAAAGAGCAACAAAACCCCATAAAGAGCAGAAAAACCCCATGGAAAACAAAAAAAAACCCATAAGGAGCAGAAAAACCCCATGGAAGACAAAAAAAAACCCATAAGGAGCAGAAAAATCCCATAAAGAGCAACAAAACCCCATAAAGATCAGAAAAACCCCATGGAAAACAAAAAAAAAACCCATAAGGAACAGAAAAACCCCCATAAAGAGCAACAGAACCCCATAAACGCTCGAATTCTTCGTCAAATTCGAATTATAAAAAGTTTGCATTTCGAGGAAATGTTTTAAAAAGTGGAGAAAAAGTTTTGCAAGTATGAATTTCGCGAATCGTACGGAGGTAGAAAAATGATTAAGGGACTTACGTCAAATTCGACGTCAAACTCGTACTTCAAGAGGTTATGGATGTACCAACATTTGCCAAACCATTTGGTTCCCTCCTTGTTCGATTCCAGTCGAAACCAATCGTTGTCGGATTCTTTGTTGTTTTGCACATACTTGACGTTCGAAAAAATACAATATTATACACATACGTCACAAAATTAACCTGAACAAGTTATTTCTCTCCATTTTTGTGTTAAAAAACTGCAGAGATTTTGTTAGCTCGTGCGATCAGCTGTTGCGAACTTGGATTTCTGTCTCCCGATCCCGAGGAACTCAACGTCAAAATCTCGACGCATTTGGAACACGTTCCTGGCATTTTTAATTGCAATAATCGTTTAGAATGACACAATTATTGACCGCGTGAGAAACGAACGAATTTTAGAGCAACAACTTGTCTCACTGCTGTGACACGAATTCACAACAGCTGTTCAAGGCACAAGAAGCGTGTTGATTAACAATGTTTATAAACCTTAATCAGACTCATATATTCTTCCTTCAATCTTTGAACCCATAACTCTTTATCCCTCGGTCCAGCTTTAGTTTGACACAAAGGAATGCTGCTCAGCGTTTTTTTCGTCGACGCATCAACCATCGTGAAAAATATTCAATCGTGTGTTGGTTGTCGCGAGCAGGTCACGAGGCACACTGACAGCTTTCCAAATTCCAATTGGAGCAGGAAACCGTGCGGTGGCGACACACAGTGGCGAGTTTGTGAACTAGCGCAACGAGCATCACGTACGCGGTGGTTTTTCAATCTCTCGAACGTCGCAGCTGTAGAGAGGGGCAAAACCGACCTAGTGTGACCTGAAATCTGGCATTTGTCTATAAATTCATACCGGATTCGCGTGCGTAGAATAAATCAGTCTAAAAAATGTGTCCGAGTTGTTTCGATCGTGAACAAGTGTCCGATTATTAGATATCGCGGTCCAGAGCGTTTTATACATTTTTTTTCAGTAAATATTGTCTTGAATTTGGGAAATTGTTATATCAGGACGAAATAAAACTCAAGGATGGGGCAACCGGTCTCGAGGGCCGATTTCGAGTGGGTGTACACCGAGGAACCGCACGCGAGCCGAAGAAAATTAATATTGGGTATCGTAATTTTCGTTTCTATTCGTCAAACATTTTTTTTTACGACTCTTCCCTCATTTTTTCGCCTACGCCCCGAAAAACCGATCCGCTGGTCGAAACCAATAAAAAAAGTCGAGTTTTCGAAAAATTCTCGTGCCACGACGTGTTGCCCGTTGGAAAATCTCGATAGTTACGATAAAAGCTGCTGATAAGAATCGAGTTCTCGCTAATTCGCGTATGACACATAACGGCGTACCGCGAGGCATAAAAGCAAAATTCTCGTGCCTGGTTCGAGAAAATCGTAAAATCAATCAAGAAAATCGAAAAATCGGCCATTTTTTTTATCATTTTCTTGCCAATTCGAATTATGACGAAAAAATTTCACGCAAATACGTTACGACTGAATTTTGTGTTGCAGCCAAATATCCACAAATAAAAAAGTTGTTTGGGTACGATCCCAACTTCAAATGGGTCGTAACCATGATGGTTCTCGTGCAATTTATCTCAATGTTTGTGGTCAAGGATTTGAGCTATCCCATGCTGTTCCTCACGGCGTATTGCTTCGGCGGCGTCATCAATCATTCTCTCATGCTGGGTGAGTCGAAAATTTTCAACTTCCAAAATTCCGAAGGTCGCGACGCTGGAATATGCAAAATAATTATTTTTTATTCATTTTTTTGATGATCAATGCGCTCGTTGCGATTTTTCTGGGAAATTCAGTTTGCGAATGGACAAATTTATGTCTGGGATGTTCAGATCGTTGAAACGCGAGGAAAAATGATTTTTTATTCATTTTTTTGATGATTAATGCGCTCATTGCGATTTTTCTGAGAAATTCAGTTTGCGGATGGACAAATTTATGTCCGGGAAGTTTGGACCGTTGGAATGGGAGGAAAAATGATTTTTTATTCATTTTTATGATGATTAATGCGTTCGTTGCAATTTTTCTGGGAAATTTAGTTTGCGAATGGACAAATTTATGTCTGGGAAGTTTGGACCATTGGAATGGGAGGAAAAATGGATTTTTTATCAATTTTTTTGATGAATGAATTTTTTGTCATTCATTTTGTGGTGGATATCAATTAAAATCGACATAATTTTGATTTATTTTTCAGCCATTCACGAAATTGCTCACAATCTCGCGTTCGGTCATTCCAGGCCCATGGCAAACAAGCTTTTTGGGTTTTTTGCTAATTTGCCAATAGGGATTCCGATTTCTATAAGCTTCAAGAAATATCATCTGGAACACCACAGGGTAAGAAGCAGCGAAATTAAATCTGCCGTTTTCCCTTCGTTTTCCCGTTTTTTTTATCGTTTTATCGAATTTTCGACCAATTTTTCGAGTTAAATCGAAATTCTTTAGGCTCGCGTGGTTCTGCATGAAAAAAGGAAGAGAATGAGCCCAACTTGAAGGTTTTTCGTCAAACTTTAGCGGAGATATGAATTTTTCAAAATTTGGGGTCATGTAGAAAAAAAAGCCACCGTTTCAAGGTCAAAAACGAAAATTACGAGAATTAGGATTTTTTTTCGTTTTTTTTACAGTATCAGGGCGACGAAATCCTCGACACGGATATCCCAACATTGCTGGAAGCCAAACTGTTCAACACGACGTTTGGCAAGTTCATTTGGCTCCTTTTACAACCATTTTTTTATGCTTTTCGTCCGATGGTCGTTAATCCCAAAGCGCCGATGACTCTCGAGTACGTTAATCTCGCTATTCAGCTCATCTTCGATGCCCTCGTTTGGTACTTCCTTGGTGAGTCTTGATTTCGTATTTTATATTTTTCTGGCGAATCGGAGAGAAAATTGAATTATTGCGAAAAAAGCTCCAACTGCAGCATATATTTCGTATAAATTGTCCACCAAACTTTTAATTCCCCACGAACGCTGAGCAAAAATTCGGAGTGCTCGAATGGAAAAATTTTAACGATAAGCCAGAGTTTTGTAATTCTCGTAGAAATTCCATAATGGTATAAAAATCAAGTTTGTGTCGTTGGAATGCGACGAAATTCTGTGGTTTCTTGAGCCGAGCTAACGATTCTAATCGAAAAACGATATTTTCCTGGGATTTGAACACAAAATGGGAAAATTGTCATGGGGTTTGGAGAAAAACGTATTTTTCGTAGCGAACTTGAGTGTGGATCGAAAAATGTTTGCTTCCAGGTGGAAAAGTCTTGGTGTACTTGATTTTTGGCGGAGTGATGGCCATGGGTCTGCATCCGGTTGCAGGACATTTTATTTCCGAGCATTATATGTTTAAAAAGGGCTTCGAAACCTACAGCTATTACGGGCCGTTGAATTTGATTACTTTCAATGTTGGCTACCATAACGAGCATCATGATTTCCCAGCGGTGCCGGGTTCCAAATTGCCCGAGGTACGTTTCAATTCTTCGCCAAATAAATCCAATTTATTTTTTAATTCGACTCAAATCAATTAATTTTTAAATTTAATTCAATTAATTAATTTTTAATTAATTAATTTTTAATTAATTAATTTTTCAATTTAATTAATTTTTTAATTAATTTTGCAATTTAATTAATTTTTCAATTTTTTAATTTGATTTGAATGAATAATAATTTATGAATCTAATTAAGGAAATAAATGAGACAAAGATTGAGGAAATTTCTCACGTTGTGACGTCGCACGATGGCTAAAAATTAATTTTTTCTTATTATTGCACTCAGGTACGTCGAATCGCTCCCGAGTTTTACGACAATTTGCCCCATCACAGCTCGTGGACATCGGTTCTTTACGATTTCGTAACGGACCCAAATATCGGGCCTTACGCTCGCATCAAACGCAAACACAGAGGTCTCGCCTCTTAGGAAGGAAAAAAACAATTACAGTGACAGAAGAAATTGATTTATACGCTCTTTATCGGGAGGATAACGTACAAAGTTAACTGTATTTTTGTATAACCAAAGCCACATGTTTCCTGTGCACATAATCATCGTCTCTACCTCTACGAATTGCTGAACTGCGCGCAAGCCTTTATTCTAAGGATTTTATTGTTTTTTTTTGTCTGTTTAACGAATTTTTGCGGGGTTGCGGTTCGGAAACTCGAAATTTGCCACGAAAAATGCATTTTTTTTTGAGATTCTGAACGTGCACGAGAGTTCGAGGAAAATGCTCAACTAAAATCATCGTTTTTTGATTATTTCTCGATCCTAGTCCAGGTCAGTTGCAATTGCGTCGATTTTGCCACTAAGATTATTCCGAATAAATTCTATTTCTTGCCAGTATTAAGGCCGAAAGTTGAGATTCAACTTTTTGGTCGTGTATCCTGCTCTGTTATGTCGTTTACGATCCACTATACTTCCCGATTATCGATCGTCCTATGCGAGTTTTATCAAAAACTCATGCAAATGCCTATTTTTACACTTTTTTCTTTCTCATCACGCGCTCTCTTTGACTTTAGGTATGAATTCATTGTGACAATTATAGAGAGGAAAAAAACGAAGAATTTGTAAAAAGCTAATGAAGCAATAAATGCTCTGTACGATATTATTGGGGCGAGAATTTATTTTGGACTTTTCAAATGATTTTTATGCCTTCCCGAATCCTTTTCGTCCGCCACCGATTTCTCACGCATTTCGAGCGAATAAAATCTCATAAAACTCTACAATAATCTCCATCGACTCTATTTTAAGTTTTCAAACGGCCGGAACCGGAAATTTTTTTTAAATATTTACTACGATTGAAATTTTATTTCTCCGCGTTATCCGATGGCGAACGACGAGAGTTGCGCGTTCGATTTGAATTTCGCGGGCAACCGCCTAAGCGGCGATTGGTCCATTAGCGCGCCATCATCTTTTTTTGGTCGCAAGAAGCAGCTGCTTTCTCTTGTTATGAAGTTTCGAGAAGAAAACAAGAGCGAAAGAGAAAAATCGTGCGAAGTTGGTAAAACTTGAGTGTTGTAAGGAATTGGCGATAATAATTTGCATCGGGGGACAAAAAAAGGAGGAGAATTGCGGCAAGAACATGGCGGAGGAGAATTCAGCAGCGGAAACGTCCGCGAGCGAGGTTCGTACCCGAAGAAATTTGGGCCCGACCATAACCTAAAAATTGCATTATTCGCACAAACTTTGAACGGATTATTTTTAGATGCCAACGCCAAAAATCAAGCACGACTGGTATCAGACCGATTCGCACGTCGTCGTGACGATTCTGGCTAAAAATTCGGAAAACGTCAAAGTCTCGTACACCGAGACGAGCGTGAGTAAACAACGAAATTGGACAATTTACACGTTAATCGTGTTCGCTCTAGCAAATTCATCGATTCCTCAACAACTGCGTGTTTTTTTCCACTCTCCAGCTGAGCGTATCGGCAAATCTGCCTTCCGGCAACGTTTATAGCTTGGAAATCGATCTGGCCCATCACATTGTCCCCGATCAATGTTCCTACAGAGTATTACCTTCAAAAATCGAGGTCAAGCTGAAACATCGCGATTGCATTAGATGGAGTTCGTTAGAGGGAACGCCGAGCGAGCAGGAAGCTGTGCAGCCTATTCCGCAAGGTACAGCCCAAAATAACTGCAAATTTCTTCATTTTTTTGGCTAGAAATGATGCCGTGGGGTCCTGGAACGCGTAGGAGTAAAAAAAAAAATTTTACCCCATCGAGTACACACTTGGGTCAAATTGACCCGGGCTGTTTTTTTGCAAAATTCTGCTTACCGATCACTTTTCCACTCAGAAATCCTTCAAGCCGGCCCCGAGCCCGCGAAATATCCAACTTCCAGTAAAAAAGCACGCGACTGGAACAAAGTCGAGAAGGAAATAGAAAAAGAGGAAGCGGCCGAAGAGCCTGAAGGAAACGCCGCCCTGATTGCGTTGTTCCAGAAAATTTACAACTCCGGCAGCGACGAAGTCAGACGCGCCATGAACAAGTCATATGTAAGTTGAATTTTTGCTCAATTGCATCGTCTCGTTATTAACGGATACGTAACTCGTTCGTTGGGTCGTTTTACGCAGCAAGAATCGGCGGGGACCGTCCTGAGCACAAATTGGTCCGAAGTTGGGAGCGCAAAAGTCAACAAAAAACCGCCTGGCGGAGTGGAATGGAAAACGTGGGATTCCTGAGCGACGAAGCAACAAGAAATTTGTCACTCGGTTCAAAATTCAACAGTTTTAATTGCCGGTCCATGGGTCGGCGCGAAGAGACGACTCGGGCACAAAAATACTCTCGAGACGTGTACTCATTAACAATCTTTTCATTTTACCATTTATTTACATGTATAATCCTAATAATAAAGATATAATACAATTTTTTTCCTAGCAGTTCAGCAAATCTTGCTTTTCCTATTCTCAGCTCGCGAAATAACGCGACGCTAAAGTTCGCAACGTTGAAACGCAACGTAAAATAATGCTAGAAAAAAAATAATCAAATTTCGTTGCATTCCAACGATGCAATCTTCAACGTCATTTTTTTATCGACTCAAGCGAATCATTTGGACGCGTAAAAAAATAAGTCGCGGGTCGACAATTCCCCAACCCATGAAATCAACTTTTTCCCATTGATTCACTCGCATTTCGATGAAACCGAGCGTCGGAATGCATCGAAAAAATCGTCATTTTCGCCACGATTCTGCATCCAAATTTATCAGCTCAAGCAAATCATTTGTACGCGTAAAAAATACGTCGCAGGTCGACAATTGCCCAAACCATGAAATCGACTTTTTCCCATAGATTTTCTTGCATTTCGACCGTCGGAATGCATCGAAAAAATGGTCATTTTGGCCACGATTCTGCATCTAAATAATTGGCCCTCAAAAAAATGAATTTCGCGGCATTTCAACGATGCAAACTCCAAAGTCGTGAATTCTAGGCAAGAATACGCGAATTGATGCAAAATCCAAAAGCGTCCAGATTCACCAGAACAGTTTGCTCAGCAGCCAAGTAGTCAGGAGACCTATACAAATATTTTTAGTTGTAAAAAAATCAGAAGCCTCTTGGGGGCTGTTCTGGGGATAAAAAACGAGCGGCGTGTCTCGCCGACTGAATCCCTGAGCGATTTTTCCCTCCAGAGACTCGAAATACGTCCTGAACGTTTGTTCGTTCTGGGCCTGGGCCTGGGCAATGGCGATTCGCATGTCTCGAATTCTCCTGTTATTGTACACCATGGAACCGCAAAGAGAAATAATTGCAAGTGCGGCGGAGGCAAGAATCGACAAGTATTTATATTTTTGGGCATTCATGGCTTGGCTGTCGTGATATTCTTTGATGGCGGTCGCCAATTGCGTGAAATGGTCGCGTTCTTCGTTCTCCAGGAGTTTCAATTGGTTCGTGATTCTCGATTGTTCCTGCAAGGCCTTGTTTTCAAGAATCGTCAACTGAACGTATTTGTGGTCTTCGCGCTTGGTTTGCACGAGTTCCCCGTAAATTTCCTTCAGTTTTTCCGCCACCACTTCCGCCTGATGATTCAGAACTCGCCGCTCGTCCTGACACTTGAACAATTTGTTTTGCACGACAATTACTCGCTGCTGAGCAACTTCCACGTCCTGGAGACCCGTCAACTGTTGGTACCATCGCCAAACGTTGATCAGGCTCTTTGGGATGGGCGCGGGTTGCACGAGAGGCGGCAAATTTGGGTCTTGGATCAAAGTCGTTCCATTGACTTGCTGAAAAAAATGATGACACTGAAGTTGCCAACGTTGGCGTCCAAAAAAATGAAAATTTTCGTATGAATTTTGTGTTTCAAGTTTAAAAAACGCTCGTTTCAAAAAAAACAAAATTTCGGTGCATTCGAACGATGCAAACATCGTAAAAAATGTCGGGAATTGAAGATTTTTTGGGGATTCTTGGGAGACGTTTTAGATCGAGATGGAAAACTCACTTTTACGATCGTGTCGTATTTTTTCGTTGCTAAATGCTGCAAGTTTGTCAACTGTCCTTGAGCCTTGTTCGAGGCATTTTCGATGGCGTTTGTTGCACTGTACAACACTGGCGATTTGCTGATTCGTGATACGATGGCTTGGAGAAATTTACGCGATTGCCCGGACATTATTTTGATGCTTCTCTATAGTCTCGAATTATTATTTGTATGGAGGGTTAACCATTTTTGTAGATGCCGGTTTTTACAGGTTACAAAATTCCCAATGTTTCGAGTTATTTTTTAATCGTGTCTCGTGAAGTTGGTTGAATTCGTTTTTCGTGATTGCTCGTGTCAAAAACCTCCGTGAATCTAGCCGCCCGGACTGTTTCCTGTCATTTTTATCTTCCGGAAATAAATTACTGCATTTTTTAAATTCCAATTCGAATTCGACCCCAAAATCCAATGCAATAATCCGCAATAATAATAAAGTGACGAGTAACGCATGAAATTGCAGTTTTATCGTGATTTTTCCGCCTTTCTGGTTGGCTGACAATGACGTTGCTTTGTAGCGCGCGCGTTATTCTGTTCAAAAGTTCAAAAAACCATTTTTAGAATATTTTTCAACAAAGTTTCATTCAATTTTGGGTCTTTGTGTTGATTTGAAAAAAAAAAACCGGGATTTTGATTACGAATAATTATAATTGTCGGTAATTGAGAGTATTTTGGAGTTTCCAAATTTTCCTGCAACGCACACTGAACTAATTTGTATTTTTTCTTCACCATAGGGGTGTGCGAATATTTGAAAACTTGGAATATTCGGCAACAAATCAAATTGTTTGATTCGAATTTCAAACCGAATATTCGATATTTTCGAGTATTCGATTTTTTTTCGAATATCCAATTTTTCTTCGAATATTCGATTTTCTTTCGAATGTTGGATTTTTTTTGGAAAATATTCTGGAAAAAAATTCGGAAGGATTTGCGAAAATCCGCTGTTGTTCGGAAATTTATCGAATACTCGAAAAATCGACGAATATTCGATTCGAATCGAAAATTCATCGAATATTCGATTCGAAATTCGCATTAAATTTAAATATTCGATCCTATTCGATTCGATCACTATTCGCCCACTTTTACTTTACCAAAATTTCATTCAATTTTGTGTGTTTCACCTTTTTTCTCTCAATTGCAAAAATTCTCACCATCTCCATTACGAAAATTGACGTTTGTTGTTGAATTTTGTTTTTTTTTTTGATGACTCTGAAGTTTGCATCGTTGGAATGCAACGAAATTCGTTTTTTATATTTGGTAAAAATAATTATTTAAATGGAGAATGTAATTACGATGATAAAATGATCGATTTTTGCAATCCGAAAAGCATGTCGGCTCGAAAAATTTGTATGACATTGAAAATTGAACGAATCACCAATAAAATGAAATATTTTTCGTTGCATACCAACGTTGCAAACTTCAGAGTCATTTTTTTTGGGGTTTCCATTTTTTTCCAATGGTCGAAAACCATTATTGGTTTTCTGAGGTCCGAGGTTTCTCGATGATGTTGTAATTAATTAAGACTCGAGGGAGGAATTGTGTTGACAGTTTTATTATCTGTTTGTACAATAATAAATACGTTACAATATTTATTCTCGTAGCTCCGAGTACGGGGTACATGAATAAAACGCGATTTATCTACTTAAACTATAATTGAATTTATTGTATTATTGTTTTTACAAGGCACGCACCGAATTTATTCAACGATTCAGGCTGCTCGATTTGTATTTTATTATTTTACATTAGAGTTACAGAATCGTTCGTCAATCTCTTTACTAATGCATCCGAACAAGCTTCTCGATTATTTTCGTTCTTCAAGTTTCTTGTGCGGTGTCCGCCAGTCGCGGAATTTTTACATGATGTTTACGTAATTCGATATTTTCATGGGAAACGTCATTCGATTTATTGACTACGATTTCTCCCTGCAGTCCGAAGATCCACAAAATTTTATTACTGTAGCGAAAGAAAAATCCAAGTTTCGAAAAAAAAAATTGATAAATTGATCGTCACCATTTTTTTTTCTTCTATTTCATAATTATTAGAGAGCTTTGGAATTTGCCTCCTTGGAATACAACGAAAATTCATTATTTTGATAATTCGTGCACTCTCGGTCCAATTTTTCCAGTAAATTCCGTTTTTTAATGGCAAATTATCGGTGACAAATGGTGAATGAAAATTTTGTACTCTGCTATAAAAAATCATCAGTTTTCGTTGCATTGCAACGATGCAAACTTTGAATCGTTTACGCTTTTGATTTTTTTCGATAAATCTTCAAGTAACATTGACAATCGTTCCGGAAATTCCTCCCGAATGCAGTTTTTTTATTTCTGGAAAAAACGACGAATTCGGAATGACTTTCCGGTCACAATCGCGGCTTTTACGAAAAATGGCTCCCAATTCATTCAGTCTCGGAATCGCTGTGGGAAAATCGTTGTGAGAAACCGCGATTGTGAAAATTTACGAAATTCTTGAAACAGAAAGTCCCGGAATAATATTCGACACGAAAAATTATTTCACCCAACACGTTCACTTTATTTCCATCGATAAAATTTTCAAATCAAGGGGAAAAAAGTGAGAGAAACAAATTTGTTCGGTCCTTGGTCAAAACTTGTACAAATTTGTTGATGTAATTTCAATAAAATGAATTTTATACAAATTTTTTCCGTCGATTCTATAAACCTCTCGACTTTGTTTGTATTTCGATTGTCGTTCAGACCGTCAGGAATGTCAAACGTTCCGACAAGTAGCCGATCGCGAAAGGAAAAGTTCATGGCGATTCTTCAACAATTAGCCGTCGCGACTGGTCGTAAAACGATCGTTGGTCGACAAAATTTTCACACACTATTTGTCAACGACAACGACAGAGTTTTTCTTGCCATTCGAAAACGGAATTTCCTTGGAAAATTGCAACGAGTCCATTAATTATCAAAATAATGAAGAGAAAAAAAAATTTTCATTGTATTCCACCGATGCAAGCTCCAATTTGATTATTTTCTAATAAAATCGGTCGCGTATCGTGAGAGTTGTGGATTAGCCCAGAAAATATCGAATTTGAAAACGGTTTGTTTTTTCTAGCATGAAAAACGGGCGAAAAAGCTTGGAGCTTATTCCTGCGCCCTTTTGATGTGTTTTAAAATGTTATCAACAACTTCCCTGCTGGTAGCGGAGCCGCCGTACAAGTCGGGCGTGTGGATTCTCGCGTTGATGGTTTTGTTGATCGCGTTTTGTATGATCGTGGCGTGATGCTTGTGGCCAAGATGACGTAACATGTCAACAGCGGCGTTGAGCATTGCAATGGGATTGGCGATATTTTTACCAGCGATTTTGGATCCGGTGTTGCGAGTGCCGGGCTCGAAGATCGTGTAATGGTCGCCGTAATTTTTACCGGACAAAAGTCCCGCGCCACCGAGAAGTCCGCAAACGACGTTTGAGACGATCGCGCCGTAGAGATTGGTCGTTAGGATGACGTCGAATTGATGCGGATTGGAAACGAGTTGCATGCACGTGTTGTCGATGATCATATCGCTGTGGGTT
Source organism: Diadegma fenestrale (assembly GCA_037043255.1). Taxonomy (NCBI): domain Eukaryota; kingdom Metazoa; phylum Arthropoda; class Insecta; order Hymenoptera; family Ichneumonidae; genus Diadegma; species Diadegma fenestrale. Next base: position 34,299,579 of record CM073309.1, on the reverse strand, counting down.
ATGTCTGGGAATTCTTTGGCGACTTGACGCGCAGTCTCGAGGAAAAGACCGTCCGACAATTTCATTATATTCGCCTTATGGACGGTCGTTACTTTTTTCCTGCCATTACGTTTCGCGTACTCGAATGCGTAACGCGCTACTCGTTCGGAATTGGATCTCGTTATGACTTTCATACTCTCGACTACTCCGCTTACGCTCTCGTGCTCCAACATGGCGTATTCGCCCTCGGTATTCTGCCGGACTATCACGATGTCAATGTTGTTTTGACGAGAACTCACCCCCGCGTAAGACACGCAATGCAACACGTTGACGTAAAGATCCAACTGGTTTCTCATCGCCACGTTTCGCGACAACACTCCAGCCTCTCGACTCCGCGTCTCGATGTTTCCCTTCAACGCCACTCCGTTACGACGGATCGACGTTATCGCGTAATCGAGATCGTCGTTGTTTGGCGCATTCGGATCTATGTCGATGTCCTCGAAATCCACGGGCACGCCAGCGAATTTGAAAACCTGTTGAAAATCACACGCAACTTTTTCAAATATCGCTCGAAAAATAACTTTTCGATGACGCTTAACTTTGCAGCGGAAAAAAAATCTTTTTATTCATTATTTTCGATGATGCTCAAGTTTGCGACGTTGGAATGCAACGAAAAATATTTCATTTTATTCATGATTCGTTCAATTTTCAATGTCATACTAATTTTTCGAGCCGACATGCTTTTCGGATGGCAAAAATCGATCATTTTATCATCGTAATTACATTTTTGCCAAATATAAAAAAGAATTCCGTTGCATTCAAACGATGCCAACTTCAGAGTCATTATTTTCGTAATTAATCGACTCGTTATCATTTTTCTAGTTAATTCAGTTTTTTCATTGCAAAACTTGCGTTTTATACTTTTGTTTTCAAATTTTCTTTCTCGACGACTTAATCATTTTCAAAAGCCGCATGAATCGCACTTGAATAATCAAACGCGAGTGAAAAAGTCAATGTTTTGGAGTTGCAGCTGTTTGGCCCACCGCGTCGAACAAGCAAATATTAACCTTTGTCATTTTTTTCCACAAATAAGCGCTCGTGTGCGTGTTTGTTCAAAAATCTTGTTTCTACATGTTTTTCAGCTTCTCGTTAACTCGAGCGTAATTGTTTGCACAATCTTTTCGTGCGCTTAATCAGCCCCTGTTTTTCCGGGTGGGGAAAAAAAGAAATTTCTCAATTTTCTGAAAATTTGCGCTCGTTTTCTATGGAAACATGATTTTGGCTCCGATTCTGCGGGATTTGCAACTTTTTGACAGCGTACGGAGCCCGATGGTGAAAAATAGTGAAATGTTGGCCGTGCGTGGGCAATGTTTTTTTTTTTTTACAATAACGAGTCGAAGCCGAAGAAATTTTATGAATTTTCGTAGAGTCGGAGCGATTTTTTGGCAAATACAACGAAATTCAGTTTTTTAATTGAGATTTTGATTCGATTTTTGATCGGAACGATAAATCGATATTTTTTTAGCATCAAAGCACAAAATCGGTACGAATTTTGTTTTTTTTACAACAACGTGTACACGCCGAAGGAGTTTTATGAATTTTCGTAGAGTCGAAGAGATTTTTTTGCAAATACAACGAAATTCAGTTTTTTAATTGAGATTTTGATTCGATTTTTGATCGGGAGGATAAATCGATATTTTTTTGAGATCGAAGCGCAAAATCGGTAAGAAAATTGTCAGGGTTTTTGAAATTGAACAAAAAGTGACGGCAAATTTTGTCGAAAATCGATTTTTCGACAAAAAAAAAGCGAAAAATAGAGATTCGTTGGAAAAATCGTGAAAATTTGTTGGTTTTTTGGAAATAAAGGAAAAAAAGGGGAAAACTCACCTCCTTTACGTAGCCCATAAGTTCGGGCCCGATTCCGGCACCTGGCAAAAGCGAAACTGTGTGTCGTCCTCCGTAGTGAGCTTTTGGTATGGGCATTTCCTTTTTGATGAGTGGAGTCTTGTGCTGAATCTCAAAAGCCGATGTACCGCTGGCACATCGATAGATTTGCGGTGTTATAGTTTTCGGTTGAACGTACCTGATGAGCGAGCGCGCTGCCATGTTTGCGACGTTTTTTTTCTTCTTATATCGAACACGCAACGATCGAGCAAAGTGTTTTTCGAACAAAAATTTGCACCTTTATTGTCCTTTTGTTCGATCAGTTACTTAAGACGCGCGAGGGACACACGAATTTTTTCACCACGGTCTATTTTCAACGATAACCCAAAGACCTTGCCAGAGGTTCTCGCTTTTGCGCACCCGCGTTCGCGAGAAACAAGAAACCGAAGAGCAGAGAGAAGACACACGAGTCTCTGCTGCCTCCGGAGCAGACAAAACGCGCAAACACGACGACGGTACGACACACACTGCGGTAAATGTAAAAAAAACACTTTTTACCGACCGATGGTAAGTCGCTTGCGAATTTCGCGTCGTTTCGCGAATTTAAAAGCTTATTTTGAATGAAAGGAACGTTTTTTAATGTAAAAACGAGTCGGATTCGCAATTTTCTAGGCCCAAATGGCGGACGGCGAGCGAGGCTTTGCCCACACGCGTTTATCTTTCTCCGGAGGAGCAAACTGTGTGCCACCGACCAACGATGCAACGTTACCGGCGTCTCCGCGACATGCACGCCCGACTCGAACGACCTTCGTGCGTTTTTCGTGCTCGTCTTGTCGCAGCCTCGCCGGCCTTGGCCGGAAGTTGCCGAGGGGACCCGAGCGAGTGACCCAGTGACGAGCGCCCTCGGCAGAATGGCGGTCCCGTCCAAAGTGGCGGTTTTGAGTTTGAGCGTGTCCGTCGTCAGAAAAGTGTCAACACGTCGAAAATTTGTAAACAAAATGCTTCAGATTGCAAATAATTAAGTTTGCGATACGAATTTCGAAAGAATTCAAGTTTTTACTGAAATTCGCGCGCTACGATTCACAGTTTTTGTAGAAAACGGAATCGCGCGGTGCGGTCGAAATAAGCGCCGGCATATAAACATAACCTCAAAGTCATGACGGACGAAAAAGTGGGCAGTCTCGAAGAAGAGGCTTTAAAACGCAAAGAACGATTAGCGGCTTTAAAAAAAAAGAGCGAAGAGAATCACGAGAGTCTCGGAGACGCGGCGGACAAATTACCAAAGTAAATGACCCACGTAAATCCTTTCGAAACATTTTTCCATCCAATGACAGTCGAGGAAACATTTTCGCTTATTTCGCGACAGAAAAAAAAAAACAGAAAGTTCCGGTCGTTGTTTTTTCCTTTTGGCCACGAGTTTCTAAAATCTCGTTCGATTTTTCAGGCCCAAATTCCGGAGCTACAAACCACAAGACCAAAGCCTCCAGGACCAAGTTCTCGAAGATGCCAAACCCGGAGACGTCATCGCCGAAGTCCAAGACCAGTTGAGCGCAGCGACGAGCAAAGTCGTTGTGGAAGATTTGGTGAGTACAAAAAAATTCATCGACAGATGAAAAATCATCGGAATTCAAAGTCAAATAACGAAAATTCATGACGTTGGAGTTTTCTCCGTTAATATGCAACAAAATTCTGTTTTTCGTTGAGATTTTGATTGAATATTTGGTCGAGACGATAAAACGACCTTTCTATGATGTTGACAGAGGACAAAGTCGCGAAAATTGTCGTGGTTTTGAAATTTAACAGAAAATTAATAGAAAAAGTATTTACAATTGGATTTCAAGGTCGACATTCTGTTTTTTATTGAGATTTCGATTGAATATTTGGTCGAGACGATAAAACGACCTTTCTATGATATTGACAGAGGACAAAGTCGCGAAAATTGTCGTGGTTTTGAAATTTAACAGAAAATTAATAGGAAAAGTATTTTCAGTCGAATTTCAAAGTCAAAATTTCGTTTTTTGTTGAGATTTTGACTGAATATTCAGTCGGGACGATAAAACGACCATTTTTTGATATCAAAAGACGAAACGGTCACGAAAATTGTCGTGGTTTTGGAAATTTAACAGAAAATTGATAGGAAAAGTATTTTTAATTGGATTTCAAGGTCGAAATTCCGTTATTTGTTGAGATGTTGATTGAATATTTAATCAGGACGATAAAACAACCTTTTTTTGATATCAAATGACGAAACGGTCACGAAAATTGTCGTGGTTTTGGCAATTTAACAGAAAATTGATAGGAAAAGTATTTCTAATTGGATTTCAAGGTCGAAATACCGAAATTGATTAAATATTTAATCAGGACAGTAAAAACGACGTTATTTCATATCGAAAGACCAATTGCCCGCGAAAATTGTCACGCTTGTTGAAATTTACAAGAAAAAGCATTTTTCGTCGGATTTCAAGGTCGCGAGTTTGAATCTCGCACAATAATTCAATATTATGGTGTAAAAAAAATGCCCGTTGGATGATTCCAGGACATCAGCAATCTGGCGCCACGTAAGCCGGATTGGGACTTGAAGAGAGACGTGGCTGGAAAATTAGAGAAATTGGAGAGACGAACGCAAAAAGCGATAGCGGAGCTGATAATGGAAAGATTGAAACAAGGTCAGAACGACCTTGCGAGCGTGGTTAACATGATATCCGACAAATGACGTTTCCGCCAAAACGTAACGAAATTTTTAATAATAATTGTACAGATAAATAAATGGAATTAATATTTTTAACGCACATTTAACCGGAAAAAATTCTCCACAAAATTCGTATCTTGCTTCGAACTTGTTAATTATTTCGAAAAACAAAATTTTCGTATTTTTTGGATCACGGCAAGTTTTGCTGGAAAAATTGGTTGAAGTTCGATTTTCATAAATCCTTCGGATCATTCACATCAACGTTTTATTTCCGGGAAAAAAGAGACATAAAAGCATTGACGTACGTTTGATTTAATTGCATAAATATTTACCTTACGATAATGCGCACATTCGTAAATTTTACTCGTATCGAGCCACGCACTCGTGTGTATTAATAAGCACGAGTGTGTTGCTCGAGCAAGTAGATCGGCGGTTTGGCTTTGATCATCGAGCTACGAAGCGATCAGTCGACCAGGAATCGACTTTGCATGGGCCACTGAAGTTCGCAACGTTCGAGTCCAACGAAAAATCCGTTTTTCCATAATTTGATTGTTTAAATTCAAAAATCACGGCAATTTACGTAAAAAAAATCGTTTTTTTTTGTCCTGAGCAAATATTGAATGGAAATTTCCAGAAAAAAACGCAATTTCGTTGCATCCCAACGATGCAAACTTCAAGGTCGTTCCGATCGCCGAATACAACTTCGGCGAGAGTCTTTTCGTTACGGAAAGGTGAAGGAAATATTAAAAATACGAAAACTGAGAGCGACCGAGTTTGAGTGAGAAAAAAACGATTGCGAGGTTCCAGGGCAAACGCTCTATAAAAATTCGATAATCACAATCATTTCCTATCGATAGAATTCCTTCAAATTTGCTCCATACAAAGAGAACAGCGATGTCTAATAGCTCGCGCAATTTTGCGAGCTTTCCAGCATGTAAAAGTCGAGAAATTTATAAAAATCACTATTTTCAGTCGTTTCTCGTAAGAGCGCGTGTTAAAAGTTGCAATTTTCAACATTAAATATTTCCATTTCTAAATGGCGAAGCCTCTCAAAACTTTACACACGCCTTTGCGTAACATCGAACAAGCTTTATCAAGTTTTTCAAAAAAATCGGTCGTAAAATTCGTTTGAAATTTTGGTTATTATATAAAAAATGCAAATTACCTCGGAAAATCTTGAATTTAGAGTATTTTGTTGTTTAGTCAATTTTTAACGACTTTTCTCATGAACTTGGGCTCGCGAGCCATTTTTTATGTGAGAAAAACTGAAAAGAAACATTTAGATTTGATCGTCGCGATACAACGTCCTTAATTATGGAAATTTAATATTTCATGAGCAAAAAACGTATTTTTTGCAAGAAACTTACGCGATTACAAGTCTCGCGACCGTGGAGTCTGCGGATTTGAAAGGATTCGGGAAAAAGCATGTGGAGCAAAGTCCCATGGGGGATCGCGTTACCGAATATCTTCGAGAATCATCGTGAACAAGGTCGAACGAAAGGTCAACAAAAATGCAGCCATCGTCGACATCAACGAACCGTCGAATTTCAATTGTCCCGAACGAGCGTCAGCGATCGAGTTGGATTCGATTTCTTCATCGAGATCGCTCGCAACGTTGTGATAAACGACTCGATCTTCGAGCGGCTGGACAGGCCGGAAGTTGTGGGTGAGTTTGCTGCCCTCGGAAGTTCTGACGTCCCGAAAAGCTGCGATCTGTGCGAGACGAAAAAAAACAGAGAGAAATTTTCACTTTGGCCTCGATTGAAAAATCGACGATCGATGCAAATTTTTTCTTCTCGCTTTTCTTACTTGGGCGTGGGAAAGCGGAAGTGGATCTTTGAAATCGATCCACGTGACAACCTCCGAACACGGTGGCGTCGTCAAGGATCCGTTGTACGTGAAGTAATTCTGCATAAGCGTAGAATTTGGCACGAGAATCGGCTCGATTATCAAGCCTTCGGGCAGTTTTAGGTTCGAGTCGAGTCCCTCGATATTCGGGAGAGATTTTACGATCGATTCGTACGTCGGATTGTCCTCTTCGCTCGCCTGGAAAGCCATGAAATTCCAGAATTGAAAAAATTCAAAATTCCGAATAGAAATTATACGAAAAAAATTGCAAACCAAGCCCAAAAAACGAAATTTTAGTCTCTTTCGATCCGAGCGACAATTTTTTTCCATAATTCCACAATTTTTTCACGTTTTGTTTCCTTCCAAAGAAAAGGACGATAAAAAATCGCGAGATGCTGGAAAAATCGACTTTTTACCTCAAAGAAATAAGCGAGGACGGCGAGTCCGTCGGGATTGTGTACAGCTGCTCCCATGGATCCGTACGATTTTTTGTAAAATACGGCGTGAAGTTCCATCGCGAATGAATGATTATTTATTTTGTCCTCCGAGCCCTCGGAGTCATTTTCTCCCCAGTGGAAATGAAGCTGCTCAAAGACGTATTTGTCCTGGCCCAATGGACCGCCGGAAATCGCAGCGGTCTCGGGCTCGCTCATTTTCAGCATGACTGGCGAAAATGGTAAAAAATGCCCCATCAATCATTAATTCAACCAATAATTTAATTAATTCATTAACTAAATTATATTATGTGTATTAATTATTTGATTAATTCTATGAATTATTAATTTTTAATTTGAATTAATTATTAAATATTTATTGCTTATAAATTGTAATCCATAATTTAATTCATTAATTAATAATCGCTCAATTAATATCGCTTAATTGATTAATCAATTAATTGAATTACTTCATTAAATAATTTAATTATTCAAATTGAACTCAAAATTAAAAAATTATTAAATTCAAACCTACAAATTATATTAATTAAATAATTTAATTAATTAATTAATTAAGAATTAAATTATAATATAGTAATTCAATTAATAATTTCATTAATTTAATTTATTTAATTGATTTAATTTAATTCATCATGAAATACTCAATAAATAAATTTGAAATATTTGTTTCTAGGATAAAATTTAGTTCCTAATCAAATTCTTAAAATGCCTCAAGACTGCGGCGGAACGCGACGCTATTATGACGAAGCAATAAGCAAAAAGGCAGAGCTTATTTCTTGTCTGGTCTATTAATTAGCTGGATGCTCGTAATGGGATAATTGAATGCAACGACAAAACGTATCCGAATGTCGTTACTAAGCCGTAGCAATTTTATCCTGATAAAAATTCCCATTTCTCGTGCAATCGTAAATGTTTGGTTTGTGCAAATTTGTTTATTCGAGGACTCGAAAAAAATGTGTCAATTGACAAGGAGAACAGAGCGTCGTGTGTAAAAATCGCGTTTTCCACACGTGTCTGGATAAATTGTTGAAAAAATATAATAAAAAAAAAAGATTTCCAGCATTATTTGTGCAGCGTCTCGAAAATCGTTTAGCATTTTTCGGGCTCGTCATTTTCAATGACATTTACAGCCGCGATTGGTGCACGAAAATTACGTAAGGGGAATTAAGGGGACAATGAGAAATAGGACGAGCCTTCCTGTCCACATGCATCGTTCGTTTATCTGATTTTTTTTCTTTTTAACGTTTTACTCGCTCCGTTACGACAGCGTGCACCGGATGCATCAGATGCATTGTGTTTCTCGAAGGACGAAATCCTTCGAACGTACGCGGCCAGATCGTATTGATTTTCTTGGGATTACGAAATATTGATTTATAGCCAATCTTGAATCTTTTGAAAACTATTTCGGATTCGGTTTTTGCATTTTTTGTCCAACTTCAAAAATCCGGACAATTTTCGTACCGATTTCGGGTTTGGATCCTAAAAAAAAAAACATTTTCGTTGCATTCCAACGATCCAAACTCCGAAATCGTTAAAATTAGGCTCGAACAAGTTTTCAACGTTGAAATGCAACGAAATTCTTTTTTTTTCCCTTCTCGTTTTAAATTCTTCAAAAATTTCGATTTAATTTGGAATTTTTATTGAAAAAATGAATTTTTTGTGATTTTTATTTCTTTAAATGATTTTTTGTTCAATTAATTGAGTGGGAAAAATATTTTTTGGTGCAACGGCGTCAAAATCGTGACGAATTCGATCGAAAATTAAAGATTTTTCTTTTCTGATGGAAAATTTACAGGAAATTCGACAAATTTGCAGAGACTCCTGTGGATTTGACGTGCAGAATTTGTACAAACAAAAATTCAACTCTAATCGTGTCGACTCGCCACAAGCACGAGACTTTGTCACGATATTTCTTGAATAATAATAATAACGCAGCACGGACAGCTCGAATATCATTTTTTGATCCTTGCGATGCATGTTGTGGCTACACGCACGTTTATAATCGATGAAATACTAAACTTTTAATACCGGAGAGTCGCGGATCGGATGAGGAGGAAAAAGCTCATTGTTTGAATTCTCTTGGCAAATGCGAATCGATCGATCATTCGAAATATTAATTGTGTATCGCAATTACAAAATTACTTTATTCAGGATTTTTGAATAATTTTTTGGGAAAATTCTCGACACCAAAACCAACAATTTTCTCCTGTAAAGGAAAATTTTCTCACGTCAAGAATTTCAGACTTTTCATTTACAATTTTTCACTTTTCCCATCCAAACGCGTGAAAATTCAAGTCACGTTTGGATGGGGAAAGTTAAAAGTTGCAAATTAAATGTCTCAACAGTTTTTATTTGATTGAATGATAAAATTTTTATATCGCAAATTAAATATCTCAAAATTTTCAATATTTGTAAATTATAAAATTTACAAGGTTCAAAATTGCAAATTGAACATTTCAAAATTTTTACATTTTCAAATAATAAATGTCAAAAATTGCAAATTAAATGTCGCAAAATGTTGAATTTTGTTAAATAATAAAATTTTAACATTGCAAATTGAATATTTCAACATTTTTAACATTTTTAAATTATAAAATTCAAAAAGTTCGAAATTGCAAATTAAATATCTCAAAATTTTCAACATTTTAGAATAATAAAATATTTAAATTGCAAATAAATGTCTCAAATTTTTTAATATTCTAAAATAATAAAATTTAAAAATCGCAAATTAAATATCTCAAAATTTTCAACATTTAAAAATAATAGAATGAAGAAATTTAAAAATTGCAAATGAAAAATCTCAAAATTTTCAACATTTTACAATAATAAAATTTAAAAATCGCAAATTCAACGTCTCAAATTTTTTAATATTTCAAAATAATAAAATTCAAAGATCGCAAGTCAAATATCTCAAAATTTTCAACATTTTGAAACAATAAAATTTGAAAAGTTTGAAATTGGAAATTGAAAATCTCAAAATTTTCAACATTTTGAAATGATAAAATTGAAAATTTAAAAAATTGCAAATTAACTATCGAAAATACACAAAATTTGGAAAAAATCCGAAATAAGGTCGATTCGTGACACGTCAAATTGGCTTGAATCATTATAATCGAGTGTTATACAAATAAAAGCAATGAAAATAATGATCGAAATGATTTTAATGAAAATTGCTCGCGGAATTGGAGATTTTCGTTCTCACGCGTGTTGATTGCTTCGGAGAAAAGGTTCACATGTATAAATTTGAGGTTTGCATCATTAAATCTCAAGCATATGCGTTTCAATTGAAATTCCTTACCGGTGTGGCCATTGTTGGTGAGATACGCGCTGCGAGATACGTCCAAACCGGAAAATTTCAAAGAAGGTAGACTGACGTTGACGACGATGTGTTCCTCGATATTAATCGGTGACTGATGTTTTCCCACGCACGTGTTGAATTCCTCGCCCCAGTGCAGAGGGCCTAAAAAACCAAAAAATCAAAAAAATCCATTTTTTTGCCAAAAATGAAAAACTTTTTCTTTTTCGATTAATTGTCAAAATTATTGCTGGAAAATTTCTCACCGTGTCGTCCGTCGTAGCTAAAGTCCTGATTGGCGAGTGCCAAGCCTGAAAAACCAAAAAAAAAACGCGCGAATTAACAGTGACGGAAAAATTCCAACATTTTTTTAGCTTTCTAATGATTATTTTTGCTGCAGAGATTTTTCGCTGCAATTTTCTTTTCTCAATTCACTGCCGCATGAAAAACAATCGGCAGGACTCTGGAGAGAAAGTTTGACGAATAAAAAGTTGGCATAGTTGCAGTTTTTATCCTTCGTCGCTTGTAACGAGTTCCTGGAGACTGCGATACGCATTACCACGCCTGGGTATGGCCGTATAAATCATGTAATTGTTCTAGAGCGGAGAGAGGCGAGCAAAGGCGTGGGGCAAAGCGGGAAACTCTCTGAGAAACCGTGAAATTTTCATATTTTTCTTCAAATCTTAAAATTCCAAATTTCTCCAATTGAATTTTCGTCGAAATTATCAAATTTTTCGAGATTTCACAAAACAACTATTCGAAAAAGTTTGTGAAAGATTTTTCATTCTCCAGTCCATTTTGGCACGTCAATAATAATTATTCCAGCATAAAATTTGATAATAATAATTGATCATTTTATTATTTAGGAATTTCGATTAAAAAAAGTAAAAAAAAGTAAAAAAAAAATTTCCTCGTACGAAAAATCGTGGAATTTTGACTATTTTTTCAAATCTTCAGATTCCGAATGTGTCCAAATGAATTTTGAAAAAAAAATAATTTGAATTAGGATGAAATTCAACAATAATAATTGAAAATTCAATTTTTTTGAATTTTTTCAATAAATTTTATGAATTTTTCACTTTTTATTGAAAAAAAAAAATTCCAAAATTATCCTCGCACGGAAAATCATGGAATTTTGACAATTTTTTCAAATCTCCAAACCCAAAATGCGTCCTATTGAATTTTGAAAAAAAATTATTTCGATTGGGATAAAATTCAACAATAATAATTAAAAATTCAATTTTTTTGAATTTTTTCAATAAATTTTATGAATTTTTCACTTTTTATTGAAAAAAAAATTCCAAAATTATTCTCGCACGGAAAATCATGGAATTTTGACAATTTTTTCAAATATCCAAACCCCAAATGCGTCCTATTGAATTTTGAAAAAAAATTATTTCGATTAGGATGAAATTCAACAATAATAATTGAAAATTCAATTTTTTTGAATTTTTTCAATAAATTTTATGAATTTTTCCAATAAATTTTGTGAATTTATGACTTTTTGATGAATTGGTATGAAAAAATTCCAAAATTTTCCTCGCGCGCGAAATGTGATTGTGCTCCGGTGACTATGATAAGCGTGTGAAATGGGATCGAGCGATACATTAGTGAGCACACGCAAAACTATGGAAAGTTCCTTATTTGGCGGGTTGGGTGTTGGGCGAGGTTGGGGGTAAATTGAAGTGCATTCGCGTTTGACGGGCTGCAGATTGATCGCATGGAGCGTGTTGTTCGTGCGAGCAAGATAATTATTTATCTGCAGCAGGCGGCGCGGGCGCGGCAATTGGTCGCGAAGCTTTTTGTTCCGCTCCGTTTCCGATGGCAGAAAAAATTTATATCGATGCATCTTGGAATTCGGTGAATGAGCGAAAAATGTTTTTTCGCGACTGAAAAACATCCCGAGGCACGTCCTGCGGCGTGTAATTTATGTTGAAAAACTGTCGGGACGAAAAAAAATCGTTTTTCTCGAGAAACGACATTTTTCATTTGCGAAAAAAAAGTTTTTTTCCCATTCCATGACGTGCATTCAAATGCACTTGGTGCGGGACTCCCATAGAAATTGTCGAGTATTTTTTTTCTGCTCAATTTTGTGTCGTAAACTTATTGCTTCGAATTAAAAAGACGTTCCCTTTTTTTTATGTCACCACGTACAATCAACAGAAACAATTATTAACAATTACGTTAATTATTATCTCTGCAATTTGCATTTTATGGCATTCTATGCAATTTTGTTTGCATCGATGGGAAAAATACCCGTGTCGATCGTTTCCAGGTTTATGGTGCGAGCGAAAAAATCGTGAGGGATCGGTTTTATCTTTCAAGCCACGTAATCGACCTTGAACCTCAATTAATGTCGCCAGGGAGCAGAAAATAATTGATTTTTTGCTTTAAGTGATGATGAAATTTCTTTTTTTAATTATTTTCAATGTCAATGCGCTAAAAATGTCTCAAAGCGTCGAAAAATCATTAAAAAAATTTTTTAATTTTGCGAAAATCTGAGTTTTTTCGAAAATTCGTTTGACCGATTTAATTTTGGCAAAATTTTCCTACGAGCTCAAGCTCGAGGTAGTGACGAGGGTTCAAGGCAATTCGCCCAGATTTCTCGTTTATCGAAGACCGATAGAAATTATCGAAACGATTATTTGTTTTTTTTTTTCTCAAGCAGATGCAGTATTTTTTTTATTCTACGGGCCAAGTCACGAGACGAGGCGATTAGTAAATTTTTTGCCTGTAACCATATCACAAGAACAATGACCTTAACCCACTTCGTAAGGTCGAGGGCAATAATAAGAGAAATCGTGTTGTGGTGATTGGAAAATCTTAAAATTGCGACGACCTGCGATACGTAATTGGATTCGATTCAACGAGAATTAAATTTTCATGATCCTCAAGTTTGCATCTTTGGAATGCAACGAAATTCTCGTTTTTCTTGTGCAAAGCTCACGATTCTCATCCAACATTTGGTCAGGACAATAAAATTCGAGAAATATCAAATTAATTGATAAAATTATTAATAAAATAAAATAAAATAATTGATGAAATAAATTTAAATGTCAATATTAATTAAATAATTAATTAATTAATAAGATTATTTGATCAATTTATGAATTGATTTAATATTTCTCGATTTTTTAATTAATTTTTGATTAATTAATTATTCAAGAGACGCGGCAGCGGCTCGATAATAAAATATGAAGAATGAAATTATTCATTAATTCATTTAATTATAATTAATATTGAATAATTAATTAATTAATATTATGAATTCATGAATAATTTTACAAAATTATTAACAAATTGATCAATATTTCTTAATTAATAAATAAATCAAAATGAAATTAACAAAAGAGAATAAAAATTCCAAAAAAGGAGAAAAATAATGATTGGACCCGAGCAGTCGCGAATTTACACGTTGGAAAGGAGTTCGTAGTGGCTCGAACATTGTAAATCTTGAAAACCGAGTGAATGAAAGACTCGAGTACAAAAACACAGACGTTGAAATGTATAAGAAAGTCTCGTGTGTTTGTATAATCATGAATCGAGATTGTTCCAGTTGCATTGTTGCGTGTGCTCCGTTATATCAGATGCACAAGAAATTGAAATAATGATCTAATCGAAGGCTGCCTTGGTGTTTTTATTTTTGCGGCTATGCGAGAAATTCACGAGCTGCTAACGGTGGATTGCGTTTTGTCAATTTTTTTGCTCGCTTCGAGGTCCCTCATGCTGTTATGAAATTTTATATAAATCTCTGACAATTGTTTTGTCCAATTGACTTTTGAGCCAATCAAACGGCGGTTTCTGCCGCATGAAACTTTTTTCCAGCACTCGTTTCGCTTATCAAGATGCACCGGACTGCAGATCGTAGGTAAATTTTTTCCGAGTGAATCCCCGACGTAACTGCACGCCTTACACAATTTTTTTTCCTTCTTTAGGAACGTTGGATCGCAACGACCAAATCTAAATGTTTCTTTGCAGTTTTTCTTACATAAAAAATGGCTCGCGAGCCCAAGTTCATGAAAAAAGTCGTTAAAAATTGACTAAACAACAAAATACTCTAAATTCAAGATTTTCCGAGGTAATTTGCATTTTTTTATATAATAACCAAAATTTCCAACGAATTCTACGACCGATTTTTTTGGAAAACTTGATAAAGCTTGTTCGATGTTATGCAAAAGCGTGTGCAAAGTTTTGAGAGGCTTCGTCATTTAGAAATGGAAATATTTTATGTTGAAAATTGCAACTTTTAACACGCGCTCTTACGAGAAACGACTGAAAATAGTGATTTTTATAAATTTCTCGACTTTTACATGCTGGAAAGCTCGCAAAATTGCGCGAGCTATTAGACATCGCTATTCTCTTTGTATGGAGCAAATTTAAAGGAATTCTATCGATAGGAAATGATTGTGATTATCGAATTTTTATAGGGCGTTTGCCCTGGGACCCCGCAATCGTTTTTTTCTCACTCAAACTCGGTCGCTCTCAGTTTTCGTATTTTCAACATTTTCCGCATTTTTCCGTAACGGAAATAAGGCCTTCCGAAAATTGTGATTTTTATAAATAAATATCTCGTCTGTTCTCTCAGTGTGTCGCAAAACTCAAAGGAATTCTGTCGATAGAAAATTTTGCGTACAACGTTCTCAATTAAAATACAGAAAATTACATCGAGGGCCACGTGCTTTATTTTTACAACGCGATAAACTATTTTTTTCCGCCTGTTCGTGCATTCGTTCGTCATCACGAAACATGGCGTGCCGCGTAAAATGAAACAAACACAAGATTCCAATGATTCAACTATCCCGTGAATCTGCAGCGATGCATTCGTCTTTTATCTCGAAAATGTGACACAAATTCAGCCAAGTTTGAAAATGGCTAATCAATAATATAAAATTTGAAAAATATCCAGCCCGTTTCCGCGGCCAAAATGAAAACTCGGAGCATCAAACCGCGATTGCGATTTCCGATGACGAGAGAAAAAAACCCGCTGAATGATACGAATGCGTAAAAGTTGATCAATTAAAATGCATTTTTTTTTCTAATGAGACACATTCGCGAGGAAAAAGTACTCGAGGCGCATTGCCATTGCATATGGTAATTAAGTTTGCTAATTTATCGATGTGTACGCCATCCCACGTTCGTGCATCCATCGCGTCGTCGCTGCGTCTCTCGTCGTAACAATTTTCACGTCTGTTCTTTCCTTCGTTATACAATCGAGTCATTAAATCGCATCAGCTCGTAATTTCACACTCTACACCCAAATCGATATTTTCCTCTCTCTGTACATGAAAAATCTCCGGACCGAAAAGTTTTGACTTTGATGACGTGTTTCGAAGAAAAACTGCGGAACCGATTTTTTTGCTGGATTTTTCGTTTTTTTATGGGGAACCCCATAAGGCTTATGGGGAACCCCATAACGCTTCATGGGGATCGCGTGAAAAATTGAATTTTTTGGTCTTTTTGCAAATTTGACGCTCCATGGACCGTGCGATTTTTTATGGCGCCCCATGGATCGGACTTTTTCGCTCCGCGACGTATTTGGAGCGAAAAAAATCTGAATTTCTTTCGAAAAACACACTTGGGTCAAAAAGACCCATGGAATTCGCGCGGAGGTCAATTCAATAATTGGCGTCTGGAATAAATTGAGAGGAAAATTTGATAATGTGTAAAATTTGATAATAATTTAATTAATTTCATTATTTTGATGGGATTTTTGAAAAATACAAACATTCCGTAACCCCGAATGATAATCGATGCACTTTGACCTGATTATTAGAGCGGCTCCAGCGCATTTTTGACCTCGAGACTCTCGAGATACGCGATCAACGAAAATAGTTTTCGGAGATGTTGATTCGATATTTTTTCGGTTCGGGTAAACGTTTTTATCGAAAAATCACAAAAATTTGGTCATTGCAGCGAGAAATATTGTAAAAAGTCAACTTTTGTCATTCCAATCGTAAATTTTGCTGACAATTTTCATAGGAATCAAAAATAATGTCGAAATTCCGAAAATTTTCGACTTTTTTTTTTTTTTTGCTTTTTTTATCGTCTAAATTTTCCTTAACCAACGTTTTTTTTATGCATTTTGCGGAATTTTTTATCTGGGACAATGCGACCGGGTATTTTGAAACTCGCGAATGAGGCCAACACCGCGCGCGGCTAAACTTCTCGCGCAACGTCGTTTCAATATCATTTCCTGCTGCTGCTTTCTTTTCGCGGCATTTGTTAATACCCCGCGCGATTACAACTTCTATCGACAATTGATCGACTTTATTCTTATCGGATATCAAGCGTGTAATCGCTTTCGAGAGACCTTGTTTTAAAGATTGTTCAAAAAACGCTGCAAACTTAATCCATGGCGAGTCTCCGGTTACCGCCGTGCGCGGCATCTCCGCGACATACCACGCGAAGGTTTTCTCGTAGGAAGCGAAATGAACTAAATATTTTTGGATATTTTCAAAATTTTCGGTATTTTGACGACATTTTTCATTTCTATGGGAAATGTCAGCGAAATTTTCGATTGGAATGACTCAAATTTGGTTTCCGAAGAGACTTTCCAGAATATTTCTTGCTGCGATGACAAAATTTTAGGGATTTTTCAAAAAAAAACGTTCAGTTGAACGAATCCATGAAAATATCGATCTTTTCCAACAAAAATTTCTTTTTAATCGCACCGAAAATTCAATTTTGTCAAAAATACCCAACATTTTGTAAAACACAGTGATATTTTTGGACAATTTCAAAATTTTCGGTATTTTGACAACATTTTTCATTTCTATGGGAAATGTCAGCAAAATTTTCGATTGGAATGACTAAAATTTGGTTTTCGAAGAGACTTTCCAGAATATTTCTTGCTGCGATGACAAAATTTTATCGATTTTTCAAAAAAAAACGTTCAGTTGAACGAATCCATGAAAATATCGATCTTTTCCAACAAAAATTTCTTTTTAATCGCACCGAAAATTCAATTTTGTCAAAAATACCCAATATTTTGTAAAACACAGTGATATTTTTGGACAATTTCAAAATTTTCGGTATTTTGACAACATTTTTCATTTCTATGGGAAATGTCAGCAAAATTTTCGATTGGAACGACTCAAATTTGGTTTTCGAACAGACTTTCCAGAATATTTCTTGCTGCGATGACAAGATTTGTTGTGATTTTTCAAAAAAACGTTTAGTCGAACGTTTCCAACAAAAAATCCATCTTTTTTGACCAAATTTTCTTTTTAGTCGACGTTTCTACACGAAATTTAGAAAAGGACCATAAATAATCGGAAAAATGTGAGCAGCTTCAAAGGGACTCGAGATTGAACGCGATCGTGAGACAAAATGCACTTATGCCGAGACAGTTTAATCTCTTAGTGACGAGCTCAAAAGTCTTGGACTCGAGTTCGTCGCGTTTGTCGTGAAACAAAGAGAAAAAACTTTGAGCTCTTTATAAAGTCGCTTATCGCGTTAGAAAGTACGAAAAACGTGATACGTATGGAAAAAAAAGAAAAAAATGAAAAAGGATAGAAAAAAATTGGCTTTTCTGGTGTATATTTTACATTAATGAGGGTCGGAGCTGCATATTGCGTCACCGGGCGTTTACTGTAAACGGCGTCAAAGAATTTGACGGTCCCTGAGACCGGCGTTCGCTATATATGTATGCAAAATTTTATTGATCGTAAATTTTCATCTATACAAAAATCTAATATACATAAAACATCTTTCTTCACTATATTCTTCGTGAATAAATCTGTTTTTGTCCACGAGATTTCACGTTTCCTTGAGTTGCTATTAATTGACCCACGATTTTTTGCACGATTGGCAATTTCGTTTTTTATTCACGACCTTGTGCATAG
Source organism: Diadegma fenestrale (assembly GCA_037043255.1). Taxonomy (NCBI): domain Eukaryota; kingdom Metazoa; phylum Arthropoda; class Insecta; order Hymenoptera; family Ichneumonidae; genus Diadegma; species Diadegma fenestrale. The sequence continues at coordinate 34,281,585 of CM073309.1, read as the reverse complement.
TTTCAAATTCAAATCACGGATAAACGAGCAAAACTTTTTTTTCCTTCGATTTTTTGTTCAATTTCAAAAACCCTGACAATTTTCGTACCAATTTTGATTTTGGATCTTGGATTAAAAATCTGCTCAAGAAAAAATTGAATTTCGTTGCATTTAAACGAAAAAAAAAACATTTTTCTACGAATTTTTTGTTAAATTTCAAAAACTCTGACAATTTTCGTACCAATTTTGATTCTGGATCCTGGATCAAAAATCTGATCAAGAAAAAATCGAATTTCGTTGCATTTAAACGAAAAAAAAAACATTTTTCTACGAATTTTTTGTTAAATTTCAAAAACTCTGACAATTTTCGTACCAATTTTGAGTTTGGATCCTGGATCAAAAATCTGATCAAGAAAAAATCGAATTTCGTTGCATTTAAACGAAAAAAAAAACATTTTTCTATGAATTTTTTGTTAAATTTCAAAAACTCTGACAATTTTCGTACCAATTTTGATTTTGGATCCTGGATCAAAAATCTAATCAAGAAAAAATTGAATTTCGTTGCATTCCAACGATGCAAACTTCAACATTGTAATTTGTTTTGCTACTTGCTGATTTAAAAGGGATTTTAAATCACACCGAAACGTTTAAATCTTTAACTATAAATGAAAACATGGAAAATTCAATGCACGTGTGGGTCTCGGGGCAGCGAACCTGTTGATTGGCCACGAATTCCTTTCGTTCTCAATGAAATTAAAAAAAAATGTCACGCCACATTTCTCTCTGCTCAAAAATGAATTTCGGCCACTTTTCACATGAAAATCACTGACCCTTTGAAAAAAATGAAATTCCAAACGAGCGATTGAACAAAATTCGAAAAAAAAGATAAAAATTCCAACTTTAACGTGACGTGACAAAAAAAAAGCGAAAAAATGAAAATTACGATTCCGGACGCCGCGCGAACAAGATGCAAAACGTAAAGATGCAAATTTACTCACTCGGGACGAAAATAAAAGCGAGAATGCACACTAAATAAGCAGCCATGGTGTTTTCTGCTTTATGGAGTCACTCAAATTCACCATGAAAACCCCATACGATTTTTTTCGACGTTTTCGAGTACCGGAAACGTTTGTCAGGAAAAAATTAGCTCGAGACACGTAACAAGAAAAAATGCAACTCGCTGCAACGTAAAAAGATCGAGGCCAAAAAAATGGCGAGTGAAAATCGAGAGGGAAAAAATGGAGCGAAATGTGCAGCTCGAGAGCGAATTCGGAAATGTCCGATATGAACGTTTTGCTGCCGGTTCAAGACTGAACTTGGTCGATCCTCAACAAGCACGTTAAATAACGCACTCGGTCGGTGTCGCGCGACTCCTTTTCTGCTGGTTGGCTTCTGTACATCCTCCTACATTTCAACAGGTCTAACCGAACCCGAACACTCGCTCGGACTATTCTCTACCGTTCCTCGGCACTTGCTTTATTCTTATTTCTCCGCTACGGTACATAAGGAGAGTCTCAGGTCACAAATAAGTTGCGTGTCAAAGGGCCTCGTTGGCCTGGCCTGGGAACACGAAAAATTACGATCGAAACCATTTTTTTTCGCTTTTATTTTCTTTCTTGGACGAAAAATCTGTTTTTGTCTCATTTTTTCATTACGGTGGACCAAAATCTTTTCTCCACTGATTTCATAATCGGAAATCTTTCACTTCTGCTCGATAAATTTAAATAAAAATCAAGATTTTTACACAAAAAAACTTGTTGACGAAATTTCGACCTTTTTGTCCAAATTTATTCTCCGATTACCGAATTCGACCCAATTTAACAAATTTTTATTCATTCTCAGGCTCGTTTAGAAAGTTTCGCCCAATTTTCAATTTTTATTCGTCCATTTTTTTAATCATTTAAAATTAAATAAAGAAAAAAAATAGAAATTTGTTATTTTTTCTATGGAATATTTGCCGTGAAAATTTTTCAATTTTGATTCGTCGATTTTTTGAATTATTTCAAATTATAAAGAAAAAAAATAGAAATTTGTTATTTTTTCTATGGAATAAATGCTGCAAAAAATTTGTCACGATTCACCGAAATTTTCCCATCTATAAAGGGACAATAAAATTCTCAATTATCTCACAATAAAATAAATCTACGACATCGAGAGCATCGTGCGAGAGGGCGAGCAGCTTAATGACGGAAAGTCTTGAATCCAGCACACAATAATCCTTTCTAAAACGTTTATAAGCAATCAGATAAAACGGGATGAATGGAAAAGAGAGAGAAAAGCGCGAGTCATTCACTCCCGAGCCCTTAATGGCCTCTGGAGGGTCCAAATTTTGTTTTCTCCCACAATTTTTGTTTTCTTTCCATGCCTCGTTCATTTTTGACCTTACACGTGCAGCCTGGGCGAGGAGCTCGAACTGCATCGGCAGGAATTTTTTCAAGGAGCCAACGCGACCATTTTTTTGTTTTTTTTTTCATTGAGTCATCGATGGGTCGAGGAAATTACAGTCGCGGGTGAATCAAAACCTCGGGAAAGTCGAGGAATCATTGACTCCGTGGCGCAGATAAGAAATTTCATATGCACGTATTTGTTTTATGTGTATATGTATACTCGAACGTGTGCGGTGACGTTTGGACGGGGGACAGTGAAGAATTTCCGGTTGTTCAACCGTTACTCACTGCTGCGCGAGGTATTTATATCTTTTACATATCCTAGTTGATCCTATGCATCACTAATTCCTGCTTGATGACAAATTCGTCGTCCGCGGGATTGGGAGCAAGAAAATTTATTGTTTTTCGAACAACAAATTGATTTTCATGTGGGAAAATTACGCTGGGGGAGAGAATTCAGAATGTAAAAAGGATTTTTGACGATTTTCAAGTTTGCATCGATGAAATGCAACGATATTCTGGTTTTTTGTTGAGATTTTGATTCAAATATTTGGTTAGGACACTGAAACGATTTTTTTTGGGATTCAAACTCAAAATCGGTACGAAAATTGTCATGGTTTTCGAAATTTAACAAAAAATGCATAAAAAATAATTTTTTCACTGAAATGAGACAAAATTCTGTTTTTTTTTTTCGAGATTTTGATTCAAATATTTGGTCAGGACGCTAAAATGACTTTTTTTTAGGATCCAAACTCAAAATCGGTACGAAAATTGTCATGATTTTGAAAATTCAACAAAAAATGCATAAAAATTATATTTTTTATTTGAATGCAACAAAATTCTCGTTTTTTCTTTCGATTTTGATTCAAATATTGAGTCGGGACGCTAAAATGACTTTTTTTTAGGATCCAAACCCAAAATCGGTATGAAAATTGTCAGGATTTTTAAAATTAAACAAAAAATTAATAGAAAAAGTATTTTTCGTGGGAGCCCAACGTTGGGAACTTGAGTGACATAATTTTTGCCATACTCGCGAGTATCGATCGTTAAATTTCTCGTTGATAAGTGTGTGCGTCAAGTTCTACGGCCGGCAACGATAGCGGAGCACATTTTCGCTACGACGTTACGAGGACAATGGCTCGCCGAGTAAAGAAAAAAAAACTCGAAAGTACGAGCGAGGACATTGAAATCGCGTTCGCCTCGTCTCCGGGCCCTCGGAGGTTGTTTTTTTTCTGTTTACCTCAAATTTCACGCTACGACCGTCGTCGATAAATTTTCAATCAAAATATTCGATGGAATCCAGTTCGTAACGTTCGGGTCCAGCAAAAATCAATTTTTCTCGAAAAAAAATCGATTCTTCTTCATTTGCGATGATTTCAATGAGAATTTTGCGGTGAAATTTCCTTCCGGAATATTCAAAGAAAAACTGACCGAATCCTTAATTTTATTTCCAATTCTTCTCGTTCCTTCTTGGCGGCCTAATACGATGAATCCCGAACGTTTATCACAGGAAGGCCCAAAACCGGCTTTCCGGAATCGAGAAATTAGACACGTTGCATTTTTCGAGTCCGCTCATGAATTTCTATGATTTTTTACATTTTTTCACAGTTTCACAATTTTTTTTCGTATTTGTGGAATTAAGCCCTTAATAAAGCCCGCAATATTGTTAAATTATTGGAATAAAACTCGAGCTGAAATTCTCGAGATTATCGTTGACTCGATCTAAACGCTTCCGCTTGAGCAGCGCGAGCGTAGCTCGTCGGCCGCGCCGTTTGTTTACAAACACGATCGCGTAATAACGCTCGCGACTGATTTCGACCCGGAGACTCGGCCAGAAGATTCAGAAATTCAACGCAATTAATTTTCAAGCCTAAAATTTCAACAAACCTTTTTGTCCTTTTCAGTTATTTCTTTCATGGCGTTTTGTCTTGGTCGCGTGCGCGGAAGAATTTTTCGGGAGCCAGTGCTGCTCGACGCGTCGCGGTGAAAATAACGCCAACGATTATTTTTCGCTGCGTTCGTCGAAACGGAGCGCGCGACGTTAATCGCACTGTTTACGAAAATTCGATGAAAAAATAATGACAAAGGATTATCGCGATAATGGTGACATAAAAAATGTAAATAAAGTCCAAGAATTTGAAACGAGCGATCGAGATTCGTGCGCGCGCGTACGAGGCGATGGAAAAGTTGGCGTGTGAACGAGAGCGACACGGTCGCGTTAGTGCGACAAAACTCCGCGAGACTTTTGGCGGCGCCACCGGACAGGTCGCGCATTGGGCACGACGCCGTAGGTAACGCAGATCGAGCTTTCTTGTTGAAAAGAACGAAAACTCGACGGATATCGTAATTAACCGTCCAATTCAAATTTTCAATGAATGAATCGCGATTCCCGAAAATTCTCAAGAATTTCGAGAAAATTTGCAACTTTTGAATGTCCTTCGCCCGGTTTTCGCATTCGCCTGATTTTAAAACACCAGGAAAATGTTTTTTCACACGAGCCAAAGTTTGAAAAGCGCGCGCTTTTTAGCGACGCGAACGCCGCGCCGCGGATTCGCAGGGAAACATCTAGAGAGTTTGCCCGCGCTCCGCGGGGCGCAGAGACGGACTGTGCGGCGACGAAACAGTATCGAAAGCGACAAAGCGCGTAGCGGAAGAGAGCGCGTTCGAGTCGCTGAAGGAAAGACAGCGGGAGAGGGGAGGAAAAGTGTAGAACAGAAGTGAATTCGTGTTGAAAGACAGTTGAACGGTTGGAGTGATTCGAGTGAGAGAATATTCGAGGATTGTTTGCGGGTTGCTGAGTAAAAATGTCGGTATAGAATCGCCAAGGGATATTCTCTCGAGTCGCGGTGTGTAAAGCTGGGCATTCTGTTGGCGAGCGGCCGCGGTAAGTAATCGGAGCATTTTTCCATTGTTTCCGTGTTGGTTGATTGAAAATAATGCGCGCAAGGAAAAGTCTGCGATTGTCGAATAGTCTCGATTGTTTAATTTTCCTCGTATTTCGTGGGCGGCGTTTATCGCGCCTTATCTCAACGTATTTACATAAATTTCCGTGAAAAGTCCATAATTTCGTGGAAATTCGAGCAACCGAGTTTTCCGGACGTTCTGTTCGCCTTGTGTTTTCGTTTTTCACTTTTACTCTTGTCGTCCCTTTCCCCGGCCCCCGCGTCGTCGCCCCTCGCGCGTTCTCGATCGGAAAAAAATGTTTTGCTTTGCTCGCGAGTAATAAAACTTTTTCTTAACGTACGACGCGCTAAATTCGAGAAATGTAACGAGAGCGAGACGAAGCGAGCGGGCGAGAGCAGGCCAAAGAGAAATTAAACGTATCGTTGGCCCTCGGAACGCAACTCGCCGCAGCAGAGCAGCAGTTTCTCGTTTCTCGACCGTTCGCTGCTCTGTCACTCCGAAAAACGGTGAAAGCTTTGTGCGGGGGCAAGAAAAACCATTTCCCGGCGATATCAACGGTAACAAAAGCCACGAAATCCTTTTTTTTCATCGATAAACCAAAGTGCGCGATCTTTGTCGTTACTTTCGAGTGGATCGTGCAGCATTTTTTTTCGGCGAATCGATTCGCGCGACCTTCTCGATAAACGTTCGTTACTTTTTCCCCGATCGAATTTTCCCCGCGATCTCGAAGACTCTAAATTTCCAATTTCGTCCTCTCCTCCCCGCAGGCTCATGGACGCCAATTTTTCGCTTTTTCCTGACGCTCGGTCGCACCAAAAATTCGCCCAACTTTTCCCACACTCTAAAATCCCAAAAAATCGTGACGTTTCCAACTTTTTCCTTCAAAAATCAAAACCTCGATAAATTCGATCCAAGGATGCCATTTTTTTTCCGGAAACCTTCCACGTCCTTTCTCCCTCCCCCCACCCTCCGCCATTTCCATTCTCCCCCTTCAATTTCCCACGATTATGCTCGTTATCCTTCTCCATTTTTCCTAACCTCAAATTTTCTTCGTAAAAGTTCAAATCCACCAATTCTCTGCCTTGCAAACCAGCCAAAAATTGTCTTCACGATCTTTTTATTCGTCTCGAACGTTTCACGCGGTCGCAGTAATTTCCAAAAATTTTCCCAGCCCAATTAACTGAATTTTTGTGTTTTTTTTGTCATTTTCTTCATTTTGCAAAAATCAGTCACGACGAGTCAATTTTTTTCTGTGAAAAGGCTAAAAATCCAGTGGCTCGGCAATATTTTTGACTCGATTGATTTTTCAACTAATTATCGCCATTCGATTAAGCCGCTGGGGGTCTCTTTGACCCGGCGACAACTTTTTGCCAAAATTCTCGTTTTTTTGAACGTTTCATCAAAAAAAAAAAACGAATTCAACAATTATAACAATTACGAAAACACAAAATTTGATTTTTCAACCAATTATCACTTTTCGATTGAGCCTCTGCGCACGATTCGGGTCTTTTTGACCCAAGCGACAACTTTTGGCCACAATTCTCGTTTTTTCGAATGTTTTATCAAAAAAAAAAACGAATTCAACGATTATAACAATTATGAAAACACAAAATTCGATTTTTGAACCAATTATCGCATTTTGATTAAGTCTCTGCGAACCCTGCGGGTCTTTTTGACCCGGACGACAACTTTTTGCCAGAATTCTCATTTTTTTGAACATTTAATTGAAAAAAAACGAATTTAACGATTGAAACGATTACGAGAACAAAAAATGGAATTTATTTTTGAATTAATTGATTTTCCAACTAATTATCGCTGTCCGATTAAGCCTTTGCGGACCATCCGGGTCTTTTTGACCCGAGCGACAACTTTTTGTCAAAATTCTCATTTTTTTGAATGTTTTATTAAAAAAAAAACGAACTTAACGATTATGATGATTAAGAGAACAAAAAATAAAATTTATTTTTGAATTAATTGATTTTTCAACCAATTATCGCTGTCCGATTAAGCCTCTGCAGACCCTACGGGTCTTTTTGACCCGAACAACAACGTTTTTGGCGAAATTCTCGTTTTTCGAACCGTTTAATTAAAAAAAAACTGATGGAGAGAATTTCAGCATAGTTTTCACGTTTTTTAATCTCAAAATCCGTGAGATACAAGTCGCAGGACGAAAAGGACATTATTCTGATAAAAATGATGGAAAAACTGGAGGATTTTGGAATATTGGAATGTTTGAAAGATGAAAAATGAGAAGAGAGAAAGAAAAGGTTGGGAATGTACGAATTTTCAAGTGTTTCAGGTGTTGGAATTGTGTAGAGAGTTGATTCGGTGGAGAAATTTATAAAAATGGTATCGACTCGTCAGTCGAGCAACATGGGGGGCGGGAGTAGCGCAAGTTCGGTGGGTGAAGGAGTCTGCGAGGCAGGACCTTCGCGGAGGCAGCAGCCGCAGGTGCAGCCGGGACTGACCCGTCAATTGGCGATAATGCCGTCAGTGCGAAATTTGAATATTTTCGATTTGCCACCGGAAATTCTAGAAAAAATATTCTCTTACTTGGATTACAATACCGTGGCCCATTTACGTCCGGTTAGTGAATTTTCACGTCGTCTCCGAGGTCGATCGAACGCCTGAAATTGTTGACTCGATTTTGTCGGTTTTTTTTTCAAGGTTTGCCACCAAATGGACCGCATTTGCGGCTCCATTTTGAACTCAACTTTTCAACGACTCCAAGCCCAAATGCTGAGTCGTTTTCAATCGATCAAGGCGAAAATGCCGCGCCGGGAATCGGCCAGACGCAATCATCCGTTGGCCTGCGAGTCCGACATCATCGAAACCTTACACATGCGCCTGACTCTGCTCCACATGAGTTTTGGCAAACACATAGAAAGAAAACATTGCTGTTTCTTTCCCGGAGAGGTAAGACAACAAATCGCCTCGGATTTCGTTCGCAAAACATTCGTTAACAACTCGAAATTCAGTTTTTTATCGAGATTCCGATTCAATTTTCGGTCGGGACGATAAAATGATTTTTCTTTGAGATCCGAAGAGCAAATTTTCATGGATTTTGAAATTGAACGTTCGGAACTTCAGAATCATGAAAAAAAATCGTTTCTTTTGGCCTGACTTGATTTTTTATCAAAATCTCAATAAAAAAAACGTAATTTTGTCGCATCCCAACGAAATTTCAAGTCTGGCAACTTCAGTGTCATAAAAAAACATGATTATTTTGTCCTCACTCAATTTTTTATCGAAATCTCAATAAAAAACGTAATTTTGTCGCATCCCAACGAAATTTCAACTCCTGGGAACTTCAGTGTCATAAAAAAAAATCGTCTTTTAGTCCTGACTTGATTTTTGAACGAAATATCAATAAAAAACGTAATTTTGTCGCATCCCAACGAAATTTCAACTCCTGGAAACTTCAGTGTCATAAAAAAAATCGTTTTTTTGTCCTGACTCAATTTTTGATCGAAATATCAATAAAAAACATAATTTAGTTGCGTCCCAACGAAATTTCAACTCCTGGAAACTTCAGTGTCATAAAAATAAATCGTTTTTCTGTCCTGACTTGATTTTTGATCGAAATATCAATAAAAAACATAATTTCGTTGCATCCGAACGAAATTTCAACTCCTGGGAACTTGAGTGTCATAAGAAAAAATCGTTTTTCTGTCCTGACTTGATTTTTGATGAAAATCTCAACAAAAACAGAATTTCGTTGCATCTAAATTCTTGAGAACTTGCATGTCACGGAAAAACATGTTTTTCCTTGTCCTGACCAAATATTGAGTAAAAATCTCAATAGAAAACGCAATTTCGTTGAATCGCAACGTTTTTCGTTTGGCTTTTGAATATTAATGGCGTGTCGCGGAGTAAAAACGATCGCTGAGACTCAAAGTTTGGGGATGCTCGTGATTGCAGATATTGGACGAAGTTTATCGTATTTTGCACTACATAAAAGTGACTCCGAAGCTCGCCAGACCGTACAAAGTGACGGACGAACTTTTCGATCTGAGCACAATGGCTATGGAGTATTTCAAAGAGTGGATTGAGCCGACTCTCCCAGAAATTCCGTACTTTGGTGCGGATTTTCTGGACCTCGCGGGAACATTTTCCTGTAAGTTTTGGCTGAAAAGGCAAAAAAATGGCTTTGCAGCGGAAAAATGGGAAAAATGGTGAGGAATTTTGACTTTTTTTCGCAGCAGCCTCGAGTACCGTGAGCAAACCTTTTATGTGCCTCGATTCGCCTCCGCTGAGCATCGGCGGCCCTAAATCCGGAAGTGCCAACGGCGACGAGGCCTCGTCGCCGCACTCCTCGGACGAAAGATTCCTCGTCGAGGTCACGACGACCCCGTCGCCTCAGGCCAACATCGCCTTCAGACGAAGATTGCGCAAAATAAAACAGGGCATGAAACGCTACAATACGCAGCTCACGCTCATGCGCAGGGAACTCAAAACCTGCAAAACCAAAATCTTTGAGCAACAGAAACAAATCGTCGAATATGCCAATCGCTTTGACGACAACGATAAAAAAAATGAAGAAACTTCACGAAAATTCAGCACTCTGCTTCAGGTATTTACCGAGGTATATTCGTTGCCTTTATCCAAATATCAAAGAAAAATCTTGTTGAGATTCGTGCTCTCGTTTACTGATTCCCCGATCAAATTGCGATTCGCAATTACGCTCAAGTTTGCAGCCTCGAAATGCGACGAAATGACTTTTTTCTTGGCCAAAGTTTGTTATTAAAATACAGAATTTCATTGAGATGACAAAACGATCGATTTTTCCGGGCCAAAATGCATTTGGGCTTGAAAAATCTTAATAATTTCGAAATCTAAACAAATTTTCAATAAAGACTAAAAATTTCGTTGCATCTCGAGCTCGCCAGCTCGAATTTCGGAATTTGCTTGACTAAAAATGCAAAAATCGATGGACGATGAACGTAAATTTTCATTTTCCCTTGAAAAATCGATAAAATATTTGCCAAACGTTGGAAAATTGGAGGGACATGGAAAATTTGTTTAAAAAAATGATAAAAATCTGCTAAATTTTCGAATTTCGGAATTTGCTCGACAAAAAATAAAAAATCAATGGACGATGAACGTAAATTTTGATTTTCCTTTGAAAAATCGATAAAATATTTGCCAAACGTTGAAAAATTGGAGGGACATGAAAAATTTGTTAAAAAAAATGATAAAAATCTGCTAAATTATCGAATTTCGAAATTTGCTCGACAAAAAATAAAAAATCGATGGACGATGAACGTAAAATTTGATTTTCCCTTGAAAAATCGATAAAATATTTGCCAAACGTTGGAAAATTGGAGGGACATGAAAAATTTGTTAAAAAAAATGATAAAAATCTGCTAAATTTTCGAATTTCGAGATTTGCACGAAAAAAAAATAAAAATTCGATGGACGATGAACGTAAATTTTCATTTTCCCTTGAAAAATCGATAAAATATTTGCCAAACGTTGGAAAATTGAAAGGACGTGCAAAATTAGTTTAAAAAAATGTTAAAAAATTGTGCAGGAACTGAACAAGTGCAAAACGGAGTTGCAATATTGGCGTTCGAAATCGCCGGCGATACCGGTTTGCGGAGGTTGCGGGCAGTCGATGCCGGTGCCATCGGACGAGTTGCAGGCGTTGGCGAGTCAAGGAGTGTTGTCGGAGTCGTTCAGCGAGGAGTTGAATTTCATCCCGATAGCGGCAGATCCTTCGAGTCCGAGCGAAGGTCCGGAAGGGACGAGCGTGCCGCAGCAGCCATCGCCGAGGTTGGCGATGTTGATGGCGCCGCCGAAGGCTCCGGTCGCGTCGGTATCGTCGTCGAAGCGAAAGCGTTCGCTGGACGAGGGTCCGGGCCAGGTATCGAGTGAAAACGCGAAAAAGCCGCGTCGCACTGCCAAATCGCGTCAGGCCAAGCGCTGAAAAATTTGCAAAGATTCTGATGATGGTACAAAAAAAAAAAAAAATCAACAAGATAAAAATCTATCAAAAAAATCGTTCAAAAGGTCATTTTCGTATAGAAACAAAATTTCGATTAATTTTCGCATCAAAAGGACCGATTAAAAAAAAAAAATGATAATTTATCGTTTTTTTAGTTCACATCAAGATTTTCAATAATTTTGTACGAAAATTTTCGACGCCAAACCCAAAAATTTTATTCTTTCAAGAAAAATTCCCCGACGTCAAGAATTCCAGCCATTTAATTCAAAATTTTAGACTTTTTCCATCCAAACTCGTGAAAAATCGAGTCGCGACTCGTTGAGCTCGCGTTTAGACGGTAAAAATGAAAAATTGGCGAATTAAACGACCGAAATCCAAGGTCAAAAGATTTTTCCGACGTTTATTGAAAATTTGGGAAAAAACCTCTAAACAAAGTCGATTTTCGGGACTTTAATGAGCTAAAAGTCATCACTCGGAGTCGTTACAATTAAATACATAAATAATACATGAATAAATATAATTTTTTTATCAATGTCGAACAGGAATTACAGAGTCGAGTCGAGAGTGACTCGAATTAGTGGGGTGAATGATAAATAACGATTCAGTACAAGTGGCAAGAGCGTAAGAAATATATTTCGAAAAATAATGAAAAAAAAACGTTCTCAAAGATAAAAATGAGGAAAATTCATCGAGATGTGATGCTTTATCGATTAATTCGCGAAAAAGTGACCTTTATTAAAATGCTATATATGCAGCGTGAGAATATTCGGCTTGGGAGATAAAAAAGTAGAAAAAAGTGAAATTTTTCACGAAAAACGAGTTGAAAATCGTGCGTGGCGCGAAATGAGGCAAATTTTTAGTTGCAGACACGAAATCAAGCAATTTTGCGTTGCTAATTTCGATATTAACGAATCGTCGGTTTTCAAATTATCAACAAAAATCTCACTGCCTTGACGGAGACGAAATTTTAGCGAGGAAAAAGGGAAAATTGTGTCGTTTTTTTATGTGTTTGCCAAAACTCATGTGGAGCAGAGTCAGGCGCTTGTGTAAAGTTTCGATGATGTCGGATTCGCAGGCCAAACCAATTGTTGCGTTTGGGGGATCCTCGTCGCGGCATTTTCGCCTTGATCGATTGAAAACGACTCAGCATTGGGGCTTGGAGTCGTTGCAAAGTTGAGTTGAAAATGGAGCCGGAAATGCGGCCCATTTGGTGGCAAACCGGACGCGAATGGGCCACGGTATTGTAAAATCCAATTGAGAGAATATTGTTTTCTTGAATTTCCGGTGGCAAGTCGATTAAATTTCAATTTTCATGTCGGACACGTTTAAATCGCTTGACTCGTCGCTGCTTCGCACGCAAACACGTAAAAAATCGTGTTTCCCCATGAAAATCGCGGCGTTTTTCCAATTTTCTATTTATTTCGATATTAACGAATCGTCGGACGAGTGTAGAAATTAATCCAAAAAAATTCACTGCCTTTTCTCTCGGCTGGAAGCGAAAATTTCAAAATAAGCGAAAATGCCCCGTTTTTTCTGCGTTTTTTTCAGTTTTTGAGGCAAAATCAACATTTGCCAGGGTCGCGTATCGATTTCGTTCTCCACACGACGATAAATCCGATTATTTTCCGGAAAATCCGTCCCCCGGGTCTGAAAAGTCAAAAAAACGAGAGCGATTTTGAATTTTAATCTTTAGCCCAGCAAACGCGCGTCCAGTGTTGTCTGATGAATGGAAAAATCATGTAAAATCAAACGTTCGAAACCGGAGACACAAATAGTTGTTTAGGCTCGCGAAATTTTTGGGTGTTGAATTTTCGTTTCGTGAAAAAATGGACGTTTTTTCTTAAGGGTTGAAAATCTCGCGGGCGCGACCGCGAGCGACCATTATTTCGTGACATAATCATAGTTGCGCTCAGTCGCGTTGGCTCTACGAAAAAAGGAAAAAAAGGACGCGCGACATTTTAATACTTGACGAATCGGAAAGGAAAATGCATAATAATAATATAGAAGAAAGTGTAAGAGAAAGCGAATCGCAAGCTGCGGGATTAATCCGGCAAAAGCGAGCAAGTGTTGAGGCCGCGCAACGAGCGGCTAATGCGTTTCGCGATAACGCGTTATTAACAATGTCTCATGTTTTCGTTTTATGTGTATTGAAGCGATTGTAAATATATATATTAGATACATCATACAATAAACATAATTTAACAAAAATATCACTCCCGCCTCATTCTTATTCGCCACGCTATGACGTTTTTGTGTCTCATCAATATTTATTCCCTAATTACTTGGCTTTTTATCGGTTTCGCCATAATTATTGCGTTTCCCTAGAAAAAAAAAAAAACGATCAAATTCAATGGCAAAAGGTACGTAATTTATACTTTTCGTCGGTCCCTCATAAATAATAATAATTTTGCTCATAAAATAATTACAATCATCATAAATGATGATGAAAAATAAGAATAATCATGATTTTGGATAATTATTATTTCAATTTGCCTGATTTTTTTACTACTTCATAATTTTCATAATTTTTCATGATCATTATTATTATTTTTCTTATTTCTTCACCATTTTATGATTTTTGATAACATTTTGAATTATTTTTCGTATTTTTTCGCCATTTTATGATTTTCAATAATATTAATAATTGTTTTTCTTGTTTTTTTTTCTATTTTATGAATTTTAATAATATTGATAATTATTTTTCGTATTTTTCAGCTATTTTATGATTTTTAATAATATGAAAAATCATTTTTCTTACTTTTTTACTATTTTGTAATTGGAAATAACATTAACAATTGTTTTTCTTACCTTTTTTTACTATTTTGTTGTTTTAAATAACATTAACAATTGTTTTTCTTACCTTTTTATGATTTTAAAGAGTATTAATAATAATTTTTCTTATTTTTTTCACTATCTTACGAATTTTGATAATATTAACAATTGTTTTTCGTATTTTTCTACTATTTCATGATTTTTAATAATATTAATAATTATCGTTCTTATTTTTTTACTATTTCGTAATTTTAAATAACGTTAACAATTATTTTTCTACCATTTCATGATTTTGGATAATAATAAGAATCATTTTTCTTTTTTTTGTAACCATTTTATAATTTTTAACGATATTAATAATTGTTTTTCTTATTTTTCTACTATTTTATGAATTTTGACAATTTTGATGATTATTTTTTGTTTTTTTTTACTTTTTGATAATTTTTATCATTTTTAATAACTAATTATGATTGTTTATCGAAATGGATGAATTTTGCAGACGAAGAGGGGATGAAACAGTAAAAATGGAACGATCGATCGTTAATTATCGCACGTTGACCATTTTGGAGTTAATTAGTTGATAAAAAAGATAAAAAAAAGAAAGTTTGCCCCAGTGCGTCGTTGTGCTTGGGGGAAAAAAAAGAAAACTGTTGCAGTGGTTGACGCTCGTGCGGAAATGTAAACAAAAATAAAGGTTGGCGGGTTTTTTTCATTGGAGCGCGCGTGTCGCTCTACTTTACAGCTGCGGCTTTTGTTGAGATCCAAAATGGCCGCGGCCGTGAGGACGTCGTTGCGAAACTGGCATTTAAACGTTTCTATTTATCTTTTTAGTGTGTCGTGATTTTTACACGCGTTTCAAAAACGATCGCGCTACGATTGTTTGGCCTTGATGGACACTTGAGCCGCATTCATTCTCACGAGAGCCATACGCGATAAGATCACATGGTGCCCGCGCGCGTTAATTATTGCGACTCTCGCTCATAACCCTCGGAAAACAACTCGTGAAAAGATTTTTTCTTATCTCTTTTCACGTTTCTCATAGTTCTCGTTCATCTCGAGACTCCATCGCGCGAGAAGGTGACAAATTTAGTATGGCCGAGAACATGTCGTCGCACAAGGATCCTCACGAAATGCGTAAGTTGAAATGCATTTTTTATCCTGTCATTCGTTCAATTCATCCAAATTTCCATCTACAAATTACAAATCGATCTTCCCAAACATTTTGTCCTTTTTCTTTGTTCTATTACGTTCAATACAAAAACAGCTGTTCGCGCTCTGCGTTTGACGCAACGCGACCATGTTTTTTTCAAGTTTCTACAAACATTTCGCAGCCTCTTGCACTCAAAATCGTTGGCGCTCGTTTTTTTAATCTCCAGTTTTCTGATTTCGCACGTGAATGTTTTTTGAGGCTCCTGAACCTCGATAATCGTCACTTTCCCTCTTTCTTACTGCGAGATCGCGATTTTTATGTCCGGCATTCGGTTTCGTTGGTTTTTGCCCAAAAATTATCGATTTCGGCAAATCTCGTGCGTTTTTTGTATCGTGTTTCGTGAAATTTTGCCAAAGTTATCGAAACGACGGGACGTTAGAAATTTCATAACCTCAAAAACCGGAATTTCTCGTTTCTCCATTCATTGCTCGATATATTTGAATCTTGCAAATGACGAAATGGCAAAATCGTTTTCGTATAATTTGTGGAAAACACAGATGGCCATGCTGCCAGAATGGGCAACAACGGAGCCGGCTCGGACAGCGACATGAAACTCGAACCGTCCAGCCCGACGGAACGTTACACGTTCTCTCGATGCAGCAGCACTGGCTCGGTCAATACGCCTTCGTCTTCGGCCCACAATACAGGTAATTGCAAAAATCAACTCCAGCTGAGGAAACTTTGAATTTTGGGACCAAAAACATTTTTTTTTATCGCCAATTTGTTGAATTTTCAAAATTATCCAGATTTTTCGCGCCGATTCACGTTATCAGGTCGCAAAAATCGATTCCAGTGGAGAAAACCTTGAATTTTGGGACCAAAAACATTTTTTTATATCGCCAATTTGTTGAATTTTCAAAATTATTCCGATTTTTCACGCCGACTCATGTTTTAGGTCGCAAAAATTGATTCCAGCGGAGAAAACCTTGAATTTTGGGACCAAAAACATTTCTTTTTATCGCCAATTTGTTGAATTTTCAAAATTATTCAGATTTGTCGCGCCGACTCACGTTTCAGGTCGCAAAGATCGATTCCAGCGCAGGAAAGCTTGAATTTTGGGACCAAAAACATTTTTTTTTATTGCCAATTTGTTGAATTTTCAAAATTATTCAGATTTTTCGCGCCGACTCACGTTTTAGGTCGCAAAAATCGATTCCAGCCGCGGAAACCTCGAATTTCGCGACCAAAAATAATTTTTTTCATCGCCAATTTGTTGAATTTTCAAAATTATTCAGATTTTTCGCGCCAACTCGCGTTTCAGGTCGGAAAAATCGATAGTTTTGTCATCGGAATTGAATTCTGCCAAAAAAAAATGATTTTCAGGATGTTTTTTGCTTTTTTTTGTTGTTTTTGCGAATCTGAATGAGTCGAAATGATTTTCAGAGGACGAAGACAGCGACAATAAGAATTCGACGATAAGTTACAAAGAGCGTCGCAGAGAGGCTCATACTCAGGCGGAGCAGAAACGACGAGACGCGATAAAGAAGGGATACGATTCGCTGCAAGATCTCGTGCCGACTTGCCAGCACACGGACTCGTCGGGATACAAACTGTCCAAGGCGACCGTTCTGCAGAAATCCATCGATTATATACAGTTTTTGCTGCAGCAGAAAAAGAAACAGGAGGAGGAGAGAAATGCGCTGAGGAAAGAGGTCGTGGCTCTGAGAATCATGCAAGCGAATTACGAGCAAATTGTAAAAGCTCATCAGACCGAGCCTGGACACGCGGAAATGCGAGTTTCCGACGAGACGAAATTCCAAGTGGTAATTCCACCATTTTCTAATTTAATATTTTTATTTATTATTTAAAACTTGAAATATTTGGAAAATTGTGGACAATCCAGCGAGGCCTTGCAGAGCTTTTTTGAAAAAATCGATTTTTTTCGCGACTCGGCAATTTTTTATTTCATAATTATTCAAATTTTATTATTTATTGTTTAAATATTGAAATATTTGGAAAATTGTGGACAATCCAGCGAGGCCTTGCGGAGCTTTTTTGAAAAAATCGATTTTTTTCGCGACTCGGCAATTTTTTATTTCATAATTATTCAAATTTTATTATTTATTGTTTAAATATTGAAATATTTAGAAAATTGCGGTTGCGAGCCTTTGAAAATCTTTTTTGGAAAACTCAATTTTTTCCGGATCAGAAATTTCAATGTTTTTCCCATTTTTACAGTTTCAAGCGATAATGAATCAACTTTTCCTCACCTTCAACAATATATCCGTCGCGAATTTTGCCGAATTGTCCGGCTGCGTGTTCAGTTGGTTGGAGGAGCATTGTAAACCCCAGGTAAATTTTATTATCAATGCACCAAGACGTGGGAGTAAAAAACGTCGATATAAAAAAAAAAACTGACCATGAATTTGATGAATTTTCAGACGTTGCGTGAAGTGGTTCTTGCCGTTCTGCAGCAACTCAACAGTCAAATTAGCTAGTCAAGAAAAAAGCGTCGTTTTAAGAAAAAAAAACTCTTCGAATTCGATCATCCGGTCCGTTGAGCGAACAAGAGGAACGAAAAAGTAAAAAAAAAAACTCATTTCCACCGAATTGGACGATTTTGAAGTTTGCATCGTTGGAATGCAACGAAACTCGATTATTTTTCATAGCAAAGCACGAAATTTTCGTCCAAAACGTGAATTTCCCGAAAAAAGTAATGATAAATATTAATTAATTAGAAATTAATCAATTAAAAAGTTATTGATTTAACATTTATGATTAAATTTCCTGGGAAATTCGGTTCTCGTATGAAAATTTTATCAATTCAAAAATTTATCAATTAAAAAATTGATTAAAAATCAATTGAATAATATTTACAATTAATTTTCTTGGGAAATTCGGTTTTCGTATGAAAATTTTATCAGTCAATTCAAAATCAATCAACTAAAATTTGATTAAACATTAATCAATTGAAAAATTGATTAAAAATCAATTAATTAATATTTATAATTAATATTCTTGGGAAATTCGGTTATCGTATGAAAATTTGATCAATTAATTCAAAATTAATTAATTAAAAAATTGATAAAAGATTAATCATTTAAAAAATGGATTAAAAATCAATTAATTAATGTTTATAATTAATTTCCTCGTCAAATTCGGTTTTCGTATGAAATTTTTATCAATTAATTAAAAATTAATCAATTAAAAGATTGATTAAAGATTAATCATTCAAAAAATGGATTAAAAATCAATTAATCAATGATTATGATGAATTTTTCTAGAAAATTAAGTTTTCCTATGAAAATTCGATTAAAGAATGAATAATTAATCGATTAATTATCAAAATAATGATTAAAAATGTTTTTTCGTTGTTTTGCAACGATAAAAATTTCAGGATCGTCCGGCTCGGTGGCTCGACGGAGAGTTTTTCTTCTAGAGTTACCAGAATAGTAAACTATTGAGCAGGGAAATGAAAATGCCTTTTTATCGCTCTCCCAAAGCGCGAGCTTCCACTTAGTTATAAAATAAAAATAAGAATAATTGGGCGCCTTACCGTCGTTCAACGTCGGTCATTCGGTGGCCGAGCCTAAGAGAATTTGTTAATTCCTCCGTAAAACTTGTTGTCGCGCATAAAAGTCCAGAATTCTCGAGATTTTTATGCACAAAGTTGCTCGTGGGTGCAAATGTTGGCTGGATTTTCTGAAAAAAGGTCGATCGTGCGGAATAATAATGAGACGAGAGAACAAAATATTAAAAATTATTTAATGTGTACGAAACGAGTCGCCACGTGACGTTGGCATTTCCCACGAGATTTCTCGTTCTGTTTTTCTCACATATTTTTTATTACACACGTTGCCATATTTGAATAAATGCCTATTTGTATATATAGATATATATAAATGAAATAATTCAACATTTTGTACATAGACGATGGAATTGCGACTCGGGACCGTTTTTTCTCTTTGGTCTCGCAGCCTTGCCATTTTTTTGGTATGATTAACAATTTTCAGGCTCGCGATTGCGATTTTCTTGGCTCGAGATCCTTCCAATTTCGTAGGCCCGTCCTCCAAGTCCTCATTAAACTTTTTCCGACTCCGTGGGCATGCTGTCGATCTGCGTGATGTCGTTGAGCGGTATCGCGTCGAAACGCGCTCTGCCAAGATCGTCCGAGCCACGAGCTGGACTGTCGCATCCGTTTCGACGTCTCTTGCAACGATCGTCTCGCCTACAACACAAGTCCCGAAAAATGCACGCGTAACAGACCAGCAAAGCGATTACGGTCACTCCACCGATCACCAAAACTATCACCAGCGAAATAGACAATTCCCTGTCCATCTCGCGTGCGCTGATCGAGCTCCGAGACGGAGCTCGCGATCCACGTTCCTGCAACACACGAAAAATGAATTATTATCATTTTTTTCCTCCCAATTCATTCGGTTCGACGAACGACTGCAGGGAAAAATCATTTCCTTGGCTCTAAGCATCGAGTATTATTTTTTTTTAACGTATTTTTGAAGATCCAACTCCAAAAATTGAATTTGGATCAATTCGATGATCGCATTGAAACAATTTAATGCAAATTACGAGTTTTTGAAAAAACTCAACCAGTTTTTATGAATAAATGAATTTTATTACGTTTTTCGACAATATTTTAATTTTTTTAATGAATCAATCAATTTTATTACGTTTTTCAAAATAATGAATTGATTTTTATGAATAAATGAATTTTATTACGTTTTTTTTTCAAAAGATTATCATTTTTTGATGAATAAATGAATTTCATTACGTTTTTCAAAATAATGAATCAATTTTTATGAATAAATGAATTTTATTACGTTTTTCTTGAAACGATAATCATTTTTTAATGAATAAATGAATTTCATTACGTTTTTCAAAAATAATAATCATTTTTTTAATGAATCAATGAGTTTTGTTACGTTTTTTCAAATAATGAATCGATTTTCATGAATAAATGAATTTTATTACGTTTTTTTGAAATGATAATCATTTTTTACCGAATAAATGAATTCGATTACGTTTTTTTTAAAATAACAACAATTTTTTAATAAATAAATGAATTTTATTAAGTTTTTTCAACAATAATAATCATTTTTTTAATGAATCAATCAATTTTATTACGTTGTTTTGAAATGTTAATCATTTTTTTAAGGAATCAATCATTTTTATTACGTTTCTGAAAATAATGAATCAATATTTATGAATAAATGACTTTCATTACGGTTTTCAAAAATAATTATCATTTTTTTAATGAATCAATGAATTTTATTACGTTTCTGAAAATAATGAATCAATTTTTCCGAATAACTGAATTTTATCACGTTTTTTCGAAAAAATGAAACAATTTTTCCGAATAAATGAATTTTATTACGTCGTTTTGAAATGTTAATCATTTTTTAAAGGAATCAATAATTTTTATTACGTTTTTCAAAATAATTGATCAATCTTTATGAATAAATGATTTTTTTTATGTTTTATATGAAATAAAAACAATTTTTTCAATGAATAAATGAATTTTATCACGTTTTTTTCGAAATGATAATCATTTTTTAATGAATTAATGAATTTCATTACGTTTTTTAAAATAACTAATCACTTTTTATGAATAAATGAATTTTATGACGATTTTCAAAATAATGAATCAAATTCATGAATAAATGAATTTTATTACTTTTTTTTTTTTTATAATAATAATTTTTTGATGAATAAATAAATTTTAGTATAGGAATGAATAATTATATTGTTCATTTAGGGCCGCAATAATCGAGTTCATTTTTCTGTGCATCGAAGCCTAAGAATTTCGGAGCGGACTTTGGTTAGGAAGCGTTTGCCGCGTGTTTACATTCCAGGCGCCTTTCGGTATGTTTACAAATACACGCGGTAGCGCCGCGAGAGCGTTTGGCTCGGCGAGGGGCGCGCGGGAAGGGGAGCGGCGCAACTGGCGGGGCGGGCGGGGCAGGTGCGCGGTAGTAGGGCGAGCGAGAGAGCGCGAGGCGCTTATCAGTTTTATTCAGTCGAGTGCCGGGCGCCGGCCGGCATAGTGCGCGAGCTCTTTGATCGTCAGCTGGACCGCGCCAGCTGATCGATGTCGGTAAACGCGATCGTCTGTGCCAGTGGACGGTAAATCGACCCGAAGGTCAAACGTGCGCGAGAGAATTGAATAAAGTTGCGAAAGTGTGGGAGTCAATTTCTGTTTTTTTTTTTTTAATTTTTCGCGAAAACGGTTGATCGCGAAATTTAGCGATCCTTCAGCGAAAAGTCTTAAGAAAAACATAAAAAGTTCGTTTACAACGCGATCGCGTGTCGTTTCCAATGAAAAATTTGCTGGCGAGGCTTTTGCCGACGATTTAAAACGTTTTTTCTCGATATCAAAAGCGACAAATAAAAAAACGCGTCAATCCGGAATCAACTCTCCGCGTCCATTTGCAATGAAAAATAATCGATCGTTCATTGGCTGCGGCGCGAGGCTCAAAAAAGTTTGCGCGTGCGCAGAGATCCCGGAAATCCGTTGCGTTCAACAATCCACTTCCGGTAAACATTACCTCGCTGGATTGTTGACTAACAGCAACAGGTCGCGCGTCTCTCGTATTTTCAATTTTCTCAAGCATCTTTTTATTTACTTAAAAACGAAATCTCCATCGCTTACGTGGGTTTGAAACCGTATACAGTGCTCGAAATATTTGCAACCCCATTAACGAGTGATAAAAATTAAGTGAAACGTGAAAAAAGTGAATTTGTGCAGTGATTTCGCTCCCAAGGATTACGACGAACGCGTCATCAGGGATAACGAACGGAGTATCGCGAAAAATGTGAGTACCAAAAATATAATCGTCGTTATAAACAAATTCGTTGGTTTTGCGAAGATTGCGAATCGCTTTTCCGGGTAAAAAACGATTGCTCGAATCGTGCGGTGTATTCGCACGATGTATCGCGGGCTCGTGTAAACAAAGAAACTTTAGTGAAGCGTTCGGTGCTCGGACATGCGCGGAGCTTGTCGGAAGCGTCCGGTACGACGATAAACGGTTTCGCACGCAGTGTCGATTGGGGAAAATGTTTTTTTACTCTCGTTCGTGACGTATTCACGCTGTAAATTCTTTGTTACGGATTTCCGTCACATTATTCAAGTTTCTGTCACTCCTGATGGCGTTTTCGAGCAGATTTTAATGGCGATGATAAAAAAATACTTTACGACGTGTTTTTAGTCAATTTTAGCATACGCGACTGTTTTTTCGCTTTCGCGACTGAATGACGAGACAACAAAATGGCGGAAAAGTCGTTGCGAACCTTTCGCTCTTTGTTTATCCCGATTTTTCGCTATTTCTCGATAATTTTCGCGTTTCTTGAAATCGCTTCGGCGCGCGTAGCGAGAAAAACAATCAGTCGATATTTTGACGCGCGTTCAAGGTCACGTCGTCATACATTTCGTGACGATTCTCGGGCTCGGAGCTTACGAAGGGAATTTTATCGAATTCTCGAGAAAAAAAGTGTTGTCGTAAACTCGGCGCCAAAACTCCCAGAAATATTGGCCGCACGGGATTGATTTCGCGTCCCTCGGAGCTCAGTGCCTCGCAAGTTATTACTCGGTATTGTTTCTCCTGACGAGAGAAAAAAAATGACTCGCGCAGACCGCAGTCGCACGCGTTTACGCTTTTTTCCATCTTTTTCTTTTCTTATTCGCTTTTTTTATCGCGAATCATAAAAATGCTATTCGTGGCGCAGTCTTTTGCATCCGCGATAAAAATTCTCGGAGACTGAAGTAAATCGAAATAAAGCGACAGACGCTTGACGATGCGAATTGAAAACTTTCCAGGAGTTCAGTTTTTTTTCTTCAGCATGCAGCTTTTTTTTCATTCATTGTTTGTTCAATGAGGAAAAATGAAATTTTCAATTTTAAATTGAAAAAAAATTCTTTTTATGGTCCTGACCAAATATCGAATCAGAATTTTCATTTAAAAAACTGAATTTCGTGGCATTTCAATGAAAAATACTTTTTTTATTCATTTTTCAAAAACCGTGACAATTTTCCGACCGATTTTGGGTTTCGATACTGAAAAAAAATCGTTTTGTCGTCCTGACGAAATATTTAATGGAAATCTCAATAAAAAACAGAATTTCGCTGCATTTCGACGATGCAAACTTGAAAATCGTTAAAAACAAAAATGAAATGGTAAAAATTGAAAAAATTTTGTAACATTAAAGTTTGCGACGAAAAATCCTTTTAATTTTCAATTAATTTTTATTTCAATTTGAAAAACATGATTTTTTTATTTTCCTGGAAAAATATCGAATAAGAATTTGAATAAAAAAAAACAGAATTTCGTGGCATTTCAATGAAAAATACTTTTTTTTATTCATTTTTCAAAAACCGTGTCAATTTTCGGACCGATTTTGGGTTTCGATAGTAAAAAAAAATCGTTTCATCGTCCTGACGAAATATTTAATGGAAATCTCAATAAAAAACGGAGTTTCGCTGCATTTTGACGATGCAAACTTGAAAATCGTTAAAAACAAAAATGAAATGGTGAAAATTGAAAAAATTTTGTGACACTAAACTTTGCGACGAAAAATCCTTTTGTTTTTTAATTAATTTTTTGTTCAATTGAAAAATTATGATTGTTTTATTTTCCTGGACAAATATTGAATGAGAATCTCGATGAAAAACCGAGTTTCGTTGAATTTTTCGTCCATTCGCGCTTGATTCTTCGTGAATTCTGAGCAATTTGATTTTTGCTGTCAACCGGATGATCCAGAGGCGGCACTTTATGCACATCGTATTTTTTGATACTCTCTATTTTCTCCGGACAATTTCGCTCGCGCGGCTGGCGTAAAAATTTATACAGCCCGGAGTTGTTTCATCGTAGCAGTGAATAATAATGAATTTTTTATTGTTTCGCATTGAATCGAGTTACGCATGGGAATGCGACGACTTTTTTTCATTTCTACTGCTCGCCTTTTTCCATCTGCCTTGAATGAAGCACCCGCGCGGCATGATCCATAAATATTTTCAACGTATTTCAAACCTCGTAAATCCAGTCGCAACGTAAAATCGCTTTTCGTATAAATTAAAACTGGAGGCGACGTTGCAGTTGTGGATTCGAACCCGCAATCATATTTTTACTTCGGTTTTTACGATAAAACGTCGAGATATTCCGCTTTTGAGATTTTTCGAAAAAATGAATTCATTAAAAAATATTGAGGCGGACTCGATGAACCACCATAAAAATCCATGGGGTTTGGTTCGTTTAAGATGTTCGTCATTTTTCAAATTTGTTTTTTATTCAGATTTTTCCCTCTATTTTTTATTTCATTTATTGTTTTTTTTGTTTATTTATTTAATTTATGCAAATTATTTAAATTAATAACTTTATTAAATTAAATAAATTTAATAAAGTTAAAAGTCTCCGTTTTTTGGAGAAGAAATTGAAAATTGAAAAAAAAAAAAAAACAGTTGCCTGCGTTTAGGAATTTTTGATGGAATGCTTTTGAGCAGAAATTTGAGGGTGAAAATTGAGGGGGGGGGGGGGGGGGGTTTGGCGACATATTTAGTTTTGGTCAATGGTCGTAGCTCGAGATCTGGCTGTGGAGATTGCTCTCGGTGTTGTCTGTATCATCGGGCGTGACGAGAAAATGTTCTCAACTCGTGAAATTCCCGCGGGTTCGATAAGAGACGACGAGAGATCGTAAAACGTCTTTGACATGTCTCGCGGGACCGAAATGATTTTCGAGATAGTGCGCGCGGCGTATGGTGCTCGATGATTCTGACAAAGAGACTTTCCTTCTCTCCAAGAATCCTATTGAGACTCCCCCGGCATAGATTCGCCGCGAAACCCATAAATATATTCACGTGGGAGCAACGATCTCTCACTGCGACGAGTGCACAATATAATACTCTGCGCGCTCGAGCTTTTATCGCGCTTGCATGGCTAAATGATTTACGATGAAAAACGAACGCGAGTTTATCTCGTCGAAAGCGCAAGGACCTCGCCAAACTAACTTTACTATGATGCTGAATTTTCCATCGTTGAAAAACAACGATTTATTGACATTTTTCGCAATTTCGAAAATCCTCCATTTATATTTAACCAAAAATTTTAAACCCCATACGAAAATGATGAAAAAATGTTTGTCGCCCATCGCGGAAGTATGAAAAGTATTTTTTTTTATGGGAAACTGTCCATGGGGTCGATTTTCAAGTTGACGAGAAGAAAAGTTGACACTTAACGCTAATTAATTTAATTGACTAATTACGCTGGGATTTGCAACGTTGGAATGCAACGAAATCAATTTTTTTTTAATGAATTAATGATTTGTTCAATTTTTTAAATTATCCAAATTTTTCGGGTCGCCAAAACCGATTGTTTTGTCATCTTAATTACATTCCGCGTTGACATCATCGGCGTAACGTCATAAGAGCATCGTAGCCTGTTGCAATTCGTACTTTCACTACTCAACGTCTGCCTGAATCAGGTTTGTACTACTTGCGGCAACGGAACTGCCTGATCAAAGGATCAGCCATGAAAATCATGGGAGGACTAGATTTCGAAAGAGGTACCAAACGGCAGATTATAATTTCGTATGGGGCAGAATTTTTCGCTGTTTTTGTGAATTTATGAAAAATTTTGATGCACTTGCAGAAATGCATCATGTCCCGAAATTGTTTTATTTTACATTGGCTGCATTTCCAGTCGTGTACATGATCGATATTGACACGATACGATGCCCGGGTGCAGTACTAATTATATTATGGGTTTGGCTCCGCTTATGGTACGTTTGGGGCTGCTTTTTGTAGACAATAAAGCGTTTTGGCGTGTATGTGTAAATTGCAAATTAAAAATTTAGCTTGTGGCGAAATCAATTGCCACGAATGTCTGGATGGCTCAATACTTCG
This sequence comes from Diadegma fenestrale, assembly GCA_037043255.1. Lineage (NCBI taxonomy): Eukaryota > Metazoa > Arthropoda > Insecta > Hymenoptera > Ichneumonidae > Diadegma > Diadegma fenestrale. The sequence continues at coordinate 34,255,537 of CM073309.1, read as the reverse complement.
GATGGTATTCAGGGGAATGTCCATACATTACTTTTTTAATGGGCTACCTATGGCGTTGGAAGGATTATATGGCGAAATAGCTTTTGCAAATTAAGTCATAGTGATGGGAAAAAAATAGAGAATTGAAACTTTGTTTCTTGGCTCCATGGACTTTTTAGTCGTTTCCGACAGGCTCGAATGTAATCCAGTCTCGTTAAATTAGTCTGACCCGACAACAATATAGTCCCACACTTTTCCCGCCTTTTCGAGTGCGGTGAATGTCCCGGAAGGGTCAGTGTCGGAATTTCGTTTTATATAATCGTGCAGAGGGTTCTTTGCCCGTAGGTAAAACGATTGGACGCCTTTTCAGCCCGGATTTGATTATCATCATCCATGCGTGATATTAAGCTTCGCAATGGTTTATTCCTTGACTCGTTTTCGTTGTTTTTCAGGGCTATTTGTAGAGACTCTACTTTGCCAAGAGGGTAGTGTGTGTTTTTAGCTCCTGGTCAAGTTTGCACCCGGCCAGAGATAATATTCTACTCTAATGGGATATATTCACTAAATGTGCCATCATCCGCGACTCGGATTAATTTTCAGAGGGAGGATTTGGCACTCTTGTTTGCCGAAACATTTATCAGCGTCTGGCATAACACCACCACCAGATGATTCCGCCACCCTTTGATTTATATGTCGTGACTTTTCTCTTTTCTATTTCATCACAACCTGGACCACTGTATACATCGGCCATCACAAGAACACCCTGCCTTGCCATTTCTTATATCCTCTTTGGTAGACAATACCAAGTAGCCATATGTATATAGACATATAAATATATTCATTCAATCTTTAGCCCCATTGTCGAGGAGTTTTTCCTTCTGGATCATATCTTACTGATTCTCATGGGGATTCCGTAAAGAATAATAGGGTGGAGGGCTGATACAAGGCTTTTCTTTTTCTTCTCTGAATGCGTCGAAATCTTCGTCATCTTCTGGCTCTCTATTGCTTTTCGACCTCTGGAACTTTCATTGTTTCGCTGGTTATGGGGAACCTGATGACGTGACTCTTTATGTCACAACTAATTCATTGTGGGGCTGTCTTCTAGTTTTCAAAACTCTTTTCAGTTCAGAGGATTTCTACTTTTAGAAAACACTTCCCATTTCATCTGGAAATGATAACTTTGAAGAAGTCATGACATATTCGCAATTTCATGGGGAACTTGATGACGTAACGCTTTATGTCACAACTAATTCATTGTGGGGCTGTCTTCTAGTTTTCAAAACTCTTTTCACTTTAGAGGATTTCTACTTTTAGAAAACACTTCCCATTTCATCTGGAAATGATAACTTTGAAGAAGTCATGACATATTCGCAATTTTATGGGGAACCTGATGACGTGACGCTTTATGTAACAACTAATTCATTGTGGGGCTGTCTTCCAGTTTTCAAAACTCTTTTCAGTTTGGAGGATTTCTACTTTTAGAAAACACTTCCCATTTCATCTGGAAATGATAACTTTGAAGAAGTCATGACATATTCGCAATTTTATGGGGAACCTGATGACATGACTCTTTATGTCACAACTAATTCATTGTGGGGTTGTCTTCTAGTTTTCAAAATTCTTTTCAGTTGAGAGGATTTCTACTTTCAGAAAACACTTCCTAGTTCGTCTGCAAATGATAACTATGGAAAAGTAATGAAATCATTGCAATTGGGTTATGCCTGTTGTAGAAAAGAATTCAACAAAAAAGGCACTATGCGTGAATTTGCAAACGGAAAAAAAGATTCGTTTTTTTTTTTTTACTTTTATTCACTTTTGCGTACTTGGGAATCGGGTGGTGCGTAATATTTCTTGCTTGGCCGTCGATTCAACAAGATTTTCATCAAACGTTTACTATATACGTCTCGCATGGAAAGTGCCTCATAGTTTGAAAAGTTGGGCAATTCAGAAACGTGCTGCTGCTATGAGACTCGAACGAGATTTCACCACCTCGTGGACTTGGCACTTTTGTGCCCCGAGAGTGTACATTTGACGCTTGGTCGAGTCTGCACAATGCACCGTGGCTCGACGTTTCTCGTTATAAACTTGCTCGGATACCGGACGTCGCCGCTAAAAGGCCCTTGCCTCTTATTTTCCATGGAAATTTAAGAGCTTAATTTTCACTTCCGGCCCTCACGACCTCCCAACCCTTGCCTAAGCAGCCAATTTCATTGTTTCATTTTAAAATTTTCGAAAAACTTCTTTTTTTTTCGTTTTACATGTAGATTTGAAAATCTAAAAACTTTTTTTTTTTTTTGTACGAGACTTTTGATGGATGAAACATTTTTTGTCGAATACACGAAAGTTTCCAATCAATGAGAAATGAAACTTTGCGTTTTTTTTTTTCATTTTGAAATGGAATTTTCGCAGCTAATTAGTCGATTATGCGAGGGATGGGAATTTAATGAGAAATAAAATGACAAAGAGTCTGTTATCGCGTTTTGTTTTAGGAATCTTTGTATTGAGCATTTATCGCGCCATTCTCTTAAGGGTTTATGTTGGGAAGATTTAAGTATCGGTTGGCCGAGAGACTTGTCTTGCGAGCTTAATCGCGTGCTGGTTGGGCAGCTCACGGCTCATCAGTTCTTCTCGCGTAGACGCTATATCGGCTAACCTGCTGTATCTTTGCTATCGTGCTATTTTCTCCTTGCGGATTTAGGACCCTCCTTTTCTTCTTTTTCCCACTTGCATGCCAGATCAGCCGCGAGAGCTGTTTCCCTTTTTGCTCTCTCGCACATTTTCTTCAACACTCTCGACCCCTGCCGATAAAACCACTCAGCCGCATCCACTCCACCCATAAAGGCTCGCGTTCTTCTCGTGTCGAGTCGACCTCATGGACTTGTTCCGTTAATTCTCACAAAGACTGGCTTTCCTCAGATCGATGTGTTCGGGAATTGGAAAAAAAAAGGAATGAAGAACAAAAAATTGAGCAAAAAATACGGTTTTACACGGTCGATGAAAGAATCCAACGCCCGCAAACTTATCAAGACCATCATTAATTCTCATCTGTGACGTGTTGATCAAAAAAACATTTGTCTCGATCGGAACGAACGAATGCTACGAAATTATTTTTTTTTTTCAACCCCAAGCCCCTTATTTAATTGCAGAATTTAATTGCGATGAATTTCGATGAAATACGATAAAACAAAAATTCCTTTTTTTTTTTTTATTTTCGCAGCACTGTCGACTTGAAATTTTTTTTTTTAAATTTTCTAACAAGACGACAACGGTGACGATTTAGAGTTTTTTTTTTTCATTCTCAAAGTGAATGTGATGAAATGAAATGGGAAGAAATGTTGGCTCGTTCTAGTTGGATTTCATGGAGACGTGATTTTTGTACAGCCAGGTTTCTCGCTGTCTTGATTCGATTTTCATGACTCGATTCAACGCTCCATCTCTCTTTTTCTTCCTGCGCTCTTGAGTATCTCGAAGCGACAGGCTTGAACGTCTCTCGTTCCCTTTTCCTGTGCCTGCCCGATGTGAATTGCAACTTTATTTCATTTATACTTGAAGCTTCTCATTTAGATACGACCATCGGATTGTAAATTACACGAACTCTATGCGTCGCACGTTCAATCGCGAGCTTTTCCTATTGCAACTACGACAATTGCATGCTCCGCGATTTTGCTGCCTCAGAGACATGTCTCTCGGGAATTTTGATCGATTTATGTCGTCGACAAATATTCGGAATGCACGGTGGCTTTTTGGATCATTAATCAATACCGTGAAATGTTCAATTTTTCATATTTAATTGAGAATAAATAATTGAATAGAAAAATTGGAAAAAAAATTCTTTTTTTATAAATTTTTTTACAATTCTAATTGCAAAAATGAGGGAAACTAATTTTTTATTGGAATTTTCCATTCTGCAATGTTGGAATGCAACGAAATGGTTTTATTTTTGCGGCCAAGCCCATTTATTTATTAATCATTCATTTATTGGGATTTTTTTGGATATGAAACAAATTTTCAATATAGGAAAAAATATTTTTCGTCGCAACGTTGCGAGCTTTTGAGTTTGAGGAAATTTGGTGGAAATTTTTGAATCTTTTTCCACTCCATTTCACACAAGATTGTTGGAATGCAACGAAATTGTTTTATTTTTGTGGCCAAGCTCATTTATTTATTAATTTGTTGACTATTTATTTATTTATCGGGATTTTTTGGAAAATAAAACAAATTTTCATTAAAAAGAAATATTTTTTGTTGCAACGTTGCGAGCTTTTGGGCTTGGGGAAATTTGGTGGAAATTTTTGAATGTTTTTCCACTCCATTTCACACAAGAGTGTTTGAGTTGGTTGTAAAATGAAATTCGTGGGCGTCTAATTCGTGTTGGGGAGTTTTTTCTCTTTTCCTTGTTTCACGATGGGAGGATTTATGCAAATCGGTGAGTAACAGAGCGAAACAATTTTTCTATCGTGAAAAAGGAAACACGGGGAGGAGGCAAGAGGGTGGAAAGGAAATTGCCGCGAGCACTCGAGAATGGCGGTGATCGGAGAGAAAAGCCCTACACGTTTAGGCTCGGGGCAGGGGAAACGGATCGAGTGGAAATGGGACAAGTGCTAGGACAAGTGGAAGTAACGAAACGTGTATCGGAACAACTAAAGCTGTACACGAACACGCTCTCCAGAAAGACATGTTTCCAAATAGTTTATCGATTGAATTCTTAAAATATTCAATACTTTGTATAATATTGAAAAATATTTGACACTCGAGTTTGCAACTTGCAACGAAATTTTCTTTTAATTGTGTTTGTACACTGAAAAGAAAATTTTGTTGAAAAATATCGATATTTTATTGGATTCGTACGACTAAACGTTTTTTTTTTTGAAAATCACTGAAATTTTGTCATCGCAGCGAAAAATATTCTAGGAAGTCTCTTCAAAAAGTCAATTTTTAGACATTCCAATCGTAAATTTTGCTGACAGTTTCGTTAGAAATGAAAAATATTGTCAAAATACCGAAAATTTTGAAATTATTCAAAAATATCACTGTGTTTTACAAAATATTGGGAATTTTTGACAAAATTGAATTTTCGGTGCCACTGAAAAGAAAATTTTGTTGAAAAAGATGGATATTTTGTTGGATTCGTACGACTAAACGTTTTTTTTTCGAAAAATCACAAAAACTTTGTCATTTCAGCAAAAAACATTCTAGAAAATTTGTTCGAAAAGTAAATTTTTGTCCTTCCAATCGTAAATTTTGCTGACAGTTTCGTTACACATGAAAAATATTGTCGAAATAACGAAAATTTTGAAATTATCCCAAAATATATTTAGTTCGCTTTATTCAACAAAATATCGACGTTTTTTTGACAAAATTGAATTTTCAGCGTACAATTTCGAAAAACATGACAATCGGCCTGACTAAATATTTAATAATCGTGCTCAATAAAAAAAAAAAAAAACAGAATTTAGTTGCATTTCAACGATGCAAACTTCAATATTGTTAAATCTTGAATTTTACGAAAGTGACACACCTTCGAGACTCGAACAACCCTCTGACGAGAACGTGCATCAGTTTAGCGATATAGTCAATCGACTTACGTCACATAACATCACGAGGTGCATTCGGATATCTCGATTCCATCGATTTGATGGCGAGACGTATACAAAAGAGTCGTTTTGCATTTAATTCTACCGAAAGCGACTGTAATCAACTCGTGCAACGGATCATACTTCTTAAACAGATATTCCGTTAGATTTATTGATGCTGAAGTTTGCAGCGTTGGAATGCAACGAAAAATATTTGATTTTATTGATGATTCGTTCAATTTTTAATGTCATCCAAATTTTTCGAGCCGACATGCTTTTCGGGTGGCAAAAATCGATCATTTTAGCATCGTAATTACATTCTCCATTTAAATAATTATTTTTGTCAAAGATGAAAGAGAATTTCGTTGCATTCCAACGATGCAAACTTCAGGGTCATTAGATTCAATATATGGTGTCCTGTGGCAGGACCTTTTACTGCATCGCCTTAAATGAGGCTGTAGTTTGCAACGTTGGAATGCAACGAAAAATATGAATTTTTATTGATAATTTGTTTAATTTTATAAAACATGGAAATCTCTCGAATTTATTTACTTGCTGGGCCGCAAAAATCGATCGTTTTATCATTGTCATGACATATTGTTCATTTTTGTTAAGAGTTTTGTCACTAAATCAATGAATTTCGTTGCATTCCAACAATGCAAACTTCAAGGTCATCGCCTTAATCGTCGTTTATCATTCCAGTCCATATATTTTCAAGCTCGGCATACGTTTGTTCCATAATATTAGATCTGGAAATGCGTAGTACATTTTGGTGATCTGGAAATCAGCACACTGAAAATTGAATTTTGTCAAAAAACGTCGATATTTTGTTGAATACGGCGAACTAAATATTTTGGGATGATTTCAAAATTTTCGTTATTTCGACAATATTTTTCATTGTAACGCAACTGTCAGCAAAATTTACGACTGGAATGACAAAAATTTACTTTTCGAAAAGATTTTCCCGAATGTTTTTTGCTGGAATGACAAAATTTTCGTCATTTTTCGAAAAAACGTTTAGTTCAACGTATCCAACAAAATATCCATCTTTTTCAACAAAATTCTCTTTTCAGTGCAGAATCCGTAGTGGTCCTTGCGTAAACTTGGGGGATACTACTTTACATTGTATATTCAAATTTTATCTTTTGGTGTATGAAAATGTGGAGAAAGATGTTGCAGATTTTCGTGTAATTTATGGCAACGTGAAATTTTCAAGTAGTCCAGCCATCTGGAGCAACGAGATCACTCTCTTTTTCTCTCTCGCTCTCTCTCTCGCTCAAGTATACATCTCGTAAGTACATACTTGTAGTAGCAATTCTGCCGACTCCCTTGCTCGAATAACGCCTGGAATGCAAACGACCGAATTTACACTCTGAGCGTGTCTTTCATTCCTTAATACATTATGTACGTATAGATTATGTAAACGGACCATTTACGAGAGAGAGAGGGAGAGACAATATATATATGTATGCAATCCACGCATATTTGAGTGTCCGTTTACAGAGCTTTAGACCCATTAAATCCACCTGCTCCACGGTTCAACGATTAATTGATATACTGCACTGTATTTATTTTACATTAAGCATTCCAGTCTTGCATATCAAACACGACCAAGCTCCTAGTTCGATTTTTATTGATTTTTCCAACATTCACAATTCGTTGAAATCGTCAATTGAATTCTTTCCTCTGCATCAAACTTTTATGCAAATAAAAATCATTTTTTATCTAATTAGTTATTAATTTTTTGTTGAATTTCGAAAACCATCCTTTTCGTACCGATTTTGGGGTTGGATTCTAAAAAAATACCGTTTAAAAAAAAAAAAAACAGAATTCAATAAAATTTCAAATTTATTTCAATAAAAAATGCTTTTTATATTATTTTTTGGTCAATTTCGAAAACCATGACGATTTTTGTACTGACTTCATTTTGGGCTCCTAAAAAAAATCGTTTTATCGTCCTGACCAGATATTGAATAAAAATTTCAATAAAAAAAAACGGAATTTTGTTGGTTTCGTTAACTGTTGGAAAAATTTGAGATAAAATGAATAAATTGGGTTGCCATTCGATCTAGATGATGCTCAAGTTTGCAACGCTGGAATGCAACGAAAAATATTTGATTTTATTGGTGATTCGTTCAATTTTCAACGTCATCCAAATATTTCGAGCCGATAAGCTTTTCGGGTGGCAAAAATCGATCGTTTTATCATCGTAATTAAATTCTCCATTAAAATAATTATTTTTGTCAAATATAAAAAAGAATTTCGTTGCATTCCAACGATGCAAACTTCAGAATCGTTCGATCTAGTTGATAATTAATGAGCCATCGTTCGACTGGACTCGTCGCTTTATTCATTAATGAAAAGCATTCGAAACACTATCGCGAAATCCAGCAAATTGCCAGCAATCATTGTTTGGCTCGAGAGTTCTGATGAATATTTATGATGAGGCTATTGAGATTGTTTTATTATTTTCGAATGATGTGTTTCCCGAATTGATGGAAATTTGCTTTTGAATAAGCTGCATAAATTTGGGGCGTTGATGCGAATGAAATTGATGTGAGCGTTTGGATCGAGTGCCTTTTGTCATTGAAATTTAAATTTCCATCGAGTCCCTTTAACTTTGCTAATTTTTCCAAAAAGACGCGAGATTTTTTTTCTTTTTCTTCTTCTCTTGACTCATTTGCTTCGAAGGGGCTTGATTGCTCTCTTTTGATGAATTATCTTTCATGGTGAATTCGACGAATTGTGCTCGCTCCAGGCTTTTTGAGCTTTTTTCTTCTACTTGCAATGGTGGATCGGAATAATTCTGGAATTCAAATTGGCCGGAGGCAAAAACGAGGAATTTTTGCTCTTATAAAAAATATTTTTCATTTCTAACGAAACTTCAGCCAAATTTACGATTGGAATGACAAAAATTGACTTTTCCAAGAGACTTTCTAACATTTTTTTTGCTGCAAGGTCAAAATTTTTGTAATTTTTCAAAAAAAACGTTTTTTTCGATCTTTTTTGACAAAATTTCCTTTTCACATCGTAACGACGAGGACATTTGGCGAACGAAAAAAAAAATGGGTCGTCGTCATGTGGGGTCGCGAAATATCGTGTACGTCTGCCTGCCGAGATGGATTTTGATTGGTTTAGAAGGAAGTGAAAGTTGGAGCATACCTGGAATGTTTTCCAACTGAAAGTTTGGATCGAGTCCTCGAAGAGGAGGGTTGGGGCGAGTGTTTCAGTCGGCAAAGATCACGTCTCGTGGGAACGAGCCCCAGCACCGTCGTACCAGTATCTTCTACCCAAGGCAACGTTGTCCCTGCTGCTCGTACTTGCTCCTGATGTTTCGTTTCTCTCAAAGCGAAATTGAAGCCCGACGACGATCCTCGGCCCCGACCAACTCTTACCTCGTAACATTTTATCCAGTTTCCACCTCGGCTATTTTTATTTCAATCCACGTTTCCTTTTTTTGCTTCTTAATTTTTTTTATTTTTCGATTTTTATTCAGTTTCCGACAAATTATTTTTTATTCACCGAGCTCGTTTTCACGCAATTGACGTTTTTTTTTCTTTCTCCATCGCTCAGTCCCGTTTCGATGCAAAAATAATCGCTCGTGTGTATGCGAAATGGGGTCAACAAGGTTAATCTCTTGATCCTCGAGGGTTCGTGACTGAATTATTTTTTCATAATTTTTCTCGAATTATTGACGTTTTTTAATTTAGTTTGATTTTTCCCCATTTTTTTGGTCGAAATTTTGAAAATTTACACTTTTTTTCAACATTTTTTGCACTACGCGAAAATTTGAGTTTTGGCCATCGAGGATTTTGGGGTCACGTGGAATTTCTCGGTTTTATTAATAAATTACACGAGCTCGGGCGAATCGAAACTTTCGAGGGCTTGATGTCACTTTTGGCGTGTCGAAATTGACGAGACACTGAATAATGAAATTTCCGATCCGGCTTCGTAAATATATGCAGCAGGGGAAACGAGCCAACGTCTCGAAAGTTTGTCAAGGCACAAAGTGCTCTTGATTCTCTTGTTTGCTCCCGCTAATCATATTTATTGGGGAGGGGGGGGGGGGAGAATAATATTCTATGAATATATAAACAAACTCGAGTCGAGAGGAGTCGGAGAAGAAACTGGCGACATTCTCGTCGGAGGGTCGCGTGCAAACTGCGCCCGCGACGCCTCCACCGCTCACGCGCCAGAGACCGAACCGACTCTCGCATCTCGTGAGAGTTGCTCGGTCCACGCACATCCCCCGCCCCCCTCCTTCCCTCCCGAATGTCTCACATCCCTCCTGGAGTCTTGGAGGGACGTGAGAACTTGGTTTGCCTTGCTGCTCGGTTTTTTCGCGAGATTTGACCAGCGTGCGCTTTTTTTTTCATCGGGGACCAAAAGCCCTTTAAGGACGTTGTATGCAAAATTTTCTAGGGATGAAATTCATTGATTTGGGCTCGCGAATCGTAATCAAAAAATTGAATACTCAAAATAATTATGTAAAATGAATTTTTTCAATAAATTTAAATAATGAAATTGAATTGAAATCAATTAATCACTTTAATGAGTGATTAAATGATTTTTTTAGGATCCAAACCCAAAATGGATACAAAAATTGTCATGGTTTTTGAAATTGGGCAAAAAATTGAATAATTAAAATAATTAAAATGAATTTTTTAAATAAATTTGATTAATAAAACTGAATTGAAATCAATTAATCAATTTAATGAGTGATTAAATGATTTTTTTAGGATCCAAACCCAAAATGGATACCAAAATTCTCATGGTTTTTGAAATTGGGCAAAAAATTTATTAATTAAAATAATTAAAATGAATTTTTTAAATAAATTTGATTAATCAAACTGAATTGAAATCAATTAATCAATTTAATGAGTGATTAGATGATTTTTTTAGGATCCAAACCCAAAATGGATACAAAAATTGTCATGGTTTTTGAAATTGGGCAAAAAATTGAATAATTAAAATAATTAAAATGAATTTTTTAAATAAATTTGATTAATAAAACTGAATTGAAATCAATTAATCAATTTAATGAGTGATTAGATGATTTTTTTAGGATCCAAACCCAAAATGGATACAAAAATTCTCATGGTTTTTGAAATTGGGCAAAAAATTGAATAATTAAAATAATTAAAATGAATTTTTTAAATAAATTTGATTAATAAAACTGAATTGAAATCAATTAATCAATTTAATGAGCGATTAAATGATTTTTTTAGGATCCAAACCCAAAATGGATACAAAAATTCTCATGGTTTTTGAAATTGAGCAAAAATTGAATAATTAAAATAATGGAATTGAATTAAAATTAATTAATCCATTTAATGAGATTTTAAATTTTTTATTTTTAGGATCCAAACCCGAAATCGGTACAAAAATGGTCATGATTTTTAAAATTGAGCAAAAAATGAATCAAAATAATAAAAATGAATTATTTGAAGATATTCAAATAAAAAAATTAAATTGAAATTAACTAATTTAATAAGTGATTAAATTTTTCCTCCTCCAAACCCAAAATCGGTAGGAAAATTGTCGTGGTTTTTGAAATTGAACAAATTATGAGGAGAAAAACGTTTTTTTCCTTTGGTTCCCGACGTCGTGGACTTCTTTTTTCTCATGCAATGCACGACCGAGTTCTCCTGCTCCTGTGCATAGTTTGGGTCGGTTTTTACGAGCAGACGCTCGGTAAAGCACCGTCCAACGTGCGGCTGTGATGAATTAACCGATGCGGCGAGTTAGTGGCCACCCAATCGCAAATATTGACTGGACTCGATTGTTTCCAGGGATGACGAAATTTCTTATCAGGGCAAAAAATCTGGACAAGTGCATTTGCTGACTCGTGAATCGCTCGAAATCGAATGACTCTGAAGTTTGCATCGTTGCAATGCAACGAAATTCTTTTTTATATATGGCATAAATAATTATTTTAATGGAGAATTTAATTACGATGATAAAACGATCGATTTTTGCCACCCGAAAATCATGTCGGCTCGAAAAATTTGGATGACATTGAAAATTGAACGAATCATCAATAAAATGAAATATTTTTCGTTGCATTCCAACGTTGCAAACTTCAGCATCGTGAAATCGAAGATTTTCGGTTTATTGAGCCAGATTAATTAGCAAACAATGAGAGAAAATTGTCTTTTCCTTCTGTACCCCAAGAATTTCGGTGTCGTGCGAATATTTTGATTATTTTTAGTTCCAAACAAATTTGTTTTGCTGATGAGAATTCTGGGTTGCGTAATTACTGCGTGGCTAGGGGTTAAGCATCGGGCTATTCGAGACCGCGTGCAACGCAACTCCTTGGTTGCGTAATATTCACTCCTTGGATCAGGTTTTTGATAAACGATGCCTCTCGTTGGTGAATCGAATTACTCGAATTTCTGGCTAAATGTGATCGTCGTGTCAATTTTCTCGTAAAAATGATTTCAAATACTTCACACGATCGTTAGAGAAATTTGAGAAATGAGGAAGCAGAAACTTTGCAGGTTAAAACATTTTTCTGTTTTTTTTTTTTTTTTTCAATTTTCTCGCACTTCAATAATGGAACCAACTGCGTCCCTGGGCAGTTGCGGAAAGTGGCGAGAAAACTATATAAAAAACTAGAAGAAATAAGAATCTGAGCTTATCTATTATTTCGTACGTACAATTGCACAAAAGAAAAAACTAATTCTACCTCATTTGTCGTGCCGGGTGCATGCCAGGTGCGTTGCAGTTATTGTAAAAAAAAAAAAACAAATGGAAAATGAACGAATATTGAAAATGGAAAAAATTGGGGAGGGGAAAAAGGGGAAAACTGTATGAAACACTCGCAACTAATCGGATGAACTTGGCGAGGACAAAAAGGTCTAGTTGGGGGAAAAGTTGTCTAGAAAACTCATAGCATTTCTGAAGCAATTTGCTCGAGGACGTTCAATGTCTAATTTAGAATTAATATAATATATTACAATTTATAATTTATAATTCATAATTTGTAATTGAAAATTCAAAATTTATAATTTATAATTGATAATAATTCATAATTTTTGATTTTTAAGTTTTAATTTTTAGTTTTTACTTCATAATTTATAATTTATAATTTATAATTCATGATTTTTAATTTTCAATTTTAAATTTTTAGTTTTTACTTTATAATTTATGATTTATAATTTATTCGTGATAATCCGGCAGTTAGGCTGGACCAAGGGCATGGGTGCGAGGTGCCCAGATGCTGGACCAGTTCTCTCTATGTCGTGATTTTATTTAATTATTTATAGTTGAATTATAATTTAATAATTAATTATAATTAAATTATAATTCAATTATTTATTATTATTTATATTATTTGTTTCATAGCATTTCTGAAGCAATTTGCTCGAGGGCGTTCAATGTCTAATTTATAATTTATATAATATAAAATATTATAATTTATAATTTATAATTTTTGTTATTTAATTTTCAATTTTTAATTTATAATTTATAATTCATAATAATTCATAATTTTTTATTTACAATTTTTAGTTTTTTCTTTATAATTTATAATTTATAATTTATAATTCATGATTTTTAATTTTCAATTTTTAATTTTTAGCTTTTACTTTATAATTTATGATTTATAATTTATTTGTGATAATCCGGCGGTTGGGCTGGACCAAGGGCATGGATGCGAGGCGCCCAGATGCTGGACCAGTTTCTCTCTATGTCGTGATTTTATTTGTTTATTTATTTCACTATACAGGGCCATGTAGATCCATCTTGAAGTTGTCTCTGTGTCGCGGCAAAATGATAAATGAAAGTTTGAGGGGTTGAAACCTCGAGGTAAATATGCATGCCGTGTGCCCATGCCGTTTAGCATAAATCGTTAAAAATGGTGAAAGCGTTGAAAAAAACGGGGCGGGGATTGCGAACGCAGCGAGAATTTTCATAGGAACCGTCACACTGATATGGGAAAAGGGATTACGCTGTATGTATTAAATGTCATGAATATTAATCACGCTCGAATTCCCCGAAAAATGGGATTTTCGTTTTTTTTTATCCAAAAATATCGAGACTGAATTTTATTTTAATTTCGATGACGTTTTCATGGGGAAATTTCACGTTTTCTGAATCTTGTTCAAGGGCAAGACGGTCACGGGAATTTAGGGACGAATTAGCTCGGAAAATTATTGTCCAATTAAGATTTTTTCGAGTCTCTTAGTCAGGAATGTTTTTTTTTTCTTGGACAATACGATAAAGTTTTACCAATCGGAGACGACATCGATTTTATGGGGAAAGAATTAGTTCTCCGTGCGGTGAACTATTATTTTTCGTAAACGTCGAGGAAAGGACAAAAAGAAAGGAATAAGGAACAATGGGCGCGGCGGAGCGATGATAGAAAAAGGAGGATGAAAGTTGCGGCAATTACTGAACGGATCCCGAGGATTTACGACATGTCGATACCAAAGGACGATGCCTCGGTATATCTATATGTATGGGAAATGTATTCCACACCAGATCAATTTTCATTTACACTGCTCGAACCTGATAGGGCTTCCCAAACCGAGAACCACTCTTTTCTAATCTCTCCTCTTGGTCTCATCCCCTGAATTATCATCGCTTGATACACATTGTCCTCTAATAAAAAGTTCATGGGCTCAAATTTATCGAATGTATCGAAATATCGAATTTTAGAAGCCTCTTTAGTCGTTCTGTGATTTTATCCTCTAATAAAACGTTTATGGGCTCGAATTTATCGAATGTATCGAAATATCGAATTTCAGTTTGTATATTTCGCTGATGAATTGCATATTTGGGGGGGGGCAAGTCACCCGTCCCCCTCGCGCTAATATAATTTCTCCTCCCCCCCTCTCACTTTTCCGGACATGTATTCGGAAACCGTTTGCTTTGAAAAGTTGCGCGCGATACGGATTCTTCATTCCTGGCACGCTCCGAGGCGTGCGACATCGCGTCTGACCACGTACGGAGCGTTACTACTGTGGCCGACCCACACGTACGCCTTGTCTGCTTTTTTTTTTTTTTCCACGTGCCGCTTGACCCGCCGCTGGTGCCCAACGATTTTTGCTTCACCGTTGAAGCAAAAATGAATTTTTAAACAATTCTTTTTCACTATCTATTTGTCTGGAGCGTCGGCGAATCTATTTTTGGCCTTGCGGTTGATAAAAATGCGTGTGTGTGTTTCGTTTTCGTCAGGTAACACAAAAAAGTGGAGATTTTGATGATTTTTTAGTTTTTTCGTTTTAATGCTGCGTTGAGAGGAAAAGTTTAGAGGAGACGAAAAATTTAGTTGGAAAACGTTTTTTTTTTTTTTGAAAAATCCCAAAAATTTTGTCATTGCAGCGAGAAATTCTGGAAAGTTTCTTCGAAAAGTCAATTTTTGTCATTACAATCGTAAATTTTGCCGACAGTTTCGTTGGAAATGAAAAATGTCGTCGAAATAACGAAAATTTTGAAATTTTCCAAAAATATTTGGTTCATCGTGTTCAACGAAATATCGACGTTTTTTTGACAAATTTCAATTTTCACTCGAGGCTAGCAGTAAAAGTTTGAAATGGCCGGAAGCGCTGTAACCATCGTCCGATACATATATACAGCATCCAATCTCCAATTTCCATTATTCAACAAATTCAAGTGCGATGAAGTATAGAAACGCTCGAGCAGGGAACAGTATTTTGCCTGGTGCAAACACACTCGGGATTGTTACTCGAGAAAATGGGAAACTCCCCCCCCCCCCCCCCTCGTGGACGGCAATATTCTTTACTGTATCCTGCAAACTTTTTGGACCTCTTGGACAAAAGATATTCCGCGTATCGGTACACACAACTTATTTATGTATTTCCTCGTTTGTGTGCGGACGAATCGTATAAATAAGGCGAGACTTGTGTGGGTGATGGTGAGGAACGATAAGCTGCGAAAAACTTTTCTCATGAATGTTTTCTTGATATTTGTCGCGACGGTTCTGGACCGGCTGCTACTGCAGCATCCGAGATCGCTCTTCGTCTCGTATTTTCTATAGATAAATTTGTGCAGGAATTTTCATGGGAGAAATCTTGAGATTCTTTAATTTTGTGACGTTTTTTGACTCTCCGGAGAGACTTTTTGGAATTTTTCTTGCTGCAGTGACAAAATTTGAGTATGAAAACGTTTGGGCGATCTTTTTCAACGAAATTTCGTTTCTAGACGCTTGGCGCGTTTTTTCCTCGAGCGTGTAACAAAAATAAATACACGCGTCCTGTAAATTTGACTCTATTTTTTTTTTTTGCTCTCTCGCTCGATCTTCAGGCTTCACGCTTTACCGTTTCGTTTCGTTTTTCTCGCAAATCGCAAGGGAGGAGAATTCAAGCGTAAATGGAGCTTGATACTGTGCCAAGATTAGAATTTAGTGCTCGCCAGCAAAGAGCCAAACGACAAACATGTAGGGAAGAATGTTTGCATGGTTTTTGTCGATATTGATTTCGAAAAACGTCGTTTTTTTCATTATTTAAAAAATTGAACAGAAAAATGTCTAGTTTTTCATTTTGCTTCCTCATGGAGGAAGCTTTGCGACGGTGAAAATTTTTTTTTTCGAGTTTTCAATGTCAATGTTCTTAAAATGTCCCAAAACGTCCAAAAATCGTATTTAGACAAAATGTCCGGATGTGTGTGTGTATGTGTGTGTGTATGTGCTGGCACTGTAAAATTCAAATTGTTATAACTCGAGAACGGTTTGAGCTACAAGGCTCTAGTTTTGCATAGATGTTAATCTATACCAGCTCTTCGTTTGCTGAGAATTTTGTCCGGATCGCAAGAAAAATTCGAATTCTACAGCATTTTGAAATTTTCAAAAAAATGCTGTCACCGCTCCAACTTTCGCAAATTTTAAGATTTATTACTAATTTTTTTTTTATAATTAGAGTATCATAATAGGAAGGTTGGTATTGAATTTGGGAAATATCGGTTGAGCGGTTTAAATTTTATGGGTTTTTGAATTTTACGAAAATATTAGTTTTTCGAAAAATCGTTTTACCGTGCATCTTGAGCACCATGAGGAAGCAATTTGCAAATTTCAATTTGTTGTATCATTTTTTCACTCGGCACACATTTCGAGACGTTAACTTTCGCTAATTAAACACGCCAAGCCCAATTGAATCCTCTCGGGAGTCGAGATTTTTGCTCGAATGGAGAAAAACCTCGGCCAACTGCAAACTCCTATATCTATATGTTGCATGTGCAATAAAACGAAAGGGAAGTGCAGTTGCGTACATAAGCTCTCGTCGAGAGCCAACCAACACATTTGCACGCTTCAGGCTTTTTGTTTTTCTTGTAATACGACCTCGCGTTACTTTCCCTTACCAAAAGAGTTTCGTCGTTCCGGCTGCTGCCTCTTTTCTTGTTTCTCACTCGACGCTCGCGCTTAACCGAAAGAAAAACAACAAAAAATGAAAATCTCTACCGCGACATCGGGACTAAAAAGTTTATGCCAACAAATTTCGCTTTTCCATCAGATTAAATTTAAAAAAAACAACAACAAAATGAATGAAAATGGAAAATTTAATGCACCGGATGGTGCGTGCATAAAAAACGTTTTTTTCGCTTTTTCCAACGTCAATTTTGCTGGATCTTGGGATAAGGTAACGTAAAATAATTGAAACCGAGCTTGAACCTCCGAGGGGATATTTTTACGCACCCGGAGCGAGATATTGAGAAAGCTCCAGCGCTTAATGGTTATCTCTGGCAGCTCCAGCAGCTTTTACTCGCGGGGACGAGTCGAGGGATCGTTGACTCCCTTATTCACGATTATTTCGCGTCTTATCCCTTGCGAGACGAGCATTTAAGCCGTTCGATGGATATTTCCATGGCCATTTTGCTCGTCAATTCTTATGGACATAAAAATTCAGTTTTTTGTGCAATTTCACATCGATTTTCCAAATTTCACTGATCCAGAGATCGAAAAATTTGAACGAGAAGTTTTTTTTTCGTTTTTTTTTTATTTTTATTTTATTTTTGGATTTTTTTTTGGGGAGTGAAAATTATCGCTACGTTTTGGGCTTTGACGAGGAGCCCGTGCGGCCAATAAATCGGTCATGTGTTTCCTCAATCTCGTTGGATTATTCATGCGGGATTTGATTATTTATTTTTTACGCTGGAGTTTCCATCGCTTCTCTAACAAGATCTCGTAACTTGACGAGATCTTTTCTCAACCCCTCGGTGTCGGATTCCTCCGCCTCGAGCTCTTTCGTACGAAAGTAGCGCATCACGAGCTGTCCCATTAGCAGACGAAATTTTTGCCTGTCTTCCTTCACCGGTTTATCCTGTTGAAAGCGTCATTAACGTATATGTCATTGAGCCATGCCTCGTGCATCATTAAAATCGAGTCTCGCGCATACTTGACTCAATATTTTTCATCCTTTTTCAACGAGAAATTTTGCGCTGCAAATTGGAAAATTAATTCAACGAAAAACACTTTTTTTTATTGATTTTTCGTTCAGTTTTAAAAATCATGAAAATTTTCGTACCGATTTTGCGTTTGAATCTTGAAAAAAAATCGTTTTTTGTCCTGACGAAATTTCGAACAAAAATTTCGATAAAAAACAGAATTTCGCTGAATTTCGACCGAGAAAATTTCAACGGTTCAATGAAATTTGAATGAAAAATGGAGAAAAACAAAAACTAACAATGTAACAGCATCGCTTGAAATTCCATCGGGCCTTTTTGTCGGGCGAGGGCTTGATGAGCAGTTTAATAAACTCAGCGACACGCTGAATCTCATTTCCCGTTGGGAGAAGATTGAACGGAGGGGGCAGAGCGTCGTGAGCCATTATGTCAACGTAAACCTACAGCAAATCAGTATTTAATCATTTTTATTTTTCATTTTTCATTTTTCGTGTTAAATTTTTGATTTTTCATTTTTTTTCATCGCCAATTTTTTGCCGAATGATTAGTTACCTCGGTTCTGCCAAAAGTCCACTCGACAGCGACGTTGTCGGTGAATTGAGTGAATGTGTTGGACATGCAGGCAATCAGCATGTTCAATACGACCACGACGGAAATAAACTCGAAGCCTGTTTCCGAAAAATCAATATTAATTAATGACAATTCCGAATAATCAATATTGATTGATGAAAATTCCGAATAATCGATATTAATTAATTAAAAATTCCAAATAATCAATATTAATTAATGACAATTCCGAATAATCAATATCAATTAATGAAAATTCCGAATAATCAATATTAATTAATGGAAAATGCTGAATAATCAATATTAATTAATGGAAAATGCCGAATAATCAATATTAATTAATGACAATTCCGATTAATCAATATTAATTATTGAAAAATTCCGAATAATCAATATTCATTAATGAAAATTCCGATTAATCAATATTAATTAATGGAAAATGCCGAATAATCAATATTAATTGATGAAAATTCCGAATAATCAATATTAATTAATGAAAAGTTCCGAATAATCAATATCAATTAATGGAAAATGCCGAATAATCAATATTAATTAATGAAAATTCCGAATAATCAATATCAATTAATGAAAATTCCGAATAATCAATATCAATTAATGAAAAATTCCGAATAATCAATATTAATTAATGAAAATTCCGATTAATCAATATTAATTAATGGAAAATGCCGAATAATCAATATTAATTGATGAAAATTCCGAATAATCAATATTAATTAATGAAAAGTTCCGAATAATCAATATCAATTAATGAAAAGTTCCGAATAATCAATATCAATTAATGAAAAATTCCGAATAATCAACATTAATTAATGAAAAATGCCGAATAATCAATTTTAATTGATGAAAAATTCCGAATAATCAATATCAATGAAAATGCCGAATAATCAATTTTAATTAATGAAAAATTTCGAATAATCAATATCAATCAATGAAAATTCCGAATAATCAATATTAATTAATGAAAAATTTTGAATAATCAATATTAATTGATGAAAAATTCCGATTAATCAATATTAATTAATGAAAATTTCGAATAATCAATATTAATTAATGAAAAATTTCGAATAATCAATATCGATTAATGAAAATTGCGAATAATCAATATTAATTGATGAAAAATAAAATGTTGTGTGTGTGAGAACTTTTTTTTTTGAATCGTACAAGCAAAGGCCAAGTATCCAATCATTTCGGTGAACGTGTGTTTGTTGATGATTGTCTCGGTGTCCGTTTCACCGGGCAAGTTTTCAATCACCACGTCCGCACTCTCGATCGCACTCATGCAAAAAATAGCCCAGAATAGGGTCTTTAGGCTTGAGGGAAAATCTACGAAGGAGCCTGCTTGTTGGGTCTTTATTTTTGTTTCGTCGTCGATCTGCACCATACCGTCGTAATATTGGTACAACTTGGCCAGTCCTTTGGGACCGGATGTTTATTCAATAATTAGGTCAAATTGAAAATTCGATTAATTGTCAACAATTTTTATTTTTATTTTTATGACACTGAAGTTTGCAATGTTGGGAAACGACGAAAAATACTTTTTATCGGTTTTTTCCCTCAATTTCGGAAACCATGACAATTTTTGTATCCATTTTGGGTTTGGATCCCAAAAAAATCATTTAATGAATCATTAAATTGATTAATCGATTTCAATTCAATTTTATTATTTAAATTTATCGAAAAAATTCATTTTAATTATTTTGATTATCCAATTTTTTGTTCAATTTCGAAAAACCATGACAATTTTCGTACCGATTTTGGGTTTGGAGGAGAAAAAATTTAATCATTTATTAAATAAATCAATTGTAATTTAATTTAATCATTTTTTTACTCAAATAATTCACGTTAATTATTGTAATTGATTAATTTTTTGTTCAATTTCAAAAACCATGACAGATTTTGAACCGATTTTGGTTTTGGGTGAAAAAAATGTAATTAATTATAAAATTAATTGATTAATTAGAATGAAAATAATAAAATTGAATATTTAATTAGAATCTCAATGAAAAAACGGAATTTCGTTGGATTCCAGCGATGCAAACTTCAAGATCGATGATTACCTGATGAAAAAGCGAGTAAAATAATGATGAATAAAAAGAGAAACTTGGTAACGTCCTTGATCATCTTGCCAAGCGACATTTGCAAAGGTCCTAAATAATAATCGAGCTGAAAGACAAACATTAATTTGAAAAATGCCATGATGGTTGCGATGCAAAAGAATCCTTCGGCGATCAATGTTGGATCGTATTTGTGCCAATATTTTCTCTCGAGATCCCGTTGACCGTTTTGACGTACGTCGATCGCAGCGACTATCCAAAATATAAATGTCAGAACGAAGAAAAATAGCATTGCGACTTCGTACCAATTCCAACGGGAGCGAAAATAACGTCTTGGCCCATGGACCATGCAAAGACGCATCGCTGCCCAAATGTACGAAACGACGTACACCACGAGCACAATTTCGAACCCTGAAACCAAGAAATTTTCATTTTTTTCCATTTTTTTCGAAAAATTTTCACTCATTTCTCCATTTTTCATTTTTTTCCGAGTGCGCAAAGGGCAAATTTCGATTCTGTTTCGTTACCGCTGCTCGGGGGTCCTCGAAGTTGGTCGTTTTTGTCGAGATTCGATTGCTTCAGTACGAAAATTAGAAAAATCAAGTAACTCGCGATTCCGGACATGAATCGATTTACTGGAATTTTCCATTTTTTTGATCTTGATGTGTTGGGCGCAAATATCAACATTATTACGATTATCGGTAACAGGGTAATGCGCATCAAAACCAAGAAAATTCTCTTCAGCATTGATTTGTCTTTCCACTCGAACCAGTCACCGATCCAGTTGTTCTCAATCACCTTTACACAAAAATTACATTTTTTTCATCAATTATGTTTTTGAAATGAATTTTCAATTTTTTCATTCCATTTTCAAGTTTTTTGATCAATTCTCCAATTTTTTAATTCAATTTTGAATTTTGTAAATTGATTTTTAACTTTTTAAATTAAATTTCAATTTTTCAAATTATTTTTCAATTATTTCAATTGATTTCTAATCTTTTAAATTAATTTCTTCATTTTTTGAATCAATTTTTAATTTTTTAAATGGAATTATCACATTTTTAATTGATTTTGAAGTTTTCAAATTAGTTTTTCATTTTTGTGATCAATTTTCAATTTTTTCAATTGATTATTCATTTTTCAAATTAATTTTTCATTTTTCGCATCAATTTTTAATTTTTCAATTTGATTTGTAATGTTTTTGATTGATTTTTCATTTTTTGAATTGATTTTGAAGTTTCCAAATCAATTTTTCATTTGTTTGATCAATTTTGAATTTTTTCAATTGATTTTGAATTTTTCAAATTAAATTTTCATGTTTCGAATCAAATTTGAATTTTTTCGATGGATTTGTAATTTTTTTGATCGATTTTTAATTTTTTGAATTGAATTTGAAATTTCCAAATTAATTTTTCATTTTTTTGATCAATTTTGAATTTTTTCAATTAATTTTCAATTTTTCAAATTGAATTTTCATGTTTCGAATCAATTTAGAATTTTTTCGATGGATTTGTAATTTTTTTGATTGATTTCTAATTTTTTGACTTGAATTTAAAGTTTTCAAATTAATTTTTCATTTTTTTGATCAATTTTGAATTTTTCGAATTGATTTTAAATTTTTCAAAGGAATTTTTGATTTTTTAAATCTATTTTTAATTTTTCAAATTCATTTTCAATCTTTTTAATTGATTTTTAAGTTTTCCAATAGATTCTCCATTTTTTTGATCGATTTTGAATTTTTTTGATCAATTTTTCGAATTAATTTGAATGAAAGATTTTATTTTTGAAAATGATGGACTTTTCGTGACCTGTTGAACGTTGGGATGAGCGACGAAAGTTTTTTGCTTGTATTCCATAGCGAGCAAGAGTCTGGGAAACATGAAATTCGTCGGACGTTTTATTCCTCTGTGTTGTTGCAAAATGAGCTCGATTTCCTCGGCTTTTCGCGTGCACCCGACCAGGTCCGTGGAAAATTGAGCCACTTTCTACTATACCGGTATGGGGAACGTGAAATAATAATGGCGCGTTGAAAAATTGAGAAAATACTGTGAACGTTGAGAATAAAAACCTCAGCTAGAGTCTTGTAAGCTTTGTAAAATTCTCGTTCGTAATTGGCGGCCTCGTCGAGCTCGACGTACAGTTCAAAGGCTTCGAGAAACGGATCGTGGGACGTGTAACAAATGTAGGCCGGATTCGCCACTGCTGTGTAACGAGCCAGACGAAATTTATCGATCGTCAATGGATCCTCGATCGCTCTTCTGGGCCTGGCCAGCAAAAATTTAAAAAAAGGGACAAAAAATCACAGTCTGTCGATTTTTCCACGATTTTCCAGTTTGCATCGTTGAAATGCGACGAAAAATCATTTTTTTGCAGCAGCAGACACGATGAAAGTCTTTTTCGCTCTTTTGGAAAATTAATTTACCAGAAAAATTGAATCGAATCATGAAAAAAAAAAATTCACAATTCTAATTAGTAAAATTTGAATTTTTTGGTATTTAATTAATTTTTTTTCATAAAATTTTACGATTTTGATGCTCTAATTGGAAATCTAGATGGAAATAAATTTTTTCACACACTTGCAAACTTCCTCGCAGTTGCAATTCGGTGGGTGGGGTTTTGGGATTTTGTGGCCTCTTTCGGACAAGAGTTTAATAATCTCGTAGTGGCCGTATTGGGCAGCGACGTCGAGAGGTGTAGTTTCATCCGGAAATTCGGAACTACCGATGGCCGGTTCGTACTCGGAAACGACGGCTCTCGAGCGTTTTTTTTCGAGTATCATGAGCGCTATTTCGCTCTCGTTTTCTCGAATTGCGTGGAGCGCCGTGTCGCCGCAATCTATGTCTTCTATGTCCAACAAAATCTCGATGAGTTGGAGATTTTTTTGCTGCACCGCAACGTGCAGCGGCGAAATATTCTGGCGGAGAAGAAAAAAAAACGAAATTTTCGATTAATTTATGCGGATCGATTAAATTTATTTGGATTTTGGTATTTCCGTTTGTTGGGAATTGAAAATTATTCCTTCGTCGTTTATATAAATTAAAATGCGCACGAGCCGATACGCGTTTTTTCCTGCTTCTTGGAAGACATTTTGGTTTTTTTTTAAGCCTAGCCGCGCGCATGTGACCGGAAGTAAAGTGAATTCTCGCGCGTATATATAAGAAAGAGAGCGAGAGAGCAGGAGGTGTGTCCCAAGTTGAATGGCCTCGCTGTGCCGTTTCGTTCTCTTCTCCTCATCCACGAATCAGAGGCCACGAAATATAGCTCGGGGATCCTGTCGGCGCGCCTCTTTACTCTCCTCGTATCTTCTGGGCCCTGTTCACGGGTGGGAGAAACCTCCGAGGCCCGCGCCGAGCGAGCGAGAACGAGACAAAAGTCACCGAAACTTTTTTTTTTGAACGATCGAACGAATAACATCACGCACACGCGCACGCACGCAAATTCACGCGTGAATACACGCGCACGCACGCAAATTCACGCGTGAATACACGCAAATTCACGCGTGAATACACGCGCACGCGTGAGTACACGCAAATTCACGCGTGAATACACGCGCACGCGTGAATACACGCGCACGCACGAAAATTCACGCGTGGATGCAGAAAAGCGTGTAACTATTTGTCGGTCTCGATTTTTCGGCCCTGAATGCGTCGTGCGATGAGTTTTTGAAACCGCGCGCGCGTGACAATTGCGTGTAGCTCGCGTGCATGCGTGCCGCACACACAGAGACCGCACCGGGCGGGCTTTGGAAATGGAAAAGTGTCGCGGTGTATTTTACACCTATCGGACATCGGTGACTGGAGCAAAGAAAAGAGGGATTGTTTATTGGCCACTTAAAGAAACGATAAATCCCTCGCGGCGCAAACCCTCAACCGCATGCACAGCATCCACGCCGCTGTCTGATCTTTCTTTCTTTCCTTTTTCAACGGGTCCTCTCTATTCATGGAAAACGAGTTGCCGGATGAATGAACGAGGACGATTTCTCGTTTTTAGAGTCTTCACGAAAATTGACGGTTTTTTTGTTGGTTTGGACAAAAATTTGAACAATTTTTGTGCACAATTCTCGTTGACGTGGAAAATTTTTCGTAAAATTCTTTTCCGGACTCGATAATTTTTGTTTTTCAATGGAAAATCGATGCGACCATTTTTTTTTTTTTACACCTTTTGTTTCGCCGCGAAGCGCGTCCGGAACATTTAAAAGTCGTGACCGAGATGCGGAGAGAGTCGCGGTAGTCGTTTGTGTGGCCGGTTCGGCGGCATTTTTCTCTTTTTCGAGGACGTTTTTCACCGACAATGGAAAGGCCAAATAAAAGACAGGATCGTGGCGCGGCGGAGAGAAAAAGGGATCGGAAGACGCGCGCATTGTCGCGTTGTCAGCTTTACACACACCGCGCGCAGTCACAATATTTTAGTCTGTACAAGGAAACGACTTTTCCAAGCTTATGAGCTCAACAAACCTTTGATTTTTATACTTTTCCTGTCAGTGGGACGTCGTTCGCCATATGGTGAACGCGCCGTGTTTTATATACCGGAATACCGCGCGCCTCTCTATATTGCTTCGGGCCGCACAACATCCAATTCACAGCTGCCGCGTCCTCTCTGTTATACATTCATCGAATCAACATTATTAGAAGAGCCTCCTGCGCTTGTGTCAAAAGTCACAACATGTGTCCATTACGTATCATTGCGCAAAGACGTTCATCTTTTTTTTTTCTCCCCTTTCTCTCTCTCTCACTCGCTCTCGTGAGTCTCCTGAATCCGTTTTTTCTTTGTTGATGGTTAAGAATCATTTATCTGGTTTTTTTTTTTTTTCAAATGAATCATTAGAAAAAATGTTTTTCTCATCCAATTATTACAATTTGGTTTTATTTATATTCATTGAAATATTTGATTGAATTTTTATTCCTTATCGTTCAATAATTTCAATTTCATTTTATTTTTATTTTTATTTATTGAATTTTATTGAATTTTTATGTTTTCTCGTCCAATTATTTCGTTTTATTTACGATGTTGAAGTTTGCATCGTTGGAATGCAACGAAATTGTGTTTTTTATTGAGATTCTGATTGAATATTTAGTCAGGACGATAAAACGATCCTTTTTTTGGGATCTAAACCCAAAATCGGTACGAAAATTGTCATGGTTTTTGAAAATTAACAAAAAATTGATAGAAAATTTATTTTTCGTTGGATCGCAACGTTGCGAGCTTCAGTGTCATATTTTATTTTTATTTTTATTCATTCAATTTTCATTTCTTCTCGTTCAATCATTTTATTTCAGTTTTATTTTTATTCACTGAATTATTTAATTGAATTTTTATTCTTTCTCTTTCAATAATTTCATTTTATTTTTATTTTTATTCATTTAATTATTTAATGAAATTTTTACTTTTTTTACTTAATTATTTCATTTTATTTCTATTGTTCTGGCTCAATTATCTCATTTTATTCTTATTTTTGTTGATTCAATCATTTGATTGAATTTTTATTTTTTCTCCGTCAATAATTTCATTTGATTTTCATTTTTATTCATTCAATTTTGATTTTATCTTATTTAATCATTTCATTGGATTTTTATTTTTATTCACTGAATTATTTAATTAAATTTTCACTCTTTTTTATTGAACTATTTCATTTTATTGTTATTTTTATTTATTCAATCGTTTAGGTCAATTTTTATTTGTTCTCGTTCAACTATTTCATCGTCAAAGAGGAATTTGGTTGTTTCGCGTCGAAGGAAAATTTGCTCCTCGCTCGGATTCCAAAAAATAGAAATTTTTTCGAGATGCTGCGAATTTTCTTATTTCCCAGGCGACTTTTTGCAATAAAATGTGCTGTCGAGGTTTGCAGCGTTGCATGAGCAAGTTCGAGGGCTCGAGGTTTTGAGTTTAAGAGAGAAATAGAAAAGGAAAGGGGCGAGTGCAGTCGATGGTTTAGTGGGTGAGGATTCACGTGTACGATAGCCTCGCGGGGATACATGAATGTGGGAATGTAAACGCGGGAGCAGCCCGTAGCGAAAAGTCTCGACTCTGCTCGTGGAAAGAGACGCGACGACATGCCTTGGCCCGGTTTCTCCTGCTCCCGTAGAATTTACAGGCTCTCTCGCTCTCTCTTGGTCATTTGAATAATTTTTATCGCTCGTTCTCCTCCGCTCGGAACCATTGTCTTGTAAAGAGCGTCTTGAAATATGGCTCCAGAGCAGGCTCTCGCGAAACTCGCGTTATATTTTCTCGTCTCGCTCCAACCCTCGGAGCTCTCTCGCCATTTTTCTCTTTTTCCTTTTTTCTCCTCCGCACGCTCTGTCATTTCGTTGTCGCGTTTCTTTCTTTCCTCATTCGTAATCCTTTTTCTTTTACTACGACCATTTTCTTCTCGGTCAACGGACTTTGATCCTGTTTTTCCGATCCTTGGCCCTTTGCACGATTTTTCCAAATCTCCGAAACGTCTCGCTCCAATTTTTCTGGTTTTTTCCCTCGAGATTTCGATCAGGGCGACGAAACGATCGATTTTTTCGATCGCAAGACAAAATCGGCACGAAATTTTTTAATTGAACGAAAAATTGATGAAAAAACGCGTTTTTTTTCAAAAATTGGCGGTTGACCCAGTTTTTTCGGTTTGGCCGAATAATTATTTCGGGATTTTCGTCCGTGCTCGAGCGAGTTTATTTATTAAGGCCCAATCGATCGATTGTTCTGGTACTCGAGTATCGAGACTCGTGTCTGTACGAATAACAATTAACGGCCGGAGATCGATGCCCAATGCGGGTTCGAAACCACCTTCAAAGCCCTTAATTGCTCGAAAGGGCTTTCTGACGTTTGACCGATGATATTGACGTTTCGCGACGATTAATTGCCCATCTCGTAAAATTATCCGGACACACTCACCATCGAGCTTGATATTTGCGGGACATAAATCGATGACCTTGCGTCAAGGTCGAATCTTTATCGCAAAAACTCTAAAAATTTCATTTTGATTGATTTATTCGTTTGATTTTTAAAATTGTGCGGATTTTTCAAGTCGATTCACTTTTTGGCTCGAAAAAATCGATCGATTTGGCATCTTAATTGAATTCTACATTTTTATCATTAATAACGAGCCAAAAAACCGACGAAAATTCGTTCAAAAGTTCAACGAGGCTCATTTAATCGAAAAACTAACGAAAAATGAATTTGCGATTATTGGGTTACCTGGTAATTGACAAAATTGACATTAAAGCCAGGCTGTTGTTGAAGAAAATTTCCAACTTCGAGGGTATTTCCCCTGAGAACCAAATCGAAGAAATATTTTTCAGTTCCTTCCAGCTGCGGCAGAAAAACGCCCGGAAGCTGTGAGATCCAAATGGACCATTTAGATTTTTACTCTAAATCGATCTTTTTTCTAGCCTCGAAAAAATTTCCCATAACCCAAAATCCCCGTATCGATTCCTCACACTGTCCTCCTCCTCCTCCTCGACCACCGTCGCTGACGTCGTTTCCGCTCCAACTTCCGGTTCCTCCATATCCAATAATCGCAATCCCTTCGCGCAATAATTGTACGAATTTTTTCTCGCCTAACGAGATCGCGAGTTGTGACGTTGAGCCACGAAGTTTTCGCCGTCAAAATCGATTCTCACCAGCTTCTTTTTTTTTCTCAACCAATTTCTGATTTTCGTTCCGAAATCTCGTCAAAAAACTTCGATATTTTGGTTGAACACGTCGAACCAAATATTTTCGTATAATTTTCCAAAATTTTCGCAACTTTTTTCATTTCTAAGGCAACTGGCAGCCAAATTTACGATTGGAATGACAAAAATTGATCGAAGAGACTTTCTACAATATTTCTCGCTCCAAAGACAACATTTTTGTGATTTAAAGAAAAAAAAAACAAAAAATTTGTCAAATTTTCTGTCAAAATTCTGGAAATTATACGAAAATATTTCGTTTGACGTTTTTTGACAAAATTTTTTGTTTATTAAATCACAAAAATTTTGTAAAAAAACGTCAAACCGAATATTTTTGTACAATTTCCAAAATTTTCCCAACTTTTTTCATTTCTAACGCAACCGTCAGCAAAATTTACGATTGGAATAACAAAAATTGACCTTAGAATATTTCTCGCTCCAAAGACAACATTTTTGTGATTTAAAGAAAAAAAAACAAAAATTTTGTCAAAATATCTGTCAAAATTCTGGAAATTATACGAAAATATTTCGTTTGACGTTTTTTGACAAAATTTTTTGTTTTTTAAATCACAAAAATTTTGTAAAAAAACGTCAAACCGAATATTTTCGTATAATTTTCCAAAATTTTCGCAACTTTTTTCATTTCTAAGGCAACTGGCAGCAAAATTTACGATTGGAATGACAAAAATTGACCTTAGAATATTTCTCGCTCCAAAGACAAAATTTTAGTGATTTTTCGAAAAAAAAAAAACGGAAAATTTCGTTTTTTAACAAAATTTTCTTTTCGGTGTAATAAATAAATGACGAAACAACATTGGTGACATTTGTTTTTGTAGTATAATTCATTTTATCATCGATATATACATAATTTATAATTTGTTGTGGCGCTACGTACAAATAATAATAACAATAATAATAATATTAATAATATTAATAATAATGATGGGAATTAAAATTAATAATAATAAAAGTACTAATAAAATAGGTAATTGATGTAATTGAACATGCGGTTAATGCAGCAACCTATCGTCTCGTGTATAACTTAAGCATTTTAAAAATAATTAATACATTACGATTTTAGGACAGAGTTGTCGACATTTAGGGCAATGGACTGGGACGTTTATTCATTTTTTTTTGTTTTTTCGTCAACTGCTTTTTTTTAAACGCGAATCGCGATGATTGATAAATTACGACTATTTGCGATTGCAGTTCGACTCCGTAATTACTCGATTTTTTTTGTGCTTTTTCTTTTTTTGCTATACAGTGACGAGGCTCGTCGTCGCATCATGATTTTTTTCGTCTCTCCGAATCTCTCGTACGCGATAAATAATTATTTTTGTTTAGTCACGTTTTTTTTTTTATTTCAAGTTTTACGGCTCGACTTTTTGTGTTTTTCGATCGGGCGGGGCGCGAGAGGAATATTTACAATGAGAGACTCGCGCTGGGATAAATTATTGCAAATTTGTTGCTCAGTCGAGCGAGGGGCATTTTTTTTTATGAACAATTAACGTTTTTTTGTACTTTTCCAAGACTCTGATTAGGAATGGGAGGAAAAATGGGACGTGGCTCATTTTCATTGGAGGAAAAGTCTTGGAATAATGAAAAATAAAAATTATGTGAAATTTATTTGTTTGTGAAGGGGGGAATTTTATATTTACATTTTGCGGATGCACTATTGACTAAGAAAGCTTCGATTCTGCCTGGACCAAAGCACAAAACACTCGTCGTCGTTGGTGCATGAAAAATTTACTTTGTTTAAGATTTTTTAACAATTTTTCATGGAAAATCTTGACACCAAAACCAAAAATTTTCTTCTATAAAGAAAAATTCTCTTACGTCAAGAATTTCACACATTTCGTTTACAATTTTTCACTTTTCTCATCCAAACTCGTGGAAATTCGAGTCCCGTTTCGTTTACGAGTTGCAAAAAAATGAGTTTAGGATTTTTCTTTAAAAAATTTCGACTCACAGCCTTTCTGGCTGTCTGCAAAAAAAATCCTAAATACATTTTTGCTTGCAACTCGATTTTTCAACTTTTTAACGAAACGTGACTCGAATTTGTACGCGTTTCAATGGGAAAATGAAAAATCGAAAATTCAATATCTCAAATTCAAAAAATCGGAAAATTTTTCTTCTTAGGAGAAAATTTTTGGTTTTCATGACAAAAAAGTTGATACGTTGATGGCTTAACGTGAAATTTTTTCGAAATTTGAAACGGGCAGCAAAACTGGCCAATTGATTGACCAAATTTTCTTTAATTTTCAATTTTTTTTTTCCTTCCATCTTTTCGATTGTACGTGAAATATTTTATTTTTATCGAGTGTTCGTGACGATGGTCCGACGTTCTGAAAGAAAGAAAAAGAAGAATTTTTATAAATTTATAAATTTATTTATTATTTATAAATTTATAAATAAAATAATAATATGTTGGCGTCTAGGACGAAATAAATATGCGAAGCGCGAGCGCTTCTTGGCGATTTTTTTTCTCTTTTTCATTTCTTTTTCTTTCAATCTCTCTCTCCACGTTTTCCGACGCGCCTCCTAATTTCGCACTGACTTATCATACAGAATTCGCTCGTACAATTAAAACTACGTGTCGGTTCGCATTGCGATACAATTTTTCTCTATTTTTACGTCACCTTAAAGAACCTTTCGAGGATAAATTAATTTCATTCAAATCATGTACAAGTTAAAGATTTTTTAAATGTTAATCTTAATCGTAATGTGGTCAAATTTTTTCACGAAACGAAATGAAGAAAAATGAAAATTGCCACCGATCGCAATCCCGTAATTTCCCTAAATTTTTCATTATTTTGACAGAAACTTTTGTTTCGTTTTTAAAGAATTTGAAATTTTTATACTTTTTATCGATTTGACGAAAATTGTGCAGTTTTTTTCGAAATTTTCCAGGGCCAAGGAATTTTCTGCGGACTTGCGAATCGGGGTGCGGAATAACATTTCGTGAAATTAATTTTTTTCGCTCGCCCATTTATAAACGATGCTTGAAGCACGTTTTCTAACGTAATTTGCAACGCAACAATTTTTTCATATTTATGTACATGAATGATCGAGAGAATTTGTCAAAATTTCGAGATTTCAAGAAAAAAAACGAAAATTACGCACGACGTTGAAGTTTGCATCGTTGGAATGCAACGAAATTGTTTTTTTTCGGTGACAAAGCTCACGATCAAGTTTTCCCAACCCAAAAAGTTAATCGGCTCGAAAATTTTGCATGATTTTTATAATTGGAGTAAAAAAAAATTCTTTTCGGTGCATTCCAACGTTGCAAACTCGAGCTTTACAATAAAATTGAATTTCTCGTTGCTCCAGTTAAATTTTTTGCTTGATTAAATTCTCTCTGTAATACTACGAGTTCATATACATAAATTTTTAATTATGTACGTAACGTGGAAACTACTTACGGCCTATCGTGAATAAATAAAAGAAAAATAATAAAAAAACAAACAAAAAATAGTGCTATTTTAAAATGGAGCAAAAAAAATGTGGAATTTTGTTTTTTTTGCGTTTTTTTCGGTAAATATTTTGATTGATTTTCATTTTTTTTACAAATTCTCGGTCCAGTCGAAATTTTCGAATAATAACATTCGAGAAAATGTTTTTTCCCTCAGGACCGAATTTTTTCGCAAGCATTTTTGCTCCAAAATTGAATATTTAGCTTCGTTGAGTTTCTGGAAAATTGATTTGTCGATGTTTTTTGATATTTGGGCGTGAGGGAAATTTTTTTGTGGGTTTTTCAATTTATTTTTGGGTCAGAAACGACACTAAGCGTAAAGCATTTTTTCGGGGAGGACGTAAAACGCGAGGCTGTAGAGAAACGAGGCGTACCAATGAATTCCCTGTTCGTAGCTCGTGCTCGATTTTTTGTACCTTCCTCTGTCGTCGAGCTCGATCTCGTTCGTCATGACGCGAGCTCTCGGCTCTTGGAACGGTCTCGTTGCGTGCTTGTTTCTCGTTAAATGCCTCGCGATTCCATAAAACATGGACTCGACGCTTTTGTAAAGCCTCAGAGGCAAAAACGCGAAATGCGCGAGCTTTTGACTGTCGACGATCGCGTAGCACGAGGCGACGACGTCGTCCACGAGCAGCGTTCCCTCTTTCGTTAACGGGGCGTAAACGCCTTGACGCAGGACCAATTTGGCGCTTACGACACGATCCCAGCGCAAATTTTCCATCGGGATCTCGTTCGTTTCTCCGGACGACGATTTTTCGTCGTCCGAGTCACGAACCAAAATTCTGTCGCCCTCGTTCACGCTTCCCGCAAACATTTCGCCTTTAGCCTCTACCGGCAACAGATGCGCCGGCGTCAAGGTCAATTTTCTTCCTGATTCCGTCGTCAACTCGACAAATTGGCGCTTCTCCGTTGTCGAACGATCCAAAAATGCTATCACCTCGCTGTACACGACGTCCCCACGGGAATCCAACGACGCGACCATCTCTCCGATCTCCAAATCCTCGATCGGCTTCTCCACACCCGACAAAGTTCTCACCATACTTTTGCTCGGGAAACAACCTCCGGATTTTCCCACCGATGAAGATTCTGCAATTTTAAACAATTCGTTTTAGTTCATCCTGTTTTTTTTTTTTTTTTCTTTAAAAAGTCGATTTTTTGTTTGTTTTTCATTATTTTTCTTTGGTCTGGGCTGCGATTATTATTTGGGGATTATTCCGGTCGAGCGGGCACGGAATTTTCCGAAATTTCACGTCGTGGCGAAATTTAATTAATTTGATTTCATTCAATTACATTTAATTAATTTTAATTATTAGTTCATTTTGAATTTGATTTTGAATTCAATTTTGAATTCAATTTTGAATTCAATTTTGAATTTTGATTTTAATTCAATTTTGAATTCAATTGTGAATTAAATTTTGAATTCAATTTTGGATTTAAATTTGATTTCAATTGTGAATTTATTTTTGAATTCAATTGTGAATTTAATTTTGAATTCAATTGTGAATTTAATTTTGAATTCAATTGTGAATTTAATTTTGAATTCAATTGTGAATTCGATTTGGAATTTAATTTGGAATTTAATTTTTAATTTAGTTTTGAATTCAATTGTGAATTTATTTTTGAATTCAATTGTGAATTTAATTTTGAATTCAATTTTGAATTTGATTTTGGATTCAATTTTGAATTGAATTTCGAATTTAATTTTGAATTTAATTTCGAATTTAATTTTGAATTTAATTTTGAATTCAATTTCAAATTTAATTTTGAATTTAATTTGGAATTCAATTTTTAATTTAGTTTTGAATTCAATTGTGAATTTATTTTTGAATTCAATTGTGAATTTAATTTTGAATTTAATTTTGAATTTAATCTTGAATTTGATTTTGGATTCAATTTTGAATTGAATTTCGAATTTAATTTTGAATTTAATTTTGAATTTGGTTTCGAATTCAATTTTGCATTTAATTTTGAATTTAATTGTGAATTTAATTTTAAAGTTAATTTCGAATTGAATTTTGAATTTGATTCTCCGGAGATGTCATTGAATCGTGATGCTGGGAAATGATTCCGCAGCAGGTTGAGATGAATTTGTTGGTTCGCATATATTGAGAGACAGAGATATCGGAGACAATCGGGTCCTCTCGATCAGGTAATCGGATCTCTTGGGTGTCTTGAGCTTGCTTGCTCGCGCGCGCGCGATCGCGGTGGCGTCGAATCATGTTGAGAAAAGAAAAATAGACGCGTCCGCGCGGAGCGACAAAGATACGCGCGGTGCGGTTGTGTCTGATCCCAAAAGTGGTGACGCAAATGAAAGCAGACAAGTTTTTATGCGTGCGGCGCATGGTTAGGCGTGGGAAATTTTATTTTATCGCATTTTTCGAGTCTATCGTCAAGGATAATTCATCATTTTATTTTTTTCATTAATTATTTTGATAATTAATGCACTCGTTGCAATTTTTCTGGTAAATTCAATTCTCCCGATTATTTTTTTCGCCGATTCAATCCCCGATCGTTTCTCGTTCACAAAAATTTGGCCCGAGGCGAAAATTCGCCATCGATTTTCGTCAAGACACCAGACACTTTTTATTTCAACGATTTCTGTCGATGATGCCGCGTGACCGATTCGAATCTACGCATTCACGACTCGATATCGCGCGCTTGCTTTTATATATTAATATTCATGAATTTATTGGACAAGTGCGGCGGCGGGGGAGTCTCCCTTGAAGCTCGTTCTCTCTGCGCTGTCGCGTGGGAATTCGAAAGGCGAAACTTTTGATTCGAGAGAATTTGTTTCCGACCAATGCGGAGGTTCGATCGAAAATTTCGTCGTCTCGAATTTTGCAACGTTTTTTTTCATTTTTTCATCATTTTTTGAATTCATAAACGTTTTTTTTTTATAATTTTAGTAAATTTCGAAATAATCAATTGCTCGGCACGCGCTTTGGTTGAGAATTTTCTCGTACCATCGGGTAATAATCGAGAAATTTCATTTTCGGATTTTCCTACCCGTCAGGATTTCTCCCTTATTCGCCCGCTCATTGTCGCGCCTGGCAAAATATCCACAAGTCGGACAAGCAGAGCTCTGCCCTGGAAAAACTTGATAGAATTTTTTGAAATATTTTTTTTCACACTTTTGGCAGGCCCAAAGTTCGAAAAATTTGATTTTGAGTTTTGATCCTTGAATAAAAAATTTGGTTTTTCTATTAAATGATGATTTTCGATGCGATTTTGTCTTGGGATGCTAAAAAAATCGTTTTTTTTGGCCCAATCAAATATTGAATTAAAATTTTAATGAAAAAATGAATTTCGTTGCATTTGAACGATGCAAACTTGGAAATTGACGACTGGAGTGTCGGGAAATAAAATTTGGCAGTTTATTGATCGCGAGGTCTCAATAAGGCGCGGAGAAATTGACGCGCGTCAACCGGAAATTAAATCTATTTCACTGGAGCTTTCTGATTGCGAGGCTGCGTGTGAATAGTGTCTGGAAACGTAACGGGAATCTTATCGTCGCTTCGTCGTCAATTCCCATGACGTATCGATCGTACGCCGTTGCGTTTCCAACGAGAGAGAGAAAAATGAATTTTCGCACACGCACGAACTGACTCGAATCGTAAAAATCTCTTGGAGAGATAAAATTTTGACCCAGAAACAAAATTTTGCTTAGTCATTTCGATGTCGATGTTTTTTGATGACTCGTCGATGATTGGCCAAAAGATTTTGAATCTCGATCACGATCGAGGTGATTCCCCGTTGGAAATGAAGAAAGAAAAAAAAATGACGCGATTTACCAACTTGCGCGTTTATTTGATTTTTTTCGGTGTTTTTTGCTGGGCGGGGGCAAGTTTGACGCGGCGATGCACCGGCGCGCGGTGCAGCTTGTTAAAAATTCAATGGCGCGTCGTTATCGTCGGCAGAAGTCTCGCTATTGGGCCGACGTGATTTATCCACGAATTAAGAAAATGTTGAGAGATTTTAGTGGGTCCGAAAGACACTGGCGGCGCGGCGTCGCTTATTCGACAATTTTTCATCCATTTTTTTTCCCTCGGTCCGTGACGTCGCACACTTTGGGATTTTCTACTAAATCAGAGACTTAACGTTTGCTTGTTTCATCTCGATGCCCAACGCATGCGGGGTTACGTGAAAATAATGTTTTTTTTTTCGTGGTCACTCTCAGCGAGCACGGAATTATAAGCCGCGACCAGTCAAAGGTCTTTTTCTCATTTTGGGGAATTTTAATCGAGCGACCACTCGGTTTTACGATTTTTTAATACTCCACACGTGAAATCACCACCTTTGGTGCGCGTATCAATAAAAATATACACTTTTTGGACATTTTTAAATACTTTGACAATTTTATTTCCAATCGTTTGTTATTTATCGATTTTTTTTTCCAATTCAATCATCCAATTTCATTTTTATTCATTCAATCATTTTATTTCATTTTTTCCATTTTTTTTTTCAATCTTTATTCATCCAATTATTTCATTTTATTCGTTTAATCATTCCATTCCATATTTTCAATTTTTATTCATTCAATTATTTTATTTTATGCATTTGATCATTTAATTTGATTTTTTCCATTTTTTTCCAATTTTTATTCATTCGAATTTTTTATATTATTCATTTAATCATTTTTCCCATTTTTTTTCAATTTTTATTCATTAAATTATTTCATTTTATTCATTTGATCATTTCATTTCATTTTTTCCATTTTTTTTCAATTTTTAATGATTCAATTATTTTAGTTTATTCGTTTAATTATTTTATTTCATTTTTTCCGTTTTCTTTCCATTTTTATTCAGTCAATTTGTGCAATTTTGATTTATTCAATTTTTGTCAATTTTTGGGTTTTTTGTTTGATTCGTGGGAAAGAAAGGTGAAAAAATGGAAATACAAACCAGATTTGACGCTGCAATGTATGTGGGCTCTGGATTCATAGTAGACCCAATCGAATCCAGCCTCGACAGCGAGCCTGGCGAGCATTCCGTATTTCGATCGATCGCGATCGCTGGTCGTAACGTCGACGGCACGTCCTTCGTAATGCAACGAGTCCGGTGCATGTTTTCCCTCCTCGTCCCATCCCTCGGTAACCCGAAGTTTGACTCCTGGCCATTGATTCATAACGGAAATGGCCAGTGTGTTGAGTTTCTCTTTGCACCTCTGAAAAAATCAATTGACATTCGTTTGGTCCAGATTTCGCGGAAATAAAATGCGGACAAAATGAAAATTTGTCTAAAATGCTCGATATTTTGTTGGATTCCGTTGATTTTACAATATTTTTCATTTCTGACGAAATTGTTGACAAAATTTACGATCGGAATGATGAAAATTGATTGGAATTCAAAAAATGTCGATATTTTCGAAAAAAAATTCTTTCCAGTGTGAAAAGCTGAGGAAAAGTCGAAAATTTGGGGCAGAGGCAAAAGTTAACGAAGAATGAATGGAAAATGGTTGGGCGGCGAAGAACAAGGAAAAAAAATGAAAGGGAACGCATTTCCCCCTCCCTCAGGCCCTTAAATTCGTTGATTCTTTCCGTTTTTGGTTTTCTCGTCGTGTCTTGCGCGAGAGGAAAAAGCGGAGCAGCAGGGGTGGTCTCTGAAAACATGGCGCGTTTGTATGTGTGATGCGCCGTCGTTTATATGTGCGAGAATTTGGACAGGTAAAAGCAGGAGCGTGAACCTGGTGGAAAAACATAAATGCTTGTTTTGACCGCTTGGAGTGATGGACGCTCGGAGCGGGGCTCGATGCTGCTTATAGATATAGAAAATACACTCGAAAGACCTTCTCTAAAGAGAAGGTCTCGTGTCCGTGGCGAATCAGGCGGCAAACAAGAGTATAAATAGCGAAGAAAGGCCGGCTTTGTCGGGGCTGGAGAGAACTTTCCTATATACGCCTGTAAACAGCATCAGCCAAAATGTTTCATCTGAATGTTTTTTTTTTTGCTTTTTTTTGGCTTTTTTTTTTTTTTTTTTAGGGCGAGATTTGAGTCTTTTTTTTTCTTCTGCTTGACTTTTCTCCTTTATGTGCATTCGGTGTTGCATTCGGGGCTTGAGCACCCATCGAAGCCGAAAAGATGAAACACTTTGGCTTTTTGGTGACGACAACGGTCGCGCGAGAGAAACGGTGCGACGAGCTGCGCGTGTAAGCCGCAGAGTTAATCCTTTAAAAGCCGCACTACAGGGGAAAAACCCCCTTGACTCTTGCCGCTACTCGTACGACAATATTTATTTCTTATTCGGATGCCATTTCGAGGATGGACCTTCAAATAAGAACCGCCGTGTGGAAATTCGAGAGAAAATGGTTTTGGGCGACAGATCCGATGCCGAGATATGTCCGAATTTCTCGTGAGAATCGTCGCTTTTTTGTGTCGTCGGCTTTTCTCGAAACGTCGCCTTTTTCATTGACCACATTTTTGACCTATTTTTTGGTACGTGAAAATTTGGTCATTCTTTCGAGAATTTGACTTTTTTTTTTTAAGGTCGTCGTATTGCGACGGTACAATCTAAATGTTTGGTTTTTAACAAATTGCCCAAAGGACAACGTACTATAAACTCAAAATAACATAAAAGTGTATGCAAAGTTTTAGGAGGCTCCACCATTTAGAAATAGAAATATTGAAAGTTGAAATTTTCAACTTTGAACACGTTCTCTTATGAGAAACTACTGAAAATAGTGATTTTTATAAATAAATGTCTCGACTTCTGCATGGCGAACCCCCTTAAAATAGCGCGAGCCATAATGCATCAGAATTCTCATTGTGTGGTGCAAATTTGAAGGAATTCTATCGATAGAAAATTTATCATACAACGTCCTTAATGGGACTGAAGGGTGGAAGAATGTGGAGAGACGGGGTGGGAGGGAGGGTTGAAAAGTCGATTTGAAAAGTTGTCTCTGAGCCAGAGAGCTCGAATTACAAACCGCGTGTGCTAAGGACTATCTGGGGATTACGGGATCAGAAAGCGAGAGAGAGAGAGAGAGTGCGCGCGTCGGGGATCACGATCTCAGGGACTCATTCGCACGCTGATGCCTTTTGTTGATGTTTGAGAGTGTATGAATAAGGTGAAGCAGGTTAGTGTGTGCGTGGACGTTAGTAGAGTTTCTCGAGGACAAACGGTGTCCATTAAAGGTCTCGGGGGGAGTGTGACATGCCGGGGTACAGTTGAATGGATTACCCGCGGGGTAACGATTAGCCTTCTTGGACAATAACGAGCCACATTCGTGTGCTATTGCGGTCTTTTGCTGGCAACAAGAGACTCTTGCTCCATGTTTCCTTCAGCATTTATCCCCATGCCATGTATCCACATGCCATATATTCATATATTTATAAATGTCTATAGTGTTGAATGGAACTGCCTGTATTAGGTCCCGTTTCAGTCTGTTCCAGATCTAGAAAAAGGTAAGCTGTTGTGTGAAATCGCCCAATTTCCAATTCTCCAATGCTATAGTACGAATTCCTTCTATATCTTTTGGTCGTCGGAGAGTTCGACCGAGAAAAATTGATTAATAACATTATTAATGAACAGACTACCCCAATTTGGAGGATTTAGATGGTAGGGTCCTATAATCTGCAACTTAGGAATGCAACGGAAAATGTTTCTGCTTACATTGATGATGTGGCTAATTTTCGAAATAGTGATTACTATTCCAGCGGATACTTTCCGGTCGGTGGAACCGATTGTACTTATACCTTCAGAAATTGACTATAATGGGCAGTACCTCATAAATGAAACAAGTTTGACATTTTGTTTCACTTTCATGGGTTGAATGACCCGAATCGTGGATGCTTTATTTTCATGGCCGGATGTCAAAAATCCAATCGATCAAAAATGTTGCTTTTAATTTCGAGTTTATAAAAAAAATGGTAACTGTCACGATCGACAATTGACTCTCGAAAGGCAGAGTCATCGCGCTAGTACGAAAATATTCCCGGAGGAGTGATCCATTCGGCGACAAATTTTAGGGCGTGTTACAAACGCGTCCTTGCCACATCATTGTCAAAATTGTTGCCTATCCTTTTATTCATGTTTTTTCTTCTTTTGCTTGTTGAATGAAAATTCACACAATGTAACATAATAGTCCCCTGACAATTGACGTTTTTGACGCACGAGCTCGAGGCGTTTGGCCAACTCGTTTTGACTTTTTCGCGAAACGATACAACGAATAATAGGCAATGCCAGCTCTATTCATTATACGATCCCAAAATATATTTTACATTTTCGGTGTATAAAAGCCGACGGAGAAACTTTCACGAGAGCGAACCGCAATGCGGCGGGGGTCTTCAGCAATACTATTAGACGAAATTTTTAAGGGGCTGTCTTTTCGCTCATTCTTGTCTCTCTGTGAGAAGTTTTCTGTAATACTAGAAAATATTTATACGCGCACCTTTATGTACTTAAGGACCTTGTATGAAGACCCCAAACATAAATTTTTCTTTCCAGTTTTTTTTTACATGGAAAATGGTTTGCGAGCCCGAGTTCATGAAAAAATAGTTGTTACGAATTGACCAAAGGACAAAATACTCTAAATTCATTATTGTCTGAGATAATTTGCATTTGTTACTCTACATCGATAGAAAAAATGAGGAAGAAGCGAAAGTAGAGAAGTAGGCAAAAGGCAGATTCAAATACTTATGCACGCGTTATTCGTATATTTTTTTCTTATTCGAGTACAAAGTATATAAAGAAAAGAAAGAATGGCGCAAATGGTCGGATCCTTGGGGGCGAATGGCTGTGCGCTGGATCTCCCAATGGGGTGCCCCTGTTGGCTCAGCGGGGCACGTATGCGCAGCGACACATATATATATGTGTTCATACGTGAAAGATTCGAAAAGCAGACTCCTCCCGCAATTTCTTAACTTCTATTTACTTGTATATTTCGGCCTTTTGCATCGTCCTCCTTAATAAATTTACATCTGCAAATGTCATGTCGTTTCTTAACTTGAGTCCACTCTTTTTAATCGCTGTAAATTATTATCGGAAACCAGACTCGCAGCGTGTGGAGTCACAAACGACATGCAAAAGTTAAGAATCGCGTTTGTTAACAATAATTATTGGTTTTTTAACAGTTTTCGACTCGACCGATCAAAATCGGTAAAAATTTTTTTATGGTTTTCGAAATTCAACTAACGATTGGTAGAAAAAGTTGGAAATTCCGTTGGAATTGGGAGATAAAAATTTGTCTCTTTAGTCAGTCTCAACTTGGCAGTTTACGGTTTGAAGATTCAGAGAAATCAAAATGGCCGACTACGAAGGTCTTTAAAGAGAAAGGAGCAGTTTACAAGCGAATTTTTCGAGATCTGCTCCGGGTAAAACAAACTTTCGGCTATTTTTATGGAATCGGAACGAGAAAATTGTTTTTATTCTAAATAATTTCCTAATTATCATCAATTTAGCTTCAAATTTAATGGAAAAAAACGAACGATTTGTAAAGGCGAATCGATTTTCTTTGGGGAACATCGTAAAATCGTTAGAGTCGAAATACGTTTTCGCTGAAATTATTATGGCGGACCAGGCATGGTAATCCATTAACTTTCCAGTCAGCAAATATGCCGAGAAAAGATTCAGAGAACAAGAGAAATCTCCGCCTTCGCGCGAGACTTTTGAATGGGATTTTCCCTTCCCTCTCTCTCACTTTCTCGCTCTTTTTCACGCCGTACCTTTTGTGTACAGGCAAGTCGCTCTTCTGGTCCGACCCAAACACAATTACCTCCCGCATATGCCTTCCACGGGCTCTTCCGACTTGAAAGGGAATCGCCGAATTGCTCTTCTCACATGCATCAACTTCTCGATCTTGTGGATACGTTTGCGAACGAAATTCAAGATGGAGGAATCCGAGGCGCGCCATTGAATTTCTATTCCCGAACCAGCACAAAATCGTACGCGGTAAGCAAAAAAAAAAAAACAAAATTGCAATTTTTACTGACGCCAAAAATAAATTTTCCATTCCATTTTTTTTCGAGGATCTAAACCCGAAATCGGCACGAAAATTTCCATGGTTTTTGAAATTGGACACAAAATTAATAGAAAAACGTATTTTTCCTTGAATCTCAATCTGGAAAACTGAGTCACTGTCAAAATTGATTGACCCGGTCCGGAAATTAGTTTCCGGAAATAAAGAAATCGGTATAGTTTTTTGAAAAATGAACTGAATTGAAAAATTGAAATTTTGAATGAATTTTAATTGATTCCAATGAAAAATTGAAATTTTCAATTAATTTCGATTGATTTCAATGAAAAATTGAAATTTTCAATTAATTTCGATTGATTTCAATGCAAAATTGAAATTTTGAATGATTTTGATATTTAGTTAATTTTAAAAGTCTTCGATTCTCAATATTTTTGGATCAAACGCGATTGCGCGAGCTGATTTCGGAGTTTTAGAGATTCGTGCGATTTTTTTTGAAAATTGATTGACCCTGTTCCGGAAATCAAAAGAGATCGGTATAGTTTTTTGAAAAATGAACTGAATTGAAAAATTGAAATTTTGAATGAATTTTAATTGATTTTAATGAAAAATTGAAATTTCCAATTAATTATAATTGATTTAGATGCGAAATTGAAATTTTGAATGATTTTGATATTTAGTTAATTTTAAAAGTCTTCGATTCTCAATATTTTTGGATCGAACGCGATTGCGCGAGCTGATTTCGGAGTTTTAGAGATTCGTGCGATTTTTGTTGAAAATTGATCGACCCTGTTCCGGAAATAAAGAGATCGGTATAGTTTTTTGTCATATTATTTAGAATTTAGTTGAGTACGTCGCGGTTTATGAGCGAACGAGAAGCTCGTTGAATGATCGGGGCAAGACGTCGATAAAAATGATGCGCGATATTACTTGCATTTATATGGGTGTACATGTGTATATAGATGGACAAATGTACATAAATATATAGTGTAATATTCATGAGGCCCGGCCCCGAAGGGATGACGCGGTTTAGTACGTGGGAATGGCATTTTATCCGCATTGCGAGTTGCCCACGATCTATATCTATATATTTAAAATAAGTATTTATGTCGAGCTGCTGTACATGGATATAGCTATATATGTATAGAAACGAATGTATATAAAGTTAAAGGTACAGGACGACGCAGGAGAGGGCGCGCGCGGGCACCTCATCATCCTGCTGCTTCGGAATCATCGTCTCTCCTTATTTCTTTTATCCCAACGAGCTCGAGCCCCTTCCCTTTTGCCCCTGCGACTCGTTCTCCCGGCTCTTTCTTCAATCTTCTCTCATAAAACCACGGCTAATTACAACGTGTCAATCATACACGTACCTGGGACGCCTACTCGCTCTCTCTCTCGCTTTTTCTCTCTTCTCACGCCTCGAGATGTATAACCATGCATTACGATGGTACGTGCCTAGCCTATTCCCAGCGGCAACGACCACCGCACAACGAGCCACCACTGCACATCAGGCTTTTTTATATATACGCCTGAAATTTTACGCTGCTGCAACGAGCAACTTGAATAACGAGATGTGCATTTGCGCATGTGTATGCGAGTAACGCCGATACGTTTCCACCACTTCCGGCCTCCAGATCTGGACCGGGATGCAACTGAAGTTTGCAACGTTGAGGTGCAACGAAAAATCCGTTTTTTTAACTAATTGTTTGTTTCAATTTCAAAAACCATGACGATTTTCGTGCTGACTTTGTTTTTGGCTCCTAAAAAAAATCGTTTTACTGTCTTAACAAAATATTGAACAAGGATCGCGAGCTCTGCTCAAGGAAAAACCGAATTTCGTTGCATTCCAACGATGCAAACTTCAGCATCGCGGACCGGGCTCCAGATCATCATCGATCCGGAGCCTGATTTATGGGTGTGGAGGCCTAAAATAGTACTTGGGAGGAAAATTTGTATTGGAATGGCACGGAAATTGGGTTTTTTTTTTTTTTTTAAGATTTAGACACAAGATCGAATTTTTGGGGTTTTGAAAATTTGATGAAAAAATGAATGAAAAAAGAATTTTTTAGTTTGTCATTTTTCTCACCATCGATCGATTTTCATGGTTTTTTCGAACCCAACCCGAGACTGTGTGGCGGGGGGCATTTAAAAAATGAAGGAATCGGCAGAAGGTGGGCCCAAAAACTCGTACTCGGAGCCGGAATTATAAGCGCTTTATATATCTGTATATGGTACCGCTGCTGCGAGGTTAATAGGAAGGCTAAGGGGGTTGGGTTAACCCGAGGTCCATACGCGAGGCGCGCTCTGCTCCTCGAAAGATGGAAGATGGTGGAAGAAGGAGAGAAAGGGAGAGAGAGAGAGAGAGAGCGTAGTGGGCTCACCATCTCGAGATCCGGGGCCTCGTTCAGATTGCAGGGCCCCGCCCCCGCCACTCTTGTTTACCAGCATCACACACACACGCAAGATTCGTTTTCTCTTTTCTCTCTCGCACTGGGATCGTTTTTCCTTCGCCTCTTGGACGAACCTCCATCAGCCTCGCTTCTCCCACTTGTCAGTCCCAGCCCGATTCGTTATTCTCGTTTCTCTTTCTCGTTTCTTTTTTTTTTTTTTTTTACTTCTTCTCCGCGTGGCCCTCGATTTCTTTTCTCTTTTGAGCCATCTCGCTCGCCCGTTTCGTCGTCCCTGTGTTGTAAGAGATTTCATTCATTCTCTCTCGCCGTTTCCTCTTTACGTCAAGTGTGTATATTTTATCGACTCGTCGGATCAGCTGATGCTCGTAATATCATCGCCCCGGCTCCGCGCATCTATTTCCTTGGGAACCGTGTCAATTCCGCAGCCCCGCGCGTACCGCACGCCCGGACTTGTGAATGAGAATTTGACATTTTTTATTTCCCGTCCCCCCGCGCGGCGATTTTTTCATTTTTCTTGAATTTTTTTTCGCTATTTTTTCGCAATCGACATTGGT
Organism: Diadegma fenestrale; assembly: GCA_037043255.1. Lineage (NCBI taxonomy): Eukaryota > Metazoa > Arthropoda > Insecta > Hymenoptera > Ichneumonidae > Diadegma > Diadegma fenestrale. The sequence goes on along the minus strand of CM073309.1, from coordinate 34,210,985 downwards.
CGACACTAAAAATTGAAATTTGTCAAAAAACGTCGATATTTTTCGAAATTTTCGTTATTTTGACAATATTTTTCATTTCTAACGGAACGGTCGCCAAAATTTACGATTGGAATTAAAAAATTGACTTTTTTTTTGTCATTTTTCGAAAAAAACGTTTCATCGATCTTTTAAAAAAAAATTCTTTCCTGTGCGGCGACTCGCGCACGCCGTCAACCTGAAAAGACAATGTCCCGGTTGTTGGGCACTTTAAAGTGCATTTCGTCTGCGCATTCACGACGTTAGCTCCGACGCATCGAAATAACTTTTCTTCCGAGCTCTGCTTTCGAGTGTTTGCCGAGCTCTCCAGAGACGAGCCGCGGCCTCGCATCGCCGAGCGAAACTCATCGCAATGCCATACACGTACAAATTTATATTGAATTTACGCGTGTTCATTGCGCCCGCGCTTTATGCACGCGTGCATTTTTATACAACTTTTTTCGTCCCGAGAGATTCAAGAATCTCTCGCGCGCGCATCTTTACTTTTCTTTTCCAAAAAGTTTTTTTTCGATATTCGTTTTTTCTCGAATCCTCATGGCGTTTTGCTCAACACACGGTGAACTAAATATTTTTGGATAATTTCAAAATTTTCGTTGTTTTGACAATATTTTTCATTTCTAACGAAACTGTCGGCAAAATTTACGATTTGATTGACAAAAATTGACTTTTCGGAGAGACTTTTGAGAATATTTCTTGCTGCAAAGACTGAATTTTTGTGATTTTTCAAAAAAACACGTTTTAGCGAACGTATCCAACGAAATTTTTGGAATAATTTCAAAATTTTCGTCATTTTGACCGTATTTTTCATTTCTAACGAAACTGTCGGCAAAATTTACGATTTGAATGACAAAAATTGACTTTTCGAAGAGACTTTCGAGAATATTTCTTGCTGCAATGCCTGAATTTTTGTGATTTTTCAAAAAAACACGTTTTGGCGAACGTATCCAACGAAATTTTTTGGATAATTTCAAAATTTTCGTCATTTTGACCGTATTTTTTATTTCTAATGAAACTGTCAGCAAAATTTGCGATTGGAATGACAAAAATTGACTTTTCGAAGAGACTTTCTAGAATATTTCTCGCTGCGATAACAAAATTTTTGTGATTTTTCGAAATAATGTTTAGTCGATCTTTTTCATCAAAATTTTTTTCAGAACGATCTTTTTTTAGGATCGAACGACAAAATCGTTGTGATTTTTGCTCCAGAATATCGTCGCGTCCGAGTTTTTTGACGCATATCCATAAAAATGGCTTTTAAAAATGATATTTTTAATGGGCGAATAACGAGTTTGTTCCCGGTCCCTGAATCATATCCAGCGAATCAATTATTACTTCAAGTTCCTTTGTTCATGCGCCGTGTAATAATTCACCCACACAATTTTCTCTTCAGAGCTTGAAACACGATTCTCACCGGGCAACGAGTGATTTTCCTGCTTTTAAATGGCGAATATTTCATTCACTGTCAATTACCGAAGAAACGTAGGCTTCGTCGGAGTTAAAAAAAAAAAAAAACTCGTTTTAAGTGAATTTCTGTGTCGTCGTGACTTTTTGCGGTTCTCGGGCCGCAAATTTCCTTCCCGGTCTTCGTACACACTTGTAGGAGAAACGCCAAGTCCAAATTTGTCTCAAAATTTGAATTTAATCCTCCGAAAAAAATAAAAAAAAAACAATTTTGCAATTTTTTTGAAAATTTTGCAATTATTTTGCAAAATTTCGAGGAATTTTTTATTTTTTTTCGTCGAGACAACACCAAAGCGCATTTGCCTGTGATACGAAAGACGCGAGACTTGTCTAGGCAGCGCGGGAGCGAAGGAGAAAAAGTGCATGGAATGAATCATAGAGACCGGAACGATAAATCACACGAGCCGGAGCATATTATGCGCGTACCAAGATTTATCATCGCATCAGGCACGATAGAGCGTGGCGCAGACTAACCTCAGCCTCACGAGCATATTTAAACATAAATACTAAAATAAATATTGTGTGTTTTACGAGATGTTGCCAACAGTGACAAGAGGATGACACTTGAACTCTCTCTCTCGTAGCAAAATAACATTTCAGCTTCCCGCACGAGAACCTCGACTGAGAGGAAAGTATGAAACGTGAAAAAAAACCACGTTTTTCTAACAAATGACAATTTTTGTCGCGATTTTGTCTTTGGATGCTAAAAAAAAATCGTTTTTTTGTCCACGTCCAAATTTTGGATCGGAATCTCAATGAAAAAACAGAATTTCGTTGCATTCCATGGAAAAATAACTTTTTCTATGAATCGTTTGTTCAATTAAAAAAATTGATTAATTAATTTCAATTTAATTTTATTATTCAAATTTATTCGAATAATTCAATTTAATTATTCAATTTTTTGTTCAATTAAAAAAAATCATAACAATTTTCGTTGCATTCCATCGAAAAAAAAGTTTTTCTTTCAATCCTTTATCCAATTAAAAAAAAATTGATTAATTAATTTCAATTTAATTTTTTTATTTGAATTCATTCGAATAATTCATTTTAAAAATTCAATTTTTTGCTCAATTTCGAAAAACCATCACAAGTTACGTTGTGATTTTGTGTTTGGATCCTAAAAAAATGGTTTTATCGTCCTGATTAAATATTGAATCGAAATTACAATAAAAAACCGAATTTCGTTGCATTCCAGTCAGCGAATCGCCAACATCGTGCGAAAAGTTGATAGTCAATGTTTTTTGCCTACACTATTTAGATAAAAAATTTGAAAAAAAAAGTGAAATTTATCCTCGCATTGACGTTTGACATGATCTCGCGGTACGCGCGATATATCGGCCGACGGAGAAAGTGTTTTGGAAAAAAATCAGACGCGAACATTATCCTCTCAGAGTTCTCTGCCCAGAGAGACACATTTCACGCGAATCCATGCGCCCATCGTCCGCTCTCTCTCTCTCTCTCGTCACGCAGCATCCCTCGATCTTTTTCGTACTTTTTCTATATTCGTCTCGCGCTCTCTCTTTTTCTTGGTGCTCCCTCGTGTTTTTTTTTCGCCTCCTCCAACTCGTTCATCTCTCGTCTCGGGTTACATCCTTATTACCCCCGCACCGAGAAATCGAGACACACGCACACGCACACACTTTTCTGTAGATTTTATTAATAAAGTTTGTGTGTGTTGGCGTGTATCGAGGAGAAGGCGCGTGATAAGTGTATAAATCGAGAATAAGGCAGGAAGGAATGAATCCTGCTACCCGATGATGAGAATAATCGGACTCGACGAGCCACAAATCTCTCTTTTGTCTGTGGGAACGCGATTCCGAGCGACTCGCGCGCGGCGCCGTGAGATGACCATCGAGTTGCTCCCTCGCTCGCTCGAGTGTGTTGATGAACAACGGTATGGCAGTTTTTCAACGGTATTAAAATAATATACGAGACTTTCCGTCACGAATTCTCGCCACGCACGAGATCGAGCAGGAGAAGAAAATTGAGCAAAATATTTACATGCGTTCTGGTGCATTTTCTGGGACGAAATTTTGCTTTCTGTTTCAATTAGTTGGACGGCTCGATAATTTTGCAAATTGAAGAAATTTTCAATAAAATTGAGTATTTTTCGGCGTATTCTAATTTTTATTTTCAGAATTTAATTTTGGATTGATTAAGTTATTGAATTTTAATTGATTTTAATGAAAAATTGAAATTTTTAATTAATTTCAATTGATTTTAATGAAAAATTGAAAATTTTAATTAATTTTAATTGATTTTAATGAAAGATTGAAATTTTTAATTAATTTCAATTGATTTTAATGAAAAATTGAAATTTCAAATTAATTTCAATTGATTTTAATGACAACTTGAAATTTTGAATTAATTTTGATTGATTTTAATGAAAAATTGTAATTTTGAATTAATTTTGATTCATTTTAATGCAAAATTGAAATTTTGAATGATTTTAATTGATTTTAATGCAAAATTGAAATTTTGAATGATTTTGATTGATTTTGATGAAAAATTGAAATTTTGAATGACTTTTAATTGATTTTAATGAAAAATTGAAATTTTGAATTAATTTTGATTGATTTTAATGAAAAATTGTAATTTTGAATTAATTTTGATTCATTTTAATGCAAAATTGAAATTTTAAATGATTTTAATTGATTTTAATGCAAAATTGAAATTTTGAATGATTTTGATTGATTTTGATGAAAAATTGAAATTTTGAATGACTTTTAATTGATTTTAATGAAAAATTGAAATTTTGAATTAATTTTGATTGATTTTAATGCAAAATTGAAATTTTGAAATAATTTTGATTCATTTTAATGCAAAATTGAAATTTTGAATCATTTTAATTGATTTTAATGCAAAATTGAAATTTTGAATGATTTTGATGAAAAATTGAAATTTTGAATGACTTTTAATTGATTTTAATGAAAAATTGAAATTTTGAATTAATTTTGATTGATTTTAATGGAAAATTGAAATTTTGAAAGATTTTGATTTTTAGTTAATTTTTAGCGTCTTCGATTCTCATTATTTTTGGATCGAACGCGATCGCGCGAACTGATTTTGGAGTTTTAGAGATTCGGGCGATTTTTGTTGGTGGAAAATCGATTTTGAATGGAATGCCTCGTGGTTGTGTGCGTGGCGTTGGGATTGAAAATGCATATATGTGTAAAGTTGTTGGTGCTGTCGAGATGAACGGCAGCAAAGAGATCTCGAAAGCTCTTGTGTCCGTTGTTCGGCCACTTGGAGCCTAGAATCGTGAAAACTCGTGTCTTGTTTTGCTTCTCGCTCTCAATCTTCGCCTCGCATCGCTCTCTCCATTTTATTATTATTATTACTATTATTATTTTATATTTAAATGTCCGAGACAAAAAATTGCAGCATCCGCGTGTATAAATGATAAAATGACTCGGGTCGGTCCAGCGAGACGGGAAAAACTTAAATAGACGTCGGATGACGTGAGGCCAACACTTTGTTAACAATTCTGTGCATTTATAATGCAAAAACAACAATAAACGAAAATGATGGACGCGCAAAGAGGAATCGGCGACTCGTGGACGTGACGACGCGCGTTTCTCTCGTTAAAATCATCTCAATTTCGAATTTCAACTCCGGATCAAAATTCGATTCAATTTCTTCGGACATTCTCAAGTAAATTTCGGGACAAAACGAAATTCTGTTTATTCAAATGAAATTTTCATTCAATATTCGGGCGGGACGAGAAATCGATTTTTTTTAGGATTCAAATCCAAAATCGGAGCAAAAATTGTCATGGTTTTTGAAAGTGGACCGAAAATTGATAGAAAAATGAATTTCTCGTTGGAATGCAACGAAATTTTCTTTTTTTATTGAAATTCCGATGAAATATTTGGGAAAGACGATAAATCGAATTTTTTTGGATCCAAATCCAAAATCGGTGCGAAAATTGTCATGGTTTTTGAAATTGAACCGAAAATTAATAGAAAATTGAATTTCTCGTTGAAATGAAACGAAATTTCGTTTTTTTATTGAGATTCCGATGAAATATTTGGGCAAGACGATAAATCGAATTTTTTGAGGATCCAAATCCAAAATCGGAGCAAAAATTGTCATGGTTTTTGAAATTGAACCAAAAATTGATAGAAAAATGAATTTCTCGTTGAAATGAAACGAAATTTTGTTTTTTTGTTGAGATTCCGATGAAATATTTGGGCAAGACGATAAATCGAATTTTTTTTGGATCCAAATCCAAAATCGGTGCGAAAATTGTCAGGGTTTTCGAGTTTGAAATGAAAATTCATAAAAAAACGTATTTTTCGTCGATAAACTTCAGTGTCATCGGATTGTTTGTTATTAACGCGAGAATGCAGTTGAATAAACGAAACTTTGTTACATATCGAACGATATATCGCAATTCTCGATATACTCTCGGCAGAGTCACAGAGGCCGATACGCGACCACGCAGGGTTTGTGTACTGAGCAAGAGTGTATTAACGCGTTTCCGATATTGCTGCCGTTGGCATTTGATTACGCACACTTTTTGCATCGAGCGATTATAGCCCAAGCTATTTATAGAAAAATCAGGTACAAGCAGCGGAAAAATTACGATTTTTACAATCGCGTAAATGAAAATCATTGAGTCAGGCGTTCCTGGCACGAAAACCGAAAGTTTTTTCGTATTCAATTCGCAATTTTCCGTTTCCCCATCAAAACTCGTCAAGTTTCGTTAAAAAGTTGCAAAAATCGAGTTGCAAGCAAAAATGTATTTAGGATTTTTTTTGCAGACAGCCAGAAAGGCTGTGAGTCGAAATTTTTAAAAGAAAAATCCGAAACCCATTTTTTTGCAACTCGTAAACGAAACGAGACTCGAATTGACACGAGTTTGGATGAGAAAAGTGAAAAATTGTAAACGAAATGTTTGAAATTCTTGACGTCAGAGGATTTTTCTTTATAGGAGAAAATTTTTGGTTTTGGTGTCAAGAATTTTCGTGAAAAATCATTGAAGAATCCTAAATAAAGTAATTTTGTGAGATCCACGTTAAAAGGTTTGACGCGGCACACACCGTGTGTTGTTAATCTTTCTTTCTCTCCCTTTGTATTTAGATACGTAAACATATATACAGGGAGAAAAAAACGTGAGCCTGCGACTGCTTTTGGTGCTCGGACAGGCATCAGGATATCGTGTTCCAAATCGCGCGCTCCGGCTCCGCGCAGAGTGAAGAAAGGGTGAGAGCAGAGTAGAGCAAAGAGCAGGGGGGGGGGGGGAAGGTCTCTCGAAAGGCTCGGGTTATTAGGATCGAAATGAATGTAAATCCCCTTAACACGATCCTCGGGCAAAACACGGCTACCCGCACGCTCGAATCCTTCCAAAGAGCAGAGCGCGAGAGTCTCGCCAGATTAGGCGCTGCGGACGTCCACGCGCGGACGTTTCCAATCTCCGGAGTGCGATAAAAATACGCGCTTTTTTTTCGCTCGTGTCATTTTGACGTATTTTTATCAATAATGCGAAAAAAATTCATATTTTTATCAACAACTCGAAAAAAAATCACATTTTTATCAAAAATGCGAGGAAAAATCATATTCTCATCAAAAATTCGACAAAAACCATGTTTTTATAAAAAATTCGAAAAGAAATCACGTTTATATCAAAAATTTGAATTAAAATTATATTTTTATCGAAAATTTGAATTAAAATCATATTTTTATCGAAAATTCGGAAAAAAATCATATTTTTTTCACAAATTCGAGAAAAAATCATATTTCTATAAAAAATTCGAAAAAAAATCATATTTTTGTAAAACATTCGAGGAAAAATCATATTCTCATCAAAAATTCGAAAAAAACCACATTTTTATCAAAAATTCGAAAAAAAAATCATATTTTCATCGAAAATTCGAAAAAAATTCATATTTTTATCAACAACTCGGAAAAAAATCACATTTTTATCAAAAATGCGAGGAAAAATCATATTCTCATCAAAAATTCGAAAAAAAACCATGTTTTTATAAAAAATTCGAAAAGAAATCATATTTATATAAAAAATTTGAATTAAAATTGTTTTTATCGAAAATTTGAATAAAAATCATATTTTTATCGAAAATTCAAAAAAAAATAATATTTTAAGTCTGTGCCTTCGGCTTGACCCTTCGGAGATTACCTTCAGTTTCCTTCTCATGTATGTGCGCTCTGAAATACCCCCCGCCTGAGACATCTATAGTGGGATATAGGTACTTTGAGCCGATATTCAAGTGTCGGCTAGCGCGGTGAACCGCGAACTTCTTCAGTACGCTTTCGTTTTCCGAAACGTGTATGTGTGTGCTACAAAAAACGTTGTTGTAACGTTCGTTATCGTTTTTGAGGGAAAAGAATTAGGATGGTAAGTATTTCCCCCTTTTCTTTCGTCCTTCTTTTAAAATTTTAGGGATAAATGAGGTACAGGCGATCTCCGTCAAATCTCCTGTCAGGGAGGTTAGAGAATCGCCGCGACGTTTGAAGGCTGGCGAGCCGCAGCCGCAATCGAGACAACGGCTGACGAGCCGCAGCCGTAGCCAAAGAAAAGGTTGAGGAGCCGCCAACCTAGCATGTTCGCAGACATTTTCTCGGACGCAAATGCAAAAAATGTTCGCAGACATTCTCTCGAACACACACATAAGAGATGTTCTCAGACACTCTCACGAACTCATGAAAAGAGGATGTTCGCAGACATTCTCTCGAACTCAGACGGTGTTTCTGCCCTTCCAGGGATTTCATCTTCTTTTCCTCTCTATTCAGATGGGCGACAAAGCCGCGTATGTTACGCTAGAAGAATTGCTGGGCGAGGCGGCTGATTCAGAGGAGCAGGACGCAGTCTTGGACAACCTAAAGAAATTAGCCTCTGATACTCTCCCCGAAGGTTGGCAGAAGAACAAGGTTCTCGACCTCTCAAGTGAATTCCTCTTTGGGAAAGAGGATAATATCGATCCTCAGATTTTGAATAAAATTCGATTTGCTCTTCCCACTGTGGGTATTGCCAAGGCGTTCGATCCCGATGCTGCGGGACTAAGTGAAAAGAGCTTCAGGGATTATAAAGTCATAATGTTGAATTGGGCATTCTGCAGAGCGTTGATAACGAGCCCACCAGCGGTGGTCAGTAAGATTCGAGGCTCCACAGCGCAGGCCGAACTCTTTCTCCATTTCATCAAGCCTCTGAAGCATTTATTCGTCTCAAGGGCTGAAGCAGATACACAACTAAAACAAGTGGCAGGGGAGAAGTCGCGAGAAGGGGAGGATTCGGAAGAAGAAGAAGAACCGCCACGGAAGCGATCTCGATTGGCGGCACTAGAGACTCGAGTCGACACAATGTTCGAAATATTGTGTAATAAGATGGATGAGATGAAGAATCCACAACAAAGAAACCACCGAGCGGAGACAGATTCCCATTCGGGAAGAGGAAACGACAGTTCGGAGGATTCGAAATCAGAGTGCTCGGATGAGGACGACAGTTCATGGACAGCTCCAGGACAGGACCCATTCAAGTCGGGTTCAGGAGACTTGGATCTATCGCTGATTCCGCTGGTGAAAGAGTGCGAGCCGGATATTCCAGAACCGGATCCTGAAATCAAAGCTCAGGGGAGAGCCTGCCAGAAGCTGGGCTTGGCATCGTGGAACAAAATAAGATACAAGGATGTCCAAAAGAAACTGCACGCTTCCCCGGTATTTGACGCGCTCAAGACGAATAGTCAGTTGGGAGCCATTGCCCCAAAATCCTTCGTCCAGACGGTCTTGACTAAATCCGATTCGTTGGCAGGCACGATTACTCATGCCCTATTGCTGCAAAGGGAGAAATTAGCGAGAGCAATTAAATCGCTAGTGGACAAGCACCCGCAGATCGGTGAAGACGTCAAAGAAGTTTTTTTTGGGGATTCATCGGTAAAGTCAATTTCCGACGATTTGCTCCACTTCACTTGTGCTCGAAGGGCAGAAATCATTGAATGGAGAAGAGGTTTTTTCAAAACTAAAGATCCCCATCTGGTTGCGAAACTAGCAGAGATTCCCCCATCGGAAACCCATCTATTCGATGAAAAATTGCTCTCTGAGTTCTTGGGCCAACAGGGGGGAGTGCAGAAGGTGTTCTCTTCAGAGAAGAAGCCTTTCCAGTCAAAGGAGCAGAATTTTTTTCGGGCTAAACAACAATCCAGCACTAGCATCTCAACCAAGCCGCAGACATCAAGGAATAAGAGTTCATGGCGACCATCCTCGGGAAGATACCAGGCAAAATCAGCGAAAAGCTACCCCAAAGGAGGTCACTCAAAGAAGAGAGACTCTCGCCCCCGAAGATCATGACTATCCGTTCAAAGGCGGGCAGCTGGTTCACTTCATCCCTCGTTGGGTGGAGCTCGAGGCACCAGATCACATCATAAGTATTCTGAAAGGTTATTCAATTCCGTTCATAAAAAAACCGCCAACTGTTCCCCTCAACAAAGAAAACATAAAAAAATACGCAACAAAAACATCGCGCCAAATGTCAGTGGAATTAGAATCAATGCTTCGTCAAGAGGTGGTAGAGAAGGCAAAGTGGGACACGGGATTCATCTCCCCCATGTTTTTAATCCCGAAACCAGATGGGAAATTCCGACAAATTTTCAACCTGCGCCGTTTGAACGAATATTTACAACCAGCAAAATTTCGTCTGCTAAGTCAGCGCAAGATCCCGTCATTTCTTCAAAAGGACGACTTCTTGGCGAAGATAGATCTGTCGCAGGCATATCTTCATATACCAGTAAAAAAGAGTCATCGCAGATACCTGTGCCTATCTTACAACAACTGTCTGTTCAACATGACCTGTCTTCCTTTCGGTCTATCCACGGCACCGTTGGCATTCTCACGAGTGAGCAATTGGATAGCAGAGGTTCTTCGGCAGAAGGGAATTCGGGTAGTCGTGTACCTGGACGATTTCCTGTTGGCTCATCAGAACGCCGAAGATCTCCAGGGTCAGATCAGATTTACCATAAGCCTTCTTCGATCGTTGGGCTGGGTGGTAAACATAAAGAAGTCTATAATCTCGCCAACGCACAGAATCGAGTTTTTGGGAATTTTATGGGACACCGAGCAAAACGAAATGGCACTTCCGACCGACAAAAAGGAGAGGATACTCGATCTCATAAAGGAATTGACCAAGTCAGAATGCTGGAATTGGACACAGGGGACATCCCTTTTAGGGATGCTGAACTTTGCAGCAATAGTCACACCCATGGGGAGGCTATTTACAAGACAGTTGCAGCGAGGAAGCCGCCAATTGTCAGAGATGACTCCGAAGAAGAAGATTCCACTCAACAAAGAGAGCCGCCTGGACTGTCTGTGGTGGAAATCGAACATTCATCAGACGCGACAAATTTTCTATCGAGACCCGGACATTTTCTTAACGACAGACGCCTCTCAAGAGGGTTGGGGGTTCCAGATGGACGCTATTCACCGAGCAGGGAGTTGGACGGTGGACCAAATGAACTGGCACATCAATCGGAAGGAGCTCTACGCGATTTTGTTGGCCATCCAGACGTTGAAAGAGCATCTTCAGGGCAGAACGGTGATGGTGCAGATAGACAACAAAACGGCCTTAGCCTACATCAAGTACCAAGGGGGAACACGATCCCAAGTTCTCCTGAGGGTGGTCAAGGAGCTGTTGCTGCTGTTGGAGAGATACAGGATTCGCTTAATACCATTTTACCTACCGGGAATCTACAACACTCTGGCAGACAGACTCTCCAGGAACCTTCCACTTCCAGACTGGCATCTCAGCACCGAGATCGTCGAGAGAGTCTTCAGGAAGTGGGGAACTCCCGAAGTAGACTTGATGGCGACAACTTTCTCCAAAGTGGTACCAGCTTATGCGTCGTTGGATGCGAACGATCGAGAAGCAATGTTCATCAATGCGTTCAGCCGAGTATGGGATGTGAAGTTAGCTTGGATATTTCCACCGCCTCCTCTAATGCCAAAGGTCCTTCAACATCTGAACTCAGCGAGGGGAATTTTCCTGATAGTGGCGCCGAGGTGGGAGAAAACGTTTTGGAGAGGGGACTTGAAGAACAGGAGTCTAGCTGCGCCATTCCAGCTACTCAACCTCGAAAACCACCTGGTGGACATGGCAACGGGGCGAACCCCAGAGAACGCCAGGAATCTCGTTTTAGAGGTCTGGAAGGTACGAGGTGGGGACAACTCGTGAGTGGATTAACAGAATCGCAAGTTAATCTGGTGGGTTCTGCCTGGAGAGATTCGTCGTGGAAGACCTACTCTTCGGTCTGGAAGCAATGGCTGAGTTGGTGTAAAGGAAACGAAGTACCGTCGGATAACCCCACTGCCCAACAGCTGGTAGCTTATCTAAGCTACCTGTTCTATGAAAAGAAGCTCGCCCACAATTCAATCTTGACCCAGAAGTCGGTGATATGCTTGCTTAACAGTCCAGAAGGAGAGAGCAGTTTGAGCACGCACCCATTAGTGAAATCGTTACTCAAAGCTATTGGCATCCAAAGAGCAAAGTCAATAAAGCCGTCTAGATCCACCATATGGGATGTGCAAGTATTGATGGAATGGATGAAGAGTCACCTGCCTGATGAGAAAAGCATTTTTCAAGTGTCGCGTTTTACGGCTCTTCAGTTGTTACTGGCATCCGGGAGGAGAATTCACGATTTAACGCTGTTATCGATCGAGCCAGAAAACTGCATTGTTTCAGAAGACGAGATAGTCTTCTGGCCAGAATTCGGTTCAAAGACCGACAGGCTAGATCATCGACAGTCAGGCTGGAAAATCACTAGTTCAAAAGATGAGGTTTTCGATTTAGTTAAATGGCTCAAGGTGTTAATTAGTTTGTCGGCCGAAAGGCGCAAAGCACGGCAAGATTTACATCAGCTGTTCATTACGACGAGAGGAATAGTTAAAACGGCGTCGAGAGCGATCATCGCGGGCTGGATCCAAACGGCATTTAAGGAAGCGGGAATCCAGGCCAGCCCAGGCTCCGTCAGATCGGCAGTATCGTCCCATAATTATAATAACGAAATGAGCATGGACGAGCTGTTGAAGAGAGCTAATTGGAAAGGAGCAACAAATTTCTTTAAACATTATTGTAAGAGAGTCGAAAAATCCAAAGATTCGAGACCTAAGAGTTCTCTAATAGAAAGTTTCACACCAGTTTGATACTGGTTTTTGATTTCATTGATTAAGAATTACAAGCTGTAGCTCAACAAGGGCATTTCAATTGAAATAAAAAAAAAAAAAAAAAAATCTATATGTATATATTGATATACATTCTCAATTCATAAAGTCACAGTACGCTTTCAAGTGCCGGCAGATTACAAACATCTCTCCGAAGGGTCAAGCCGAAGGCACAGACTTAAAATAGCAACGTTTTCCACCCTGTAAGGAAGAAAACGTATATTTTAGGTCTTGCCGAGGCTTGACCCGAGTAAGGGCTTGCCGTCATTCGGAGAAATCACTGAAGAAGTTCGCGGTTCACCGCGCTAGCCGACACTTGAATATCGGCTCAAAGTACCTATATCCCACTATAGATGTCTCAGGCGGGGGGTATTTCAGAGCGCACATACATGAGAAGGAAACTGAAGGTAATCTCCGAAGGGTCAAGCCTCGGCAAGACCTAAAATATACGTTTTCTTCCTTACAGGGTGGAAAACGTTGCTATTTTTATCGAAAATTCAAAAAAAAAATAATATTTTTATCGAAAATTCGGAAAAAAATCATATTTTTTTCACAAATTCGAGAAAAAAATCATATTTCTATAAAAAATTCGAAAAAAAATCATGTTTTTATCAAAAATTCGAGGAAAAATCATATTCTCATCAAAGACTAGAAAAAAAACCATATTTTTATCAAAAATTCGAAAAAAAATTATATTTATATCAAAAATTTGGATGAAAATCATATTTTTATCGAAAATTTGAATGAAAATCATATTTTTGTAAAAAATTTTAACTAAAAGCCTCGGAAAATCGTTTTCCCGTTGTTTTTTTTCAAGAATTTTTGAATCCAAGGCAAAATATGTATTTTTTTTTCAATAGAAATGAAAGGAAAAAACATTTTTTTGCTGTCGCGTTGATCGTTGGCTGGACGGACGCCGTACGCGCGGCGAGCAGCAGCAGCTTTTGGTGCGGTGGCTCGATCTTTGTTGCTACCAAAGTCTGTGAGCCACAGCAGCAGCAGCAGCAGCAGCAGCAGCCAGAGATCATATCTCGCGAACGAGCCAGAAGAATCGAGAAACGAGAGGACCATCTCACCTGCACTCTATGTATATGCTAAACTCTACACACACACACGCGTGTACATAATCTGCGTACACACACGCGTGGAGCTACACACGTTTATGTAGGGATTTTTTTTTTTTCAAGGCTCTTTGGGAATCGGGCCTTAAATCTTGCAAAGAGTCCCCCGCGCGCAGGAATGTCGAAGCGCGGTGAGACCATCGAGGCCTCTCTCTCTCTCGTACACGTTTTTACCATCGTCGCGCTATCGCGGCTCATCGCGCGTTCTCTCTGACGATAGTCGCGCGGCTCCTGATTCGACGCGATCTCCCGAAACTCCATTCTTCAAACTCAATTTTTTTTCAATATTCCATCGGACATGGATTTTTTTCAAAGTGTGGAAAAAAAAATGGAAATTTGTTTCTCGTACTAAAAAAATAAAAAAATCGCGCGATTTTTGAGCTCATTTTGTCTTGGATCGAAAAATGAAGAAAAAAACGAGCGATGATGGAAAATTGGTTGGGAAATTTCTAGATTTTTGGGAAACGGAATTTCGGAGGAAATTTCTTTGGAAAATCTGCCAGTTTGGAATAAACTTTCTGCCCATAATTGGATCCCGCGGTGTGATGCTTGACGAGCTTAAAAAAATTGATACCAACACGTGCTCTTTGCTGTCAGTCGCGCTAAGTCGATCGTTAATTATCTCGAATGGCAGTCAGACATGCACGTTTCCCCTCCCCATTTTCTCCTTTATATGCTTCACGGTGTGCATCGTGTGCGCGTACACATTCGGACGGATACGCATCCGAAGGGGCCAAAGGGGGAAATGCACTTGATATATAAATGAGCAGCGTGTGCGCGCGCGTCTAGAATTGTTTTATCTACCCACACGAGCACGGGGCATTAAATCTCGTATCGTTAAACGTCTCGCGCCCGCACTGACTGCGAGTCGCGCGCGTGAACGTTACACGCTCCTAATTGCGTGTGTAATTGACATTAACGATTACGGCTTGAGCGACCGCCAGCTCGAGTGAATTACAGATAAAACGTCTTATATAATTTATTTTGAAAAAATAAAACTCATTTTTAGTTTCTCTCCCACGTTGACTTTCTTTCCAATTAATTGGACGCGGAACTTTCGTCAACAATTTTGCAAAATTCATTATCTTGCTGATTTGACGTTCGATTTTTATGGATTACACTTGGATAATCAAATAATAAGAATAATTGACCGTTCCATCATTTGAAAATCATAGAAATCATAAAAATTTTTTTTTTTTAACAATTTCAACGATTTTGTGATTTTGATTCATTATTTCGCTGGTTTCATATTCGATTTTTATGGATTCCACTCGATTAATAAAATAATGAGAGAATTGACAGTTCGATCGCGTTAAAAAAAATTTTTTTTGAATAATTTCAACAGTTTTGCAATCGTAATTAATTATTTCGCTGATTAAATATTCAATTTTTAGGGATTTTAATTGATTCATAAGATAATAATGAATTTGATGGTTCGATCACTTGAAAAATATTATTCTTTAACGATTTGAACAATTTTGCAATCTTAATTCATTATTTTGCTGATTTATTGTTCTATTTTTATGGATTTCACTTGATTAATGAAATAATGAGAAAATTGACGGTTCGATCGCGTTAGAAAATTTTTTTTAACAATTTGAACAATTTTTTAATCTCGATTCATAATTTCGCCGATTAAATATTCAATTTTTAGGGATTTTAATTGATTAATAATACAATAATGAATTTGATGGTTCGATCACTCAAAAAATATTATTCTTTAACGATTTGAACAATTTTGCAATCTTAATTCATTATTTTGCTGATTTATTATTCTATTTTTATGGATTTCACTTGATCAATCAAATAATGAGAAAATTGACGATTCGATCGCATTAAAAAAAAAAAAAAATGTTAACAATTTCAACAATTTTGCAATTTCAATTCATTATTTTGCTGATTTAATATTCGATTTTTATGGATTCCGGACTTGATTAATAAAATAATGAGAAAATTGACGGTTGGATGATTTGGGGAAAAAGAAAAAAGTTTTATCCGCGATGATAAATAACAGTGATTACGATATCGGGAGCGCAGCGTTCTATATAAAAAATTGAGGATAATCTGTGATCCATAAAACTACTTAGAAAATTTTCCATCGGTTAAATATAACTATTGGTTAATAAGGTTCATAGAGATGCTTAGAAAAACAGTTGCGGAGCATGTTTATCTCAAAGTTTCTAATTTCTTGTAGTTTTTTTCGGGCTTTCTTCCGCGCTCGTTTTTTCTTGCTCCGTTCGCGGTGCGTAGACGCTAAACGGCGCTAATTTGCTGGGGCGCGGAGGCCGTTTGAAATTAGAAGCAATTTTCTTGCCAAGGAGACAACGAACTTGAGTCGGCAACTCGATAATAAATATATACACGCATTTATGTACTTATATGACTCTCTGGGTATGTATATACGATTATTCGCGTACATAATGTACGCGCGAGTATAAAACTGGTCTGACGCGCGTGTAAAGCCCAGCAAGCTCAAACGCGACGTAAACGCTTTTGCGCACATGAAAATTATACATTTTGCACTCTTGCGAGGTCGCGGGACGCCAAATTAAATGATTCATAGAATTAACCGCCATTCGGAACAGCCCAATCATTTATTTATATCCATTATTTATTACATTTATCAAATCATTTATTTATAACATTATTTATTATATTTATTAGTTAATTTTTTAATATTTTGTATTATTTACAATTTTTTTATTTACACTATTATTTATTATTTCATTCCATTATTTATCTATATTTTATTTATTTATTTATACTATTATTTATAATATTTATCATATTATTTATTATTTATTTTGTTATTCACACCATTAATTGTTGTTTATTTCATTTTATTTATAATTTTCTATTAATTATTATTTTTACTCATTTATTTATAATATTATTTATAATTTTTATCATTTTATTTATTTATTAATAATATTAATTATTATTAACATTATTATTATTATTAATTATTGATATTAATTAGTTTTGATTGCATTTTATTTATAATTTTCTATTATTTATAATTTTCATCTATTTATTTATAATGTTAATAATAATATTAATTATTATTGACATTATTATCATTATTAATTATTCATATTAATTAGTTTCGATTGCATTTTATTTATAATTTTCTATTATTTATAATTTTTATTTATTTATTTATAATGTTATTGTTATTTATCATTTATTTATTTTGTCACAATATTAATTATTGTGTTTCTAATATTATTCATTTTGATTTGTTTATTGATAATATTGTGTTTATTTATTTATAATTTTATTTATTATTGATTCGTTTATTTATGGGCGTGTATTTGTATGACGCGCAGTATTTCAATCGAAATGCAATGTATGCCGCTGCGGGCGTTTATGATTGAGACGTGATCGCACTTGTTGCTCGCCAAGTTGCGATTAATCCTCGCGAGAAGTTTAAATTAAACGCGCGCGAGTCAAGAGTCTGCAATAAATTGGACCTAATCAATAAATTGTCAATAATTCATACCTGCTTGTCCCCTTGATTCATATCTATTGGCGCTTTTTACTATACGCGTTACGCGAATATTTATACGAGGCTGGTGTTTCTCGCGCCTCGTTTACGCCTTCACAATATTACGCGCGCGGGATACACGAGTGAGTCGCGACATTCAGATTGGAATTTGGTGATTGATACACATTCTTTCTCTTATCGCACACTCGCCCGTTGTACAATCGATGATTAATTGTTGATGGAATTTAAAAAAAAAAAAAAAAAAGACGTCGAAATCCCGAGCTTGTTTTAATTGATTACAAGATTAATTACGATTAATTACGCGTGCTCCGTGATTACGAAATCAACGATCTAGAGCAATGTCTGTTTGTTTTAGAACGTTTGGACGGTGCATCGATTTTGTTTTCGTTTTATGTATTTCGATTTTAACCCTTCCGGATACATTTTTTCTTGTAAATTTGCATTTTTTTAACATGGTTCGGTGCTGCTTATAAGGATTCCGCGGACGCGCGGTCTATACACGTCCTGCATGGCGTGTCGAGTAAATCAATCAGGCAAAAGGGACGAGCCTCGCGCTCGACGGCCACGCTAATTAGCGCTAATTGAGCGAGACGCGAGAAACAACTGTGCACGCGGCCCGCGCGCTCGCACACTCTAGTATTAGTATATCGTGTTTATAGATACGGAGAGCCACCGAGTCTGCACGCTTCCGGACTATATTCCTGGTTGTCCATCAATTTTTTGTTCAATCTCAAAAACCATGACAATTTTCCTACCGATTTTTTGTTTCGATCCTATAAAAAAAGATCGTTTTATAGTCTCGAATCAAAATTTCAATTAAAAAACAGAATTTCGTTGCATTCCAACGAAATAATAATTTTTTTATCAAATTTTTGTTCAGTTTCAAAAACCATGACAATTTTCCTACCGATTTTTTATTTCGATCCTAAAAAAAGATCGTTTTGTAGTCTCCAATCGAAATTTCAATAAAAAAACAGAATTTTGTTGCATTCTGACGACAAAAATTAATTTTTTTTATTAAACTTTTGTTCAGTTTCAAAAACCATCACAATTTTCGTAACGATTTTTCGTTTTGATCCTAAAAAAATATCGTTTTATAGTCTCGAACCAAAATTTTAATAAAAAAAAAACAGAATTCCGTTACATTCCAACGAGAAAAATAGTTTTTTGTAAATTTTTTGTTCAGTTCCAAAAACCATGACAATTTTCCTACCGATTTTTTGTTTCGATCCTAAAAAAAGATCGTTTTATGGTCCTCGCCAAATATTGACTGAGAATCTCAATAAAAAAAAAAAATTTCGTTGCATTCCAACGCGATGCAAACTTCAGCACGAAAATTTTGTTTTCTCGTCAGCTCCACGATTTTCATTCGCTATTCGATGACGATTTTCTCACGAAACACAAAAAATTGTCATGTTTTTTGAAATCGGATAAAGAATCGATAAAAAAAACTGGATTTCTTCTGTTTTCTTCTTTTCTGCATAGCCAAACGAGTCGAAATTTGAAGTTTGATGAAAATATTGATATATATTTAATGATGAAATATTTTTCAATCGAGCAAGAGATTCAAAATCTTGATGATCGCGAGCATTCGTGTCTTTTGGCACGCGATATCGTCCCCTTAAATCGCAAATTCATCGTACGATTTAATCACATGCTCGAGTGTGTTGCTCGCATTGATCTCGATCGTGCGATTCGGTTATTATCAATAGATTTAATATTAAACACATAAGCGCGTCGTGTTGTTTGGAGATAAAAATTTCTAAACGAATGCAAACTCGATTTTCGATCGTAATTTCATTGCCCTCGGTCGCGATAAGTTTATTAGCTCGCTGTTTATCGTTTCTCTATCGTGTACACGACCAGTTACTTTTACAACTTTTCACAAACACCATAAAACACACGAGGCGGCGCGGGGGAAAAAAGAAAGAAAAAGGAGAAGAAAAAAAATGTTTGTGATTTGTTATGGACGGTATACGCGCGTTTCAACACGCCGTTAATGCGGCAATAAAATCGAGATAAAGAGTTTCTTCGAATGCGCGACACACGTTGCTTAAGGGCTCTCGAGATTTAATCTCAACTCGCGTCATATTGTTTTGTGTGTATCTACGATTTTCAGCTCGAGAATTTGCTCACCAAAATGTTGTTCGTCTCTGGCACGTACGCGATTCATTTTCAAATTATGCAACTGCGTAATCGTGCGTGCTGAGCAGTTGCCGATTTTACGACGAGAAAGTCGCACGAAAAATATTTTTGGCTCGAACGATTTTTCAAAAAAAACGGCTCGATTTTGTGCTGCCATGTCGAATTCGATTAATTTGAGGCAAGATGAAACAAAAAATATTTCGCCGACACAAGAATTAGTGCGAGCGAGTTGAACGGAGTGACGAAAAGTGCGACGTGTTTCAAGATCTACCGGGCGCGATAAGGGATGATCGAGTACTCGAATAATTCCAGTGGAACGAAAAAAAAAAACATATCACGTTACAAGGGCTCCAATGCGGACTCCCTGCTGATGCAGTCATGCCAAGCGTGAACGCTCTCTAGCCCACGCACGCGGATGCCCAATGCACAAATGTGTAGGCATTTTGTACCTTTACGTTCATAATTATGACACTGTAGTTCGCAACTCTCGGGTCCAATGAAAAACACATTTTTCCATCAATTGTTTGTTCAATTCAAATAATTAAAAACTAAAATGATTAAAACTTACAAAATTTTTAATTAAAAGAGTCAAAACAGGTGAATTTGAATTTAATGTAGACAAATTTTTATTCATTCCAATTTAATTAATGATTTAATTTGAAATTGAAAATTAAAAAAATCGAATCACGTGAATTCAAATTAAATTTGTTCAAATTTCAATTTACTTCAATTTGATTAATTATTTGATTTGGAATTAAAAATCACACAAATGAAATCAATTGAATTTTGATTGAATTCATCAAAATTTTAATTTATTTCAATTTAATTAATTACTCAATTCGAAATTGGAAATTTCAAAAAATAAATCAATTGAATTTTAATTGAATCTATTCAAATTTTCATTCATTTAAATTAAATTAATCATTTAATTTGGAGTTAAAAATGAAAAAAATTAAATCAATTGAATTTTAATTGAAATTATTCTAATTTTAATTTATTTCAATTTAATTAATTATTCAATTTGAAATAAAAAGTGGAAAAAACTAAATCGATTGAATTTTAATTGAATTTATTCAAATTTTAATTCATTTAAATTTAATTAATTATTCAATTGGGAATTCAAAATTAAAAAATTGAATCAATTAATTGAATTTATTCAATTTTTAATTTATTGAATTTCAGTTAATTATTTAATTTAAAATTAAACATTTGCGTATTAGTTTTGTCATTGGATCCCAAAAAACGATCGATTTATTGTCCCGATCTATTGAATTTGATTGCATTCTGCAAATTCGTCGCGGTCCATATCCATTTTCTAAAAAAAAGCTTGAAAACACTCGATTTTGGCCTCTTGCGAGCCAGCAGGCTCGGAAAACTCTGCCCACAACTTTTTTTTCTCCAGCAATAAAACGATAATCGAGAGTTGTATCCGACGGCGATACATAATCCGTAGACAGAGTTTGCGCCACAGTAGTATTTAGAAAAAAGTTGTTCCGGTTGGACGAGACAAACGGAAAGTGAAACGACGCTCTCATCTTCCTCGAATATCTGCGTTCGCGGCTGTCGTATTCGCCCACGCGAGGAATAACTGCGATTGTGCAACTCTCGTAGGAAACAATGAATGAAATCATGCGCAGAAATTTTCATGTGCATAATGCACTTTTTTAATGCACGATGGAATGCAACGCAATTTTGTTTTTTTTTCTCCAAATTTTAACTCAATCTACTAATTTTTTGGAATCCAAATCCAAAATCGATACGAAAATTGCATCAATACGAAGTGCATAATGCACTTTTTTGATGCACGTTGGAATGCAACGAAATTCTGTTTTTTTTTCGCTAAATTTTAACGCAATCTACTAATTTTTTGGAATCCAAATCCAAAATCGATACGAAAATTGCATCGGAACGAAGTGCATAATGCACTTTTTTGATGCACGTCGGAATGCAACGAAATTTTGTTTTTTTTCCTCCAAATTTTAATTCCAAATCCAAAATCGTTACGGAAATCGTCATGGTTTTTGAAATTGGATAAAAACTGATGGAATTTTCTTAGAATGCAACAAAATTGCATTTTTTTTGAGACTCCGATTAAATATTTGGTCAGGACGCACCAAAACGACCTTTTCCAGGACCCGAACGCAAAATCTTTCCGAAAATTCCCACGGTTTTCGAAATAGAACAAACAATCAATAAAAACGAAAAACAATGAATAAAAAACTCAAAATCGGATACGGCGGAAGTCGATTAGAGAATGATGACCATTTTCTACACGTAAACGAACTTTTAGTCGATTTGATGCTATTAATCTCATACCTCAAGATATTTAACTTGTCGATATTAGTCAGCGCGATAGAAAAGGTTGATGCATCATGCAGGGGGGGGGGGGGGATGGTCCATTGCCCATTTCATTTCTCCTGTTCTCGGGTATTATATCCTCGTAATATTAATCTTTTTCGATATATAATACGACACACAGTTTGAATACAATTCCGCCGGTCGGTTTGGCCCGGCGAGGGAACGAGATAAGCACGAACAGGAGGGACCAAAAAGCCCAACACACTCGCACATAAATATGTGTATTTATGGGGTTTGTATGAGTGTGTGTTGTGGATACAAAGAGCTACAGGTTGTCGGAGTAAGCGTTCGGGTGGTGGAGGATGAGCGAGCAGCGCACGCGGGTTTCTTTTTCTTATCGTCGCGTTTGGAAAAGGTAGCCAGGACGGTTTGTCTTGAATGCGCGGACGCGAGAGGTTGAGGGAGAAAAAGAGAAAGAAGAAAATGTTAAAAAAGGAGAGGAGGGGGGAGAAAAAATGCTGAACGAGAGGGAAATGTCTCGTGAGCAGCGCAGGGACAAGAAATTCTCAGGTAGATCGAAGGAAATAAGAAGTGGCGAAGCTTCTTTTGGTCTCTCTCTCTCTCTCTCTCTCGATGTGAGACGCTCTCGGGACCGTGTGTTTGTTTTTCACACAGACGCGTCGCACGCACCCGCGCGGTAGGGAGAAAAAAGGATGGAGGAAAAAGGAAGAACGAGAGAGGGAAAGGATAAGGAAGAAAAGAAGAAATTGAGCATGCCAGCGCAACAAGCAACAAGCTGCAGCGCATGAAGAAGCAGCTTGGCGAAGAAGCATTGGCCGGGCAAAGTGTTTAAAAGTGTTATCTCCTTGGCTATTAGTCTTTCTTGGTGTGTGGCCTCGGGCTCTGATCTCCGCACGAGAACCGTCCGCGCAGCAGTTGCCCTCGGACTCGCTCGTTCCTCCGCATACGCGGAGAGTCCAGCAACCCAGAAAATATATAGATATATATTCAATGAGAGGGGCAAGGGTTAAGTTAAGTAGCTCCGTATCAAACCTCACGATCTATCTCCGACCCTCGACCCCGTTGCGCTCGGCTAAAAAGCCCGCGAATTCTCTCTGCGCTGCAGCGCGCCTCCTGCGCTGCGAGCAAACGATTCGACGCTGCATCGCCAAAACATGCGGGAGCAATAAAATGGCAGAAATTACGACGATCGTCTGCGCTGCGAGCGCAGCGTAGCGCAGCGCAGCGCAGAGTTAGCGCAGCGCAAAAAGTCGTTTTTGCCGAGAGCGCTAAAACATTCAGTGACTTTATTTGTTGGCGTTGGCGATTTCCTCGTTGCGCAGCGCAGCGCAGAGTTAGCGCAGCGCAGCGCAGAGTTAGCGCAGCGCAAAAAGTCGTTTTTTTCGAGAGCGCTCAACATTTAGTGACTTTTTATTTGTTGGCGATTTCCTCGTTGCGCTGCTGGTCGCGCCGTCATTGTGCGCTCGTCGCACGCACGAGAGCGGCAAAGAATTAGTTCTGCGAATTCGACAAGCCAATTTTGACATGCCACCATCTCGCCGCAGCGCAGAATGAAGAGCCACACAGATTCTTGTGTGTGTGTACATAATACGGACGAAATGAGAGGCGCGCATCGTGTATTGAGAGGAAACGAGACAGGCGTGTGATCGCCCGGTGTATCGAAAGTTTTGATCGAGGGTCTCGGCGCGTGCCGTTTCCTCGATGCCTCCTTTCGTAATACTCGCACACACACACACGCGTCTACATAAATATAGATTTTTATTAGCCATACTAGCGTTTGGAACGAGCAAAGGAGAAGAAAATATTTTGACGGATGAATAAAGCGAGTTCAATTGATTTGTATCGTCAAATCGTGTTTTGTCGCAATATTCGCTCGCCTGCAGGCGAATCTCCGGATAAACCGACCAATTACAAGGCCCATAAAACTCATTGACAAATCGAACGATCGTTTCTCCTTTCTGACCTGCCACTCGATTCTCCTGCGTCTCTTTGCGATCCTGTTTACTTTGCTGTGTCGAGGAAGCAGCGCAGGGGAATCTGGACAATTGCAGCGCAGCGATTCGGGTCATCAACGCGTGACACAATCTATCGATCATTCCGCAACGCGTGCACTTTCGACCCAATGATTTTATGATTGAGACATCACGAACGATCGATTTTTCGGTCGATCTGTCGCAATTTCCCCAAAACTCGAAATACGACTATTAATTTTTATTAAAAAATTGCAAAAGTTTCTACGACGTTGAAGTTTGCATCGTTGGAATGCAACGAAAACCGACGAATTTTTGCAGCGCAGCGCAAAAATTTCATTTTTTTTCAAAATTTCACCAAAATAATTGATAAAAAATATTTTTTTTTTGTTTTCCAACGATGTCGAAACTCCAGCACGTTCCCAAATTCCCTAACGGCGACTGGAGCAATCTCCATTTTTGGATTTTCCCCATCAATAATGTCAAAAGAAAAAAAAAAAATTGATGGATATTTGTTTTTTGTTGATTCTCCATTGAGCGATGAAGATATCGATAAAAAATGTAATATATGTAAATTACCGAAATACACGATGGTCTCCGGAGCAGAAATCCCGAGTCCAAAGGCCAGGGAGTGGGGGGATGAGAGAGAGGATGAATGAAAAGTAAATGAGATAAGGACAGAGAGAGAGAGAGGGACGTGGACAAAAGGTGGAAGCAGCAGTGAACTACGAAGCTCAATAGCACGCTGATCGATGGCAGGTCATCAGTGGGATTTATGCTTCGTGCCTTCCGTCGTTTGCTCGTCCTCTTTCCCATCCCAGGCACACACACACAGCGCCACAAATACCAAAACAGTCGAGGTGGGAGTGAAGGAAAGAAAAAGAGGAAAGTGTGAGAAAGATGCGCAGCACGACGAGTACGTTTTGTTACGACAAGGACTTTTTTTAAGGACTCTGACGAGACGTATGCAAAGACTTGAAAAATAAAGATAAACAAGAGGAAAAAAAATGTGCTGGAGGCTGCGCTGAGCGCTTGATGCGATGCAGCGCCGTGAGTTTTGTTGGTTCTTGTTGGTACGGAGCGCATTCAGATGTTATAAAAAGTCCCATTGTCTATATAATTATCACGGGCTGCCCCCGCGAGTTTACTGGTCGAGTGCGCATTCCACGTGTGCTGTCTTGACAGCAGGAGCGCTGCTCATGCACGATTTTGATATGATCGTATTTAAAAACGACTCGGCGCGGTGAGTTTTATCAACAATCTTTTATATCCGTCAAAATATAGTCCCGAACATATTTTACACCATATGTATACATGGATTTGGTATATATCTATATATAAGGCTGTAGAAAAGATCGATGCACGGTCGTCAACGGGATTTATGTCTCGAGCCTTCCGTCACGCAGCCAAAACGAGAGAATGCCTCGTAGTATATTAAATAAAAGGAACAAGAAGAAGAAGAAGCAGCAGAAGGCGAAGAAAAAAAGGAAGAAAAGATTAGGCTCTCAAGGTGCTTCATACATATATATTTGTTGTATCCCGAGAGCGCAAAGAGCCAGAGCGAGAAAAAGTTTCAAGGACCTCGAGGTCGAAGGAGTCGAAATTTCAACAGGCAACACGATGATGTGGGAATGAGGCATCTTCACACAAATACATGTGTTTTTTTATGTATTTATATGCATGTATATGGCGCCGCCCCCCCCCCCCCCCCTCGATCCCCCCTTCCTTTTTCATCCTTCGCTTCTCGCGCCTTATCTCCGCTCCTTCGATGCGGCTAACCAGGATGAATTTACACCGTTTCGTCCTCTCTCTCTCGTCTCCTCGTCGTTTTTTAATATATCGCGGACATATATACGCGTGGGAGGAATATGATGAGAGCGCCGACATGTGGATTCCAAGCCAAAAGACAGAGATGCCCGCCCGGTTATGGATTCATAGTTTTTGCTAAGTGCTATATGTCCCATGTGCTCTTTATATATTTATATACATATATATGTATATTGTGACTGCGGAGAACCAACAGGCTCCCAACAATAAAGCCTCGGGCCCCGTTACGACCGCTGTAAAATCTTACGAGCATCGTAACGCGATGATGATGAATATAACGTCCTCTTGAAAACGTATAAGATAAAAAGAGAGAGAGATGGCGAGAATGTTGGTCCGTAAACACGCTCACCAATATTATTATGTGTACCGTTTCCTTCGCAGGCTCCTCGCACCATCTCTCTCTTTCTCTTTCTTTTCATCTCTCGTGTGCAAATCCTTCTCGAGTTTTTTTTTTTCCTTTTACTCATTTCTCTTGTCCTTTCGGATCCATCGGAAAATACGGTTTTGATAAAAAGCTACAAAACACGGTCTATATAGTTCGTTTAGTTATTAATTTCATTGGGAAGATGATTTTGGTGGGAAAAATCGATTTTTTTTTTTGGATACGTTCGCCAAAAAGTGTTTTTTAGAAAAATCACAAAACTTCAGTCGTTGCAGCGAGAAATATTCTCGAAAGTCTCTTCGAAAAGTCAATTTTTGTCATTTCAATCGTAAATTTTGCTGACAGTTTCGTTGGAAATGAAAAATACAGTCAAAATAATGAAAATTTTGGAATTATCCAAAAAATTTCGTTGGATACGTTCGACAAAACGTGTTTTTTTATAAAATCAAACAAATTCAGTCATTGCAGCGAGAAATATTCTCGAAAGTCTCTTCGAAAAGTCAATTTTTGTCATTCCAATCGTAAATTTTGCTGACAGTTTCGTTAGAAATGAAAAAAAAAGTCAAAATAACGAAAATTTTGGAATTATCCAAAAAATTTCATTGGATACGTTCGACAAAACGTGTTTTTTTATAAAATCACAAAAATTCAGTAATTGCAGCAAGAAATATTCTCGAAAGTCTCTCCGAAAAGTCAATTTTTGTCATTCCAATCGTAAATTTTGCTGACAGTTTCGTTAGAAATGAAAAAAAAAGTCAAAATAACGAAAATTTTGGAATTATCCAAAAAATTTCGTTGGATACGTTCGACAAAACGTGTTTTTTTGAAAAATCACAAAAATTCAGTAATTGCAGCAAGAAATATTCTCGAAAGTCTCTCCGAAAAGTGAATTTTGTCATTTCAATCGTAAATTTACCCAAAATTTTGAAATTATTCAAAAATATTTAGTCGACCAACAAAGTATCGACAATTTTTGACAAAATTGAATTTTTCGTGTCGTTTGTTCGATTTTTTAGACCCATGAGAATTTTCGCGACGATTTTGGGTTTGGATCTTAAAAAAAAAAGCAAATATTGAATGAGAATTTGAAAAACAGAATTTCGTTGCATTCCAACGATGAAAATTTGAAAATTCTTGAGTTTCGAGCTCGGCAAAGTTTTTTTGAATGAATTGTTGATTTTTTTTCTCGGTACTCAGGCTGTTGTCATAATTTTTGGTGTTTTCTTTGTCAATTGATATCCGCGCGGGAGCAGAATGAGCGTTGAAAATTGTTTGCACCTCAAAAAGGGAAAAGAGACAAGAAACGAGGTGTGTATAATAAAAACCAACCGGATCTTCGCTGCTCCTGGAATAATGTCTGTTGGAATGCAAAGAATTTTTCACGGTGTGGCCTATTTTTGAAAAATTTACTTTTGACGGGGTAAAGCAGGGGGGGGGGGGGAGAAAACGTTCCGCACGAAACGGAAATCTCTTGAAAATTCTCCGCGCACCGCTCCGATCCTCCGCATACACATGAACGTGTGATTCGTGTTTATGCACGCGGGGGAGTACAGTAAATATTGTAGCAAAAGCGAGAAAGCAGAAATATCCCGCGGGGAAATCGTCACGGAGCCCAAAAGACCCCGATTTGGCCTTTTCAACTTTAAACAACCTCGCTGACCCTTTTTCTCTCCATTTTTCTGCTTCTGTCCCAATGCGGATTCTCGTTTTTTCCTTCCTCCTCTTTTTTTTCTCTCACACTTTTCCGCGGAGTCTCGTACTCATGGACCCGATTATGCACGCTGTTGGTCAGCACTTTTCTGCTTCGGGCTGTGAGAACGAGACTCGAGGCAGGGGAAAAATTTATGGGGCGACTGAAAATTCAATATTTTTCGATAAAATTTCAAAATTTTCGTCATTTTGACTAAATTTTTCATTTCTAACGAGACGATCGGAAAAATTTTCGATTGGAATGACGAAAATTGTCTTTTCGGAGAGACTTTCTAGAATATTTCTCGCTGCGATGACTAAATTTTTGTGATTTTACAAAAAAAAAAGAAAATTTTTGAAAAAATTTTCTTTTTAGTGGGCTCGCGAGCGCCTTCAGGTAAAATCGACGCCGCACTTTTCAGGGCACACCCTGTATAGCCTTACGAGCGCCTTATAACGCTCCGAGTGTCCCATCTCTCGTCCTTTTTTTTTTCTCTTCTCTACTCCTCGCACTCGTGTATATTTATACCGAGAGTCCAGAATCCACGCTGTGACCACCCTAAATATTTGTGCTCACCGATTAGTTACGCGACGAACCATTTCTGTGTATATATTTCCCGGCCCACATTATACACGCTCTCACCTACACTGAAAACAAGATTTCATTGGAAAAGATCGATATTTTGTTGGATGCGTTCAGACAAACGGTTTTTTTTCGAAAAATCCCAAAAATTTTGTCACTGCAGCAAAAAATATTCTAAAAACACTTGGAAAAATCAATTTTTCCCATTCTAATCGTAAATTTTGCCGATAGTTGCGTTAGAAATGAAAAATATTGTCAAAATAATGAAAATTTTGAAATTATCTAAAAAACTTCGTTGGGTACGTTCGCCAAAACGTGTTTTTTTGAAAAATCACTAAAATTCAGTCATTGCAGCGAGAAATATTCTCGAAAGTCTCTCCGAAAAGTCAATTTTCGTCATTCAAATCGTAAATTTTGCTGACAGTTTCATTAGAAATGGAAAATACAATCAAAATAATGAAAATTTTGAAATTATCTAAAAAATTCCGTTGGGTACGTTCGCCAAAACGTGTTTTTTTGAAAAATCACTAAAATTCAGTCATTGCAGCGAGAAATATTCTAGAAAATCTCTCCGAAAAGTCAATTTTCGTCATTCAAATCGTAAATTTTGCTGACAGTTTCGTTAGAAATGAAAAATACAGTCAAAATAATGAAAATTTTGAAATTATCCAAAAAAATTCGTTGGATACGTTCGCCAAAACGTGTTTTTTTGAAAAATCACAAAAATTCAGTCATTGCAGCGAGAAATATTCTAGAAAATCTCTCCGAAAAGTCAATTTTTGTCATTCAAATCGTAAACTTTGCCGACAGTTTCGTTAGAAATGAAAAATACAGTCAAAATATTTAGAATTTCGAAATTATCCAAAAAATTTTGCAATTATCCAAAAATCATTTAACAAAATTCAATTTTCGGCTTCGACGACAATTTTTTTTCCAAATTTTTCAAATTTTCGTTCATTTCATTATTCAAAAATCGGTCACGACACATTTTTTCAATTATTTTCAAATTTTTCAAAAATAATACAATTTTTTTTGTTTTTCATTGCAAATTGAGCGTCCGGGATTTTTAATTGTCGGGTCTGACGTGCGTTTTGAGGAATTTTTCGTTTCTCGAGATACGAGACATTTTGGCCCATTGTTTTTCCTCGTGCTCTCGGGTATGAAAACTTGTACGGTTTGGTTTTCGTTGGGCCGTGAAAATGCGCTGGACGGTCCTTGGAAAAATAAGATTATCCGTGACAAAGGTATACACGCAGAGGAATAGAGAAAAAGAGAGAAAAGAGGAGGCGGCTGAGAATTTTGTAAATGTGTGTTTTGTATAGGTGCGCCAAGTGTCCAAAATATTTGTGCTGCTCGATTAGTTACGTCTCATCTCGGGAACGGTGCGTACCCAACCGCGCGATTAACCACGCTCGCACGCGGGAATCTCCAAGAATTTCATTCCACGTTTTTCACTCTCCGTTGAATTTCAACTCTCCATTTCCGGTTGTCAGAGCAGAAAAAAGTTGGTTCCGTTTAAACGTTTTTTGACTCTTTGAAAAGTCAATTTTTGTCACTTCGATCGCAAATTTTGCCGACAGTTGCGTTAGAAATGAAAAATAAGTCAAAATTACGAAAATTTCGAAATTTTTTGACAAAATTCAATTTTTAAAACATTTTCTTTTGAGCCCGAGCTCGAACTCGATGAGGCAATTGTCCAGAACACTCGACGAAAAAAACGAGTGAATGAAACGCCTCGAAGACTAGCCGGAATGAGAGAAAACTGCACGCGGGCCCAAAAGACGGGACCAAAAAGGGCAGGACGAATTTGGGGGACCAAGCACAAAGTAAGAAGCGCCTGTTGGTATTGTCTCTGGGCAACAAAAGTAAATAGAAAAATAGTGTGAAAAAGATGCTCTCAAGACGCGATAATGGATTTGCGCTGTCGTTGCGCATTATCCGGGGCGTGGCTAATCGGGTCAGCGGGTACGGAGCAACAACAACAGTGAGTTTGTACAACACCGACTGCGCCGAAACAGCGGGTGCACAGTCGGAAGCAGCAACGAGAGTGATTTACAATCTTGCTGCAGCCTCTTTTCATCTTACTCTGTTGCGCGTGCTCTGTCTCGCTGGCTTTTCGGGTTCTCGCTTATTTGCGACAGGATCTACGCGCGAAGGGCCTCTCGGAATGGCATTGAGGCCTTGACGCGACTAGGCCGAACAAGGGCCGAGGAAACGGAAGCCTTTGGTGCGGGCAAGTGAACAACGACTCGCTGCTGCTGTGCCACTGCTATGGGAAACCCTTGAAAGACCGAAATTGCCCCTGATCACGTGCCCTTGAGTCTCGAGCCCGGATGCAATTTCAGAAATTTTTGTCAGCAGGTCAAATGCAACGGAATTTCGTTTTTTATTCAAGTTTCCATTCGATATTTCGGCAGGACCATAAAACGCACAAAATCGATACGAAAATTTTCATGGTTTCTTGAATTAAACAAAAAATTTATAGAAAAACGTATAAAAAAATGGCCAAATGCAATATTTTGGTGGGGAAAAAGCTCAAACCCCATAAGAATCATGGGAAAAGCCATGAAAGTGAGAAAAATGAAAATTATTGAAATTTCCATTCGATATTTCGTCAAGACCATAAAACGCACGAAATCGGTACAAAAAATTAATAGAAAAAAGTATTTTTATGGGTATATGGATGTTATGGGGGTGAGAGAAAAAATTTGCAGCTTAAAATGCACTTTTATCACTCGGTTGAGGTATCAAATGCAATATTATGGTGTGAAGAATCTCAAACCCCATGAGAATGATGGAAAAAGCCATGAAAATTAGAAAAGTGAAAATTATTGAAATTTCCATTCAATATTTCGTCAGGACCATAAAACCCATGAAATCGGTACAAAAAATTAATAGAAGAATGTATTTTTATGGGTATTATGGGTGTTATGGGGGTAAAGAAGAAAGTCGCAGCTAAAAATGCACTGAATTTGTTTTCCA
The DNA here is from genome assembly GCA_037043255.1 of Diadegma fenestrale. Classification (NCBI taxonomy): domain Eukaryota; kingdom Metazoa; phylum Arthropoda; class Insecta; order Hymenoptera; family Ichneumonidae; genus Diadegma; species Diadegma fenestrale. The sequence goes on along the minus strand of CM073309.1, from coordinate 34,179,796 downwards.
ACGTTTTTCATTACTCGTTTAAGGTATCAAATGCAATATTATGGTGTGAAGAATCTCAAACCCCATAAGAATGATGGAAAAAGCCATGAAAATGATAAAAGTGAAAATTATTGAAACTCTCATTCAATATTTCGTCAAAACCACAAAATGCACGGAATCGGTACAAAAAATTAATAAAAAACCGTATTTTTATGGGTATTATGGGTGTTATGGGGGTAGAGAAAAAAGTTGCAGTTGAAAATGCACTGAATTTTGTTTCCAACGTTTTTTATCACTCCGTTGAGGTGTCAAATGCATTATTATGGTGTGGAAGAATCTCAAACCCCATAAAAATGATGGGAAAAGCCATGAAAATGAGAAAATTGAAAATCATTCACCATCGATAGAAAATCGATGAAGGAAAAGTGAGAAACAAGAAGTTTTGCTGTAAGAAATGGGGAAAAGGGAAAAGAAAATAAAAAGTACGAGTGTCGATGTTATGGAAACATGAAGGCGCGAAGGAGCAGCGTGTATGGGGTCTGCGCGCGCGAGAGGTGCTGGCGGTGTTGCATGGGTATATAAGCTTCCGGCCAGGACCGATCGCCTCCTCGTTAGCATCATCGTGTTTCCACTTGGTGGAACGATAACCGCTCGTTAACGGCGATTAAACGGCGAGCTAAACATCGAGACGCCGAGACGAAACAATCTCGGATCGGCGTGAAGCACGATTAAAATAAACAAGCTTTGCTCCGAGTGTGCGTTTGCGCGCGCGTCTGTACATATTCCCCGGTGCGCGCTTGTGCGCGATCGTTTCCCTCGACAGAATTCTGCTGCTGTTGCTTCTCTGCATCAGAAACGCATGCGGATCGGCTTTCTTGGCGCGCCCGCGCGTCCCAGACTTCTGTATTAGTCACGAGCGACCCATTCAAGCTTCGAGTCTCGATGGCATACGAGCATGTGCGCGTGTAATCATCGCGCGCGTTATATATTTCTTATTTCGTCATTTTTTTACTCTCGCGCGCTCGCTTATCGGTAAATATCGCGCTGGCAAGAAAAAGTAGGCCCAATCGCGCCATCAGGGGGCGAAAAGGCCACGTTTTTATTTAGACTAGACCCGCACCAAGCACCTCAAGTTTCTCTTTGCCCAGAAGCTCCAGTTGAGCACGTTGGATGCCAAATTTCCTATCGACAAAATTGCTCGCGCAATTTCGCGAGCTTTCAGCACGTTAAAGTCGAGATATTTATTTATAAAAGTCACTGTTTTCAGTAGTTTTTCATAAGAGTTAAAAGTTGCAATTTTCAACATTAAATATTTCCATTTCTAAATGGTGAAGCCTCTCAAAACTTTGCACACGCTTTTGCCTAACATCGAACAAGCTTTATTGAGTTTTTCAAAAAAATCGGTCGTAAAATTTGTTCGAAATTTTGGTTATTACATAAAAAATACAAATTACCTCGGAAAATATTGAATTTCGAGTATTTTGTTCTGTAGTCAATTAGTAACAACTTTTTTTTAATCAACTTGGGCTCGCGAGCCATTTTTTATGTAAGAAAAACTGAAAACAAACATTTACGAAGTAACTGGAAGAAAAAAAAGAGAATAGCTCGTGCAACTTTAAGACGATTCACCACGTACAAGTCGAGATATTTATTTATAAAAATCACAATTTTCAGTAGTTTCTCATAAGAGCGCGTATTAAAAGTTGCAATTTTCAACATTTAATATTTCCATTTCTGAATGGTGAAGCCTCTCAAAACTTTGCACACGCTTTTGCGTAACATCGAAGAAGTTTTATCGAGTTTTTCAAAAAAATCGGTCGTAAAATTTGTTCGAAATTTTGGTTATTACATAAAAAATACAAATTACCTCGGAAAATCTTGAATTTGGAGTATTTTGTTCTTTAGTCAATTTGTAAAAACTTTTTTTCATGAACTTGGGCTCGCGAACCATTTTTGATTTGTTGCGAATAATATCAGGGCCGATTGCTTTGAGACTCGTTGCCGCAGTTGTCAGTTTTGGAGTTTTGGGTTTTTTTTAAGCGACCATGACGATTTTCTCACCTCGCCGCGCCGCTGCTGGACCAGCCCTTTTCTCGCTGGATCCTCTCGTGCGCGCTCTCGCTTCTTTCATTTTTCGGGTTTGCCCGCCTCGTTAACGCCCCGGGGCCGAAATAACGCACGATCTCGCCCTCTCAACGCACACACGCTGCGCGCTCAACATTTCACACTCAATGCGCCCGAGTGCATTTCGTTGCACATTGTTTTTTGGCTTAAAAACCAAAATCTAGAAAAAATTTCATTTCGCGTAATAAATTTTTTCGGGAAATTGAAAAAAAATGAAAAATAACCGGAAAAATTGTTCTGTGACAAAAACGAGAGGTTTTGGGCGCGATTGAAAATGATACAGGCCCTTGCAGGGCATGTGCATCGCGGACTGACGCGAGAAAAAATGGGCCGGGTAGTGCGCGACACAAAGTCCCAAAGTGGCCAATTACTTGGCATTATCTTTATCGCGCGCGGCATTTTTGACGCTTATAAAAGTGGCCGCGTGTGTGGCGGCTCCGACAATCTTATTTACTCGTGTATTACCTGCGCACACGTGTGCGTGTGTGTTATAAACAGGCGGCAAACTTGAGTTTGCCGCTGCTGCTTTGGCCCGTAATCGCGGAGATGGCTCCAGAGCGAATCGGGAGGAAAAAGGACGTGACAAAGAGGGCGAGAGCCGCGAAATTAAAATTTTGCAAAAAACGTCGATATTTTTTACGGTCAACTTGATATTTTTGAGTAATTTCAAAATTTTTCATCATTTCGACAATATTTTTCATTCCAAACGAAACTGTCGGCAAAATTTACGATTGCAACGACAAAAATTCAGTCATTGCAGGGAGAAATCTTCAAAAAGTAAATTTTAGTCACTCCAATCGTAAATTTAGCCGACCGATTCGTTAGAAATGCCAAATATAGTCAAAATACGAAATTTTTTTGAAATTATCCAAAAATACTCGATTCAGCGTGTTTAAACAAAAAAAATTGACATTTTTTGGAAAATTTAAATATTCAGGTTGAGACGCCGCGAAAAGCCGGAGCGCGGCGATCGGGAAAGATAAAAAAAAAGAAATGGTGGACGTTGGGAGTGAGTGAGAGTCTTAATCTCTCTCTCTCTCTCTCTCTCCGTTTCTCTTTGGGGCACTGCGTATATATAACTGGGTTGGTGATGGTTGGTCCAGGGTAGGGAGGAAGGGAGGGAGCTATCGCGGGCGATGGTGAAGCATGAAAGAGGCGACGAGAGACATGAAAGCGTACAAGAAAACCATTAGCAGCCCCGCCATAGCCGTGGCAAGAAGTTAAATTAATTACCCGAGTGGTTAATACCAGAGGCGCGGTGGATCGAATGGAATGAGACGATAGGGACGTCGCGCGGAGTGTATCGGAGCAGCCCAGCGATCCCGGCGGTCTTGTGTTGCAAGGGCCGCGAGAGCGGCGATCCAGCCTCTCGGAGGTTTCCAAGAGCGCGCAGGAAACCGCGCGACGACGTCGTCTCGAACAACGCGCTCGATCCTCTCTCCTAGGAAACCCGACGAGGAGGACGCGAGAGCGACGAGCAAAGGCAAAAGTTGCAATTGCTTGCTCGCTCGCTCTCATTCACTCAATCTGATGCGCGCGGTTCCTGTGAGTCTCTTCGAACTTGGTTCGTTGCGGACGATCGCGTCCTGCTCTCGCGCGGCCTGCCACATTCCGCTGCGCGTTCCCCGTCGACATATCCTCGAATTAAGCCTCCCGAGCAACGATAAATAAAACGAGCTCGTGCACCACCACCAGCAGCGGAGAGGAAGCTAAACTTGCAAGTATAGTACGCGAAATGCCAAGAGAAACGAAAGAGACGCGAGGATACAGATTTGAAACACCATGAGAAACGTACGTGGACGTATTTTTGACGGACCTTTAGTTTTTTCGTCGCCATAAACCATAGCCAACGATCCTTCAACTTATTTTTCAATGGCAAGGAATTTCTGCTGTTGAATTAGATTTTTCCATAGCAGGATTTTCAATTTTGCCATTTTCATGGCTTTTTCCATCATTTTTATGGGGTTTGAGGGTTTTCCCACCATAACATTGCATTTGATACTTCGTACCAGAAATTTCTGCTATTGAATTCTATTTTTCAATAGCGAAAATGGCAGGATTTTCGGTTTTTCAATTTTCATGGCTTTTTCCACCATATTTATGGGGTTTGAGATTCTCTCCCACGTTAACATTGCATTTGATACCTCGTACCAGAAATTTTTGCCATTGAATTATATTTTTCAATAGCAGAAATGGCAGGATTTTCAATTTTCTCATTTTCATGGCTTTTTCCATCATTTTTATGGGGTTTGAGGGTTTTCCCACCATAACATTGCATTTGATACTTCGTACCGGAAATTTCTGCTATTGAATTATATTTTTCAATAGCGAAAATGGCAGGATTTTCGGTTTTTCAATTTTCATGGCTTTTTCCACCATTTTTATGGGGTTTGAGATTCTCTCCCACCATAACATTGCATTTGATACCTCGTACCAGAAATTTTTGCCATTGAATTATATTTTTCAATAGCAGAAATGGCAAGATTTTCAATTTTCTCATTTTCATGGCTTTTTCCATAATTTTTATGGGGTTTGAGGGTTTTCCCACCATAACATTGCATTTGATACTTCGTACCAAAAATTTCTGCTATCGAATTATATTTCTCAATTGCATAAATGGCATGATTTTCACTTTTTCCGTTTTCATGGCTTTTTCCATCACTTTTATGGGGTTTGAGGTTCTTCGCCACCATGAAACTGCATTTGATACCTCAACCGTGTGATAAAAGTGCATTTTGAGCTGCAACTTTTTTATTTTACCCCATAACATTGCATACCCCATAAAAAAACGTTTTTCTATGCATTTTTTGGTAACGACAATTTTCGTAGCGATTTTGTGCACTTGGATCCTCAAGAAAGGTCAAGAAAGATCGTCCTGAGAAAATATCGAGTAGTTTCATTTCGAATTCGCATTTATAGAAAATGATTTGGTCATTCCATATGGGGAAAAGCGACTGCGGAATGCCATGGCTATAACTCGTCAACGCTCTCTCTGCTGCTGCTCGACGTACCCAGGCGTCGAACTCTCTCGGAAATCTTTCCGGTACTAGAGAGTGCCGCAAGCACACACGATTAATGTAAGCCCAACTCTGTACGTTTTATCTCTTGTACTCGCTCCAGAGACAAGAAAGAGGAAGTTACGAGAATAATCCTTCTCCGGTTACAAACACGTGCCCCGTGCATATATAACAAGACGAAACTCCATTCGTGCCTCTGTGTGCTTTATATATATATATGTGTGTGTATTTGTATATGTTTTGTAAGGGCAATGCAAAAACGATACGAGAACGAGCTTAATACAGCTCCGACCACATGCGAGCCATTGTTCTCGTGCTATGGTAATTAATTGAATTTATTTGAATATAATTTTTACAATGTTACCCAAAGATTTCTCTTGCGACCAGCTCGTCGATCCTTTTTCAACGACGAGCCATTTCAAAAAGCGATTCGGTTACACTAAAAATGAAAATTTGTCAAAATGCCTCGACATTTTGGTGAACACGGTGAACCAAATATTTTTGGATAATTTCAAAATTTTCGTCGTTTTGATTATATTTTTCATTTCTAACAAAACTGTCGGCAAAATTTCCGATTGGTATGACGAAAATTTACTTTTCGAACAGTCTTTCTAGAATATTTCTTGCTGCGACGCCAAAATTTTTGTCATTTTTCGAAAAAATCGTTTGGATCCAACAAAATATCGAACTTTTTTGACGAAATTTTCTTTTCAGTGAGTTCCAACGTCATTTTTATTCCTCAAAACCAAAATTTGTCCCCAAAATTTTTCTTTTGCTTGCTAAAATTGTGACTCGCTACGGATTCGCCTAATTTCCTTCGAAATTGTGGCAAATTATCGAGGCTAGCAAAGATGAACTTTTCCAAGAGACTTTCCAGAATATTTCTCGCTGCAATGACGAGATTTTTGTGCCTTTTCGAAAAAACGTTTAGTCGAACGTGACCAACGAAATTTTCTTTTCGCGGTCCAATAAATTTCTCGCATTTCATTCATTCCCTTCTCGCGATCAGTTTTTCTTCGACTTTCTTCACCGCAAACTCGGCCCTGGGCCAATTATTTCTTGCATCCCCCCAACATATAAATCTCCGATTGTCTCTTTGAGAGAAATTGTCAATGTGTGCACAAGGAAAGTTTGTTCGTGTTTGAAGAAAACGCCATAATTCACGGGCGACCGCGTTTGTGTACTTTTGGACGCGCGCATATTCAAACAATCTTTTCCTGATCGATCGGGTGTGTCGTAAAAGGGACAGGGTGAAAGTAAAAGGCGCTACGAGCGAGTTCGCAGAGGGGAAGTGAAAATAATGCAACAAGTCGAGAACCCGCTCGCGTTGGGCTCCATTTTTTTCGTAACAATGACCCGCCCTACATATGGGGCCCCTTGGATGTTGCGGGGTCGCAAGGAATCCGCACAAAAAGTCCAGAGCAGCTCGATCCAGTTAGGCGTAACGATTAAAAGTTTCCTTTCGACCTATTTTTTCAAGCTGAACGCAACGAAAATTGGCTCGTTTTGAGTTTTCGTTGAATTTCCGTTTGTAAGTGCAAAATTTACGAGGAGCACACTCGGTGAATTTAATATTCAAACTTGCGGAGCTGCGAGGCGAGGGCAAAGAGAAAAAGAGACGAAATAAAACGAGGACAGATAAATATAAATAACTGTTTAATGCAGCAAGGGATTCCATTGTGCATTGTGTATAGTCGCGAGCAACAAGAACCCCGGGAACCCCCTCCTGTGTGTGTACGGCCTATTTGGCTTTTATGGGCCGAGCCTCGAGATTTATTTGATTCAACACATATGCTCGTTATATCGTCTAAATTACGAGGCCTGTTGATATATTTTAACACGAATTCATTCCAGCCTCTTGCGAGCTGACAAATTTGTCTTGTCAGCGATTAATCCAAAAAAAATCCTCCAGAAATTTATATTTCCACCATTTAATTCGCGAGCTTGATAAAAAGTTGAAATTTCGAATGCGAAACGCAACGAAATTCTGTTTTCGAGTCGAGACTTGACGTTTCTTTCCCACGTTGGTCATTGCGTCGACCTCAAACTGGTCATCGGATCCTCGCAGCCGCGAAGGAAGGAAGTGGTCGTCGCCAAAGATCACTTTACACAAGCAGCCGAGAAACGCCATCGCGTCCTGGCCAAACTTTTTATTTTTTCTCAAAAAATCTTGTTTGTGCAGAAACTTTACGCGCCGATTTATTTTTAATGACATATTTTTGATCGACCTTTCGGTTTTTTTGCAATTCCAACGTCCCTCTGTGAAGTTCGTGCGCTTCATCGAAGAATTTTCGGCCCCTTGCGTTGTGGGACTTCAAGAAACTCTATCGCCGAAACGCGTTGACCTTTTTGTGAAGTTGCTTTCTCCGCTGAACTCGATAATTCGGCACAACTTCGAAGGAAATTAGGCGCGCAGCGAGTCACAGTTTTAGCGAGCAAAAGAAACATTTTCAGGCGAGATTTTGGTTTTGAGGAATAAAAATGCCGTTGGAACTCACTGAAAAGAAAATTTTGTCAAAAAAGATCGAAATTTTGTTCGATCCGAATGACTTTTTCGAAAAATCACAAAAATTTCGTCATTCCAATCGTAAATTTTGCCGACGGTTGCGTTAGAAATGAAAAATATTGTCAAAATAACGAAAATTTTGAAATTATCCAAAAATTTTCGACAAAATTCAATTTTCCGCTTCGCCGACAATTTTTTTTCAAATTTTTCAAATGTTTTTCAAGTTTTCCGTGTTGAAGGACGTTTTTAGAAAAAATTGAATATTGAGTGAGGAATATCCTGTGAATATTCCGCGCGGCGGAGAAACGGAGGTCGTTGGGATTCATTGACGCTCGCGATATCCTGGGGAATATATTTTTTCGTTTTTTTTCGAGGTGAAAGAGATGGGACGGAGAGGAGAAAGGTTGCGGCATCCGCCATAGGTCTCCGAGCGTGAATATACATATAGGAACGCCGCATGACGTTGGTTTGACCCGTTTGACCCCGTGCGCACTTCTCACCATGCATTATGGCGGCCGAGGTCTGGCTCATGCCTCGCGGGGGCTTAACCACCGCGAGGGGCCGGGGGTGAGGCCCTTCCTTCCTTCCTTCATCCTTTTTCCTCCGTCCAACGCTCGTGGACCAACCAGATTACGTCCATCCTCATCTCTCCTGCTCTTTTCGCAGCTTATTTCCTTTTTTCTCCTTCTCCTTCTCCCCCCCCCCCCTCAATCTTTTTCCATTGCTCCATCCTTTTCTTTTGTTTTTACGTTCTTTCTGCATGAGTTTCACTCCCCCTGCGTCTCGCTTGTTCTCACCACATTATTCTACACATAATCCAAGTTTGCGCGCCTGCTTCACCGCGCAATGATCTCTGCGGCGGATGCTGCGCGTCGTCTCATCTATACGAGAGCGAGAACGCGACTCGCTGCGGTTTTCACTTGGTCCCGAGACCCGACTGCACCCCAGAATCATTCTCCGCCAATGTGTACGCGAAAAACATCGTTTCCGACGCGATCTTGAAGTTTGCATCGTTGGAATGCAACGAAATCTCGTTTTTTATTGAAACTTCCATTCGGCATTTCGTCTGGACCATAAAAACACAAAATCTGTACGAAAATTTGCATGGTTTTTGAAATTTAACAAAAAATTCATGGACAAAGTTTTTTTTCGTTGGATCTCAAGGTTGCGAACTTGAGTTTCATTTTTTTTCGATAATTTTCAACGATTTTTAAGTTTGCATCGTTGGAATGCAACGAAATATCGTTTTTCATTGAAATTTCCATTCGACATTTCGTCTGGACCATAAAAACACAAAATCTGTACGAAAATTTGCATGATTTTTGAAATTTAACAAAAAATTCATGGACAAAGTTTTTTTTCGTTGGATCTCAAGGTTGCGAACTTGCGTGTCATTTTTTTTCGGTAATTTTCAACGATTTTCAAGTTTGCATCGTTGGAATGCAACGAAATCCCGTTTTTTATTGAAATTTCCATTCGATATTTCGTCTGGACCATAAAAACACAAAATCTGTACGAAAATTTGCATGATTTTTGAAATTTAACAAAAATTCATGGACAAAGTTTTTTTTCGTTGGATCTCAAGGTTGCGAACTTGAGTGTCATTTTTTTTCGGTAATTTTCAACGATTTTGAAGTTTTCATCGTTGGAATGCAACGAAATTCTGTTTTTTGAAGCTTTTTTTTGTTGAGATTCTGATTCAATTTCGGTCAGGACGATAGATCGACTTTTTTAAGGATCGAAACACAAAATCGATACGAAAATTTTTCATGGTTTTTGAAAATTGACAATCCACATCGAGTAAATGATTTATTTTCAATCAATTAATTGTCCAGCAAGAATTCTTCCCCCATAAACAAAAATTGCCCATTTTCCGAACTCGCGCCTTGAATTTTTCTGCCCGGCCCTCGAGAATATTGAAAATAAATTCTCAAATGATTTTTATCCCGCGCTGCTGCATGATGCGACGCGTCTCGCTCGTTTCGCCTTCGCTTGTGCCCTTTCGATCCGCTCTTGTCTCGCGTCGTCACTCTTTGAACGAGCGCGAACCAGAGAATTGGACAGAGATCCGACAGGATGAAAAAAAAAAAAAAAACAAGAAGAAAAAGCCACACAGGTATAACTAACTGGTCCTAACGCGGTGTAAAACCGTTTTCGCACTAAAAACTCTAAACGACCATCCCCCTTTGGCAAACCTTAATTAGCGGTGCGCGCGAGAGAACGCGAGCGCGGCTTCCTATGCTATAGACAAAGGAACATCAGCCAAAGAAGGGAAACAATTTTACCCACACACTTTTGTGTATTCAAGTGTTTGTGTGCGTGTGTGTGAGCGAGTATCGAAAGGATCACGAGGGAAAATACTCGTGGCATTGCCTGCCAGCGGAGAGATTCTCGCACGCGCGTCATTCCGTCACTGGAGTGCATCGCGCGAGAGGGACCGGATCTGCTGCATGCGGTTGACGAGCTGGAGTGTGGGGGGCGAAATAAAATGCACTAGTCACGAAAAGCTACGCGTTTTGGGCTCCCATACAATTTGGATGACTCGGTTAACAAGTAGGAGGATAAAAAACGCGGAATAAAACGAGAGATGCCGAGTTAATTAAAAAGCAATTAAAATGAGGGGCTTCGATTCCCCGGAGGAACAAAATTTTTTTTTTTCACATTTTTACAGTTTTCATTCGGCATGGGGGAGAAAAGGATTTTTACTTTCAATTTTACGTTTTTGACGATCGGAAATATTGAAATTGTGAGTTTTTGCATGTTTTTCATGCTTTTTTGGGGTTTTTTTTTTTTTTTTCCGGAGATGTCGAAATTTCTCGGTGCAGGTTTACGTGGGTTATGGTCGCGAATGCCACAGCGAGAGAAAACGAGAGAGAAAATAATTGAAGAGGCACGATTTGTCGTTATACGCGTCCCCCCGTCTCGACACGCTGTTCTCTCCGCGCACGGCGTGACCGATCGTAATGGGGTTACAGCCACTAACCCCTCGGCATCCTTTTGAAGATGTATAAATGTGATGCCGGTGCAGGGCTTTACGAGTATGCCAAAGGTCCCAAAGAATTACGTTCATGTAGATATGCAGCTTTTTTCATTCATCTCTGTATATATAATGCCATTACATGTGTACACATTCTTAATGAAATTCGCGCGCGCACAGCACAACCGTGCGTCCAAGTTCCCATCGCCTTGGAATGCAACCAAAAGTCATTATTTCTTGCAACCGATCATGGCACAGTCTTCTTTGCCATTCGGAAACTGAATTTACCAAAAAAATTGCAACGAGTGCATTAATTATCAAAATAATTGATAAAAAATATTTATTTTGTATTCCAACGATGCAAACTTCGGGATTTGTCCATTCGAGAACTGAATTTAGTAGAGAAATTGCAACAAGTGCATTAATTATCGAAATAATTAATAAAAAATATTTTTTTTTTGTATTCCAATTATAAAAACTTCGGGATCAGGAATTTTTGCATTCGAGAACCGAATTTAGTAGAAAAATTGCAACGAGTGCATTAATTATCAAAATAATTGATAAAAAATATTTTTTTTTGTATTCCAACGATGCAAACTTCGGGATTTGTCCATTCGAGAACTGAATTTAGTAGAGAAATTGCAACAAGTGCATTAATTATCGAAATAATTAATAAAAAATATTTATTTTTGTATTTCAACGATGCAAACTTCGGGATCATAAATTTGTTCATTCGAGAACTGAATTTGGTAGAAAAATTGCAACGAGTGCATTGATTATCAAAATAATTGATAAAAAATATTTTTTTTTGTATTCCAACGATGCAAACTTCGGGATTTGTCCATTCGAGAACTGAATTTAGTAGGAAAATTGCAACGAGTGCATTAATTATCAAAACAATTGATAAAAAATATTTTTTCTTTGTACTCCAACGATGCAAACTTCGGGATCATAACTTTGTTCATTCGAGAACTGAATTTAGTAGAAAAATCGCGACGAGTGCATTAATTAACAAAATTATAATAAAAATTAAAAAATTTCATTTTATTTCAACGAATTTGTCCATTTTAATTTTTTTATTTCGACTTGCAGCTGCGATTTCAAAATATTCAATAAGGAGATTGAGATTTTTGTTTTTTTCATAAATTTGAGCTTGGAAAAATGATGTAGTTTCCGTGTCTGAGAATTTTCCTATACAGCTATACGAGCGTGGCTCTCGTCACGCTCTCGTTTTCTCCGACAAAGTCAAGAGTTTGCGGCACGTCCGTCAAATGTTTGCCCGATCACTTATCGACCATTTTTCCTCGAAAGTGACTCGGGCGAGCGTTCAGCGATTGTGAGAAAGAGACTCGAGGTAAAGCATCAATTTATGAGTGTACGCGAGACACGGCTCGAGATGCCACGACGACCTAAAACTCGATTTTTAACTCGTGCGATCCTTCAAGTTTGCGTCCTTGCGCGTTGATATTTTGTTGAACGGGGTGTGAACCGAATATTTTCGGATAATTTCAAAATTTTCGTTATTTTTACAATATTTTTCATTTCTAACGCAACTGTCAGCAAAATTTGCGATTGGAATGACAAAAATTGACTTTCCGAAGAGACTTTTTACAATTTTTCTCGCTGCAATGACAAAATTTTTGTGCATTTTTCAAAAAAACGTTCAATCGAACGAATCCAACAAAATTTCGATCTTTTCCAACCAAATTTTCTTTTAACTGCATCGATGCTGCGTTTTTTTTTCACACGTTGCATTCAAGCAGAAAAAATGAGCCATGACATTTTCCATCTCTTCATTTTTCGGTTTTTTCGTCCAGATTCTTCGGAACTTACTCATCGACTCGACGAATACGTGAGAAAAAAAAACCGTATCCATTTTTCAAATAAAACCGTTACGAGGAATCGCTCTATCGAGCTCTGGCACGGAATAAATTAAGAAAAAAAATTTTCACCGATTCATTCGTCGCGCATTGTTCAGCCGCGCGATTCATCATTTTTTCAAAAACACTCGCGCGATTTACTTTTTGAAAAATCGTCAAATTTAAATTCCAACCGGAACAAGCAACTTTGCGCTGCGACTCGTGCTACTTTTCCTAGGATCGCATTGTTGAGTCGACATGACGATGTTTCTCGATCCTTTGTCTCTATACTTTTGTCGTCGTCAGGCTTCACAGTCTCGTTTTCCTGGTACGTATGACGATCGCGAGCCACCGTATATCTTTGCACTCCGCCGATACACTCGCGACTCGCGTCGATCCTCGTATTGATTTTTAAATTGAATTAAATAAATAAACACGATGAACTTGATATTTTTGGATAATTTCAAAATTTTCGTCATTTTGACGATATTTTTCACTTCAAACGAAACTGTCAGCAAAATTTACGATTCGAATGACAAAAATTGACTTTTCCGAGAGATTTTCGAGAATATTTCTCGCTGCAATGACTGAATTTTTGTGATTTTTCAAAAAAACACGTTTTGGCGAACGTATCCGACGAAATTTTTTGGATAATTTCAAAATTTTCATTATTTCGACTGTATTTTTCATTTCTAACGAAAGTGTCAGCAAAATTTACGATTCGAATGACAAAAATTGACTTTTCGGAGAGACTTTCGAGAATATTTCTCGCTGCAATGACTGAATTTTTGTGATTTTTCAAAAAAACACGTTTTGGCGAACGTATCCGACGAAATTTTTTGGATAATTTCAAAATTTTCATTATTTTGACTGTATTTTTCATTTCTAACGAAAGTGTCAGCAAAATTTACGATTCGAATGACAAAAATTGACTTTTCGGAGAGACTTTCGAGAATATTTTTTGCTGCAATGACTGAATTTTTGTGATTTTTCAAAAAAACACGTTTTGGCGAACGTATCCGACGAAATTTTTTGGGTAATTTCAAAATTTTCATTATTTCGACTGTATTTTTCATTTCTAACGAAAGTGTCAGCTAAATTTACGATTCGAATGACAAAAATTGACTTTTCGGAGAGATTTTCTAGAATATTTCTCGCTGCAATGACTGAATTTTTGTGATTTTTCAAAAAAAACGTTTAGTCGAACGTTTCCAACAAAATATCGATCTTTTCCAACAAAATTTTCTTCCCAATGCAATTGTCAACAAGACTCCGTCTATCTCTTTGGACGCACTGACTTTAGCGAGATAAGGAACTTTCTCGTGTCATCGATCTCGCGCCCGTCTTGTTACGTAGATGACGAGTTCTCGGTTGTGTGTTTTGTGTGGGTATCAAATAGCCCCACGTGCTCATATCGAGTTACTCCTTTAATATCAGCTCCCGAAGTGTTGACCAATCCAAGTTTCCATGGCCATTGTGTGTCTCGTATTAAAAACACGAAAATACGAACTCGATTGCACGAGTGCATTGAAAAAACTGAAAAACGGTTCTTTAAACTTTAGGCTCATAGAGAATCATGAAAAAATCTGTCGCCTAATTAAAAATGAATAAATCGACAAAAAAAAATGTAGAGACGAATTGTCAATTGATCGTTTCCAGACTTTATGAGGCGATTACGTGCGCGTGTACTTTTCCCATTGATCAGAAACGACAAGTCTCGATGTCAACGACTCTCGCGTTTCATTTAGCGCGGCTGAATGGGATTCCCACAATATAATCGAATCGTTTTTATTGCAGTTGTAATTTTAATGAATTTATTATGTCACCAACGCACGACAAAATGAGAAATTTTTATCCAGGCAATAAATACAGTAAATTAATTCAATTATAAATTCAATTCCTTGGTCAATTTCAATATTAATTTTGCGAGAGGCACTAAATCGTCCTGTGCATAAACGCTCAATGGCTCAGCTCGACAAATAACGCTGAATCGCGTTATCACCAAGACTCATCATAATCCACACACGTGGCAAAGCCTCCGGGTTACAAATGCAGCATCAGCTGGACCATTCGCAGTGTCGAGGCATTTAATATACATGCACGCATTAGCAGTGCATGAAAGATATGTCTACTGGATGCGTAATGCTGGAGGAGATACGATGTCGTAAACCAACGTGCCACGAGAGAGAGAGAGAGAGAGAGAGAGAGAGATTGAATGGCCACGTACGTGTGCAGGGGCCTCGCACCTGTCCACTTGGCTTTATTACCGGGACAGCATCGACGAGAGTCTGCTTTGAGGTCGTGGATACACGAGCGTCATATATACCCCAGAACCAGAGAACCGATTGCCGTGTGTGTCCACGATTTAACACTACCCACCTCTCTATGGCAAAGACGCCGCGACGCGGCTCTCGTCGCGTATGTACCGGAACTTGGACAGAAATCTCTTGACACGCACAAGCGCGACTGCGCGATTCTGGGCGCAGCAAAAATGAATCTTTTTTCTTGTTCTTTATTCTTCTTAAGATTCTCCCTCGTTATGATAGTAATTGAGGAGAAAATTTTGTTGGGAAAGATCGATATTTCGTTGGATACGTTCGCCTAAACGTTTTTTTTTTGAAAAATCACAAAAATTTTGGCATTGCAGCGAGAAACATTCTAGACAATCTCTCCGAAAAGTCAATTTTTGTCATTCACATCGTAAATTTTGCTGACAGTTTCGTTAGGAATGAAAAATACAGCCAAAATAATGGAAATTTTGAAATTAGCCAAAAAATTTCTTTGGATACGTTCGCCAAAACGTGTTTTTTTGAAAAATCACAAAAATTCAGTCGTTGCAGCGAGAAATATTCTCGAAAGTCTCTCCGAAAAGTCAATATTTGTCATTCAAATCGTAAATTTTGCTGACACTTTCGTTAGAAATGAAAAATACAGTCAAAATAATGAAAATTTTGAAATTATCCAAAAAATTTCTTTGGATACGTTCGCCAAAACGTGTTTTTTTTTGAAAAATCACAGAAATTCAGTCGTTGCAGCGAGAAATATTCTCAAAAGTCTCTCCGAAAAGTCAATATTTGTCATTCAAATCGTAAATTTTGCTGACACTTTCGTTAGAAATGAAAAATACAGTCAAAATAATGGAAATTTTGAAATTATCCAAAAATATATCGACGTTTTTTGACGAAATTCTATTTTCCGACTTTTTCTCGCGCTTTTTGCACGAGTCTTTATTTTTATGGATTTATAATGTAGCGAGAAAGTCTTGATTCTAAATGATTTTAATTCAATTATCATTCGCTCCAACGATTATTCGATTTTATTTCGTATAATTGGGCTACCTCACCGCGCCAAAGCAAACACCAGTTATTGCTGTCATAAACCTACCCACGATCAGTCGGAGAGATTCTGGACTCATGGCCCGCCATTCGCCGCGGCGGGGCTTTTATTCGGACTCAAACAATTTTTCGTTTTTTTTTCTCTTTTGCACGAGAAAAAACGTTTTGGATATTTTTTTGGAATCTAAAGACAAAATCGGTCGGAAAATTTTCATGGTTTTCGGGATTTAACGAATAATTGCGACACTGGAATTGAAAAATTGTCAAAAAACGATAATTTCGATGAGATTTTTCATTTCTAACGAAACTGTCAGCAAAATTTACGATTGACAATATTTTTGGCCATTTTTCGAAAAGTAGCCAACAAAATATCGATTTTTTTCAGTAAAATTGTCGTTTCAGTGTTAAAAAAATGTATTTTTCGTTTTTTTTTTTTAACAGTCGTCGCCTCGATGGTCCGCCAATCGATCGCGAATCAGAGATTGCTCGTAGAGGGGCGAGGACAGGAAAAAAAAATATTTTTTATTTCCGAGAGTGAATGAAACGCGTTATTGAATTTTGGCGGCGACAGTTCTCTCCGAATGCTTACACTCGTCGACGCCGGTCAACGTTCAGCCTTGATCATAGACGTTTCGAGATAAGGGACACACACGCACACAAAACCATATAAAAGTGTGTGCTGTAGCATTGCAAACGGCGCGAAACTTGTGTCAATATGGCAGGATCGCGTGAAGTGGGAAACGTGACGTCTAGCGATAACAAAAAGAGCCACAGAGATTGCATTCATATCGTCTGTGCCATAGAAAACCATTCAGAGCCGAAATTTTCTCGTCGCCCAGCACACAGAAAAGAAAATTTCGTTGGATACGTTCGGCAGAACGTTTTTTTTTTTTTTAAATCACAAAAATTCAGTCATTGCAGCGAGAAATATTCTCGAAAGTCTCCCCGAAAAGTCAATTTCTGTCATTCAAATCATAAATTTTGCTGACAGTTTCGTCAGAAATGAAAAATACAGTCAAAATAATGAAAATTTTGAAATTATCCAAAAAATTTCGTTAGATACGTTCGCCAAAACGTGTTTTTTTTTTAAATCACAAAAATTCAGTCATTGCAGCAAGAAATATTCTCGAAAGTCTCTCCGAGAAGTCAATTTTTGTCCTTCAAATCGTAAATTTCGCTGACAGTCTCGTTAGAAATGAAGAATAGAGTCAAAATAACGAAAATTATGAAATTATCCAAAAAATTTCGTTGGATACGTTTGCCAAAACGTGTTTTTTTGAAAAATCACAAAAATTCAATCATTGCAGCGAGAAATATTCTAGAAAATCTCTCCGAAAAGACAATTTTTGTCATTCAAATCGTAAATTTTGCTGACAGTTTCGTCAGAAATGAAAAGAACGGTCAAAATAATGAAAATTTTGAAATTATCCAAAAAATTTCGTTGGATACGTTCGCCAAAACGTGTTTTTTTTTAAAAAATGACAAAAATTCAGTTATTGCAGCAAGAAATATTCTCGAAAGTCTTTCCGAAAAGTCAATTTTTGTCATTCAAATCGTAAATTTTGCTGACACTTTCGTTAGAAATGAAAAATATCGTCAAAATGACGAAAATTTTGAGATTATCCAAAAATATTCACGTTTTCTGACAAAATTTCGTTCCAAGTTGTTCAGCGCGGAAAAAAATCAAAATTCTGCTTCGATTCTCCCATTTTCGTGACGCCTCTCCGAGTTTTTCGTACGAAAAAACGATGAGCCACGTACTATGTGAAAAAATAACAATTTATACGACGCCTACGCGCCTCAGGAGTCACGCAGGTGGGACACAATTGCAATTGGAGATTGTATTTATGGTTTCTCGAGAGAGGAGCAGTATCGTCGTCGCATTTATGCAGAATTTCATTTCTCTCTCCTGCCTCGCTTTCCGCTACGGTATGTGCTGACATTTAAAGCTCTCGCTTGTACACAGCATTGTCACGATCTTCGTAATAAGCACAGGAGGAGCGAGAGACCGAGCGATTTGCCGTGAAGCAAGGGAAGAAAAAAAAAAGGATTTTCATCTCTCGGCGTGTCAGCTCGACTGGACCAGAGATACACGCGTTTAACATGAAAAAAAGTAAATAAAACAAAAATGACAAAAAATAAGAGAGAAAAAGCGACAACGCGAGTTGGAGCAAATGTGGTGATGTCCGGAGAAGGTGCAAAGTGGCGGATAAACACTAATAAACCCGCGCACCGCGCATACTATGAATAAAACGTTAACGAGGAAACCGTATAAACGGTCCAGAGATAAAACGTCGTTTACGCGCCATGTCACACACAAATTTATAGATTTACATATATACATAAATAAATATGTATTTTGTGCGGGATAAAATAACAGCAGGTGAATCTCCGAAACGTTTTTTCACGCGCGAATTAATAACGTTTGAGCATTTGCCTATATTTGTATTTAGCTTCTTGGATATATTTCAAATCAATCCGATCACAAATTCACTCGCCACGATCGAAATCTCTGTATCGACATGTTCTAAAAGTTTCGATCGTCCATAATTTTTTCGACGCTCGCGCGCGTGAGACTCTAAATTTGATTCCCGAGTTTTTCGAGCATCGCAAAATATTACGATTTCGAAAAATTACACTAAAGTTCGCAACGTTGGGGTCCAACGAAAAAAAAAAACTTTTTTTCTTCACTTTTCGTTCAATTTTGAAAAGCGTGACAATTTTCCGACCGATTTTGCCTTTGGATCCTCAAAAAATGCCGATTTATCGTCCTGACCGAATATTCAATCAAAATCTCAATAAAAAAAATGGATTTTCATTGCATTCCAATGGAAATGACTTTTTTCGTTTATTTTTTGCTCAATTTTAAAAACCATGACAATTTTCCAACCGATTTTGACTTTGGATCCTCAAAAATGATGGATTTATCGTCCTGAATCATAAACTCAATGAAAAAACATAATTTCGTCGAATTGCAACGGTGCAAACTTGAGAATCTCAATAGAAAAAACGGAATTTCGTTACATTCCAATGAAAATTACATTTTATTCTCATTTTTTGTTCAATTTTAAAAATCATGACAATTTTCCAACCGATTTTGACTTTGGATCCTCAAAAATGATGGATTTATCGTCCGGAATCATAAACTCAATGAAAAAACATAATTTCGTCGAATTGCAACGGTGCAAACTCGAGAATCTCAATGAAAAAACAGAATTTCGTTACATTCCAATGAAAATTACTTTTTATTCTCATTTTTTGTTCAATTTTAAAAATCATGACAATTTTCCAACCGATTTTGACTTTGGATCCTCAAAAATGATGGATTTATCGTCCTGAATCATAAACTCAATGAAAAAAATCTAATTTCGTTGAACTGCAACGCTGGGAACTTGAGAATGTAAAATAAAATGAGGAATTAGTGAGAAAATGGTGAATGCGTGACTTACCTGAGTCATGAGGCGATCAGCGCCGGTGCCTTCTTCGTCTTTGAAAATAATGTCGGCATTGTAATTGGGCACGAGATCGCGAAATCTCGTGTCGTGTCTGGAGACTCTACCCTCGCTAAGGCCGCTGGCCGGTAGGGTATTTTCGCTGACATTTGGTACATGTTGTTTGAAAACGAGTGGTGTGAGTTTTCGTAATATTGGTCGACGTCCACCGCCGCGGCCTGGGCCGCAGGCGTCCGCACCGCCTCCACCGCCGCCGCCGAAGCTCGGCAGGGCGAGTGTCAAAAGTACGAGTAAGAGAAGCCTCGGCGACGGGGTGCACCATGAAACGGTTGTGATAATAACGCCGAACGCGCCGTTACGACAAGCGTTGCTAATGCAAGTTTTTCGATTGTTGTAAAAGCACGATAATCCGTTGGTGCTTCGGTTAGGAAAGTGAGACGGAGTTTTTGGGGTGGTTAGCTGGTGAGTAACCGGCCTCGAGGAAATTCTATGGTTCACCATAATCGTTGAATCTTGATTCTTGGATAAATGTTTTCCGAGCTAACGAAAATGGATTTAATGGTTTTTCGCCTGACTGAAAAGTTGGCTTGTTTGGGCGGATCGTAACGGGCCGTTATGGAGGCGAATCGTGATAACGACGATGACGATGACGACGATAAGAAAATGAGAGACCGGGATGGATTTGATGTCCCGTACGACGCGTAGTCCAAAGACTGCAACGACGACGTGCCAGGACCGCCGGATGTCCACGTCCTCCTCCTCTTGCCTCTTACCTCACTCACGCCTAACCATAACCAGGGCATCACACCCTGAGCAAACTCCACCACCCTCGGGGCTCTTGATTTTTCGCACTATGATTCTCTTTCCCACGAGATTTCTCTGCAACTGCGTCTCCGAGAGCTTTTCCTCGACAATTTTCGTTTCACCGATCGGTTCGCCGCGTTTTTCCTGCTTTTTTCAACCAACAAAAACTTTAACAACACTCGGCAACGTTCACCAACGATTTATCCGTGTGCACATCAACAAATCGAAACGATTCGACGATCGTTTCATTTATTTTCAAAAAAACAACCATAAAAAACCAGAAAACCAACAAAAAAAACAATCACTCAATGCCCGATATTATCGGCGACATTCACAAGGGGATTTTGCGCTTCCGCGCACACAAACACAGCCGCGAAACTTGCCGCTATCTAATTTTTTCCGCACCAACATAATCCGACGAAATTTAGTACCGATTTAGACCTTTCAACCGATAAATTAAATTCGGCCCGTTGGAGCAAATCCTCTGCTCGATCTTTAATCGATTTATGCCTGACTCGAGAGACTTTTCAATGACACCCACGTATCACACACGACTCCGCTACGCGAGCATTATTTTTTCACTGCTCTTTGAGGCCGCTTGGTTGACGCACGTATCCGTAAAGCGTCGCGATCGGTATTGAATCGGAGAAGCAAGAAATCGTTTGTGTTTACCGATCGTGAAAGATTTTTCGTGCGATTTTCTGAAATTCCGATTGTCGCTTAATTTTTGGGCACACTCGCAATTTTATTGGGCCCCGAAACTGCCGATACGATGGGCCAAAAATCGGATGTAAAAATTGAGGAAAAATGATTAAAATAAAAAGATTCGCGATTATTGATCGGTACAAGCAAAGTGTTAAGTGGAATTGTGAAAACGACGAGATGACGAGGATAATCGCGAGCACTGAAAATTTGTGTGAGGCGCTTAACGCAGGGGTCAGAACTCGAGAGGGAAAAATATACGTGTGAGACAAGTTGAACGAGAGAGGACCGGCGGTGGTGGCTCGATCGGTTTGTCCGGGTGACGTGGGGCTTAACAGTCAAAGGGGGGCAACAAATATCGGGCCCGAGAGCGATTTGACGTTTTCCCGAAGAGAGAAGCCAAGTTGGTGGTGGGAAATGCAAGATTGGCTTTCGTCGTTGTGAAACGAGCGGCGCCCCCGGAAAGCGATCTCATCGGGTCCATGCAAGAGACCTAGAGAGAAAAACAGAGAGGGGAAGAGACCGAGACCTCTTGCCCCCTCCCCCTCACTGCACCCCTCTCTCTTTGTCATTTTTTCCCCTCCACTGGGAGCGACAGCGATCCCCCCACTCTTTTCGAATCTCTACGCCCCTCCACGACGTCGGAGAGAGTTTTGTGCTTCTTTCCTCGGCGGAGGAGACTCTCGTGCGAATATCCGACGAGACAGAGAGAGAGAGAGAGAGATCTCTCGGCTGAATCTGTAAACGCGAGAATCCCTACCACCGTACCGGCCGATTGAATCGGTGAACCGATGACGTCATCCTGCCGAAACGAACGTCCATTGGTCGGGGCGGGGCGAAGAACCAGGTAAACGAAGACAGGTGCACTCGCCAAGAGAGAAAAAACATGAGGGAGAGCAACCGCGAGAGAGACCGCGTCCCGGAGCACAGAAGGAATCGAGGGACTGAACCGAGCGCAAGGGAAGCAAAAACAGACACCAACGCGCACTTTCATCCCCGCGACGCCTCGAGCGCGAAAATCATGAGAAATAAAAGAAACAACACACTTGGGAAAAGTTATGCGATTTATTTTCGGTCTTGAGCCCGGAAAATTTGTTACACTCGATTCTTCGTTATTTTTTTATTACATAATAACGGACAATAACCGTTACGGCGTTTGTCCGTTTTAATCTGCGAGCAGTTACACTTTATTCTCTTCATCCTTATCTCTCCACGTTACACGTCACAAGATCGCGGCACATTCGGGATGGGAAAAAATAAGTATGTGACTTTGCTCGCGTCCGAGCACGCGGCTCTACTGATAGCACGAGTCATTGTCAAACTTGTATTTATATCTTGGCGATCATAGGAGAGGGAGAGATCGATCGGACACAAATATCTATACCTTTTCTCTGATAATGCCTGCGAGGACGTATGTCAGCGATAGAGACTCGTTATTATACGTGAATTCGAAAAAACGTATATAGAGGAGTCTATTTGCGCTTGGGACCGTTGAGAATGAATGACGTCGACGTTTGCATCGTTGAAATGCAACAAAATCTCTTTTGTTCCTGACAAAGCTCATTTTATTTGGAAAAAAAAGTACATCGGCTCGCAATACGTTCGTATTGATGATTTCGAGAAAAAAAAAACATGATTTTGTATCGATATAATTGCTACAATTTGGTGAATAGTGTTTAGTCCCTTAAATTATTAATGCAATGACGGAATGAACCGAGTTGCTGAAAATTTGGCATGGGAGCCGACTTTATAGTTCGGAACAGTTTGATTCCAAAGTTGCAGCTGCTACGGTGACTCGTAGGTTGTTGAAGAATTCGGTGGAGATGCCTTGAAATCCGATACTCTAATTTTCCATGTCTGAAGATCGCGCGCGCGGGTGTTGTAAAATAAGGAAAAAAGGGTCTGTCGAGTTTGTAATGTGTTGATGGTGGATTGATGGGAGTGTGTCGTCGGATGAGAGTTCGTGGGCTCGGATATGCAAGAATAAACTATGAGCGCAGTTTGAGGAAGATCGAAGAGGCCCTTAACGCGGGGAATGAGTCTTGGCGGCGGGTGCTGCGTAATGGACGGAGCAAATATTTATCATTGGCCGCGTAATTTGAGGTGCGTTTAGCAAACCGAAGATGCGAGAGGGAAAACAAACAAGCAGGCGGCGTCTACGCAGGTATAGACACAAACAAGGGAGGCCTGCTGTATTAGTCGATGTTTGGGGTTGTGTGATGCCGGCTGATGGGGACGTGTTCACATCGATGCTGGAAAGACTGACTAGAAGAAGAAAAGAGCAAAAAAAGAGCATCATGGGTGCACAAGTCGAAAGTGATGTGGTAGTGTGCGCCAACGCTACATCATCTTGTAGGAAAAGGCAAAACTGCGCGCGCGATGCAACGAGACAGAAGAAGAGAGAATGGTACTAGAAGTATTATATAGGATATAGGCGAGAAAGATGGAAAAAGAGGGAGGAGGGGGAGGGAAGGAGTGAGAGGCGGAAAGAGGCTCTCTGCGTCAAAGAGGCCGCCTTGGGCTCCCGCTCAGGGGGCCCTCTCTGTGAGAAGGCACAAACCCCAATAATAGCACCAGAATTTATATACCTGCACGAAAGTCGGTGGAATGGAACATCTCGCAAGAGAGAGAGAGAGAGGAACGGAGAAAGAGAGGATATGCTGCTGGTTCTCAATGAGCAGGATAGGAAGAGGTGGTGTTGTGAGAGAGGAAGTGAAACACATGGAAGAACGAGGAGGAGGCCCCTCGGGGCTCTTCAGGCATGGATATATCCTCTGGGTTCTCATGGGCGCCAAAAAAGCAGCGAATTTCACGTCTCTCGATATCGCGCGCGCGTGGTTACAGCGATTTTTAATAGCTGGAGACATCACGTCGACGCCTCACCACGCAACATTATCCAGTCTCCTTTATATAGCCTTTTATGAAATTCGATGCCACTCCAAAGAAATCCTCCGAATGATATGAAGATGATTGAATTAGATGCTTTGTTTCCTAATCTACTTGGTTATTCCGCGTCCTAGTCGGTTTCTGGGGGAACCCAACCATCATCCAAATGCGGACAATACGTCCGAGCATTCCTGCTTAACTCGGAAAGACACGTCCCTGCCCATGCATGGGTGTTTGCTGGTCCATCGTCCGTGACATTCGAGAAACCAGAGAAAAAAGAAGCAGGAATAACGAAAGTTGGGGGTCTGATGGTGGTGTATGTGAATACGTAGACGAATCATCCATCATTGGAGCGAACACGCGAGCGGCTTAAAGAGCAAGGAAGCTCTCGGCTATCTAGCGACTGCTTAGCTCGGCCCGTCACCAGGCAACCAGCCTCAACCGAACGCGGCATCTACTAGACGATCTCTCTAACCGGAGACCCTCTTATTTGGGATACCCATGGATCCGGCCGGCCCCGCACACGCGGAGGCTAAATATTGTGAAAGGTCTAGAGAAAAGGTTTGAGATGTGAATGTATACACATAAATATATACATGAAATAGATTTAGCGGCTCACGTGCGATAGTCATTAGGCGAATGGGACTCTAGCGAACAAGACTAATAGCGGGTAAACGATTTCAGATATTATAATGTATACTCTTTATGCTACAATACCTGATCTACAAAAAATGACATATTTCAACTTTTTTATCTGAACCTCGACACCATACTAGATCATGCTCAAATTTGCAACGAAAAATGTTCATTTTTTGTGCATCATATGCAACACTACCCCTTTTAGGTACTTTTCTGATCACAAATGTATGTAGGTTGGTATTTGAATTTTAGGCAATTCTTGGAAATTCAGACATTGTACAAATACTTCCTGAATGAGTTGGCGACTCGGACAATGTGAGAAAACATGAAGAAATGAGCGAGCAAATATGTTGAAGAAAGAGCAGCGCGGATTGGAATTTACGAAAAAGTCTACGCAAACGCGCTCGAAAGTGGCTTTTCGATTTGTGCCGTAAATTTTGGTTGGTGAGGAGATGAACGACGGAGACAAGGCGATTCGGTCAGCAGCTCTCGCGCTTCTCCTCTCTTCTTTTCTGCCGGCCAACTACGAGAGATGAAGTGAGCAGGAAGGCACTTGAACAACTGTGCGGCGGCTCTTTGAACCTTTGAAACTTGTCTCGCTCGTTCCGTCCGTGCTGCTTCTGGATCGACTCTCTCTCTCTGCGTTGTGTTTTACCTTGGTTGGCCGCATCAGCGGCACCAACCAGAGCCACTTTGCGAACATGCCGTATTTGCATGTATGTATGTATCGCTCGATCCTCGTGGTTTCTCTCCGGGCGCGAGAAAAGAGCCTCGCCATTTACATTTTACACGCGAAAATACTGTTTATGGCCCGGGCCAATCATCGCGCCAACTCTTTTTTTCATTCTCTCATCATCCTCTTTTTCGGCCGGGCTTGTATATACCAATCGGTTGGCGTAAAAACGCCTCGTTTAATAGCAGCCTATATCGTTATCCGATCATTCGCGGCTTCGTCTTGTGTATGGACAAAATCCAGCGCCACACATGGTGACTATATAATAAAATTTATTTAAATCCCTACATTTTTTCTCGTCCAGATTACGAGTTTTCCAGTCGTAAATAAATTTTTCCTCTACGACGTTGCAGTTTGCATGAGGAAACATGGAAACGATATTTCTGTATAGGATCTGAAGATAAAATTGGTATACGGTTATTCAAAATTGAACAAACAATTAATAGGAACAACTATTTTGTTGTTGGAGCCCAACGTTGGGAACTTTCCTGTCATTGATTTGCTGCTATGGTTGAAGTTCATAAATACCATATACTATGGCCGCATATGGATGTAGCATCGAATGATGGAATCTTGCGGAGCGATTCCGATCTCGTTGCGGTCCCTCATCAACCGTCTCGTTTTCCATCACTCGCACACCTCGCCGTAATTTTCGCGCGAGAATCATCACCCCTCCCACTTTCTCTTGGGCTAACTATGGTCTGACCACCGCCCTCGACACGGCTCAGATTAATAAGCCGGGCGGGATACATGATGGGAAAAAAAGAAGGTACAAGAGTATAGCAGGGTTCGTATATACATTGGAGTTGGAGAATGAGAAAGAAAGAGAGATGAGATGGCCCCTTCCAAAAGTCAAGAAGGTCCGGCCCAGCATCAAGATCCGCTGGGAAGAAAAAAGAGGAGAGAAGGAGAGAAAGGGAGAGAAAGAAATGCTTAGCGATGTTTCTGGGTGTACACCGGCACCGATCGGTACCTCGTAAGTTAGCACGTGGTCGTTCTGAACGAGAGCCGAGCGAGAGAACCCAGAGATACCAACAGACGAGAATCTTGCTTTCCCCGCACTTATCCCCCTGCCTCATCCTCAAATGCCGCGCACCCTCTTTATCGCCCGCCTTTTTTCTTGTCCTCTTTCTCTCGCTGCTTCTGCTAGCCCACATATCGGCAATTCCACGATCGATCGAGGGGCACATCCTTGATCCTTGGAATTCGATCCTTCATATTTTACCTTGTTTATAATACATACAAAACTTTTTCCCCGACGGCTAATACAACACGATCTTCTCTCTATGTTTCTTGTCACATGAAAATTTTACGTTTTCGGAAGAAATCTCATATATTCCAATCGGCAAGAGGTAGTAAAATAAAAAAGATTTAAACCTCTGATAATTAAATTGCATCTGTTACGTTTTCGGTTGGTAAAAGAAATGATTCTGAAATAGTTTTTTTGTCTTTTTTGCTTCATCCAATAATTATGAAGGTTGTTACGGACCCATGAATTTGGATGTGCAAAGTATGGTATAGTTTCCGCAGCAGCAGCGCCAGAAGTAGCCACGCAGTGGCGAAGCGCATTTGCCTTTTTTTCGCCTCCCACCCTGCTCGGGCCAGCAGAGAGTCGCATCCCCTTCCATCGCGCGAATGATCCCCACTCGAAAGCATCAGGTTGATGCAAGAAAGGAAAGGCTGCGCGCATGGAGTGGAGGAAAAGGAAGTGGAAGGAGAAGAAGAAGAAGAAGAAGCGAAGAAGAGAAGTCTTGGGCGATGCATGGGGAAGGCGGTTAGGCACGCACGTTGTAGAGCGGAGGCTCCAAGTCCCGATTTAGACCACACAGGAAGCGGCACGCGCGCGCTCTACCGGGTGGTCAGAGACACACGTCCCGTTCGGGAATTCTCGTGAGTGCTCGGTGGCACCCGTTGGCGGCTCGGGCTCTCACTCCGGTGGTCATGCATCGACCGGGCCACACAGAGAGGCGCACGCGCGAACTCTTCCTGGGTGGGCATTTCGTGGCGCACCAGGCTCTTGGGCCCGGGTGAGACCGGGAGGTTGTGCTAACCCGGCACCGGGACATCAGCGCTGACTTCGGGGCCCCGGGCCAGCCTGCTCAAGGACCTCGTATGTCCCCCACTCTTCGCCTTCTTTCTTCCTTATTCTCGTTCGTTCTACGGCGCTGCGCGCTGAGTATCTCTTGGCTTGCTCTGATACAGCCTGCGGGCTACCGCGCCACAACGAGAGCCGGCACGAAGGTAGCGCGCGAGGTAGCGGCAGGAGCATCAGCAGCCGGCGGCGGCGTTGGTACAGACTTGCTCTCTTTCTATCTCACCATCTCCTTCTCGCTCCCTTTCTCGCCCACATTCGCGGATCAAGCTCGGACTCGCGTTCTCTACAACCTGTTAGTGTCAGGCTATCCTCGTATTATGTCTCACCGCGCGTCCTCTTGCCTCCCAGCCCATTCGATCCTTTTTTTCCTCTTTTTTCTTTTTAACGTGATTTTTTTCTTTTGTTTTTATTCACTCTTCACCGAGCCATTCTCGTTCCACTTTAATGCTCCTGTCTTTCTCTGGATCGTGGCCCTCGTATCTCGCTGGGACTTTCTCTTACTCGCTCGCTCGTGTAGTTTCTTGCGGTACAAGCAGACGCGTTCGTGACGGTTCGCGGCTTGCAGAACGAGAGGCTCATCTCGCGACTTCCGTTGCTTCACACGAACTCGTAAAAAAAACCGAGACCGGGGCCCAAGAGAGAAACGAATATTCGAGCCGGTGAGGCAACAGCCCGCGTCGCATCATCGAGCTTCTAATAAGATTCCAATTTGTCAATTAGGGGGAGGACTTTGGCCGCGCTCGCTCTCTCGCATATACCGACACCTCCTTCTTCAATCTTTACCAACGAGACGCGCGCGATACTTTTCCTCTTTATTCTCTCGCGCGCCTCTTCCTGCACATTTCGTCAGACTTCATGCGTCATAAATAATTCATGGTGTCATTCTCGCCGAGTTTTCACACACGTTAACTCGCTGATAACCAGGAAAAACTTTTTTTTCTCCTCCATTCTCATTTCAACGGGTCCCGGACCAATTGTCACGGGGTCTTGCGGCGGCAATGTGTTGAAAAAAAAGGAAGAAAAATAAAAATACACGATTTCATATGCGCGCGGCGCTGCTAACCACACGCCGATTCACGACTATCTGACAATTTTATTGCGTGTCGTACCCAGGCGTCGTAACATACTTGCGACGAGTAATGAGCTCTCCAGGACACTCGAGTTCTCCTTTACTCGATGCCGGGACCTTAACTCGCCACCCGCTGAGCTTATATACATATCTATACATGACATAGAAAAATATTTACAACACACATACTTTATATGTGTTATATCATATATTATATATAGTACATTATGTATTATATTATATATTATATATACAGACACAACTATACGGACATTGAATATATACTCATAAGCACGAAAAGGGCCGGGGGATCTCGCCGGGAATCCGGAGCCGTCTTCGCCCGACTTCTCGTCCGCATAACGCGAAACGTCGGCGCTTTTGTACTTTTCGTTTGCCAAAACGTTATTTATTCTTGTTTTATTTTGATATTCCTGCTTTTACACCGTACAGCGAGATATCGCGTTTCTGCCAGCGGTTTTGCCGATCCTTTCGGCTGCGATGCCGGGGGGCAGGCCCAAAACATGCGGACGTGTATGGACCAACGCCCACGCGATGTTTGAGGAATGATGCGACGATACGAAAATCATATACGAGCATCAAAATTCGTTCGGAATTCTCGCCACAGCCTCGTCGCTCTTTTCCGTGACGTATATTCACTTGAACGTGCGTATTAGGAGAGAATAGGGAACGAGGTGGCGACGCGAGAGCCGCAACGACTCGCCGGTGGGGATTCGCGCTCGATGTACGATGATCCTCGTGCGCTTTTGGCCCGGTTGGCTCTGCTCCGGGCAACCAGACGATAAAGTTTCATTTCTACTGCGCGAGCGAAAGTCTTGGAATTAGCAATAAAGCAGAAGCACCATGAGCAGGAGTTGGAAGGCGGCACATAGCGCGCGCGGGGCGACCGCGCGGGCCAGAGAGCAGCAGAACCTCGTCGGCCCGCACGGCTCTCTTGAATTCTCTGCTGCCGCAGAACGAAAAGCGACCGAGACAACTCGCGCGCATGCTTAGCCTTCTCTCGCCTTATACCAAAGCCCGCGAATGCATATACTCCATCTCGGAATACATATATGTATATATACATAATGTAAAACATATACATTTATATATATAGCGTATTGTAAGCGAAGAAGGTATCCTCGCGCGTTCGCTCCACTCAAATCCTTCGTTTTTTGTTTACTCACTGGCATAGCACCACACCACCAGAAGCAGCGAACTGGTTTTGCCCTCTCGCGCGCACGGTTATGCCCTCCTCGCGGAGAGAGAGAAAACGAGACAGCATCTTTGGTCCTGCAGCCTCCCTGCTATAGCTCTTTCTCTCTCGTTTCCTCGCACGACTTGCCTCCTCACGTTAACTCGAATACACATACTATATCGTATATATATATATATTCTATATATCGTCCTCGTCGTCGTCTCGACTCGCTTTCGCATATATTCTTTATCCTTCGGGAAAAGTCCTTAATCTTTATTCCCCTCGGATTTAACCGCGCGCGCGCGCGGTTTCGTCGCGTCTAGATACACACGCGGATATACATGTGTTACGTGTGCAATGCGGGAGCTTTATTTCACGGAATATCAAAGTTGCCTTCGCCGCCCCAATCCGTGTGAATCTTCTTTACTCATTACACTGCGTCGCAGGTAGAATCCTGGCGCCGCTGCCCTACAGATTTTGGAAAAAGGGACTTTTGGAGCGAATCTCTTCGTATGTTGTTCCCGATGATGCTGAAGCTTGCAACGTTGGAATGCATCGAAAAATATCGAATTTTATTGAAAATTCCTTCAATTTTCAATGTCATCCAAATTTTTCGAGCCGATATGCTTTTCGAATGGCAAAAATTGATCATTTTATCATCCTAATTACATTCTGCATTTGAATAATCATTTTTGTCAAACATAAGAGAGAATTTCGTTGCATTCCAACGATGCAAACTTCAGAGTCATGTTGTTCCGGAGCTGGTCAATCTAAATCATGCACATTTAGACTTTTTTTTCGGGCAGGATTTTTCTAAATAACTATAAATTTTGATTTTTCAAAAATGCAATGAAATTCTGTTATATTTTCTGAGTATAATTTGGTCAGGACGATAAAACGATGTTTTTTGAGGATCCAAAGACAAAATCGGCACGAGAATTTCCATGGTTTCTGAAATTTAACAAACAATTGATAGGAAAACGTATTTTTCACTGGAATGCAACGAAATTCGGATTTTTTAAATTGAAATTCTAATTCAATATTTGTTCAGGACGATAAAATTATCTTTTTTCAGGATCCGGAGACAAAATCGGTAGGAAAATCTTGATGGTTTTTGAAATTCAACAAACAATTGGGAGAAAAAGTATTTTTCGGTTTTTATTCGTCTCGGTATGCGTCGCGCGCGTGACTTATGATCGTCAGGATCTTTTGTGCATTATAGAAGTGAGAATAGAACGGGGGAGCGCGTAGTACGCGCGAGCAACGCGGTCAAACTGTCATAATAATCCTCTGTCACGAATCCGGCGTCGCAGCAGATTATATCTAGACGCGTTTGCGAATTTGTATATTTATATAGATATGGGGCCGCGATCCATAGAGAACTCTGGGAACGATGAGGGATGCGAATGCGGAGGAATCGAGGCAGAGGCTTCTTTCTCTTGGTCCAGCTCGCCGCGTATATGTGGATGGCCCACGAGGGCGGACGCGCACGCGGAGAAACCTCTATACAAGAGAAAAGGGGGGTGCGGCGAGCCATACCAACGAAATAAAGTAAAAAAAAGAGAGAGCGAGAAGGAGAGAATCGGTCAGCGAGAGAGGTACCGAGGAATAGGCCATTCCACTTATACGCTGCTCGGATTCAATTAACTCTCCACCTTTTCCTTCCTCTTCTCTCTTTCTCATCTCTCGCGCGGCTCGGACTGCGCCAACCCGGGGCCCCATATACATCGTTCTCTCGGACTCCCTGCGCCCCCTCCCAAACCCTCTCTCTCTCTCTCTTTCTCTCTGTTCTTTTGCAACTTCTCTTCTCCATCGCCGCGATCGTTCCTACGCCGTTTACACAGCACGTTGCTTCAGCAGGATCCATTGTAAAGTCGAGGATCTTTCGAATGTGCATGGAATAGTGAAATTAATTATGACACAGTTCGCAACGTTGAGCTCCAACGAAAAATACGTTTTCCTATTAATTGTTTGGACAATTTCAAAAACCGTGAGAATTTTCGTACCGATTTTGGCTTTGGATACTAAAAAATCATCGTTTTATCGTCCTGACCAAATATTTTATGAGAATCATGAGCCTGCTCAAGAAAATACAGAATTTCGTTGCATTCCAGCGATGCAAACGAAAAAAAGCCTCGGAACGTCGCAGTGGTTACGGTCAGATACTAAACGGACATGCAACTTTCGATTTTTTTCAAAATATTCAAACGCTACTACACTGAAAATGAACTTTGGTCAAAAAACGTCGATATTTTTGGATAATTTCAAAATTTTCGTTATTCTGGCAATATTTTTGATTTATGACGGAACTGTTAGCAAAATTTACGATTGGAATGACAAAAATTGCCTCCTCGGAGAGACTTTCCAGAATATTTCTTGCTGCAATGAAAAAATTTGTGATTTTTCGCAAAAAACGTTTATTCGAGCGTATCCAACAAAATTTTCTTTTCAGTGATACGAAAAATGAACGACCGCAAGAGGCTCAAGCCGTCGATTTCGGAAATTCGGAGGTTTTATTCGATTTTTCTTCCCAGGCTATTCGAGGCTCGCTTCTCATTTACAAATTTTCGAAAGGGTTGAAAGCGTTGAAAAGGAAAACACAATTCTCTCTCTGTCTCGCTGCTTCCTACGTTCTCGAGCCTTTTTCATTCCATTGTACGGGTTTTAAAAGTTGACACTCGAATTACACGCGAGGACTGGACAATGTTTCGACGATACAGAGGGACGTGAGGCTGCATCATCGGATAATACGAGAGGCTCCTGATGATGGTAGCCACCGTGTGGTACGATCGCAGCGCCTTGTACGAAAGTCACGCAGACTTTGGCACAGCATATGAGAGAGCGCGCGATGAAATGCACAGTAGGGATCTCCGCGAGGACGGTAAATAAAAGCAGGGCTTTGGAGAGCCAAGAGAAACGGCGGGGGGGAAGGGAAAGGAAGGGCAAGCGCACAGCATCCAGGTAAGCTGGAGATGGCCGCGCGCAGGAGCATGAGAAAACGCAAGCAAGGGAGAAAAACGATGAGACAGGCCGCGCGTTCTCCGCGTACACACGTATGCGTCACGCGCGTGGGACCGTGCCTAATGACGTGTCGGATTAATTGTACGATCTTAGCGTCAAAGTCGTAAAGCCTCGGACTTTAAAACGCATTTCGAGTTTCCCGCACTTGTAATTGATAATCTCGCTCCCTCCCCCGTCCCGCGATCGTCGGGGCGGCAAGCTTTTCCGCTTCGTTTCCCTTTTCCACACTGAAAAGATAATTTTATTGGAAAAGATCGAAATTCTAAAAATCCCGAAAATTTTGTCATTGCAGCAAGAAATATTCTGGAAAGTCTCTTCGAAAAGTCAATTTTTGTCATTCCAATCGTAAATTCTGCCGACAGTTTCGTTATAAATGAAAAATATTGTAAAAATTACGAAAATTTTGAAATTATCCAGAAATACTGAGTTTACCAATAAAATATCGACGTATTTTGACAAAATTCCATTTTCAGTTCATTACGACAGGAAATTTTCAAACAACAGAAATGAGACCGTTGCAAAAAATACTCAATTTTTCATTTTCCGAAGTCGATCGATGTGAATCCGCCTACTTTCGATTATGAGAGCGTTCGTTACCGGCTCCTCTTGATAATTAACCAAAGATTGATCAAAAAACTTGTCTCCTGGGCCAGTTGAGATGATTTTTTTAATTTTTCGCGTAAAATCAATCAAAGGCCTAAAAACTGTAGTAGATCCGCGCGCACGACCTTGTAAGCGAGCTCCATTAAAACAAAGTGAAAGGTGTATCACGTGACATTTCAAAACTATGATCATTTCCGGTCGAATAGGATTCAAGGATGCTGCGATTGATTGATGCAAAAAACCAAAGTTTGCCCAACGTTAAATCGAGCACAGGTTTCGTAATATTTAGTTTTTTTTATTGAAAAACACTTGAGTATGTTTCCAGGATAGTAAACCCTGGCAAATTTCGTCCTGGAAGATTTAATTTGTGTTTAGATACGAGAAAATGAAAAGAAAAGCGAATTTGGAGGCTGAGCTGAAAATTGATGAGGAAAACGAGGCAAGGGTTGTTGTCGCGAGCGGTTTTGACGGTGACAAGTTTGAGGTGCTTTGACCAAGTCTTAAGCTCAATAACCGTGGACCCGCTTAATGATTCCTTCTCTCTCCGTTCTCGGAGCTTTTGCTCGGACTGGGCGACGTTACTCTCGTCTCACTCGTTCGTTTCCCACGAGAGAACCTCCTCCGCTGGCGCGTAGCCAGCACCGCCGCCGCTTTCTGGAATGTCGCTCTCCCCTCCGACCACCTCGTCCCTCTGCACCTCGCCATAGATCGCTTTCTTACTCGCTTGCCCTTCCTTTTCACAGTCTTTCCAATCTATAGGTATACGCGTGCATAATAAAATGAGTAAGTCTCAAATGTCTGTGTGTCTGTGTGTTTCCGTCTTTACATATACGTACGGAGATGTGCGTACAAGTGTACGTACTACATGCTACTATATGCTGCTTCATTCCTCTCCTTGACTCGTCTTTCTTCCTCTTGGTCCCCGCTACATCGCGAGAGGTTCCGTGCGGAGCCATCCACTTTGCCATTCGTCTTGTCCCTCTCTCTCTCTTTTTGTTTTTTTTTTTAAATTTATTCAATTTATTTATTGATTTATTTTTATTTTTGTTTTCTTATTCTTATGCTAGATAAAACTTAATTTTGCCATTTTACTTTTAGTTATCTTGAGTTCTAGTTTTATAAGCGTCTGTATTTTTTCCTTGTTGCCTACAAGGAAACTTATTATTCATTCATTCATTCATTCTCTCGTTCTTGCGTTTTTATAATTTTATCATTTTATGATGTTAGGACTCTATCAAGATCCTTATTCTATTTTTTTTTTTAAATAAATTGTATTATTTTTTATACGATTCCTTTAATTCCTTTACTTTGGAATTTATTGCCTCTGTGCCCTAAAGCTCGCAGGGGCACAATAAATATATCAATCAATCAATCAATCAATCAATCTCGTTGCTAGTTGTTGCCATTTTGTTATTTTATTTTTATTTTGTCTATATTGTATCTATTTCATGATTTTCTCGATGTTTTTTGCTTAAAAGTCAGCGGCCTACGGCGCAATAAAGCATCATCATTATCATCTGTCTCAGGATTCTTTTTTTTTCTATGCATCGTTGGAATGCAACGAAATTCGTTTTTTATCTTTGACAAAAATAATTATTCAAATGCAGAATGTAATTGCGATGATAAAATGATCGATTTTTGCCACAAATCGGCTCGAAAAATTGGGATGACATTGAAAATTGAACGAATCATGAATAAAATGAAATATTTTTCGTTGCATTCCAACGTTGCAAACTTCAGCATCGTTTCTTCTTACATTCTTCGTACTCGGGGTCCATCCAATCTGCAAAACTGGGGCTGTGCATTGCGAGGCGATATGGGGTGTTGAAAATTTGGAGGGAGAGTGTAAATATGTGTACGACGCGGCCAATGGGATGCTGCTATTGATATTTTAGGGAAAATCGTCAGAGCAGTCGGGAATTTTGACTTAAAAGTTGCGGAACGAACGAATGACTTCAGAAAAGTTGAATGCTCATTTGGATCGACTGCATAAAACTTATTTTTAGAAATTTCTTCATTGCGGACCTTTCCAGGATAAAAGCCATTCATAATATTTTTGAAAAAAACCATCATAATGACTCAGGATCGAAAGGATGATGATGATAATAAGAATAACACAATGTATACTGTCATAATGTTAAATATTGAAGAAAAAGGTGTACAAGGAATGTTACACCTCTTTCGAAGCCGTTGCCGTTGTCTGGAGATGCATATCGCGTGAGAAGCGCGCTTCCAAAAATTAGAGAAAAAAAGAGAGAGGGGGAGAAGAGAAAATATTGTTTGTTGGCGAAGCAGGAGGTATCGGGCGGCGATGCGTGGGCGGCAAAATTTGCGCGACTTCTCATCGTCTCTCGTAACGCTCCGGCTCGTTTCTCGTCGCATGGGAGTCAAATGCGGTCAGGAAACTTGATCGATAGTGGGTTGGCGCGCGAAGGATACGCCGCGCACAGTCTCGAGAAAGAAACAAAATTAAAATGAGAAAAAAAACGAAACAACAACGGAACAACGATCGAATGAAAGAAAAAAGGAATAATAAAAAAAAAAGGGAGAAAAAATACGTCGCAGCGACCATCTAATCGCTGTTTAAATCGACCTGGCCTGCAGAAAATATTGTTGCACCGCCGTCTTCCTCTCGCTTCTCTGCTTTCGCTTTTTCTTCGTCTCGTATTGTGTATGCGTCATTTCTCATTTGTAAACTTGCGTGGAACAGCACTCCTCTCATTACGTACACACGTCGAGCAGTTAATAATAATGATGGTTTACACTTTGCTGCTCCATACCTCTGCGCATGCATATACCTTTTACATCAACTCATTCTCGTTCCCATATAGCCCAGATTGTATAGCTACTCGATGCAATTTTACACTTTTATTTCTTCCTCCTGCTGCTCTGCGGCCAATGATTAATCGGTTTCGCCATCGATTCACACTCAAATGGGACATTTATCCATGTAAAAAAGAGACCTCCCGATTCATGCTTGAACGATCGACTCATTTGTTCGAACCACGTGAACACACACGCACACTTTTCAGTGAGTCACTCTATCCCGGATTCCCAAACACATCCTTAAGGACATCCTACTGAACGTTCCCAACGTTGAGGTCCAACGAAAATGACTTTTTCCATTAATTGTTTGTTCAATTTCAAAAACCATGAAAATTTTCGTACCGATTTTGTCTTTGGATCCTTAAAAAATATCGTTTTATCGTCCCGACCAAATTTCGAATCAGAATCTGAATAAAAAAACAGAATTTCGTTGCATTCCAAAAGAAAAGGACTTTTTATATTCATTTTTTGTTCAATTTCAAAAACCATGGAAATTTTCGTGGCGATTTTGCCTTTGGATAAAAAAAAAAGATCGTTTTATCGTCCTGACCAAATTTTGAATCAGAATCTGAATAAAAAAACAGAATTTCGTTGCCTTCCAAAAGAAAAAGACTTTTCATATTCACTTTTTGTTCAATTTCGAAAACCATGGAAATTTTCATACCGATTTTGTCTTTGGATCCTTAAAAAAGATCGTTTCATCGTCCTGACCAAATTTCGAGTCAGAATCTGAATATAAAAACAGAATTTCGTTGCATTCCAAAAAAAAAGGACTTTTTATATTCATTTTTTGTTCGATTTCAAAAACCATGGAAATTTTCGTACCGATTTTGTCTTTGGAGCCTCGAAAAATATCGTTTTATCGTCCTGACCAAATTTTGAATCAGAATCTGAATAAAAAAACAGAATTTCGTTGCATTCCAAAAGAAAAGGACTTTTTATATTCATTTTTGGTTCAATTTCAAAAACCATGGAAATTTTCGTACCGATTTTGTCTTTGGAGCCTCGAAAAATATCGTTTTATCGTCCTGACCAAATTTTGAATCAGAATCTGAATAAAAAAACAGAATTTCGTTGCATTCCAAAAGAAAAGGATTTTTTCTATTCATTTTTTGTTCAATTTCAAAAACCATAGAAATTTTCGTACCGATTTTGTCTTTGGATCCTTAAAAAATATCGTTTTATCGTCCTGACCAAATAAAAACAGAATTTCGTTGCGTCCATTCGCATTTCCGAGCTGGTTGAGCTTCTTTATCAGGCCAGAATAGTATATTACGCCCCTAGGGACGGAGAGAGGAGTCAGAAAGGTTTTTTTCATCACATATGGTAAAAAATTGTTTTTCACTCGATACGAAGATGGTTTTTTGATGAAATTTCATATTCTTCATTTTCAAGAGCCCCGAGCCAATGAAATCGTCGCTACTCGATGAAAATGCTGTCTGCTGCTCTGAGTTTCGACCGAAAAGTAAATGTTTGCTCGATTTTCATGTTTGACATACATTTTAAAGAAAACCTACATCAACGATGGATCAATGGGCTGGATGATTCATGGAGCGTGAATCACAAAATTAAACACGAAGCCACGACGAGCTAGAAGAGGAAAAAGAGATATGAAAAAACAGTTTAGGTCCGTTGGGCAAAGAAACAGGAAGATTCGTTGGCCGGACGGAGTGGCTACGAGGCGCCTGGCGTCCCACGATGTGTAGGGATTCCCTGGGGAATCCGATCAAGTATCACATCCACTTGGCGCGTATCACGTTTAGCTCCCTCCTCAGCAATTGCCTGAAAAATATACAAATACCTCCGGAACTTGACGTTGCTCGAGAGCCCTCGATCGTGTGCCTGATGAATGAAAAATTCATCGTTTTTTCAACCACTCCATTGCAGTCCCAAGAGATTTCTTCTGGATCTTTGAAATTCAGGGCCAAACAGCCTGACCCTGACCGCGTGATGATGCTCGTGCGCTGCTCACGACGTGCGTCCGCTGGGAAAACTCGTAAACATTAGTGTCGATCGTGAATCTCCAGCCCAGAAGTTAATCATTTTGCGATTGGCAAAGAAAGCCCCATGTATACGTATCGAAAGAATAACTTTCGATCGCGCTATACATATGGATTAAAAGAAAGATCGCGGGACCTTCGACATTTCGAACGTGTCGTCAGTCATGTGGTGCGGTGGCTCGTTGTTGTCGCGCTTCGATCGGACCAGACGTAATACGAGACTTACAATATCCGATATACCGTGCGAGGATCGAGCCGCGTTTATTGCGCAGAGATTGGCCCTTTAAGTTGATGGATCAGTCAATTCGAATTTACAATTTTCAATATTAAAGATTTTGTCCAAAATTCTAACATGAAATTGTAAATCACGAAGGAAAACGATTTTGAGTCTAGCAAAAAAAAATTGCGGCGAATTGTCAATTATAAATTGTTTCGTTTCGCTTCACCGAAACTCCGAAAATCGTTCAGAAGGATTTTTACCGATCGCGGTACTGACGACAGATCGCCAAGAGCCGAAACTTACCAGCGGTTGATTAATTTTTTGAAGGATTCTTTTTTATCGACTGTCGGTAAATGCGATCGTTTTTTTTAAGATTCTGATCGAATTCTGTCGGAAAAGTTACCTGCTGTTGATTGAGGAGAGAAAAAAATGTTGCATTCCAAGTTTTGGCCTGGAAAAGTCGAACAAAGTGAGGAAATTTAGGGGGAAACTCGGGGGAGGTTTGAAAAATTGTTCGTAATATTAGAAAATCTAAACACAACGATTTATTTATAGAAATTAGGTTTACGATAGAAGGAAGGATTATGTTACGATTGCATACGATGAAAAAGGAAGAAATAAATCGGATGAATCGAATCGATTTGTTATGAGGCGTCTGCGGATCGGTGATTAACGCGTGCGACGGTAAATTTTGGTGATTTTCGTAATTAGTCTCAATTCTATGCCTTCTTTTTGGTTTTCTTAGCACTGCCAGCGGTTTTCTTGGTCGTCTTTTTTTCGGCTTTTTTGGCGTACTTGTCGATGAGCGAATCGAAAAAGTTGTCAGCCTGATCGGCCCGAGCCTTGTGGCGACCCTGGATCGCCAGTGCAAGGTCATTTTTTGCCGCGTTCTCCTCGTTCTCGATCTTCAACATTTTTTCTAGTCTCTCTGCCTCTTCTGCTTCTTTGGCCCACTGCAACAATCATTCAGTTGATTTAGTCCCATCGAATCTGGATTCAATGTTTCGAGATAGATTGTGAAGTATGCACCGGAAACCAAAAACGTCTTTTCGCGCTTTCGAGACTCTTAATTGTTCCGGGTAGTGGAACGTTCAAAATGATTTAGTGGTGCTCGCGTATTCTCGTCTCTAAAATAAGTCAATGAACAAGAAGTATGTTTACTGTTTCTCACTAACAATTCGTATCAACTGCGTCCTCCTTTGAGGCCTATAAATCTTGCACGCGGCGTTTGCAGGAAAGGCTCGTATGATTTGGTCAAATCTTCACCCCAATTTCATCTTCTATATAAATAAAAATCAACCACCACAAATTCTTGCCCCAGCAGAACTTCAAAATGGCTCCACCTATTTGGCTGACCTTTTTTGGATTTTTGAGTTGAAACAACTCGATGGAATTGCAATTTTTGAATAACTCCGAGTTTTTATGGCCCACACGTGTTCTTTTACGTTCAATGCATTGAAGATGCAGACTGCATAACAACGGAGAGCCTTGGAGCTGATTAATTTGGAGAAAAATGGAATCCAAGTGATGGAAATCGTTTGGATGGGAAATGTGTAACGAGCCATGATGTTTGGCAATCTAGATTAATGGAGTACAGTGTCGATTGATAGTAGGTCTAGATCAAACCGCAACAGCCTCGTTTGAACGTAAATCAGT
Organism: Diadegma fenestrale; assembly: GCA_037043255.1. Lineage (NCBI taxonomy): Eukaryota > Metazoa > Arthropoda > Insecta > Hymenoptera > Ichneumonidae > Diadegma > Diadegma fenestrale. The sequence continues at coordinate 34,140,098 of CM073309.1, read as the reverse complement.
CAATCAGACTCTTGAGACGTCTTAGTCACGCGATCTATTCTCGTGGAGCACGTTCGGTTATCCCACGCGAAAAAGTTACAGGAATCAAGCGAAAGAAGAATTCGAGCGGGAGCTTAAAACGCACACTTGTCCGGGGGTATCGAGTTAGGGTCTCATAATGGCACGTATAGTCTCAACATCCGGATACGTAGTAGGCAACCTTCGTCACTGACGAAATTCCTGAGACGAAGACCTTGATTGATTTTCTCTAGGATTGTCAATTAATCATATCGATGGGCAATCCGCGGAGCTGTGGAATGAGCAGCGGCATTGAGCGGGAAAGCGCTCGTGTTTCTATCCACGTGGCAGATTGCGGCCATTATAAATTAATTAATATCACATCAACGACGTATCGGATAATAAAATACAAGCTTAGTTAGCAAAATTAGTTACAATTGGAAAAACAAGTTTTTGATACGATACGAAAGCGGATTGTCTCGACTTCCGGTTAATGGAGTAGGAAAGGTGTTGATGTGTAAAATTTCTATTTTCAGGATCATGCCACGCATAAAATGTTTCTCAACAACATCAAATAGCGACGCGTGTCCGGTATGAGAAAAGGGCGAATGAAAGTTTCGTTCCCGGTGCCCGCAAATAATAATAACATACTAGGAGGGAAAAAAAACAAATCTCAATATGCGGAGAAGCGTGTACGCATGTGGATGATGGAAGCGATGGAACGAAATTAAACGATGCGAGACTGGCATCGTTTTGCGGGTGGTGGGTAAAATAGTTTGAGCAATAAAGAGCGCTCTTGACCAATTGACTCGACTGAAAGACCCGCAATTTACTTTATCGTTGAATTTTTCACTCTCTTTACTCGTTCATTACGATTTTTATCACTCAATCTTCGCTACAGTGAACTTTATTAATTATTTTTTCGCTTTTTCACATTTTACGTCGACTGGATACATTTTCATTTTGCCGAATCGACGACCCGCCAAAAATTTCGAAAATCTACATCAAATTATAGTTTCAGATCATTTTGAAAAATTCGAAAAATCTTTCCAGATAAATTTTGCGACGTCACAAGTTTTTTTGAATCCGCGGTCATCCTTTAAATTCGCAAAGTTTCTAACGTCACTCGAATCTGCCGGTGAAAAGCTTTTGAGCTCCCGCGAATTCCGGTATTTATAATTTCTGGCAAGCGTCCTCAGTTACAGCGGCCTAATGTTAGTCACATTGCATAACGATACGGAGAAAAACTCGTCGATTGGCGAGACGTTCGAATACCCCGCACATTTTTATCCTTTTTTATCGATTCTTTGCCCTATGGAATCGAAAAACCAGGAAAATCGATTGCTCTATCCACAATACCAACAAAATAACGTTTGGTAACAATTAACGTTGAAAGGTGCCACACTGTCTAGCACGTATGCGCATAAATTTGCATTAAAAAATATGCAATCGTTGCGAGACTGCTCTTTTCTAACGCTGCAATGTTTTTTTTATTTCTTATCATTTTGCTCGAGTAACTATTCAAAATTTATGGATCTAAACGTCGAGTAAATGACATGCAAATACGTCGCACGAACGCAGATTTAAAAAAAACAATTGACGCGTTCGGATGGGCGTTCGCTAAACGCTGAAGCCTAAATGGTATAGCAGTCTTCACGTTTCCCAACTAAGCGAGTCGAGAATTATGAAGTAGATCCCTGAATCGGAAATTGCTTTTATTTTGGTCAATGATATAACAACTTTTTCGAGCTCAACGTATCTAGGCTACAAAAATAGACGCCGCCATGACTCATAAGTACCACGAGAACGGCCTTTGAAAATAAACAGCCCTACGGACTGCGATCGAATCAATGAAAAGCTGCATCACATTTTATCAATGTTTTCACATATTAAAACGAAAATGGTCGAATATTTATTGGTTTTTTTTTTTAGTTGGGGCGTGATTGCTTTGAAATCAATCTGTTTCTTTTTTTAAGAAAAGCAATTAAGCAGTCCATGCAGCTTCTCATTTTCTAAAAAAAAACAAATACGACGAAGAAGGCTCGATCGATGCTGTGGGTGTTTGTTTGAAAATTATTGCTCATATGCATTGGAAAAGTGACGTGTGCCCGCTTATGGACGCGCCTATGGCAATTGACAATGAAACTCCCACTAAATTGAAAAAAAAACGAACTCAACAGTATAGAAAAACGTGGTAAATACTGTGGACAGTTGAATAACTGTGAGAAACATTAAAATTACAAGTCACTGGATGAGCTTAAATTGTTTTCTTCTAGTTTTCACTTTATGATAAACTAAAAACTGTATACGATCGAAAAGTTAATAAATTATAGTTTCCAACCGAAATACTTGCGGGTTAGTCGTAGAAATCAGAAAAGATTGAACGAAGGTGAGTATATAATTGGGAAAATATATTTATCACGAAGAATCAACAAATTCACTGTCAGGAAGAGTCGATACTCGAAGAATAATCGCCAAAGCTTCTGTGGCCACCAAGTTTAGTAATTTTGGCACTATTCCCAAACAAACAAACGAGAGAAAGCGTTGGAGCTCTTTCTCTGATTTACTCTCACCCTCACGAGCCCAATTTTAGGAGCTTTGTTTGCAAGTTTTGCAGGCGACAGATACTGAGCAGTTTTGCAGAGATTGATTGATTGATTGATTGATTGATTATTTATTAATGCCTTAGCTAAGCTCTGGGGTCCTTTATGGAATTTTTGGTACGAAGAATGTTTCGTATGCGAAAAACGGACTCGAGCAAAGTTCTGGTTGAAAAGCCACGAGGAGAGAATTGACGAAAATCTAGCAAACGACCTTGAGCCGTTTAAGAAGCCCGGTGTGGATCTCGTTGGTGGACGGGTGACAAGTGAGGTAAATCCGCACTGTGTGCATCTCTGCACATCTGGCTCGAAAAGCTGCGGAAATGAGAAGGAAATGCGCTCGGCTGGGCCAGCACCTCGAGGAGAGCTATAGGACGCCTCAATTGCACAAGAGCCTCTGTCATCGTCGAGGAATTCAGATCTCGTACCCGTTTAATATAACGCGATAACTAAGTGGACATGAGAAGAAAGGGTTCCATAGAAATAAGTCGTTTCATTATATTGTCACTGTAATCAATCAAATCGTTGTGTTGAATTAAAACTGAAGAAACGCCAGAGAGAAGGGTGAAATACGAAAAAGGAATTTCTGACCAATCGTAAAGTTTATCAACCTCTTGAGAAAAATAATTAATTAAACTGAATAAATCAGCTAAATTAGAAACTTTTCAATAAAAAAATACTTGTTCGTTTTAGGTCCCGCCCAAATAGTGATCAAGGATCATGAGCTCTGTTCAAGAAAATCCAGAATTTCGTTGCATTTCAACGATGCGACTTGAACATGGTACGGAAACTTGATGAGAAAATGAGATAGTTGAGAAAAATGAAAATAAAAATGGAGGCACCTCTGGCTAGATTGTAGGAGCGTTTGTTCAATCAGTTATAGTCTGGCAAGCGTCAAGTCGTTACGAAGGACGTTATTCCATGAGGAGTGCATAGAAAATATGTCGTAATGGGGGGGTACTAGAAGCAGAACCAATGCAACCCGGTCAAACAATTGGTTATTGCGTGTAATGGTCAATTGCGGAATTCAGAGATTGAAGGTCGTGGTGGATGGATGTCTATGCATGAACATATTTATAAATTTATATAGATGTTCATACATATGCATGGATCCGAATACATTGATAAGGTAAGACCACTATAGCTATGTATAAAAATATGTACGTGCATACATCTCGTTATATCTCGAGGCGAAATAAATTCAAAGGGGGATAGATTCGACAATGATCGTCTCCAGTTCTCGCGTGCCAGTTTTCAACTCGATGCGTGTCACGCACGACTTGTCCTATTAATGTCCATGCAAATATCGTTGGACCAATTTTAGAGTTTTGCAATTTCCCTAGAATTGCAAAATTCCTTGTTAATCGGTTGCAAGGGTTTTCGTGACCGGAAAACCTTGGGGCATGTATTATACACGTGAGTCTCGTGCGACACAGAACCATTTGCAACTCGTCGGCACCGATAGCCACGGAGGAAAAGACGAGATGTGTAACAAAAACTAGTTATGATGAATTATTAATAGATGGCAGACATTAGAGGCGTGAATCTATCACGGTCAGTTTAGCAGCTGGAACACGATGTATCGCCGCACCAGATGACACATAAAACACATCCATCTCACTACGTTGTTGCATAATCGTTGCTCTCGAATCTCTTGTTTTATTACTTCATAACTTGTGCATATGTATGTGTGCCTCATCTCGTTTGTAATACATCGGTAATTATTTCATTACCACTCCGGATGTAATGCGACCCTCGTTTCTCGTTAATCCCAATTACTATTGTTATCGTGCTATCCTAGTTAGGAATCGCCAACACGTGCCCTCTATATTGTCATTCAGTATAATGTCGATATTCCGCGCGACCCCCCATTAATTAAACGATCTTGAAGTTTGCATCGTTGGAATGCAGCGAAATTCTGTCTTTTCTTGACCAGATCTCGAGATTCTTGTTCCATATTTAGTCAGAATTGTAATCAAATCCAAAATCGGTTCAAAAATTATCATGATTTTTAAAATTGAGCAAAAAATTAATGGAAAATTTATTTTCCATTGTAATGCAACGAAATTCCGTTTTTTCATTGGAATTCTGATTCAAAATTTGGTCAGGACGACAAAACGATCTTTTTTTGGAATTCAAACACAAAATCGGTACGAAAATTGTCATGGTTTTTCAAGTTGGACAAACAATTAATAGGAAAAGTATTTTTCGTTGGATCCCAACGTTGCAAACTTGAGTATCGTGTCAATAGAAATTGCACAATTTTATCTTCAATTTTTTCTTCATTCCGTTGATCGAGTTTTCACTTTTGTTACGTGCAGGCATGGAATGCTAGCGAGCAGAGCAAAGCGTAAAACTTGGCAATATACGTACGCAATTTTCATCCATGTACGAATCTTTTTTCGACTTTGAGACTCGAACATCAATTGGCTCGATTCGATCGTCGTTCGTTCGTTTTTTCCTCTTCTTGATTCCGATTTCAGGATCAAACTCTGGCTCGTCCATCCTTCGCTTCCTTTCTTCATTTTTTTCTCCCTCTCTCTCTCTTCCAGTGAATATCCGCAGATGTTATTTGTTAATTGCTCTCGTGTCTCGTTTTAGACGTTGTTAAAGGTACTCTGAAGTATTAGACTACGAAATTTCGTCGAGTCTTGCGCAAGCATTGAACACACCACAAAGTTGCACGGTGTCGATATAAATAACGATTATGAAAAAGAATTTTTTGTTACTATCCGTTTTTTACAGTTTTTTTACAAATATTTGTTTTTGCAAACGAAACGATTGTCGCACTCGTGATCGCGATTTTAGACTTGGACTGTTCCCGAACTCTATTCACATTCGTCGTATCGTGAAACGTGCGAGTCCGAAAGGTCAAGTTCGATAATAATGTAAGCAGCGTATTCGAACGAAGTCATTTCTGTGGTTCGTTAATTTTCGTACTTGGAACTGAAATTGTGCAGAACTGAAAATGTCACGAGTGCGCAAGAATAAAAATTGTGTCAGGAGCAAATAAATTGTGTCTTTTATGGATCGTTGCGGAAATAAATGTAAAAATCACAAATAACGAAATAGTGCAAATGATTTAGTTGTCCGCGTAACTTTGTGGCGATCCCGAGTCTCAATTGTTGAAAATCTTGGTGAATGGATAAAGGAGAATGGGCATGGTGATGATTGCCAATGAAGGTCTTGCCAGGGTGGACGAGCTGTAGGAACATTCCGGCAGAGGTTTGTCAGTGGGTCCTTGAATTTCTGTGACAACCGGAACTGAGCCGGGTTCCTGAACTTGCTGAACTTCGTTGCGGAGCTGCGGCAACATGGCGTCTCTGGGAGTTTGCGGTTGATAGTAATCTTGAGGCAGGGCTGATGGGCGGCCGATCGGGGAGTGCACGTTGCTCGGATAATCACTGTTGGACGGCGAAAACGTTGGAGAAATTGATCCTGTATAATCGATAGGTGGGTACTCGATTTCCGTGTAGACTGGGCCCGAGTTTCCGGACCATCCGGCACGCGGGGGCGATAAATTGTTGGGAGATTCCGTTTGGGCTGGCAAGGTTCCCGATTCAAGGTAAGGTGGCACATTCCCATTGTTGGGCTGGTGGCTGGTGTGCTCAAAATCGTGACTGGATGTCGGCAAGTTTGCTCGTTGGTTGGACGAGGGTCTGTCACTTTGGGGCCGGTAGGTGGGCTCGGCGGTGGGCCAATTTCTTGAAGAAATATAAGGTGGAGGTGGCGCGGTGGCCCAATCGGAAGTTGGATTTGGTGACGAAACGGGCCAACCTCGACTGGATCCATCAGCGTAATTGGGCGATGCCGGGACAATCGGGCGATCGGTGCTGACCATTGAAGGTCCCGGCGGGGACCAGGAATCCGGCGATTCAGTTTCGTACTCGTAATCGTCGTACAAATCTTGTGTGGTCGAGACTAATTTCTGGTGATAGGCGGAAGTTGTGGCTCGCATTATTGGCCGGGTGGACCAATCTCTGGTCGCGCCAGGAGTGTCAACGAGATCGTGTCGGATGTTGCGCCATTCAGGATCTTTTTCGAAACTAACTTCGCGATCTTCGAGAAATTTAGTCACCGCGTTCGGGCATTTGAATTCGGGATTCTTGCTCAAGAAGATTCTCTTCAAATCAGCGAGATTCGACATCGCCTCGACGTTTAGACACTCCAGACGATTTCCTGATATACGAAAGTCAACGAGACTCGGCAAATTCGCGTATACCGCGTCCTCGATTCTCTCGATCTCGTTGTAATTCAGATCTAAATACGTCAGATATTTCATCGTGACGAACCACGCCGCTCTAACATCTCGCAAATGATTGTTGTCAAGACGCAATTGTTGGAGATTGACGAGACTCTGAAACGCGTCGGCATCAATGTCTTTTATTCCGCAATGCGTGCAAGTCAGTACCCAAAGATTTTCACCGTAGCGTGAAAAAGTTTCTCGTGTTATGCGCGGAATCGTCATATTTGCGATACGAATTTTTTCCGTTTTCGCAGGAACTGCGTAAAGGTCAGAGGGCGAACCTCCCGTACACGAGTACTCGATCATGTCTTGGTTGGGCACGTGGACGCAAGTGCTCCAGGCACCGCTTATCAAGAGGAAAACTTGCCCGAACAAGGCCCACCACATGGTTAACTCCATTTTTTCCACTTTTAATTAAAAAAATGTCTCAACGTTCGATTGCTTCGCGAAATAGAATCAAATTTTCGTTCACTCGGACGGTCACGATTTGTAGTTTGAATTTCGCATAATTAATCAAAACAAAATAATTTTCTTCCCTCACTTGGCCGACAAATTCGTGTTGAAAATTTCACGAGCCGTTACAGAACTACGAGGAGTGATCAGTCTTTTACGAACTAATCGCTACGCCAGACTGAATCGAGACGGCGAGATACTCTGTTTTTTATTTACTCATTCACCCCCTCCCTGCCCTCTTTTTCTGGCTCTCAGCAGCGATCTCCCTCTCTATCTCTGCTCGTCTGATCCGTACCCAGAGCAGCGAACGTTGTCGTCGCGACTAGAGACCAGTCGCCGAAACATCAGAGACATCTTTAGACTTTTTCGAGTTAATGCCCTTCGTAACGACCATGTGCGACCAAAAGAACAATCGCGATCAATTAATCGCCCCCACCACCGATAAAACTTGCCATTCCTTGCGAGCAAATCGTCAAATCGTCGTTCAAGAAATTACACAAGTTTGCATCGTTGAAATGCAACGGAAACTCGTTATTTTTTATAGCAGAGCACAAAATTTTCATACAACATTTGTCAACGATAATGGGACAGTCTTCTTTGCCATTAAAAAACCGAATTTACTCAAAAAATTGCAAAGATGAATCAAAAATATATTTTTCCTTGTATTCCATTTTTTTTCTACTCCCTGGCGAGTTTTCCATGACTCTGAAGTTTGCATCGTTCGAAAGCAACGAAATTCTCTCTTATCTTTGACAAAAATGATTATTCAAATGCAGAATGTAATTGCGATGACGAAATGATGAATTTTTGCCATTCGAAAAGCATATCGGCTCGAAAAATTTCGTTGACATTGAAAATTGAACGAATTTTCAATAAAATTCAAGATTTTTCGATGCATTTCAACGTTGCAAACTTCAGCATCATGAGTTTTCCAGTTCAAAGCGCGTTTTTCGCAGCCGTACTGTTCCTATTCCCTATTTCGACCATTCGGAATGCAGAAAATGTGAAAATAATGCAAGAAAAACTGAAAAGCGAACGTGCAGTACAGAATTCTTTTTTTTTTCTTTTTTTCTCACCTTTCGCTTTCTGCGCTGTTTCTTTTTCGCGTCCTCCATTGTGAAGAGTTTGAATTCCGGTACTTCTTTCTCCTCTATCAGTTTCTGGATAATGGCGTGTAATCTCGGCTCTTCCTCGCAATTGGTGAAGGGCACGGCTTCAAGAATATAGTCCATGTCTCCTTTGCCTGGAAAACAATAAATCGATGAAATTTTCTTCTTTACCTACAGCCATGAAAAAAAACCACGACCTTGAAGTCCGCAGGGTTAAAAAAAAACATTTTCTACCAATTTTTCGTCCAATTTCAAAAACCATGAGAATTTTCGTGCCGATTTTGTCTCCGGATCCCAAAAACCATCAAAATTTTTTTTTTTTTGCTTCTTAACCCCACGAGCTGCGACGACAAAATTTTTTAACGAGTCTCGAGTTTCAAGGTCAAAGCTTTGGACGCAAAAATGAGTCACGAACTTGATTTAGAAGAAAAAAAAAAAATTTCTCCGGCGGCAATTCGTTTTTGCACTTTTTCATTACATTTTGAGATTTTGAGCATCAGATTGTTGAAGGAAAATTGAAATTTTGAATTACCGTCCATGTACGCTCTTTTGAGATCTTTGATCTCCGTTTCTGAGCCTTTGTAATTTTTTTCATAGTTGTTGATGTCCTCGACGGTGATTTCTTTGAAGAGCGTTCGCCAGTAATCGGACCAATTGCGCATAACGGCCTCGTCGCTTTCCTCGTCATATTGACCGGACTCGTCGTAGATTTTTCGTTTTTCAGTGTCACTGAGAATCGTGTGAATTCTGCCGAGAACTTTGAATTTCTCGGTGGCTTCGATTTTTATGTTTTCCTCGACGCGATCGGGATGAACGAGCAACGAAAGTTTGTGATACGCTTTTTTGACTGGAATTCAATAGATTTATGACGGTGACGTCAGGAAAATGGCGTTTCCTCGGAAAAACTCGAATTTTTCGAGCGAATTTCAAGGATTTTCCAATGGAAAGCAACAAATTTTGAGGTTATGCGCGCGAAAAGTTCTCACCTTGCTTGTCGTTGGCGTTTTTCGGTATTTCCAAAACTTGGTAAAAATCTCGATGACCGAAATATTTTTCGCAGAGATCCGGCAGACGCGCCATTTTTGAGAATTACTTTGTCGTTTGTGGCGGCGAAATTATACAATTAATTTGGTAGTGAATACGAGAGTGACAGTTTACGTTTTCGGGGCTATGATAATACGTTGCTATTTGCGCTGGCACGCAATACGCCGAGCCGGTTCGCGCCAATTTGCAATCGCGCCGGTGCTGCCCCCACTAAAATGCCAAACTTGATTGTTTTTCAAGTCTTTTTTGCTTTTTTTCTAATATTTTTAGCAAATGTGTTTCTTTTTCGTTCGAAATTCGTTTATTTTCCACTGTGTGTGGCGTAAGAAATCGCGATTCGGGATAAACGTGATTTTACGTCCTTGAGAAATTTTGAAAATACGGATCTTTGCAGTTTTCGATTTTTTAACGCGCCGCAATTTATAAAACTCGATTATTGGCAGACTTTCGAGACAAAACTCATCCGACAGCTCTGCATTTCGTTTACTTTAACGCGAGACTCGCCAGAAATTGAATTTTCATTATAAAAATCTCTAATCAAGATTCGATGTGTCTGTACAATTTGAAAAACGAGTCTCCGGAGACGGAAGCGACGCTTTCATCTCGACTCGATCGGTAAACAAGTTTTCTTCACAAAAAAAACAAATTCCAACAATTCAATTGGTCGGAAAATATTGCAAGTCGTCGAAATGGAATCTCTTGGACTGGCGCATCGTCTGAAAACGTCAAAGAAACTTTGTCAACAAAATTCGGGATCGATTCGAGGTCCGAGCGTTTTCGGAAACGTTTCGAATCCATTGTAACCGAATCAAGTACATATTTTATGAATAAAAAATAAACAACGATTTATTAGACAATGAAAACATAATATGTATATATATATACGAGTGTGTGTATCTACATATATTATATGTAGCATATAGTTATATGCAGTATAAGTTATTACATCAATTTACTAAATATTATACGATGAGCGGGTACGAACCCACGCTTACGTGTTTTTATATATATATATATATATATAGATTTATGTATTTAATTATTTACTCGTTCATTCGTGTGTAACAATAAACATTTTGAGCAGTATTTCTGTATATAGCAAAAAGCGGCGGTATTTTTTAAATTTATTTCCAAATCGTGCGCAGATCGGAAGGAAAATTGAAAATTCATGGAAAATTTCAGTTTTGGGATCCAAAAAATACGTTTTTTTCAATTCATTGTTGAATTTCAAAAACCAGGCAAACTTTCGTACCGATTTTGGGTTTGGATCGTAGAAAATGATCGTTTTATCGTTCTGACCAAATTTTGAATCGGAATCTCAAGAAAAAAACGGAATTTCGTTGCATTTTCATGAAAAATTCTTTTTTAATGAATTTTTTGCTCAATTTTGAAAAGCGTGAAAATTTCCGTAACGATTTTGGGTTTGGATCGTAGAAAATTATCGTTTTATCGTTCTGACCAAATTTTGAATCGGAATTTCAAGAAAAAAACGGAATTTCGTTGCATTTTCATGAAAAATACTTTTTCAATCAATTTTTTGCTCGAATTTTGAGAAAGATGCAAATTTTCCAAGCGATTTTGTCTTTTATCCAAATATTGAATGAAAATTTCGATTAAAAACAGAATTTCGTTGCATTCCAACGATGCAAACTCGAAAATCGTAATTCGTGGATATTTTTTTACTCCATTTTCGAGTATTAACCGCTTCTGAATATTTGGGTCATGATAATGGAGGCAAACGCGATGAAATTCATAAACTCAATGATGGAAAGTTGGGCGAAAAGAGCAAAAACCGGCGGACGTTTTGCTTGCACAAAATAATGAAAATCCTCTTTGGCAGAATTTACGAACTTGGTGAATTATACAAACGGAAGTTTATGCGCGAAAATGAACGATTGTTCAGTTTTGATTAATCAACATGGTCGGATTTCGGCAAAATAAAATAAATTAGAGGGTGCTCGTTTTTTTCACGCGAAATTTAGTGCAAGAAATTAATATTTTCAACATTATTTCAAACTCGTTTTCCATTTTTTTTCTTTCCAAGGATTTTCAGGCGTTTTTTGCACAATCAATTATAATTATCAATTCGAATGCTTTTTTCTATTCACATAATTCGTCGCCTTGTCAATAATTCTGTAAGAAATTAAAAACGCGATTTACATCAACGACGAGCACTCAATTTTTTCTCAAACGACACCATTTCATTCCAACAATTGTGCATGAATTTGTTTATCATTAAAATACTATAATTAAGGCTAATTCGCTCGCTCATTTATTGTTAAATCGGAGAGACTGAATCTTATTCCATACGTATTAACGGTTATCGTTTCGTATTTACATTTGTGATGATTGAGTAATAAGCTTTTTGCAAATCTGCGTTATCAGTGAATTCGAGACTTCCAAGCAAATTTTTCCTCGTCGCTCGTGACGTATTTTTGGTTTATACAAAAAAAAGATGAAAAATTATAAAAAAAACAAAACGCAAAGTGACTTTTTTATCGTCTCGCGTGCATTTGTGATGGGAAAATCGAGGAAATTCAATTGTTCGAAATGATTTTTAATTACGAATCGAATTGAATGAATTTTTCATGAAAATTTCGTAATTCGCGATAGAAAAACGAGAAAATACGGAAAAATGTATTTTTTTAATTGAAATTAAACTGAAGAAGAAAAAAAAACATTTTGTAGTGGAAAAATTTGAATTTTATTTCGTCACTGAGCGCGAAATATTTATTGGAAATCCCGCCAACGCCCGGAGTGGGCAAAACTTTTGGTTTTTGTTGTTTTTCATGAATACATACAATTGGCGTGTAATTTGTCGAGGTTAATAAATGGTTTGACAATAATTAGGGAAAGAAAATGTGAAATATTGGCCTGGTCTAAAAATACAGCTTAAAATATGATTTTTTTTCATGTTTTTATGTATTTACAGCAAAATGTTAACAATTTTCAATAATTTCGGGTTTTCATAAAAATTGGCCTATTTAAATTATTTAAAAATAAGCATAAAATTGTTTATGCAATAAAATGGATTAAATACTATAGAAAAATGTGCTCTGAGCCGGCTAAGCGGTCAGAATTCGACACAACGAGCGTGTACCCGTTTTTTAAATTGTTTTTTTGTTTGTTTTTTAATTCTTGTCTCGCGCTTAATAATTCTACAAAAATACCCGCTTTCTGACGATCGCAAATTTCTCTCACTCTCTCATTCTCTCGCTCTCGATCGCACTCAGTTATTCGTGAAAACTCATGATGGTTGTTTTCGGCCATTTTTTTTTTTTCAAACGATCGATTATTTCGGCTTTTTCGAAATAAACGATGAAAAAATGAAAAAAATGACATTTTATTTTCTCCCGAGAGAAAATAAACATTGGCGCAACTTTCGCACACGCAAACACGCGGATTTTCGGACATACCTCGACACGCAGATCAATCATTTATGCATTTTCAGTATTTCGCTTATTTTCGAATCTTGCTCCCGGAAATTTCCGTCTCGAAGACTCGGGGCTCTTGTCTTTTTCGTTTACGATGATTCGCATCGGGGATTCGCGGCTCTTGACGATTTCCACGCATTTTCCCTCCGACGTTTTCATCCTGCGATTGTTTTTTTTTCTTCTCTCTTTGAATTGACCATTTTCGCTCACGTCGACGTCGCTACTTCATGCGATCGATCACCAAATCTGTAACTACCACGAGACCTTTTTGGTACGGACTCTCCGCCAGCGACTGAGCCAAACGAACTGCCTCGAGGCAATGCTTTCTCGCGAGAAATCGCGTCTGCTCGAGACCCTGCGATTCACGCACAAGCTCGTACGCTTTGTCCACGTCTCCCGGCTCTTGGAAGCGACGCATTATCATCGGATTCAACTCCGGGTACTGCAACCAACGGAAACAAATTTTAAACCCCAATAATCACATTTTTCGACCAATTTTTTTCATTTTTCGACTAAAAATTTAAGTTAATTTGCTGATTCTTGGACTTGGGTGCGGAAAATATTCACGGTCGCGTTTTTCGACGAGTTTTCTGAAATTTTCTCGTTTTTTTCCCTTAAAAAATCAGTTTTTAGAATTCTTTTTGATTTTTCCAACATTTTTGGACTAAAAAATAGAGTAAAATTTTTGTTTTTAGCAATTGGGTGCGGAAAATATTCCCGGTTGCATTTTTCGACGAGTTTTCTCAAGGTTTTTTGAAATTTATCGATTTTTCGAACGTTTTTTGACTAAAAAATAAGTTTTCCGATTTTTCGAACGTTTTTTGACTGAAGAATCGAGTAAATTTTTCGGTTTTAGCAATTGGGTGCGGAAAATATTCCCGGTTGCATTTTTCGACGAGTTTTCTCAAGGTTTTTTGAAATTTATCGATTTTTCGAACGTTTTTTGACTAAAAAATAAGTTTTCCGATTTTTCGAACGTTTTTTGACTGAAGAATCGAGTAAATTTTTCAGTTTTAGCAATTGGGTGCGAAAAATATTCCCGGTTGCATTTTTCGACGAGTTTTCTCAAGGTTTTTTGAAATTTATCGATTTTTCAAAAGTTTTTTGACTAAAAAATAAGTTTTCCGATTTTTCGAACGTTTTTTGACTGGAAAATAAAGTAAATTTTTTGTTTCACGAATTGGAAGCGAAAAATCTCGACGGTTGTATTTTCGTCGATTTTTTTTTCATTTTTTTGTTTATTTTTAAAGTTTTTTAAATATCAAAAACAGATTTTTGTTTTTGTTTTTAGGAATTACCCGTTCGCAAGCGAATAAAACTGGAGCGGTGGCGAGACCGAGTTTAAGATCGGCGGCTGCAGGTTTGCCCATGGTGTCGGAAGTGGAAACGAAATCTAGAAGATCGTCGACGAGCTGGAAGGCGAGACCGATATTTTTGCCATATTGAAATGCGATTTCGGCCAATCTCTCGTCCGCGCCACCGAGCATCGCGACCTGTTGGTCAAACAATTTTTATTTTTCACCCATAAAATGAATTCTCGTTCCTAAACCACGTTCAAGTTTCCATCGTTGGAATGCAACGAGATTTTTTCATTTTCCAGCCCTCTCCAGTCAATTTTTCGTATTTTCGAATCAATTAAAATAAAAATTTGAAAAAACTCACCGCTTTCACCGAATTTGCTATGAGACTCGCAGTTTTTCTGTACGTTTTCGTGAGGTAGTGAGCAAATCTTTCGTTTTCGGTTTCCTTGGCTCCGAGTTGCATGAATTCGCCTTGAACCAAGTCCGTAATGACCTGAGCAAAGCAACAGAAAATTTTTTTCACCATTTTTCGAAAAATTGATCAAATTTTTGCAAAATTCATTTTGGCACAGCGAAAAATCGATTTTTTTGTCTGTCAAACGGGCAAAAAAATGATTTTTTTGGAATTCTGAGTAAATCGACGAATTTGGGTCATTTTTTTTTCCTTAAATCAAAGACAGAAGCTCGTCGGCTGCTGGACTCGCCTTTGTCTCCCTTTTTTGTCCTCACTCTCTGATTTTATCTCCCGAGTCACTCAACTCCGGCAATTATCTTTCGCAATCTTGGCGTCTCGATGTGATTAATTATTGCCGTTCTCTCGAATTGCTACCTTGGTCGATAAACCCCGCGCGTTATGTTGACGTACGAGCCAGAGTCATTACCATCTTGTTACGAGATTTACTGAATGCCGTTACATCGAGTCCGATAAGTTAAGAATCACATCGACCTCGAACGAGCAAAAGCAGCTTCAAAGTTCTCGAGCCAATTTTCCAATTTTTTGAAATCCAAAACCCCCAAAATTGACAACGTTTTTGTTCGAAAATCTTGTCATTTTTTCAAATTTCATTCCAAACTGAGCGAAAGCCGAGACCGTGACGACTCGGAACCCGAAAAAATTATCAGAGAAAAAAAATAAACAATTTTTTCGGATTTTATTCTCTCCGAATTCGGACGTCAGATCCAAGTGGCCAATTTTTGCCTGATTTCTCGACTCTAAGCCAACTGTTCCAGGCTCACGTGGTCCTGCATTCAAAAACGAAAAGAATGAGCCCAAGTTGGACCCTTTTCGTTAAATTTCACCGGAGATATGAATTTTTCAAAATTTGGGTCATTTTCACCCCCAGATTCCGGAATGGGGGAAAAAAATTTTGGTCTTCGTTCGCAGCTCAATGCTTGGGTTACGAAAAGAAAAAAAAAGCCCGAAAAAAATAGTGCAATCAATAATTAATAATCATAATAATTAATAATTTAAAAAATAATTGATAATTATTAATAATTAATAATAATTATTAATAAAAATTATTAATAATAATTATTATTAATAATTAATTAATTATTAATAATAATTAATTATTATTATTAATTAATAATTATTATTAATTATGATAACAATTAACAATTTAAAAAAAATTAATAATAATTAATCATAATTATTAATTATTAATAATTATTTTTTTAAATTGTTAATTATTCATAATAATAATTTATTAAGTCATTATTAATAATAATAATTAATCATGATTAATTATTAATAATTAATTAGTTGATAATGAGTGATAAATAATAAATAAATTACCTGACTGAGGACGAGGGTAACGTCGTCGTTTCTGAGTCGAGCAATCATCATGGAAGCAACTGCGAGGATAAAGTCTCCGGTCATGGCAACCTGGAATGAGAAAAAGAAAAATGAATGAAAAGATTAAGGGCGGGGAGAAAGTAAAAAGAAATGAAATTGCGAGTGCGTTTTAAAGTAATGAGGAGAAATAATGAATTTCCTTTTGGATGGATATTATTCGAAAACGAGCAGTTTATCAACAGTCTTCACTTTTCAATGCAACAAATGTTGTGGGATAGTTTTTCCGATGAAAAACTTGAAACTGCTGCTGCTGCTGCTGCTGGTGCAACGGCGCAGCAGCAAGAATAGTTGGAGCTGGGTTATTAGGTCCATTGACCATTAAAAGAAGTGAATAAACACGCCTCTCAAGCAGACTCCGCGATTCGAGTTCCTTTCACCGCGAACATCCTTCTCGTTCGTGCCGTAAACTCTTGTTTCGCGTATCCCCTAAATCACGCGCGCTCAATCTCAATCGCGTGCTGGATCACTAAAAATCTCGATTCATCTTGAAAAATCTTACGATTCATCTTCGTGTGCTGCATTTTTCGCAGTCGAGCCAAAAAAATGGTTCGGTCTCCAAAAATTGTGGACACGAAGGAAAATCCAATTTTTGGGACCTGGAAATTTTTTTTTTTCGTTCCCAATTCGTGTCGAATCGCATCTGGACAGGCGGACTGGTCGGTTTTATGTGAAACGATCGATTCAATTTGCACATTCACAAATTATACGGACTTGGCCTGTTTTTTTTTCAACAAATTTACCGATTTCGTCTCTCAACTTGGCGCGATTCGTCAGGCTCGTAATATCGAATCATTTTGTGGGTCGTGAGCATTGAAATTTCAAAAATTTGGATGTCACTTGAATTAAAAAAAATTTTTTGTGTCGTGAAAAAATTGGATCGATTTCGTGACGATTTTTTTAATCCTTCAGATTGAGTGTGAAAAATATTAAAAAATTGCTGAAACAAACGATGTCGACGTGTTTCGAAAACTCAAAAAAAAGCAAATTTCATTTGTTCCAATCGGCACGATCGTGTGATTTGATCGAGGCTTGCGAACATTTTGTAGAATTTTTTTTTTTTGCAGTTGAAATTCGTGCTTTTTGTTGGATTGAAAAAAAACTGAGTTAACGATCGAAATTTTTGCACGTGTGTCGAATGTTTATTGCGAAAATTCGTGAAATCTATAAATTTTGGTACGAGAAACGGTTTGAATGCGATAATCGATTACGTCGTTGATTTCGGTCATCAGTGTTTTGTGAATAAAATATAATTATCCTTATCCCTCTCGAGGCACTTGTCTATAATTGCAATATCGAATTTCTCGATTATCATAAACATTCGCAGCTCACGAAACGTCTTTCATAATTCTCTGCAGACTCAAAAGCCATAAATAATTGAGAACGATCAACGAAAACGATATGCAGCATGCGAACGGGACGAAATTCTGTTTTTTTCTCATTCGATATTTGGTCGGGACAATAAAACGATTTTTTTTAGGATCCAAAGACAAAATCGGTACGAAAATTTCCATGGTTTTTGAAATTTAACAAAAAATTAATGGGAAAAATAATTTTTGTTGGAATTCAACGAAATTGTGTTTTTTTATTGAGATTCTGATTCAATATTCGGTTAGGACTATAAAACGATCTTTTTTCGGGATCCGGAGACAAAATCGGTACGAAAATTTCCATGGTTTTTCAAATTTAACAAACAATTCATAGGAAAACGTATTTTTCACTGTAAATTCAACAAAATTCGGTTTTTTATTGAGATTCTGATTCGATATTTGGACAGGACGATAAAACAATCTTTTTTTGGGATCCAGAGACGGAATCAATACAAAAATTTCCATGGTTTTTGAAATTGAACAAAAAGTGAATATAAAAAGTCTTTTTCTTTTGGAATGCAACGAAATTCTGTTTCTTTATTCAGATTCTGATTCAAAATTTGGTCAGGACGATAAAACGATATTTTTTTTTAATCCAAAGGCAAATTCGCCATGAAAATTTCCATGGTTTTTGAAATTGAACAAAAAGTGAATATAAAAAGTCTTTTTCTTTTGGAATGCAACGAAATTCTGTTTTTTTATTCAGATTCTGATTCAAAATTTGGTCAGGACGATAAAACGATATTTTTTTTTAATCCAAAGGCAAATTCGCCATGAAAATTTCTATGGTTTTTGAAATTGAATCAAAAATGGATATAAAAAGTCTTTTTCTTTTGGAATCCAACGAAATTCTGTTTCTTCATTCAGATTCTGATTCAAAATGTGGACAGGACGATAAAACGATATTTTTTTTAAATCCAGAGACGAAATCGGTACGAAAATTTCCATGATTTTCGAAATTTACCAAATAATTAATAGAAAAAAGAATTTTTATTGAAATTTATTGAGCTTCTCGTTCAATATTTGGTCAGGACGATAAAACGATATTTTTTTAGGATCGAAAAACAAAATTTCTACGAAAATTGTTATGGTTTTCGAAAAAAAAAGAAAGAAATGTTCAGAAGCAACATTTCTCAATTCGACGTCGTTGCATAAGATTGATCCAAGAATCATCATCGTCGAGACGAAACGAGAGACGACACCGAACTGGTTAAATCATTTTTTTCTCCTTTTTTCTTAAATTTGTATCTGTTGACACTTTTTTATGGGGATTCCCGCATGCTAGGAGGAAAAGTCCTGTCGCGAGTCGATTATCCTCGAAATGATAACGGGATCGCATCAACCAGTTTGGAATAATTTATTCAGCGGCCAAAAATCGCAGTGCTGGGTGTTTTTTTTTTTTTAGTTTTTGCTAAAAATGGAAAAATTGTTTGTCCAGAACACCTGCGCCCAATTGTTTGCTTTATGAGGTCATTTTTTTTCAGTCCTGCGGAGAGTTTGCCAAGAAACGCGTTACGTCGCTCTAAAATTGCAGACTCATACAACTTTGTGCATAATAGAGGGGCCGACTTGGATAATCTTGGGAATAGTCGCTGGATATCGATGTCGATGTCCTTGTCGACAAAGTGCCATAAGGCTCGACGCTTCCCAGCCCACTCTGGGCTGCTCACGTTAACGCCAAGTATTATTTATATATATATATATAGTTGAGCAACAACGGACCCACCCGTTTAGCGTCTCGTTAATGCGCTACCGTTGCACAATTTATTAGACTCTTTATGGGTTATGCGTATGGCTTGCTCTCGCGTCCGTCCCTCGTCGACGATTCAATGGATGAGTGTGGAAAGAAAAAGCGCGCCAATTTCTCGTGATGCTGATTTTTGGGCGATATGAAAATCGTGGAAATTAAATGGGGGGGGGGGGGGGTGATGTGGGTGCGGAATTGACAAACTGACAATTTCTTTATCGCTCGACCTTGAATAAGTCATTGCGCGACTTGATGGATTTTGAACCGATAACGATTTATTTAATCGAATTATTATATAATTGGGATGATTTTTTATCAAGTTCGCAACGCTCGACAAAAAATACGTTTTTCTATTAATTGTTTGTTCAGTTTCAAATTTATCTCAATAAAGGAACAGAATTCTAACTAAAAAATACTTTTTCTATGAATTATTTGATTAATTTAAAAAATCATGACGATTTTCGTACCGATTTTGTATCTGGATCCTCAAAAAAGATCGTTTTATCGTCTTGAATCGGAATCTCAATAAAAAAACAGAATTTTGTTGCATTCTAACTAAAAAATACTTTCTCTATGAATTATTTGCTTAATTAAAAAAATCATGACGATTTTCGTACCGATTTTGTGTCTGGATCCTCGAAAAAGATCGTTTTATCGTATTGAATTGGAATCTCAATAAATAAAAAAAACAGAATTTTGTCGCATTCTAACCGAAAAGTAATTTTCTATTGATTTAGAGAAACCATGACGATTTTTGTAGCGATTTTCTGTCTGGATACTCAAAAAAGATCGTTTTATCGTATTGAATCGGAATCTCAATAAAAAAAACAGAATTTTGTTGCATTCTAACTAAAAAATACTTTTTGTATGTATTATTTGATCAACTTTAAAAATCATGACGATTTTCGTACCGATTTTGTGTCTGGATCCTAAAAAAATATTCGACACGAATTCACAAAAATTATTCTCTACACGATTGAAAATTCTCGCATTCAGCTCTGCACTTTTTCCTCTCCTCTATGTAGCAATTTTAAGACGTACGACTCATTTGCGCAACACGTCATTTAATTGTGGACCGCGAATTAAGTTTTCGACAAATTATCATAGAAATTGAAAAATTGCAAATTGAGTGGAACCATTTTTGGGTTTCTTGTAAATTCCGTTGGCATCCGATGCCTCAGAATTTCTTCACATAATACGAAACTATTAATTAAAGTTCTGTTAATGTCTGAATACGTTATTGAAAGAGAAATAAAATGTAGTCAATGCGAGGACTCGAAATTGCGGTAAAGAAAAAATGTTTTTTCCATCGATCTGCACGCGCGTTTATAACGAATTCATGACTTTTTTTATTGCCAAACCACGATCGACAACTGCGAGAGAGAAAACTAAGAAAATCAATTGGAAATTTATGGATAACACTTCGAGAATTATATTCTTGGGGGATTCACCGCAGCAGAGGCGAACGATTTAATTTGCGTTCATTTGGTGGCTGTTGTTGGGAGCCTGCCCCATTGTTTCCACACACCACACAATTATTTGTGGTTTTCCAGCTTGGTTCTTCTCGACGTCTCTCACAAATGCGCTTTTCCACGCCAAGAGGAAGACTCGAAGGAGCAAAAATTGCTATAGGACGATCGGAAAAGTCTTTTTTTATTGATTGTTTGTTAAATTACAAAAAGCATGCAAATTTTCGTACCGATTTTGTCTCCGGATCCCAAAAAATCGTTTAATCGTCTGCTTGACCAAATATTGAATGAGAATCTCAATAAAAAAACAGAATTTTGTTGAATTCCAGCAAAAATTATTTTTCCCATCAATTTTTTGTTAAATTTCAAAAATCATGGAAATTTTCGTACCGATTTTGTCTCCGGATCCCAAAAAAGATTGTTTTATCGTCTTGACCAAATATTGAATTAGAATCTCAATAAAAAAAAACCGAATTTCGTTGAATTCCAACGAAAATTATTTTTCCCATTAATTTTTTGTTAAATTTCAAAAATCATGGAAAGTTTCGTACCGATTTTGTCTCCGGATCCTGAAAAAAGATCGTTTTATCGTCTTGACCAAATATTGAATTAGAATCTCAATAAAAAAAACCGAATTTTGTTGAATTCCAACGAAAATTATTTTTCCCATTCATTTTTGGTTAAATTTCAAAAATCATGGAAATTTTCGTACCGATTTTGGGTCTAGATCCTAAAAAAATATCGATTTATCGTCCTGCTCAAATATTGCATCAGAATCTCGATAAAAAAAAGCGAATTTTGTTGCATTCCAGTGAAAAATACGTTTTCCCATAAATTGTTTGTTAAATTTCAAAAATCATGGAAATTTTCGTACCGATTTTGTCTCCGGATCCCAAAAAATCGTTTAATCGTCTGCTTGACCAAATATTGAATGAGAATCTCAATAAAAAAAACGAATTTTGTTGAATTCCAACGAAAATTATTTGTCCCATTAATTTTTTGTTAAATTTCAAAAATCATGGAAATTTTCGTACCGATTTTGTCTCCGGATCCTGAAAAAAGATCGTTTTATCGTCTTGACCAAATATTGAATTAGAATCTCAATAAAAAAAACCGAATTTTGTTGAATTCCAACGAAAATTATTTTTCCCATTCATTTTTTGTCAAATTTCAAAAATCATGGAAATTTTCGTACCGATTTTGTGTCTAGATCCTAAAAAAATATCGATTTATCGTCCTGCTCAAATATTGCATCAGAATCTCGATAAAAAAAAGCGAATTTTGTTGCATTCCAGTAAAAAATACGTTTTCCTATAAATTGTTTGTTAAATTTCAAAAAGCATGGAAATTTTCGTACCGATTTTGTCTCCGGATCCTGAAAAAAGACCGTTTTATCGTCTTGACCAAATATTGAATTAGAATCTCAATAAAAAAAAAACGAATTTTGTTGAATTCCAACGAAAATTATTTTTCCCATTAATTTTTTGTTAAATTTCAAAAATCATGGAAATTTTCGTACCGATTTTGTCTCCGGATCCTGAAAAAAGATCGTTTTATCGTCTTGACCAAATATTGAATTAGAATCTCAATAAAAAAACAGAATTTCGTTGAATTCCAACGAAAATTATTTTTCCCATTAATTTTTTGTTGAATTTCAAAAATCATGGAAATTTTTGTACCGATTTTGTGTCTAGATTCTAAAAAAAGATGTTTTTATCGCGTCCTGACCAAAAATATCGAATAAGAATGATGGAGTTTTGGCCAATAAAAAAGGGCATTGCCAGGATGAAAACATGAGCAGCCAGTGTGTTCTTGACCTAGCGCGTCAGACTCGCGAGAAAAATGCGTTTCTAGCAGCGAGTGTAAGAGCATTAGGCTCGCAGCACGGGGCACGAATCCCATCAGCAGGTTCCCCTGGCAGGCTCTCACATTACGCAAGTGTTTACAAGCATGAAGCTAAATACTGGACATGTAGAAGCTTTTGATTATGGCTCGTGGACTCGACACAACGAAAAGTCACTCTCCAGCACAGACTTGGACAGAAGTTGCTGCGGATAGTAAGGGCGTATCGACGAGCAATCGAAACAATTTAACTCTCCGTTTTACTTGCCAACTGGTCGGACGTTTCTACATCGATCCGAGTCCAGCAGGCTGAGGGGATCGAGTAAGCGTGTGGAATAAGTGGAGAACGTGAGTTAATGAGCTGAGCCTGAATTCCTAGATGTACTGGGTGAAACTAAATGAGCTCGTTCGCGTGTGGATTCCGATTGAGCTATTCACAGCGATTATGAAAAACGATGCAATCGCTTGATTTCTTGTTGAGCCTCGCTCCATGTTTTTTTTTCTTCACAGCTAAATGACTTTTTGTCGCTCAAAACTTTGGCTTCAAATTTAACGAAAATTAATCTCAATTCGAGTGACATTCAAGTTCGCATCGTTGGAATGCAACGAAATTCTTTTTTCTGCGGCGAGACTTAATTAAAAAATTAATTAATTAATTAATTAATGAAAAATGATTAAAAACTAATTAATTTACTGAAAATTATTTTGAAAATGAATAAAAAACAAAATAAATAAATAAATTTATTTTGAAAATAATTTTATATTAATAATAATAATAAATACATTAATTATTTATATTGATAATGACAATTAATGATAATTTAATAATAATTAATGATTATAAATAATTAATTAATCATTAAAATGCAGAATTTCGAAATTTTCCTGGCAGTTTCGTTATGAATGAAAAATATTGTGAAAATGACAAAAATTTTGAAATTATCCAAAATTATTAAGTTGAGCGTGTTGAAAAAAAAATGCACGTTTTTTTGTTTTATTCAATTTTCAGTGTTGAATAATTAAGTCGATAAATCTCGCCTTTTTCCATAAAATGCTGGAGCAATAAAATCGTCGCACAAGTATTCGTATATAGTCGCGTGTAAACTTTTACATTCCGGTTGAGTGAGAGCGTTCGAATGCACACACGCGTGTCTCAACGTGTGCGTAAGAATCATTTATTCACGTACGAATCGTCAATAGCGTGTGTATCGAGTCGTTGTGGATTTGACACGAGTTTTCGACCCGATCTCTGATCCCAGAAACGATTGTCTTTCGACTATAAACGCGATAATGGCCGCTGACAACTTTCCTCAATCTTTCCAACCAGATTTAATCGCGATACGGAAGAGGAAACCCTTATTTGTCTATCGACGTCGATCTCCGTTATAGAAATTTCGAAAAACACGGTCTCGCGCTCGAAAACCATCCGAGAATTTTTTTTTTTCAAGAAATTTCAAAAAATGCTTGTCCATTTTCCATCTATTTGTTTATTTATTCATTTATTTATTTAGTTATTCATTTATTTAGTCTTTTTTGTAAATTTTTTTCATTTTTGATCATTTTTTAATGATTTTTTATGCATTTATATTGATTAAAAAAATTTTAGGGGTTTTTTTATTTGGGAAAATAAATAATTGTTGGGGCTGACCTTTTTGTGACTCCAGACGACGTTGACGGAAGGTTTACCCCGCCTGTATTCCGACTGATCGATCACATCGTCGTGTATGAGGGATGCACTGTGAATCATCTCGGAGATCATCGCCACTTGACGTTGCGAAGCCAAGAGATCGCTGGCGAGATGAAAAAAAGAAAAAAAAAATTTGAACGTGTTGAAAAATCGTGAAGGGGGTGCCTCGTGGGTAAAATGGACTTTTCGAGGACGACCCGGAGAGTATTTCGAGGACGTTTCAATCCCCATAACCCGGTTAATTATGTTTCTACTCGGTTTATGAGAAATTTTCGCAACATTGTTCGCACGTCTCGAGGCCCAGCCGAGTTTACTTTGGTATTTACTTTCGCGAACGTTTTTTGCTCCGAGTCCAACGAGAAACCAACGCAGTTCGCGCCAGATATGTTGATGGAATCAATTCTCGGGCTTTCAACAATGCTCGCATTCATTTTTACCGAGGAATCGTAATAACCATGAATTTTATTATTCTTCTTATCGAATTCTAATTGATTTGCAATGTGAGTTGCATTTTTTCCGTTTTTACGTGCGTAAAACCATTTTTTTTGTTGTAGGAAATCGAGTTTTCAATTTTGGAGTAAAAAAAATATGATGGCTAGAATAAATGCTGAAATTTTTTTGACTCTTTGCCTTTCGAGAACTGAATTTACTAGAAAAATTGCAACCAATTCATTAATTATCAAAATAATTAATAAAAAATTAATTTTTTTGTATTTCAACGATGGAATCGTTGGAATTATCGATTAAAAAACTGAATTTACTAGAAAAATTGCAGCCAATTCATTAATTGTCAAAATAATTGACAAAAAAATAAAAATAAAATCGTATTCCAACGATGCAAACTTTGGTATTATAAATTTGTGAATTCGAAAACTCAATTTATCAGAAAAATTGCATCGAGTCCATTAATTATCAAAATAATTGATAAACAATATATTTTTTTTTTGTATTCCAATGATCCAAACTTCTGTATCGTAAATTTGACCATTGAAAAACTGAATTTACTAGAAAAATTGCAACCAATTCATTAATTATCAAAATAATTAATAAAAAATCAATTGTTTTGGATTCCTACGATCCCAATCCTTGTATCGTAAATTTGACCATTCTAAAACTGAATTTTCCAGAAAAATCGCAACCAATTCATCAACTATCAAAATAATTGTTAAAACAAATCGTATTCCAACGATCCAATCTTCGGTATCGTAAATTTGACCATTGAAAACCTGAATTTTGTAGAAAAATTGCAATCAATTCTTAATTATCAAAATAATTGATAAAAAAAAACGATTTTTTTGTATCCAAACTTTTGTATAGTAAATTTGACCATTCTAAAACTGAATTTTCCAGAAAAATCGCAACCAATTCATTAATTATCAAATTAATTGATTAAAAAAAATCGTATTCCAACGATGCAAACTTCGGTATCATAAATTTGACCATTCTAAGACTGAATTTTCCAGAAACATTGCAACGAGTGCATTAATTATAAAAATAATTGATAAAAAATCAATTTTTTTGTTTTCCAACGATCCAAACTTTTGTATCATAAATTTGACCATTCTAAAACTGAATTTTCCAGAAAAATCGCAACCAATTCATTAATTATCAAAGTAATTGATTTAAAAAAATCGTATTCCAACGATGCAAACTTCGATATCGTAAATTTGGGCATTCGAGAACTGAATTTTCCAGAAACGTTGCAACGAGTGCATTAATTATCAAAATAATTGATAAAAAATCAATTTTTTTGTATACCAACGATCCCAATCCTTGTATCGTAAATTTGACCATTCTAAAACTGAATTTTCCAGAAAAATTGCAACCAATTCATTAAAAAAAATCGTATTCCAGCGATGCAAACTTCGATATCACAAATTTGGGCATTCGAGAACTGAATTTATTAGAAAAATTCGACCGAGTGCATTAATGATTAAAATAGGGAATAATAAAAATATTTTTTTGATGGATTTCGATGCAAACTTGACGGTTTAATTTGCACGGGGAGAAAAAAGTTGGGTGTGAGTGTAAAATAAGAGTTAAACAAGTCGAGCGCTTCGCGTACAACTCACTTTCTTTCCTTGTGGTAATTGATGGCCCGAGCCATCAAAATCGCAACCATTGGACGCAGCGCCTTTCCCTGACCGTCGAAGTAGTACGTCGCGATCTGTTGGAGTTCGGCTTGCGTTGTATTCGTAACGAGTTCCTGTAATCAGATAATGACGAGTGTAAGAAAAAAAAGAAAAATAAAAAAAAAAATTCATCATGCGAGCTCGAGCGATGAAAAATTGTGGGTAAAAATTAGGGCCAGTGACTTTGCGACCTTGGCTCGATTTCGTAAGGAAAAAATGGTGCCAGGGGGACTCGAGAAAATAGTAAAACGCACTTTGTTCCGATTTTCCAGTCCGTCACTCCGTGAAATTGACCATTTCCGGGAGAGATGACGAGGCGAAGAAAAAATCATTTTTCAAAATGACTAAAATGTGAAAAAAATGTGACAAATTTTATTCGCTCGCTTCTCGGTTGCGAAAAACTTTTCGAAACGTCCCGCAACCATGACGAAAAGTGTGACTTTGTTTTTTTTCCACTTTTTTCCTCGCTCGCAGTTGCGATAGAAAAGCAGATGGAAAAAAATGAAAACGAATTGAAAAATGAAATAAAAGAGTCGCGGGTACGCGCTGCATCGGACTCGCGGGCAATTTCAATTCCAGACGCGGACGAGGCCTATGAAAGTCTCGTTTGGAATTTGGCCAAACTCGCGAGGAATGCCATCGCGACCAGCACGTATATTTTATAACTCTTCCAACTTTCTTGCGCTTCTTTTCTGCCGCCCACTTGTCAGTCTCGCTGCTCGCTAAAGTTGCTCGTAAATAAAATTCTATGGTGGCCATGGATAAAAAATTAGTGTGTCGTTTCCTTGGGTTGAGGAATTTCGAGCTTGTCGCTGATTTGGATGAAAATAATAATAGAAATAAGTGGAAAATTCGAATTTAATAATGCGTGGGAATGTTACCGATCAAATAAAATCGAGAGCTCGGTTGGAAATTCATGCTTGGCGAGCGTATGGAGAAAGCAGATCCCTGATGACAATGTAGAAACAAATTGCATACGATGGTGAAGTTCGCGCGTCATTGGAATGCAACGAAATTCCGTTTTTTCTTGAGCAGGGCTCATGATTATTAGTCAATTTTGGGTCGGGGCTGTAAAACGATCTTTTTTATGGATCCAAACACAAAATCGGTACGAAAATTGTCATGATTTTTTAAATTCATCAAACAATTCATTGGGAAAGTATTTTTTATTGGAATGCAACGAAATTTTGTTTTTATTTATTGAGATTTTGATTCAGGCCAATAAAATTATCTTTTTTATGGATCCAAACACAAAATCGGTACGAAAATTGTCATGATTTTAAAAATTGATCAAACAATTAATTGGAAAAGAATTTTGTATTGGAATGCAACGAAATTCTGTTTTTTCATTGAAATTCCGATTCGAAATTAGGTCAGGACGATAAAACGATATTTTTTAAGGATCCAAACACAAAATCGGTTCAAAAATTATCTTGATTTTGAAAATTGAAGAAAAAATGAGTAGAAAAATTAATTTTTGTTAAAATGCAACGAAATTCTGTTTTTTTATTGAAATTCTGATTCAAAATGGGGTCGGGACAATAAATCGATATTTTCGAAGGATTCAAATCCAAAATCGGTTCAAAAATTATCTTGGTTTTGAAAATTGAAGAAAAAATGAGTAGAAAAATTAATTTTTGTTAAAATGCAACGAAATTCTGTTTTATTATTGAAATTCTGATTCAAAATGGGGTCGGGACAATAAATCGATATTTTTGAAGGATTCAAATCCAAAATCGGTTCCAAAATTGTCTTGGTTTTGAAAATTGAGAAAAAAGTGAATAGAAAAATGAATTTTCGTTAAAACGCACCAAAATTCAGTTTTTTAGTCAAGATTCTGTTTTTTTTTTTAGGATCCAAACACAAAATCGGTACGAAAATTGTCATGGTTTTTAAAATTCAACAAACAATTAATAGAAAAGGTATTTTTCATTGGAATCGAACGTCGCGAACTTCAGTGTCATAAAAATCATTAAAGAGGCCACAATTACGTTCAACATTTTGCACGTCATCCCGCCTGTTGCTGCACGGAGTACATGTGTGCGATCATCCGAGTAATAACAGAATTTATCAGAGGCAAGACACC
The DNA here is from genome assembly GCA_037043255.1 of Diadegma fenestrale. Classification (NCBI taxonomy): domain Eukaryota; kingdom Metazoa; phylum Arthropoda; class Insecta; order Hymenoptera; family Ichneumonidae; genus Diadegma; species Diadegma fenestrale. Next base: position 34,111,729 of record CM073309.1, on the reverse strand, counting down.
ATCGCGGTGGGTCTTTAATCCCGACAGGTGCTTTCTATGTCTCCGCCCCTAGATCGAACAACACGCGTGAACGCGTCTTACAAGACGGTGAGTAAAAGTTCAAAGCGCGTTTCCGAACCTTGCCAAGTTGCACGCGAACGTTGCGCCTATCGCGCGCAAGTGCGCAGCGAAAAATTCGCATTCTGCTTTCGCTCGACTGTACACATGCGTAAAAAGAAAAACTCGTGACCCGCGATACGAGAGAATCGACCGAATTGAAAAAATGTTCGTCCAACAATCTCATTAAAACGAAAAAAAAAACCGAAAAAATCCAAAAACAATTGGTTAAATTTGGAATTTTAGGGAAAAATCAAACTTCATTCGATTTTATTCAATCCATGGAACGAAATCCCATGAAAACGAAAAAATTTAATAAAAAAGAATCAAAAAACCCAAAAAATATTTTCCAAATTACGAATTTAAGGGGATCAACCGATAAAATCCAACAAAATCAAACTTTATGCGATTTTATTCAATCCATGGAACGAAATCCCACGAAAACGAAAAAATTGAATAAAAAAAAAATCAAAAAATCCCAAAAAATATTGTCCAAATAACGAATTTAAGGGGATCAACCGATAAAATCCAACAAAATCAAACTTTATCCGATTTTATTCACTCCACAGAACGAAATCCCATGAAAACGAAAAAATTGAATAAAAAAAATCAAAAAACCCCAAAAAATATTGTCCAAATTACGAATTTAAGGGGATCGACCGATAAAACCCAACAAAATCAAACTTTATGCGATTTTATTCAATCCATGGAACGAAATCCCATGGAAACGAAAAAATTGAAAAAAAAATCAAAAAATCGCAAAAAATATTGTCCAAATTACGAATTTAAGGGGATCAACCGATAAAATCCAATAAAATCAAACTTTATCCGATTTTATTCAATCCATGGAACGAAATCCGATGAAAACGAAAAAATTGAATAAAAAAAATTTTTTAATCCCAAAAAATATTGTCCAAATTACGAATTTAAGGGGATCGACCGATAAAATCCAACAAAATCAAACTTTATACGATTTTATTCAATCCACGGAACGAAATCCCATAAAATCGAAAAAATTCAATAAAAAAAAATCAAAAAATGGCAAAAAATATTGTCCAAATAACGAATTTAAGGGGATCAACCGATAAAACCCAACAAAATCAAACTTTATCCGATTTTATTCACTCCACAGAACGAAATCCCATAAAATCGAAAAAATTCAATAAAAAAAAATCAAAAAATCCCAAAAAATATTGTCCAAATTACGAATTTAAGGGGATCAACCGATAAAATCCAACAAAATCAAACTTTATCCGATTTTATTCACTCCATAGAACGAAATGCCATGAAAACGAAAAAATTGAATAAAAAAAATCAAAAAATCGCAAAAAATATTGTCCAAATTACGAATTTAAGGGGATCAACCGATAAAACCCAACAAAATCAAACTTTATCCGATTTTATTCAATCCATAAACCAAAACCCCATCAAAACGAGAAAAAAAATCAAAAAAGCCTAAAAATAATTGTCTAAATTTCGAATTCAATGGGATTAACCGATGAAACTCTGCAAAATGAAACTTTATCCCATTCCATTCAATCAATAACCCAAATTTGTGAATTTTCAAGGCAATCTACTTTCCAGATGCACGCTCGAGCCCGAAACCAGTGACTGCCAATGAAATCGAAAAAAAATGAATGATCCCGAACCGTCATAAATAATTTCTATAAAAAAAAAATAAATAAATAAATTCATATCCATTTCTGATTTATTGCAAAATGCAAGTCACTTGGGCAACGACCGATAAATAATAATTGAAAAAATAAAAAATAAAAAACATCAAGTCGTGGTCGAAATTGAAAAGAAAAAAAATGAAAGAAAATTTCAGAAACGAGTGACGCGTAGCGAGCCTCGTAATTAGCGTAATTAGCTTAACTAGTGATGGCAAGTTTAATCAAAATAATCGACACCGCATTACGAGAGTCCGGGTGGGGGGGCGAAGAGAAAACTTGGCGAGGGAACGAGGAAGATGGGTGACCGCGCGCGCGCCAAGTGGGAGGAAAAAAAGAGAAAGGTGTGCGTTGGATTACTTGTCTTATGTTGTCGTAGACGTCCTTGAGGTCATCGTCGAGAAGCTGGTAAGGGTTGACCTGGTAATCGGGCAAGGATCCCGGCTGTTGAGTTTGCATCGAGCTCATTCTCCGGTTCGTACAAATTCTACGATCTCTGCTTTCCGCGTCGTTCTAAAACCAAAAAAAGGCCGGAAACTCGTTAATTTTTGTGTAAAAATTTCCATTTTTTTCGCTCGTTCTGCTGTGAGAAAAAAATCAAGCTGCAAAATGTACGCGGTTGAGAGAAAAATCGAAAGGAAATCGCCGAGCTAAAGACGCCAAGCGCGTGTGTACGCACGCCAATGGCTTTTACTACTTGGCGAAACGAGGCGCGAACTCTGTCGGACCAAACGCTTGACTTTTCCACTCGCTTTTGCTATGCGAGGGATCGCTCGCCCCCGAAGCGATATTTTCCTCCGTCACTACGAACGTAGAAGAATATTTAACGGATAGTGGTTTTGAGATTTGAAAAAAAAAATTAAATTTAATCCTTTTTCACAAGGGGATGTAGAATCTGAAGAATTTTTTGATAGTTAATGTTATTTGGGTAGAAAAAATACTGTTTCTATTGATTGTTGATAGAATTTCAAAAACCAAGACAATTTTCGTACCGATTTTGTCTTTGGATCCTGAAAAAAGATCTTTTTATTGTTGTGACCAAATTTTGAATCGAAATCTCAAGAAAAAAACAGAACTTCGTTGCATTTCGATGAAGAAAACTTTTTCTATTAATTATTTGACAAATTTCAAAAACTATGACAATTTTCGTACCGATTTTGTGTTTGGATCCTGGAAAAAGATCTTTTTATTGTCGTGACCAAATTTTGAATCGAAATCTCAATAAAAAAAACCGAATTTCGTTGCATTTTAATGAAAAAAAACTTTTTCTATTAATTATTTGACAAATTTCAAAAACTATGACAATTTTCGTACCGATTTTGTGTTTGGATCCTGAAAAAAGATCTTTTTATTGTCGTGACCAAATTTTGAATCGAAATCTCAAGAAAAAAACAGAACTTCGTTGCATTTCGATGAAAAAAACTTTTTCTAGTAATTATTTGTTAAATTTCAAAAATCATGACAATTTTCGTAACGATTTTGTGTTTGGATCCTGAAAAAAGATCTTTTTATTGTCGTGACCAAATTTTGAATCGAAATCTCAATAAAAAAACCGAATTTCGTTGCATTTTAATGAAAAAAACTTTTCCTATTAATTATTTGACAAATTTCAAAAACTATGACAATTTTCGTACCGATTTTGTGTTTAGATGGTCAAAAAAGATCGTTTTATTGTCTTGAATCAGAATCTCAATGAAAAAAAGAATTACAAACTACAAAACCGAGATTTTCGATAAAAAAGATTTTTTCTCGAGTTCTAAAAGACTCAGACAATCGGTGTGGACACGATAAAGAAAGAAAATTTGTCTCCATGACATTTACGTAGCGATAAATCTCAAGAGACTTTTCTTTTCAATAGACTTGGCCCCAAGACGCTGCGGCGTCTCTAGACAAATAAATAATGCAGCGTTCGTGCAACTCCTCGGTCCTCAAAATGTATCCCGAGGCGATAGTGCATTAGGCATTTCTGGCGGTCAGCATTCGAGTGTCGAAGGCACTTGGAATTCCATTATTCGCGGAATGTGCGTCGATCACCATGGAAAACATTTTTCCCATGCCCATCGATTCTGTTACGTCGTCAAGTCGACTGAGCATTAGATAATAACGCTTTTCGAGTAATTACAAGAATTAATTATCGTTAATTATGTTAATTATCGTTAAACGAATTCGCGAAACAATCGAGATTCCCATTCGTTTTCGATAATAATTTCACTTTCGTTTTCAGGCACGCAAAGCCCGTGCCGGAAGATGAAGCTCGTCCAATAAATTTCCTAATTTTGCAACACACAATTCCACGCAAACTTTTCGCTATTGGATAATTCAATATTTTTAATGCTACAGGAAAAAGGTAATTCGTTGCAAAAAATGAATTAAAGACTCTAAAATTATTGCACAAAGTCCGCAACGTCGTGATGCAACGAAAAAAATTCCTTTTTATTGTCAATTTGATTAATTTTCAAAATCGTTATTTTAATAATTAATTTTGCCAACGGAAAAGAAAATTTCTTCAAATTCTAGCGATTTTTAACGTCGCTAATCATTTTTCAATACGAAAATCCTTGAAATTCGACGTTTTTTTTTGCAAAATTCAATTTTCATGAATAATAACATTTATAAATTATAAATTTTCAATTATAACAATTATAAATGGTTATATTTCATAACAATCGACTGTGGCAAAAAAAATTCATCGAATTTCAAGGATTTTCAACGAAATTAATTATTTTTAATTAACAATTATTAATTAATTATTAAAATTATGTTAAATTTGAATTTCTAAGAATATAAAAATTTATAAATGTTATAATTCATAAGAATTTATGATAATAACAATTATAAATTGTTATAATTATAACAATTATAAATTGTTATAATTAGAATTAATTGTTATAATTAATTGTGATAACAATTAATTATAACAATTATAACAATTATAACAATTATATTAATTGTTATAATTAATTGTGATAACAATTAATTATAACAATTAACTATAATTATAACAATTTATAATTATAATTATTATAATTATAACAATTATAATTATAACAATTATAAATTGTTATATTTATAAATTTAATAAATATAACAATAAATTCAAATTATAACAATTTATAATTGTCTGAATTACAATTTGTTAATAATAACAATTGATAATTGTTATAATTCATAACAATTTACAACAATTTATAATTTTTATAGTAATTTATCAAATTAATGAGCATAATGAATTATTTTTCAATGCAAAATCGTATTGAAAAATAATGAATGAAGTTGAAATTGGTTGGAATTTGACGAAATTTTTAATTTTTCTGAAGATTAATTAAATTTTGTTAGACTTGCCAGAAAATTTCTCACGATCTTGTCAATTTCGCAGAGGGGGCCCCAAGCCCATGTATACGTGAATCAGAATTACCTAACGAGGTGTTTAAACTTTTATTTAATTCGAATAGCGAAAAAGACTGCAAAAGTAAGCGAAGAAATAATGAGTCATATGGTCCGAGCACGCGTACGTAGCTTTTCAACTTGTCGATGAAAAATTCCATTAACCAGTTCTGTTACGATATATTTGTGCAAACGTGAGATCGTATAAATAAAAAATGAAGAAAAACGCGATTGCTTCATGCTGGACCGCATCTTCATATTTTTTTTTCATCTCTCAACGATGAGTCTTCGTATATTTTCTCATGAGCATTAAATTCCTCGTAGGTCAAGAGTGTCTCGCATTTGCGACAGAAAAAATGGTTCTCTCGTCACATGGCGAGTGTACAATCGTAATGAGCCGCGATGGCGTAACTAGCGTAACGAATCGTTTGTGTTGCATCGTCAAAGTTGTTGCGATTCACGATTTTTTTTATTTTAATAATTAAAACAATTAAAAAATAATACAAATTGGTTGAGCTTATAAAAATCGAAACGATTAAAATCATTTCGTTCGTTCTCGTTTTAGATCGAGCTCATTTTTTATCAGGGGCAATAAAAAATGTGGCTCGTGATGAAAAACTGAAAAGTACGAATTTAATAATGTTGCGGATACAATAATTGGAAAGACATGTGAATGCAGCAACCTTGTAATTCTTAGAGAGAGCGAGAGAGTCGAGAACTTGCCAGTCGATTTCAACGCCTCGGATATGCCAATGCAAAGATATTTTCTCATAATTGGCTTATGATATTGCGGATTTAATGGTACAATATTGCCGCCGCCTGAGAAAAAGAGGTCGAGCCTGTAGTTGAAGGTTCTCGATCCCTTCAATTATTATTATATTGGTAACGTGTACGCTTTTCGAGGAAAATTGCAGTCGAAGAAACCGAGAGGCATGCACAAAATGACACTCAAGTTCGCAACGTTGGGGTCCAACGAAAAAAAACTTTTCTAGTCATTTTTCGTTCAATTTTCAAAATCGTTACAATTTTTGTACCGATTTTGTCTTTGGATCCTGAAAAAATCGTTTTTTTTTGTCCTGACTAGATATTGAATCAGAATCTCAATAAAAAACAGAATTTCGTTGCATTCCAGGCAAAAAATACGTTTTTCTATTAGTTGTTTGTTGAAATTTCAAAAATCGTGACAATTTTCGTACTAATTTCATTTTTGGATCCTAAAAAAATCGTTTTTTTTGTCCCGACTAAATATTAAGTCAGAATCTCAATAAAAAACAGAATTTCGTTGCATTCCAGGCAAAAAATACGTTTTTCTATTAATTGTTTGTTGAAATTTCAAAAATCGTGACAATTTTCGTACCGATTTTGTTTTTGAATCCTAAAAAATTCGTTTTTTTTTGTCTTGACTAAATATCGAATCAGAATCTCAATAAAAAAACAGAAGTTCATTGCATTTCAAGCAAAAAATACGTTTTTCTATTGATTGTTTGTTGAAATTTCAAAAATTGGGACAATTTTCGTACCAATTTTATTTTTGGATCCTAAAAAATCGTTTTTTTTTTGTCTTGACTAAATATCGAATCAGAATCTCAACACAAAACAGAATTTTGTTGCATTCCAGGTAAAAAAATACGTTTTTCTAAATTGTTTGTTGAAATTTCAAAAATCGTGACAATTTTCGTACCAATTTTATTTTTGGATTCTAAAAAAATCGTTTTTTTTTTGTCCTGACTAAATATTGAATCAGAATCTCAATAAAAAACAGAATTTCGTTGCATTCCAGGCAAAAAATACGTTTTTCTATTGATTGTTTGTTGAAATTTCAAAAATTGGGACAATTTTCGTACCAATTTTATTTTTGGATCCTAAAAAATCGTTTTTTTTTGTCTTGACTAAATATCGAATCAGAATCTCAATAAAAAAAACAGAATTTCATTGCATTTCAAGCAAAAAATACGTTTTTCTATCAATTGTTTGTTGAATTTTAAAAATCGTGACAATTTTCGTACCGATTGCGTTTTTGAATCCTGAAAAAATCGTTTTTTTCTGTCCCGACTGAATATTGAATCAGAATCTCCATAAAAAACAGAATTTCATTGCATTTCAAGCAAAAAATACGTTTTTCTATTAATTGTTTGTTGAAATTTCAAAAATCGTGACAATTTTCGTACCGATTGCGTTTTTGAATCCTGAAAAAATCGTTTTTTTCTGTCCCGACTGAATATTGAATCAGAATCTCCATAAAAAACAGAATTTCATTGCATTTCAAGCGAAAAATACGTTTTTCTATTAATTGTTTGTTGAATTTTAAAAATCGTGACAATTTTCGTACCGATTTCGTTTTTGAATCCTGAAAAAATCGTTTTTTTCTGTCCCGACTGAATATTGAATCAGAATCTCCATAAAAAACAGAATTTCATTGCATTTCAAGCAAAAAATACGTTTTTCTATTAATTGTTTGTTGAAATTTCAAAAATCGTGACAATTTTCGTACCGATTTCGTTTTCGGATCCTGAAAAAAATGGTTTTTCAATTTTCTCCAGAATCATATGGAGCTCTGCTCTAGAAAAAATGAAATTCCGTTGCAATGAAAAAAAAAAGGAGCCGAGGAATGCAGAGATTTGAACGGAATCAAACAGGATTTAACGATTTTATTGGAATTGTTAAGAAAAAAAAGAAAAAAAAGTTGTATCGAGTCGGAGGACAAGAGGACGCATAGCACGCTTTCGTTGAGCAACTCGCGGTAACGCCTCGGGTGTGTTCTCAAGCGTGATATACTGTTATTTCCAAACGATCGAAATATCCACGCGCTGGGTAATCATCGAACGGTCTCATTAACGGAAAAACCTCGTGGGTCGAACTAGACCGCCACACGCGAAAGCAAGTTCAAGCGATAGAGACTTTTACTTGTTGCTCGCACGCAGTCGTTGCTCGACGCACCGTAGCATGCGAGAAAAACACATTAGTCAGATAATGTCGCGTCGACATTCATTTTATTTTTAATCAACGCGCACATATAAAACTCGACAAATTTTCTCATCCAAATTTTACGTCATTATGAAAATTAATCGATTTTTATTCAAAAGACAAAAAAAAACAAAAAAATCACGAGGTCGATGTTTGCATCGTGAAAATGCAACGAAATTCCATTTGTTTTTTGTTGTTTCAGGATCAAAAAACAAAATTGGTACGAAAATCATGGTCATGGTCATGGTTTTTGAAAATTCCCATAAAATGAAGAGCTTTATGGTGGACCATGAAAAAAAAAGAGTTTTTTTTCGTCCATATTGTCGATTGCATAAATATTTCATTAAGTAATTGTTGCAAGGACGTTTTTTTGCGAAATTGGCCATTTTTTAATTCATTTTTGATGCAACACGAATCAGAACTGCGTGATTCAGCCGTAATTACATTGTTGCACACGCGAGGTCAGTTTTTCAATTGAATTTCTTCGCCTGGATTGACCATGAGAAACTTATAAGCGAATTTGAATCGAGTACATCATTTTTTTGTGCCTTTTGTGGGCTTCGTTAAGAAACTTCGTTAATGCAAAAGAATTGAATGCGATTAAAGATCAAGGTATTTCTTTTCATCTTATTGAGGAAGCGTTTTTATGCTGCAGGAAAGATTTCACAGAGACTCGGCACTGAGGAATAAATTTTGTCATTGGGGCGAGAAATATTCTCGAAAGTCTCTCCGAAAAGTCAATTTTTGTCATTCGAATCGTAAATTTTGCCGACACTTTCGTTAGAAATGAAAAATATTGTCAAAATAACGAAAATTTGCAAATTATCAAAAAAATTTCGTTGGATACGTTCGACAAAATGTGTTTTTTTGAAAAATTACAAAAATTCAGTCTCTGCAGCAAGAAATATTCTCGAAAGTCTCTCCAAAAAGTCAATTTTTGTCATTCGAATCGTAAATTTTGCTGGCAGTTTCGTTAGAAATGAAAAATATTGTCAAAATAACGAAAATTTTCAAATTATCCAAAAAATTTCGTTGGATACGTTCGACAAAATGTGTTTTTTTGAAAAATTACAAAAATTCAGTCTTTGCAGCAAGAAATATTCTCGAAAGTCTCTCCGAAAAGTCAATTTTTGTCATTCGAATCGTAAATTTTGCTGAGAGTTTCGTTAGAAATGAAAAATATTGTCAAAATAACGAAAATTTTGAAAATATCCAAAAATATTTGGTTCAGCGTGTTTGACAAAATATCGACATTTTTTGCCAAAATTTGATTTTCACCAAATGCGGAAATTTACGGGATATTTATGGAATCCCATAAAGTGAATGATTTTACGGGGTTTGACGGTGTTTTCTCGGATAATCTCGACTCCCACGACTCGGGAGTAATGGACGCGTCAAAAGCCATTAACGTTTGAGTCCTGAGATGCAAAAATGATTAATATTCATCGTGTAGTTCGCGAAATCGAGCATGCAGTTGAACGAAGAACGCGTTTACACTAATTGCAATTAACGTCAGTCAATGTCTCAGCTCCGCTCAGTGTTCAGTGAAATTGTAAGTTGACGCTGTCTACGCGAATTTATACACACAACAAGTGGCAGCGTGAGCTTATTTTATATATAAATCACTTCTCGTCAGTGACTCTCGTTTACCCCTCGAGTTTCATCAGAATGTCCTTCAAAATTACTTTTCAATAATATCCAAACGGGCCGGAATAATTCCAAAATTCGAATCATTTCAAAAAGATCAACCAAGCGTATTGAATATTTGATTTTCATTCAATTATTTTTTATTTAAATTATGAATTATAAATTTTATTTATATTAATATTTTGAAAAATATAATAAAATCCCTTTTTTATTCATTTTTTGTTCAATTTCAAAAACCATGACAATTTTCGAACCGATTTTGGGTTTGGATCCTGAAAAAATATCGTTTTGTTGTCCTTACCAAAATTTGAATCAGAATTTCAATGAAAAAAACGGAATTTCGTTGCATTCCAATGAAAAATACTTCATTTTTTCATTTCTTGCTCAGTTTCAAAAACCATGAAAATTTTTGTACCAATTTTGGGTTTGGATCCTGAAAAAAATATCGTTTTGTTGTCCTTAATAAAAATTTAATCAGAATTTCAATTAAAAAAATGCAATTTCGTTGCATTCCAATGAAAAATAATTGATTTTCTCATTTTTTGTTCAATTTCAAAAACCATGACAATTTTCGTACCGATTTTGGGTTTGGATCCTGGAAAAATATCGTTTTGTTGTCCTTAATCAAAATTTAATCAGAATTTCAATTAAAGAAATGGAATTTCGTTGCATTCCAATGAAAAATAATTGATTTTCTCATTTTTTGTTCAATTTCAAAAACCATGACAATTTTCGTACCGATTTTGGGTTTGGATCCTGGAAAAATATCGTTTTGTTGTCCTTAATCAAAATTTAATCAGAATTTCAATTAAAGAAATGCAATTTCGTTGCATTCCAATGAAAAATAATTGATTTTCTCATTTTTTGTTCAATTTCAAAAACCATGAGAATTTTCGTACCGATTTTGGGTTTGGATCCTGGAAAAATATCGTTTTGTTGTCCTTAATAAAAATTCAATCAGAATTTCAATTAAAAAAATGGAATTTCGTTGCATTCCAATGAAAAATACTTTGTTTATTGATTTCTTGTTCAATTTCAAAAACCATGGCCATTTTTGTACCAATTTTGGGTTTGGATCCTGAAAAAATATCGTTTTGTTGTCCTTAATAAAAATTTAATCAGAATTTCAATTAAAGAAACGAAATTTCGTTGCATTCCAATGAAAAATACTTAATTTTTTCATTTCTTGTTCAATTTCAAAAATCATGACAATTTTCGTACCGATTTCGGGTTTGGATCCTAAAAAATATCGTTTCAACGACGTTTTTTCGATCAGCGATTGGGAATTCGGCCCAAAGTTTTTCCAAGTTGTTGAAAATTCCTCGTTAATTGGATAATCATAAATAGCGACTTAAATTCTTACGTTGCGCACGGTTATTGACATAATCCCTCATGATTAAACTTCATAAATATTCCAAGTTACGTAAAGCTCACTAGGTATGTATATGAAAAGGAAAACTATGTTTATGGCCAGCAGCACGAACGAAAAAACTTTGGTCTAGTAATTTTGTGGTGTACCGAAGTTTACACTTGCCACAAAAAGTTACATGGCTAATTAACAAAGCGTAAATACGTGCCCACAGCTCTTGAGAATGAAGAATTAAATCCTCGAATAATGAAGTAAATAAAACGACACACGTATTCTTGTCTGCGTCTGCATTCGCAGCAAGTGGCGTTAGAAAATCCCAATTAATTCCTGCTTCTCATAAAAATGAAAATAAAAATTCAAAAAACTCGAAAAGTTGGTAGAAAATGAAAAGAATTTGGTGAATATTTTTAAAATTGGAAATTACAACGTCAAAATTGAAAAAATTTCGAAAGATCGAAGAAATTCCAGAAATTTCATGATTCTGATGAATATTTTTAAATTTGGAAAGTTAGAAATTGAAAATTGGAAAATGAGAATTAAAAAAATCGCAAAAACTCGAAAAATTGGTCAAAAATGAATGGATTTTGGTTAATATTTTGAAAATTGAAAATTAAAACGTCAAAATTGAAAAAATTTCGAAAGATCGAAAAAATTCCAGAAATTTCATGATTCTGATGAATATTTTTAAATTTGGAAAGTTAGAAATTGAAAATTGGAAAATGAGAATTAAAAAAATCGCAAAAACTCGAAAAATTGGTCAAAAATGAATGGATTTTGGTTAATATTTTGAAAATTGAAAATTAAAACGTCAAAATTGAAAAAATTTCGAAAGATCGAAAAAATTCCAGAAATTTCATGATTCTGATGAATATTTTTAAATTTGGAAAGTTAGAAATTGAAAATTGGAAAATGAGAATTAAAAAAATCTCAAAAACTCGATAAAATTGGTCAAAAATCAATGGATTTTGGTTGATATTTTGAAAATTGAAAATTAAAACGGCAAAAATTGAAAAAATTTCGAAAGATCGAAGAAATTCCAGAAATTGCATGATTCTGATGAATATTTTTAAATTTGGAAAGTTATAAATTGAAAATTGGAAAATGAGAATTTAAAAAATCGCAAAAACTCGAAAAATTGGTCAAAAATGAATGGATTTTGGTTAATATTTTGAAAATTGAAAATTAAAACGTCAAAATTGAAAAATTTCGAAAGATCGAAAAAATTCCAGAAATTTCATGATTCTGATGAATATTTTTAAATTTGGAAAGCTAAAAATTGAAAATTGGAAAATGAGAATTTAAAAAATCTCAAAAACTCGAAAAATTGGTAAAAAATGAGTGGATTTTGATGAATGTTTGAAAAATTGATTGGACAACATTAGTCGTGGCTCGACGGTGGGCAGAAAGCGTTTCTTCTTGGCGGCAAAAGTTGGTTTCTCAATAATTCGTGCCTGGGACTACAAAAAATTAATTAACATCTTTCGAGCAGCGGAGTTTCATGGTTTGTTCAACTTGTTCATTTACCGAGTTGGGCTTTACGTATAGGAAGTTTGCATGGCCGCGAGCGTACATGATGAGCTCAAGGCGTGGTAGTGGCGCGGCGTCGTCATTGGAATCGCTCGATTCGAATATCGAGTAGCTCCAAGACTTGCTGGAAACAAGTCCCCGCACATGGGACTTGTACACTTGTGAATTTTCAGTCGTGCGAGAGTCGGTGAAAGTGCGAGTAGGTTACATATCGTCGGGACCTTCCGGCGTTATACGATATATAACGTCGTGGATTTCCAGTGACTATATGAACCAGACAATATACACCTGCGCGTAAAAAAAAAAGTAAAAAAATTCTCTGGCAACATCATCACACATTGTGTCACTCGCACATTCTTTCACGCTACACACTCAAGTTCGCAACGTTTGGGTCCAACGAAAAATCCATTTTTCTATTGATTGTTTGTTCAATTTCAAAAATCATGACAATTTTCGTACCGATTTTCTGGTTGGATCCTCAAAAAACATGTTTTTAGTGTCCTGGCCAAATATTGAATTGGAATTTTAATTAAAAAGACACAATTTCGTTGGATTTTAACGACAATTTCTTTTTCTATTGATTGTTTGTTCAATTTCAAAAATCATGACAATTTTCGTACCGATTTTGTGGTTGGATCCTTCAAAAACATGTTTTTAGTGTCCTGGCCAAATATTGAATCAGAATTTTAATTAAAAAAACACAATTTCGTTGCATTCTAATGAAAATTACTTTTTCTGTTAATTATTTGTTCATTTTCGTAAATCATGACATTTTTTCTACCGATTTTGTGGTTGGATCCTTCAAAAAGATCTTTTTAGTGTCCTGACCAAATATTGAATCAGAATTTTAATTACAAAAACACAATTTCGTTGCATTCCAATGAAAATTACTTTTTTCTATGAATTGTTTGTTAAATTAAAAAAAATCAAAAACTCATGACAATTTTCGTACCGATTTTGTGTTTGGATCCTGAAAAAAAATCGTTTTAATGTCTTGAATCAGAATCTCAATAAAAAAAAGCATAATTTCGTTGCATTCCATCGAAAAATAAGTTTTTATATAAATTGTTTGTTAGATTTAAGAAATCATGGCAATTTTCGTACCGATTTTGTGTTTGGATCGTCAAAAAAGATCGTTGATCATTCCGCATCATCAAAAATTGAATAATTTCAATCGAAAACTTTTTTTTATTCCCTTTTCTACAAACATAGAAAAGTTACGGGGTTGTTAAAAAAAAATGAGATTTCAAGAATGAACGTCAACATCAAAGCTGCAGGTGTCTTTTCAATCAGTATAATGAAGGGGAAAGGGAGAGGAAAAATTTCATTCATTGTAATTTCCGAGTGAATCTGTTTGGGAGAGTCTCGAGCACGAGACTACGAGAAGTGAGCGAGAGGAGCAACATTTTAATTCTACGATTTTGCGCTCTCCTGGTATTTACGTTGTGACGCTGGAATGTGCCTACTCAATTTCTCCACGAGCAAAAGGCTCGCGCGCGCATTGACTTTTCACGAATAGAAAGGCGCCTCCGGTTTCTCGCTCTTACACTACATATATAAAATGTACGCACACACACACGCTCGCACACACACACACACGCAAATTAAATAAATAAAATAAAAATCTAGCGCATTGGTCTCCGGATTCGGGTAATCGTGAACAATGCTGCGCCGCCAATTGCTCTATACGACTCGAGATACGACTCTGAGTGACAGTTATTAATGAGATTGCGCTTTTCCGACCTTTGGGCAAACAAATGAAAAGAAATCACATTGTACGCTCACGATTCTATCGTTAGAAGTTGGTAAATGTTTGATTTAGTGTTTTGGCTCAAACGATCGTGGAGTTTTTTTTATTTTTAATGTCGGGACGATAGAATGATTTTTTTTAGGATCCAGAGACAAAATCGGTACGAAAATTCCCATGGTTTTTGAAATTTAACAAAAAATTAGTATAAAAAGTCTTTTTCTTTTGGAATGCAACGAAATTCTGGGTTTTTATTGAGATTCTGATTCAAAATTTCGTCAGGATGATCAAACCATCTTTTTTCAGGATCCAAACCCAAGATCGGTACGAAAATTGTCATGGTTTTTGAAATTTAATAAATTATTAATAGGAAAATTTTTTTTCATTGGACTGTTTTTTTTTTTCATTGAGATTCTGATTCAAAATTTGGTCAGGACGATAATACGATATTTTTTTAGGATCCAGAGACGAAATCGGTTTGAAAATCGTCATGATTTTTGAAATTCAACAAAATGTGAATATAAATTTTTTTTTTCTTTTTGAATGCAACGAAATTCTGTTTTTCTATTGAGATTCTGATTCAAAATCTGGTCAGGACAGTAAAACGATATTTTTTTAGGATCCAGAGCCGAAATCGGTTCGAAAATTTGCATGGTTTTTGAAATTGAACAAAAAATGAGTATAAAAAGTATTTTTCTTTTGGAATGCAGCGAAATTCTGGTTTTTTAATGAGATTCTGATTCAAAATTTGGTCAGGACGATAAAACGATATTTTCTTAGGATCCAAAGACAAAATCGGTACGAAAATTTCCATGATTTTTGAAATTGAACAAAATGTGAATATAAAAAAAAAATTTCTTTTTGAATGCAACGAAATTCTGTTTTTCTATTGAGATTCCGATTCAAAATCTCGTCAGGACAGTAAAACGATATTTTTTAAGGATCCAGAGCCGAAATCGGTTGGAAAATTTGCATGGTTTTTGAAATTGAACAAAAAATGAATAGAAAACGTGTTTTTCGTTGGAGCCCAACGTGTTGGGAACTCGAGTGTCGAATTTTCGAGGTTCGAGTCATTTTTGAGAATGCCCCGTAGCATCTTTTCGTGCGCTGCTCGAAAAGTCGATAGTGTCGTATCGATTTTCAAAACACACGACCAATTATAGTTGTGGCGAGGAAAAAAGTTTCGAAACGATGATGATGACCGCGTGCGTCTGAGCTCGCAGCGCAGAGCCAAGGCGAGCAACACAGAGGAAATAAAAATTCTTGGTCCCCATGGAAATTTGACTTCGGAAAGAGATTTTGAGGTCAAAGATTTCGAATTTGATGTGAGAATGCGAGTTTTCGAAATCCCAACAAAGTCTGTAATCATTTCCATATTTTCTCGCATCCCCGACCATTATTTTTTATAGCCGCGCTCAAAAAACATTAATTTTTTCATACGAACCGATTGGACCCAAAAAACCATAGACGATTTTCAAAATGTGTCGAAATCCTTCTAAAAAATTTAGATAATTTCAAAATTTTCGTTATTTTGACGATCATTTTCATTTCTAACGATTGAAATGACTGAAATTTTGTGATTCTAAAAAAAAAAAACGTTTAGCCCAACGTTTCCAAAAAAAAATATCGATTTTTTTCACCAAAATTTTCTTTCCAGCCTTCGTTTCGAGTTTCTCGAGAAATTTTCAACGACCTGCTCGCGAATATTGTTGAGGAACGATCAACGAAATTTGTGGCTCCTCACGAGGAAGCCTCGGATCGCGGAGAAAGGAGAAAGAGACAGAACGATTGAGAAACATATGGTTCGAAGGTCGAAAAAAAGGCGCGAAAGTTATAAATCGTCGAGATGGCGTTTGATCGTGTGTGCGTTTGACATAATTTGTGATAATAGCCTAAAAAATGGTCCAAATTTTCCAGCATTTCGATCGCGACTGTAAAATCTGTCAAGATGAAAATAAAATCGCGTAGAAAAATGCGGATTAAGGGGGGGAGGCTGGCGGTCACTATTCGGGGAGTTTAGTACAGAGAGTTGCGCGGCGGCGGAGGTTTCGCGTGTTCGGAAAGGGAAATTACACTTTCTCTGCGCTCGCGCGAGCCTCCGAGCGACCCACATACCGATTTGCTCGTATACCGAGCGCGCGCGCGCGGTTCGAGGATGCTGCCGTTGCTCATTTTCCTTCTCGTTTCCTCCCGCGGCGTTCTGTTCGCCTTAGACTCGATTTTTTCGTATAAAGACGACGGGAGAAAGAGAGAGTAACAAAAATAAGGAGCGGGGGGGGGGGGGGAAGAGATTGAAAGAGAAAGAGATCGCGTCAGCCGGGGACAACGACGACGAAGAATCAAGGTCGCTCTCACGATCTCTCCTCCTCGCCGCGGTGCGTCTGGTTTACTCAAAGACTCGAAAAACACGCGCGCAAAGAGACTTACGCGCCAGAGAAACATGAAGAGAGTGAGGGGGGGGGGGGGGAGAAAAAAATTGGGATCGAGAAACGAGTTTGTTTTTCGCGTCGTAGGCGACTTCCGGTTGGCGCATTTTTACTTTTCAAATTTCTCCGTTATTTCTTATTCTCTAACGGCGCGCGTGTGTCGTCATCGCGAAATAACGGCAAGACAAGGGGCCGCGGCCTGTGGAATCCATTCGCGGATTCATAATTTGATTTTTGAGAATTCGCAAGACGGAAATTCATTTTTTGACGGTGATTCATTTTTTAGAGCATTTTGGCGGGGGAAATGAAACGTTTTTATGGAAATTGCGAGCAGGCTTAACGTGGGAATTAATTAATTGGGGAATTTTATCTCTGCTGCACTGTGATGCTGATGCGACGACCTTGGCAATGATCCTTGCGAGAAATTTTTCACGTCTCACCTAAATGACATTGCGCATCGAGCCTTTCAATGACGGTGAAGTTTGCAATGTTGAGGTCCAACGACAAAAAATACGTTTTTTCATTGATTGTTTGTTCGGGTTTAAATACCGTGTGGGAATTTTCGTAGAGATTTTGGGATTTTCGTAGAGATCCTTGAAAAATGTTGTTTTATTGTACCGAGCAAATTTTGAATCTGAATTTCAATGAAAAATGATTTTTGTATTCATTTATTGCTCAATTTTGAAAACCATGACAATTTTCGAAAGAATTTCGCATTTGGATCGTAAAAAAATATCGTTTTATCGTTCTGACAAAATTTTGAATCAGAATTTCAATGAAAAAACGAAATTTCGTTGCATTTCAATGGAAAATAAATTTTAAATTCATTTTTTGCTAAATTTTCAAAGCAATGACAATTTTGGAACCGATTTTGGATTTGGATCTCAAAAAAATATCGTTTTATCGTCCTGACAAAATTTTGAATCAGAATTTCAATGAAAAAACGAAATTTCGTTGCATTTCAATGGAAAATAAATTTTAAATTCATTTTTTGCTAAATTTTCAAAGCAATGACAATTTTGGAACCGATTTTGGATTTGGATCTCAAAAAAATATCGTTTTATCGTCCTGACAAAATTTTGAATCAGAATTTCAATGAAAAAACGAAATTTCGTTGCATTTCAATGGAAAGTAAATTTTCTATTCATTTTTTTGGTCAATTTTGAAAACCATGACGATTTTCGAACCGATTTTGGATTTAAATCCTGAAAAAGATGGTTTTATCGTCCCGACCAAATATTGAATCAGAATCTCAAGAAAAAACAGACTTTCGTTGCATTCCAACGACGAAAACGTCAACGTCGTGTGTTCCATGCACTTTCAATATCGACTTGCACGTGTGGAACGAGCAACAGGTCCGAATGCAGTGTAGTTTCGTTGCCAGGACTCAGGAGCAATGTAATTCGCCCGAAAAATTGGCAAAAGAACGAAAAAACATTTTATCAACAAAGATACAGAGAGAGGAAGGAATTTTTATCGAAATGAGAAATCGAGCAGATGGTATCGTAATGATATTCCAGTCTTTATACGTTTTGGTGGGGATACACCGTTTAAAATCCGAAAGCAGCGCGGCCAGAGCAAACAGGTCCGAGGAAAGTTTTACCAATACACAACAATATCGTGTGTTTGTGCCAGTATTAAATATACGCACATAATGTTAATAAAGCACAGGCAAAAGATGATCCTCAAGATGATGAGAGAGTCTCGAGTCAGCCGCACACAGCGAGGAGAGTCCGCGATAAACGTTCGTTCAGCTTCTCTGCTGCGCGATTGAGAAAAAATCTCGGCGCATCTTCATGAAAGTGAGATGCCCGCGAGCAATTGTTACCATATTAACGAGGCCGATGCATTTTTTTCCTTGCAGCATGAAAATTACGTTGGAATGCAACGAAATTTTTCCATTTTTTGTCAAAGCTCGCGATTTAATTGCAGAATTTAATTAATCAATTAATTAATTAATAAATTAGCAAATTAATAATTTGATAAATTCATAAATTGATAAATAATTAATAATTATTAATAAATAATTAATTTATTAATAATTAATAATAATAAATTCATTTTTTATTTATCTAATTAAATATTTAATTATTTATTGATTCTGCGCTTGACTTCCGGTTGGAGCGCCGCGGGAGCGATAGGGCGGTGCGTGAAAGTCGAGTAAAAAGTAGGAAAAAAATGGGTAAAGTGAGGAAAAAAGTGGAAAAAAGTGAGGAGAGGAAAGGAAAAGTGAAAGGGAGTGAAGTGAAATAATAGGGAAATGGAAAAATAGCAGCAGAAAGGGCAGAAGGATGGCAAAGTAAATGCAAAAGGAAAGTGAGGTTAGGCGATGAAACATGGCGAGGGGAGGAAGAGGAGGGGAAGCGGAAAGACAGTGGCGACAGGTAGAGCGGTGGAAAAATATGGAGGCAGAGGTCGAAGTTACACGAACGAGAAATAGGTGGCGTCGAGGACTGGTTCTGGCACAGTCGAGACAGAGGGAGCCACCGTAAGAGGGAGAGGACGAGACAAAAAGGTGCCCGAGTCGGCGCAGTAGCGTCTGGCGTCGAGGGCAAGGATAACATCCGGTGAAGGTGAAGCACATGGACAAGACTCAAGAGGTGACCGGCAGCAACAAGTGATCTGAAAGTGTGGCTAGCCGGGCGCGAAACAAAAAAAAAAATAATAAAAAGGTAAAAGTAAAAGAATAAAAGAATAGGAAAATGAAAAGAAATTCAGGGAACGAGCTGGTGAAAGCAGTGCGTGCTCTGGTGAGGGAAGTGAGAGAAATAAAGGACATAATGAGAGGAGGAAGGGGAGGGGTAAAGAAACAGGGGAAAAGAATGTGCCAAGGTGGACAGAAGTACGGAGAAAAAGGTTGTCAAGTAGAGGGAAAAAAAGACGAGGGCGAGAACATGGAGGAGCAGAGCGACGCCGAGGAGGGAGGAAGCCTGTGGAACGAGGCAGCAACGGAAATGGAGAGGAAGGAAGAGGAGAGCAAAAGAAGGGATGCGTCGAGTGAAGAGGATGAGCAGGAACGAGAGGCAGCCGACAAAAGCGGGACGAAGAAGGAGGAGAAAGGATCGGGTGAGCGTCAAGGAACGGAAGCGAAGGGGGACAAAGAGGAAGAGAGTAGACGAGCAGCGGCGGACACAGTGAAAAAAGGAAAGAATGGTGAAGACGAGGAGGAAAAAAAGGTAAAGGACGAAAGAGAAAAAGGGACTGGAGGAGACGGACGGAAGGAAGAGGAGAGCGAGGGAGAAGAGACGAAAAGCTGGAATACGTTAACGGAGGAAGAGAACGAGGGGACCGAGGATGAGCAGGAAGAAGAAGAATCGTCAGCGGACTGCGAGGATGAAGAAGAAGATTTGACAGCGGACAGCGAGGAAGAAGAAAAGGAGGGCGAGAGAGAAGAGGAAGAAAACGAAGGATGGAGGACTAAATCACGGAGGACGGCGGAGGAAGAAAGGAAGAAGAGGATGAAGGAAAGGGAAGAGGAACTAAAATGGAAGAGGGAAATAGAGGAACGAAAGAAAAGAAGGAAGAATGTGTGCATGAGGGGAAGGGGAAAGGTGGAGAGAATAGGAAAGGAGGACACAGAAAAGTTACTGGAAGAGAATATAGGAAAGAAGATGGGAATAGAGAAAATCGTAAAGGGAAAACAATGCGGGGAACTTGCAATGATCATTTTGGAATTGAAGGAGGAGAAAGATAAAAAAGAACTGTTGGAGAGAAGAAGAGAGATGGAGGAGATAGGCATAGAGGTGTGGGAGGACCTGACGTGGTGGGAGAGGAAAACGAAATATTTGTTGAAAGAAAGGGCAGCAGAAGAAAGAAAGAAAGGAAGAAAAGTAACAACAGAGGGTGGGAGAGGACTGTGGATTCAAGGCGAGATGTGGGTGATAGACGAACGGAGGGGGGAGTGGAAGAAAATAAAAGAAAAGCGGGAGTCAGAAGAGGAGGGGGGAGGGATGACTGAATAGGAAAAATGACACGGAATTTATTTATATCATTTAAATTAAATGTGACGGGGAGAAACTAAAGGGAAAAATATGCGAAATCGATGTAAAAAAAAAAAAAAAAAAAAAAAACAGGCAATTTATGTTTGCCTGGGTAATCCTGCAAAAATGGGTTTGAAAAATCTATGTCAAGTTGTAAGGGTGTAAAAATTGTATGGAGAAGGAGCATAAGAGATGTGAAAATAGTACAAAGGTATGAATAACGGGATGAAAAGGAGACAAGGGAAAAGAAAGAAAGAAACGTAAAATGATTGGAAATGGAGAAGATTTGTAATAAACTTAATAGTTGAGCAAATAAAACGGAAGTGTATTAATATGGTAAGGAGAAAGAGGATAAGAAATGTTAAAATAAATGTAAGAATGTGGGAATGAAAAGGAGAAATGGAAAAGGAGGTGAGAAATGTATACTAGTTGGTAATGATAAGATTTGTAAAAAACTTTTAAAGTTATGCAAATAAAACTCCATTGATTGATTGATATTTAATTATTTATTTATTAATTTATTCATTTATTTAAATAAATAAATTTATAATAAAATTAATAAATAATTTTTTTATCTAATTAATTAAATAAATAAATAAATAAATTGAATAAAATGCAAAAAATTAAACAAAATGTCGATAAAATTGTTGAAAAATCGTGTTTTTTTTTGTTTTGTGACTAAAAAATATTTGGTGGGCCAAAACTGGTGAAGAATTTATTCCGGGACGTGTCGAAATCTGCAGAAGATCGAACGGCGATAAATATGACGATCGCGGGAGAAATCGTTCGAAATAATGTCGCGCGTTCATTTTTACGTAACTCGCAAATATTTAGCGACTTGCCCGCGAGACGAGACTCGAACGCGTAGATTTATCCGGGAGAGCCAAAACCTTTTTCAAACGCGTTTGCTTCACTTTTTTCTCATTCAAATTCGATTCCAGGAAACGGAGAGTCCGTCGCGCACAAGATTTTGAAGAAATTCCCAAGCGGAAAATACGCGTTTGCCTCCGAAACTCCGTTTACCCGCGCGACTCGAGCGGGAAGCGACAAGGGGAACGAATTTCATTCAAAAACATCGTGCGGAACTCCGAAAAAATATTAAAAATTTTTCCTGGCACGTGTTTCCAGCCCGCCCTAGTTCTTTTTCGTTTTTGTGTAAAAAAATTTGAACTAATCGAAAAAATTGAAAAAATTGGAAAAAAATTGTATAAAATTGAAAAAAAATTGAATAAAATCGAAAATTTTTGAATAAAATCGAAAAAATTTGACTAAAATTGATAATAATTGAAATAAAAATGAAAAAAATTGAAAAAATGTGAATAAAATTGAAAAAAATTGAAAAAAAATTGAGAAAAACTGAAAAAATTTGAATAATTTTGAAAAAAATTGAAAAACAAATGAAAAAATTGAAAAAATGTGAATAAAATTGAAAATAATTGAAAAAAATTGAGAAAAACTGAAAAAATTTGAATAATTTTGAAAAAAATTGAAAAACAAATGAAAAAAATTGAAAAAAGCGTCACGCGCTTTTTTTATCGCTCAAAATTGATTCGCAGCCGCGCCTTCCGGTGCGCGATCGTGTTATTGACACGCCACGCGATCTTTTCCGTTAAAATTTACTCGTCAAAATCCATTTAGCACAAGATCCAACTTTCCCTATGGCAATTTATTCTTCTCCGCAAAGAGACGGAGTCTAAGAATTTTGTTTTTTTTCTCTCCACCGATCGTTTGACCGAAACATGTGACCTCGGCCATGAATACGACGAGTTGGTTGTTACTGGGATTGAAAAAAGTCGGTACAATGGTAGTTCGCCGTGCCTAACGTACGGAGACTCGTTCTCAGGCACGTAAAGTCTCTTTGAAATGAAAATCTTGTTGGAAAATATCGACATTTTGTTGGGCACGTTCGACTAAACTTTCTTTTGAAAAATCACAACAAATTTTGTCATTCCAGCATGAAATATTCTGAAAACTCTGTTCGGAAAGTCAATTTTTGTCATTCAAATCGTAAATTTCGCTGACAGTCTCGTTGAAAATGAAAAATATTGTCAAAATAACGAAAATTTCGAAATTATCCAAAAACATTTAACGTGTTCACCAAAATGTCAACGATTTTTTGAAAAATTCAATTTTCAGTTTAATTTACCGATTTTTGCCTTTTTTATTTTTCGAATTAAAAAATTACGCGCTAATTGACTTTGATTAATTGTTTTTCTTCGTTTTCATCGTTGGCCAACGTCGATTCGATTAAAATTGAAAAATCGCTTGGATCGTTTCTTGGAATTTATTTATTTAGAAGGAAAGTCAAAAAAATTAAAGAAATTTACAATAAAAATGATTTAAAAAAAAAAAAACAGGGAATTGTTGTTGCGATAATTAATGGACAAATATTTGGTTCGCCTTGTTCAACAAAATATCGAAGTTTTTTTGCCAGAATTCAATTTTCTTGCCCTTTTTATATTTTTAATTAAAAAATTACGGGCTAATTGACTTTTATAAATTTTTTTTCCGTTTTTATTGTTGGCCAACGTCGATTTCTTTATTTTGAAATTTTGTTCATTTAAATGGGATCGCAAAAAATTGAAGAAATTAACGATAAAAATGATTTGAAAAAAAAAAAAAAAACAGGGAATTGTTGTTGCGATAATTAATGGACAAATATATGGCGAGTAAAGAAAAAACACTTTGGAGTGTTTGGGTTACGAAATATTTGACGAAAGCTTTTCGGCTTATCGCGCGGTGTTGACCGTCCGCGGAGCCGAAATATTTGGCAAAGTCATCGAGTATGTGCGGAATCAACACCAAGACTTGAAGTGAATCTCTTTTTTTTCGTTTATTTTTCCCTGGACAGATGAAAATGTTGAACGATTTCGGAGTTTTCGTCGTTGGAATGCAACGAAATTCGGTTTTTTTTTTTTTTTTGAATTTTTATTCAATATTTCGTCAGGACGATAAAACGATTTTTAAAACGACGATTTTCCCGGTTTTTTGCAGCGAAAAAAAAATTTTTGATTTTTTTTTTATGGATTGTTTAAAGGCAAGGGGCACGCGTCGGACGATATTGCGCGAGGCAGTCTCGCTCGCTGCTTTCGGGCACGCAAGTGCACAGTATTTATGTATGTCCGCGGCGATGTCCGACTTTTACCCCGATTCCCATTTGGACATCGAGGACGCGCGCTCACTGCGATGTTGTACATAACTTTTTTAAATAAGGAACAGTGCTCTCGGATCGGGAGCACATTGGAATGTTGGTGAAACGAGTATCCATAGTAAAGAGTGCCGTTTACTCATTTTATTATCAATAGCACGTGCGCCCGCCGAGGCAGAGATTAAAACTTATTGGAAAATTAATTCCAATGCAGCAAAAAGTTCGCAACGTCTCGGGTTACGATTTTCTAGTCATTTTTATTCTTTTTCAAATACCAGGACGATCGTAACGATTTTGGGCTTCAATTTTTTTCAATTAAATTTGCCATGAATCCCAAATACCGAATTCTAAATTTTAAATAAATTCCAAAATAAATCTGCTGTACCAAATTTGAATTAAATTCCAAAATAAATTTGCTGTACCAAATTTGCCATAAATACGAGAATAAAATTGCCATCCCAAATTTGCCATAAATCCCAAAATAAATTTGCAATATCAAATTTGCCATAAATCCCAAAATAATTTGGCAATATCAAATTTACCGTAAATCCCAAAATAAATTTGCAATATCAAATTGGCCATAAATTCGAAAATAAATTTGATCAATCAATTTTTCCATGAATCCCAAAATTAATTTGCAATATCAAATTTGTCATAAATCCCAAAATTAATTTGCAAGTCAAATTTGCCGTAAATTCCAAAATAAATTTGTAATATCAAATTTGGCATAAATTCAAAAATAAATTTGCAATATCAATGTGCCATAAATCTTAAAATAAATTTGCAATATCAAATTCGCCATAAATCCCAAAATAAATTTGCAATATCAAATTTGCCATAAATCCCAAAATAAATTTGCTGTCCCAAATTTGCCATAAATTCCAAAATAAATTCGCAATATCAAATTTGGCATAAATGCGGAAATAAATTTGTTCAATTAGTTTTTCCATAAATCCCAGAATTAATTTGCAATATCAAATTTGCCATAAATCCCAAAATAAATTTGCTATACCAAATTTGCCATAAATCCCATAATAAAATTGCCACCCCAAATTTGGCATAAATCGCAAAATAAATTTATTACACGAAATTTGCCATAAATCCCAAAATAAATTTGCCATACCAAATTTGCCCCAAAACCCAAAATAAATTCGCCATAAATCGCCAAATAAATTTGATCCATCAAATTCGCCGCATAAATCTCAAAATAAATTTGAAAAAATAAATTAAAATCTCGCCAAGTCCGTGACGTTCGGGTCCAGCGAAAAATCCATGACAATTTTCTCACCGATTTTTGTTTCGATCCTAAAAAAATATCGTTTTATCGTCCCGGCCAAATTTGCAATCAGAATCTCAAGAAAAACAGAATTTCGTTGCATCCCAACGATGCAAACTTCAGCATGATCAACCAGTAATAAATAAAAAATTAGGAGCAGGAAATGGCGAGCAGTCCTGCGCGCAGAGCAGAAATTTGCTACGAACGAAGCCACGCGAGCTCTGAAAGGAGTCAGGGCCGAGTATCTCGCAACAACTAATAGGAATGAAGCTTTTTGCGAATGCGCGATATAACTCGTGTCTCTCGCCTTCGAAATATCGCGCAAGTTTTACTAATCAGCAGCAGCAGCAGCAGCAGCAAACTCTGTCTTCATAATTCTTCATATAGTTTCGCGTCGTGTCGCTTTGTCTTTACACGCGTGAATCTATTTCCCTCAACACATATAGATTTTTACTGGCGTAAAAAAACGCGGAAGACTCGGCAAGACGCGCGAGACTGTCGACGAATAATTATCGATCCGGATCGTTTGATAAAAAGTCTGTAATAAAATTCTTCAGTCACGAAAAATCAATAAAAATATTCAAAATTGAAATTTCTACACTGAAAATAAAATTTTTGCGAGATATTTTTCGAAAATTTCAAAATTTTCGTTATTTTGACAATATTTTTCATTTCTAACGAAACGGAAACAAAATTTACGACTGAAATGCCGAAAATTGACTTTTAAAAATATTTTTTGCTGGGATGGCAAAATTTTGTTTTCAGACAATTAGCGAAAAAAAAATACAAAATTGAATGAAAAATTGATTGAATTATTTATAGGCTGCGGTTGGCGAATTTCATTCATTCGCGATTTTCGGGTCCGACTAATAAATCGATTTGTTGAACGAGGCACGATTCGAGCACTCCTTGGGCGAATTATTTATTGAATACTTTTGGTGATCCGGAACACATAATCAGACACGTCGATGGAGTGGCTGAATTTGGGAGAATTTGGAGAGTCGATTGTGTAATAAAATGGAATAATAATAATAATAATGATGATGATGACGATGACGTTTAATAAAAATAAATGGGAAAACGATGGAGCTGGTGGTTGTGAAGCTCGCGCGCGACCTTTCGATTGGAAAAGTGACGCAGCGAGATAGAAACGGCATCGTGACGAAGATTCATAATCTGTTTCGTGAATCAAGATTCGATAAGACGTCGCATTTGTGTTATTCAAGTTTTTATGATCGATTCGGTTTGCAGTGGATCGAGTAGTTTTATAAATTCGAAGGAAAAAGGGAAAATGAAGTTTTCGTCGTTGGAATGCAACGAATTTGTGTTTTTTTATTGAGATTCTGATTCAATATTTGGTCGGGACGATGAAACGATATTTTTTTGGGATCCAAATCCAAAATCGGTTGGAAAATTGTCATGGTTTTAAAAATTGAGGAAAAAATGAATAGAAAAAGAATTTTTCATTGGAATGCAACGAAATTCCATTTTTTAATTGAAATTTTGATTCAATATTTGGTCAGGACGATAAAAAGATATTTTTTTGGGATCCAAACTCAAAATTGGTACGAAAATTGTCATGGTTTTTGAAATTGAGAAAAAAATGAATAGAAAAAGAATTTTTCATTGAAATGCAACGAAATTCCATTTTTTAATTGAAATTCTGATTCAATATTTGATCAGGACGGTAAAACGAATTTTTTTTAGGATCCAAACTCGAAATCGGTTGGAAAATGGTAATGTTTTTAAAAATTGAGTAAAAAACGACTAGAAAAAGAATTTTCCATTGGACCCAAACGTCGCGAACTTAATTTTAGTAAAGATTCTTGACATCATGAGTGATTCGATTTCGTTATGCAAACGAGAGTGTGCCAGATATCCTGAAATATCGTGTTTCATGGTTGCATCGAACAAACTGCGGCTGCACAACGGCATTTCCGTTGCTCGTTGCATACACCTATAGCGTGTGTGTTGGTGAAATAAAATTGACAACGCGATTGCGATGGGTGAACGAGACAAAAGTGGCGAGAGTGAACGCGAAGCCTTTGCTTCGAGAATTTGTTTAAAAATTATTTACTGAAGCATCAAAGTCCAAATATTTCCCATTCTATTGTGGAATTTAAAAAAATTGAAAAAAAAAAAAAACAACAAGATTTTCTTGACCTCATTTATTTTTGCGTCCTCTCGCCTTCGTAATCAGTCAATTAAAAACGTCATCGCACAATTTATCAATGGGAACGATCGATTACAATAAAGTAATTAAACTTGGGATCTTCGTTTGCTCATACAATTCCTAATTAAGCGCGGTGTGCAAATTTCTACACTTTTCCCTCGTCGCTCATTATCACATGCATTTTAGATATTTATATATAATTTTGAATTAAGATCGAATAGTGTCGGTATTTTTCGTCGATGCATAATAAGAGCTTTTCGTAAGACTGGAAGTTGGCAATTATGATGGTGCATGTTGATTTGAGCAAGGACAGTAAAGAAACTTGATAAACAAAGCTGCATCGCGCAGGAGCATTAATTAATGAGTGTTGCATATATACGTCAAAATAAATGACTCCGAAATTCGCAACGTTCCAACGAAATAATACTTTTTATATGAATTTTTTGTTCAATTTCAAAAAACATGACAATTTTTGTACCGATTTTTGTTTTGGATCCTAAAAAAAGTTCGTTTTATCGTCCTGACCAATTATTGGATCAGAATTTCAATAAAAGAAATAGAATTTCGATGCATTCCAATGAAAAGACTTCTCCTAACAATTACTTGTTAAATTTAATCAAAAATGGCAATTTTTTTACTGATTTTGAGTTTGGATCATAAAACAACATCGTTTTATCATCCTGGCCAATTATTTAATCAGAATATCGATAAAAACAGAATTTCGTTGCATTCCAATGAAAAATACTTTTCCCATCAATTATTTGTTAAATGTAATAAAAAAATGACAATTTTTGTACCGATTTTGTGTTTGGATCCTAAAAAAATTTCGTTTTATCGTCCTGACCAAATATTGATTCAGAATCTCAATAAAAAAACTCAATTTCGTTGCATTCCAATGATGAAAACTCGAAGAATCAGGAACGAGTGCATTTCGAATAATTCTCCGATGTCTAAGGGAGAAAATGGAAAAAATGGCGATTTTTTCGCGAGCCAAGATAATCGATATCAGACTCTGCTACGATTGCGATGTAATAAGTAATTGAATCAGCAGTTTGGTCTCTCAATTAAATGAAAATAATTTGAAAAAAAAAAAAAGGTAAAAGAGATAAAAAAAAAAAATTGATGTAATAACGTTCGACGAACTCAATCGCGGGCGTCGACTCTCGATCGCTGAATGATCTTATCAAGGGCGACCACTCTGTGCATATGTGTCGATTAAACTACATTTACGTTAACCCGCTGGCCGCGTACTATAATTACAGGTTTGCAAGAAATCCACGCGATCTCGAAACGAGCAGACTCATAATCTCTATGAACATTGAATACTCGAATGGCCAAAGTGTACCATTACAGCATTGGCTCAAAACTCATTGCACACGCAGCAACAACCAATGACTTAGAAATAAAAGTGTCTCGTCCTTTTTCTTCGACCTGCTCCCTCCACGAAAGAGACAATTCTTTACAGATTTAGGACAAAGCCACCAAAGAGATTCGCTTTCGGAATCGTCTGTCCAGTTTCCAGGACGTCAAAACTTTTCTATCTGTCATAATTATGATTAAATTGGTTGTGTTGAATTTGCCATAAATCCCAAAATGAATTTGCTGTACCAAATTTGCCATCAATCCCAAAATAAATTCGCCATGAATCCCAAAATAAATTTGCTATTTCAATTTTTCCATGGAACCCAAAATAAATGTGCAACATCAAATTTGCCATGAATCCCAAAACAAATTTTCGATACCAAATTCGCCATGAATCTCAAAATAAATTGGCAATATCGATTTTGCCATAAATCCCAAAATGAATTTGCAACGTCAAATTTGCCATAAATCCCAAAATAATTTGGCAATATCAAATTTACCGTAAATCCCAAAATAAATTTGCAATATCAAATTGGCCATAAATTCGAAAATAAATTTGATCAATCAATTTTTCCATGAATCCCAAAATTAATTTGCAATATCAAATTTGTCATAAATCCCAAAATTAATTTGCAACGTCAAATTTGCCGTAAATTGCAAAATAAATTTGTAATATCAAATTTGGCATAAATTCAAAAATAAATTTGCAATATCAATTTGCCATAAATCCCAAAATAAATTTGCAATATCAAATTTGCCATAAATCCCAAAATGAATTCGCAATATCAAATTTGCCATGAATCCCAAAATAAATTCGCAATATCAAATTTGCCATAAATTCCCAAATAAATTTGCTACACAGAATTTCCCATAAAACGCCATAACTAATTTCCTATCCTTAATTTTCCATAAAATCCAAAATAAATCAGCCACACGATATTTAAATGAAAAGTTTGTGCGAGAAATGTTTTTTCCTCAATACACAGTGCCATTGCGTTTGAATTTCAATGACATGATCGGCGCGTGTCATTCGGTACGAATGAGATGACGATTAATTCCGGGAATGGAATTGAAACGCAGATTCGACAAGTGAATCGTAGTGGTTGACATGTCATTAGACCAGAATGACGGAATGTTGTTTCTATGTGGAAATCCCCATAGAAACGTGAATCTATGTACACGAAGCGACGACATAGGCGGTTCTGGTCGGTATACAAAATAATTGCATTGTGAAATATTCAGCGAGCATAAGCTCGCGAAGCAACGTGCGTGATCGTGAGGCTACGAGGGTTGAATTTTGATATAATTTGTGCGTCAATCAGATTCAGCCTCTTTGTCGTTGCGTCTCGTCGGTTTTTCTCCGATCGACGATTGTCGATTAAAAAAATAATCGATCGTGAGACTTGCACGTTAAAAAACGAGAAAAATTAAAAATCTCCACACATCTCGAGCTTGGAATCAATTTTTCCCATAAATCAATGAATTAATTAATTAATCAAGTTTTTTCCATTAATTTTTGGTTCGATTTAAAAACCATGACAATTTTCGTACCGATTTTCAGTTTCGATCCTAAAAAAAATCGTTTTATCGTCCTAATCAAATATGAAAATGAATAATAGATAAAAAAAATAATAAAATAATTGATAATTAATTACAAAAATGGAATTAAAAAATTGGTTTTTCCGGAGCAGCCCAAAAATGAGCTAATCAAAGTCAATTTTATGGATAAACAAATTTTTTCGACAACGTATGATTTTTATTTTTTTTTTTTTGCCATGCACCATGCACACTTTATGGTGTACGTCGTCTTGTACGAAAGAGACTGGAGCACCGTGCAAAAACACCTGCTGCAACAGCTCAGAGCACAGTTACCTTGCGCGGGCGACTGGCTCGCATCTGGTAAGTGAGAGTGAGCACGTTATACAGTCTACGTGCTCCTAAACACGAATATACAGAATATAATGGCACTGAAAGTTTGCAACGTTGAGGTGCAACGAAAAATCCGTTTTTCTATTAATTGTCTGTTCAATTTAACGAACCACGACAATTTTCATACCGATTTTGGGGTTAGATCGTAAAAAAATATCGTTTTATCGTCTTGGATCAGAATCTCAATAAAAAAAGCAGAATTTTGTTGCATTTTAACGAAAAAATTCGTTTTTTTATTGAATTTCAAAAATCATGACGATTTTCGTACCGATTTTGGGTCTGGATGCCCAAAAAAATCGTTTTATCGTCCTGACCAGACATTGAATCGGAATTTCGATAAAAAAACACAATTCCGTTGCATTTAATCGATGCAAACGCGTCTCGTAGTCACGGATAATCCAATAAGCACGCCATAGCTCGATATACGAATAATAATCCTGATCTTGTGGCTTTTAACGCAAGTAGGCTAACTCTACGAAGGAGACGTCGCGGCGGTAGGACCCGCATACACTTGTAAACGTCCACACGCAGATAAATACAAAATATACGTCTCTATACAGCTACGTCAACGCTCTTGACTTTCTCGCCCGTGAGTACGACTCGCTCTCTTCGTCATTTACCATTCTACAGTCAAGTTGTATCCGTACGACTACGATCTTTGCGTACGAATTCACACACATTCGCAACCGCAACAGACACACAGACTTTTGCGAATCAAACGAATACATTTTCACGATGCTCAAGTTTGCGCGACGTTGGAATGCAACGAAATTCTGTTTTTCATTGAGATTTTCATCAGATATTTGGGCAGGACGATCAAACGATTTTTTTTTACGATCCAACGACAAAATCGGTACGAAAATTGTCATGCTTTTTGAAATTTAACAAATAATTAATAGAAAACGTATTTTTTATTTAAAATGCAACGAAATTGTGCTCGTTTAATGGAATTCTGATTCAATACTCGGTCAGGGCGATAAAACGATTTTTTTTGAGGATTCAAACACAAAATCGGTACGAAAATCGTCGTGATTTTCGAAATCGAACAAAAAATGAATAGAAAAAGTATTTTCCATTAAAACCCAACGAAATTTTGTTGTTTTCATTGAAATTCTGATTCAATATTCGGTCAGGACGATAAATCGATCTTTTTTGAAAATTTTCATGGTTTTTGAAATTCAACAAAAACCGAATTGGAAAAGTATTTTCCATTAAAATGCAACGAAATTTTGTTTTTTTAATTGAAATTTTGATTCAATATTTAGTCAGGACGATAAATCGATCTTTTTGAAGGTTCCAAACCCAAAATCGGTTCGAAAATTGTCCTGGTTTTTGCAATTGAACAAAAAATGAATAGAAAAAGTATTTTCCATTAAAATGCAACGAAATTTTGTTTTTTTAATTGAAATTTTGATCCAATATTTGGTCAAGACGATAAAACGATCTTTTTGAAAGATCCAAACCCAAAATCGGTTCGAAAATTGTCTTGGTTTTTGAAATTGAACAAAAAATGAATAAAAAAGTATTTTTCACAAAAATCCAACGAAATTCTGTTTTTTTATTGAAATTTCGATCCAATATTCGGTCAGGACGATAAATCGATCTTTTTGAAGGATCCAAACCCAAAATCGGCACGAAAATTGTCATGGTTTTTGAAATTTAACAAATAATTAATAGGAAACGAATTTTTTCTTGGCAATGCAACGAAATTGTGTTTTTTAAAATGAAATTCTGATTCAATATTTGATCAGGACAATAAAACGATCTTTAGATGGACGAAAATTGAGATGAAACATGAATCGTCGTATGGCACTCTGCGAGACCCCTCAAATTTGACAATTGACATTTGAACACGTGTGATTTAGCATTTAACCGACCGCCATGATAATAACGTTGCCTCAAAACATTATTTCACCGTCTAAATCCGGTTTTAATATCATTTATTTAATTTTATTTATCGTGCTTGCCAACTTGTCGTTATATAAATATATTTCTTCATGCACACACACACACACACGCGCGGGAATAAAGTTGGTTTCGAAATCACAATTCCATCGACTCATCTCAAATAAACTGGAAATTTTCTTTTTTTTTTATGGGACTCGAAGTAATTCCGGTTTTCAGTCTCATTCCCGTTGATTTTGTCATTCGACATTTTTCCTGCATCGAAAAGAGTTTGAAAAACTTTCGAATTTTCCATTTCCTCAAAATTAACCAACCAGTGGGGAAATGAAAGAAAATTTTTTCGTTGACTATCGAATCGGATGGTGAATTATCAAGAATTTTAACAACTTTTCCACCCTCGATGCATTTTCACTGTCAAGTGCATCGGTGAAAGCGTGAAAATTCAACGCGCACGCCACGTCGCTGATGAAAGTGCGTCGAGGGGCTTGTACCGACTTTCCAAGTTACGGATTTCACGAATATTTACTCGTAACACCAAACATCATCCTTCGCGACCCATAATACGTCCATAAATCTTTTCGTTGCTGCTATTCACCGCGACCATGTCAAAACAAGACCGATCCCGAGATTGATCGGGAACGAGAACTGTCTGGAGACGTTTATACATCGAAATAGATTTTTTTCAATGAAATTTTCAATTTTTTGAATTTTTGGGGAATTTTCAGAGTCGAGGGCAACATTTTGTCCATTTTGGAGCAGTTTTTTTATTTTTTTGCCTATTTTATGGTCTCAGCGGAAAACAAAATCATTTATTAATTATTTATGAATTATTTATTAATTATTCATTAATTATTAATTAATTATTTAATCATTATTTATTAGATATTCATTATTCATTTGTTTATTAATTATTTATTCATTATTCATTTATTTATTATTTATTTATTGTTATTTTTATTATTTATCAATTATTTATTCATAATTTTTTATTATTTATCAATTATTCAATAATTATTAATTATTCATTTATTTATCATTTATTTATTGTTATTTTCATTATTTATTTATTAATTATTTTTTATTATTTATTAATTATTCAATAATTATTAATTATTTATTTATTTATTATTTATTCATTGTTATTTTTATTATTTATCAATTATTTATTTATTAGTTTTCATTATTTATAAATTATTTATTAATTATCGATTTATTACTTATTCATTATTTATTTATTATTAATTTTTTATTTGTTTATGGTTTATTTATTATTTTTTCATTATTTATTATCGGGGATGTATTTCAAATTAATTTGACATTTTGTTGATTAAACTTTGTGATGAATGTGTGACGGATCGATAAAAAAAAATTTCATTCAAATATGCATTTTGATGTGAAAAGTATTTCTGTCCGGGAAGCGCGTCGATCGTGCAGTTTCGAAAGCACGATTCGTAAAACGCGCTTGCGCAGGCCAAGTCACTTTCGCGTACGACGTGAGTCGAAGAAAACTCCTGAATTGGAAGTTTCCTTGGCGTGAGGAAAAAATGAAGGTACGAAATGAAGAAAAGTGAATTTTGCCAAAAGACCGCGATGGAATTTCGTGTCGACGACGCAATCGGGTCCAAAGTTTGAGCACAATTCGTCGTTTGACCAACGAGATTCGGACGCAACGGTCGCGAGCCGCGAGCGCACGTGTGGCGTCTGCTATAGAAACAGCTGATCGAGACGTCACGCACCGCGCGAAACGACATATCGCGAATGACACAAATTTCACTTTTTCCTTTCAAACGCACGACTTTCCCGATGGAAATTCATCCGACACGATAATTATTTTGTTGGTGAAATTCGAATGAAAAACCCGTCACGAAAAATGTCGATTAAGGCGAAGAAAAAAAATGTATCAACTGCATCGATCGTGCACCGCAGAATGCACAGCCAACTGTCGATTATGTAATTTCAACGGGCATATTCGCGAGGCAGAAGTGTCTCGTGGTTCGAGGATTGAAATAAGATGAAAAAAAAACATCGCACTCGTCCGCTACTGCCAAAAACGGTGTTTACATAAGAGCGTGAAAGTTTTCGACGAATTAATAACGCGAATTCACGAGATTTCAATAAAATTACGTAGAGAATTTTGTACACGTTGAATAATTCGAGGAACGAAATAAATCAGCGGAAAATTCACTTTTACGAGGAAGTTCGAGTCTCGTGATGAAAAAAAGGCTGAAAATCGATCAATTTATTTGGCCAGAGAATTCATGGAGATAACGAGACGTGACAAAAATAGGTTATGTCGCGTTGATGCGCGAAAAAGTAGGCCAAAATAGCGAAAGTTGAATAAAATTCTTTAGCCTCACTGACGAAATCCACGAAATACGAAATTTTTTTTCAGCTCGTTAATTAACGAATGCGGATTTTAATGGACAATCGAAACCAAGACAAAAATTATAACAAAATATTCGTGCACTCACCTTGCAGTGTTGCACGAAATTATTGAGGCTGTTTTGCTGCACAATTGGACGAAACTTATTAACACTGGATGTTGAAAATTTTTTCCTTAACGACTGGACCAAATGGCCTGAGTGACACAATTTTTCGACCCGGGCACAGAGCCGACTCGACCCTATACACGCCATAGCGAAAACCTTTCTGAACGCTCGTACCGCGCGCCGCGAACCGTCTCTCTTCGCCGCCAGACTTCCGAGCTGCTTCCCCTGCTCGTACACAATCCCTCGTACCCCCACTCTGCGCCCTGCTACGCTCCCCCCTCCCGCTCGGCAACGTACAGCTCATTCAAAATGAATTTTCTCCGCGCGATTGACACGGCCGACACGGCATTTGCGTGGATTTTTGTCAAGAAATGCACGAGAAATAACAAATACGCACGGCCATGACGAAATATGCTCGCAAGTCGATAATTTAGAAATCAAAGTTACCGGCAGTCGGTAACTTTAGCAAAAAAGACATCGGGGAGGAGGAAAATAATAAAACTTTGACTTTTGCCATGTTTTTTAATTCGCAATGATTGTTGGTCGATGGTTGGTGATTGCTCGATTAATTAAAACTTTTGTTGGCATACGTGTCAACAAATAAACAAAAAAGCGTAAATACAGCCGGGACTTTTTAAAATTTGGTGTAATTGGAGCAATTGGAGTTTTTCGAGTGAGAATCGATTCGGAATCATTCGTTTGGAACAAATAATATGGTTTGAACGTTATTTATATATTTTTTAATAGCAATTAATAATGTAATGCAATATTTTTTGGGTGAGAGACCCGCGCGGTGTCAGTCGCGCGAACCAAAAAATAGAAACGTCAAATTTACATGCTTGCGAAAAACTTGAGAGAATTTTGATGGACAAATAACTGAGCAGGCAATGGAATTTAAAACGAATGAGGTTTTATCAATCGATTCCTGCTGGCATTTATTTTAAATATATTTCATTGCAGATTTATTGAATATTTTGCAGTGAATTTAGATCGTGTAAATCGCGTTTGTTTTGGTCGCGTTCTACGCGTTTCCGTTCGCGGTCTCTGTTTACATTCTCTGCGGTTCCGAGAATTCGACGCGATTGCTAGCAGTCGGTAGCGCGAGGGGGGGGAGGAGCGATGGCTGGATTAGTGCGCCACGCGGGAGGGGGGAGCGGCCCGGTCGCCGCGGCAGAGAGGGGCGTGCAGGTGGGAGAGAGAGCTCAGTAGGGCGCCGGCCCGCATGGCGAGCGCCACGTTTTCGTCGGTTGGCCAGCTCGATGCGTCACTTTATCGTTGGTCGTCGCGCAGCTGGTGATTGTCAAGTGAACGGGATGCTTAAAATGAGAAGAATTCTGCTCGATCTTCAGTGAATAAAACGGCGAGCTAAATAATCGTTTTTTTCGGGTGTTGAATTTGTTGTTTAATCGGTTAAAAATAATTGTTGCTACTGCGTTAAAATTTATGGGCATAAATTGTACGATTCATTTTCCAAAATTACGTTTTTGGTGCGGGTCTCCGCGTAGTTGTCTGCTGACGATGTAAACAAGTGCGTGAAACGAATTGATGAGCTTTTTCGTGTATAAATGTTGAAGGGAACGTTGCTTTGCCGCGATTTTCAATGTTCGAGCTAAATTCTCAGTGAATCTAATAAAACCAAGTGAAAAGTGCTTGAGTGATTAGTGTGTGACGGCGCGGTCGGTTAAAAAATGCAGTCTCGAGAGGTTTTGCAACGTACGACGCTAGTCTATGCTGGATCATTGGAACGAGCATCGTAAGAGTGAGTAAAAACGCATCAATTTATTTGGCTTTGTTTGGGTATGTCAAAATGTTGTTCGATTTCTACTGTTCCATCCTAAAAACACGATCACAACCAACTTTTCCATTGTGACGATCAGTCGCGCGATGTTCCAATAAAGTATCTATAAGTTTTCATCAATCACACAATCACAAACTATCGACAAACGATTATTGCAAATTAAAAAAAAATAGCAAAAGTTTATTTCATATAGCTCGGATTGGGGTGTACTCGTCGCAAGAATTGTTCATTGCATATGGTTTTGGGGCTATACTTATTCCCGCCTCCGCGCTTAATCGTGCTCGATGTGCCGGTACGCCTGATTATTATATGCCAGTTTTTTATTTACCCAATATTTGGATGCAAAACGTCTCGTAATCTGTCAGTTTCGACTCGATAGTATAGGTCGCCCAAATTTTGACCCGGGCAGAGGCCGTGGACTTGGAATGTTTTTTTTTTTCTTCCACCTTTTCCCAGCCAGGCCGAGTTTCAAATTTTCTAAAAAATTTCACTCATTATCGGGAGAAATTTGTTGTTACCTGTTTATCAATAATAATAATAATAATAAATATATATATAAATAATAAAAATGTATTTACCGTGATTTGGAAAAGTATTATGAGTACGATTATGAATTATGTAATTTAATCATTCAATGAATAATTGAACAACAGATAATAATAAATTTGTATTTCTTTCATTTTGGACAATAACAGTATTTCTCATTACAAAAATACAAACGTCATCATTTCCGTGAAATATGTCAGAGCTTACACGGTTGGAATACAGCATATTGCCAATTATTCGATCCCCCAAGGTGATGTTTTAATTTTTTTCAATTATTTTTCTCCTTTAACGATGTTGAAGTTTGCATCGTTGGAATGCAACGAAATTCCGTTTTTTCTTGAGCAGGTCTCGAGATTCTCATTAAATATTTGGTCAAGACAATAAAACGAACTTTTTTTTTTTTATGAAAACCCAAAATCGGTACGAAAATCGTCATGGTTTTTGAAATTCAACGAAAAATTAATGGAGCAAATATTTTTCGTTGCAGCCCAACGTTGCAAACTTCAGCGTCATTCTCCTTTAATCTTATCAACAGGGTCGTTACTTGTCAACAAAGACAGCACTGAAGTTTGCGACGTTGAGGTGCAACGAAAAATACGTTGTTCTATTAATTGTTTGTTTCAATAGCAAAAACCATGAAAATTTTCGTGCTGATTTTGTCCAAGTCATAAAAAAAATCGTTTTATTGTCTTAACAAAATATTTAACAAGAATCACGAGCTCTGCTCAAGGAAAAACCGAATTTCGTTGCATCCCAACAATGCAAACTTCAGCATCGTCAACAAAGCATTGCTCGTATGATAATAATTATGTATATTTTTACCAATATAAATGACTCCAGGAGGAACTTCAAAGTGAAAAAACTTTAGTTTTCTCTGTAACATGGAGAATGTTTTTTTTTATTAATTAAATAACAACTGTGTAAAACGGCACATTTCTTACGGCCGTATTTGAAGGCACTTGCAGTGAAGATGAAGTGACACGAAGACTGCAAACTGGACGATCGCATCAAGTTTTTGATGAAATCGAGCCTGTTTTTAGTCTTTCAGATTTTTCAATTGTTCGACGACCCCGAGAGAATGGTCGGTAATCAGTCAGAACCTGAAACGTCGAATCTACATGAGTGATGTTTGGATAATGAAAAATTGAGGGAAAAAAGGTTTCTTCTGGATCGTATAAGATCGGACGGTCATCCGGAATTTTCATTTTCTCATGGACAAGTTTCGCATGAGTTTGACCGGGGGTTTGGTGTTTTGGACGTAACGACGAAAACTTTCCAAGCTCCAAGCGAAGACCAATTTTTCTCGTTCGTGGGCGTCGAGTAGAGCCTCGACTGATCGGTTAGTTCTGGAGTCCCACGCGATGGCTTTGGCTCCTTGTTTGCTCGAGGCTTTTTGCATGAGTCCGGCATAAATGCCATAATCGTCGAAACCGATTTGAATGATAAAAGGGCGATTCCAATCGGGATAACGGAGCAGGAGCTTCCCCGTCAACATTTGTTGGAAAATTACGTAATTTCGGTGAGCTTCAACGGTCCAATGGAAATGATCGTTTTTCAACAAATCCCACATGGGCTGAGCTCGACCGGCGTAGCCTCTGAGGAAGCGTTTGTGCGTGGACAAGAGACCGAGCCAACTTTGTAAAGCTTTGGGGCTATCGGGTCTTTGCGGTGATCGCAACTTTTCAATTTTCGCTGGATCCGGTCGAATCCCCTCGTCCGTTATCAAGAACCCCAAGTACAAAACTTGGCTACTAAACAACTGACACTTGCCAGGTTGTAATTTCAAACCATGAGCTCGAAGACGATCGAAAACTTTGCGGATTATGACCTCGTGCTCCCCGATCGTTGGCGCGTGGATCAGCATATCGTCGTAGCACACGAACACCTGCGAACAATCGATTCTACTGTGTAAATCTAAAGCAAGCTCTTGAGACGTTAGAAAATTGGAAAAAGACTGTCCAAAAGTTGAAAAAATCGTTTTTCTTCGTTCGTAAATGAGAAAATAAGGACAATTTGATGGCAAATTCGATTCGAGCGTGTAAATCATAGCCAAGCTCTTGGAACGTGGGATATTTGCAAAAAAAAAAAAAAACATGTTAAAATTGGACAAAACGAGAAATGAATAGGATTTTTTTTTACGAACTCCTTTCCCAATTCCTTCCAGAACTTTGTTCATCAGTCGCTGCATATATGAGCCACCGTTTTTCAGGCCGGCCGGCACCCTCACGAATTCGTAATGTCCGCTTTTGGTGGTAAATGCAGTTTTCCAACAATCCTGAGGTTCGATAGGAATGTGATAAGAGCCGGAGGCAAGATCGAGAACGGAGAAGTATTTGGAGCCGTGGAGTTGATCAACGGCATCGTAGATTTCGGGGATCGGGTAAGGTTCCCATTCGGAGCGATTGTTGAGCTTTGAATATCCGGGGTAGAGACGAAAAGAATCAACAATGCCACGCACTTCGGGTTTTTTCTCCATCAAGCCCACGGGGGAACTGTAGGGTGACGTCGAGACTCGAAGAATATCTTGTCGCAGCAAATCTGTGACGATGCATTCGATCACGTACCAGCACCCGGGGGAATGTTCGGGTTGCGGAAAAGCGATGATGTCGTCATGGGGTATCGATTTGATGGGATATTTGAGCAATTTTGTGGGTAGAATCGTATCATTCGGGAGGAACAAACAGTCGGAATAATCGTTGAGAACGTCAATGACCGGGGAGCGCGAGTCGTCGTTAACTTTTGGTGGCAAATAACGACGTGCTTGTTGCAGGCGGCGTTTCAATACGGAAGCCCGCTCGTTTTTCTCCTTCAACAGGTTATTTTCTCGTATAATTTTGTTAAAATCGGGAAAGTAATGACGGGCAGGAAAAAATGGAATCGAATTATACGAGTAAGGATGGTGCAATGTTTGTTCCTCGTCGTCGAAGACAAAGCCCTGGTCACGGACTTGCATCGCACCGAGAATTCCGTCGATCACGAGCGACTTGGATCTCGTCACGTGGGCCTCGATGTAGAATTCGTTAAAAAATGTAATTCGGGCCGTTCCCAAGGTTTTTATTTCCTCAAAATTCTCCGACTCTGTTCCCATTATCGTCGTCGCATTCGATGTTACGATAAGTGTCCCCTCCTTCAGTGCTGATACTGCTACTCGTGGCACCGACGATATTTCAATTTGCCAGTAACTTTCCGTTCGTTTCAGCTCTGGAGCCCATATTCGAATCACCGTATCTAACGCGTCCGGTACCCACAATCTTGATTTCTTCTTGTTGGTCAACACCGCATGCGCCGTTTGGTAGAAAAAAATTCAACCCTCGTTAATAAACAATGGACAATTGTTAATAAAAAAATGAAACAAATGTTAATAAACAACGTACAATTGTTGAAAAATAGTTATTAATAAACAATTGTAAATGTTGAGAAATTCCCTAGGGCATTAGCGATTCGGCAGCGTTTTTGGCAAAATAAATATTGTTTGGCGATTCTCTGCTAATTTCGTCCGTTCATGCAGAAATGATCTTGAGAAATTTTATTTTTTCTTGACTAAACATGTCAAAAGTTGAAAAAATGACAATTTAGTGACATTATACTTTTTATTGTTGATGAATTTCGGATTCAAATATTTTTCTTGTGACGATTCCAAGTTTCTGGTGGCGACACCCCCGGAAATATTACGAACAAGTTGAGAAATTTTATTACAAAAATTAGCGATCATCCCGTGTCAAATTCTAATCGAAATATATATTTTACTGTAGATCTACGCGACGATGAAAGGTTTTTTCTTGTCCCACTGCAATAACTGTCACAAAGTTGAGAAATTTTATTGGATTTTTTTGTACCATCGGTCGGTATCCGATTTGAAATAATCAGGGCAAAGAAACAGTGAGACAAAAAGTTTTGCACGAAGGCATGCAACAGGCTGTAAAAAAAATATGTAACGCAATAACAAAGCGAAAAATTCTGGTTGCAACTCGTTCAACAAAAAGCAAAATGCCAACTTTCTTGTGTGTTATTACGAATAAAATACAAGGACGCGTATTTTAGGTATCTTAACTTAAACAAAAAAAAAAGCGTCGCAATAAGTGTGACAAAAAAAATCATTCTTGCGACCGTAGCAATTGCATTTTTGTCTTGGAAAACTGTACTTACTACTGGATTGGTGGCATACTCTAAACGCGTCGATGAATACCGACTTATCGCGGTATTGTTCGGTGTGATTTCGCCCGTAAACATTTGCGCGAACCGGCGTATCATTTTTATCATGATAACGAGAATAAGACCGAACAAGATGAGTCGAATCATAGTGAAATATCCTAGCGTATCTTTCAGAATTCATACACCGAATATCATTGAAAATTGACTAAATAATTTACTTGGGCGTTGTATTTTTAATCTCTCGACGAAAAAAAAACAAGTCGCAGCAGTACGTGTGACAAAACAATCATTCTTACGTTCGTAACAATTGCGTCGTCGTCGTGGAAAATCGTTATTACCAGTCGGTGGGTATTAAAGTTCTAAATGCGACGATGAATATCGATTTTTCGTGGTTCTCGCGGAATTGGTCGTTTAATTAGTATATACTGAACCATATTAATGGAAATCGAACGCGTATCGCTCGAATGATTCAACATCCAACGCAAACTAGGAATAAGCATTGAGCAGGGAAATCTCAAATCGCCGGTGGTAAGTGGCAAGTCTTTTTTGTCCCACCGGAGTGGCGCTTTTTCACAGCGGCCAATTTGTCAAACTCGGCCGCGAGTGGCTCGCGGTCTTGTGCGGCCTTTTGGTGCACAAATATTGAAATAATGGCAGTAAACATTATAAATCGTTTGAGCAATTCGCTAAATAAGATCGAGCAAGCGATCGCTCGTGTTTTCAATCAAGGATTTCCACCAGGTGAGTAAAAATTTCCCAAACTCCGTAAATGTCGTTTTCCCCATTTCGAATCAACTCCGATCCAAAAAATCTTAACCCAACTTTTTCGCAACAGCGAATAAATACTAAAAAAAACCATTTTTCAATTTCCTCGCTGATTTTCTACAATCTTTCGTGTTTTTCGTTCTAATTAAATTCCCCAAAATGTCGATCAGTATCAGAAAAACTTTTGCACGAAAATTCACAATCTCCGGGCTCGCAAAAAATTTTTTTTTCCCCCCAAAAATTAACCTGAGCCCCGCAGTTTAATGAAAATCTCGAAAAATCGTTTCAACTCGAAATCGACACTCGGGGACAATAAAATTTACAGCGGGCTCGATGGGCGCTTTGGCCTTCGACTTCAACGGCCCGGAAACCGCGCCGGAACGATCGACAAAATCCTCGAGTCCGTTTTCTCTCAAAGACATCGTCGGCAGCGGTTTTCTCTGGGCGGTGCCAAAGACTCGACGACCCATAGAAAAAAGATTGACGCGAAAATTCGGCATGCCGGACGATCCGAGGAAAATGATAAAACCAAAAACAAATTTGATAATGTGTCCGAACTGCGGTCACGATTACGAGGCAAACAACATTTGCGGTAATGAAAAAAAAAAAAATTGACCCTCGGTAGACACACATGGGTCTGGGAGACCCGCACAGCGGATTTTATGTTTGCGTGGATCGAAAACTATTTTTCTGAATTTTTTCTGATTTTTTTTACCAGTCCCAGGACCGGAACAAGCTTCAGGGTCTCTCAGACCCGTGTGTGTCTAGGGAGCGTGGATTTTTGTATTACCATGACAAAGCGACTTGATTAAAAAATTTCTGACGTTTTTGGGATATTTAATTTGCAATGTTTCATTTTCCCTATCAAAACGCGTGAAAATTCGAGTCACGTTTGATTAAAAAATTGCAAAAATCGAGTCGCAAATAAAAATGTATTGAGGATTTTTTTTGCACATCGCCAGAAAGGCTGTGAGCCGAAAATTTTTCAAGGAAAATCCTAAACACGTTTGTTTGCGACTCGTAAACGAAACGCGACTCGAATTTACAAGCGTTTGGATGGAAAAAGTTAAAAATTGGAAATTAAATGCAAAATTCTTGACGGCAGAGAATTTTCGTATAAAATTATTAAAGAATCCCGAATAAAGTTTCTTTGTGATCGAAATATTCGATTATTCGTACATTTCACCTTTTCCCAGGCCATTGCTATGCCAAGGTCAAGGCCGAGACTGCAGAAATGCAAGAAGTCATTGTAAAGACTCTGGGTCTTGAGCCTGTGGAAAAAGAAGTGATTGTGCTGTACGAGAACGAGAAGGAAGACAAGGACGAAGAATTTTGGAAAGTGAGTCAAAAAAACTGTATAAATAACTATTTACAATTTTATTTAACGAAATATTGTCCAAAATTTTTCTCGAATTTCGCTCAGTCGCCCAGAATTGCAGAAATAAAAAAATTTCACTACAAAACTGTACAGCGTCTCAAAAGTAATGAGAAAAGTTTCGATTCAAAATTTTTCGAGAAACGAGACTGAAGTTTGCGTCGTTGAAACGAAAAAAAATCGCAAAAACTGATCGTTTTGTCGTCGTAATTAATTTCTGCATTTAAATCACGAATTTCGCCAATTAAGGCAAAGAATTTCGTCGTTAAAGGACAACGCTATGTCGTTTTGCGTTTCAGAGTCAAAAAGTTGTGGAAATGCCGAAAAAACGACCATCCTGGTTCAATAGCAATTTGACGCAATCGACGACGCAACAGCCTTCGGACAGCAAAGAAGTCAAGCCCCTGGAATTGGCTTAAGCTCGAGATCGTAAAAAAGTAGTTTTGCAATTGCATTTGGAATGAAATTTCTCCAATCAGCAAAAATTGGGAAAAATAAATGCAAAAAAAGGTGAAAATTGATGTTAAAGTTTTTTTTCCCTTTGCAGTCTTTTGCCGCGGCGAAAATTATTTTTTCCCACGGCCCTTGATCGATGATTGGCAATGAAAAATGAATTTTTACCGTTAGTGAATGAAAAGGGGGAGAAAAAAATGAATTTTTTTAATAATTGACGACTTGGAAACTTTCCAGAGATTTTTCCTCCGCAAAATGACTCATTACGTGCTCGTGGAATATTTCAAATACAGTCGAGGGCTCGAAACACAAACCGCAAAGCGGACAAATCGTTTGACGCAC
Organism: Diadegma fenestrale; assembly: GCA_037043255.1. Lineage (NCBI taxonomy): Eukaryota > Metazoa > Arthropoda > Insecta > Hymenoptera > Ichneumonidae > Diadegma > Diadegma fenestrale. The sequence continues at coordinate 34,067,206 of CM073309.1, read as the reverse complement.
ATTTCCGTTCTCGACGTTACGAATATCTTCCGTGAGTCTTGTTTCCGGTTGCGCAGTCGTCGAGGGCGGAAGACTCGTTTGCGTCGCACCGTTCTCTTTCAAACTATCGTCCGAGTCGAATTGCGTGCCGATTTGACACGTCGTTTTGCTCGCGTTTTGTCGGCAATTTTTGCACAGCGTGCCTGGAATTTGGATTATTCGTCAATTTTAACGAATTAACACTAAATTTTTGCATTCTCAATGTTAAAGGTCGAAATTGTAGAAAAAAATTGCGTAAATTTGATAGAAATTTTTAACTTGCCCATAAAATCGTTTGCGAGACTGACCTCGTTTCATTTTTCTGAAATTTCTGATGACACGTTTCAATCGTATTTGTTGACTGACTAGTGTGTCTTTGGTCTGAGAAAGTCGCAGATCGTGCTGTTTGAGCTGCTGCAGCGAATCCGTGTTGGTATCTTCCGGATACGTGAATCCGACCTTTTCTAGATTTATGTCCGCCCCGTTTTGCATCTCTACCATCTGAGTCATTTTATCTCAATCATTACATTGTTTTTTTCCCCTTGCGATAGTTAAGGACGTTGTATGCAGAATTCCATCAAATTTCCACCGCACAAAGATAATTGTGTTGTCTAATTGCTCGCGCAATTTCTCGAGCTTTCGTCATGTACGAGTCGTGATATTTATTTAGAAAAATCACAATTTTCAGTAATTTCTCACAAGAGCGCGTGTTAAAAGTTGCAATTTTCAACATTAAATATTTCCATTTCTAAATGGTGAAGCCTCTCAAAACTTTGCACACGCTTTTGCCTAACATCGAACAAGCTTTATTGAGTTTTTCAAAAAAATCGGTCGTAAAATTTGTTGGAAATTTTGGTTTTTATATAAAAAATACAAATTGACTCGAGAAATCTTGAATTTCGAGTATTTTGTTCTTTAGTCAATTGGTAAAAACTTTTTTTTTAATGAACTTGGGCTCGCGAGCCATTTTTTATGTGAGAAAAATTGAAAACAAATATTTACGAAGTAACTTGAAGAAAAAAAAAAAGAGAATAGCTCGTGCAATTTTGAGACGATTCATCATGTACGAGTCGAGATATTTATTTATAAAAATCACAATTTTCAGTAGTTTCTCACAAGAGCACGTGTTAAAAGTTGCAATTTTCAATATTAAATATTTCCATTTCTAAATGGTGAAGCCTCTCAAAACTTTGCACACGCTTTTGCGTAACATCGAACAAGCTTTATTGAGTTTTTCAAAAAAATCGGTCGTAAAATTTGTTCGAAATTTTGGTTTATATATAAAAAATACAAATTGACTCGGAAAATCTTGAATTTGGAGTATTTTGTTCTTTAGTCAATTAGTAAAAACTTTTTTTTAATAAACTTGGGCTCGCTCAGGATTTTCTATGTAAGAAAAACTGGAAACAAACATTTAGATTTGCCGGTCACCATACAACGTCCTTAAAAACACACAAAATGGTAGAAATTTCGTGTTAAATTTAGAGATTTAAATACTTCTGTGCATTGTTGTTCCAACTCGGATTTTTCCATCATGATGCTGTTGATCAGCCTCAACGATATTTCCTCCAGACTGGGTTCCCTGTTGCCTGGAACCATGAGGACTCATGAGGTTCGAGTTTGCATCGTGGAAATGCAACGAAATTCATTTTTTTCTTTGCAACTTTGAATTCCGATGACGAAATTTGGATAATTTTGATAAAATCAAGAAATCTTCGATTAAAACGAAGATTTTTCGTTGCATTTTTCTGCGTCATTGACAAACGTCAACTTTTCATCCATAAATAACAAAATTTCTACAAATCGTAAGGTCAAAATTGAATTAATTACGATCTTCTCAATTATTCTAGAGAATTTTCATTCGCGCTGACCCCACGGTAGACGCACATGGGTCTGGGAGACCCGTTGAGCAAATTTCACTGAAAATTTGGACGATTTTGAAAATTTCATCAAATTATCAACGAAAAATCATTTTTTGTTTATTTTTTAACGTAAAAAAAAATTTTCTACCAATCGTCAGGTGAAAATTTCATTAATTTCGATTTTCCTAATCGCTCAGAAATTTTGCTCACCCGTGTCGGGCGGTTGGGCGTGGGCGAATTTGCTGGAATCTTGGGCGACGTCCTTGAAACTGTGAGTGAGCGCGTCCCGAGGCTGAGGACTCGGTTCATCTTTGAGAGATTCTGAAATTTTCAACAGGCGGTTGCCAAGATTTTGGTTCGTTCTGGTCAGTCTGGTCAGGCGGCTCCACAATTGACGATTTTCTGCAGCGACCATAAAGACGTGGTGGGTGAGCTGAGATTTTTGTTTGGAAAGTTCTTCGACCTTTTTCTGCACGGAAAATCGAGCGTTGCGTTAGTTTTTCGTCGATTTTCGGTCGATCGTAAAATTCCGCGAGTGCGAATGCACGCGAAATCGAATTGGCTGCAATTTTTTATTGTTGTTGTTTTTTTACCTGGAGATTGACGGTCGCTTGATTGCTGGAATTTTCTCTTTTCAAGTTTTCCGACTTTTCCGGGCCACGCTCCAGCCTCAAGGTCAAATTTTCTTCCTCAACGATCGTCAATCTTTTCTGCAATTGTTGGCATCTTTCTTGCATTGTTTGGAATGCGATTTGTAGAGCGTGCTGAGCACTGCCCGAATCCACGTCCACGTCGAGCATGCTCATGATTACACAAAAGTTTGTTTTCACGATTTAAACACAATTTTCACAAAGTTTTTAACGTTTTTTTATTCAATTTTGTACGTTGTTGATTTTTGGGTCTGGCGAAAGGATTTCGTGGCGTTTTTTGTTACGAGCATTTTCTTGTTTTGGTCGCGATTTCGAGGAAAATAACAAACGAAAGAAAATAAAGTCGCTAACTGTCAAAAATGGGCGAGAAAAAGCCAACACGAGCAACGAGAATCGCGTGTCTCGTGTAGAAAGCTGGAACGTCAAATTTTTTAGTTCCCTGCACGGCCGATCCGCGGCGCTAGTGTCGATCGCGCTATCAAGCACGAAAATTGCCGTCTCTCGAATTCTGCATCGTCCAAAGTCGCATTCGCGCGTGACACTCGATCGATTACGCTTGGAAATTTTTCTAATCAACGATATAAACCATTTTTTCATTTCCTCAAAGTCTCGCGCGGTTTACGTAAACAAAACTCTTGGAAAATGCAGTCGCGGGGCTAGAGTCACGGAGGTCCGGCACTTTAGCGCGAATGACGGCGCGAAGCTGGCGAATGTTTTTTTCGGGCTCTCAATCTTTCGAAATTCGATGCAGAGTTTTTGCAAAACGTTCGAATTACCGAAAAATGGAATCAAAAGTTAATTTCCGGTTTTACTTTTTCGTCATTTGAGGTTATAAAACGAGCGTCCTTGACAATAAAAAGTAAAAAAACAAGCGAATGACACGCGTGGCTATATTCACGCCGCGAACAAAAACAAAAAATCGTCAAGTAGAAGAAAAAAAACTATTACGTAGCGATTTCGTAAATTTCGGAGTAAATCGGACTCCGGGGAGCAGAATAAAAAGACGAAACGATACTAAATCGAGACGAGTTTGACATTCGCGTTTATTGCACACGACAAGAGCATAGAAAATTCAACAAACGAGCCAAAGTAAAGCAAGATTGAGTGTGTTTAAGAAAAAATAAATTTTCAAGGTTATGTCAATGTCGTTACTCCGTCAGTCTCGTTCTCGTTTCGCTTTTCAGATTATCAACGATATTAAGGAAAATTAAAACTTTCGGAATATAAACGAGTTCATGGGATTCATCGACGATGAATTGTGCAAAGTATCTCAACTCTGTAAGCAACATGTTCCCGACAGTCGATTGGTCTCGTGCGTACGCTCAATGGTCCGAGTCGAAATAACGTAAGTCAAAAAAATTAACATTTTTTTCAAATCCTCTTCATTATTTCTCAATCCCCTCTTTGATCCTTCAAAAAAGAAAATTCATTGACAACTTGACACGGAAAAATTTACATTTTCCGAAATATTCGACGCGTTTTGACTTTTTTGTCTCTCCGTTGACACGTTTACGCTCTTTCCATTTTTGTTCGTAATATTTTTATCGCTCCTCGCCGAAAAATCGATTTTTCGCTCACAAATCCGTCCGCGAAGATCGGTTTTTTCTCGTTTGAGAAAAAATGAGAAAATTTCTCGCTCTTTTCATTTCTCTTTGTAATATTTTTTGGTATTCGTCGCCTGAAAATTGATTTTTCGCCTAAAAATCGATTTTCGGACGAATTTCGGGGAAATTTTTTCAAAAAACCATTTTTTTTGACCTTCAACTTTGTCCATGAGAGAAAAGCGTCAATCGCATGTTGCGAAAGCTCGAAAACCATGAAAAAAAAACAAAAATTTTCATGACAATTGCTAAAAATAGATTTTTCGTCATTTAAGAAATAATTTGAAGGAAAAAACGATTTTTCGAGTTGGAACTTTGTTCACAAGAGCGCGGCAGCGACGGGAAGTTGCGAAATCACGAAAGCGCAAAAAAAAGCACAATTTTTATGAGCGATAAGGGAATTGATGAAAATTTTGGTTTTTGTCTGTCGCTGGATTTGTCGTCGACACGGGGAAAAACGCAGGCGGACAGATTTCAAGAAAATCGTTATCTGCATTCAGTTTCCGGAGGAATATCCACGAGAGGCTTTGCTCGTTGAACTGAAGAGTAAAACGCTGGCGCCCAAGTTTTTGGAAAAGTTGGAAAAGGCGTGCGAGAAAAACTGCAAGAATATTTTGGGGAAAGAACAGGTGCGGGAAGAAATTGTAAGAAAATGCAAAAAAAAAAGTGAAAATGGAGTTTGCGTCGTTGGAAAATGATGAAAAATGAATTTTGCGTTCGTTATTTCGATAATTAGTGGGAGAAAAAATTGTGGAGAAAGCCAAACGCGATTAATTAGTTTTTAATTGATGAAAATTTTGTGCAGGTTCTCGAGACCATCAAATTCGTTGGCAACTTTGTGCAAGAAAATCCTCTTTGTTGTTGCTACGATGAAATAACTCGGTTGAAGGAATTGCTCGTTGACGAGGGCGATTTGAAACTCAACGGGAGAAAATCGACTCTTCGGGTTCGAGCTTCCCAGGGACTTTATTATTACAAAGTAAAGATCGTCGTGCCTGACGATTATCCGGTGAACGCGGTGAGGTAGGCTGTCAATCGAGTATCAATTTTTTTAGCTCGAGATTCTCCATCGTTTGAATATTTTCCTGCTCAATTTTGCTCCTGAAAGGCTTGTCCAAGTTTGAGCAAAAAATACAAATATTTCGACGTCGTTTTTCTTGTCCATTTAGCGTCGTCGACGTAGACACAAATTTTCCTGCTCTCTTTGCTCGTTACTTGTTGGCTCAAGCCAAGGAATTGGCTCGACGTTGCGTCGAACCTCCTCTCAACAAACGAACAACCAAACAGGCCTTTTCGCCTTCTCCGTCTCTACAACGCGTCGTTTCCTTCGTTATCAAGTAAGAATCGAAATTATTTTGTTAAGGACGTTGTATGCTGAATTTTCAATCGACAGAATTCCTTCAAATTTGCACCACACTAAGAAAATCGTGTTGTCTAATTGCTCGCGCAATTTCTCGAGGGTTCATCATGTACGAGTCGAAATGTTTATTTATAAAAAAGACAATTTTCAGTAGTTTCTCATAAGAGTTAAAAGTTGCAAATTTTCAACATTAAATATTTTCATTTCTAAATGGTGAAGCCTCTCAAAACTTTGCACACGCTTTTGCGTAACATCGAACAGGCTTTATTGAGTTTTTCGAAAAAATCGGTCGTGAAATTTGTTTGAAATTTTGGTTTTTATATAAAAAATACAAATTACCTCGGAAAATGTTGAATTTAGAGTATTTTGTTCTTTAGTCAATTAGTAAAAACTTTTTTTTAATGAACTTGCGCTCGCGAGCCATTTTTTATGTAAGAAAAACTGAAAACGAACATTTACGGAGTAACTTGAAGAAAAAAAAGAGAATCGCTCGTGCAATTTTAAGACGATTCACCATCTACGAGTCGAGATATTTATTTATAAAAATCACAATTTTCAGTAGTTTCTCACAAGAGCGCGTGTTAAAAGTTGCAATTTTCAACATTAAATATTTCCATTTCTAAATGGTGAAGCCTCTCAAAACTTTGCACACGCTTTTGCGTAACATCGAACAAGCTTTATTGAGTTTTTCAAAAAAATCGGTGGTAAAATTTGTTGGAAATTTTGGTTTTTATATAAAAAATACAAATTGACTCGGAAAATTTTGAATTTCGAGTATTTTGTTCTTTAGTCAATTTGTAACGACTTTTTTTAAAATGAATTCGGGCTCGCGACGCATTTTGTATGTAAGAAAAACTGAAAACAAACATTTAGATTTTACCATCGCCGTACAACGTCCTTAAACGTTGATAAAAAAGAAAAAAAATTGCTAAATTGAGCGTTGGAAATAGCAAGAGAACGGATAAATTGATTTTTTTGGGATTTTTGCATAGAACCGTACGAACTATACCGAAGGAACCTTGTCAACTTTGCAAAGTCACATGTTTGCCCGAGAATCCAGAGAACGCAATCAGCGACGAGTCTGCAGATCTTCACGCCGAAAGATTATTTTGCGGGCATTTGTTTCATTTACGATGCCTCGTGACATACATGAAGACTCCTCCATTCCATGGTAATCCAAAAAGCACAAAAAAGCCATGGTCATTCCCATAAAAATAGAAAAATTGGAAATTTCGTTCAAGAATTGACGAAAAATTGAAAAATTGAAAAATAAATTTCGATTTTTTCGTTTTTTCCGAAACAGACAAACGCCCTAACGCGATAATTTCGATTTTTCGTGTTTCCAGGGGGTAAAAAATGTCCAGGATGCGGTGAACGAGTTTACCACGAGAAATGGGGTCTGAGCGAAAAGTTGGCGGAAGCTCGTTGGGCGCATCGTCAAGCGCGTGACCGTGAGCTCGCCGAGGTCACAGAATTTTTCGACTAGAGAAATTTTGGGTCGATCTTTAAAAAAAAAACAAAAAGATCGTCGAAATCTCAAGTCCCTCGGGAGTGTCTCGAGTGAGAAACGCACACGAGACGAAAATGAACGTTGCCGAGAACCGGAAGTCGCTGAATCGCCACGAAACAAAAAGAAAATCGTTTTTTTTCCCTCCCATAAACGGTACGCGAAAAATCCATCAAACTTTTTCCCATTCCCATCGATTTTTCGGCCTTTTTGATTGACCTTTCCTTTCCCTTTTTTCCGCACAGCAGAATCCGCGCTTGTCGTTTTCCTGCCGACGGTCCATCGCGACGCAAAAATAATTCCCGTCCCGGACAAGTTTGTCGAGTGTCGAAAGGAAAAAAATTGGAAAAATTCGGGTAAATAGACGAAAGAAATGAATTTACCGATTTTTTTTATTTATTGTGCATTTATTTTTTTTCAATGAATTCGTCGCTACATTCACCAGCCTCGATTTCCTCTCGTCTCGTCTAGACTATCGCACGGAATTAATTATCTTGAAAGGCTTACGCAATCCGATACCCCGAGAATTATATTACCGAGTAGCGAGAGCGAATTGGCAAACCATTCGAGCTCGCCGCAAGTTTATATTTACGGGCGTGCGTCGCTGAATTTTTCGTTGCACACGAAAAAGTGAATTTTGTTGAAAAACGATCGATATTTCGTTTTTTTTTGAAAAATGACGAAAATTTTGTCATTGCAGCAAGAAATATTCTAGAAAGTCTCTTGGAAAAGTCAATTTTTGTCATTCCAATCGTAAATTTTGCCGACACTTTCGTTAGAACCGAAAAATATTGTCAAAATGACGAAAATTTTGAAATTAGCCAAAAATATTCCGTGTTCAACAAAATATCGACGTTTTTTGCTAAGAAACGCGAAAATATTTTGATGGAGAGAGAAAATTACAGAGAAAACGAAATAATTAGCAAAAAGCAACTCGCGCCACTCACGCAGAATGCCCGACGCTCCTCCATTCAGTTGTAAATGCCTCTCTGTTAGACTCGATATATAAGGACGTGCTCGTGAATGTGAATTATTGATCCTGCAAACCGAGTCCTCCCAGTCTCTATATCTGTACGTTAAGAAACTCTGCAGCTCTCTCTCTCCCATAAACTTTCTTTTCTCGTACGGATAAAGCTCTAATCGGGAGGACGAGGGGGGGGGGGGGGGAGATCTTTAATGGAAAACAAATCAAGTGGCTCCGAATCGATGCCACTGAAGTTTGCAACGTTTTATTGTCGGGAACAAATTTTGAATAGGAAGCTCGAGAAAAAAACAGAATTTCGTTGCATTTCAATGAAAAATACTCGTTTTATTCATTTTTTGCTCAATTTCAAAAACCATGACAATTTTCGTACCGATTTTGAGTTTGGATCTTCAAAAAAAAATTGTTTTATAGTCTTGACGAAATATCGAATCGGAATTTTGTTGCATTTCGGTTAAAAATACTCATTTTGTGCATTTTTTGCTAAATTTTATAAAAGCCATTACGATTTTCGAACCGATTTTGGGCTTGGATCCTAAAAAAATATCGTTTTATCGTCCTGGACAATTTTTGAATCAGAATCTCAAGAAAAAAAATAGAATTTCGTTGCATTTCAATGAAAAATACTTTTTCCTTCATTTTTTTTGTACCAACGAGTTTCTTGGGTCGACTTGAAATAATCAGGAAGGCGCCGGGCAAGTCTCGGTTTCTGGAGACACTCAAGTTTGCGAAAAATACTTTTTTTTATTCATTTTTTTGGTCCCATTTCAAAAATCGTGACAATTTTTCGGTTCGGATCCTAAAAAAGTTGGTTTTATCGTCCTGACCGAATATTTGATCAGAATTTTAATTTGAAAAACGGAATTTTGTTGCATTTCGATGGAAAAGACTTTTTCCATTGATTGTTTGTTAAATTTCAAGAACCATGACAATTTCCGTACAGATTTGGTCATTGAATGGTCGAAAAAAATTACGTGAGCTCTGCTTAAGAAAAAAAAAACAGAATTTTCGTTGCAAATCCAAAATTTCCGAACTATAAATATTTTTAAATCCTGTAAATTCATTTTAAAACTTGGCACAATTCGTGGGAGAGTAAAATTCCGATGAAATCAGTGGATTTAGCCTGTCCGGTCCATTATTCATGGGTCTGTGAGACCCGGACGATTTTCTAATCGTTTTCATGCCCAAAATCAATTTTTCGGTTTTTTTTTTCAATTTGAAACAAGAATTTTTTCGAGTCAATGAACACTCGGGTCTCCCAGACCCAGAGTGAGACTCCGATTCAAAATAAAACGTTTTTTTCCATCCGAAGAAAAAAAAACAATTTTTTCGCTCGTTTTTCGAATTGATACAATTCAAACAAAAAAACTCGTTCGAAAAACAAGAATTTGTCACTAAAAATGATTTTTGCGCCATTTTCGAATTTTATTGACAATTTTTTTTCACGTTATTCGCAAATCGAATCGTTTCGTTTCCAACAAGAAAAAATTAGTGATAGAGAAAACAAATTCGTTTGAATGAAAAGAAAATAGAAAGCAGGGAAAAAATGTTTTGATGGAGAGAGAAAAAAAGGAGTACGGAACGATCCTTTCACGTTTATATTTGTGGGAGGGCGATGAAACATTTGTCAGGGAGTATCAAGGGGAGCAGCACTAAAGATCAGTCGATATGCCAAAGAGTATTGGATTGGCCACTTGCTTTCGCATGAATACTTGATAAATTGTTGTACCGCGTACTACGTATACGAAGCCAAGCACATTGTTCGCGTTGGGATGAATAAGAAAGAGAGTATCGATTAATGCGAGACAAATAGAACCCATTCGATATTTCTCTAGCGTCATGCAGTGCTTTTAGCCGCAAAAGGGGTAATTTCATCAATGGACGATTCCGCGAGTATAAAAACCACTTTTTATCCGAATGCCACGTTCGTAACGAACGTGAATATTCATGAAACAGGGCAAACGATATTTTTTCCTACTTTTCATTTGTTTTCAGTTTTTCTTACATACAAAATCCTTTGCGAGCCCGAGTTCATTAAGAACATTTTTTTACTAATTGTGGAAAGAACAAAATACTCGAAATTCAACATTTTCCGAGGTAATTTGTATTTTTTATATAAAAACCAAAATTTCGAACTAATTTTACGACCGATTTTTTGAAAAACTCGATAAAGCTACTTCGATGTTACGCTAAAGCGTGCGCAAAGTTTTGAGAGGCTTCACCATTTAGAAATGGAAATATTTAATGTTGAAAATTGCAACTTTCAACACGTGCTCTTGTGAGAAACTACTGAAAATTGTGATTTTTATAAATAAACATCTCGACTCGTACATGGTGAATCGTCTTAAAATTGCACGAGCGATTCTCTTTTTTTTCTTCAAGTTACTTCGTAAATGTTCGTTTTCAGTTTTTCTTACATAAAAAATGGCTCGCGAGCCCAAGTTCATTAAAAAAAAGTTGTTACCAATTGACTAAAGAACAAAATACTCTAAATTCAAGATTCCCCGAGGTAATTTGTATTTTTTATATAAAAACCAAAATTTCGAACAAATTTTACGACCGATTTTTTTGAAAAACTCAATAAAGATTGTTCGATGTTACGCAAAAGCGTGTGCAAAGTTTTGAGAGGCTTCACCATGTAGAAATGGAAATATTTAATGTTAAAAATTGCAACTTTTAACTCTTATGAGAAACTACTGAAAATTGTGATTTTTATAATCAAGTATCTCGACTTTTACATGGTGATAGCTTGACAAATTGCGCGAGCCATTAGACACGACAATCGTCTTAGTGTGGTGGAAATTTGAAGGAATTCCATCGATAGAAAATTCAGCATACAACGTCCTTAAAACAGTGGCGTACTTTTGCATTGATGCAACGAAATTCTTGGTAGTTGGTTGAGAAATGGCATTATTTTTCGTGATGCCGAGATCGGACATGACGAAAAATAGTGCGATGATAATCGATCGGATATAATGTGAAAATAATCGAATTCCAAGGAGTCCAGGAGTTTTCGATCGCAGCGTGGATTTATGTGTTGGGGTACGGGGGTGGGGGAGGGAGGAAGTTGCGAGAAAGACGGGTGCACGAGGGACGATAACGATGCAGAGTTTGTTGAACCAACATGCTCGTCGCGCGCGTTCAATGGGAATGGGCGGTTTGAGTTTTGTTTGCACTTTAGTCTCTATTTTTCTCTTTCGCTCGGGGAAACGATTCACGAGTATATGGAGAAAGGCGTGTGTGCAGCATAAATGGGAAAGCCCATTTATGGAAATAAACGTGCAACGAAATGTACACACGGAGGAATCGTACGCGAGTATCGTTAGACAACTTGCCCCTTTACGGTCAGAGCATCGATAGATACATAAATCAACGCGCCTGACGCTGTTTGCAGAGCGCTACAGTGGCGCCATTTCGAACCGCTAGTTACGTCACTTTTATGAACTACGAATGGCTCACGCTGGCGATACATTTGTGAAATGTGAGTTTGGGGGGAAGGAATTTACACCTGGAATTGTACGCTTTGGTGAACACCCCCATAAGAGAAAAACGCGGGGTTCTTGTTTTCTTGCGATATGAAGAGAATAATATTACGAAACGCAGGCTCGATCGATCGAGGCCATAAAATCGTTCGATATTCGAGGCTGATTGGCGGCAGCGAAGACAGAGGGCGCGACAGTCGAGCTCGGATAAACCCTCGTCTCGGTGTTTTGTCTTCATGGCTTTCTTTTGCCTCGCAAACGTCGAAGAAGCGTCAATAAGGCGATAATTTTGTTTGCTTTGGTTTTTAAAACGGTGCAGTAAGTCATAAGCAGGTTTTTGCGAGTCTGACAACGTCGAGGGGAAAAGAGGGCGCGGTAAATAGACAGTGGGAAGAAAAAGTGAGAGAGAGAAAAATACGGAGGCAGTTAGAGACAGCGAGGCTCTGGTTTGCTGTTGGAACACACGATACACCTATAATTGCACATAGAGCCTGTGGGTTAGGTCGGCCTATAACGTATCGTCGATCAATAGCTGGAAAATGGCCGGAAGCCAAGTCCGCGACCGATGTCGTTTCGAATTTTGCCGTTGTCACTGAAGGGGAAACGATCTAGGCTCTCCCCCCCCCCCCCGCCCTTTTTTTTCTTTATTCCTCGCGTTTTTTTCTCTCCCTTTTACTATTCAGTTCGGTGTCCCACTTGTTCTCGCGAACGAGATTCCTCTCCCCTCCGGGCCTGCCCGACTCTTGTACTCGCATTCAACACAGAGACACGCGAGACTCTCTCTCTCTCTCTCTCTCTCTACCTGTCATCTATCCGTTTTTGGCCTTTTTTTTCTCTCACTCTCGCTCGCCCTACCTTTTCTCTTTCTCTCCTTCTCCCTTTATTTCTTTTCTCATTTTTTATTCGCCTTTCTTGGCCCGATCGCCTCCCAACCTCGAGAGCGCTCGGATAATTTGAAATTCAAGTACCCCTTGCCTCCAACTTTTACTCCCGAGAGTAAAAGCCTCCTCGAGCCTTTCAATCCAAGAGCCTCGTTCCATAGCCCGCCCGCGCCTCGTTATTCACACCCTCGTATAAAGTTTCGCTTAACGTTCGATCGATCGATTTACGAATTTGTCCTTTTCCCCAACATGCTCAACTTTCCATTCTAATTCTCCTTTAAGGAGCTTCCGCTATCACCCCGGCAATAACTTATCAAGTGAGACACTATTCCCAAAAAAATGACGATCCGCTTTTCCTTTAGCAAGCGATCCCTTGCCAAACTTCTCAAAAATTACATGTTCCGAACATTCTGCCGATTTCAACTAGAAATATCTGACCCCCAAACATTCCTTGTTTTTTTTATAAACTGAGATTTTAATACGCGTTTTATCTAATCGCCAAGTATTTTTAATATTTTTCCAATTTCACAAGGGCAAGAAATTTCCGTAAAGCCAATGTTGAATCAAGTGACTTTCGACTTTGAAAATATTTAGTAAAATTTGGTTGACCTAGGATGATTTCTAAACATCAAAGGTTGATGCCTAAATGAAAACATATTTAGTTTTCAGATTTTTATGTAATTATCGCTCTACTAAAGGAACTCACTCCTTTTCGTCATATTTTTTGAGCATCCAAACTCAAAATCGGTACGAAAAATGTCATGATTTTAGCAATTGAACAAACAATTGATGGAAAAAGTATCTTACGTTGGATCCGAACGTTGCCAACTTCAATGGCATCCATTTTGGTACTACTTTTTTTTTAGAACGACCAGAAAATAGGCTCGCGAGGCAACAGCAATGTTTCCAACGCGATTACATCTGATAAGACGAACAATCGATTCGACGTTGGTCTATTTCTCGAACTGGCTGTGTGTCGCCAGCAGAGGACTTTTCTATTAGATCCTCTGGCGATCGATTCAATCAACAAATACAAGAATGGGTTATGTCACACTGAGACTTGAATTTTGTCGAAAAACGTCGATATTTCGTTGAATACGGTCGACCAAATGTTTTTGGATGATTCCAAAATTCTAGCTTAGCGCTGCTGCACTCTTATATACAGTAAAATAGGCGTTTTATGATGTCACAAACTTTAAATCGTTTTCACGGCCTTGGCGGATCAGCAGGTCCGTCAAACGTTTTGAAAAAGTTCCAATTGGGACTCGGGACTTGCAAATTAAGTTCCAAATGAGACTTTTCTCCACGTCCGGTTAACTGGATGTGACGTCACGAGTCCCAAGCTAAAACTTGAAGTCTGAATTAGAAACTTTTTATAAGGGTACCCTAAAAACTTGAAACTTAAAACTTCGGGACTTGTCCACTTGAGTCCCGAGTCCCAATTGGGACTTTGTTTGGGACTTTTTCCGACTTTTTCAAGCTGAATTAGTCAAAATGAGTGACTGCGAGTCTCGTGCTTGTGCATACAATCTCATGGATGGCTCGCGTAGTACGCGGAGCTATCGGAGAGGATGCACACCGGGCCGATAATTCCAGAGAAGACTAGTGTGTTGGCTCGTGTGTCTAAGCGTAGACTCACGACAAGAAAGAAGTGCTGGGGGGTGCGGAGGGCGTGGAGTTGCTCTTGGCGTGATTCATCCCACTCAATTCCCGGAGCTTGGTGAATATCCAGTGCGGTCGAAAGAGAACGAGACAAAATCTGTTGCCGCACGTTCTCCCCTCAACCCCCGAATCAATTGTCCATTGTCCACTGTTTCGCGAAGGTCCCTTCGGTCGTCAAACGCATTTAATCGAAACGATCGACACATGCGCGACGTGTATATGTGTTTGCACATGTACATATGTAGGAAACGTGCATAAGTACATTAATTATGTATCTATTGGCAGAATGGATTGACGTTGAATCTGTACCGAGAACTTTAGACGTATACACGTTGGAGGTGGCCATATATTTTCTTGTTTGAGCCAGAGCGTTTGATTCTTGATGATGCATTTCGGGGTTAATCTGGGGCCTTTATTTTAAACTCGGTTTTTCTATTTCTAGAGCAGTGCTCTATTCAATATTTGATCAGGAGACTAAAAGCATCTTTTTTAGGATCGTCATGGTTTTTTTTAAATTGAACAAACAATTGATGGGAAAATCAATTTTCGCTGGAGCCCAACGAAACGTTTTTTGTTTCGGTTTTTTATAATTTTTCGCTTCGCTTGTTTCATTGTTGGATGCTTTTTTTTATTGTTTTATTATTGCGTTCTCAATAGGTTCTTGATTCGATCGGTATGCCTTTCAAGGCCAAGATGATTCCGGCCGTATAACCATTTCTACGAATAATATTCGTTCCGTTAATAATTCCGATTGTTTAATTATCGCATTGGCCCCCATATATACACGAAAGAGTATGGAGAAGAAGAAATCGATTGCATTCGATTTAAAAAAATTGATTCCAATGGGCGATTGATTAACTTTTTTGAACCCCGCTCCGTGGGAGGTCCCCGTCTCATTCCTCTCGCGCTCTCTTTCTCTCTCCTGTCGCAGCTCCTTCTCGCATTCCTGTCTCGCCGATAATAATTTCGGTTTCGCGGGCCTTAAAACGATGGAACTCGGCGCGATATAACGTTCACATGACTCTTAAACCTTTGAATCCGTCAAATTATTAATGCGATTCTCATTATTGCTATCGTTCAAATTTTGACCCACCAAAAACGAAGGGGAATCCAATTTTTTTTCCTCTCCACGATTCATCGATTTTCCAATAAAAAATCTTTGGCTTTCGTTCGATTCTCTTTGGACATTCGACTCGAAAAATCAAAAATACTTTTTTTCTTTTTTAATTGGTGAAATTTTCAAAAATGACCAAATTTTGAGCATTTTTTATGGACTTTGGGTTTTAAAAATTGATAGAGTTTTCGTCCACGCGTGCCACAACATGCGTGACGAAAAACTGCATTCAGACTCGATCTTTGAGCAACGTTTTTTTTTCTTCCTGACGCCCCCTCCCAGTTTTTGCTTTTTCTTCCCCGTACACGTGAGTGCATTGTCCAAGAAAGTTTCACGCTTCTAGAGCCACCGGTCATAAGCCTCGGAAGCGTCTGCTTGGGGTCTTTCTGGGAAAAGAACGAAGGAGGAGAAATGTATGATGGTCAGATTCGGACTCTCTGAAATTGTCGATGATGGAAAATCTACGCAAACACACGAGTGCAAGTTGCAATCGAAAGGCGACGGCGTACGAGCCATAAATTGTCATGCAGCTGCATCGCATGCTCACCTTTTTCTTCCTGATCCTGCGCGGCATCCCAATATGTGTCTCTATAGATTTTTAGTTTTATAGACTCACCACCACGATGACCAATCCATACGATCTCTGACCAATCGAACGGTCTATTGAATCCTCAGGTTTCTAAATTATCGAGGAAATTAGCCACGCCAGCTCAATGAGGCCTTCGCGACACCAAGGGTAGGGTCCAGCAGCTTGACCCTCCGTTCGCGTTTCTTTTCTGCTCCCGATCCAGATTTCCCATAAAAACCATTTTCCCAATAACCTTGAAGTTTGCATCATTGGAATGCAGCAAAATGCATTTTTTCTCAAAATATTGGAATGATTTTGAAAGTTAGTGACTTTTTTTCTCCAGTTTCGGCAATTGCAATTAAAATACTGGCCCTTAATTATCGTTAATTATTTCGAGTCAGGAGAACCAACTCGTTTCGGGTTTTTTGTCCTCGTTTCGTCAATTGTACGAGAAAATAGTAAATGATTATTTTATCATTCCCAAAATAAATTCTTTTTGTTGCTTTCAACGAGTTTTTCGTCCAAGCTCTTTCGGCGAGCGGAGCTTCAACGGGATTAACGTTGCCCAATTCCTCGCAATTATTAAGCCCCTGCTTGGCTGTTCGTGAACGGTGTACGCGTAGAAAAAATTTGGACAGATGTTGATGAAGAACGAACACGCCAACAACAGATTAAGATAAAATACCATCTTTTTCCTTTTTCTAGACGTTTTTTTTTCATTCGGTCCAATCGGTTTTTATAGATTTCTCGAGTTTGTCAATTCTCCTAATTGTGATTAGCCAATGTGTAGCAATTTACGAAACTAGTTCTCACGATAAATCTTTCAATTTTTTTTTGCCTCCTTATACGAAAAAAGTTAATCGTCTTGATCTCGAATTAATTGCTGCTGGAAAGGGAGTGGCTCTTTGCTCCCAGGACACTCAATGTGCCTTCCAAATTTTTTAACTTTACTCATTCTTCACGATTTTCAAGTTTGCACCGTTGGAATGCAACGAAATTCTGTTTTTTTCTTGACCAGAGCTCAAAGAACAATTTTTTTTCAGGATCCAAACACAAAATCGGTACGAAAATTGTCATGGTTTTTGAAATTGAACAAACAATGAATAGAAAAAAATTCTGCCTGCGGTTTGAAGTAGTCTACTTTCTTCGTCACCCAAAACTCTTTCCACGAGCTCAGAACCACGCACTGGAAATGAAATTTTGTTGGAAACGTTGGACTAAACGTTTTTTTTTTTTAAATCACAAAAATGTTGGTCATTCCAATCGTAAATTTAGCTGACAGTTGGGTTAGGAATGAAAATTTTGAAATTATCCAAAAATATTTAGTTGACCGTGTTCAACGACGTTTTTTTGACAAAATTTAATTACCGGTGCGAGCATTTCAAGGTCGTTGAAGCAAAAACTACATTTTTTCATCTGAAACGTCGATTTCGTCGAGTTGATACGATCCAGAAATATTATTCTTGCTCGTTGACTAATTACACGGATAATCATTGAGGCGTGCAGTAGAAAAGAAAAGAAAAATAAAAGGCAGAAACGACACACGCTGGTGTGGCTCGTGCTACTCTCTCGTCTGGTATCGTCTCGTGGGGCTCTCCCGCAACAACAAGTTGCAACCACCTGGTGGTCGGCGGAAATGGCAGCAGCGCCACACAAGCGACGCTCTCGTGGTCTCCAGGTGCTCGACACCATTAGCCCCTCCTCTCACCTTCGCCACTGCCTCATTACCTTCGCAGAGCTATATACGACTTGATCTCTCACATACTTGTCAAATTTTTATTACGGTCAATACGGCTCGTTTCTTCCATCCCAGATCCCACTCGAAATCCAAAATTCAACTTTTTACATCTCCGATCGTCGTTGAATTGATCAGGGATCGATTTTTTAAATTGAAATCGATAAAAAAATTGAATTTTTCGTGAAATTTATCATCAACGCAAAAGAGATTCATTTTTCCTACTATGAGCAATGTGAAATTATTTTTTTAACATATTTATCGATAAAAATTGATACCGGGACTAATTCTGAAGGCAAAAAAAAAATTAAAAAACTGAAAAAATCTGACAGGAATTTTAATTTCTTTGCTTTTCTCTCGATTCGTGGAGATATTTCTGTCTGGAATTGATTGCTGGGTCAAAATGACCCAGTGTGTACTCGGAGGGTTACTATTTTGTTATTTCAACGATAGGACTCGACTTTAGTGGAAAGTGTCAATTAAGGAGGAAGCAAATGGTCGGTAGCGAGTGTAAAACGGCAGAAAAGTGGCTTGCGCGAAAGGGAAGATTGTGTTTGAGGAAAAGAAGGAGGAGGAGGAGGAGGAAAGGAGGGTCGCGAAAAAAATGTTAAGGGTGATTGTGTCGGGGGTTGATGCGGTGGAGGTTGTAGCAGAACGTTGGTAACCCGGCAAGTCTGGCGGAGCTTCAGACACCGAGCATCGATTCGCTAGGACGATGGCTTTGCGGGGAATCGGAGAGGGCGGCAGTCGCGACAGCGGCGCTACTGCTGCGGTGCTTTTGCTTATAAGCACCCGCGACTGTGCGACCTCCATCGTCGTTGTCGACGTTTTTTTTTGTTTTTATCCACCAAATCCAGCGCTATTTCATTTTTTTCTTCAATTCGATATTTCCCGCAGCCCTATTCTGAGTCGTTGGACCTGGAAACGTGGGCCGGGGTCAAAATCCCTTTCTTCCATTTTTTCATTTCTCGACCTCATTTTTGACTCATTTTTTGACTTTGAGCTCAATTGCCCAGGCTCCTGGGATCGTGCATCAAAAAAAGAAACCAACGATGCCAAGTTCGAGGGTTTTCGTTGAATTTTAAGGGAGATTTGCATTTTTAAAAATTGGGGTCATTTTGACCCCCGGGTTACCGGATTTGGTGAAAAGTCAAAAAAAAATCTACCGTTCTAGGGTTAACATCCAATTATCCGCCGCACGATCAACGGATTTCTTACGAGCTTGAACGAGAATTGACCTCAAACTCTCTGCTCGCTCATATCCTTGAAACAAAAATACACTTTTGTTACGAAATCACAGAATTAAAACGTTCATTAAGCAACTCGAGCGGAAAACTGGAATAAAAGGAGGTTTCGATTCTTTTGACTGTATAAATTGAGCTTTGAAATTCTCCAAATATGGCACGAGTGTCATCGACCGATTGACTTTGTGATGCACCGAGAGAAAATCAAGTTGCCGGCAAGTGTGACAAACCGTTGATTGGAAAGCTCCCACTGAATACGAAGTAAAAATTCGAGCCAGCAAGCACCCGTGACCTCGATCGTCAAATTAATTTGGCAAACTCTCGGCTGTAGTAGAAAAAAAAGGGAATTCGGCTCAACGGTGCTGGGTCAAATGGGGGGGCTTCGCTTGATAGTCAAGGATTAAGGCAGCACGACGACATTGATATTAGGAGGTCAAATCTAAATGATTGTTTTCAGTTTTTTTTACATACAAAATGCTTTGCGAGTCCAACTTGATTAAAAAAAAGTTGTTACAAATCGACTAAAGAACAAAATACTCCAAATTCAAGATTTTCCGAGGTAATTTGTATTTTTTATATAAAAACCAAAATTTTGAACAAATTTTACGACCGATTTTTTTGAAAAACTCAATAAAGCTTGTTCGATGTTAGGCAAAAGCGTGTGCAAAGTTTTGAGAGGCTTCACCATTTAGAAATGGAAATATTTAATGTCGAAAATTGCAACTTTTAACGCGTGCTCTTATGAGAAACTACTGAAAATTGTGATTTTTATAAATAAACATCTCGACTCGTACATGGTGAATGGTCTTAAAATTGCACGAGCGATTCTCTTTTTTTTCTTGAAGTTACTTCGTAAATGTTTGTTTTCAGTTTTTCTTACATAAAAAATAGCTTGCGAGCCCAAGTTCATTAAAAAAAAGTTGTTACAAATTGACTAAAGGACAAAATACTCTGAATTCAAGATTTTCCGAGGTAATTTGTATTTTTTATATAAAAACCAAAACTTCAAACAAATTTTACGACCGATTTTTTTGAAAAACTCAATAAAGCTTGTTCGTTGTTACGCGAAAGCGTGTGCAAAGTTTTGAGAGGCTTCACCATTTAGAAATGGAAATATTTAATGTTGAAAATTGCAACTTTTAACTCTTATGAGAAACCACTGAAAATTGTCATTTTTATAAATAAATATCTCGACCTGTACATGGTGAAACCTCTTAAAATAGCTCAAGCAATTAGACAACACGATTCTCTTAGTGTACTGCAAATTGAAGGGATTCTATCGATACGAAATATTGCATACAACGTCCTTAAAGCAAAAAAAAGATAAAAAATCACGATGAACCAAATATTTTTGGAAAATTTCAAAATTCTGATAATATTTTTCATTTCTAACGGAACTGTCAGCGAAATTGACGATTGGAATGCGAAAAATGGACTTTCCAGAACATTTCTCGCTGCAATGACCAAATTTTAGTGATTTTTCCAAAAAAAATGGACTTTTCAGTTATGAGAAGGATCGAATGATGCGAGCCTGATAGAAAATTTGGCGCGGCGAGTGTATTGGGGTTCTCGCGTCTCGCACACGCGGATGGCTAACGGTGTATAGTCGCGAACGCGGCGAATAGATACGGTTGTATGGACGCGGATGGATTGATGGTCGGGTGGGTGGTTGGTCGGTGGCGTACGCGGCGGCCTAGAGAGAACGAGACGGACTTATCGAGGGAGAGAGGAGAGCGAGAGAGAGAAAGAGGGGGGAGAGAGAGAGAGAGGGAGAAAGTGAGCGAGTCTGCCCCCGCAAGCAGGAGCGGCGTGCGTGCGTGTGTGGCGCGGCGTAACGGCGTGCTCCCCTCACACGGCTGAGTAGTCAGAGTCTTGCGAGGGGCGCCAGTCTTCGACGAGCTCTCGGCCGAGGTCGAGCATCACCAAATCGACGTTGATACATGCGGTCGTAATTTTTATTGCCAGAGTACAAAAATCGCACTAATTATCGCAAAGAAACGCTAAAAATCGAAATTGGATAAATCACGACGATAAAAAAGAAAAAAAAAAGCTCGAAATTTCTCTGCAGAAATTTCGTACGAAAAAAAAAACGAATGAGGCAAAATTGAGACGCGGAAGAAAAAGATTTTCGCACGAATCTCGCGAGGAGGAGAAAAATCGCGGGAGAAAAGTTGGCGCGGGTCGCGCCGGACGTTTTTTTTTTTGCTTCGGGCTCGCGTTGCCGCAGTAATATTGCCGAGCAACCCCCAACCGGGCAAAGCCCGACACACGCAAACACGGGGAGAGAGCGAGAGCAACGCCGGTAGAAAAAAAAAGCGGAAAATTTGTTAAAATCGAAAAACTGCTGCTGCCGAGTTTTTCCGCATTTTCCGCGACTGTTGAACGGTGCGGGGGCGGATCGACGACGATTCGCGATGTTTCAACAGCCCGCGAGAGCGACCGAGCGCCGTTGAGGCAGTTTTTCAAAGGCAACATTGAAAAAACGTCGGTGGAATAAAAAAAAGTGGCGGAATTTTGATCGCGGATTAATTGTCATGAGAAAAAACGGTGCAATCAGTTTGAGGCTCGGCTGAGGCCGCGTGTGTGTCTCGCCGAACCACCAGTGGCCGCACCACTTTGCCGGCATATCGTTTTTTTTCATCCCCCTCCCTCCCCCCTCGTTTTGTCCCTCCCCAGTTGGTCGAGGCTCTTGCGGCGGAGCAACTTGGTCATCAAGCCCGAAAGCTCTCTCGCGCGCGTACACAGTTGAGCGGCTTCCTGTGAAAAAACGACTTTTTGCTGGTGCGCTTGTTGCCGGTGGTCCGCGTCGCGGCTGCTCAAACTTTAGCGACGAGACAGACAAGCAGGTGCGGCGAGAGGCGCGTGCCACGCGATTTTTCGGCCCCGCGGTGTGTGTGTGTGTGAAAGCTCGTGCGATTCGCGGAAAAGTTGGCTCGCTGCGAACTCGATAAACCGCGACGGAAATTCGTAGCGAATCGTCAATTTTTTCTTCCGGCCGCAAAATCAGCTGAAAAATTGGAGGAAAATTAAACAGCAAGTGAATTTTTCCCTACGCGTGTGTCCGTGCGTGCGTGCGTGCGTGCGTGCGTGCCTCGTTTTTGTATGTGCGCGCGTGTCTGTGAAACGCGAGGTTTGCGTACATCGCGGCGTCTCTGTTGCGGCCGCAACGAGACGGTTTTGCGGTCCGTGCGAGCGCTCCCGTTAGAGGGTTTCTTACGCTCGCTTCCCTCCCCTCGACGTCAGTCATTCAACGCAGTCGTTGCCGTCAACTACCATCCGTCTCGCGTCTCTTTTGCTCGACACTCTTTTTTTTATTCCTCTTGATTTTCCGTATCGCTCGAGCATTAAAAATAGCTAAAAAATGGTTTTTCCTCCGAATCGAGTCGATGGATAACTCGGGGTAGAAAAATTCGTGAGCAATTTCATTGGGTCGCCGATCAAACGTGCGGGATGTGCGCGTTTTAGCCTTTTTCCTCCGATCGAAATTTTAGCCGGAGTGTCCAGTGGATTTGTGAATTAAAAACAGAGGTCGGAATCGAGAAAATGCGACGCGAAGCTCGCTCGTGAATTTGCTCATTTATCCTCACCGGTTATTTCCGGTCGATCCGGCAAACAACCAGAAAAAACGCAGCCACAAGAATAAGGCGGAAAAAAAAGGAAAAAAAAAAAAAACAAAACAAACATCGTCGCGGTAATGACTCGGATCAAGCAATTGACATTGCGGCGATCGTTTAGCGATAGTTACGACGAGGGGACGAGTTTTACGTTTAAAAAACGCTGACGAGACGAGTCCTCGGTGGTTACGATTCAGGCCATGAGCGGCCCGACAAGTCTCCAGAGGGCTGCCCCGAGTTGCTGTCTAAATCATCCCTCGTCTCGTCCTCATCATTATCACTATCGGCCTCGTCCTCGTCACTGTCATCGTCATCGTCATCGTCGCAACACCAACACCAGCAGCAGCAGCAGCAGCAGCAGCAGCAGCAGCCTTTTCGCCTCTCCCAATAATTCAGAGACTGTGCTCATCGACGAGGACGTCGACAACAACAACGACCACGAGCCTCTCAATAAACGAGCATTAACGACGCCTGCACACTCGAACCATTTAAATGAGGCCTCGCGAGACACCATCACGAGATTGTCCTCGTTCCAACGTGAAAACGAGGCGAATCTCAATCGTCTCCGTTATACCAAAGAGCCTATTTTTATGCCACACCATAAAATCCAACAAAACTCACGATTTTTTCATAAAAATCATTCTACCAACTCCAACGACTTACAAATCAACGACAACGAGTCTAAAAGGCCCGACGACTCCTACGTCAATCCTCCAATCATCGATATCAATCATCACGATTCCCATAAAATTTCTCAACTTCCCAAACACCATAATACACTCTTTTGGCTTTTTGACTTTTCAAACATTTTAAACTATCCCAATCGACCTTACCATCATACCCTCAAAACACATCATGGAGGACAACGACGCTTTCCCAACAATATATTTCTACTCGCTACTGCCGGTGCTCTTCTCGCCCTCGCGATCGTCGCCCCACCCGGTAAGAATTTTACTCCAAAAATCATTTTCCTTTTTTTTTTCTTATGGGCTTTTCGTTGAGCAGCTTTTATGCCCATAATCGTATAAAATTGACGGCGAAATCGTTGGGAATCGAGAAATTTATACTTTTCTGTCAATTTCCCAACATTTTTCCCATTTCACTCAAAAAATACGTGATTTTTAATCTTATCAATTTTTTCTTTTCAAACTGTCAAGTTTTTTCACGTTTTTTTCATGCAATTTCAATGGTTTTCATTGCGGCATCGAAATATACGTTTGAAGCTTCGATTCGACTGTTTTTCCTCGACAGATCGCGTTCAGATAGCTGCAGAATTGATTGGCGGTTTATAGAGACAAGATTTAGCAGTCAGAGGTTAAAAGTACATTGTAAAGCTGGACGATTTATTCGCGTGATATTGACTCAAGTTTTCTTCGTTGCGATGCAACGAAATTCTGTTTATTTTCTTGAGATTTTTATTAAATATTTCATCAGGACGATAAAATGATTTTTTTTCGAAATCCAAAAAGAAAATCGGTGCGAAAATTTTCATGGTTTTTGAAATTTAACGAAAAATTAATAGAAAAACGTTTTTTTCGTTGAAATGCAACGAAATTCTGTTTTTTTTTCGTGAGATTTTTATTAAATATTTCATCAGGACGATAAAATGATTTTTTTCGAAATCCAAAACGAAAATCGGTGTGAAAATTTTCATGGTTTTTGAAATTTAACGAAAAATTAATAGAAAAACGTTTTTTTCGTTGAAATGCAACGAAATTCTGTTTATTTTCTTGAGATTTTGATTAAATATTCGATCAGGACGATAAAACGATTTTTATTCGAATCCAAAAAGAAAATCGGTGTGAAAATTTTCATGGTTTTTGGAATTTAACGAAAAATTAATAGAAAAACGTTTTTTTCGTTGAAATGCAACGAAATTCTGTTTTTTTTTCTTGAGATTTTGATTGAATATTCGATCAGGACGATAAAACGATTTTTATTCGAATCCAAAACGAAAATCGGTGTGAAAATTTTCACGGTTTTTGAAATTGGACGAATAATGAATGAAAAAAAAGTATTTTTCGTTGGAATGCAACGAAATTCTGTTTTTCTAATGAAATTTTCATGAAATATTTAATGAGGACGATAAAACGATTTTTTTTCGAGATGCAAAAAGAAAATCGGTGCGAAAATTTTCATGGTTTTTGAAATTGAACAAAAAATTAATAGAAAAAGTATTTTTGGTTGAAATGCAACGAAATTCTGTTTTTTCAAATGAAATTCTCGTAGAATATTTAATTAGGGCGATAAAACTATTTTTTTTTCGAATCCAAAGAGAAAATGGGTGCAAAAATTTTCATGGTTTTCGAAATTGAACAAAAAATTGATAGAAAAATGTTTTTTTTTGCATTGGACTCCAACGTCGCCAAGTTTAGTGACATTCGCTATCAGGGACGTGGTGTTGAGCATCTTGTAGCTTTTGCACATTAGGTTACGATGATTTTTTCACATGCTCGACTTTTGCCACCCACAGTAGCTCAAAAGAGCTCATGTCAGTTGGATTATTTACTACGTTTCGAGTCTCAAATGTTACATGTCACGGAGCAACCAACAGCAGAGCCTTTTTTTTTAATTGGAGAAAAAAAATCACGACCCACGTGAGTGTAAAGATATATGAGGCTACGAGTTGAGTCACTCGATGTGAATTACGTATAGGGGAGAGATGAATGGAAAGCAAAACTGGAAAAATGTGGAGCTGGATGATTATTTTTAAAATTTCGTGACACTCGAGTTCGCAACGAAAATTTCTTCTCAATTATTTTTTCCATTTCAAAAACCATGACAATTTTCCTGCAGATTTTCTCTTTGGATCGTAAAAAAATCGTTTTCGAGAAAAAAAAAATCGATTTTTTGGTGGAAACGTTTTTTTTTTTTAAATCACAAAAATTTTGTCATTGCAGCAAGAAAAATTCTAGAAAATCTCTTCGAAATGTCAATTTTTGTCGTTCCAATCGTTAATTTAAAATATTTTTCAAAAATAACGAAATCTTTGAAATTATTGAAAAATATCGAGCGTGTTGAAGGAAATTTCAACGTTTTTCGACTAAATTTCATTTCCAGTGTGGAAATATCGTGAGAGAGCAAAAACTCGAGCTCCCTAGAGCACATTGGCTCTAGATGGAGATGAAAAAAATTAGAAGGAATAGTCTCCAGACGAACGGTGGTAATTGGGAGACGAGTGGCGAACGACTTTCGTAGCCCAAAGTTTCAGAATTGTTGCCATCTGTTCATCAGCCACCGCGCGTTACCCACGCGGCCGCGGAGATCACCACGTGGAATTATTTTTTAAGGCCATTGTTGCTTCGATCTTTGCCTGAATTTTCAATTTTCAAGGCTCGATTTTTATCCTCCCAATATCCGCACAAAACCCGAAACACCTTTGATGGCTTTTCACGATTATTCAGTATTTGTGGTCGCGGGCAGAATGAACATTGAAAAATTAAGGACAACCTTGAATTTTGGCTTCTTTTTCCCGTGGGAAATGCAAATTTTAATGAC
Source organism: Diadegma fenestrale (assembly GCA_037043255.1). Lineage (NCBI taxonomy): Eukaryota > Metazoa > Arthropoda > Insecta > Hymenoptera > Ichneumonidae > Diadegma > Diadegma fenestrale. The sequence goes on along the minus strand of CM073309.1, from coordinate 34,041,428 downwards.
CATGAGATTCTAACGTTTTTCATAATAAATAAATTGCAAGTTTATTAATTTAAATGAATTTTCTCATATAAGAAATAAATAAATTTATTGAATATTATGAATTTATTAAAAATTGAATATTATTGAATTAATTTCAAGGTTAATTGCAACATTTTACATCGATAGAATTCCCTTAAATTTGCTCGCGCAATTTTGCCAAGTTTCGCCCTGTGAAAGTCGAGATATTTATAAAAATCACAATTTTCAACATTAAATATTTCCATTTCTAAACGGTCAAGCCTCTCAAAACTTTGCACACGCTTTTGCGTAACATCGAACAAGCTTTATTGAGTTTTTCAAAAAAATCGGTCGTAAAATTTGTTTGAAATTTTGGTTTTTACATAAAAAATACAAATTAGCTCGGAAAATCTTGAATTTAGAGTATTTTGTTCTTTAGTCAATTAGTAACAACTTTTTTGCAATGAACTTGGGCTCGCGAACCATTTTTTATGTAAGAAAAACTGAATACAAACATTTACGAAGTAACTTGAAGAAAAAAATAGAGAATAGCTCGTGCAATTCTAAGACGATTCACCATGTGCGAGTCGAGATATTTATTTATAAAAATCACAATTTTCAGTATTTTCTCTCAAGAGCACGTGTTAAAAGTTGCAATTTTCAACATTAAATATTTTCATTTCTAAATGGTGAAGCCTCTTAAAACTTTGCACACGCTTTTGCGTAACATCGGAGAAGCTTTATTGAGTTTTTCAAAAAAATCGGTCGTAAAATTTGTTGGAAATTTTGGTTTTTATATAAAAAATACAAATTACCTCGGAAAATCTTGAATTTAGAGTATTTTGTTCTCTAGTCAATTAGTAAAAACTTTTTTTAACTAACTTGGGCTCGCGAGCCATTCTGCAGATTGTCCCAAACGGTAAAAAATCCTCATTTGCAACAAATTATCTGGCCAGTTGACGCGACCGTCTCTAAATTTCAATCGAACCCAGAGATTTCCGTCCAAAACTCGTACATCGAGAGTCGATTCGCAAGACTATATGGAAAACCGCGCGCGCGAGTAAATACGTTTTGCCGAATCCGGCAACAAAAGGGCGCAAGTGGCACGTAAAAAATGAATAAACCGAGCGGTTGGGATGGCTTTAAGTCAGTCGAAATTGGTCTGGTCGAAATGTTTGGAATCGCAGACACTGGCGAGTCGCGCCCACGCACCTATTTCGTTCCACGAGAGAAAACCTATTATTTATCTCCGCGTCTCTCAGGATGTCGCGCGCGCGCGCGCGCGCGGTCCCCGACGCCGGCTGCTGCCAACTCAACGGAGTCGTGACAACTCTTTCCCGATGTGTGTTCTCCGTACACACGTTTCCTCCATTTTTCACGCTTCCCCCTAAACATTTCACACCGACACGACACACTACGCACTTATATACATATATGTCATTAATTCGTCTATATATATGTATATATACGTGATAAAAAAAAAACGATATAAATGTTATAAAGTGTCTGTTTCTCTGGGTTAGACGCAAAGTCGCGTCCCGCACGTACGAGACGTTTCTTGCGAGATATATGTCGAAGCTATACATAGCGAAGGTATAGACCACACATTTCGAAAATCCGCGAGGATGCGTTCACGAATCGCACTTTTCGATATTTGATCCCGCGTCTGCGGATTACGTCTCGCGTTTGACTCATTTTTTTTTCTTTTTTTTCAATTTTTTTGTTGTGTCTCGTGAGGATTTTGTTGAGACTCGTTTTGGATGATGATTTGGGGATGGAATATTTTTAATTGGCAACTTATTTTGGAAGCAATTTTTGGTGGGGGCAATTTTGGAATTTCTTTTTACTATTTGGATCTTTATTCTTGACGAAATTTGGCAGCGAAATTTGGCTTCTTGGTTCGCTTTTGTTGCTCACTCGCTAATGAGCATTTAATCGACTGTTTTGAGCGAATTTCCTCAACTTTGTTCGCGCTTTTCTCTCGTCAACTTGCAATTTTGTTGCAAAATGTAACGCGACGTTCTTGAGACTTTGCCATTCCGCCAAATTTGAGATTTTAATTTTTTTTTCTTCTTGGTCAATGAATTCATTCATTTTTATTTTTATTTTTCGCTAGAATCGAAAGACGATCTTGCGAAATTTCGATTTTTTGAGGTTTTTAGCCTCGAACACGATTTTTACAAAGTTAATTAATTTTTTTCATTATTTTCGTGTAATTAATACGCGAGGAAATTTGAGTTTTTTTTCTTTCAAGTGAAAATTAGTAATTTTCGAGTTTTTGAGCCTCGAAAAAAATTCTCGAACTCGTTTACGTTGATTTGATGATTTTTATTAAGTTGAGCAATTAATTTTTTTATTATTTTCGTGTAATTAATACACGTGAGGAAATTTGAGGTTTTTTGAGGCTGTTTTTTCTTTGAAGTGAAAATTTACTACCTGGTGCAAATTCGCCCTTTCCCTTGAGGCCTCGAGGCAATGAATTACGTATGGCAATAAATCGCGGGCACGTACACACAAGAGTGAATTACGGATTCAAAGTTTGCTCTCGCTAAGGCAAAAAGGAATAAGAAAAGAATAAAAAAAAGTCTTGATGTGACGTCCCACGCTTATTTACTTTTATTTATATCGCACCCTCCGCCAATGCCGGACACTTGGGGGATATATTTATTATTATTCAACTTTGCCAGTCTACCGTTGCCGGCTGCCAAGAGTATTTTTCGCGGTTTGTTCGCGTCAAACTCTTCGCTGCCGGCTTTGAAAAGCCGGCAGCCAAGTTCTCGATCTCTTTCATCTTCTCCAAAAGCCCACAACACGTTTCTTCATATTGTATTATCGTTAAACGACTTTCTCATTGTCGCCACGGAGTCTCTTCGTACTAAATTCACACTTTTTTTACACTATTTTATCCTTTTTCGACTAATTGCTTTTTTTCATTTCTATTCTCTCTCGCCCTTACACACTCCACACAACAAAAATCAACCTTCTTCGGGTTTGCACCATTGGGAAGCTGCGAAATTCGGTTTTTTTTATTGAGATTCTGATTCAATATTCGTTCAGGACGATAAAATGATATTTTTTCAGGATTCAAAGCCAAAATTTTCATGGTTTTTGAAATTTAACAAATAATTAATTAAAAAAAAGTATTTTTTGTTGAAATGCAACGAAATTCGATTTTTTTATTGAGATTCTGATTCAATATTCGTTCAGGACGATAAAATGATATTTTTTTAGGATTCAAAGCCAAAATTTCCATGGTTTTTGAAATTTAACAAATAATTAATTTTCAAAAAAGTATTTTTTGTTGAAATGCAACGAAATTCGGTTTTTTTATCGAGATTCTGATTCAATATTTGGTCAGGACGATAAAATGATATTTTTTTAGGATTCAAAGCCAAAATTTTCATGGTTTTTGAAATTTAACAAATAATTAATTTAAAAAAAAGTATTTTTTGTTGAAATGCAACGAAATTCGGTTTTTTTATCGAGATTCTGATTCAATATTCGTTCAGGACGATAAAATGATATTTTTTTAGGATTCAGAGCCAAAATTTCCATGGTTTTTGAAATTTAACAAATAATTAATTCAAAAAAAAGTATTTTTTGTTGAAATGCAACGAAATTCGGTTTTTTTATCGAGATTCTGATTCAATATTCGTTCAGGACGATAAAATGATATTTTTTCGCGATCCAAAGCCAAAATTTTCATGGTTTTTGAAATTTAACAAATAATTAATTTTCAAAAAAGTATTTTTCGTTGAAATGTAACGAAATTCGGGTTTTCTATTGAGATTCTGATTCAATATTTGGTCAGGACGATAAAATGACATTTTTTTAGGATTCAAACCCAGAATCGGTTCGAAAATTGTCATGGTTTTTAAAATTGATCAAATAATTGATAGAAAAACGTATTTTTCGTTGGACCCCAACGTTGCGAACTTCAAGGTCCATGAGAAATGAATGATGAATGAAAATGTTGTGGTGCACCGAAAGATTTTCGATTCGACGCAAACATGACTCCGGTTTTTCCCCAAATTAGTGCGCGTGTGTTTTTTTTTCTAACGATGTCTCAGGATCGAGCGAGATGTTTCGGAATTTCGCTGCTTGGCTTTGTTTTTTTTTCTTCTTCTCATTATCTATCGCTTGGCTCGCGGCTGGTCCAATGGAATATAAAACTTTTGGCAAATGACGTCCGAATTCACGTGATCACGAAACGAGAAAACGGTCCAAAGGAATGAGGCTGAAATTTAAATTTTGTCAAAAAACGTCGATATTTTTGGATAATTTCAAAATTTTCGTTATTTTGACGATATTTTTCAATTCTAACGAAACTGCCAGCAAAATTTACCATTGGAATGACGAAAATTGACTTTTCGGAGACTTTCTAAAATATTTCTTCCTGCAATGACAATTTTTGTGATTAAAAAAAAAAAAAACGTTCGATCGAACGTTTCTAAGGAAATATCGATCTTGTCCAAAAAAAAATTCTTTTCTCTGCGGAAATTTCTAGCAAAGAGCTGGAGCGAGAGCGCGAGCTGTTATTTTGTCATGCTCATTTTCATTCTCTCTCTATCTTTCTAGATTCTGTTCGCACTGACTCGCAACGTCGTCTATACCCAAAACCTTAAATTTAGAAATTTTCCAAACGCTCTGACTTCACGAGCTCACGTCTCCGAGTCTCACGAGCCTCTCGACGTTCGTGTCCCCCTTTTTTTTTCTCACTTTTCTATCTCTTTTTCACTCTTTTTTATCCGGCTCGGTCTTACACGAGCCTCGGTGTGCTTTTTGAGTATGCAAGTGGCATCTCCCGCGCGCGAGAGAGAGCGAGACCGAGGGGGGTTTGAAAAAGAGAAGAAAATTAAATAAATAAATAAATAAAAGAGAAAACGCGTTTGGGGACGATGAACAAACGATCGTAGGGACTCGAATCGCCTATTTTAGCAGTCGTCGCGTTTCATCTTTCTCTTTTTCTTTTCTCAAGCGTTTCTCGCGGCCTCGCGGGATGCGTTCAAGTTTTCGCCAATTCTCCGCGGCGGTGACAAGTTTTTCGCAAACTATGCGACCAACTTTTTGAGCGAGGAAAAATCTTGATTTTATCGCGATTTATTTTTTTTGTCAATTTTTTCAAGTTTTTATTTTTATTTTTTTCAAGACTCGATGACACACGAATGTGTGTTTGCTTTTTGGCCTTTTTTCTGGAACTATAAATTTCTACAGACACGCTGGAATAATTGTTGTTTCTGCGTTCCGAAGGGCGAAGGCGATATTTACTTCGTCACCCCTCGCGCACCCCCGAGGGACTGCAGCTCCCTCAAGAATTATTCATCAGTTTTGGATCATTCCCGCGATAGTCTCTTTTGTGCAGTCTCGTGGAAAGGGTCGTTCAGAGTGGAAGAAAACTGATCGTCATTAATCTACTCGATTAATCCGACGTTGCATACGACGTTGAAGTTTGCATCGTTCCAATGCATTCTACTCGATATTTGGTCAGGACGATAAAACGATTTTTTGTTGGGATCCAAACCCAAAATCGGTTCGAAAATTGTCATGGTTTTGGAAATTGAGCAAAAAATTGATAGAAAAAGTATTTTTCATTGGAACGCAACGAAATTCTGTTTTTTCAATGAAATTCTGATTGGATATTTGGTCGGGACGATAAAACGATATTTTTTTAGGATCCAAACCCAAAATCGGTTGAAAAATTGTTATTTTTTGAGAAAATTAATAAATTTGTAATTGAAAAAGTATTTTTCATAGGAATGCAGCGAAATTTCGTTTTTTTCTTGAGATTCTGATTCGAAATTTGGTCAGGATGTGAAAACGATATTTTTTAGGACCCAAACCCGAAATTGGTTCGAAAATTGTTATATTTTGAGGAATTTAAAGAATATTTTAAAGGAAAAGTATTTTTCATTGAAATGCAACGAAATTTCGTTTATTTCTTGAGACTTTCATTCAAACTTTGGTCAGGACGATGGAATGATATTTTTTTAGGATTCAAAGCCAAAATTGGTACGAAAATTTTTATAATTTGAGAAATTTAACGAATATACAATAGAAAAAGCATTTTTCACAGGAATGCAACGAAATTTCGTTTTTTTCCTGAGATTCTGATTTGAAATTTGTCCACGACGATAAAACGATATTTTTCAAGGATCCAAACCCAAAATCGGTACGAAAATCGTTATTTTTTGGGAAAATTAATAAATTTTTAATAGAAAAAGTATTTTTCAGAGGAATGCAACAAAATTTCGTTTTTTTCTTGAGATTCTGATTCAAAATTTGTCCAGGACGATAAAACGATATTTTTCAAGGATCCAAACCCAAAATCGGTACGAAAATCGTTATTTTTAGGGAAAATTAATAAATTTTTAATAGAAAAAGTATTTTTCAGAGGAATGCAACGAAATTTCGTTTTTTTTCCTGAGATTCTGATTCAAAATTTGTCCAGGACGATAAAACGATATTTTTTACGGATCCAAACCCAAAATCGGTACGAAAGTTGTAATGGTTTTCAAAATTGAGCAAAAAATGGATGGAAAAAGTATTTTTCATGAAAATGCAACAAAATGCAGTTTTTTCATTGAAATTCTGATGAAATATTCCGTCAGGACGATGAAACGATCTTTTTCGAGAATCCAATCCAAGAATAAAACGAAAAAAAGGATTTTTGTTAAGTATCTGAAAGTTTTCATGAGGTTTCGGTGATTTTTCTCATGCTTTCCGAGTTTTCTGGTCAAACGACGTACTTTTTGCTCCCTTGGGTTAACAACGCACCCCAGCTCGCTCAGTACACCTCCCCCCACGATCTCGCACACGAGAACGAGCGAGAGCGAGAGAGAGACGTGCTCGCGGCCCGGTGCCACGCAACCCTGCGACCCCGGTCGACCCCACGATCAACACGCACCATCCGACAACCCACACACGCATAAATCGACATACACACACACGTACACGAAATAACTACTCTTGATACAACATACCGGCAGCACACGCTTCGTTTTTCTTATTCCATTCTTTTTCTTGTTACATGTTCCCGTTTCTCCCCCTCCTTTTGCTCACGAGGACACCGAGGGAAGGCAAAGAGAGCGGAAGGAGGGGGGGGGGGGGGCACTGGACTAATATTATTCAAAGCCTAAACGCGTCGATATTTCACTCGTACGATATCCCATTTCGAGCTTCCCCAACAATGTCGATCCCTAATTTGCCATCTATATACTTTTCGCAATCGAGGGGGCTGGCCCCGAACATTGAAATATCCCCAAACTATACCATTCGCTCAACTAATTGTTACACGTCTCATTATATTTATTCTACTCCCATAAACCGCTCGATCATTTTATATTTCGGGAAATAATTTTCCACTCTCGCTGGAACGGACGTGGGGAGAATTAAAATTTATAAATTACCATCGTCAAATGGAAACGATGACGTTTGCAGGTTCAGGGGAAAATGATTTTTCTAGTAATTGGGCAATTTTGAAAAACTTGACAATTTTCGTTACGATCTTGGGTTTGGATCGTGGAAAAATATCGTTTCAGTGTCCTTGGAAAAGTTTGAAGCGCAATTTCTATTTTAAAATAAGGAATTTCGTTGTTTTTTAATGACAAATACTTTTTTAATCATTTTTTCCATCAATTTAAAAAAAATGTGGATTTTCGTAACGATTTTGGGTTTGGATCCTGAGAAAATATCGTTTTATTGTTTTTAGCAAATATTGAATCGAAATTTCAATTAAGAAAACGGAATTTCGTTGCATTTCAATGAAAAATACTTTTTTAATCATTTTTTCCATCAATTTCAAAAAACGTGACAATTTTCGTAACGATTTTGGGTTTGGATCCTGAAAAAATATCGTTTTATTGTCCTTAGCAAATAATGAATCGAAATTTTAATTAAGAAAATGGAATTTCGTTGCATTTCAATGAAAAATACTTTTTTAATCATTTTTTCCATCAATTTCAAAAAACGTGACAATTTTCGTAACGATTTTGGGTTTGGATCCTGAAAAAAGATCGTTTTATTGTTTTTGGAAAACAGTGAATCGGAATTTCTGTTTAAAAAATGGAATTTCGTTGCATTTCAATGAAAAGAACGTTTTTAAATCATTTTTTTGATAAATTCTAAAAAACATGACGATTTTTAACGATTTTGGGTTTGGATCCTGAGAAAAGATCGTTTCATTGGCCTGACTAAATGTTGAATAAGAATCGTCAACTCTGGCCAAGAAAATGCAGAATTTCGTTGCATTTCAACGATGCAAACTCCAAGATCGTATACAGAAACGACATCCTTGCATTTTAGCCAATCTTTACTAAGCGGAAAACTTTCTTGGACGTCACAGCTTCATCCAAAATTCAACATTGTCCCTCGTTTCCCATTCCCCTACGCTGAGTCTTCCACTACGATTTTCTCCTCCCCCCAAAAACGCCTCATTTGTCGCTAATCAACTTGGTCCAAGTTTGATCAATCCCTGCGATAAAATTACGTTATTTCGATCAATAAATTTTACTCAAACGTTTATTGAAATTCACTGAGGCATCGAAAAAATGGTGAATTTGACGATTTTCATGTTTCGATTCTCAAGAAATCGTTTCCCTTGATAAAAACACGAGAATCCGGCAAAATCAGATTTTTCTTAATTATTTTTCGTATTTTTTTCAACTTTCGCGAATCGATTCCTACTTTGGCGAAAAAAAAAGAAAAAAAAATAGTCAAGACGTGAATTAGTTGATCGATAAATTTGGATAAATATTCGCAGGGGCAGAAAAGTATAGAAAATTGAATAGACGTGTAATAATTTTGGGTACGCGACGTCTGTCTGGCGCCAGAGACTCAAATCGCATCAACGTTCTGGCCCGCTCTTGAAAAACGATGTCGAATATCCTTTCATCTTGGCAACGTCAAGTTGAACCGAAGTTTCCACTTTTTTCTTCGTTTTTTTTTTCGTACCAACGAGTTTCTTGGGTCGAATTGAAATAATCAGGAAGGCGCCGGGCAAGTCTCGGTTTCCGGAGACACTGAAGTTTGCGAAAAATTCTTTTTTTTATTCTTTTTTTGTCCAATTTCAAAAATCGTCATAATTTTTCGGTTTGCTTCCTAAAAAAGTGCGTTTTATCGTCCTGACCGAATATTTAATCAGAATTTCAATAAAAAAATAGAATCTCGTTGTATTTTAATGAAAAATAATGTCTCCATTCATTTTTTGCTCAATTTTGAAAATCATGACAATTTTCGTACCGATTTTTGGTTTGGATCTTGAAAAAAAATCGTTTTTTCGTCCTGTTCAAAGTTTTTATTAGAATTTCAATATAAAAAACGGAATTTTCAATGGAAAATCCTTTTTCTATTCATTTTTTGCTCAATTTTAAAAATCATGACAATTTTCGTACCGATTTTGGGTTTGGATCCTAAAAAAATATCGATTTATCATCCTGACTAAAAACTTAATCAGAATTTCAATAAAAAAAACAGAATCTCGTTGCATTTTAATGAAAAATAATTTTTCTATTCATTATTCGGTCAATTTTGAAAATCATGACAATTTTCGTACCGATTTTTGGTTTGGATCTTGAAAAAAAATCGTTTTTTCCTCCAGACCAACTTTTTAAGCAGAATTTTTTGTTTTTTAATTCATTTTTTGGTCAATTTTAAAAACCATGACAATTTTCGAACCGATTTTTGGTTTGGATCTTGAAAAAAAATCGTTTTTTCGTCCGGTTCAAAGATTTTATTAGAATTTGAATATAAAAAAACGGAATTTTGTTGCATTTCAATGGAAAATCTTTTTTCTATTCATTTTTTGCTCAATTTAAAAAATTATGACAATTTTCGTATCGATTTTGGGTTTGGATCCTAAAAAAATATCGTTTTATCATCCTGACTAAAAACTTAATCAGAATTTCAATTAAAAAAACAGAATCTCGTTGCATTTTAATGAAAAATAATTTTTCTATTCATTATTTGGTCAATTTTGAAAATCATGACAATTTTCGTACCGATTTTTGGTTTGGATCTTGAAAAAAAATCGTTTTTTCCTCCAGACCAACTTTTTAAGCAGAATTTTTTTTTTTTTTAATTCATTTTTTGGTCAATTTTAAAAACCATGACAATTTTCGAACCGATTTTGGGTTTGGATCTTGAAAAAAAATCGTTTTTTCGTCCGGTTCAAAGATTTTATTAGAATTTGAATATAAAAAAACGGAATTTTGTTGCATTTCAATGGAAAATCTTTTTTCTATTCATTTTTTGCTTAATTTTAAAAATTATGACAATTTTCGTATCGATTTTGGGTTTGGATCCTAAAAAAATATCGTTTTATCATCCTGACTAAAAACTTAATCAGAATTTCAATAAAAAAAACAGAATCTCGTTGCATTTCAATGAAAAATAATTTTTCTATTCATTATTTGGTCAATTTTGAAAATCATGACAATTTTCGTACCGATTTTCGGTTTGGATCTTGAAAAAAAATCGTTTTTTCCTCCAGACCAACTTTTTAAGCAGAATTTTGTTTTTAAAATTCATTTTTTGGTCAATTTTAAAAACCATGACAATTTTCGAACCGATTTTGGGTTTGGATCTTGAAAAAAAATCGTTTTTTCGTCCTGACCAAATATTTGTTCGGAATTTCAATAAAAAAACACAATTTCGTTGCATTGTTCCAAGATTCAATCGAGCAAACGAGGATTTTTCCCAGTTTTATGTATCCAGAATTTCGTTATCGAATAAAATAGTATAAAAGTGTCTGACATTACGTCGTCCTATACAAAGTGTTATTTCTCTTTGTCAATTGACCTTTTCAAAGAGCGGTAAGAACAAAAGAAGTGACGCGAGATACGAGCAGACGGGGTATGGGCTTTTTAAGCACCTGGACCCAACCGACTCTTCATCCCTATGCGCGCGATGCCTCTCCAAGCAAATACACTTCGTGTTTGTACGCCGAGATATCAGAGTGCCTTTTCGGTCTTGATTCTCTGTTTATCCGCGTAAATTTAATCATTTCTCTGACTTGTTCTCACGGTCCTACCAAAAAACGAAAAAAAAACTGTCCAAAATTTTTTCGGCCACAAAATCGCGTCCGAGGGTGTAAATTTTCCAAAATTCCCCACGAAACTCGAGTCGCACGTTTTTCGATGTTATGAAATTGCGAAAATTAAAAATTTGCGTCGAAATGACGAGAAAATTAATTTTCTTCTCACGGTCCTTTCGAAAAACGAAAAAAAAAAATGTCCAAAACTTTTTCGACCATAAAATCGCGTCCGAGGGTGTAAATTTTCCAAAATTCCCCAAGAAACTCGAGTCGCACGTTTTTCTATGTTATAAAATTGCGAAAATCGAAAATTTGTGTCAAAATTACGAGAAAATTGATTTTTCCAAAATTTTAGCAACGGAAAATTATTTTTTTTCTGATGATTCGTTTAATTTTGGAAAATTGTCAAAATTTTTCGATTTTTTGGGCTTTTGAAAGAAGAAAAAATGAAATTTCGCATCCATTTTGATGGATGCTCAAGTTGGCATTGATTTTTTTATTCGGGGATGAGAAACAGCGAGTGAACTTGAATTGAAAATGAAAGAATAGGGAGAGGGGAAAACTCTTGATATGCGACTGCGGGTTTTGGGTCGTGAGTACACACGCGGTATTTTGTAGAGCTTGTGAAAATGCATGTCCCCGCGAGATAAGGGAAACGTGCCTTCCTTGGCGTTTCCACACAAGTAACGAACTTTTTGTCCAGATTGAAGAAAAATAAGGAGGAGGAAGGTAGGGAAAAAAAGTTTAAGGACGCGTACACGAAGTTCGGAGTGGCTTAAGCGAGAGAGGGAGAAAAATAAACGGGCGAGAGGGAAGCAAGAAAAAAAGTAGTGGAAGAGAAAAATATGAGAGGGTGAGTTGGCGAAAGAGAAACGACGAGGGAGGATCTCGTAGAAAGTGGCAGATTGAATGAGTGTGAAGGTGCGAGAGCCTGAGCACGAGCCTTTTGGTTGTGATGATGAGCGAAGGGAGCAAAAGTTGCGGTGTGCTGTCTCCCTGGCCCTTCTGCTGTTCTCTCTCGAAAACGTATATAGTCACGTACGACGTGGCAACAGTCGAAGAACCGAACTCCCTGCTACGTCGTATTTTCCATTTTCATTGAGGACCTTGTTTGCTAAATTTTCCATCGATAGAATTCCTTCAAATTTCCACCGCACAAAGGTCGAGATATTTATAAAAATCACAATTTTCAGTAATTTCTCACAAGAGCGCGTGTTAAAAGTTGCAATTTTCAACATTAAATATTTTCATTTCTAAATGGTGAAGCCTCTCAAAACTTTGCACACGCTTTTGCGTAACATCGAACAAGCTTTATTGAGTTTTTCAAAAAAATTGGTCGTAAAATTTGTTCGAAATTTTGGTTTTTACATAAAAAATACAAATTACATCGGAAAATCTTGAATTTTGAGTATTTTGTTCCTTAGTCAATTAGTAACAACTTTTTTTTTAATGAACTTGGGCTCGCGAGCCATTTTTTATGTAAGAATAACTGAAAACAAACATTTACGAAGTAACTTGAAGAAAAATAAAGAGAATAGCTCGTGCAATTTCAAGACGATTCACCATGTGCGAGTCGAGATATTTATTTATAAAAATCACAATTTTCAGTAATTTCTCACAAGAGCACGTGTTAAAAGTTGCAATTTTCAACATTAAATATTTCCATTTCTAAATGGTGAAGCCTCTCAAAACTTTGCACACGCTTTTGCCTAACATCGAACAAGCTTTATTGAGTTTTTCAAAAAAATCGACCGTAAAATTTGTTCGAAATTTTGGTTTTTATATAAAAAGTACAAATTACCTCGGAAAATCTTGAATTTCGAGTATTTTGTTCCTTAGTCAATTAGTAACAACTTTTTTTTAATGAACTTGGGCTCGCGAGCCATTTTTTATGTAAGAAAAACCGAAATGAAAAATTTATTAGATTTGAAGGTCCTTAAAATGACGTGATTTTCCTCAATTTGAAATCGTCTTTTTAATTTTCCTCTCATTTCTGCAAGAAATTTTCTCGCACGAGCTCGCTCCCGCGGTGGCTCAAGAATCCTGTACCCCTCGTAAAACTCGTCGCTCTTTTTCACAATGCCAATTCCAACGAGCTGCTGCGTGTGTGTGTGTGTTTGTGAGCGTTGCCAGAGCAGAAACGCGATTTTATATCCACGCGCGGGTATCGCTCGAAATTCTTCCTTTTCAGACATCGAGAGAAAAATAGGGCGACGCGGAAAAAGGATGGAAAACGTGAAAGACACAGTTGGAACAGTAACTGCTGCGACTGGCGCCGGCGTCCTGCTCGACGTTCCACCCTTTTACGTCCCTTTTTCACCCCCTCCCCCTCCCCCGCCCATTTCCACTCTGGTTGTTACACGTTATTTCGACCTAAACTTTGGTTTTATTTTTTTTTCTCGTGTTTTCGTGTTGTCGTTGGCTCTGTGTCGAATGTTGCCTGAATTATTAATATTTTCGGGTACGCGACATTTTGTCAGACGCAGAATAACAAAAAAATAAAAAAAACAAACATTTTTGCATGTTTTATTCTCGCGTAAGTAGGTTGGCAATTTGTTGGGCCGGAATAAGAAACGACGGTATCGGAAATATAGCGAAACATCGCGGAGCTTCGTGAACGGAAATAAAATATTTAATAAAACCTGCACGAAACTTTTGGTCCTAACGCTCGACTCATTTTAATAATCGTGCGCGATTCCATCATTTTTTTTTTTTTTCGTATAAAACCGCGTGCTCTATTTCTTGCTGAATATTTTTTCTTCCTCGAGTGTTTTTTGCTCGTAATGTCGCGAAATTTGAATGAATTGTGCGACCTCGAGAGAATTCGAGTTTTTTTTTTTGAAAAAATGCAAAATTTTGTCATTACAGCGAGAAATGTTCTGGAACGTTTCTTCGAAAAGTCAATTTTTGTTATCGCAATCGTAAATTTTGCTGACAATTTCGTTGGTAATGAAAAATATTGCGAAAATAACGAAAATTTTGAAATTATCGAAAAATATTTAGTTCACCGCGTGTTCGGTTGAATTTTCAGTGCCCCGGAGCAGGATTTTCCATTTTCAATGGAAAACACCGTGACCGCGCGATTTTTTATGGCGTTCGAGTTTTTGGCAAAGATTTCGCATAAAAAATTGGAGTCTTGCGGAAATAAAATGAAAAATATTGTCGAAATAACAAAAATTTTGAAATTGTCCAAAAAAATTTGGTTCACCGCGTGTCCGGTTGAATTTTCAGTGCCCCGGAGCAGGATTTTCCATTTTCAATGGAAAACACCATGACCGCGCGATTTTTCATGGCGTTCGAGTTTTTGGCAAAGATTTCGCACACAAAATTGGAGTCTTACAGAAATAAAATGAATCGTCATTGCGAAGAGAGAAAAATTTCCAGTGGATTTTCGTTTTTAAGGGAAATCCTGAGATCGCAGGGTTTTCGGAATAAATTTTAGCCTCGTAAACGCTCGGAAGAAACTTCCCTGTCAAACGGCCATACGTTTTCTATGTAAAACGTGTGTGTAGATTAAAACTAGCAGCTGATGCTTGTATAACTGTAGATTCGAGCGATAGGAGTTGCTAGATGTAGGAACGAGATTGCTGCGGCAACTACGGCCAATAACGGTTGTTACGATCCAATAAGTTGCACCTTTTCATTGATAACATCGAAATTACTGTAATTAAAACAAAAAAAAAGCATATTGACCAATTTATGCACCAAACGATTAAAAGCGTCCGGATAAAAACGAAAGGGAAACTAAAAATTTTCTCTTATGAAGAAAAATTGTCTGACGTCAAGAATTTGAGACTTTTAATTTCCAATTTTCAACTTTTCCCATCCAAACGCCTGGAAATTCGAGTCCCGTCTCGTTTACGAGTTGCAAGAAAAATTGTTTAGCATTTTTCTTGAAAAATTTCGGCCCAAATACATTTTTATTTGCAACTTTTTGGGGAAAATGGAAAATTGGAAATCAAAGATCTCAAATTCGAAACGTCAGAAAAATTTTTATTTCTAGGAGAAAATTTCTATGGTTTTAGTGCCAGGAATGTCGAATTTAGCAGAAAAAATGCAACGAGTCCATTAATTAATCGTTGAAAGGCAACGGAAAATTGATTTTTATCCATTATTTAGTCCATTAATTATTGAAATAATGATTTTTTAATCATTATTTGGATAAAAAATCCAATAATAATGGATAAAAATCAATTTTTATCAATTGAAAATTGATTTCCATTCCGAGTCCATTAATTAATCGTTGGAAGGCAACGGAAAATTGATTTTTATCCATTATTTAATCCATTAATTATTGAAATAATGATTTTTTAATCATTATTTGGATAAAAAATCCAATAATAATGGATAAAAATCAATTTTTATCAATTGAAAATTGATTTCCATTCCGAGTCCATTAATTCATCGTTGGAAGGCAACGGAAAATTGATTTTTATCCATTATTTAGTCCATTAATTATTGAAATAATGATTTTTTAATCATTATTTCGATAAAAAATCCAATAATAATGGATAAAAATCAATTTTTATCCATTGAAAATTGATTTTTATAAATTTTTTAGTCCATTAATTATTGAAATAATGATTTTTTAATCATTATTCCAATAATTAATGGACTAAATAATGGCTAAAAATAAAAATAATAAAAATAATGGATAATGATTGAAAAAATCATTATTTCAATAATTAATGGACTAAATAATGGATAAAAATCAATTTTTCGTTGCCTTCCAACGATGCAAACTTGAGTTTCATGGACAACACGTCGCGTTGGACAAAAAGGATTTGAATGAATGATTAAAAAGCCTGATTTTGAATAGTTAACTGAATTAATGATTCTCGGGATTGTTTACTGGATGGAAATGTATAATCGGAGCGAGTGAATTTTGATACGGAGAGAGGAGTGCCTGGCTGTGTCCGCGTGCAACGCGATTGGCAACTCTCGCGCGGGGTAGTTGGAGCGCGCGCGGCTCAGGGTTGCATAATGCACTCGCAGTGTGTGCGAGACTAAACTGCACGAAACTACTACGTGGATAAAAGTTGGTTACACGGACGTAAACGCGTATATATCGCGAGAGGCTGCATTGCCAGGGCGTTGACTTTGCGATACGGGCGTTGCGACGAGTTTGCCAATCTCTCGCGCCCTCTCGCTCGCTCTCTCCCCTTAACGGGATTCATTCCTGCGGGGGATGTCGCGGCGCAGCTCAAATCCAAACTCACCACCGACACAACCACCGCAGCACGACCACCAGCTCCCCGATTATCGAGAGCTTTTGTGTCCATACCCCGCACTCGCTCATCTGCTGTAACGGCTTCGACCTGTTCGCCACTTTCCCCCATGCAACGCGGCATATGTGCAATATGCACAAACGCGAGTCATTCGTGTCTACATATATATATTTACGTTTTCGCCTTGCAAATGCTCGAGGGACCGTTTTAAACGACCTTTCTCTATATACAAGTTTCTCTGACCTTCCATATATACAGAGTCATCAATCTTTATGGCTCGCGCACACGTGCTCGACTAAATTCATACCCGAAAATCATTTTATTCCAATTTCGGTTCTTCTCTTTTCGTCATTTATGCTTCGTTTCATTTATAGCCAATATGCCATTTTATTTTTCATCGGAAAAGCTTGATTAATCGGTATCTACTTTAGTGGAAATGGGATTATCGATATTCTGACGTTTTATATTCATATCCGAATAATGCTGCGGCTCGGTATATCGAGTCATGCTGAATTTTCTGTCGATATAATTCCGCGAATTTGCAACATACTAAGAGAATTGTTGTGTCTAATTGCTCGCGCTATTTTTACAGGTTTCACCATGTACGAGTCGAGAAATTTATTCATAAAAATCACTATTTTCAGTTGTTTCTCATAAGAGTTAAAAGTTGCAATTTTCAACATTAAATATTTTCATTTCTAAATGGCGAAGCCTCTCAAAACTTTGCACACGCTTTTGCGTAACATCGAACAAGCTTTATTGAGTTTTTCAAAAAAATCGGTCGTAAAATTTGTTCGAAATTTTGGTTTTTATATAAAAAATACAAAATAGCTCGGAAAATCTTGAATTTCGAGTATTTTGTTCCTTAGTCAATTAGTAACAACTTTTTTTTTAATGAACTTGGGCTCGCCAGCCATTTTTTATGTAAGAAAAACTGAAAACAAACATTTACGAAGTAACTTGAAGAAAAAAAAGAGAATCGCTCGTGCAATTTTAAGACGATTCACCATCTACGAGTCGAGATATTTATTTATAAAAATCACAATTTTCAGTATTTTCTCACAAGAGCACGTGTTAAAAGTTGCAATTTTCAACATTAAATATTTCCATTTCTAAATGGTGAAGCCTCTCAAAACTTTGCACACGCTTTTGCGTAACATCGAACAAGCTTTATTGAGTTTTTCAAAAAAATCAGTCGTAAAATTTGTCCGAAATTTCGGTTTTTATATAAAAAATACAAATTACCTCGGAAAATTTTGAATTTGGAGTATTTTGTTCTTTAGTCAATTAGTAACAACTTTTGTTTAATGAACTTGGGCTCGCGAGCCATGTTTTATGTAAGAAAAACTGAAAACAAACATTTACGAAGTAACTTGAAGAAAAAAAAGAGAATCGCTCGTGCAATTTTAAGACGATTCACCATCTACGAGTCGAGATATTTATTTATAAAAATCACAATTTTCAGTATTTTCTCACAAGAGCACGTGTTAAAAGTTGCAATTTTCAACATTAAATATTTCCATTTCTAAATGGTGAAGCCTCTCAAAACTTTGCACACGCTTTTGCGTAACATCGAACAAGCTTTATTGAGTTTTTCAAAAAAATCGGTCGTAAAATTTGTTTGAAATTTTGGTTTTTATATAAAAAATACAAATTACCTCGGAAAATTTTGAATTTAGAGTATTTTGTTCTTTAGTCAATTAGTAACAACTTTTTTTTAATGAACTTGTGGCTCGCGAACCATTTTGTATGTAAGAAAAACTGAAATGAAATATTCAGGAAACCGAATTTCGTTGCATTTGTACGAAAATATGTTGGCTCAAAAAATTTGAATGATTTTTGGAAAATTCAACAAAATATCGATAAGAAGAAATATTGTTCGTTGCAAACTTGATGGAAATGGGAACAGGAAAGCGAGGTCAGAGTTTCGTAAAGAGGCCGCATCAGCGAGAGTATCGCCACAGGACCAATAAAAGTATGCAATAAAAATTCCATGGGATATTCGACAGTTTGTCAATTATTTTTCATGATTTCTCTCGACGACGCATTCTCGATGAGAAAATTAATGGAAACGTCTGAGCTGCTCTTCGTTTTTATTTATTTACGACATCGACAATCCTTTTTTCTCTTTATGGCCGCATGTTTTTCCGATCTGACGAATTATCAAACGCTCGGAAATTTGTCGAATGTCGTTCATCATAATCTTGTCGATTGAGCTCGCACCATCCACGGGGGATTAGAAAAATTTCTCCGGCGCTTTTTACAGCTCCACAAAAAAACATTTTTTCGAATTCCTCACAATTATTTTTATTTCGAATGAGAGGAAAAATTTTATTCTCAAAATCATCCAAATTTTCCGATCCCACGAACTTTTCGGTTGCCAAAAATCGATAAAAAACAGAAATAAAATAATTCAAAATTTTTGAAAATCATTTCGACCGCAACTTTGCGTTTGTGACATTTTTCGAATTTTTTTTTTTTTTCTTGGTGTCGAAAATTATAAAAATATTAAAATTGAAGAAAATCGTAAATTCGCGTTGAAATTTGTGGTCGTTTTCGTTAATCAACAAAAATGCAATAAATTTTTCGGTTCGTTTCGTTCCTTTTAGTGATTTTGCTCGAATAATGCAGTTTTGGTGCAACGTGAAAAAAAATTCGACCTTCGAGTTGGTCGATGTATTGTTGGTTGCAGGATAAAATAGACGACGTCCATCAAGGCGTGCACAGTCGTAGAGATAATGTTGCTATAGCGGGTTGTAATGAAATGCACCGACTAGCGCCGGAAGGTGCAGGTTCTTGGTTATATAACCTTCTCTGGCCTCCTCGCGTTCTCTTCCGGTTCCCTCGGAGTTTCTCGCATCGATCGGCCCTTCTCTTGAGTATACGTTTTAGCACACACACTCGTACACATATACAGAGAGAAACATTTCTTAAGTTCACAGAAGATACGGCTGTACGAAAATCGAGTGAAAAATCCTTGAAAAATGAAATTTTCAATGAATAACAAAAAATGAAAATGTTTTCAAATCTAAATTTTTGTTTTCAGTTTTTCTTACATACAAAATGACTCGAGAGCGCAAGTTCATTAAACAAAAAGTTGTTACTTATTGACTAAAGAACAAAATACTCGAAATTCAAGATTTTCCGAGGTAATTTGTATTTTTTATATAAAAACCGAAATTCCGAACAAATTTTACGACCGATTTTTTTGAAAAACTCAATAAAGCTTCTTCGATGTTACGCTAAAGCGTGTGCAAAGTTTCGAGAGGCTTCACCATTTAGAAATGGAAATATTTAATGTTGAAAATTGCAACTTTTAACACGCGCTTTTGTGAGAAATTACTGAAAATTGTGATTTTTATAAATAAATATCTCGACTCGTACATGATGAATCGTCTCAAAATTGCACGAGCGATTCTCTTTTTTTTCTTCAAGTTACTTCGTAAATGTTTGTTTTCAGTTTTTCTTACATAAAAAATGGCTCGCGAGCCCAAGTTCATAAAAAAAAAGTTGGTGCTAATTAACTAAAGAACAAAATACTCGAAATTCAAGATTTTCCGAGGTAATTTGTATTTTTTATATAAAAACCAAAATTCCGAACAAATTTTACGACCGATTTTTTTGAAAAACTCAATAAAGCTTGTTCGATGTTACGCAAAAGCGTGTGCAAAGTTTCGAGAGGCTTCACCATTTAGAAATGGAAATATTTAATGTTGAAAATTGTGATTTTTATAAATAAATATCTCGAAAAATTGCGCGAGCTATTAGACATGAGCATTTTTTTTGTGTGGTGCAAATTCGAAGGAATTCTATCGATAGTAAATTCTTGATACAACGTCCTTAAGGAAAAGTAGAAAAAAAAGTTTTTATTTAAACTTTCGTTTATATCCCGATGACCTAGACGATAATTTTGGTGCTTCCATAAAACTCGATCGGTCGCGCGGGACTCTGATTCAATGAATCTTGCTTGTCAGGCGATCGTATCGAGTGTTTTTCTTCTTTTCGGGTCACGAAAACAGGCAGAAAGCCGCGAGGTCTTTACTTTTCGAGCTAGTTATAGTTTCGAGATCGATATGCTTCGTGTATACTTTCCAATATAAGAATCGCCAGGCGAGATGCACAAAAGAGAGAGAGCGAGCGAGCTCCGCGGTCCAGATCGCGCGAGCCCACCGTGACCACATTTCCGGGACCGCCGAAGCATTTTTCCTGCTTTTTTACTTGCCAAGAAAAACTGCAGTCGATTTTCGATTCCATTTCTACGACGTTTATCGCAATTTTTATCTTTTTACGACAAAACTTTGCAACAACATGCATTTTCTAGGTCGCATGACGCGTCACGGAAGGTCAGGATTCGTTCAAGTCCAACATTCTCGATTCTATAATTAGCCAATTTACGCGGTTGGCTTTCTCGCTATTTTCCTATTCCTGTTTCTCTTTGCTGAAGGTCTAGGCACAGAAATATCCAGCAGCGATGCGCTCCAGATGCAACTCGTCAAAATTTCACTAAAAAGTCAATTTCATTGAAAAAGATTGATTTTTCGTTGGAAACTCTCGACTAAACGTTTTTTTTTTTTTGAAAAATCACAAAAATTTTGTCGTTGCAGCAAAAAATATTCTGGAAAGTCAATTTTTGTCATTTCGATCGTAAATTTTGCCGACAGTTTCGTTAGAATCGAAAAATATTGTCAAAATAACGAAAATTTTGAAATTGTCCAAAAATTATCCATTTTCTTTTTTTTTCGTCATCATTTTCGCCCATCGGCGATCGTGACGACCTGCAGCAGATTCTAATCCGGCCCACGCGGATTTCCGACCAGAATACTCGCGGGATCGATTAAGAAATATCGACGAAAAAAAATCCACCGCGTCGAGTATTTAATGCGAAAACTGTCAAGAAAATCGAAAAATCTGCAATTTTCGACTTTTTATTCGGCAAAGCTCGTGAATTTCCTGCAAAATATGATGAAATTTTAGAAAAATTTGAATCCGAACGGGAAAAAAAAAGATTTTTCGACCCCAATTTTGTTTTTTTTTTCACATTTTGGTTTTTGAGTCAATTTTGTCTCGATTTTCTATGAGCAACGATAGGAATCTCGAAAGCCGCGCGAGCACATGGTTCAGGGAGGAGCGAGCCATAATTCAGGAAAGTGCGAGAAGCTCGGGATGGGAAGAGCGAGAGCGAGATTGAAAGAGACGCGAGGAAAAATGAACATCGCGCAGGGTGTTTGGGAAAGACGCAAATGTCGCCGGGGACTGGAAACCCTTCACGGTGGGCGCGGTGTAGAAAGCCTTATGGGAAATTAGTGTATCAACAGCGGACACGAAACAGAGATGTCGAAGAGAGAGAGAGAGAGAGAGGACGAAGCACGGAAATAGGCCGGGCACGTCGGGTATTTCTGGTTTGATGCTGGGCCGCAAGATCGCGGAACGCCGATTCTCGCCTCATCCTGCTCTTCCCTTATTCCATCGGCGAATCTCCCCGCGATCGTGGATTTCCTTCTCCAGCCTCCCGCCCCCGCCCGCCTAAGCCCCTTTCCGCAATTATTGCGATTCCCGCCATTTCCCGCCGTCGTATATGCCACCGCGACACACACTAGTTTTCCCGCATTTCCAATCTTCCACCTCAAGGTTAGCCAGCCATTATTTCACTGCATATACATAAAACACACCCGCGAGCTCGTGCTGCTTTTTCTTGTTGCGCGTACGTCTTCTCTCTCTCTCTCTCTGATGCAAATCGCAGCCAATCCGTTCATCAGCACAAAACTTGCCCAGAGTGAGTCGTTCTTGCTTCCATATTCATATTCTACGAATAAATTGCATCGAGCCACGAGCCAACGTATTTGCTAAGAATTTTCGTGGAAAATACTTTTTTTTGTCATTTTTTGCTCAGTCTCGAAAACTATGACGATTTTTCAACCGATTTTGGGTTTGGATTCTAAAAAAAGATCGTTTTATCGTCCTGACCGAATATTGAATCAAAATTTCAATTATAAAAACAGAATTTATAGTTGCATTTCAATGAAAAATACTTTTTATATTTATTTTTTGCTTGATTTTAAAAACCATGACAATTTTCGAACCGATTTTGGGTTCGGATCCTCAAAAAAGATCGATTTATCGTCCTGACCGAATATTGAATCAAAATTTCAATTATAAAAACAGAATTTAGTTGGATTCCAATGGAAAATACTTTTTCTATTAATTTTTGGCTCAATCTCAAAAACCATGACGATTTTCGGGCCGATTTTGGGTTTGTTGAATTGAGTTGTTGAAATTGAATCAAAATTTCAATTTAAAACGAGGAATTTAGTTGCATTTCAATGAAAAATACTTTTTATATTTATTTTTTGCTCAATTTTGAAAACCATGACAATTTTCGAACCGATTTTGGGTTCGGATCCTCAAAAAAGATCGATTTATCGTCCTGACCGAATATTGAATCAAAATTTCAATTATAAAAACAGAATTTAGTTGGATTCCAATGGAAAATACTTTTTCTATTAATTTTTGGCTCAATCTCAAAAACCATGACGATTTTCGGGCCGATTTTGGGTTTGTTGAATTGGGTTGTTGAAATTGAATCAAAATTTCAATTTAAAACGAGGAATTTAGTTGCATTTCAATGAAAAATACTTTTTATATTTATTTTTTGCTCAATTTTGAAAACCATGACAATTTTCGAACCGATTTTGGGTTTGGATCCTAAAAAAATATCGTTTCATCGTCCTGACCAAATACTGAATGAGAATTTCAATTAAAAAACAGAATTTAGTTGCATTCCAATGGAAAATACTTTTTATATTTATTTTTTGTTCAATTTTAAAAACCATGACAATTTTCCAACCGATTTTGGGTTTGGATCCTAAAAAAAGATGGTTTTATCGCCCTGCCCGAATATTGAATCAGAATCTCATTAAAAAACCAGAATTTCGTTGCATTCCAATGAAAAATACTTTTTCTGTTAATTTTTTGCTCAATCTCAAAAACCATGAAAATTTTCTAACCGATTTTGGGTTTGGATCCTCAAAAAATATCGTCTTATCGCCCCGACCGAATATTGAATAAAAATCTCAATAAAAAATCAGAATTTCGTTGCATTCCAACGCGATCCAAGCTGAAAAATACTTTTTCTGTTAATTTTTTGCTCAATCTCAAAAACCATGAAAATTTTCTAACCGATTTTGGGTTTGGATCCTCAAAAAATATCGTTTTATCGCCCCGACCGAATATTGAATAAAAATCTCAATAAAAAATCAGAATTTCGTTGCATTCCAACGCGATCCAAGCTGAAAAAAAAATTTCCAACCTCGTATTCGAAAGCACTAAACCATTTTCCCTAATTTCCCTGCTTTCCCCTCGTCGCTCTGCTTTTCGTTAAAGTTTCAGAACAGACAAAACAAAGTGTATCCCTTTGCTGCGTTGCGTGCAGTCTCCTCGACGCGCAGATTCGAATAAATGACAAACCAGAAATAGGCACCCAATGCAGATGAAAGCTCTCGAATGTCCCTCATGCTCATGCTTCACCCTCTGATACACCATGAACCCTTGTCACTTAGAGTCCCATGAAAATAAGAATAAAGTGGAGTGTGTGCTTTCGACAGCCGTTGTCGCGAGATATTTACATTGCTTCTCTCCTTTTGACGTTTCATCTCCACTAAATCTCCTCCCCGGGCGTTCTCGTCAAAGCATCAGAGGATAAGCAGCAGCAGCAGCTCGTGTGTGTGGATATAAAGCCCGGCTGTCATGCCAGAGTAACACGCGCCCATCTCATTCTCTTGTCACTTCTTGACGCGCCTGCCAGATTAACTTATTATGCTAATTGCCTCGTGGATTATTTATCTCAAGCTCCTCCGAGTAAATCAAACCACCGCGACAATGACTCGACACACTATATTTTTAAAGCCCATTAATTTTTCCCATTAAATATCCATTTTCCTCTCAACTTTAGCGTGTCGAGAGTCCCAAATCATTTTAAACCTTTTTTCCGCCATTTTTTTCGGACTCTGATTTATTGTCGTTGGGAAATTTACTTTTAAAACGTTTCTCGAACGGATCGAGATTTTTTTTCGACTTTTCTGGATTTTATTCAAAAAAAATGCGCGAATAGAAAGAAATTTTTGAAAATTTTCGTATCGTCTTTTTTGGTCGATCTATAAATTTTCTTTAAATTGTAGATAAAAATTGCTGGGAAATTCAATTTCGAACGCGCCGTTATCGAGGACACTCGAACGTCTGCGATTATTAAAGTTTTTGAAGGAAAAGTCGATCTTGTCCCACCGAATGTGGCATTTTTCACGATTCACCTAGTTCCTGACAAGGTTTGGCAATCGATCGAGAAAATGCCGCTTTCGGCAAAGTCCAGGATATTGGGAAAAAAATTGGAAACAGGATTTTTTTATTTAAGAATTTTTTTATTCATTTTATGAAGATTTATAGCGAGTTTTGTATCGTGTGTGTATTTCAAGAAGCAGAAAAAAAATTTTGTCGACAGTTTTGTTGAAGGTGAATCGAATATTTTTGGATAATTTCCAAATTTTCGTTATTTTCACAATATTTTTCATTTTATTACCAAAAGACTCGAATTTTGTATGCAAAATCTTTGCCAAAAACTCGAACGCCATAAAAAATCGCGCAGTCATGGTGTTTTCCATTGAAAATGAAAAATCCTGCTCCGGGGCACTGAAAATTCAACCGAACACGCGATCAACTCAATATTTTTCGATAATTTCAAAATTTTCGTTATTTTCACAATAATTTTCATTTCTAACGAAACTGTCGGCAGAATTTACGATTCGAATGACAAAAATTGACTTTTCGAAGACTTTCTAGAATATTTCTCGCTCCAATGAAAAAATTTTTGTGATTTTTCAAAAAAAAAAGTTTAGTCGAAAGTTTCCAACTAATTATCGATCTTTTTCAACAAAATTCACTTTTCAGTGCTTTTCAAGCTTTAAACTCTCTCGCTGAGCTGTATCCCAATTATTATACGATTGCTGGTTATAGACACGTGACCTGAAACGCTTATTTATTCGGAAATGGAATTCTCGTGAGAAATCTGACTCGAAAAACTTTTAACAAGTTGTTTTCCTCGAATTGAATCGTCTCTCGATCCAGTTTTCTTTTCTTATGAGTAAATTGATGATTCTATGGTATAAAACGTGAATTCCCCATTGAATTCTTGTTTTTTTCTTGAAATTCTGATTCTATATTTGGTCAGGACGATAAATCGATATTTTTTCAGGATCCAAAGTCAAAATCGATACGAAAATTGTCATAGTTTTTAAAATTCAACAAAAAATGAATAGAAAAAAGATTTTCCATCAGAATGCAACGAAATTCTGTTTTTTTTTCATCGATATTCTGATTCGATATTTGGTCAGGACGATAAAAACTTTTAACTCCAAAAACTTTTAACAAGTTGTTTTCCTCGAATTAAATCGTCTCTCGATCAAATTTTCCATCGGGAAATGTTTCCAACAATTATTTTCAACGGAATTTTTTTTAATGGTTTTGTTATTTTTCGTTTTATATTCACAAGCAACAATCGCGATACAATTATCGTACGCGATCTAGTTTTAACGATCGATAAATATTTTGGTTCGACGTTTATTATTTGCGAACTTGGGTAAAACCGATTGTTGGATCTCGCGGTGATAAGAAATAATGAGAACGCGATTGGTCTGGCCATAAATGTAAAGCGAGTGTTTAACGGTCCAACTATTTATCAAGAAATATCTGTGGAACGAAAGGTAATTACACGTAACGCAACATCACGGAGGTCCCGGAACTTGCACACATTTTTAGGTGGTCGCGATTTCGGCCTTCGCGGACGCGAGGATCGCCCTTGGTTGGCATGCGAAAACGATATTAACATACATCGATTTTCGCAGGCGTTTGAGTAATAGTCGCGTATTTTTATACGTATTTTTATCTTCGAAATTCTACGACGTTGCGCGAAATATCCTGGTTGGGAAAAAAATTTGAGCACACGCGATAAGAAAAATCGAACTTTATCGATCGAAGCGAAGAATTTCGCAATTTTTTCAACAGAGATTCGGAAAAGGAATTTGCAACGTAACGAAAAATACTTTTTCCAGTCATTTTTTGATGAATTTCAAAAACCATGAGATTTTTCGAACCGATTTTCGGTTTGGATCCTCGAAAAATATCGTTTTATCGTCCTGATCAAATATCGAATCGGAATTTCAATAAAAAAAATGAATTTTCGCTGCATTTTAACGAAAAATACTTTTTCTAGTCATTTTTTGATCAATTTCAGAAACCACGAGAATTTTCGAACCGTTTTTGGGTTTGGATCCTGGAAAAGTGATCATTTTATCGTCCTGATCAAATATCGAATCGGAATTTCAATAAAAAAAATGAATTTTCGCTGCATTTTAACGAAAAATACTTTTTCTAGTCATTTTTTGATCAATTTTCAAAACCATGAGAATTTTCGAACGGATTTTGGGTTTGGATCCTCGAAAAGTGATCATTTTATCGTCCTGACCAAATATCGAATCAGAATTTCAATTAAAAAATGAAATTTTGTTGCATTCTAATGAAAAATACTTTTTCTGGTCATTTTTTGTTCAATTTCAAAAACCATAAGAATTTTCGAACCGATTTTGGGTTTGGATCCTCGAAAAAGTTCGTTTAATCGTCCTGACCAAATATCGAATCAGAATTTCAATAAAAAAACAGAAGTCCGTTGCATTCTAATGAAAAATACTTTTTCTGTTCATTTTTCTTTCAATTTCAGAAACCATGAGAATTTTTGAACCGATTTTGGGTTTGGATCCTCGAAAAAGTTCGTTTAATCGTCCTGACCAAATATCGAATCAGAATTTCAATAAAAAAAACCGAATTTCGTTGCATTCCAACGATGCAAACTCGCAACATGATTAGCGGTCACCCAACCCAGTATTGACTTTACCGAAGGTCACTCAAACGATGAATCGCTCCTCATTAAAATCGTTGACAAGAAATATGGGCTAAATAAACAAAATTTCATGCACGTGTTTCGTACACAATAATTTTCCGCTCAGTCTGAAAAAGATAACAGCGCGCGTTAATATTTTCCAAGACACCCACGAACGCGAAGCTTGTGCAAAGAGACTCAGCGCAAAAGTTCATTCTAATCTCGAGGCGCCGCGACTATTTGATCAAGTGTAAAACAATTGAAAAAAAAAAAAAATTCATGCGTAATTTCGACGGCAAATAATCGATTTGGAAGTTAATTAAATTCTCGTCCATTGTCTCGCCAAAAAGGTCGCTTAAAACTCGATCACTCGTACAAATTTCCCGCAGTCTCGATTCATTAATCGTCGCTCCAATCGTGATAAAAAGTTTCGAGTCTCGTGCCCTGAGAAGTAAATTTTTTCGGATAAAATCGACGAAATGTGTGTTTTTCGAAAAATCCCAAAAAATTCGTCATTGCAGCGAGAAAAATTTCTAAAAAGTTTCTTCGAAAAGTGAATTTTTGTCATTCCAATCGTAAATTTTGCGGACAGTTGCGTCAAAAATGAAAAAAAAATTTCAAAATTACGAAAATTTGGCGCGTTCGACGAAATTTTGACGTTTTTTGACGAAATTTCATTTTTGGTGACGCGTGCAGGTCAAAATAATAAAATCCACGTTTCCACACTCGCGTTGTTGCTCGCGATATTGTTTATTGTTGTTTTTCATGATTATTGTTATCGCCACACTTGTTAATAACAAAAGAAAGTACGTTTAAGTTTATTTGAAGGAGTCGCGAAGAAATGTGCTCGCTGGTGGACATTTACGACTGCCTCGTAAATGTCCGACAGGGAGAAAATTCATAGAGCTCTATATTACGTTTGAACGGCCGGAACAGAGAGCGAGAGAGCCAAAAGCAACGCGGTTAGTGACAAAACTCGTCGCTTCCTCGACGCAGGAGTCTAAAATGAATAAAAAGTGTAAAAATTCTCGTGCGTCGTTTGTTTCGCGTTTGGCAAAAAGAAAAAGAAAAGAAAATTTCGTTAAATCACGAAAAGTCTTCAAGAAAGTCAATTTTTGTCATTCCAGTCGTAAATTTTGCTGACGGTTTCGTTGGAAATGAAAAATATTGTCAAAATGACGAAAATTTTGAAATTATCGAAAAATATTGAGTTGATCGCGTGTTCGGTTGAATTTTCAGTGCCCTGGAGCAGGATTTTCCATTTTCAATGGAAAACACCATGACTGCGCGTTTTTTTATGGCGTTCGAGTTTTTGGCAAAGATTTCGCATAAAAAATTGGAGTCTTTTGGTAATAAAATGAAAAATATCGTGAAAATAACGAAAATTTTGAAATTATCGAAAAATATTTTTCGTTCAATAACGTGTTTAATAAAATGTTGACGTTTTTTGGCAAAATTGAATTCTCAGGATACGAAAGAAGGCGAGAAACTTGAAGAGTTTCTCACGTTTCTTGAGACGCGCTCGCGATCCTGCGCGGGAGAGACACACCTTTTATCCATTTTACAACCATCATCAATGTCTCGCATGCATTTTCGAGCTTTATTTATCTGAATTTTATTCAAACACTGCACGTTTCGCGCACCAACCAATTTCGCACATATCTTTTAACACCTACGTCATTATAAAATCGCTTTGCTCGTTGCTTAATGATCTGACGCGGAGCGAGCGAGAGAGATCGCTACGGACCGATTGGTCCTCGATCGTTAGAGTCGAGGTATAAATTTTCGCGTTGCAGCGGGCCGTCTAGTCTCGTCTTCGAATCTAGGCGCATGCACGCCATCCTATAACGTCCGCGTGTATTGTCGAAAATGCGATAAAACATTGACTTGATTGCCACGCGAAAGATGGACCGAGCACCGAGTCCTGCTTCGTCCAACGCAGAATAATCCCAGCGTGCAATTCCGAACGATTCCGGACGACGTTCTGAAGCTTGCATCGTTGCAATCCACCGGAACTCGGTTTTTTATTGAAATTTTTATTCAATATTCGGTCCGGACGATGGAACGATCTATTTTCAGGATCTAAACCCAAAATCACTCAGAAAATTGACAAGATTTTTAAAATTGAACAAAAAGTTAATAGAAAATGTATTTTTCATTGTAATGCAACGAAATTCTGGTTTTTTATTGAAATTTTGATTCCATATTTGGTCCGGACGATAAAACGATCTTTTTGAAGGATCCAAACCCAAAATCGGTAGGAAAATTGTCGTGGTTTTTAAAATTGAACAAAAAATTTATAGAAAATGTATTTTTCATTAGAATGTAACAAAACTCTGGTTTTTTATTGAAATTTTGATTCCATATTTGGTCCGGACGATGGAACGATCTTTTTTTAGGATCTAAACCCAAAATCAGTCCGAAAATTGGCATGGTTTTTAAAATAGAACAAAAAATTGATAGAAAAAATATTTTTCATTAGAATGCAACAAAATTCTGGTATTTTATTGAAATTTTGTTTCCATATTTGATCCGGACGATAAAACGATCTTTTTTTTAGGATCCAAACCCAAAATCGCTTCAAACATTGACAAGATTTTTAAAATTGAACAAAAAATGAATAGAAAATGTATTTTTCATTGTAATGCAACGAAATTCTGGTTTTTTATTGAAATTTTGATTCGATATTCGGTCCGGACGATAAAACGATCTTTTTGAAGGATCCAAACCCAAAATCGGTACGAAAATTGACATGGTTTTTAAAATTGAACAAAAAATCCATAGCAAAAGTATTTTTCATTAGAATGCAACAAAATTTGCGTTTTTTTTAATTGAAATTTTGATTGAAAAATTAGTCCGGACAATGAAACGGCATTTTTGAAGGATTCAAACCCAAAATCGGTTCGAAAATTGTCGTGACTTTTAAACTGAAAAAGCACTCAATAAAAAAAAAACATTTTTCGTCGATTCCAAGGATCGTTTTCGGTGAATTAAACAAAAAAAAACGACAAGTGTGAATGAAATTTTTACTTTCCTCAGTGAGTCAGCGAAATCTCGTGAAAATAGCAACAAAAAAAAAAAAACACAACGCCCTTAAAGTGACTTTGTGACGAGCTTGAAAATCAAGGACTTGGCCGAATGGTTTTAAGTCACCAAATTTTATACGAATAAAAATGCTTTGGCTGCCGAAATGCCGCGGCAACTGGCCGAGATGTTAGTCGTTCCCCCTTAAAATACATTTCCAGCAGTGCTTCCGTGGTTAGAGGTCGGAATAACGATCATGTGTTTAATTAACACGAAAATCATATTCAGCGTAACGACGCGAGGCCCCGTTGCTGCAGTTATTATTTTATAGTCGCTGCAGCAGGGTCACTGCGACCGAGAGCTTTTTTATATTTCTCCCTCGTCCAAAATTCATTGTTCAAAAAAGGTCAACGATTGACTTTTACTTGATTTTTCCATTTGTCAAATGGTTGCGCGCTTTTCATTGAAAATTTCGTCATGAAAATACGAAAAAAAATTTCAAATCGTATTTTAAGAATTTTTCCGCGAGGCGACGCTTGCGGAAGGGAACAAAAATTATTTGCTTTCTGCGAGCGATCTCGTTAATGGAATGGAAATATTTTAAAAGGCTCACGTTCTGCCGAAACTCGTGCCGAATATTATTTGAGCACGTGTTGGCGCGTTTGTTGCGGAATTTCAAAAGTATCGCGACCTTCGCCCCGCCGCGCACCAGGTACACACGTTACTCGCCGGAATTGCCGCGGAAACGATAAAAAAACAAAAAAAACAATTACGTGCGAGTATTTGGCTCAGGGAAGCCCGAAAAATTGGCGCGATAAAGTTGGATCGAGAGATTCGATTCTTTTTTAGCATCATTCATAATTTGGCGTGACGATGATTAATATTTTTATTGCTCTCGGTCGATTAATCGTTCAATTTCATTGAAAAGTCACGTCACGACAATTAAAATACTTGATTGCGTCATAATTAAAACGCCTTATCTTACGATATCAAATATTTGGTCGAGTCTCTCTCTCTCTCTTAGGAAAACCGTCGGTTTTTGTTTCGACACTTGGCAATTTGTACGTTTGGCAAGCGCTGGAAAGTCATTAACGTTCATTTCTGTTGATGATTGAAACGGCCACTTTTGCGGCATTTATTGCATGCACGAGGTTTTGACGTTTGCATCATTGGAATGCAACGAAATTTGATTGTTTATTGAAATTTTCATGAAATATTTTGTGAGGACGATAAAACTATATTTTTTTGGGATCCAAACCCAAAATCGGTTTACAAATAGTCACAGTTTTTGAAATTGAAGGAAAATTTATTATGAAAAGTATTTTTCATTGGAATGCAACGAAATTTCATTTTTGATTGAAATTTTCATGAAATATTTTGTGAGGACGATAAAACTATATTTTTTTGGGATCCAAACCCAAAATCTGTTGAAAAATTGTCATGATTTTGGAAATCGAGCAAAAAATGAATAAAAAAAGTATTTTTCATTGGAATGCAACGAAATCCGGTATTTTTTATCGAAATTCTGATTCAACATTTGGCAAGAACAATAAAACGATCTTTTTTTAGACTCGAAACCCAAAATCGGTTCGAAAATTGTTCTGATTTTTTAAATTGAAGAAAAAATCAATAGAAAACGTATTTTTTCGTTGGAATGCAACGAAATTCCATTTTTTAATTGAAATTCTGATTCAGTATTTGGTCAGGACGATGAAACGATATTTTTTTAGGATCCAAACCCAAAATCGGTACGAAAATTGTCACGAATTTTGAAATGGGACAAGAAATGAATAAAAAAACACTTTTTTTATCGATCTTGTGACGAAATATCTGGTCACGACAATAAAATGATAATTTTTATGGATCCAAGCACAAAATCGGTATATGAAAATTAAAGTCACTTGTCTGCTGGAATTTATTCCGACGCGCAAATTTTGGAATTTCTCAGCTTATTGTAATCTTGTTACGAAAAATTCATCTTAATTGATACTTTATGATATTTAATGGCAAATAGTCGGGCGCAAGGGACTCATAGTCATCTGGAAAAATTCTCGTGAACATCGCGTGTTGAACGATAATAGTAAAAAGAAAACACTTGGATAAATATGAAGCGAACAAGTCGATCAGTTCGAAGCGATTGTTGGGAGCAAAGAATCGATCAAATACAGGGTATATAAGTCTGGAATTAAGGAGGATAAGATATTTATCGTACAATCCATCGTCGCCGGAGGTCCTAAAAAAAAAATGTTCAATTATACGTATAAATTCGCGATATTCGTTGGAATCTATTTCGGTGAGTCAAAAAACAATAAAAGACAATGAAAAATATTCAATTTAGAAATTTACATATTTTTTTTATAATTTACTCGCACCGTATCGAATTTCTTCGCAATGAACATAAAATTTTGTTTAAAAAGATCGATATTTTGTTGGATACGTTAGGAAAATTGTTTTTTTTTTTTTTTGACAAATGACAAAAATTTTGTCATTGCAGCAAGAAATATTCTGGAAAGTCTCTTGGAAAAGTCAATTTTTGGCATTCCAGTCGTAAATTTTGCTGACGGTTTCGTTGGAAATGAAAAATATTGTCAAAATGACGAAAATTTTGAAATTATCGAAAAATATTGAGTTGATCGCGTGTTCGGTTGAATTTTCAGTGCACCCGAGCAGGATTTTCCATTTTCAATGGAAAACACCATGACTGCGCGATTTTTTATGGCGTTCGAGTTTTTGGCAAAGATTTCGCATAAAAAATTGGAGTCTTTTGGTAATAAAATGAAAAATATTGTGAAAATAACGAAAATTTTGAAATAATCAAAAAATTTTTAGTTCACCGTGTGTTTAACAAAGTATCGACACATTTTTTGACAAAATTTGATTTTCGGTGCAGTGCGAATAACAGTTTCAGTATTTTTTACCATTTTTCATCGCGAGTACGGAAAAAGTTGGTGCAACGCATTTCGCAGAGCGATCGAGTAATCGGGAATAATTGACGGATTATTATTTTGTGGTAAAATCGCATTCGCAATCGTTCGGTTTTATTCCTCGTGTGTGCAAAATGCTCGGGAATGCTGCGTGTGTGTTCCACATCGTGCGTCCTCTTGATTCGATCTAATCGCTCGAATTTATCGGTCGAAAGGAGTCCTGATTGGTGACAGCAGGTTGTGTGCGTTGACCTCCAGCTGGGATAAATGCCGGGGGTTGTCCTTCTAATTTGCCCATTGCCCGTGTCCATGTTCCCCGACAACGAATCGTTTGGTGACCCATCGGGTGGTCGCGCGCCACAAGAGTGCAAAAAAATAAAAAAAAAACAGCCCCATGGAGTTTTCTGTGATTCCGAGTCTCGCGTCAAGGCCAACGATGTCCCGTGGACTCATCACCTTCGATACACATCGTCCTTATTATTTTCTCCTGCCAAGCTCGAGGCAAAATCATTTTCCGATAAAACCTCGTGCACGAAAAAGTGAATTTTGTCGAAAAAGATGGAAATTTCGTTAAAAACGTATTGCAACGATAAAAATTCTAAAAAGTCTCTTAAAATCGTGAATTTTGCTGGCAGTTTTGTTATGAATGAAAAATATTGCCAAAAAAAGGAAAATTTTGAAATTTTCATTCGATTCCGAAATTTTTCTCACGTCGTATCGTCGCCCAGGCTCGTTTTTCTTAGAAAAAAGGACGAAATAGGGCGAGCTAAGAAAAAGAAGGAAAAAAATGATCGTGTCCTTGTTATCGAGAAAAAAAAGGACTCCCTGGGCTCCCTGAAATGATGACTCGATTTTCTCTCGCCAAATTAGCTTCTGGCCTCTGTGTGCTCGCTGCTCATCGTGATTTCATTCGCTCTGCTCTCAAGTGCAATCAACTTCCATGCGAGGACGCACATCAGCTAATCTCACATTCTTCCTTCTTTCTTTTCCACGTCTTTGAGCTCCAGTACTCTTATGACCCAACTAGCCTGGGTACGCCCGCTTCGCTGGGCACACAATAATATTACACACAGATTTCCACATCACATATTCTTTATGATTTTCGTCTATTTATGATTTTTTCATTGGGGTCTACAAAAATTTGTACGACGCTACCTTCAGTGGTTTAGGCTGTGCGTTGTCTGTCAGTCAATCAGTCAGTCAGTCAGTCAGTCAGTCACGCAACAGTTATATATATATATATAGATTCGTAACGTGCCATCGCGCCACGTACACGTATTTTTCATATTTTTATCTCCATTTCCCAGAGCACGAGTTTCCTTCGCGGTTCGCAAAAACATTTTTCCCTCGCTACCCCCATAATCAGCCCTTCATTTTTCCACACGAGCCATTCCGATTGGCCTTTCCAATGCAAACCGAAAAAAAACAACGAAAATTCAAGCCATTACATTTTTTTCCTCCCCCAAAAATTTCCAGTTTTTTCCACCAACTTTTCGCTCCAAAAAAACGCGAGAATCGTCAATTTTTTTTGGTTCAATCATTCTTTACAAATTTCGATCAATTTCTCGGGATTTTGAGCTGAAAATTTGTCGAAACGAAAAATATTGTCAAAGTAACGAAAATTTTGACACTTTTTTCGACTATATTTCATTTTGCTTCCTCATGGAGGAAGCTTTGTGACGGTGAAATTTTTTTTTTCGAGTTTTCAATGTCAATGTTCTTAAAATGTCCCAAAACGTCCAAAAATCGTATTTAGAAAAAATGCCCGGATGTGTGTGTGTATGTGTGTGTGTATGTGCTGGCACTGTAAAATTCAAATTGTTATAACTCGAGAACGGTTTGAGCTACGAGGCTCTAGTTTTGCATAGATGTTAATCTATACCAGCTCTTCGTTTGCTGAGAATTTTGTCCGGATCGCTAGAAAAATTCGAATTCCACAGCATTTTGAAATTTTCAAAAAAATGCTGTCACCGCTCTAACTTTCGCAAATTTCAAGATTTATTACTAATTTTTTTTTTATAATTAGAGTATCATAATAGGAAGGTTGGTATTGAATTTGGGAAATATCGGTTGAGCGGTTTAAATTTTATGGGTTTTTGAATTTTTCGAAAATATTAGTTTTTCGAAAAATCGTTTTACCGTGCATCTTGAGCACCATGAGGAAGCAATTTGCAGCCTTTTTTAATAAAATTGGGCGATTTTCATCTCTTTTCTCTCGATTCGCAGATTGGCGGCTCGAAAGCTTAAAAAAAAAAAGCAATCGAAAAGTGAATTCCGAGTTTGTTGAGATTCGTCTTTGCTCGGGTTCTCTGGTTCCTTTCCTCACCGCGCCCTTTCGCCTCGGTACCGAACAACCCCCTCCCTCCCGCTTCACTACCGCCCCGCGGCGCCAAATTGATTTTCCCTCCCTTAAAGGGGATCTTTCCAAGTTGTCGCGTGTACTCAGCTCTGTCCTCACTGTCACGCGCTAGTAACAAATTTGGCCAAAAAACGTCGATATTTAGTAAAACACGAAAAAGTGTAAATATTTTTCGATAAATCCAAAATTTTCGGTACTTTGGCAATATTTTTCATTTCTAACGAAATCGTCACCAAAATTTACGATCGGAATGACAAAAATTGACTTTTCGACAGCCAAGAAAAATCGTTCGGAATTTCGGAATTTTCAATCCTGACAAATTTCGAAGAATTTCCTCCGAGCAATTGGCGAGTGAAAAAAATTTCAAAAAATTGAATAAAAATGAAAATTATCGCGAATTTTAATCGAATTTCAAATAAATTTCGAAAAATTGCCCAAAAATCCAACGAGACCCACTCAACGAAACGGGAATCTTGGAGTTTCCGTAAATTTCATTAAATTCCCGAGAATTTTCGCAAGTTGAATGACAAAAAACAAAAAAAAAACGTGAATTTTCGTTTTTTTTTTTTTCTTACGATTGAAATGTTTTTTTTTTTTTTGGCCCACACGTTCATTCGTACGAGGCTCATATGTGTGCGGGTAGGCAGAGAGTTTCGCCGTTGGGTTGACTGGCGCAATGCGGCCCAAGCCGGACAATATGGCGCGGTCGTAGCGAACTATCTCATCCACAAGCTCTCGCTGTGCTCTCTCCATTCTGCTCCTCCGACAATGGCACACAACGAAATCTTTACTTGGCCCTTGTAATCCGTGCCATGCTCGGCGCACAGGCTCGTAATCCCGATTTCATGTAATACCGAAACGCGGGCGGCCAGCGAAATCCTGTCAAAACGTTGATCCGGCAGTTTTGCTGCTTGTCTCTCTGCTCGCGGATTGAAACCATTTTCGAATTTAGGCTCTGGACGATCCAATCCGGCACACACTCGCTCGTAATCCCTGGGGCGGAGGGCAAATGTCGAGAAAATTGGACGACACGTCGCCCGATCCGGCATCGAATCTATTGAATCGGCTACTTTTCATTTTAATCGAGTTTCGCCTGCTCCCATTCGTGGTGGAAATTAAATCGCGATTACAGTCGATGCTGCGAATATTAATTGACGAATAATTTTGTCGACAAAGAGCGTGCGAGGCTGTTGATAATTTTGATAATCTCATGGGGATGGTTTTTCTCATTTTTTTATCTTGAATCAAATCTTTTGCTTGCGGCGTGGAGGAATTTCTGAAAAAATCTTGTTTTTTTTTTAATTTTTTTGCGTCATACGGAATTTTTGGATTAATCAACGTTGGGGTGAATAGAAAATTCATTTTTTGCTCGATTTTTAAAACCATGACAATTTTTTTGACGATTTTTGGTTCAGATCCCAAAAAAAGATCGTTTTATCGTCCTGACTGAATTTTTAATCAAAATTTCAATGAAAAAACAGAATTTCGTTGCATTCCAATGGAAAATACTTTTTTAATTAATTTTTCGCTCAATTTCAATAATCATGACAATTTTCATACCGATTTTTGGTTCAGATCCTTAAAAAAGATCGTTTTATCGTCCTGACCGAATATTTAATCAGAATTTCAATTAAAAAAACAGAATTTCGTTGCATTCCAATGGAAAATACTTTTTTAATTAATTTTTCGCTCAATTTCAATAATCATGACAATTTTCATACCGATTTTTGGTTTAGATCCTTAAAAAAGATCGTTTTATCGTCCTGACCGAATATTTAATCAGAATTTCAATGAAAAAAATAGAATTTCGTTGCATTTCAATGAAAAATATTTTTTTTAATTCAATTTTTGCTCAATTTCCAAAACCATGACAATTTTTTTGACGATTTTTGGTTCAGATCCTTAAAAAAGATCGTTTTATCGTCCTAACCGAATATTTAATCAAAATTTCAATGAAAAAAATAGAATTTCGTTGCATTTCAATGAAAAATACTTTTTTAATTCAATTTTTGCTCAATTTCCAAAATCACGACAATTTTCATACCGATTTTTGGTTTAGATCCTTAAAAAAGATCGTTTTATCGTCTTGACCGAATTTTTAATCAAAATTTCAATGAAAAAACAGAAATTCGTTGCATTTCAATGAAAAATACTTTTTTTTATTCATTTTTTGTTCAATTTTGAAAACCATGACAATTTTTGAAACGATTTTGAGTTTGGATTCTAAAAAAAATCGTTTTATTGTCCTGACGACAAATTGGATAAAAATTTAAATAAAAAAAAAAAACAGAATTTCGTTGCATTCCAACGACGTAAACGATCGAAACATTAATTTGTTTTGAAACTGTCCACAAGAGCGTTCTGATCCTCGGGACATGAATTTAGAAATGACGCAGAAGATGAAATATATATTTGTAAACATCCCGATGGCGCTGGGACGTTTCGAAAGATGTTCCCTGACCCGTTCAATATGCGTAACGAGACTGCGAGATAAATTATAGTATTTTGTAACAGCAGCGGCGACATCGACTATAAATTTAATGGCAAAAGACTTTTTATGGTTTTCGTGGCTATAAAAGAATGTTGCGTAAGCCATAAAAGAATTACACGTGTATTTCCAACCAGCTTGAACTATATTTTATTTTTATTTTTTCAACAGACCATAAAAATCAAACGATTTTTTAGACTATACGATCCAAGTGATCCTGAATGTTTTTTTCCTCCATAATCAAATCCATACCCCGTCAAATAAATCTCGATTATTAAAATCATCGTAATTCAAAGTTTTTCTTCATTTTTTTCAATTTTATTGCTCATCTCGAGCTCGAAATAATCGATGAGCGAATCTTTCTCAATAGAAATTTTCCTCAGACGTTAAAATTCCACTTCGACAATAGAATTTTGCCCAAAAAACGTCGATACTTTGTTAAACACACGGTGAACTAAATATTTTTTGATTATTTCAAAATTTTCGTTATTTTCACAATATTTTTCATTTTATTACCAAAAGACTCCAATTTTTTATGCGAAATCTTTGCCAAAAACTCGAACGCCATAAAAAATCGCGCAGTCATGGTGTTTTCCATTGAAAATGGAAAATCCTGCTCGGGTGCACTGAAAATTCAACCGAACACGCGATCAACTCAATATTTTTCGATAATTTCAAAATTTTCGTCGTTTTGACAATATTTTTCATTTTCAACGAAATCGCCAGCAAAATTTACGACTGGAATGCCAAAAATTGACTTTTCCAAGAGACTTTCCAGAATATTTCTTGCTGCAATGACAAAATTTTTGTGATTTTTCAAAAAAATCGATCGTTTTCAACGAAATTTTAGAGACTAGAGAAAAAAAAGAGATTTTTAGTGAGTTACGCCGGCACGTGGCGGCTGATCGATAAATAAATCACGTGCAGCGACAGAATAGACAAGGGGATAGTTTGACAGGAAGAGAGATATAAGGAAAATAATATGGAAAGAGAGCGAGAGAGAGGGACATTGGAATCGTGGGCTGTCGCGAGCGAGGTACAATCGCGAGTCTCCAGGAATATCAATTATTCAGAGGGTAACGTCGTCGATTATTTAACGCCGGCTCGCGCAAGCAAGGAGCAACTTGCGGTGCAAGGTTTGAGCCTACTTAAAGCCTTTACTTTTCGTGATGCTTGCAGACACAAATTTACTCAAAAAACGTCGATACTTGATTGAAAACACCAAATATTTTTGGATGATTCCAAAATTTTCGTTATTTTTACAATATTTTTCATTTCTAACGAAACTGTCGGCAAAATTTACCATTGGAATGACAAAAATTGACTTTTCGGAGAGACTTTCTAGAATATTTCTCGCTCCAATGACAAAATTTTTGTGATTTTTCAAAAAAAACAAAGTTTAGTCGAGAGTTTCCAACTAAATATCGATCTTTTTCAACAAAATTCACTTTTCAGTGCTTTTCAAGCTTTAAACTCTTTCGCTGAGCTATATCCCAATTATAATACGATTGCTGGTTATAGACACGTGATCTGAAACGCTTATTTATCCGGAAATGGATTTCTCGTGAGAAATCTGACTCGAAAAACTTTTAACAAGTTGTTTTCCTCGAATTAAATCGTCTCTCGATCCAGTTTTCTTTTCTTATGAGTAAATTGATGATTTTATGGTATAAAACGTGAATTCCCCATTGAATTCTTGTTTTTTTCTTGAAATTCTGATTCGATACTTGGTCAGGACGATAAATCGATATTTTTTTAGGATCCAAAGTCAAAATCGATACGAAAATTGTCATAGTTTTTAAAATTCAACAAAAAATGAATAGGAAAAAGATTTTCCATGAGAATGCAACGAAATTCTGTTTTTTCATTGAAATTCTGATTCGATATTTGGTCAGGACGATAAATCGATCTTTTTTCAGGATCCAAAGTCAAAATCGATACGAAAATCGTCATGGTTTTTGAAATTGAAAAAAAAAAAACGTATTTTGCGTTCGTTTTCAAACGATTTCGTTCTCACGATTTTTCTCCACAAAATATCGAAGGTTTTTGTTGAAATTTGATTTTCAGTATAAAATGCGTCGATAATGACACAAGGACACGTTTTGGGGTCGATATAAAATTTATTCCGTCGGAGATTCCGTACGTTTGAACGAGAAAAATATTAGAGACCCTCGGGAGTTGAGAAGGGCCGCAGAAGGGCCAATAAAAGTTTTGGTAAATGTGGCAAGGAGAAAAAAAGGAAAGGGCGTGAGGGAGGAAATGGCCCGAGGGAATTCTTTCCATTTGTCTCTTTCTTTCTTGAGCGAGTGCGTTTGGCACGCGGCCAGCGTGCACAAAGGCCACAAAAGGCTGGCAAATGGAGAGCGAATTGCTCATTATCGAATGGAGCGAGATTTTCTCCCCCCATCCACTTGGGGGCAGAGAATTCGACGTCGCTAAAACTTTCTTCGTCGCTCTCTTTTTCTCTCTCGCTTCTGAAACGAATCTCGAAGCACTCAGCCGCGAATCAGCCAACCCTCGATCCCTGGGCGCGAGCATGGACCAAATTTTCGCCAAAAAAGATGAAGCCTTTGAGGAGGCAGAAAAAAAACACACGCGAAGCTCATCTCGCAAAATGGCCTTGCTCGTTCCCTTCGCCTGCGCTGCATAGTCAAACAAATCTTGTCCAAAAAGGGCCTGCTTCAATTTTCGTCACCCTCTGAACTCGTCCGAACCCCTGCGCCTTATTCTCGCATTATTACTTCATTTCGTATTTCTCACCGAATACACCAACCTCGCACCATTTTCTCTGCACAAATTACCCGTTTTTTGTCACTTCCTTTTCGGCCTATTCTACGAAAATGATATTATCGTCGACGACGAAAGGGGAACTCGAGCTAATCTCGTCGTTGAATTTAATATTAGGCACATAATTGCTCACGACGTGTTTTATACGCACTCGAGCCTGCGATCGGGCTCGAGAGATGAAATTTTTCCAACAAGATTCCAGAATTTTCTTCCCATTCAATTTTTTTGCTAAAGCAATTGTAATCGAACGAATTTTTTATTTTTATTCATCAAATTACTTTATTTTTCATTTTTGTATTTTGTTTTCTCAATTATTTTATTCTTATTCATCATTTTTTCATTCTATTTTTGCAACTATTGCATTTTTCATTTTTGGATTGTGTTTTTTTCAATTATTTCATTTTTATCTATTATTTTTTCATTTTATTTTTGGAATTATCGAATTTTTCATTTTTCGATTTTGTTTTTTCGATTATTTTATTTTTATTCATCATTTTTTCATTTTATTTTTGGAATTATTGAATTTTTCATTTTTGGATTGTGTTTTTTTCAATTATTTCATTTTTATCTATTATTTTTCCATTTCATTTTTGGAATTATTGAATTTTTTATTTTTGGATTTTGTTTTTTCAATCATTTTATTTTTATCGATTATTTTTTCATTTTATTTTTGGAATTATTGAATTTTTCATTTTTGGATTCCGTTTTTTTCAATTATTTCATTTTTATCTATTATTTTTCCATTTCATTTTTGGAATTATTGAATTTTTCATTTTTGGATTCCGTTTTTTTCAGTCATTTCATTTTTATCTATTTTTTTTTCATTTTATTTTTGGAATTATTTTATTTTCCATTTTTGGATTTTGTTTTTTTTAATTATTTCATTTTTATCTATTTTTTTTTCATTTTATTTTTGGAATTATTGAATTTTTCATTTTTGGATTTTGTTTTTTTCAATTATTTTATTTTTATCGATTATTTTTTCATTTTATTTTTGGAATTATTGAATTTTTCATTTTTGGATTCCGTTTTTTTCAATTATTTCATTTTTATCTATTATTTTTTCATTTCATTTTTGGAATTATTGAATTTTTCATTTTTCTGTATTTTGTTTATATGAATTGCCGATTATTTTTTATGCGGTTGGAGGAAATGGAATGCCATTGGGTTTTTCTTTATTGGGCGATCCATTTGAGAATTAATTTGCGCCGCGATTTTATTATATCCATTCAATAAAAAAAGTGGCCAACTGCCGTACGCGAGATTTATTTATAACTTACGACCGCGTGTTTAAGCCTCGGTTTTTACTATTTTCTCCGGGAAATCGCGGGGCGTTGTGTACGAGGCGCCATCGCGTCCCGACGACGACCTGATCCCCACTCGATCAAACCATTTCACGCTGGACTAGACGAGATCGAAGCTCATATCACGTTATTCACCGTACCCTTCGCTTTCCTCCTCCTTCCTCCTGAAATCTCGCACCTCTCGTACAACAACATCGTTTAATTAGTTCGCTTATACCGTTGACAAAGTCGCATATCGATCTTTGCACCGACGACCAACAAACGTCCAGTTAATTCAGATAAAATTTAATCAAATCCAATTAACTGCACACTGCTTTCCTCCATTTTGATATTTTGACACTCCAGTTCGCATCTTTGGGCGAAAAATACTATTTTTATTCGTTGCTTGTTCAGTTTTGTTAACCATGACAATTTTCGTACCGATTTTGTCGTTGGATCATTTAAAAAAATCGTTTTATCGTCCTGACCAAATATTCAATCAGAATTTCAATTAAAAATCAAAGTTTCGTTGTATTTCAATAATAAATACTATTTTTTAATTCATTATTTGTCAAATTTCAAAAACTATAACAACTTTGGCACCGATTTTGGGTTTGGATCCTAAAAAAAATCGTTTTATCGTCCTGACCAAATATTCAATCAGAATTTCAATAAAAAATCAAAGTTTCGTTGCATTTCAATAGAAAATATTTTTTTTTATTCGTTGTTTGTTCAATTTTGAAAACCATGACAATTTTCATACCGATTTTGCCTTTGGATCATAAAAAAAAATCGTTTTATCATCCTGACCAAACATTCAATCAGAATCGCAATAAAAAACAGAATTTCGTTGCATTCCAACGATGCAAACTTTGATATCGTGAACGATTGTTTTCTCCTACCGATTTTTACCCAAATTTCGCATCATATGTCATCAAAATCGTTACAGAATTGAATCAAGTTTTGCCAAACTCGAACAACTCCCAAGTTTATCGATTAATTAACATTTCATTGCAGTAATCGAAATTATCAACATTTCGCATCGTCAAAAACGTATCGAATTAATCAAATTCATTTATCGTACATTTTTAACATTTTTTCGACATTTTGATAGATTAATAATCGACGGGACGCGGAATTCGATATATAAAATTGATTGCGGCTGTCGGAAAATTGGATTGCAATCGGTATATTGCGAAGTGCAGCGTGTCGTGCGCCAGTGCAGACACTAAATGTAACGGAATGAAAGTTCACGTCGAGTGCAGTACCGCGCGACTGTTTCTGACATGTCGTATTAAAAATGTGTATCCGTACAGTGACCGCGAGCTCGTTGGATAGAGAAATAAAATCGACCAATTGTACTTTTTTTTATTTCATATAAAAGCGGAGAAAAAAAAATAAAAAATACTCGCGATATTCGCACGAGTTCGTGCTCGTTGGCTCGAGAAATAAAATCGGCCAATTTCTGCTTTTTTTTATTTCATTTTATATAATATCAGAAAAATAACAAAAAAATATTCTCAAAATTGGCAGAAAAGGAAAATTGCGCAAAATTTCGTTTCGTACTTGTATCCAGAGACTCGGCAGAGTCTCGGGCCGAGTACATTCGACAGCGTCGTCTGCTGGCGCGAGACTCACTCGAGTATATTATCTCTGAGAAAAGCGATTCGGCCGGTGGGGGTAAACACTTTCTTAAAATACAAAGCTCAGGGGTTATTTCATGATCTGAAATTTGAATTAGAGACTAATTACGTTATCCCCCCTCGTTTAAGCCATAAATCAACCGGATTGATGCTGTAATTGCTGAGAAAAAACTTTGCACGGGTAAAATTATGCCATGATCGAAGTGTGCGTGCGTGTATGTATACGACACAGAGAAAGGGCCCGTGGCGCTAGCCTTCTTCTGATTGGTCGCGACGGTTAGGAGTGTCGCGGTGGTTAGGAGTGACGCGATGGTTTCAGTTACGTCCGTTACGTCTCTACTGTGTACTGACATTTT
Organism: Diadegma fenestrale; assembly: GCA_037043255.1. Taxonomy (NCBI): domain Eukaryota; kingdom Metazoa; phylum Arthropoda; class Insecta; order Hymenoptera; family Ichneumonidae; genus Diadegma; species Diadegma fenestrale. The sequence continues at coordinate 33,997,389 of CM073309.1, read as the reverse complement.
GCCCGCTAGGTACACACGTTTTCTTCTGTACCGAGCGGGCGCGAATCACCGAATGTACTTGGCCAAGCCTTTTTCCCCGGGTTTTTTTATTTTTACCAACTTTTTGTCGTTGAAATTGAACGAAATTCGATGAAACGATATTTTTTGAGGATCCAAAGAGAAAATCGGTACGAAAATTGTCATGGTTTTTAAAATTTAACAAATTATTCATTCGAACGAGTAATTTTCGTTAAAATGCAACGAAATTCTGTTTTTTTATTGAGATTTTGATTCAATATTCGATCAGGACGATGAAATGGTATTTTTTTTAGATCTGAAGGCGAAATCGGGATGAAAATTTTAACGAGTTTTGAAAATGAACAAATAATTGATAAAAGAATTATTTTTTGTTGAAATGCAACGAAATTCTGTTTTTTTTTTATTGACATTTTGATTCAATATTCGATCAGGACGATAAAATGATATTTTTTTGAGATCCAAAGGCAAAATCGGTACGAAAATTGTCACGATTTTTGAAAATGAACAAATAATTAATAAAAGAATTATTTTTTGTTGAAATGCAACGAAATTCTGTTTTTTTTTATTGACATTTTGATTCAATATTCGATCAGGACAGTGGAACGATCTTTTTTCAAGATCTAAAGAGAAAATCGGTACGAAAATTGTCACGATTGCTTGAATATGAACAAATAATTAATAAAAGAATTATTTTTTGTTGAAAATGCAACGAAATTACGTTTTTCCATTGAGATTTTTATTCAATTTTCGATCAAGGCGATAAAATGGTATTTTTTTTAGATCTGAAGGCAAAATCGGTACGAAAATTGTCACGATTTTTGAAAATGAACAAATAATTAATAAAAGAATTATTTTTTGTTGAAATGCAACGAAATTCTGTTTTTTTTTTATTGACATTTTGATTCAAAATTCGATCAGGACGATAAAATGATATTTTTTTGAGATCTAAAGGCAAAATCGGTACGAAAATTGTCACGATTTTTGAAAATGAACAAATAATTAATAAAAGAATCATTTTTTGTTGAAATGCAACGAAATGACGTTTTTTTTATTGACATTTTGATTAAATATTTGATCAGGACGATAAAATGATATTGTTTTGAGATCCAAAGAGAAAATCGGTACGAAAATTGTCATGATTTTCGAAAATGAAAAAATAATGAATAGAACAAGTTTTTTTCGTTGGATTTTCCAACGTCGTGAACTTGAGTGTCGCGTAAAAAATAGTGCAGCAGTCGGACGAGGTGACGATACAAAAGGCACGTGATTGAGGAAAGCGGGATGATCGCCTGAAAGGGCCACCGCGTCGACGAGTCAGAGGAGCAGAATGTTGCCTCGTTAGAAGAGTTTTTGTCTCGCTGTCATCGTCCACGACATTGTGTCACGAAATCCAAAGCACAGAAAACATTACACGTAGCAACGTTTAGTCTGAAAAGTCTCCAGCAGTCCTTGACTTTTTACAAATTATTCAGGCACTTCGAGTGGATTAAAAATGCAGTTTTCGATGATGCAATCGAATTTTGGAGTCTCTAATTTTTCGATCGAAAATTCTCATCCAACGGTGTGAAAGAATAATCATTATTTATCCCTATTCGCCTAAACTAGGGTCAAATTGACCCGAATTTTGAAAACTTGATATCTCCGGTAAAAATGATCGAAAAGCTTTCGCCTTGGGCTCATTTTTTTCGTCTTTCGATGCAGAATCTCGCGAGCCTCGAGAAATTTGTCTCAAAGTGAAAAAAATGGTCGAAAATCCGGTAAAACCATGAAAAAACGGGAAAACCAAGGAAAAAATGGCGCGAGATTTGAAAAGTCGTTGAAAATGCTGGAAAATCGCAAAGTGTCGCGGGTTTGCGATAAAACGAGTGCTAAAGGAAATGCGTCAAATATATATGCGCGCGCGGGTGCAATACCGAAGGGACACTCCTATCCGCGTCTCGTTACGTTGGGGGAGAATGGAGTCGCGTGATGAGCAGCGCATGGGCCACGATGGAGCGCGTGCTGGGCTAAAACATCGTGGACAGAATATCCGAGACACAGCACACTCGATGCCATCATCAGTCGAGAGCTTTGTTCCCTTCTTGTTGGTCGCGCGATTCCCTTTCGCCAGGGGCTCGAAAACCTTTTTTTGCCTCGATTGCTCGCGGGCGAGACATTATTTGGACACGCGAAAACAAACGACGAATCGGTTTGGCAGCCTGGAAATAAAATTCGGTCAAAAATCGCGTCGATATTTTGTCGAGCACGGTGAACTAAATATTTTTGAAAAATTTCAAAATTTTCGTTATTTCGACACGATTTTTCATTTCTAACGAAACTTCGAGCCAAATTTCTAGAATTTTTCTCGCTGCAATGACCAAATTTTTGTGATTTTTCAAAAATACCTTCGCCGAAACGGTTCCAACGAAATATCGACAACATTTTATTTCCAGTCCAGTTGCCGGACGAGAAAAATATTCATTTCTCCTCGAGAGGGTTGCAAAATTCGCTCCCAACCTCGGTCAGTGACTCGCGCGTGTTATGTGGGCACCGGCCACCCTCCCTATCATCTTTTTGGCTTTCTGGTGCTTACCGGACACCGCGAGCCGCCGGTTTTTTTATCCTTATTCTCTTTTGGTGGTTCCCCCTTACCTCGAGGCATTCGGAATCTCAGCTTTACGACGTGAGTACAAATTTTCAAATCCTTTTTCCCCAAAAACGTCATTTTCGAAACGTCTGCATCGGAGGCTTGAATTTTGATCGAAAAATTTTGTTGGAAACATCAAAATTTTTCAAAATAATAATTTAATAATTTATAATAAAATTATAATTATAAATTTCAAATTATCGCGATGATGAGTCATCGCAGCAAGAAAAATTCTAGAAAGTTTCTTTGAAAAGTGAATTTTTGTCATTCCAATCGTAAATTTTGCTGAAAATACCGAAAATTTTGATAAAAAAATATTAAATTAACGGTTTTGACGAAAAAATCAAAGTTTTTCGGCGAAATTAAATTTCCAGTACGACAAAATCCGAGAAGAATCGCAAGGAGGCTTCGGCGTGTCGAACAATTGAAACGATTCTTGACCTCGATTCAGATTCGAGTTGGTTACACAAATTTCGTACAACTCGTTCTTGGTTGTTGCTATTGAAACGAATGAGACGACACTTGAGAGCTCGATGCTGTCGATTTTTTCCTCGTCTTCAATGCGCTTCGTCTTCGCGGCTTGAATATTTTTTTATTTCCCTCCGCATTTACAATACATTTTGGCTCATATTAATTCGCGGCTTGACCATTGAAATTGGGCATGCGAAGAAGAATCCGCAGAGAGGAGAGCAGAGCAGGGAGAAAAGGGAATTAAGTAGAAAGTGTAAGGAAGCGCCAGACCGGCCGGTGGTCCGACGCGGCCGGCTGGCCGTGCCTCGCACGTGTCGTCAACGCCGCTTTACGAGCAACTCGACGCTGCTGGCGTGGCGAACGAAGCGTGAACGAGCACGAGACGCAAAACTTACTTAATGAATACCTATACAAATTCTTCTCCCCATATTCACATACAAATTCGTCTATATATAAACAGTAAATATATTTAAATATTATTATTTAACAAATTATTAATAAAAATACAAATATTTATATATCAAAATATATTTTTGCGAATATAATAATTTAATATTCAATAATTTATTATTAAATATTCAATATTAATTTATTAAATGTATATAATAACATAATTTATTAAATATAAAATATATAATATATTTAAATATTATTATTTAACAAATTATTAATAAAAATATAAATATTCGTATATAAAAAAAAATAAATACGAATAAAATAATTGAATATTCAATTATTTATTATCAAATATTCAATATTAATTTATTAAATGTATATAATAACGTAATTTATTAAATATAAAATATATAATATATTTAAATATTATCATTTAATAATTTATTAATAAAAATACAAATATTTATATATCAAAATATATTTTTGCGAATAAAATAATTTAATATTCAATAATTTATTATTAAATATTCAATATTAATTTATTAAATGTATATAATAACATAATTTATTAAATATATAATATATATTTTTTTTTTTTTTTTTTTATATTATTGTTCCTGCGTATACCCTTGCGGGTTTTTACGACCCATTCCCTTTTTATCCCCACTTCCCCACTACACTGTTTCTATGTTTTCTTGCTGTTTCTTGAAGTCACTGTAAAGTTCCTGGAGTTCCCCCCTCGAGTGTTGCCCACAGCCACTCTTTCCTAATGCACTACTGTATCGCATTCGCACGAGGACCAAGGGAAACTGTGGAAAACCTTGGCCGATACAGGCGGCTATATTTTCACTGAGTTTCAGTTGGTTAGCACCCTCAGAAACTCAGCGAAAACTGCCTTCCGCTCAGCGATTGATACGCCACCCGGTTCATGGCTAAGCGGTCACCCAACCAAGTACTGACCGCAGTCAGCGCTGCTTAACTTGTGTGATCGCCGAAGCCACGCACCGACCGCGAACCTATCACTGTCGGTATATAATATATAATATATTTAAATATTATTATTCAACAAATTATTAATAAAAATATAAATATTTGTATATAAAAAAAAATAAATACGAATAAAATAATTTGATATTCAATTATTTATTATTAAATATTCAATATTAATTCATTAAATGTATATAATAATATAATTTATTAAATATATAATATATCATATATTTAAATATTATTATTTAACAAATTATTAATAAAAATATAAATATTTGTATATAAAAAAAAAATAAATACGAATAAAATAATTTAATATTCAATTATTTATTATCAAATATTCAATATTAATTTATTAAATGTATATAATAACATAATTTATTAAATATATAATATATAATATATTTAAATATTATTATTTAATAATTTATTAATAAAAATACAAATATTTATATATCAAAATATATTTTTGCGAATAAAATAATTCAATATTCAATTATTTATTAACAATGATGAAAATATTCATATATAACAAAAAATTGGAGTATATTTTATTATTTTTGAATATTAATATTATATTGTTATCAATTATATATTGATATGATATAATAATAAATAATAATATTCAATAATTTGATATTTAGTAATTAATTCATATCAATATTTTATAATTTGATATATTTTTTTTTAATTATTTTATTATATATTTATTTTTATTTATTTATATATTTTTGTTCGTGTATATTTTTATTTATTTGTATATATTTTTTATGTAAAAGTGTTACATAAAGTGACTTGGAAGGGAGAGAGAGAGAGATAGAGAGACTGATCCGTAGGTGGTTCGATAATAGCTGCGCCGGCGGCATCGCGACGCCCGGCAGTCTGCCACCGATCCCATCCCTTTTCCCCTTAACCCACCACCCAGCATCCGCCGCGCGATCTCCCTCCCTCTCTCTCTTTCTGTCTTGGTTATCTTAGCAGTGGCTAAGTCATTTGTTTTTTCGTGTACGCGTAATCGTTCGATCTCGTGACGTCCTGCCATGCTCACTTCTCGCGAAGAAACGTGACTCGGGATTCGAAAAGCTTTTTTTTAGCTCTGGAAGTCGCGAGATCCTGATTTTGGGGTTTGTTCGAACTCATGAAACTCTGCGGGGTTATTGCACTCTTGACTCTTTTGTTGCCAACTCCCTGGGTGATCTGGACACACCATGGAGTTACCAATTTTCAAAACCATGACAATTTTTGGACCGATTTTCAGTTTGGATCCTCGAAAAATATCGTTTTATCGTCCTGACCAAAAATTGAATCAGAATTTCAATGAAAAAAACCGAATTTTGTTGCATTCTCATGAAAAATACTTTTTGTATGCACTTTCCGCTCAATTTTAAGAACCATGACAATTTTGGACCGATTTTGAGTTTGGATTCTAAAAAACTATCGTTTTATATCGTCCTGACCAAAAATTGAATCAGAATTTCAATGAAAAAACAGAATTTCGTTGCATTCCCATGAAAAATACTTTTTGTATGCACTTTCCGCTCAATTTTAAGAACCATGACAATTTTTGGACCGATTTTGGGTTTGAATTCTAAAAAGCTATAGTTTTATCGTCCTGACCGAAAATTGAATCGGAATTTCAATTTAAAAAACCGAATTTCGTTGCATTTCCATGAAAAATACTTATTGTATGCATTTTTCGCTCAATTTTAAGAACCATAAAAATTTTGGAACCGATTTTGGGTTTGGATCCTCAAAAAATATCGTTTTATCGTCCTGACCAAAAATTGAATCAGAATTTCAATGAAAAAACAGAATTTCGTTGCATTCCCATGAAAAATACTTTTTGTATGCATTTTCCGCTCAATTTTAAGAACCATGACAATTTTTGGACCGATTTTGGGTTTGGATCCTCAAAAAATATCGTTTTGCCGTCCTGACCAAAAATTGAATCAGAATTTCAATAAAAAGAAAGAGAATTTCGTTACAATCCCAAATCCACCATCATGTGTACGAAATAATTTGATCCGAACAAACATTTCGGAAGGATTTATTGGTTATCGAGCATCGATGAAAAGATTGGATTCGGGTCTCTAGAAAATCTTCACCTACATATTATGCAGCAGCTGCGTATATCGCGAACGTAAATGTCGAGTATGCAGTGTGCATCCCACATTCCCACGCTTCAAGCTTCCAACAGCTTCGGGCCTGCTATAGGTACTTGACATACATGTACAAGTAGATATATCGACTCGATATACTAGTAAATAATAATCATCGGTTGCACGCCTGCTCTGATGGAGGAGAGGTAGAGCGACCTCGTGCACGGTCAATGCCATGGACTTTCCGCACTTTCAAGGAAATAATAAAGCAGCCTGCTTCGCGTTCACCCTCTTCTCGTCTCGTACCCCCATACACTTGCCACGTGTGTCGCCTGCTTTTAAAACTTTGTCGCCCGAGTCACCAACTTTTCTTGCAAACATTCGAATGCCTCAACTCGCCTCTTTCCCACTTTCAACCAAGCTTTTCCACTCTTTTCCTGTCATTGAGCCTAATTATTCAATTATTTCGCGATTTCCACCAAATTTAATAAACTTTCCAATCGATTCATCTGGAACTGAAAATCGATACAATTTTGTGACGATTTTCAACGATTTTATTGACTTGCAAGTTTTTAGCTAGTTTGGACTTTCATTACACAATTATTTTTGGGTCAAATTGACCCGGTGTCGTGACAGTTTCCTGGTAACGTATCGTCCCTCATGAAATATGTGTCGAAAAATGTTCGAATTTTGTAAAAAATGCCAAAATTGAACGAAAAATGTTGAAATTTTGGGAAAATTGTCAAAATTCGACGAAAAATGTGAAAAATCTTCGAATTTTGGGAAAAATTTTCAGACTCTAAAAAAAAATGCCACAATTGGACGGAAAATTTTCAAAATTTGGGAAAAATATGAAAATTTGACGAAAAATGTGAAAAATCTCGAAATTTTGGGAAAAATCTTCAAATTTTGGAAAAAATGCCAAGATGGACGGAAAATTTTTAAATTTTAATTAGATTTTGGACTTTTATTACATAATTATTGGTGGGTCAAATTGACCCAGTGTCGAGGCTCAATTGTGTATGAATTTAAATTCCTGTAAATCGTGTTCTCGGATCCCTCCGATAGGGTTGTCATATTTTTCAACTGAATGGGCTGGCCAAGGTCGTTTGATCTGGCGATTTTGAGAATCGGAGGCTGGATAACGATTCTGGGTCCTAAAACGAGATTCCGGGGAAGCGAGCCGAGCGATTTATTGCTCGAAATATCGAGAGAATCTTCTGAAAGATTCAGAAAAAGGCTCAAAGAGAAAAATCGAGTCATTCGGTGTCTTGAACGCCCTAAAAAAAAAGTTTCGTATTCCCCGATTGCGCGGAGAGATCATTTTTCATGGACAGAGGCTGAGATGACATTGCCAAAGTTCCAGGCTCATTATTCGCAGTCATTTTCGCCCTAAATCATCAGGAATGGGGTCTGATTCAGACATTGAATGAAATTTCGTGTTGGCCATTCGGGGAGGGTTAATTTTATCGCCTGAATAAATATAAAAGTTGATTCATGTTGACGGACTCAATTGTATGGATTTAGCATATTCCTATGCGAAGGCGTTTGCCCGCGTGTAGAGATTTCAATTGCTGGTGTCGCTGACAGAGACCTCATTAACGTGATTAATTAATGGATGTGTTACAGTGTCGGGCACGTCGAGCGACAAGCACGAGGCATCGAGGCCCAGAATGGGAGGCACCGCGGGCACGACACTCCCTTCACCACCCCCAAACGTACGAGCGGAGAGAGTTCCTGTTGTAGATACAAGGACATCGAGTAGCACGATATCAGTTGCTGATATTACTGGCAGCATAGACCTCTTAGCAGCTCTACAATTGTACAACACAACCAGAGCTGGCGTTACACAAGTACCAGGCCTCGTCAGACTCAGACCAGCTTATTACCTCCAAGGTAAAATCTTTTATTCTCATCCAAAATTAACCAAACACATTGTTTCTCCCCCATACAGGCAAACAGACAGTATTCAAGTTTGTCGTGACATAGTTTCGTGCTAACGTATCGTCCCTCATGAAATATGTGTCGAAAAATGTTGAAATTTCGGAAAAAATGCCCAAATTGCACTAAAAATGTTGAAATTTCGGAAAAAATGCCAAAATCGCACGAAAAATGTTCCAACTCTGCAAAAAATTTCAAAATTCGTCGAAAAATATGTGAAAAATCTTCAAATTTTGGGAAAAGTGTCAAGATTTGACGAAAAATGTTCAGATTTTAGAACAAAATTTCAAAATTCGACGAAAAGTGTGAAAAATCTTCAAATTTTGGGAAAAGTGTCAAGATTGGACGAAAAATGTTCAGATTTTAGAACAAAATTTCAAAATTCGACGAAAAGTGTGAAAAATCTTCAAATTTTGTAAAAAATGTCTAAACTCGACGGAAAATCTTCAAATTTTGGGAAATGTGTCAAGATTGGTCAAAAAATATTAAAATTTTGGAAAAAATCTCAAAATAGGGGGAAAAATGTTCAAATTTTTGGAAAAATGTCAAGGATTGGTCACGAAATATTAAAATTTTGGAAAAAATCTCAAAATAGGGAGAAAAATGTTCAAATTTTGGGAAAAATGTCAAGATTGGTCAAAAAAATTCAAAATTTGGGAGGAAATGTCAAAATGGGCGAAAATCGTCAACTTCTCAATAAAATTTAAATAAAATAAAGGGGATTGTCATTATGAAGGACGAAGTGCGAAAATTTCCTGACTTTAGCAACAGAAGAAAATAATTCAACAATAGAATTAATTCTCCTAAAAAAAAATCACTTTTTACAACTTTTTTTATTACCTCTCAACAATTTTTCTTCTTAATGAGAAAGAAATGACTAATTGATCCATCAGCAATGTTGTAATTGTCCTTTTTGTCATTTCCCTATGGAACAGTCGTTCGCCTTTAAGGGGAGACGAATATTCGCCCCGGACATGAAACTGAAATCGACGATTTTGAACCTGAATCAATTCCTAGCAAATATAAATTGAATAAAAATTGAAAAATTCAAAATTCTATCAAATTTTATTTGCAACAAAATTGCGTGGCCTGAAATTTTTCACATTTTCTCACCATTCGCCGTGTCCGTCCAGAAAAAAAGACTTTTAAATTCGTTCGGACGAAATATCGCGTTTTTTTCGAGCCACAAGCAATTTTCGTTAGAGAAATTAATTATTTTGTTGGACAATTATGGCGAGTGGCCCAAAGTTGCTTAGCCCCATGGAAAAGTTGGTACAAGAGACGTCCACATGTGATCGAATTTTTATAAGAGCCCTGCGAGTGGTGAATTCCCAGAACGAAGTCTCGCGCGAACGTGGAGTTGGTGCGAGCACGGGTCGCGATAAAACGATAAGATCTCCTTCGCGTATATGAATAGGTGGAATATTTTTTTTTTTTGTGAGCACGATATTGCATGACCGTCAAAGAAAGTCTGTAGTTTTTGTATATACGTGTGTATATTTGAATATGCAGGATATATGGGACGATAAAATAGTAAAGAATGAGCCACGCGAGACTCGATTCGTGGAATGTGTCTCGAGCAAGCCCGCCGTGCGCGATCGTTGATTCATGGCACTCGGAAGTCTAGCGCCCTGACTCGAAAATTCAACCGCCAACCGGGCTCGTTATATCGTCCAGATGGGCCAAATTCATGTCGGAGATCGCGCTACCAAGGGAATAAAAAAAAAATGAAAAAAAAAACAACGAGACCCACACGCAGACACACGTAATCGTAGGGATTTTGCTTCCTTGTAATTTTTGACCATTTGCGAGCTCGACTCTGAGACCGAGTCTCTATTTTTGCAGTCTTTTGAATAAGCGCCTCCAAATTGCCAACCAGCACACACTCGTCGAAACGTTGGCCCTTGAGGCCTCTGGATTCATAACGATTTTGCCAAATACTTCATTTTTTCATGGATTTTCGTCTCTTTTCATTCCGGATTCGGGAACCCTGCGTTAACGTTTTTTCGGGTGATTTACAAGAAAATAAAAACTCCATTCAACGATAATTTGGATTATTGAATGTCAGGGGCTTGGAAATGATTTTTTATCGTTTTTTTTCGCGATTGATTTGAATTTTATCAAAAATTGTTCTAAATCGATCGTGTAATTACAAACAATCGATAATTAATCGACTCGTTGCAATTTTTCTCGAAAATTCAGTTTCCGAATGGACAAATTTATGATACCGAAGTTTTTATCGTTGGAATGCAACAAAAAATATGTTTTTAATTCATTTTTTTGATATTTAATGCACTCGTTGCAATTTTTTTCGAAAATTCCGTTTCCAAATGGACAAATTTATGGGAAAAATATTTTTAATTCATAATTTTGATAATTAATGCACTCGTTGCAATTTTTCTCGAAAATTCAGTTTCTGAATGGAAAAATTGATGGGAAAAATATTTTTATTCATTATTTTGATAACTTATTTTGCATTCGTTGCAATTTTTCTCGAAAATTCAGTTTCCAAATGGACAAATTTATGGTAAAAATATTTTTATTCAATATTTTGAAAACTTATTTTGCACTCGTTGCAATTTTTCTCGAAAATTCAGTTTCTGAATGTCAAAATTGACGGGAAAAATATTTTAATTCATTATTTTGATAACTTATTTTGCACTCGTTGCAATTTTTCTCAAGAATTCAGTTTCCAAATGGACAAATTTATGGTAAAAATATTTTTATTCAATATTTTGAAAACTTATTTTGCACTCGTTGCAATTTTTCTGGAAAATTTAGTTTCTGAATGTCAAAATTGACGGGAAAAATATTTTAATTCATTATTTTGACAACTTATTTTGCACTCGTTGCAATTTTTCTCGAGAATTGAGTTTCCAAATGGACAAATTTATGGGAAAAGTATTTGAAATTCCTTATTTTGATAATTAATGCACTCGTTGCAATTTTTGTCGAAAATGCACTTTTTAAATGGCGAAGAAAATTCTTGAATTATCGTTTTCAAATACTGCAAAAAAAATGTCGTACTCTGGCACAAAAAATAATGAATTTCTGATGGATTTCGAACTTTAACATCGTTATTTCCAGTTTGAATTCTCTCTCCCTGCACGAGTCAAGGATTCGTGAATGAATTAGCAAAAGTATTAAGTTACATGGCGTGTGGATCACGAAGCTGCTATATTGAATCGACTTTTCTCCCTGTAATCGTATAGCTCTCGGGATGCATTTAATTCCTCGTGTGTGTAAAGCTGCGTGGAACACTCCACGTGTACAAAATTTTGATGAATGAGACTGAAGGGTAGAAAATTGTAAGGTGCATCGTGAGTTTATTTAGGACGATCGAGAGCGGCTCGTAACCGAATCGGGGGCCCGTGAGTTGCTCGTGCCATAAAATAAACAAAATAGAAACGAGCACGTGACAGTTTCGCACCCCGAGGCAATAAATACGTGAATTTTTTGTCTTCTGTTCGGCCTTCTCGAGTTTCGCTTCTCGTTTTCCGTCTCCGATAGCCAAGCCACGCGCTTGAGACTCGCAACCCTTTCCTCGTTCCGTATCGTCGCTGGATAATTGCTCGGGGAAGCGACTAATTACGCGCACACCAGAGTCTCGATTGCCCAATGGAAACGCGAGAAACTCGAGAGCAGAAAAAAGTTGCAAGAGCTCAATGATCCGGCTCGCGTTCCTGCCTGACCGGAAGTCTCGAAAATACATGGAAAAAAAAAGAAGAAAATTAAATTTTATCAAAAAATTTCGTTTGTCAAAAATTTTCGTTATTTTGACAATATTTTTCGATAAAAACGAAACTGTCGGCAAAATTTACGATTGGAATGACAAAAATTGACTTTTCAACAAAATTTTCTTTCCAGTGTGTCCGAAAGCTCTCGAATTACGGTTTCTTTATGAATTGAGCGGAAAATGAGAATGCACGTGAGCAGCGACGATCAGTCAAGCGAGGAAATTAACACGATGACGCGAACGATACCAAACGGAAATACGACGCGTATTTCTATAGGGAAGCCAATTTGTGATCCTTGCAAAAAAGGCCAACTCATGGAGACAACCGGTTTTTATTTATTGTCTCCTCCCCCCGCCACTTTTTTTTCTTACTTTGCCCCTGTTCGTCTTATGTCACTGTAGACTCGCGAATGTTATGCTGAGGGCGCGAAAGGGTAACAGGCTCAATGAGACGTGACGATCACGTCGCTCGGATCAACTTCACCTGCGCCGTTCAACTTTCAATGTCATCGTATCAGCCCAGCAGCAAATTTATCAAACTATATAATGCGAACGGGGGGATGAACTTGACTTACGCAGCACGAGGATCGATTTCGTCGTACGAGACGATTTTCTCTGTTTTTTAACTGTTTAGCCTTCAGACTTTCATTTTTTTCATTCTTCGGTCTATGACTTTTGAGCTTGAGGGTAGTTTGTTAAATTATTCGATGGACAAACATGATGAGACTCGAGTTTTCAGGCTTTAAGGTCCTAAATACATTTCTTTATTAATTGTTTGATTCATTTGGAAAATTTTGACAATTTTGGAACCGATTTTGGGTTTGGATCCTTCAAAAACATCGATTTATCGTCCTGACCGAATATTGCATCGAAATTTCAATAAAAAAACAGAATTTCGTTGCATTTTAATGGAAAATACTTTTCCATTGATTTTTTGTTCAATTTCAAAAACCAGGACAATTTTCGAACCGATTTTGGGTTTGGATCCTTCAAAAAGATCGATTTATCGTCCTGACCGAATATTGGATCGAAATTCCAATAAAAAAACGGAATGTCGTTGCATTTTAGTGAAAAATACTTTTCTATTCATTTTTTGTTCAATTTCAAAAACCAGGACAATTTTCGAACCGATTTTGGGTTTGGATCCTTCAAAAAGATCGATTTATCGTCCTGACCGAATATTGGATCGAAATTCCAATAAAAAAACGGAATTTCGTTGCATTTTAGTGAAAAATACTTTTCTATTCATTTTTTGTTCAATTTCAAAAACCAGGACAATTTTCGAACCGATTTTGGGTTTGGAACCTTCAAAAAGATCGATTTATCGTCCTGACCAAATATTGGATCAAAATTTCAATTAAAAAAACAAAATTTCGTTGCATTTTGATGGAAAATACTTTTTCTATTCATTTTTTGTTCAATTTCAAAAACCAGGACAATTTTCGAACCGATTTTGGGTTTGGAAGCTTCAAAAAGATCGATTTATCGTCCTGACTAAATATTGAATCAAAATTTCAATTCGAAAAACAGAATTTCGTTGCATTTTAATGGAAAATACTTTTCCAATTCAGTTTTTGTTGAATTTCAAAAACCATGAAAATTTTCAAAAAAGATGGATTTATCGTTCTGACCGAATATTGAATCAGAATTTCAATGAAAAAAAAAACAGAATTTCGTTGGGTTTTGATGGAAAATACTTTTTCTATTCATTTTTTGTTCGATTTTGAAAATCACGACGATTTTCGAACCGATTTTGGGTTTGGATCCTTGAAAAAGATCGTTTAATCATCCCGACCAAATATTCAATTAAAATCTCAATAAAAAACAGAATTTCATTGCATTCCAACTGTGCAAACTTGAAAATTGTCAAAGATTCTCGAGCGTAGACTCGAGAATCGAAACGAGATGCTGCAATGGCTGAAAATTACTGCCAGATTATGGACCACAAGTTTCATAAGGGACCAGAAACAATTTCTGGAATCTTTGTGATTAAGCGATGATTAATTGCGACTATAAAGTGATGATCCGCAATGCCGGATGGGGAATAACTTGGGTCGTTTGTTTAATGAATAGAAAATTACTACAATTGAAGCTGTAAATAATGTCTCTGTTGCAGGAGAGGAGAGAGATCTTCGATTGAACGAAGCGAGCTTCGAGCGTGCGGCCGCGTTACTCCGGCGGGTTCCGGAATTCACGGTTGCCGCTGCATTGCGCCAGGATGAAGCAAATTCCGGAACAATCGTAGCCTTCTCTCACGGCAATAATAGGTACGAGAAATTTTCCCTTTCCTCAATAATACAAACACAAAAAGACTCCGAGAACCGAGAGAGAAAAGAAAAATTCTCTAAATATATGAAAAAAACATTGAAATATAAATATTTATAATATTTAATATATTTATATCATTATTTAATAATTATTCATTTATTTAGTTAATTGATCATTTGGTGAATACGTTAAAAATAATAATAATAACAATATAATATATTTTTATTATATTATTATGATAATTATTTTCCATTCATTCGATTAATTAACTAATTATTTAATTAACGAATCGTGATGAACCGGTTTGCTCGTTAAAACGAGGATTTTTAAATTTGATCGGATTTTTCAAACTTGCGAGCACACAGAGAATAAAATTTCTAGATTTTCTTGTAATTTTCTGCGGTACGGATGCGTTTACGTGAAGATGGAATTAGAATTGATCGGTAGACCGCCCGGCAACCGGTTATCGTTGATTTTTTTTGTCATTCAGAAATATTCTCTCGCTCCGATGCAAATTTGATTCTTTATTGCACTTCTGGGCATTATTACGAGACTCCAAACATTATCAGATGCGCTTCTCGGAGACGTTCAAACTTTTTTATCGATCGGATATCGCGATTTTATTTCTATGATCAAAATGCACAAAAAACAGAAAATTCAAACTAGGGAAATTGAAAATTTGGACCAATTCGAATTTGCCAGCCAAATAAACTGGAAATTTTATTTGAATTGAAAAATATTATTGAATAGAAATGAAAATAATTAAATTAAATTCAAGAAACAGAAAATTCAAACTAAGAAAATTGAAAATTTGCATCAATTTGAATTTTCCAGCCAAATAAACTTGAAATTTTATTTGAATTCAAAAATATTATCAAATAAAAATAAAAATAATTGAATTAAATTTAAAAAACAGAAAATTCAAACTAAGAAAATTGAAAATTTGCATCAATTTGAATTTGCCAGCCAAATAAACTTGAAATTTTATATAAATTTAAAAATATTATCGAATAAAAATGAAAATAATTAAATTAAATTCTTATAAACAGAAAATTCAAATTAGGAAAATTGAAAATTTGGATCAATTTGAATTTTCCAGCCAAACGAACTTGAAATTTTATTGAAAATTCATAAAATAATGAAGTTTAGTTAAATTAATTAAATGAAATTGTTTTTAGTGCAATTTATTTCGAAGAATTTGACATATTTCTTCATCCTTATGCACGATGAATGATAATTAGTATTAATAGGTTTAGGAATGCTTAGAAAATTAGTGAAAATGAAATTTGTAAATATTTGTCTCGTATATAAATGAACGAAGGTACTTGGAGCTACAGAGTAGCGGTCGGAAGGACGAGCTTCGATTGCACTATGTTTCACGACGTGACGGTGCGGTACACGTCGAGGCATTTCCCTTTCGTCTTGCCGATGGCGCGTGGCACAGAGTTGCCCTCAGTATAAGCGGCTCGCAGGTCGAGCTTCTCGTCGACTGTCATCCACTTTACAGGCGACTTCTTAGGCCAGGACCTCCCGACACTAATTTCACCCTCCCACAGTTACAACTCTGGGTTGGCCAAAGAAACGCCAAGCATTTTCTATTCAAGGTAAACAAAACCTCCAAAAATTACTTGCAGTTCAAACTGGCGACAAAAATGATCAAAAATTTATAAAGAATTACGTTTTTTTGCATTTTTTGGAATTTATGTCGTAAAAAAAACGAATTAGGACATAATTTTGATTGTTTTGCGATCGACAGGGTGCTTTGCAGGACGTGAAGCTGATACCAGGTGCCCATGGCTACCTGTCGCAGTGTCCACAGCTAGACTCGTCCTGTCCAACCTGTGGACAATTTTCCATACTTCAAAATACCGTCGAGCAGCTCATGCACAATTTGAACGAGCTTACTCGGAGGGTGAGTCGCGTTTTTCCTTCCATTCTTCCATGCAATCAAAATCATGACAATCAATTAGAAAATACTTTTTCCATTCACTTTTTGCTCAATTTTCAAAATCATGATAATTTTCGATCCAATATTGGGTTTGGATCCTAGAAAAATATCGTTTCATCGTCCTGACCGAATATTCAATCAGAATTTCAATGAAAAAACAGAATTTCGTTGCATTCCAATGAAAAATACTTTTTTTATTCACTTTTCGCTCAATTTCAAAAAGTATGACAATTTTCGATCTAATTTTGGGTTTGGATCCTAGAAAAAGATCGTTTTATCGTCCTGACCAAATATTCAATCACAATTCGATTGAAAAAACAGAATTTTGTTGGATTTCAATGAAAAATATTTTATTTTTATTCATTTTTTGCTCAAATTTGACAACCATGACAATTTTTGAACCAATTTTGGGTTTGGATCCTAGAAAAAGATCGTTTTATCATCCTGACCAAATATTCAATCACAATTTGATTGAAGAAACAGAATTTCGTTGCATTTTAATGAAAATGAAAACTTTTTTTATTCATATTTTGCTCAATTAAAAAAATTATTATAATTTTTTAACCAATTTTGGGTTTGGATCCTAGAAAAAGATCGTTTCATCGTCCTGACCAAATACTGGATCAGAATTTTAATTTAAAAAAAAACAGAATTTCGTTGCATTTCAATGAAAAATCCTTTTTTTTATTCATTTTTTGCTCAAATTGGAAAACCATGACAATTTTTGAACCGATTTTGGGTTTGGATGCTAAAAAAATGATCGTTTTATCGTCCTGACCAAATATTCAATCAGAATTTCCATTAAAAAAACAGAATTTCGTTGGATTTCAATGAAAAATCCTATTTTTAAATTCATTTTTCGCTCTATTTAAAAAATCCTGACATTTTTCGATCCAATTTTGGGTTTGGATCCTAGAAAAATATCGTTTTATCGTCCTGACCAAATATTCAATCAGAATTTCCATAAAAAGACAGAATTTCGTTGGATTTAAATGAAAAATCCTTTTTTTTAATTCATTTTTCGCTCTATTTAAAAAATCCCGACATTTTTCGATCCAATTTTGGGTTTGGATCCTAGAAAAATATCGTTTTATCGTCCTGACCAAATATTCAATCAGAGTTTCCGTAAAAAGATAGAATTTCGTTGCATTCCAATGAAAAATACTTTTTCTACTAATTTTTTACTCAAATTTAAAAATCACGACAATTTTCGAACCGATTTTGGGTTTGGATGCTAAAAAAAAAAACAGAAGTAGCAAATGATAGAAATAGATTTTCATCCAAGTCCTTCCTTTCAGCTAGCTGCTGCAGAGGGTAGAATAAGCCAGGTCGAAGAATGTGAGTGCCAAAAATCGTGCAGAGCCAATGGAACGGTTCACGAGGATGGTGCCACGTGGGAAAAGGATTGCGAACAATGTTCGTGCGTGCACGGGGTCATCGAGTGTAAGCCAACCCAATGTGCACCAGTCAACTGCAAGTTTCCAATTATTCCCCCGGGACAATGTTGTCCAGTTTGCCTCAGTGAGTCAATCAACATTTACCTCCATGCAAAGCGTCAAATCTCTCTGAATTGCTGTCTTTATTCTAAAGAAAAAATCGCTCAAAATTAAACCAACGAGACGTGCTAATTTTTTTCGTTTCACTCCAATCCGTCGAGTTTGAATTCTGAAAAAAATTCTTTTTCACCATAAATCAATTGCTTCTGTGTCAATTTTTCCAGAACAATGTCTTTTGCACGGAGTGATTTACGATCACGGTGAAAAAGTCTCGCCGAAACAGTGCAGAGAGTGCAATTGTTTCGACGGAGTATTTACGTGTCAGAGGTTCGACACCGAAGACATTTGCCCTCCGCTGCTGTGTCCAGCGAGCGAGCAAATAAGCGTAGCCGAAGAATGCTGTAAATTTTGCCCAGGTAAAAATTTCATTCCATCCAAAAAATCATGTGCATTCTGCTGCATTTTAATCGCTGCCGATAATTAATTAATTAATAAATTACTAATTTATGAAATAAATGAAAAAAGTTGCCAATTTCGCTTGCATCTTTCGGAAAATTGAAAAAAAATGAAAATTCTAACCAGCACGAGTCTCGAATAACCGAAAAAATCGCAAAATTCTCATAAAATTTGATTTTTCAAGCAAAAATGATGTAATCAATGACTAATTTATAAAATGAATGAAAAAAGTTGCCAATTTCGCTTGCATCTTTCGAAAAATTGAAAAAAAAATGAAAATTCTAACCAGCACGAGCCTCGAATAACCGAAAAAATCGCAAAATTCTGATAAAATTTGATATTTCAAGTAAAAATGATGTAATAAATGACTAATTTATAAAATGAATGAAAAAACTTGCCAATTTCGCTTGCATCTTTCGAAAAATTGAAAAAAAAATGAAAATTCTAACCAGCACGAGCCTCGAATAACCGAAAAAATCGCAAAATTCTGATAAAATTTGATTTTTCATGTAAAAATGATGTAATAAATGACTAATTTATCAAATGAATGAAAAAAGTTGCCAATTTCGCTTGCATTTTTCGAAAAATTGAAAAAAAATGAAAATTCTAACCAGCACGAGTCTCGAATAACCGAAAAAACGGCAAAATTCTGATAAAATTTGATTTTTCAAGTAAAAATTGTGAAATTTACTAATCGCTCGTGTATGTCTGTTTTTTTTTAATCCTTTGCTGACCACTTGCTCTTGCTCCTTCAACTGCTCGACTTAACACGATCTATCAAGGTGTGGATTACTGCGCCAAGGGCCACAAATGTCACGCGAATGCCTCCTGTCTCAATCTACATACGAAATATGCCTGCCACTGTAATAACGGTTTCCAAGGAGACGGTCACAACTGTAACGGTATAAACTAACAAATTTTTCCACTTAACAAACAAACAAAAAACAAAGTTTCTTTTTTTTTCGTCCCATTGCAGCTGAAGAGACAGAAATTCGTCGATTTTTTTCAAGTGACGTGAAGGGATTTTTAGGGCGAAGGGGCGAGTGGATTTTCCATGGGAAAATCAAAGTTTTTTTGAGATTTATTTGAGAAAATAATTGACGAGCAATTTTGTGGAAATTTATGGATTTTTTAAGGGTTTGGTGGCTTTTTTTTATCGGTAGATGTCGACGAATGCCAACGGAAAGGTGGCCTCGACGGACATCATTGCAACGCAAACACACGGTGCGTTAATATCGTTGGGGCTTATACCTGCGAGTGTCTTCCTGGCTATCATAGAATTGACAAATTCAATTGTGCCGAATTGGACGAATGCGCGACTGGTCGCCATTCGTGCTCGGAACATGCTACGTGCATCAATACCGCCGGCAGTTACTACTGCCTGTGCAACCAGGGATACACCGGCGATGGTTACACGTGTAAACGTAAGTTTTTTTTAAACTGTCTCGGAGCTTGCATCGTTGGGATGCAGAGAAAACTCTTCTTTTTTTGTAGCAGAGCACAACATTTTCGTGCAGTATTTGTCAACGTCTTTTTTGTCATTCTAGAACTGAATTTATTAGAAAAATTGCCACGAGTGCATTAATTATCAAAATAACGAATCAAAAACTGATTTTTTTGTTTATCAACGATGTAAAATTGGATATCATGAATTTATCCATTTAAAAACTGAATTTAGTATAGAAAAATTGCAACGAGTGCATTAATTATCAAAATAATTAATTAAAAATATATTTTTGTGTTTTCCAACGATGCAATCTTCGGAATCGTGAATTTTTTCATTCTGAAACTTAATTTTCTAGAAAAATTGCAACGAGTGCATCAATTCTCAAAATAATGAATTAAAAATGTATTTTTGTTGCATTCTAAACATTCAATCTTCGGAATTGTGAATTTTTCCATTCTGAAACTTAATTTTCTAGAAAAATTGCAACGAGTGCATCAATTCTCACAATAATGAATAAAAAATATATTTTTTTTGTATTCCAATGATGCAAACTTCGAAATCATGAATTTTCACATTCCCAAATTGAATTCACTAGAAAATAATTAATTAAAAATATATTTTTGTTGTATTCCAACCACGGAATCTTCGAAATCATGAATTTTTCCATTCTTGAACTGAATTTACTAGAAAAATTGCAACGAGTGCATTAATTATCAAAATACCTAATAAAAAATACATTTTCGCTGTATTCCAACGGTGCAGAATCCGATATCATAAATTTATCCATTCGAAAGCTGAATTCAGTAGAAAAATAGCACCGAGTGCATTAATTATTAAAATAATTCATAAAAAATACATTTTTCGTTGTATTGCAACGCCAGGAACTTCGATATCATGAATTTTTCCATCCAGAAACTGAATTTACTAGAAAAATTGCAACGAGTCCATTAATTCTCAAAATAATTCATGAAAAATACATTTTTCGTTGCATTCCAACGGTAGGAACTTCGATATCACAAATTTATCCATTCTAAAGCTGAATTCAGTAGAAAAATTGCAACGAGTGCATTAATTATCAAAATAATTCATAAAAAATGCATTTTCCCTTGTATTTCTTTGTAGGAACTTGATTTTCATCAAATTTCCATCAATCTCGTGTTTAATAGACTTTCAATGAATTCTTTACTCTCCAATGAACTTTTAACCCCCCCAGCTTGGCTCGAATTCTGCCAAAACAAGAATATCCCTCGTTTTTGTGCCTTGGCGACCTTTCGTTGTGGAAATATTTGGCTAAACGTGTTGTTGTTTATTTCGGGGGCGAAAACAGCGGTGTGCGAGCAAAGCTGTCAGAACGGTGGGGAATGCGCATCACCTGGCAGATGCTCGTGTCGTCGCGGCTACATCGGCAACAGCTGTGAGCTCGATCTGGACGAGTGCGCTTCGGATCTTCATCGTTGTCATCATTCCTCGACGTGCTTCAATATGCCAGGCTGGTATTATTGTCGGTGCAAGCCAGGCTATCGGAGCGCACTCCACGAGAGCAACCAGGGCACGCAGTGCCTTGACATCGACGAGTGCAACGATCAGAGCATCGAGAGAAGACACACCTGTCATCCGAGCGCCAGGTGCGTCAACACCGAGGGGGGCTACGAGTGCAAGTGCCCCAAACGAGATGACGGACAGCCTGACGGGGATGGCAGCAGCAGCAGCAACTTGAGTTACTTGGCCTCGAGACAGCCCGAGTGTAGACTGAGTGAGTGGAAAAACAAGCAACTTGTCATTATTACGACTAAATTCCTTAATTCAGGATTCTTCAATCGTTTTTTATGGAAATTCTTGACAGGGAGACTAAAAATTTCCTCCTGGGAAGAAAAATTCTCTGAGGTCAAGAATTCGAGATGTTTCATTTACCATTTTTAACTTTTCCCATCCAAAAGCGTGTGGATTCGAGTCTCGTTTCGTTTATGAGTTGCAAAATATAGGGTTGAGGATTTTTTTGAAAAAAATTTTATTCGTAGCGTTTCTGGCAATCTGCGGAAATCTTAAATACATTTTTATTCGGTTTTTGCTACTTTTGAATGAAGCGTGACTCGAATTTACACGCGTTGCGATGGGGACAATGGATTTTTTGAAATCTTGACAGCTTTCGAAGCGATTTTGGGTTTGGATACCAAAAAAAAGATCGTTTTATCGTCCTGTCCAAATATTGAATCAGAATTTCAATAAAAAACAGAATTTGGTTCAATTCCAATGGAAAATACTTTTTATATTTATTTTTTGCTCAATTTCAAAAATCCTGACGTTTTTCGAACCGATTTTGGGTTTGGATCCTAAAAAAAGATCGTCTTATCGTCCTGACCAAATATTGAATCAGAATTTCAATTAAAAAACTGAATTTCGGCGCATTCCAATAAAAAATACTTTTTCTATTCATTTTTTGCTCGATTTTAAAAATCCTGACACTTTTCAAACCGATTTCGGGTTTGGATCCTAAAAAAATATCGTTTTATCGTCCTGTCGAAATATTGAATCAGAATTTCAATTAACAAAACAGAATTTTGTTGCATTCCAATGGAAAATACTTTTTATATTTATTTTTTGCTCGATTTTAAAAATCCTGACATTTTTGGAACCGATTTTGAGTTTGGATCCTAAAAAAAGATAAAAAAAGAGCAAAGAATAGAAATAAATTCTGATCAATTAGAAAAATCGCAAATCAAATGTTGCGATACTTTAATTGGAAATTTTGTTTCCGTCCGTTCTTCCCTCGCTCCGCACGAAAAATCGCCCTTTTCTTATTTTTTTTTTGAGGCTCGTGACGAACCGACGAGCACGTGACGCATGTCGAAAAGTTTCTCTGAGTCACACATACCCACTTAATACTCAACTCGCACGCTCTATTTACCCCCTTAAGGTTGCTGGTACGAGGGACGAGAAATCGCCAACGGAGACACCTTCGTACCATCTGGCAATCCGTGCAGACGATGCGACTGCAACGATGGCGTTGTCACTTGCAGAGAGCCCCAATGCGACTGCAACGAAACTGCCAGTCGAAGGGACAAGTGTTGCCCACAATGCGATCCTGCCGCGTCCTGCAGACATCAAGAACTTCATCATCTTGTTTTTAGGAGTGGCGAGAGATGGATTTATCAGTGCCAGACTTGCGAGTGCTTGGTAATTTGTCATTTTCTTCTCAATTTTCCATCAATTTCGTTCTCCTTGCCAAACATTTCGGGCAAAATCCAAAAATCGTGACCAGACTGAAAAAATCAGAAAAATGCACCGAATTGTCGAAAAAAAAAGTTGAAATCGTTTTTTTTCGAAATTTCAACACGATTTTCCCATTATTTAAACAATTTTTGATTATTTTCAACAAATATGACGTTCCCTGGCGATTGGGCAAAATTTTTCCCAAAGAAAAGTCGAAATTTGTCCAGCTGAAAGGAAAATTCACCGGATTTTCGAAAAAAAATGTTGAAATCGTTTTTTTTGGAAATTTCAACACGTTTTTCCCATTATTTAAACAATTTTTGATTATTTTCAACAATTATGACGTTCCTTGGCGACTGGGCAAAATTTTTCCCGAAGAAAAGTCGAAATTTGTCCAGCCAACAGGAAAATTCATCGAATTGTTGAAAAAAAAAGTTGAAATCGTTTATTTTTCGAAATTTCAACACGATTTTCCCATTATTTAAACAATTTTTGATTATTTTCAACAATTATGACGTTGCCTGGCCACTGGGCGAATTTTTTCCCGAAGAAAAGTCGAAATTTCTCCAGCTAAAAGGAAAATTCATCGGATTGTTGAAAAAAAATGTTGAAATCGTTTTTTTTTCGAAATTTCAACACGATTTTCCCATTATTTAAACAATTTTTGATTATTTTCAACAATTATGACGTCCCCTGGCCACTGGGCGAATATTTTCCCGAAGAAAAGTCGAAATTTGTCCAGCCAAAAGGAAAATTCATCGAATTGTTGAAAAAAAAGTTGAAATCGTTTATTTTTCGAAATTTCAACACGATTTTCCCATTATTTAAACAATTTTTGATTATTTTCAACAAATATGACGTTCCCTGGCGACTGGGCGAAATTTTTCCCCAAGAAAAGTCGAAATTTATCCAGCTAAAAGGAAAATTCATCGAATTGTTGAAAAAAAAAAGTTGAAATCGTTTATTTTTCGAAATTTCAACACGATTTTCCCATTATTTAAACAATTTTTGATTATTTTCAACAATTATGACGTCCCCTGGCGACTGGGCGAAATTTTTCCCGAAGAAAAGTCGAAATGTGTCCAGCCAACAGAAAAATTCAGTCCCAGAAATATTTGAATATTTGCATTTTTGAATTTTCTGCCCCAGTACGGTGAGATCGACTGCTGGCAAATGGAATGTCCGCCAGTGACATGCTCGAACCCAGTAACCGAGGACGGGGACTGTTGTCCAAGGTGCGAGGACGATCCTTGCGCCAGAGAACTTCCTGGGCTCTCCAGTGCAGGAAACAGCAGCAGCAGCAGCCTCCACGTCTCTTCATCGGGGAATCCCCAACCGTGTAGTTATGCCGGATTGTTGCACGAGAGTGGCAGTTCCTGGCAGGACTTGCACGACAAGTGCACCACGTGCGAGTGCAAGGTAAGAGGAGGTTAAAAAGTGAAAAGGTGAAAATTGTTGAATTTTGTTGAAAAAGATGGGAATTTCGTTGGGCACGTTGGACTAAAAGTTTTTTCCAAAAAATCCCAAAAATGTTGTCCCTGCAGCAATAAAAATTCAAGAGTCACTTGGAAAAGTGAATTTTCGTCGAAAAACGTGGTGAAAATAATGGAAAATTTTGAAATTATCCTCAAAATATTTAGTTGGTCGTGTCCAACTAAATTTCGACGTTTTTTGACCGAATTTTTCAGTGAGAAAACGATTCGTTCGCGTTCCAAACGAATGGACACACCTGGTGAGAATTCTCGAGGATGGATCTCGTCCTGGGCGACGAATCCTCCGAGGGACACCAGCCCCACGACTCACAATCATAAACACCAACAAATACAAACCCACCACGAATCCTCAACGTTCCAAAAACAGAGAGAATGATTTTTATACATAAACATTTTTTTGATTAATGGAATGAATCTGCCTCTTGCAATTTTAATCGGTAAAAAATAATTTCCAAGTTGATTAAAAAAACACACACACACACAATAAACACGAGGATCGATCGAGCCGATTTTATTTATTGAATTATCGTATTTGCGCTCTCACGGAAAATTAATTTTGTCTTTTGCATGTCGATGTTTTTTCACGTTCAAATTACGACGTCGATGTCAAAAAAATTCTTAAAAAGAAGCGACGACGTTTGAATTTGCATCGAAATGATTTTGTTTATCGATTTTTTCGAAAAATTTGGACATTTTTGAGAAATTTTACTTTTTTAACCCTCCGTAGACACACATGGGTCTGGGGGACCCATTCAGCGACTCTCGTCAATTTCTTGTTTTCCGTATCGATTGTCATTTTGAAAAACATGACAAAAAAGCATTTTTCTGAATTTTTTCCGATTTTTTTATCGAGCCCAAGTGCAGGAAAAAACGGCAGGGTCTCCCAGACCCATGTGTGTCTACGGAGCGTTACTTAAGCAGAAAATCTTAATTTTTATAAATTCTATTAATGAAAATTGCATTTTTCGTGAATCGAATGAAAATTCTCTCGTAATTTTGAATTTTTGATATTTTTATTTGAATTTTGTCGTGAGAAAAACTTCCAGACACGATAAAAGTTGCTCGTGAGAGAGACTGAATTTATATTTCCGTGGGGGCTCGTAATTGCTCACATTAATCGTTGTCCTTTATTTTCATTGTTACGATAGTTTGATTTGGTTGGTTTTAAATATTAAAAATCGATGTATACTCGAAAAAAATTTAGTACGTGCTATGCGCTCAAAATCATTGGTTCTTTTTGTTATTCGTCTCATTATTTTTTGTTGTTCAAACCCCGAATAATAATTTTCCTGTTATTCATCATTTTTATCGATATTTACATGACGAATGATTATTTTCATTTATTCATTAATTATCAATTAATTAATTGATTAATTAGTTAATTAATTTCTAATTAACTCTACTTAGTTAATTAATTACTTAATTAATTAATTTCTTAATTAGTTAATTAATTAATTAATTAATTAGTTAATTAATTAATTAATTAATTAATTAATTAATTAATTAATTAATTAGCAGTAGATAAAAATATCTCGATAATTATCATGATGGTTATTACTTGGAGGTCAATACGTCCAGGGTCGTACCCAAGCCCGACGAATTTCATTGATTAATTATCATTACACCGATCTCTTAATGAGATTAATGAAATTAGTGAAATCCCTCGTAATGACAATTTCAAAATGTTTGAATCTCAATATTTTTCATCCATAGTTAAAAATTCTAGTCCCTCGCATATTTTTCTGTCTTTTCCCTTGTCGAAATAATTCGTGGGATTCGTAATTAATTAAAAATGGTAATTAATTCGCTTAGTCTTGAATATTCAGTGCCTGGAACGTAGACGATGTGGTCGAGCTCAAACTAGTAATTTCGCGTTGATCATTCGCAATTGTAATTATTTATAACTCAGCCCAGAATCTTCGAACTTAGTTTAATTGTTTAATTAATATTCTTTATTATTTCATTTACCTTTTCGTTCGTTTTTCTTTCTCAACAATATGCTGACTCGCTTTTTCGAGGCTTCTACATATTTTTTTTTCCAATTGGCACTGTGAATCGCGATTGGATCATTTTTTAATCAGTTTTTCAAAAGCATTTCAATTTTTTTGATTTTTCATGCCGATTTTTCGAGATTCCGATCACGCGCAATTTGGGTCGGGCCTGCATGGATCGCTTTCAAGTTAATTGACCAATATCGATGTTTTTCGTTGACACTCTCCTCTCAGCGGATCTTTGCGGACACAAACTATCGAGAATCCCAGCAGTTCCAACTTTTTTTTAATCAATTTTCATCTCCAGATTGCAATAAATTCAGAAAATTTTCAAAAGCCACAAAAAACGTCTCAATTTTTCGCTGATTCGTTTTTTTTCGTATTTTTTTTGTGCATTTTGTCTGTGGCCAATCTTTGCGATGAAAATCTCGTCAAATTTTCATGCCCATCACTTCGAGCCATCGAGCTATTTGAATCGACCCTACGACCTCGTGAAAAATTAATTCTGAGGCTTGAATTTTTGGGAAATTACTTGAGCACTCGGCAAACTAGTTGGCTCGATTTTGGTTCGAGTTAAGAAAGTTTTTTGCTCTCATTTCTTGAAATAAATTGTTATAATTTTTCGAATTTAGTGAAAATTTAGAAATCGCTTGGAAAAATAACGAAACTTGAAAAATATTTCGTCTCAGCCAAAAATTTTTGATTAAATCCCCAAAAAACTAACGAGCCACAAATAAAAAACGAAAATTGCAATAAAAATGGAATTTTTTTCTTAATCAAGTTGCGATTTAATTGCCGAGCGCTCGCAATTAGTTTGTTCCGTAATGAGGCCGCTGAAAATCATCGTCAACGAGTCTGTCCGAAGCCAGTCGTCAAAATTAAAGAAAATACTGAAAAAAAATGATAAAGGAAGAAAAAAAATGGATAAAAAACGAAAATTGCAATAAAAATGGAATTTTTTTCTTAATCAAGTTGCGATTTAATTGTCGAGCGCTCGCAATTAGTTTGTTCCGTACGGAGGCCGCTGAAAATCATCGTCAACGAGTCTGTCCGAAGCCAGTCGTCAAAATTAAAGAAAATAATGAAAAAAAATGATAAAGGAAGAAAAAAAATAGATAAAAAACGATAACAACGAAATGACCAATGAAAGCGAAGCATAATTGCCAGTGAAAAACGACAGTACGATCGGCTCTATTGTCCAAAATAAATAACGACCTCTGACCCACGCTTTAATGTCTCATTATTAAATAATAACTCTCGCTCTTGAGCGCAAAAACTAATCGACTAACCAGCCTAACAATGGGTATCCTTGCAGGTGCCGTACTGCGCCCAATTGGTGAGCAATAGCGCGTGTTGTGTGCATCGGTAATCACATCACTTCTACCTCACCTATATCTCTCTTAAAACTGCTGCTGCCGCTGCCTCTATTATTTATTATCTGCAAATTAGTAAAAAACCAAATAAAAATCCTCGAAATTTTCAAAAATTGTTTCTCAAAGTCTCGCAAATCGACTAAATTCAGGATTCTTTGAAAATTTCCTATGAACGTTCCAGCAAATCTGAAATTTTTCTCCTGTGAAAAAACCTCGAGACATTTAATTTGCTATTTTTCATTTTGCCCATCCAAACGCGTGCAAATTCGCGTCACGTTTCGTCGAAAAGTCGCAAATAAAAATTTATTGAGGATTTTTTTTGCAGATTGACAAAAAGGCTGGGAGTCGAAATTTTTTAAGAAAAATCCTCAACACATTTTTCTGCGACTCGTTAACGAAACGGGACGAGAATTTACACGCGATTGGGTGGGCAAAGTCAAAAATTGGAAATTAAATATCGCGAATTCTTGACGTCAGAATTTTTCTTCACAAGAGAACATTTTTGGTTTTGCTGTCGAGAATTTTCATAAAAAATTATTGGAGAATCCTGAATAAAGTCATTTTGGGGCTTCTTTTCACTATTTTTTCTGCATGCTCGATTTTTTTCGCTAGCTCTCTGTGTTGTCGCAATCACCTCGCACATTTTCTGCTCTCGACACCGTTTTGATCTTTATTTATTTGAATCCAAAAGCTTCTGATCGCCATAGTTGAATTTATGCATTTTATCATTTTCCCACACACGATTTGTGTCGCACCAAGCACGAGATTTTTTCACAGACAGCACTCTCTCACTCAAACAGAAAAAAAATCGTGATACTCGTGAAACGAAAAGAAAAAACCAAAAACTAATAAATTTAACACACGAAAAATGATTCTCGGTTAATTTCAATGAAAATTCATCGCTCTGTGACGAAACGAAACGATAAAAAAAAAACCTGCGAGCTCGTTCTTTAAATTTTCCAGCAAAATGAAATTTTTTTTTCCTCTTGAAACTCGTCGCTCTCAAAAAATTGCAGTTCGTTCCCTCGTTGCTATTTTTTTCGGTTTAATTTTTTGTTTTTTTATCGATTTTGAGGCTCTTGATTTGCACACTCGTTTTTTTTGCAGCATATGTACACGATGCGCGACGATGATGCATTTTTGCGGAGCCGGGGCAACGAAACTGGCGGCGTTTTTAATTAATTTCATCAAAAATATCAATCGAAGGGAATTTTTTGATTAATGGGGATGAAAATTTGTTTTTTTTTTTTTTTTTTTTTTTAATTGCCATTAGTGAAAAAAAACTTGAGAGCTCGCCCGCCAGTGCTGTTGCGATGTACGCGTAGTGTCTAGTCACTAGTTTTTTTATTCTAGAGTCTCGTCCGTGCGAAAGACGTAAAAATTATTTAATTCATTGTTCTCGAGCAATTATGACGTAAAGAAAAATTCTTTGAAACTAAAAACGAAATGAATACAAAAAAAAGGAAAAATCGATTTTTATCGTCACTGAAAAGTCAATTTTGTTGGAAACGTTCGACTAAACGTTTTTTTTTTTTTCAAAAAATCACAAAAATTTTGTCATTGCAGCGAGAAAAATTCCAGAAAGTCTCTTGGAAATGGAAATTTTGTCATTCCAATCGTAAATTTCGCTGGCAGTTTCGTTAGAAACGAAAAATCTTATAAAAATTTGAAATTATCCAAAAATATTGAGTTTTTTCACAAAATTTCGTTTTCAGTCGTTTATTATCCTGTCAATTAAATCGAACAATGAATTGCGAATAAATTACGTGGGAAATGAGACGTGAACAAAGAAAAAACAAATGAAAAATGAAAAACAAGAATCTTGTACGTATTCACTAGAGTTTTCCGTTTTTCAAATATCTTTTCTGTTCTCTTGGTGTTTATTTCATCGTATGGCCAATTTTCACTTTTCAACCATTTGAGCGTTTTTCTCGGGCACTCGATTCACCGGTGCATCCAAATTTCAGATTTTCTTCCACTCATTTTCGGTCGTTTGCACTCGAGAAAAAAACCAGCGAACGCACGTTTTTCAGGGACATGAAATACTTTTCAATTGACAAGAAATTTCCGCCGTTACTTTGCGGTTTTCCTGATTTTTCAGCATAAACTCGTTTAATATCGTTTTTTTTTTTTTTGCTAAAACGTTCGTTCGCTGGTCGCGGTGGCGAAAGGCACAAAAATAAAAAACGCCAGAGATTGGCGATTCAACAGGATTTGAAAACGGAGAAAATTGGCCCGGTTTGTGGGTTTTTGTCAATAAGTTTAGTGGGATACGTACATGGAGAGAGACAGGGAAACGCACACACGAGCTCGGACACTAATTCACGAGGTTGTGAAAAGTGTATTCACACGGAGATAAATTAATATCGAAAATTATTATGCCCATCATGGTTTCCTGGTCCAAGGTCGCCCCTCTAAAGTATTTTAGCAAAGACAATCATTTTGCATTGATATTCTCTTGAATATAACAGAAATTTTGACACTTTTCGTCAAATTGTAGTCGCTTTTGCAAAATCTTAACGATTTTTTGCCAAATTTAGAAAATTTTGAGACATTTGCACATTTTCTTCAAAATTGTGACACTTTTACCAAATTTTTCGTCAAATCTTGACTTTCTAGTTAAATTTTATACGGAATTCGCCAAACTTGGACAATTTCATTAAATTTGGACATTTTTTGCGAAATTTTCACGTTTTTCGTCTAATTTTAAAGGTCTTTGTCAAATTTGGACGTTTCTAGTTAAATTTTTTACATATTTCGCCAAACTTGGACAATTTCATTAAATTTTCACAGTTTTTGCAGAATTTTTCAAGTTTTTCACCAAATTTTCACGTTTTTCGTTTAATTTTGAAGTTTCGCGTCAAATTTTGGCGTTTCTCGCTAAATTTTCACATATTTCGCCAAACTTGGTCAATTTCGTAAAATTTGGACATTTTTTACAAAATTAAAACATTTTTCGCCAAATTTTAACGTTTTTTACAAAATTTTAACATTTTTCTTCAAAATTCAATAATTTCGCAAAGTTTGAACATTTTTTGTCAAATTTTCACATATTTTGCCAAATTTTAACGTTTTTCTTAAAGTTTCAACATTTT
This sequence comes from Diadegma fenestrale, assembly GCA_037043255.1. Taxonomy (NCBI): domain Eukaryota; kingdom Metazoa; phylum Arthropoda; class Insecta; order Hymenoptera; family Ichneumonidae; genus Diadegma; species Diadegma fenestrale. The sequence goes on along the minus strand of CM073309.1, from coordinate 33,966,335 downwards.
TTTTGCCAAATTTTGACATTTTTCGTTAAACTTGAATAATTTTGCAAAGTTTGAATATTTTTTGCGAAATCTTGACATATTTCGCCAAATTTTGACGTTTTTCGTAAACTTTCAACATTTTTCTTTCCAAATTTTAACGTTGTTCTTGAAAATTGAATAATTTCGCAAAGTTTGAACATTTTTTGTCAAATTTTCACATATTTCGCCAAATTTTAACGTTTTTCTCAAAGTTTCAATATTTTTTTCGCCAAATTTTGACATTTTTCGTCAAACTCGAATAATTTTGCAAAGTTTGAACATTTTTTGCGAAATCTTCGAATATTTCGCCAAATTTGAACGGTTTTTTGCCAAATCTGGACATTTTTTGTCCAATTTTCTATAAAAATTGCTACGTACTTGGTAAAATGTGTTGGAGGCACGTAATCCCAGCCAACTATGTCGTCGTAATAATTTTTGGTAGAATCGAGTGTCCGTGGCCTCGTGGGTGCGTAAGAAATCCTGGGTTTGGTCGTTCGGTGGGTGTAAAAGGGTAAAAAGAATGATGAGGATAAAAAAAGGGTGTAAAAATGGTGAGCGATAACTAAAATAATGTTTGATTACTCGCAGGAGGGTCAATTATGCTGCAGCTATGATTACCGGTGTGCTGGTGATTTGGAGGACAAGCGGAATGCAGTGGTCTCAGTTGGGGAGTCTGTTGGTGTCAATTTGCCAAGTAGCGGGCATATTGTGGAGAAGATTATCGATCCATCGGAAGGAGCGTTATCGACGAGTTGGAGCAGAGATTATTCGTACACGCCGCTCAATTTTGTCTCGTCTCGAGGATCGGCTTCGAGTTTCGTGGGGGTGGAGAGATTCAGTTACAACGAGGAAAAAAGTGCGCGAACGCGAAACAGTATCGAGGATGTTGGAAATTCGGAATTCACGACAAATCCTTCCGGAGGTTTTACCAGCGAGACTGCATCGTCCTCGAGAAACTCGAGATTTTCCTCGGAGATGTCGTCGGACGTGCACGTCGACCTGGTCTCCGCATCGCCGAGAATCGCCGAGACTCTCGGAGATTCTCCAGGCAACAGCAAAAGCAAATCGACAGGAAATAACGCACCAACAACGACCACGCCGACGCCGACGACGTCGTCGAAAAAACCCCGTGCGATAGCAGCCGATCAAGCTGCCGCCTCAAGCTCAAGAGCATTTAATATTCAGACTGCCAGATACGTAACGAGTCGCAATTCTAAGGAGAGGAAAGCGAGCTTTGGCCCGGCGGAGCGACGGCGCAGGACCGAGCGCGGTCCGCGTCTCATAAACGGCAACCCGAGCGGTCACGATGCGACCTGAGAATCTTTATCGCCAAACAAACACACCGAGACATGCCAATCCCAATCGCGATTCGGCCTCCAAAGCTTTTCTTATTAGACGCGCGTACTCGAGCTTACGAAGGCCTCTCGCGTCACCATTCGAACCCGCGCGAGCGACACGCGCGCCAGACTAATTTATTTAGGCAATGACAAACAACACACACACGATTTATTTCGTTCCACCGCGACACCGCGGATGACGATGACGATGACGCGATTTCCAGGCTAAATCTCCCTCGAGATCGTCCCCGAGATCTCGAATCAACACGAGGCTGCCCCGAATTATTGACAACAACAAAAAAAAGGAGCAGCTCGCGACGCTTTTCAATTCGCTCGTTTCGTCGCTCTCGCACACTCGCCTTTCCGTGTCCGTTGGTTCAAACCGAATAATCGAGCTCTCTGCGCGAGCCAAATCTCGAACAAACCGAAAACCAACCACGAGCTCAAAAAAAAAACAACAAAATACTCAAATTTGACATTTCCGAGTTTGCCTCGTTGGAATCCAACGAAATTTGCAATTTTTTAGCTCGATCCATCGTCAGCGGGAATTGAACGATTTTTTTTTTTTGATCGCTACGAAAATTGCCAGGAAAAAATGATTTTTCGGTGGAAACTCAAGCTCGCGGACTTTCGTGTCAATTTTGACCGAGTCATCGAACGACAAAATATTTTAATCTCAAGTGTCGATGCCCCTTACGAAAAAAAAAAACAATTTTTTCTTTTTTTATCACAGAATTTTCCTGCGAAAAACTTTTTCAAGGTCGTGAGAGAAAATTTCGAGTCGACAGTCGAAAAATCGTCACTTTGTTGCCAAACGCGAGCGAGTCAGTTCGTGGAAACGTCAGGCTGCCTGGGGAAAAAGTGATCGACGTAAAAACGATCGATCGAGTGTAAAATTTGGATCGGTCGCTTGGCAAAAATAGAAAGAAACAAAACTGCGAGATTTTCGTGTGAAATTTCACTTTTAACGAAAGCCCGATAACAATCGTTGGGAGCAGAAAAATCAGGGACGCGTGTTGTCCGCATAAAAACCGAAAAACAGTGACAAAAACCTCGAAAACCAATCTCAGCTCTTCCAATCGAACAGCAAAAAAATCGCCTTCCGTTAGTGATTTTTTGTTCTTTCTTTTTCGTAAGGGACACGAGAATCGTATAAATTTAGAGAAGAAAGGGCCGAGACGACAAATTTACAGCCGGAAAGCTCTACGCGGAGTGAATTTTCGAAAAAAAAGTGAAAAAAAAGGAAAATTCGATGCTGTAAATGTTGGCACACGAAATTGGCCACATTTGACAAATTTTTTTTCAACTCCTCGACGATCGTCCGCTTTTTGATGCGAGATAAAAAATCGAGATGATTGTGAAAATCGAGGAAAACGTGGCGAAGCTTTTTGCACGAAAATTCCAAAGTTCGGAGGCAATTTTGAGAATACAAAAAAAATGGATAAATGATTAATAAACAAAATAGAGATTCGGGAATCGTGCACGAATCTCCATATCAGAGTAAGGCAAAAAGTCGTGAAAAAAATAATCAACAACAAGCTTTTTGTCCTCTTTTATTAAATGATTTAAAAAAACGTGGATAATAAATTTAAAAAACTGCTCGGTCGTCGGATAAGAGGAGAAGTGCCTTGCAAAAGGACGATCAATATAACGCCAAACAAGATTTTTCGTACTTGCGTAGTACACTCTACTATACTATTCGCAACTATACACAATCTCATGCCTACGCGTGTCTGTGTATATTAATACTCATTAATATATATGTGTATATATATATTTATCCATATCTATCACGGAGAGACAATTATGTCCAAAATTACTATGGCATCGTAGTTTCCTGATACTGGATCGTCGCTCTGACAGATTTTACCGAATAACTAACAATTTTTTAGCTCGAATTGGGCGAAAAATATGAAAATTGACGTAAAATGTCGAAATTTAGCAAAAAAAGAGTTGAAATTTCGCGAAGAATGGCAAAATTTGGTGGAAAATGTCAATTTTTTGCGAGAAACGTCGAAATCTGGCAAAAAATGGTCAAATTTGACGAATAATGTCAAATTTTGCCGAAAATTATTCAAGTTTGGCGGAGATTGTCAAAATTTGGCAAAAAAATCTCAAAAATTGGTTAAAAATGTCAAAATTTGGTGAAAAATGTTCAAATTTGGCGAAAATTGTCAAAATTTGCCGAAAAATCTCAAAAATAGGTCAAGAATATCAAAATTTTGGGGAAAATGTCAAATTTTGCCGAAAAATCGCAAAGTTTGGCAGAAAATCTCAAAAATTGGCAAAAAAATCTCAAGAATATCAAAATTCGGTAAAAACCGTCAAATAGTGGCAAAAAATATCAAAATTTGAAAAGAAATCTCGAAATTTGCCAAAGAATGTCAGAATTTGGCGAAGATTGTCGAAATTTGGCAAAAAATCTCAAAAATAGGTCAAGACTATCAAAATTTTGTGAAAAATGTCAAATTTTGGCAAAAAATATCAAAATCTGACGATAAATCCCAATATTTGCCCAAGAATGTCAAAATCTGGCAAAAATTTCCAAAAAAACTCAAAAATTAATAAAAAACGACGAGATTTTGCAAAAAATTAATAAAAAACGACAAGATTTTGCAAAAAAAATTCACTTTTCCTCCATTTCTAATAGAATCCAAAAAAAAAAAATGGTCTCTGCAAAAATCCTTCAAAGAAACGACATGCAAGCACGAAATTTCGAAGCCACAGTAATTTTCCGCACAATAGTCTCTCGGTCAATATAAATATACACGTAAATATACACATTGTTTTCAAGAATAACTAAAAAAGTGTTGTTCGCAACGAGACATGGAATGATCTCGTCGCGAAAAGCCAGATTTGCCACAAAACAGAGACAAATCGTGTAAAAGAAACAAGAACAAAGCAAAACTAAAAGAAAAACAAGATCGAAAGAAATAATAATTCGATATAAATAACGTTTAAAAACGTATTGTTGACTCCATCGACTCATACCTCGAAATCTCGCTCAATCCAGCAGCGCGGCTTATATGACTACATTCCTCCTTAATTACCAATAAGTAGGCACTAATGAGAAGACAAAAAAACGAAAAAAAATCGCGAAGCAAACATTTTTAATTAAAAAAACACACACAGCCATAAAAATCACATACACGCAGTTTCCTTCCCCGCAAACGTTACCGTGAGAAAAAAAATACACACGTGAGAAAAATCCACGAATGAAAAAAATGGAAAATTAAAAAATTGCAGGACAGTCTGGAAAAAGGCTTTTAAAAAGCCTCGATCGTCGACTCGTGCTCTCGCAACACACACCTCGTATATTATACATGTATAGAGACGCAAATACTTAAATTAACGATTTAGTACAGGTTTTAAAAATCCAGTGAAAATAGAGGATTGGTATATATTTCGGAATTTTCCTGCTGTCATCAAGACTCGAAATTTCTGACGCTAATTAACATTTTTCCATATCGCTTTTACTTGCTCTTTTTTTTCCTTTCGTGTTTGTTTGCTTGTTATTTATTTACAATGAGGACAAAATCTCGTTGTCATCGATTTTAACAGTCTAAAGTTTCGACGCTTAATCGTGCCCTTTTAATCGTCCAATTAAGACTATTTTATACTTTATTAATTATTATATTGTTATCACATTGCACAAGCTTATTATTGAACGTTGCTTTTGTTCCATCAGAAACAAATTTCTGGTTCATTGAACGTGTATGAACTATTTATTAAGTTAAATAAATTGCATATTTATTTTAATATTCATTATGCTCTATTTATTCAAATATACCAATCCTTTTTTTTCATTATTTAGTCGGGAGAGAATTTGAGAAAAAGCGTAGGATTGCAGGCCAAAGAAAACACGTTTAACGAGAGGACTCAATGAGCAATTTATTATTTACACATTTTCAATCCCCCCACCATTGCCATCGTTCGTTTATTGTGCAATAATTCGTTTCTAAGTAGCAATTAAGAGGATCCGGTTAATGTGGTAGTGTCTACCTATTTTTACCCTTCTTTCTTCCTACTTATACCTTCCTGCTCATCTCCGCATTGACTCTCGCTTATTCTGTCCCAATCGCACCAAAGTCTCGATATATTATTCGCTCGAGTCGCTTTATCAGTTAGTTGCGAACAACACAAGTGGAATAATGTGTCATACGATGTTGAAATTTGCAGCGTTGGAATGCAACGAATTATTATGGTTTTTTATTGACATTATTATTCAAATTTGGTCAGGAAAGTTGAAAAAAATTTTATTTTGGCTTCGGAACCGCAAATTGGTGGGGAAATTGTCCTGGTTTTTAAAATTGACCAAAAAACGTATTTTTTCATTGGAATGCCACGAAATTCAGTTTTTTTATTGCAATTCTGATTCAATATTGGGTCAGGAAAGTTGAAAAATTTTTTATTTTGGGTTCGGAACCGCAAATTGGTCGGGAAATTGTCCTGGTTTTTAAAATTGACCAAAAAATGGATTTTTTTTATTGAAATGCAACGAAATTCGGTTTTTTCCGTTGCAATTTTGATTCAATATTTGCTCAGGACAGTAAAAAGTTTTTTTTTTATCTGAACTGGGAATCGGGCAGAAAATTGTCTTGGTTTTAAAAATTGACCAAAAAATGGATTTTTTCATTGAAATGCAACGAAATTCGGTTTTTTTTTCATTGCAATTCTGATTCAATATTTGGTCAGGACGGTAAAAAGTTCTTTTTTTAGAGTCCGAACCGAAATTGAGGCAGAAAATTGTCATGGTTTTTAAAATTAAACGAAAAATTACTATAAAATGTATTTTTGATTGGAATGCAAGGAAATTCCGTTTTTTAATTGAAATTCTGATTCAATATTTGGTCAGGACAGTGAAAAGTTATTTTTTTGGAATCCGAACCGAAAATTGGTCAGAAAATTGTCCAGGTTTTAAACATTCAACAAAAAATCAATAATTCATTGAAATGCAACGAAAATCCGTTTTTTAATGGAAATTCTGATTGAATATTTGATCAGGACAGTAAAACGAACTTTTTTCAAGATCCAATTAAAAAATCCGTTCAACGTTGCAAACTCGAGTGTCATGAATAAATCGAATAGCCGAATTAACAGAATAATAAATAGTAAGTTGTGGGTGTTGAGGACCGGAGCGAATCGAAGGAAAGAGAAAATAAAAAAGAGAATTCTAGTCATGTTCGATCGCCTCGATCGGAATTATTTCTTTCGATATGTCTATAACGATACTTTGTACTATTTTTACAGTCCAATTGCTGCGAGAGCCTAACATACTATTTGTATATTATGTGAATGACCTTGAAATCCGGTGGGGGTTGATCGCGAGTGTACGAGGCGCGCGCGCCCAGTTCCAAAATGCAATTTACATTTTGTTTTTCCTGCAAAATCGTCATCGTCATCATTCCTTCTCCCTTTCCTCGCCCTCACAAAAAACACGTCACGAGCGATAACGAGGGATTTAGCGAGCCTTGACCTTTAGAGATTCACCAATCGCGACCCCGAGGGACTGATTAGTCGATTAACAAATTATAGAAACAAACGAACGAAATAAGCGACAGGAAGAGAGAAAAAGGAGGAGAGAGAGCGAGAGCAGAGAACGAAATCCTTGTTCCTCAAATATGATAATAGAACTACTGGTAACGAAGAAACAAAATAGGAATAGCGAGGGAGAGAAGAAAAATTATTAACTATGTATACATAGAGTGTGCGATCAATAATGTGGTCGTGATCTGGACACTTTTCCGTTCTTTTCACACCAAAGAGCGAAACCTAAAAGTTATTGAAGGCATCAGGAATCTGGCGATTATATAAAGTATTGTAAAAAAAAAAAAAACAAAAATATATAATAATAATAAATAATGAATAATATTAAAAACACACACACATTATTATTATAACGAGATTCGTCCGATGACTTAACTTAAAGTATAGCCGGACTGCGCCCCGACACTCGTACAATTGTGCAATCGTGTCGGGTGTACTCGGCGGAAACTTATTGTATGAAATTTTCAAAGAAAATATATATATATATATTACAGAATTATGAAATTAAAGGAAAAATTAAGGACGAAAAAGGTTTGAGTTTAGAGAATCAATGAGAAGGTCCAAAAATCAAACTGTTATCGTGTCCTCTCTGATGCACATTCCCGTATTAACCCTCCGGCGATCATACGGGTCTTTTTGACCCCCGAGCAATTTTTCTCAAAATCGTTTTTTTTTTTTTAAAGCTTTCATTCCCAAAACTTGGAGGAGCCAGAATTTTTTCACATTTTTTTTCTCTCCCAATCTGGAACGCAAGTTTTTCAATCGATCCCTGGAGGGTCCATCGCGTACGGGGGAAAATTTAGAGAGTGCTACCTTCTCCGCAACTTGGAACAAGTTTCGAGCTATTCAAGAAATATTAAAAACGCTGTTTTTGCTCCAATGTATATCGAAATATATACACGAGTGTATGTATATATATTCATAGTCGTGTATGACACGACTCTCTTTATATTTACCGTACACACACATTATATTATACATATACCTTACGAATGTGTAGCCGCAATAAAAGTACGTCGATAATAACGACATGTTGAAATGATAATAAACGAAAAATCGTATGTCAACGAGATTTATCATTTTTAAAGAATCATTTACGCGGAGTAGTCCAGAGGCGGAACGTCCGTGTCCAGGGATGCCAAAACAGTGCCATTTTTTTCGTCATTTTATGGCGGATTTGGGGTGCAAAAAAAACATAAACTTTGATCGAGTCCTATTAGCTCTGGAATGGAATTTATGCAAAAATGCTTCCTACGAAAGTTGTGCGTCGTGACGTCATCTACAAAATGAGTCCTTTGCAAAAATCACAAATCTTTGCTCGTTTAATGGGAAATCACGATTTAATGAATTTTGGGCATCACATGGCAAAGCGGAAGTATAAAAATTTCCTCGCTGGGTAATTAACACCTGAACACTATTGGTTCACTCTAATTTTCATGGGGGAGTATAAAAATTACGAAATAAACAAAAAAAAAATTTTCGAAAAAAAAAATGGACACCGTTCTGGGATTTTTGATGGCGAAACTCACGTTCGTTTCGCCTGGACTATGAAGCGAGGCTAATTGAGTGTAATCGAATGTTGAGCCGTGACCACTTTTTTCACGATAGAAAAAAAAAACAAATCCTCGGGGCTATAATTGATCAGATCTTGAATTAAGTGAGAGCATGTGTGCGTGAGTGACTGTTTTGTGAGAGATAGTGAATAAAATCGCAATGGTAACGCGTCTCTCGTGAATCTCGCATCTCTCGTGACTCTCGGGTTAATAGTAAAATAATTTCGTGGCCTCGTATTTCTCTTCGAGCATTAAAAAACAGCAGAAGTAACAAAAAAACAAGAATAACGAAGCCTATTGATGAAATTTCGGTCTAAAAAGTGTAGTCGACCTGTTTTATATTCAGTCTTGAGGGAATTGAGTTGATTCGATAATGTACAATAATGTTAAAGACGTGCAAAATGTTTTTTATCGATGGGCATATAAACAAAAATTTTCGATCGTACATAAGAAATGCTATTTTTAATTATTCGTTACGATGCCCTCACGTTGGAGCTTTTGCCAAGGGAAAAACCATAAAAAACAAAAAATGTTGTTCTGTCTACGAAACTCGTCGTATCTCGAACCATCACAAATTCATTCCTCAAAAAGTCGACCACTCCAGGATTCATTCTCGAGTTAGGAATGAACTTTGTGGGTTTCGTATTATGGGAGGATGTTTTACAGGCTCGTTGTCGTTTCATCGGGAGCACATGATTCCAGGGTTCCATAACCCATTGATAAAAACACCATAGATTAACTACATAGCTCTCTAACTAGAACCGAGGGACAATAACATCACTATACAAGCAAGAAATAAATATATGATTAAAACGAATCTCTCAGATTGTAATATACAGTACTTTACATACATTTATCTACGATGCAGTTAACGATATCAAAAAAGCATACACCACCTAAAAACAAGAAGATATTGAATAAAAAGTCCAAGTGAATTAAGATGATCCTTTTAGCATTTGAGATCACATTCAAATATGACGAAATTCTATATATCAAGAGGTTGCGAGCTCGATCGAATATTACGTTTTATCGGTACATGCGTTACGACTAACTGATACAATAATAGGGTGTAAATGCTGGCACAAAATGAGATAAATGCGAAGAAAGAATAAACAAGTGGTCCTTCTATTGATCAAGTTGATTAGATGACTTATGGATTATCAATAACTCAAAGCCACGATCAAACACTGCGTTTTTGCACGTTATCATCGGGCATTATTCTTCGTTCATTCGTTTATATATATATATATATATATATATATATATATTAATAGGCAGACAATGAAAAAGCGTATAAGGGGCTAGTAGTTGGATAGGTAGATAGGTAGGTATATACATAACGTAATAATGATCAGAGATGGAGAAAGGAGGAAGACTGGAATACAAATACTTTTCATTTCGACACTTTAAGGGGGTTGGCTACACACAATTTTGCCATGTTAAGAGCATAGCAAGGTTCGAAATGATTAGAATTTAGTGAAATTTGGTCATCAGACTCTTTACTATTAGATATGAAAATACACATTTTCATGACATTTTCATTCTACATAGTTCGCGACTAATTAAACATTATAGTTTCCATGCATATATTATAAACTCCGATTGTTCGCCAACTATGTGGACGAAAAATTTGAAAAAATTAGTGTCATTGTATTTGATGCTTGAGAATGTTATCACCAAATCTTATTGACTTCTTATCATATTGTCGTATGTAGCCAACCTCGTTATTGGGGTTGCCTACCCTCAAAACCTTCCCTTCTTAAGAGCATAGAAAAAATCGAAATGATTCAGTGAAATTTGGTGAGCAGACTCTTTACTATTAAATATGAAAATACACATTTTTATGAGATTTTTATTCTACATAGTTTTCGAGTTATCAAACACCATAGTTTCCATGCATATGAATAGGTATATCTTTTGCATATTGTAGACTCCGATTATTCGACAACTATGTGCACGAAAAATTTGGAAAAGTTGTGTCATCGGATGCTGAAGAATTTTATCACCAAACTTTCTTACATTCTTATCATATTGTGTAGCCGACCTGCTCAATACTGAAAATGAATTTGGTTGGATGCGGCTGTAAGTTTTTTTGAAAAAATCACAAAAATTTCGTTGGCAATGGAAAAATATTGTCAAAATACGACGTTTTTTGACAAAATTTCATTTTCGGTGTATCAAAGTGAATAGACCTTAGAAACATTTCACCTCGATATCAATTAAAATGGATGCTTCACCTATCGAATGAGACAAAACAAAAGTTTCCTAAAAAAATTCTTCGTAATTTCTTCATTTTTTTAGCTACTGTTTATCCCTCGAAATATTAATGATTTTTTCGTAATGACAATGCAATTATTCTCTCGGTGTAGATATTCCGTGGCCTACGCACCTTATCAGGTACAATAATTCAAGGCCTAATGAATCTCTCTTCCAGCACCTGTTATCTCGCCCATAACGTCACGCCAGATCGTATCAATCGCCCATGTCAATGTTCTCTTTCGATCATAACAAAAAACTACTACACTGAGATAATTATTCATGAAAAATCTCCAAAAAAATCAACACTCGCATTTCCAAAATCCGTGTCCACCGGAGCGATTCAACTTTTTTCGTAGTTTCCAACTTGTTTCTTCTCTCTTTTTTTTTCAATCACATAAAACGAAGAAAAATTGACTCAGAACGAATTTCATTCTCACTGCATATCGAACAAACGAAATTGTCGTTGTATCGGAATAAAAGGCGAATGGAAAAATGAATCCTTTTGGGTTTGCTGGACCTCTTAGCTTTCTCCGGCTCTCGTTGTTATCGACACTATAGATAACTATATTATACACAGTATAAATAAAAAATAAAAAATAACAATAATACTACACGTAGAGACGAAACGAGTAACGTGAATGTAGAACATGCGAAGTGTATACCTCTACGAAACACAAGAAAACGAAACAAAATAATCTAAAGTTAAATTAAAATGAACAAAAGAGTAGCAGAAAGGGCGAGGGGGGGGGGGGAACGAAGGGGAAAAAGCGTGGATAGTTGCTGCGGATGATTTGAGGAGGAAAAGGGATGGAGGAGAGTGTACGAGAGAGAAAGAGAGAGGACGCTTTCCAAAAATTTCCACGCTTGTTGTACAATCGAATGTTTCTATAAATGTACGTGTAAATTAAAAACAAGAAAACGACAAAAAAATAAAAACGACTAAAGAAAATATACCGTAAATATTGGATCGGAGAAGAGGCGACGATGCACCGAATAGTCGCGATGTCCAGTACAGAATCTAGTCAGGAGTTGCGAAAAATGATGCGAGCAGGCGAGAAAGAGCTGAGAAAATTGAGAAAAATTAAAAAAACAGCGAGAGGGAGCAACAAATTGTACATGATGCGATAAAAATTGAATTAGTCGACGATTGGGCGATTATTATTAAAAAATAATGCTTGTGGATACGAAAAAGCGGACTGGAAGAAAAATTTCGTTGAAAAATATCGACGAAACGTTTTTTTTTCAATAATCACAACAAATTTCAACTAAAAAGTGAATTTTTGTCATTCCGATCGTGAATTTTGCTGGCAGTTTCCCTACAAATGAAAAATATTGTCAAAATACCAAAATTTTTCAAATTATCGACGTTTTTTGACTTAATTTTATTTTCAGTCCGCCCGACGAATAAATTCTGCGCTGAAGCAAACCAAAAAAACCAATAAAGCTTGAGCATTTAAAGCCTCTACCAGACTAATCCCTTTCATCGCAAACGAGCAATTCGAAATGACCATCAAACGTCGAAGAAAATAACCAGAAAACAATAAACGAAATAAAAATTGAAAAAAAAATATAAAAAACAACAAACTGTAATGTAAAACGCGACGCTTACGAGGACTATAATTAATATTATATACTATAGTGGATACTACGCATGGATCAGACGTAGAAAAAATATAATTATGATTAAAATGATCAATATTATTAATATTATTATTATTAATATTTTTATTATTATTTCTGCTATTATTATTATCATTATTATACGTAAACTATTACTATTCTATATTTTTATTCGTAAAAATGATTTATTATTGAGGTTGGTTGATTTTATTGATTGACTCATTTTTTCATTATTGATTATCATCATTATTATCATTGTCATTATTACTATTATTGATACAATCCATATGATACCTTTGTAAATGAGAAACAAGACACTGACGGCTAGGAAAACATAATAAATTGAAATTCTATTAACCGTAACGCGTTTGGTATTTATTCAACCTCGTCGCTCAAACATCTTGACGCGGAGAGCCTGCCAATGCTAATTACTTTCTTTTTTCTGAGTAGCAACGACGAGAAGAAAAATAAAATTGAAATATACGAAAATGGAGAAAATGCTGCGATGTAATTTTTTTTTTTATGAGTTTTTATCGTTTTACCGCATTTTCGACCATTTTTTTCACTTTCAGCGAAATTGCTACAGGCTCAGGCGATTCTGCATTAAAAAACGAAGAGAATGAGCCCGCGTTGGAGGTTTTTTGTTGAATTTTACCGGAGATATGAATTTTGAAAAAATCCAAGACATTTTTCCATCTATTTCGGGAGCAGAATTTTTCTCACGATTTTTCATATTTATGCGCTTACTTTGTAGCGTTATTTCATGCAATCTGCCTCCGTGCTATCTTCCACTTTGTATTCTCTTGATAACAATTGCTTATCGAAGAAAAAAACGTCCATATTCACGGGAAATGGTTGCTGACCAAAGTTTTTTGAATAATCGAGCCATTTATAAGCATTTTTCGACAAATCAGGGACAGAAAATTCTTAAAACTCAAAATTAAATTTGGCCAAAAACTATCGATATTTCGTTGAACACAGTGAACCAAATATTTCTGGATAATTACCAAATTTTTGTTATTTTTACAATACTTTTCATTTTTTATGAAACTTTCAACAAAATTTACGATTGGAATGACGAAAATTGACTTTTCTGAGAAACTTTCCAGAATTTCTCGCTACAATGACAAAAATTTTGTGGTTTAAAAAAAAAAAAACGTTTTTCAACGAAATTTTGAAATTTTCAACGAAAAAAAAACGAGGAAAAAAGCCAATCGTTGTGAAATCACTGATTCTTTCGTGATAATAAAACGATAACGTTTCGCGAGTGACGAGCTCAATCAGTCACAGGGATTCACAATTTATTAATGCCTGAGACAATCACAAGTTGCTTTTATGATTGTTAGTCATCGTTGACTAAGTTGACAGGAAACTAAGAAAAACCACTTTTAGGCCAAATTGTCTGGATTCTTGGAAAGCGCGGGCTCATCTAAATATACTTTTCCTTATCAGTTCCCTTTTCCATTATGTACATGTGTGTGACGAGCCTCTTGACGTTTCTCCGCGACGTCTCAGTCGATCCGAGCTCGTCGATCGCGACCGTTGTCAGTTTCTTTTCTCGCGTTTTGGTGCTCTCTGCAAAATTTCTTATTATTTGTCGATTTTGTCAATTTTTTTCTTTCCAAAATGGCCAAATTACAAGATTTGATGGAATTTGAGTCGGAGGAGATGAAAAAATTTTTGGATTCCTTCGACACCATCATCACCGACTGCGACGGTGGGTTTTTTCCCAAAATTTATTTTTATTATTCAATTTATTTATTTATTCACAAAAAAATGGAAAAAAATGGAAAAAATCGAAATTTCTTTGGAATTTTTGGAAAAATTGATTTATTTATCCAGGAGTTTTGTGGCTCGGCAGAACGCCCATCGAAAAGTCTCTCGAAACCGTCAAAAAACTACAAAGTTTGGGCAAAAGAATTATTTTTGCTTCCAACAATAGCACGCTCACGTTGCCGGATTATTGTGAAAAGTTTAAAAAATTGGGCTTCCCTGCGACATCCGTAAGTCACAAAACCTCGTGCTGAGGACTCGGTCGCAAGATTTTTATTTTTGGAAAATTTACTTCCCTTGGAACAGGAGCAAATCGTCATTCCGTCCAAAGTTATTTGCTGGTACTTGAAGAAACGAAACTTTGATGGAAAAGCTTTTGTTGTCGGTACCATCGCGTTTCGTCAAGTCTTGAAGGACGGAGGGATCTTTGTCGCCGAGCCTTGTGTCAGTATAACACGAAAATTCCAGCGATCAGGCAAATTAGTGACGTTTTGATTGGATTCGGTGACGAAAAGACGAAAAACTTCGACGAAAATCGAAAAAAAAACGTTTTATCGTAAAAACGTGACGAAATTCTTTGATCGATTTGCCAAAGTCCATTAAAATGCAGAAAAGTGCATGGGATTGAAAAATTTGGATGATTTTTTGGATTTTTGATGAAAATGAATATTTTTCGTCATTTTCTGCACTGAAAAGAAAATTTTGATGGAAAAAATCGATATTTTGTTGAATAAGTTCGACTAAACGTGTTATTTTTGAAAAATATCAATAATTCAGTCATTGCAGCAAGAAATATTCTTGAAAGTCTCATTAGAAATGAAAAATATTGTCAAAATAACAAAAATTTGGAAATTAATCGAAAAATGGACGTTTTTCGTTTGATTCTTTGATCGATTCGCCAAATTCCATTAAAATGCAGAAAAGTGCATGGGATTGAAAAGTTTAGACGATTTTTTGAAAATTAAAGAAATTTTGGATAAAAATAAATATTTTTCGTCATTTTCGGCACTGAAAAGAAAATTTTGATGGCAAAATCGATATTTTGTTGAATAAGTTCGACTAAACGTGTTATTTTGTAAAAATATCAATAATTCAGTCATTGCAGCAAGAAATATTCTTGAAAGTCTCATTAGAAATGAAAAATATTGTCAAAATAACAAAAATTTGGAAATTAATCGAAAAATGGACGTTTTTCGTTTGATTCTTTGATCGATTCGACAAATTCCATTAAAATGCAGAAAAGTGCATGGGATTGAAAAATTTAGACGATTTTTTGAAAATTAAAGAAATTTTGGATAAAAATAAATATTTTTCGTCATTTTCGGCACTGAAAAGAAAATTTTGATGGAAAAAATCGATATTTTGTTGAATAAGTTCGACTAAACGTTATTTTTGAAAAATATCAATAATTCTGTCATTGCAGCAAGAAATATTCTTGAAAGTCTCATTAGAAATGAAAAATATTGTCAAAATAACGAAAATTTGGAAATTAATCGAAAAATGGACGTTTTTCGTTTGATTCTTTGATTGATTCGCCAAAGTCCATCAAAATGCAGAAAAGTGCATGGGATTGAAAAATTTAGACGATTTTTTTTTAAATTAAAGAAATTTTGCATGAAAATGAATATTTTTCGTCATTTTCGGCACTGAAAAGAAAATTTTGATGGAAAAAATGGATATTTTTCAAGAAATATTCTTGAAAGTCTCATCAGAAATGAAAAATATTGTCAAAATAACGAAAATTTGGAAATTAATCGAAAAATTGACGTTTTTCGGAAAAATTAAATTTTTAGTGTGCAACGTCATAAAAACTTTGAGTGTGAATTTGATATTTTTTTAGCCAGATCGTATAATCGAAGGCTACGATGAAATAGCGGCGGAATTTCTCACCGATCTTGACGTGAAAGCTGTCATAATTGATTTGGACGTCAACATCACTTGGCTAAAGATAACGAAATCGATAAAGTATCTGAAAAACCGAGACGTTCTTTTTTTGGTCGGTGCACTCGATCGGGTAATTCCATTTGGCAAGAATAAAACGATTTTAGGAGTGAGTCCTTTCGTCGAGCTCATTTCACAGGAAACTGGCAGGAATCCCATCGAGACTGCCAAGCCGAGTGAAATCCTGAAAAGTTACATTTTTGACACTTACAAAATCGATGATCCATCGAGATGCATTTTCATCGGGGACTCGTGAGTATCGCGTCAAAAACTTTTCGTCCTGGAATAAAATCGGAAAAAATTCTCGAACAGTCATCGATTTTAGTTATAAAAATTGAAAATTACTTAATTTCCGATTCAATAATTAATTTAATTATTTATTAAATTCATCTATCTATTTATTTTTGATTTTTGTTTTTTCTTCTAATTAATTTTGAATCATTTATTCAATTGGAAATTATTTAATTTCCGATCCAATAATTAATTTGACTATTTTTACAATTATTTATCATTTTTTTAAATTAATTTTTAATTATTTCATTGGAAATTATTTAATTTCCAATTTTTATAAATAGAATGGATGAATATTCGGGAATGTTTTCCAATTTTTGTCCAGGACGAAAAGGATTCATAAAAAATTGCGAAATTTGCGCAAAGTTCTTGAGATATTTATCCCGAATTCTTGACGTCAGGAAATTTTTTTTAAATGAGAAAAACGCGACGAATTGTTTAATTACAGATTGGAGACCGACATGAAGTTCGCGGATCTTTGCGGCTTCCGGAAGCTGTGGGTGGCTTCCGGAATCGACACTCTTGAATCGATATCACGTGACCAAGCCCATTGCACGATTGAGGATCGGAAATCGATCCCCGATTACCATCTCCCGAGCCTGGGACATTTGCTCGATCGTCTGAATAGTTAATAACGAAATGAAAAAAGTATAAAATTCAATCCATCGATATTAACGAATAACTCGACATTTTTCCATCCACAAACGTCGTTTCCGGCTGTTTTTAATTTTGTAATTTTCGATAATGGGAAACTTTCCTGAGGCTTTTCCAGGCGATGTATTTTCATGGTATTAAATGACAAAATAACGACGATTTATAAAAAAAAAAAAAAAGTCTTATCAAATCTTTGCACGAAAAAAATCGATTTTTTTTCCTCATCACGAAAATAATGAAAATGACAATTTTTTATTTCTCCAAATTTTTCCTATCCGCACTCTCCTTTTTATGGAAACCCACGAATCACAATTTTTCAGTTTTTTTAATTATTTTTTAGCGATAATTTGGTCGGAAAAAGAAAATTTCTGTTACATTTTTGCATTTGCAGTCGAATTATAAATTTTTCGTCAAAGATCGCTGAAAATTTACGTGCGTTTTGAGTACAAGTTTAAAAACGAATGAATTTTGGACAAAAGTTCGAGCTCTCCGAACGACGTTTCCCTCATGACTATTGAAAATGAGGTCAGTCGCGTTGACCCTGCAAGACTTTTGCATTATGCTTGGAATTTACATTTCTTTAGGTCTATGGGAAGGACAAAACTGAATAAACAATTTTTTTGGACAAGAACCAAAAGTTGACGAAAATTAAGCAGCAGAAAACGTCGAGAGTTCGAATTATCGGTTTTTTCTCTGCGTTTTTTATTTTTGCGATTCGTTGGCTGCAAATCGTTTTGTAATGTGGAAAAAATTTGACAATTTCAAACTATCAGGCTTGAATTTTATCTGCGACGCATGAAACGTCTTCAAAGATTATCCGCGCGCAGTCTAATCGACGAAACAAAAAGCGCCACTGATAGTTTTTCACCAGATAAGAATTTGTCCATGTGAGCGTGTTGGCTACGAGCCACAAATACGTAAAATCGAAATGGTCGACGCAGCTGAGGCGATTTGAATGTGTAGGTTTGGATTTTCCGTTATCGCTCATCAGGATTGTCAGTTTCGACTAAAACGAGCAGCGTCGTCGTTGGAGACGATCGCGAACGTGTGAATCGTGCAATAAATCATTTTATTAGTGTCGCGAGCTCGTCTCAATCGCTAGTTTCAAAAAGGACCAAAAAAATGACGTTTTTTATGTCAAAATTTGAAAATTAATTGGCATTTGATATCCACGATTGATTATGGCCTTGACCGATTATTCTTTTCGCTTTCTGGTGAGTTTTTTCCGATTTCAAACGCGTTTGTCATTAAGTTAAAAAAAAAACGAAAATTTCTCGTCGAATTTTTCAAGTTTTTTCCTTTTTTCATTTTAATAACAATAATAATGAGAATTTTGATGAAAAATGGCCAATCGAAGAAAAATCGTCTTTTTAATTTATTATCTAATGACCTAATAATAGCAAAAACCGTTTCTGGCACTCGCTGTGACGCTCGGACTCTCAGGCGTCGTTGCAGTCGTTAGTTTTTCCATTAAACGATTCTGGAGTGATAAACAAGAGGAAAAAGATCGATCAGGGGAAAATTTAACAAAGTGGGATGAATCGGCGACTCCGGAGCTCGACGATCCTGGCTGGATCGAAACTGGACGTATCGGAGAATTGTATTTTTATCCATTGAAATCAGGCAAGGGGAAAGCCATAGAGAATTGCAATTTTACGGATTATGGAATCAGCGTCGAAAACGATGGATTTTTGACTTTAAACGACAGGTAAATCGAGCATCGATTTCAAGCTTTGAACGACGTCGAACGAATCGAAATATTTATCGTGGCCCATCAACTTTTTATTGGGGCATTCAATTGTTTGATCAAGATTCGATCAATTTAATGATTTTATTTCTTTCTCCATTCAATCGCAGGATGCTTTTGGTCTACAGCAAAGAAACTGGCAAATTTAAAACTGGCAGAAATTACCCAAAACTTGTTTTGGTCAAAATTTCTGCTCTCGATCAAGATCGCGTCGTAATCGAGGCTGATGGCATGCCAAATCTGGTGATTCGTTTACCTGGCATACGAGACGATGGATCGTCCGAGCAAGTCGATTGTTCCATGTGGTGGGGCGAAGCCTTAAAATGCATTGATTGCGGATCCGAGCCCGCGGCATGGATATCAAAGTCAAGAAACAATTTTAATCGTTTTTCTGAAAATAAATTGTATTTTTTTCACTTTTACCAATTTCACTCCCTAAATTCACCATGGACACGATTTTTTTATGGTGTTCTGTATAATTTCTATTTTTTTTCGTAGGTTTTTGACAGGAACTTCGGACAGTGACCTTAGAATTGGCTCGGCCATATCCAAACGACGAAATCTTCTCAAAGGTCCTTGGGAAAAGTTCACCAAAGTTTACAGAAACCTGAGGAACGAGGATACGGTAAATGGATCGAACGCACTGAACGAGAATTCCGAAAAATTCGTATTTAGTAAAAAAAAAAATGAGTCTTTAACAAAAAATTCATGAATTTTCATGTTTTTGTCAAAATTTTCGACTATTTCGTATCGAGATTTTGGAAAAATGTTTGATAATGTTTCACTTTGAGAATTTTCGATCGATCGAACGATGAGATTGAAAAAGCCATGGAAATGTCGAGAGAAAACTGGTTTTAGTTTCGACTTTTTCCTGTGGAAATTGCTTTTTGGTTATAATTTTGAAAAATGTGTTATCAATTTTGATATTTCATTTTTTATTTAAATTGACTTGTTTCTTTGAACATCGATCTCGAAAAAATTAACTCTAGAATTGTAATCTTATTTTTTTTTACCTATTCCGCCGGCCTGGGGTCAAAATGACCCGAATTTTGAAAAATTCACAGCTCCGGTAAAATTAAACGAAAAAAATGAATTTTTTTTTTCGTTTTTCAATGTGGTATCACGTGAGCCTGGAACAAATTCGCTTCAAGTAAAAAAAGTAGGCAAAAATGCGGTAAAACCATGAGAAAAAATTGAAATTTGCAAATTGCTTCCTCATGGTGCTCAAGATGCACGGTAAAACGATTTTTCGAAAAACTAATATTTTCGTAAAATTCAAAAACCCATAAAATTTAAAGCGCTCAACCGATATTTCCCAAATTCAATACCAACCTTTCTATTATGATACTCTAATTATAAAAAAAAAATTAGTAATAAATCTTAAAATTTGCGAAAGTTAGAGCGGTGACAGCATTTTTTTGAAAATTTCAAAATGCTGTAGAATTCGAATTTTTCTAGCGATCCGGACAAAATTCTCAGCAAACGAAGAGCTGGTATAGATTAACATCTATGCAAAACTAGAGCCTTGTAGCTCAAACTGTTCTCCAGTTATAACAATTTAAATTTTACAATGCCAGCACATACACACACACATACACACACACATCCGGACATTTTGTCTAAATACGATTTTTGGACGTTTTGGGACATTTTAAGAACATTGACATTGAAAACTCGAAAAAAAAAATTTTCACCGTCACAAAGCTTCCTCCATGAGGAAGCAAAAACGGGAGAAAAATGTTTTTGGGTTAATTCGAACGTGTGAAATGAGATAAAATGATATTTTTCAAGGGTTACTTTGCTGACATAGCCAGTTACATGCTGATGACTGAATCTTCTCTCCACGAGCTGAACAAGAGGCTGAAAAACGTGGTCAGTATGATAAGATTCAGGCCAAACATCGTCGTCACTGGTTCTGTCTCTTTTGACGAAGATTCTTGGGAATGGATCAAGATCGGCGAGCACGTGTTGCTGCGGAACGTTAAGCCGTGCCCGAGGTACATTTTTTCTTCCGTATCACCATTTCCATGCAGCAATTTCGATTCTAGACTTTAACGCTCCGTAAAACACACATGGGTCTGGGGGACCCTTTCATAAAAATCATAAAAAATACTTTTTTATCCATCACCTGGCACAGACTCTCTTTCTGTTGATCCAAAACTACGTCCCTGAATTTTTTCCGATTTTTTAAACGAGTCCAAAGGGAGTTAAAAACGCTCGGGCCTCCCAGACCCATGTGTGGCTAAGGGGGGTTAATAAAAATGTTTTCATGACGTATCCAATATTTTTGCAGATGTGCCATGGTCCGAATTGACCCTGAAACAGCAACCGTTGATCAGCATGAACCTCTAAAAACTTTACGATCGTAAGTCTGCAATTTTATTTAAAAAATTCTGTCGTGCAATTTTATTTTTTACTCCAACGATCATTCCTCCTGAGTGAGGCAAAAATATTCAAAGTCTGGGGCTAAAAATGATCGTCAACGTTGATTGGTCGATTAATAAGTTTGAAAATCTTTTTCGTTTTCTACGATTTTATTGCGGAGCCAATATATTATTTAAACAAAACGATTTTCAGCTTCCGGGAACAAAAGGATCCAGAAAGGGTTTCGGTGGATGGAAAAGCTCCGTTATTAGGAATTTATTGCGGCCTGTACAAACAGGGCACTGTCAAAATCGGTGATAAAGTTTTTGTTAAAAGATTCAGAAAGACTCCTCGAAGAATTCTCCATTTAGATAAAAGTACAAACGTCATTGACACAATTTTTGCTTATATTATCCCTCCGTGGACACACATGGGTCTGGGGGACCCATTCGGCGAATAGGATGAATTTCTCGTTTTTCCTGTCGATTACCAGTAAACAACAGTAATAAAAAGATATTTTATTCATCACCCAGTGCAGCTTCTTTTTGTATCGATCCAAAATTACTTTCCTGATTTTTTAAGGACGTTCTATGGTGACGGTCACATCGGAATGTTGGTTTTCAGGTTTTCTTACATACAAAATGCTTCGCGAGCCCAAATTCACTAAAAAAAAGTTGTTACTAATTTACTAAAGAACAAAATACTCTAAATTCAACATTTTCCGAGGTAATTTGTATTTTTTATATAAAAACCAAAATTTCCAACTAATTTTACAACCGATTTTTTTGAAAAACTCAATAAAGCTTCTTCGATGTTACGCAAAAGCATGTGCAAAGTTTCGAGAGGCTTCACCATTTAGAAATGGAAATATTTAATGTTGAAAATTGCAACTTTTAACACGTGCTCTTATGAGAAATTACTGAAAATTGTGATTTTTATAAATAAATATCTCGACTTGTACATGGTGAATCGTCTTAAAATTGCACGAGCTATTCTCTTTTTTTTTCTTCAAGTTACTTCGTAAATGTTGGGTTTTCAGTTTTTCTCACATAAAAAATGGCTCGTGAGCCCAAGTTCATTAGAAAAAAGTTGTTACTAATTGACTTAAGAACAAAATACTCTAAATTCAAGATTTTCCGAGGTAATTTGTATTTTTTATATAAAAACCAAAATTTCCAACTAATTTTACAACCGATTTTTTTGAAAAACTCAATAAAGCTTCTTCGATGTTACGCAAAAGCATGTGCAAAGTTTCGAGAGGCTTCACCATTTAGAAATGGAAATATTTAATGTTGAAAATTGCAACTTTTAACACGTGCTCTTATGAGAAAATTCTGAAAATTGTGATTTTTGTAAATAAATTTTATAAATTTTATTTATTTATAAATTATATTTGTATTATTTATAAATTTTATTTATATTATTCATAAATTATATTTGTATTATTTAGAAATTGTATTATTTAGAACTTTACTTATAAATTTCGAAATTATTTTGAATGAATAAATTTTATAAATAAATATCTCGACTTTCACATGGTGAAACCTCTCAAAATTGCACGAGCTATTAGACATTACAATTCTCTTTGTGCGATGCAAATTTGAAGGAATTCTATCGATCTATTTTGCATAAAACGTCCAGTAAAAAACGGTAGGGCCTCCCAGACCCACGTGTGTCTACGAAGGTGCGTTGCACTCTGTCTACCGAGGAAATACTCCAAAATGACAAGAAATCCGAGAAGAAAGTGAGAAAGCAGAATTATCCAATCAGGGTCATGCCTGACGTTGAGTACAATGAGTTGGTTCATGCTCGGGACGACCAGAATGAGCATCGAGACGCGAGACGTAAAATAGAATACAGTAATAATCTTTGAATGCCCCCGAAGGAGGGAGAAACCGAGAGAGAAACTGACGAGTCGTACGATCGACGAAAAAAAAGTGGGAGCGAATGATAAGCCACGAGACCAGCAGAACTGCGAGACCATTCGTGACTGATGACAGAGTGAAAAGTGTGGACGAAGCTCGTAGAAGCTGACGGTGTTGGTCGAGCATGGCAAATGATGGAAAAAACTTGGCCAGTGCAGCGACGAACAAAATGCACGACAAAACGAGGATTTTCCTCGTTTTTCTTATTTTTTGTAATTTTTCGACGACGAGTGTGTTGGCTGCAAAAAATTTCGAAAGCACTTTGGGTCATTTGAAAGCTCGAGCTTCCCCACAACTCCAAGAGCAGGCAGTTCGGAAATTGATCGAGAGACACGTGGGTGAAAAAGTCAAGTTTTTTGCCATTGTTGTCGATCCGGATTTGGGCGCCTCGGGAAAGGAAACGTTCAAAGTAATTAATGAAAATGACGTAATTAGTGATTATCAAATTTGATTTTTCTTCGAGTGCGATCGATGAGTTTTTATTTTTGTTAAATGGATTCGCAGATTTCCTCGGAGTCTCCCGATCTTGTACGGATTTCTGGCACCTCCGGAGTCGCTGCAGCCTGGGGCTTTAATTATTACGTTAAAAAATACTGCAACTCCCACGTCGCGTGGGAAGGCGCGAGAGTCGAAATTCCTGACGTTTTACCTCGAGCCAATATTTCCATCACTTCGAACGACAAGTGAGCTCGATTTTCTATGAAATTCTTATTTTTGCCACATTTCATACGCAATTTACGATTCATTTATTTACTCAACTGTTTTCATGATTGCCCGGCAATCGACGTCAATCTAAGTCACTCGAGGCTCAATTTTGTTGGAAAAAATCGATCGATATTTTCTTCAAATCGATCAAACTTTTTTTTTTTAGGATAAAAAGCTTTTTAATCATTTCAACGAATTTTGTCGTCAAAACTCAAAAAATTTGATTCGTTTTTGATCGTTTTAGAAATTGGGTCTTCAGTGCACGTTTTTTTCGTTTAGTTTGATGTAAAATTCGGTGGACCAATAAAATGAAGTGAAATTCAATTTTCAAGGGATGAATGTTGCAAAAATTTGAAAAAAAAATGAAAAAACACCGAAAATTACGAAAAATTGAAAAAAAAAACCAAAAAATTGAAAATAAAGGAAAATTGAGTCTTCAGTGCACGTTTTTTTCGTTTAGTTTGATGTAAAATTCGGTGGACCAATAAAATGAAGTGAAATTCAATTTTCAAGGGATGGATGTTGCAAAAATTTGGAAAAAATGAAAAAACACCGAGAAAATTTGGAAAAATTGAAAAAAAAAACCAAAAAATTGAAAATAAAGGAAAATTGAGTCTTCAGTGCACGTTTTTTTCGTTTAGTTTCATGGAAAATTTGGTGGCCCAATAAAATGAAGTGAAATTCCATTTTTGAGGGATGAATGTTGCAATAATTTGAAAAAAAATGAAAAAACACCGAAAATTACGAAAAATTGAAAAAAACAACCAAAAAATTGAAAATAAAGGAAAATTGAGTCTTCAGTGCACGTTTCTTTTGTTTAGTTTCATGGAAAATTTGGTGGACCAAGAAAATGAAGTGAAATTCCATTTTTTAGGGATGAATGTTGCAAAAATTTGAAAAAAAATGAAAAAATGACGAGAAAATTACGAAAAATTGAAAAAAAATTACAACAAAATTAAAAAAAAAAAGGAAAATCGAATTTTCGATAAGGAAAATCGAATTTTCGATAAGGAAAAATGAAGTGTGTGATTTTGTTTGAGGTTTCGGTATTACCAAAACGTGTGCACTGCGGGATACAGTACGACGTGGTGGGAATGGGATCAGTGGGAAAAACATATAGACTGGATGGCCTTGAACGGTATAAATCTGGCTCTTGCGTTCCACGGTCAGGAGGCGATTTGGCAGAGAGTTTACATGGAAATGGGACTGACGATCGAAGAGATAAATCGTCATTCTGGGGGACCAGCTTTCCTGCCATGGTAAGCGAAGCAAAAAAAACATTAATTTTGACTTTTAATTGGCGTAGAAAATGATTTTTTCTTTCCTGTCTGGATTGACGATGAAAATAAAAGTTTGCAGATTGTTTCTGATCACTGAGTGGGTTTTTGTAGGGCCAGAATGGGAAATATACGAGGCTGGGGTGGGCCCTTAACGCCTTCCTGGCACAAGTTTACCCTTCGTCTTCAGCATCGAATTCTCGAGAGAATGCGAGAGCTTGGAATAATTCCGGTACTTCCGGCGTTTGCTGGTCACGTCCCAAGAGCTTTGACGAGAATTTATCCCAATGCGAACGTCACGAAACTCGATAAATGGAACAAATTTAGCGACGAATATTGCTGGTCAGTTATAATTTTTTATTTTTCCTACTCAAATTCCTGGGGAAAAACGAAAATTAATAAAAATTCGCTTGCTTTTTTTTATGATAGCCCGTTTTTACTGGCACCGACTGATCCTCTGTTCAAAATCGTGGGAGCCCAATTCCTGCGCAAGGTACGATCTTCAAGTTTGCATCGTTGGAATGCAACGAAAAATTGCTATTTTTTTAAGCAGAGTAGCAAATTTTCATACAGGATTCTTTAACAATAATTGGACCGTCTTCTTCGCCATTCGAAAACTCAATTTGTTAGAAAAATTGCAACGAGTGCATTAATTGTCAAAATAATGAATAAAAAATAATTTTTTTCGTATTCCAACGATGAAAACTTCTGTATCATAAATTTGTCCATTTAAAAACTGAATTTAGTTGAAAATTTGCAACGAGTGCATTGATTATCAAAATAATGAATAAAAAATAATTTTTTTCGTATTCCAACGATGCAAACTTCTGAATCATTAAATTTCCCATTCGGGAAACTGAATTTTCTATAAAAATTGCATCGAGTGCATTAATTATCAAAATAATGAATAAAAAATAATTTTTTTCGTATTCCAACGATGTCAAATTCGATATCATGAATTTATCCATTTAAAAACTGAATTTAGTTGAAAAATTGCAACGAGTGCATTCATTATCAAAATAATGAATAAAAAGTAATTTTTTTCGTATTCCAACGATGCAAACTTCTGAATCATTAAATTTCCCCTTCGGGAAACTGAATTTTCTATAAAAATTGCATCGAGTGCATTAATTATCAAAATAATGAATAAAAATATTTTTTTTCGTATTCCAACGATGAAAACTTCTGAATCATTAAATTTCCCATTCGTGAAACTGAATTTTCTATAAAAATTGCATCGAGTGCATTAATTATCAAAATAATGAATAAAAAAAAAAAAAATTTTGTATTCCAACAATGAAAACTTCTGTATCATAAATTTGTCCATGCGGGAACTGAATTTACTCCAAAAAATGCAACGAGTGCATTAATTATCAAAATAATAAAACAATCGTTGTACTCGAACGAAGGAAATTTCACCATCATCAGCGTTTCCAGAAATTTGTTAACAATTGCATGCGGCGATGCTAATTTTTAATCGTCCACACAGTATATCGAAGAATTCGGGACCGATCACATTTACAACTGCGATACTTTCAATGAAAATGAACCTCCAGCCAGCGATCTAAAAAGTTTGAGGGACATCGGTCGAGCTGTGTTTGACGCCATGACTGAGGTGGACCCTCAAGCGATTTGGTAAAATCGACTTTAGCTAGTGTATAAAAATGATTAGAATAATGAATTCGATTAAATATCAAAATAATGTTGTTGAAATATGCAAAAAAAAATGCAGGTTGATGCAGGGATGGCTGTTTGTTCACGGAATGTCATTTTGGACTGGGCCACGTGTCGAGGCTTTCGTGACGTCAGTTCCTATTGCAAGTATTTTCTGTTTTTTTAATTATTTTTTCAATTTCCAGCCAAAATTTTGCTGATTAAAATGTCGAATAATTTTTTTAAATTACTTTTTAGGGAAAAATGATTGTCCTCGATCTCCAGTCCGAACAATTTCCCCAGTACACGAGACTCAAGTCTTATTATGGTCAACCATTCATATGGTGCATGCTCCACAATTTTGGAGGCACTTTGGGCATGTTTGGTTCGGCAGGAATTATAAATGAGGTATTTGGCTGATTGATTGCCTGGAAAAATTGATTTTTTCAATTAATTCTACTGATTTTTTATTTTATAGAGAACTTTTGAGGCTCGTGGCATCAACTCGAGCACCATGATTGGAACGGGCTTGACGCCTGAAGGAATTAATCAAAATTACGTCGTGTACGAGCTCATGAACGAAATGGGCTACAGAGAAAAGCCTGTCAATCTCGTCCAATGGTAAAATGTTTTCATTAAACTTGCAGCACTTCACTAATGTAAAAAAATTGAGAAAAAAAATGATTTTGAAGTTTGCCTCGTTGGAATGCAACGAAATTCTGTTTTTTTTTTCTTGATTCTTATTCGATATTCAGGCAGGACCACAAAACGATTTTTGTTTAGGATCCAAACGCAAAATCGATTCAAAAATTGGCATGGTTTTCGAAATTTTCAAAAAAATGAATGGAAAATTGAAATTGATGAATATTTTTCATTGGAATGCAACGAAATTCTGTTTTTTCAATGAAATTCTGATTCGATATTTGGTCAGGACGATAAAACGATCTTTTTTTAGGATGCAAACCCAAAATCGGTTCGAAAATTGACATGGTTTACAAAATTTTCAAAAAATTGAATAGGAAAACTATTTTTCATTGGAATGCAACGAAATTCTGTTTTTTAAATGAAATTCTGATTCGATATTCGGTCAGGACGATAAAACGATCTTTTTTTAGGATCCAAACGCAAAATCGGTTCGAAAATTGTCATGGTTCTTGAAATTGAACAAAAAATTAGTATAAAAAGTATTTTTTGTTCGATTACGTTGCGTGCTTCAGTGTCACGAAAAAAAAAACGTGTTGCAGGTTCGGAAATTACTCCGTGCGAAGATATGGCTCGAGCAACCAAGCTTCCCAAGCAGCTTGGCAAATTTTACGTCAAACTGTGTATAATTTTCGTGGGATTCACCGGATTAGAGGTCATTACGTGATAACGAGACGGCCTAGTTTGAAAATCAATACTTGGGTAAAGTTTCGTCCCTTATTAACCAACTGCAAGAGCAAAATTTCATTTTTTCAATAAATTCTCATGAGTCCCAGGAGATTTTTAATTCCTAAAAACAAAAAAACAGTTTCCGTCATATTTTTTAAGCAGATTACCAAAATGAATTGTTTAAATTCCCTAAAATCAAACAATTTGCATTTTTCACAGACTTGGTACAGTCCAGAAAATTTTTACGTCGCTTGGGATAATTTGACGAGTGCTCGAAACGATTTGGCAAACAGTACATTTTACAGGCACGATTTAATCGACGTAACGAGACAAGCCTTGCAGTTGAAAGCCGAGGAAATTTATCTGCAGATTCGGAATGCATATGCGAAAAAAAATGTCACGTCACTGCGGTGAGTATAATGAAAACAGGTTGGGACACCCTCCTCCAATTTTAACCCTCCGGGGATCATGTGGGTCTTTTTGACCCTTAAGGACGTTGTATTCAAAATTTTCCAATAGCTCGCGCAATTTGTCGAGGTTTCACCATGTACAAGTCGAGATATTTATTGATAAAAATCACAATTTTCAGTAGTTTCTCACAAGAGCGCGTGTTAAAAGTTGCAATTTTCAACATTAAATATTTCCATTTCTAAATGGTGAAGCCTCTCAAAACTTTGCACACGCTTTTGCGTAACATCGAACAAGCTTTATTGAGTTTTTCAAAAAAATCGGTCGTAAAATTTGTTCGAAATTTCGATTTTTACATAAAAAATACAAATTACCTCGGAAAATCTTGAATTTAGAGTATTTTGTTCTTTAGTCAATTAGTAACAACTTTTTTTTGATGAACTTGGGCTCGCGAGCCATTTTTTATGTAAGAAAAACTGAAAACAAACATTTACGAAATAACTTGAAGAAAAAAAAAAGAGAATAGCTCGAGCAATTTTAAAACGATTCATCATGTACGAGTCGAGATATTTATTTATAAAAATCACAATTTTCAGTAGTTTCTCATAAGAGCACGCGTTAAAAGTTGCAATTTTCAACATTAAATATTTCCATTTCCAAATGGTGAAGCCTCTCAAAACTTTGTACACGCTTTTGCGTAACATCGATAAAGCTTTATTGAGTTTTTCAAAAAAATCGGTCGTAAAATTTGTTGGAAATTTTGGTTATTATATAAAAAATACAAATTACCTCGTAAAATCTTGAATTTAGAGTATTTTGATCTTTAGTCAATTAGTAACAATTTTTTATTATGAACTTGGGCTCGCGAACCATTTTGTACTTGAGAAAAACTGAAAAAAAATTTACATTTACCAAACTTTGTATTTTTATGAAAAGTACAAACGCGTTTTTGCTGCTGGACCTGTTTGACGATCTCGAGAAGATTCTGGCATCGAGCGAGAATTTTTTGCTGGGAAAATGGATCGCGGACGCCATGTTTTTGGCGGAAAATACAGATGAATCTGAGAGGTACGAATACAACGCCAGGAACCAGATCACACTGTGGGGACCCAAAGGAGAGATCCGAGACTACGCGAACAAACAATGGTCGGGAGTTGTTGCTGATTATTTCAAGCCACGTTGGTCAGTGTTTCTCGATGCTCTGATTAAATCTTCGCTGGAGAATACGACGTTCAATGAGAGCGAGGTCAATCGAGCGATATTTCGAAAGGTCGAAGAGCCATTTACATTCAGCAGAAAATTTTATCCAATCGAGCCCCAAGGTAATTTTTTTCATCGTTCAATTTCGCGATTCATCATCGAAAAATTTGACCCTCGTAGACACACATGGGTCTCGGACGCCCCGCAATTTTCTTCATAGAAAAATTATTTTCCATCATTAAAATAATGTAATCCAACGAATTTTCCTTCCATTTTTTCTTTCCATTGTTCAGGCGATTGCGTCGAGATCGCTGTGGAGTTGAACGAGAAATGGAGAAGAATCGTTATCGACAAAGTTCGTAAAAAACGGGGCAAAGGAGTCTCAAGATCGAGGAAAGTTGGACGAATTTAAAGAAACAAGATTGATCCCACATTTTTCATGCTTTTCCACCATTTTCCTCGCCCAAAACTCGAATCTGCAGCCTGGAAAATGCTCCACGAAACAGCTGAAAGAAGAAAAATCGTTAACTCTCTAAAAATCTCATGGGAAATTCAATTTTAATGATAAAACTGCCTGGAAAAACGTTAAATCGTTTGTACGAATAAATTTTTCAGTTTTATTACGAAACATACGGAGGACTTGGTCACTTTCTGATATTTTCTTACAATTATTCTATTTTTACATGATATTATCAGAATATATAATCTCCGTCGACTCGATTCATTTTTCTGTCTTTTTGTTTTACGTTCGATGTACCGTCGTATCTAAATTTAATTCTACCGACTTGATTGTCCGATATAAAAAAGCTATAAACAAAAAATTCAATTACACGATTATAGCGAAGTTTGTATCGTTGAAAAACGACGAGAAATATTTTTTTTATCCATTATTTTGATAATTAACTCGTTGCAGTTTCGCTTGAAAAGAGAAAAAAATCATTTTTCTTAAAAATCGATGCAATCGACAGAATTTTTTTGCCAAATTCGAAAAATTAAATTACACGATTACAGCCAAGTTTGGATCGTTGAAAAACCACGAGAAATATTTTTTTTATCCATTATTTTGATAATTAACTCGTTGCAGTTTCATTTGGGAAGAAAAAAAAATCATTTTTCTTAAAAATCGATGCAATCGAAAGAATTTTCTTGCCAAATTCGAAAAATTGAGGGGAGCATCGAATTTATCGAGAAATTGAATTGAAAAAATCAAATTTCGTGGAAATGTCGCATTTTTTTTGGTAAAGATGAGAAAAAACGACGTTTCACGCAATTATTTTAAGCAGCACACGCGTCGTTGAATTACATCGATAGATTTTTCTAATGTCGATCATGAAAGTTACGTAGTAAGTAATTACGGATTAAATATCGTACGTAAAAAGTATTTTGTGCATATTTTGGAAAAAAGTCAAAATTGCGTGAGAGAGAGAGAGAGAGAAAGAGAGAAAAAGAGATCACAAAGTTTCTACATTAATTGGCGTCAGCGCCTTATACATATTGTGAGATCGTTACGCACGCGACACACACACACACACACGCAGACACGTTGTTAATCATCGATATACAAATATTGCGATATAGCAATTTCGTTTTTTTCCAACACACACGAACTCTTCGATAACGATTCATACAATTAATATCGTTCAGTAAACTTTCAATTATTTTGGAGCAGCCTCGATATATTCGCGAGGAGGAAAAATTGTGTGAAAAATACTGTGGCGTCGCAGTTCTCTGGTACCACGTCGCACTGTAAAGGATTTTGGCAAAAATCAATTTTTTAATCACATTCTATTGAAAATAATGGAAATTTTGACATTTTTCGTCAAATTGGACATTTTTTTGGAAAACTTGGAGATTTTCTGCAAAAATTTTGCCAAACCTTAGCGTTTTTCGACAAACTTTAAAGTTTTATGTCGAATTTTGACATTTTGTGCCAAATTTTGACGTTTTGTCGTAACGCCGAAGGTTTTTTCCAAATTTTAACATTTTTTGCCAAATTTTAACATTTTTCTACAAACTCTGGCATTTTTCGCTAAATTTTAACAGTTTTCACCAAATTTTGAAATTTTTCTACAAACTTTGACATTCTTGGCCAAATTTTGACATTTTTTACCAAAATTCAATGGTTTTCGCCAAATTTTGATATTTTTCTGCAAACTTTGACATTCTTTACCAAATTTTGACATTTTTTACCAAAATTCAGTGTTTTTTGCCAAATTTTGACATTTTTTACCAAACTTCAGTGTTTTTTGCCAAATTTTGACATTTTTTACCAGACTTCAGTGATTTTTGCCAAGTTTTGACATTTTTCTACAAATTTCGATGTTTTTTGTCAAATTTTGACATTTTTCTACAAACTTTGGCATTCTCTGCCAAATTTTGATATTTTTCGTCAAATTTTGACATTTTTCGTCAAATTTTGACATTCTCTGCAAAATTTTGACATTTATCACCAAACTTCAATGGTTTTCGCCAAATTTTGACATTTTTCCACGAACTTTGACATTCTCTGCCAAATATTGAAATTTTTCCATCAAACTTCAATGTTTTTTGCCAAATTTTTACATATATCATCGACTTTTGACATTTTCCGCCCAATTTCCGCCAAAAAATTATTATTCATTATCCCGAATCGCTCACAGAGACGATATCGTACCAGAAAACTCCGATTCCGCAATAAATGACCTCATAAAAATCTCTCCCTGTTTATGGCAACGAGTGTTTGAGAATAAAAACGTTTCAAATGAAAAATATTGAAAGAAAAAGATTGAAAATCGTCGTTTCAAGATAAACGAACGTTCGGAATAAAAAAATGAAGAATGCAACTTGCCTAAGTCCTGCCATGACGTCTCGCTCACCGACCCAATCGTATGAAACGAATAAAACTTGAATTGCTATCAAGATACTGGAAGACGGTATTCGTCGTACTCGCCGAGTGAGCCAGTTTTTTGCCTGCCCCTTGGACTAAAATCCCATTTGAGAACACATGGAAAATAAGCGAAAATTGCACAGCCTACGCAGACTTGTCGATCGAGGCGTTTTCTTGTGCTCGCATTTCTCCAACTGCGTAACGAAAAATACAAAATAAGAGCTAGATTTTTATTTGTACGTTCAACTTTGATTTTAGCTAAATTCCTAACATCACTTTCTCAAAACTTTCATATTCTTGCGTACAAAAATACGCAATGAAAATTCGTTTACACTTCACGTGACGTTTTTCGGAGTGAATTGAAAAAAAAATTGACTTCTCCGCCACGTTCTCAACTCTTTTGGTCTCTACAACGTTTTTCTTGGACTCGACGTCGATAAAAATGATTTTCCGCCACAAAATTCTGTCCTTTAGAAAAAAAAACAGAATTTTTGACATTTCGGCAATTTTTAAAAATTGAATAAACAAAAAAATCAAGTTTTTGTCAATTTTTTCAACTCTTTTGGTCTCGACAAAGTTTTTGCTGGACTTGATGTGGATAAGAATAATTTTTCGCCACAAAATTCTGTCCTTTAGAAAAAAAAACAGAATTTTTGACATTTCGACAATTTTCAAAAATTGAATAAACAAAAAAATCAAGTTTTTGTCGATTTTTTCAACTCTTTTGGTCTCGACAAAGTTTTTGCTGGATTCGAGGTCCATAAAAATAATTTTCCGCCACAAAATTCTGTCCTTTAGAAAAAAAAAATGAATTTTTGACGTTTCGACAATTTCCCTCGTGTCCGTGGCCTCGATAAACGTAATGGTGTGTGTGTGTACGTTTTTGGGACAATAAGTTCGCCGACTGTAAGGCCTAAGCTCGAAATTTCGAAACTGGTCCCCTAAAGACTTAATTAAAACGTATCGAATTAGCAAATGTTGTTGTTAAATGGCATTTAAATCGTTTCTTTTCTAACTAAGAAGGCGATGGGCTTGAAAAAGTTTTTCACGAACTCGTTCAACGTCGTCGTCGTCGTATCAATCACATTCTCCACCTTGGCCTATTTTAATGGCTAATCAGTGTCTCGCAACAAGAATGCAGCAGCCGCTTCACACACAGACACACACAAAAGTCCGAAACGTTGGAAATGCAACGAAAAATATAACATTTTATTGAAGATTTCTTAGATTTTCAGAATAATTGAAAATTTTCGTTTACTCGACGAAATTCTCGAAGAAAATTGAAAAAATTTCGTTGCATTCCAACGACGCAAACTTGGACGCCATTCCACATATTTTTACACTGTAAAAAGCTCTCAGGCCAAATTTTCTCTGGCAGGATTATAAACGTACCAGAAAAAAGTGAAAATATCCATATGGTCGTGAGAAAAAACGTTACATCGTTTCCGTGTACATTTATAATCGTAAAAACTATCGAGATTCAAGGACGAAGGAAAAAGGCAAGGGAGACGGTGGAAGAGTTTAGTTTCGTTGGTTTTTTTTGTTCAGTCACGAATTAAGGACGTTGCATCAAATCTAAATTGTTGTTTCCAGTTTTTCTTACATACAAAATGGTTCGCGAGCTCAAGTTCATTACAAAAAAGTTGTTACTAATTGACTAAAGAACAAAATACTCTAAATTCAAGATTTTCCGAGGTAATTTGTATTTTTTATGTAAAAACCAAAATTTCGAACAAATTTTACGACCGATTTTTTTGAAAAGCTCAATAAAGCTTCTTCGATGTTACGCAAAAGCGTGTGCAAGGTTTTGAGAGGCTTCACCATTTAGAAATGGAAATATTTAATGTTGAAAATTGCAACTTTTAACGCGCGCTCTTATGAGAAATTACTGAAAATTGTGATTTTCATAAATAAATTCCTCGACTTGTACATGGGGAATCGTCTTAAAATTGCACGAGCTATTCTCTTTTTTCTTCTTCAAGTTACTTCGTAAATGTTTGTTTTCAGTTTTTCCTACATAAAAAATGGCTCGCGAGCCCAAGTTCATTAAAAAAAAAGTTGTTACTAATTGACTAAAGAACAAAATACTCTAAATTCAAGATTTTCCGAGGTAATTTGTATTTTTTATGCAAAAACCAAAATTTCGAACGAGTTTCACGACCGATTTTTTCGAAAAACTCAATAAAGCTTGTTCGATGTTACGCAAAAGCGTGTGCAAAGTTTTGAGAGGCTTCACCATTTTGAAATGGAAATATTTAACGTTGAAAATTGCAACTTTTAACACGCGCTCTTATGAGAAATTCCTGAAAATTGTGATTTTTATAAATAAATATCTGTTTGTGTGGTGGAAATTTGAAGGAATTCAATCGATAGAAAATGTTGCATACAACGTCCTTAATGATGGAGCTTTTCATCGATTGGGAATGTGAGAAGAGGAACAAAAGTGGAGTGTGCGTCTGTGCATGTCTCTTCGGTGTGTAAAATCATGGTTGGTCCTTGGCTCGCTCGACACTCGAGCTGCTCGATCAAGAGCTATCGCAATGTCACCGTTTTTCCATCTCGGTCTCTTGACTGGAGGCCTCTCGCACGGGAGCCAATAGCGAGTCACTCGACATTTGCCTAAACGAATGGAAAAGACAAAAAAAAACATTAAAAACATTAAATATCATGAAAAAACGAGAATTATGGTGAATAAAATAAATGAAAATATTCATTTTTTGAAAAACTTTCATTTTCAGAGCATTTAAACGATGCAAAATTTGTTTTTATGCAATTAATGCAATCGCGAACCTTCCGTTTGCGTGCCATTCGTATCTGTCGGGTGCGGAATTGCTTCTCCCATCATTATGAAATTTTTCAGTTTTGGTGGCGAGATTTTGAGCGCGAAAATTCTTCGGAGACTCCATCAGATCGTTCGAGGTGTGTTTTTTCATTGCTGCATCTGCGACACTGTCCAGACCCGTCCTCGGAGTTCGTCTCGGTAAAAATGGATTCTGTAGAAATAAAAGACAAAAAAAAACATTAAAAATCGTTTTTTTTCGTGTCGTTGGGCTGAGGGGCGTTTGAGACTGAAAAAGTGAATGGAAAGCGACCTGGAAGCTGTGCTGCTTGAGCATCGTTTTGATGAGTATGAGAGTATCAAGTTTTGGAACTCGAGTGACAACTCGCGCAACTTCTTCGTCGGTTACGGTCACTGGCAAGCGACAATTCTCGGTCTCGCTTGGCAAGGCTTCGCTGCCGTTGTTGGTGAGCCAGCAGTGTTCCTTGATTTCGGCGAGGTCGATCCGTTTGGCAGGATCTTTGGCCAACATTCGTGACAGCAGATCGTACAGGGAGTCGGAGAGACGAGGCTTCTCTGGAAATCGTAACTGCTCCGAACGGATCGCGGCTTGCACACCGATTATGCTTCCCGAACCGTCCCAAGGGACTTTTCCAGTCACCAGGCTATATAGAGTCACCCCCATTGACCACACGTCGCACAACTGGTTTGACAGAATATTTTTATTTCGCATCTCGCTCACACAATTATTCAGTGGGCTATTTTTAAGGAAAGAGTTTCTAAAAATTGTGAGAACGGACGAGGCTCAAGTTTTTATCGTTTGAAGGGAATGAAATTACTTATTTTTTTATTTTTTTTTATAATTAATGCACTCGTTGCAATTTTTCTAATAAATTCAGTTCTCGAATGGAGAAATTTATGATGTCGAAGTTTTTATCGTTGGAATACAACGAAAATAGTATTTTTTTTTTAATTCTTCGATAATTAATGGACTCGTTGCGATTTTTCTAGTAAATTCTGTTCTCGAATGCACAAATTTATAATATCGAAATTTTTATCGTTGGAATACAACGAAAATAATATTTTTTATTAATTATTTTTAAAATTGATGGACTCGTGGCAATTTTTCTAATAAATTCAGTTCTCGAATGCACACATTTATAATATCCAAGTATTTATCGTTGGAATGCAAGGAAAATAATATTTTTTATTGATTATTTTGATAATTGATGCACTCGTTGCGATTTTTCTAGTAAATTTACTTCTCGAACGGATTAATTTATAATACGGAAGTTTTCATCGTTGGAATATACGAAAGAAATATTTTTCATTGATTATTTTGATAATTAATGGACTCGTGGCAATTTCTCTAATAAATTCAGTTTTCAAATGGACAAAATTATGATCCTGAAGTCTGCATCGTTGGAATATAACGAAAGAAATATTTTTAAGTGATTATTTTGATAATTAATGGACTCGTGGCAATTTTTCTAATAAATTCAGTTCTCGAATTGACAAATTTATGATCCTGAAGTTTTCATCGTTGGAAAATTGACTATTTTGATAATTAATGCACCCGGTCAAATTTTCCTCGTGAATTCGGTTTTGAAAATGCAAAAATGACTGTCGCATTATCGTTGCCAAATGCTGCATGAAAATTGAGTGTTCTGCAATGAAAAATAATAATTTTTCGTTGCATTGCAACGATGCAAACTTGGACATTTTCCAGACTTACTGTGCCGGAGTATTCGGCTCCAGGGGTAGACGTCTCGGGGGCTGCGAAGGCGGGAGTTCCCGCTGAACCCGATAATAATTCTCCAGATGCTCTCAACTCTGCACTCACTCCCAAATCCGCAACTTTCACTCTGCCCTCACTGTCCACCAATAAATTGCTCGGCTTTATGTCACGATGGACGATTCTCTGATAGTGAACTGCACGATAAAATAAAATTTCAACAAATTCAAATAATTAACAAAATGAAAATTAGCAAAAATGCAATTAAAAAATTTTTAAAAATTAAAAATATAAAAAATTACGATTTCGTCAGTTTTAATTCGGGAAAAAATCGTTTTAAAGTTTTTCGAGTATTTTTTTGGACAAGACGCTGAAAACAAAATGATAAAAAATAAAAACTCACGATACTCGACGCCCATGACAACATCCCGAAAATATCTTCTCGCAGTTTCTTCGTCGAGTGGCTTATCGGTAGGAATTTGTAAGACTTCGCCCTTCTCAACAAGTTCAAAGACAAGATAAAGATTGTCCTCGTCAGGATCGTCGAGTACTTCAACGAGTTTGACGACGTTCGGGTGATCGAGTTTCTTCAACAAAGCTATTTCACGATAAACTTTGGCCAGCGGATTCGAACTGCTTTTTCGTCCGGGCGCTATCCTCCCGAATATTCCAGCCTTCTTCATCAGCTTTTTCTTGCTCAGAATTTTCATTGCATAATGCGTGTCGTCTTCCTCGTTGTACGCCAACTTAACAATCCCGTACGATCCCTGAAACCGTTTGTTCGGTCGATCACAACGATCCATAATTTGAAAAACCGTAAAAAAAATAATATTTCAAATTGTTATTAAATTTTCAAATGTTTTCTTATCATTTTTTATTGAAATTTTTAATTTTTACATTGTTATTCAATGTAATGCGTAGGACAAATTTTCATTATCACGAGGAGAGAAAATGTAAAAATTCATATTCTGAAAAAGAAAATAACGATTGCTCGATATACTTTTTAGAAAATATTATTGAAGGACCCAAGAAAAATGATCGCAACGTGTTTATATTCTGCGGAGTTTAAATTCGCGTTGGAATGCAACGAAATTCGGTTTTTTCAATGAAATTCCGATTCAATATTTAATCAGGACGATAACACAATCTTTTTTCAAGATTTAAACTCACAATCGGTGCGAAAATTGTCATGGTTTTTGAAATTGAGTAAAAAATTAATAAAAAGAGTGTTTTTAATTGAAATTCAACAATTTTCTGCATTTTTCATTGAAATTCTCATTCGATATTTCGTCAAGACGATAAAACGATCTTTTTTCAAGATTTAAACTCAAAATCGGTTCGAAAATTGTCATGGTTTTTGAAAAATGAATAAAATGAGTATTTTTAATTGAAATGCAACAAAATTCTGCTTTTCCATTAAATTACCGATTCAATATTTGGCCAAGACTATAAAACGATCTTTTTTGAAGATCCAAACCAAAAATCGGTGCGAAAATTGTCACGGTTTTTAAAATTGAGTAAAAAATGAATAAAGTGAGTATTTTTAATTGAAATGCAACAAAATTCTGCTTCTTCATTGAATTCCCGATTCAATATTTGGTCAGGACTATAAAACGATCTTTTTTAAAGATCCAAACCCAAAATCGGTTCGAAAATTGTCACGGTTTTTAAAATTGAGTAAAAAATGAATAAAATGAGTATTTTCAATTGAAATGCAACAAAATTCTGCTTCTTCATTGAATTCCCGATTCAATATTTGGTCAGGACTATAAAACGATCTTTTTTGAAGATCCAAACCCAAAATCGGTGCGAAAATTGTCACGGTTTTTAAAATTGAGTAAAAAATGAATTAAAAGAGTATTTTTAATTGAAATGCAACGAAATTCTGTTTTTTTTCATTGAATTTCATTGAAATTTGGCCAAGACTATAAAACGATCTTTTTTGAAGATTTAAACCCAAAATCGGTACGAAAATTCCCATATTTTTTCAATTGAACAAAAAATGAATATAAAATCAAATTTTCCCAAGTTCACGAGCTTGAATTTCACTTTTTTCGTATCACGTTTCTCTGGTCACGGGCAACGATACCAGGGCAAGAAAAAAGTGGGTCACGGCGCACGATCTATGCAGCAACCCATCGGTTCAAGGTCAAACATTATTTAACGAACTTGTGTAAAAAAAAAAGGTTTTTTTTACCTGGCCAATGTTGTTGAGAAGTTTGTACTGATTGAGCTGGAGCGCGCCTTGTCGACTGTCGATGGAAACTCTGCGGCTCTCGCGCAAAGGTCGTTTTCTGTTGGTTCTGGGTGAGCCTTGAGGACTTCCGTAAGGTGAGTAAGGACAATAAGGATAAATGGGGCGAATAGCGGGGATGGTCGATCCGGACGGTTTGTCGAGGAGGCTCAAGCGTTCGTCGGTGCAAATTCCGGATGTTCCGGAAGTGGAGAACATTTCCGGAGGTTGGCAAGTCCTGGTGGGGTCGATCTCAAGGTCACGGGGTTGGATTTTGTCTTCGGCGAGATCGGACGACGTAGAAATCTTGAAAATCGGTACAGAATCGGCGTGAATGAGTTTTTTATCTTCCCCCAAGGTCACGCGATTCCTCTGCTCTTTGGTCAGGCAAATTTTGCTGTTTTCACGAATCGTTTCGTCCTCGTTGGGCCGCGTGATTTGCAGCGAAATTCTACGATCGAAAATTCGCGCTTCGTCGTCGCCACGATCTTCCGATTGGGTCGATAAAAGTTGATAAACTTTTATCGGCTTTGGCAGAGATTTTCCCGGGTCCATCGACAAATTTCTTTCCTTCCGGGGCTCCAGCACGGCCTCGACGACTTGGTCGTCGTCGTCGTCCTCGTCCAACGCACAAGAAACTTGGAGGCTCGTATTATTTTCTAAATATTGAAAAAAATCATTTTTTTCCCCAATTTCCGCCGGACCGTTTGGTTCGACCATTTTTTTTCCATTTTCCGGGTTCAAGGTCATCCCCGGTTGACTACACGCTCCGGAAATCCATGCAACCGATTTATCCTCGGCGTTGAACACGTTTTTCGTTGAATCTGACGATTCCCCGATATTTTCTTCCTCCTCGATGCCAATTGACGTTGGCAAATCGTTCCTGCTCTCCGAGCAATTATTGAGCGAAATTTGGGACATTTTTTGCTCCAAATCATCGTTTTTGTGGCCAGAAATCGAAAGGACGTCGTTGCAATAATTCGAGGAGTCAAAATTGCTGGATTTGTCGATTTCCTCGATGCCAATTGGTCTCGGCAAATCGTTCTTGCTCTCCGACCCATTATTGATCGAAATTTGGGACATTTTTTGCTCGAAATGATCGTTTTTGTGGCCAGAAATCGAAACGACGTCGTTGCAATAATTGGACGAGTTAAAATCGCTGGATTTGTCGATTTCCAGGCTGATTTGTTCCGCAATATCTGGCATTTCGTTGCGGGATGATTTGGGGCTCGGAGCGGTTGTGAATTCGTTGGGTGAGGATTGAAAATTTGTCTCGATGTGGTAAAAGAGATTGGAGGGGAGTTTGGTGAGCGATTGTTGGCCGCAGGATGGACCGGGAGGCTGGAGAGGCTGTTGGGATTGGAAAATGTGGGCAAGTCTGTTTTTCGTGGAAGAATTTCGTCTCTCGCGAGAAAAGTCTCTGGACGCGACGAGATCTTGTTGGTTGGGGATTTCGATGGTGGAAATCCATCGATCCTCGTCGAAGGTGCCGAGGTTGCTAAAGTATCCGCTGCTTTCGCGTCTGGCTCGAGGTTTCGAGAGTTTCAAGTTGGCCAATTCCTCGCCGGAGTTTTCCGAGGGACTGGACGATCCGGGGCTTTTTAAAGCTCGCGATTCGGGGGCTCCGGACGCGAGGAAATTTTCGCTCAACGTTAAACTCTCGAGATTTCCTTGCTCGATGTACAAAGCGCTGTCTTTTCTGATCTGGTAAATTTTATCCTCGTTTTCCCAGCAAATTTCGTGCTCGTCGTTTTCCTCGACGGATTCGGAAACTCGAAGCGACGGATTTTTACTCAAAATTTCCACTTCGGTGCCAAAATTTTTGCTGCAAATCTCACTCAAAATTGGCAGACTGCTCATCACGCCGGAATCGTCCAAAAATATTTTACTCGAATTTTCAACTATTTCGAGTTTTCCCCCCGTTTTATCCGATATTTCCAAACTATTTTTATTGCTATTCGTTGTCGATGATGATTTTATCAAATCGTGGATCAGAGGCAATGCCTCCGTTAATTTTGACCTTCCCTCGCACGCTTGACAGCTCGTCGATCTCTCGAGCATCGATTTCGCTGGCTTTTGCTCGAGATATTGACCCAGAGATCGCGACGACGAACAACTCGGCGATTCCTTGTCCACAGCGACGTGTCTACGCAAAAAATGAAATAAAAAAATTAATTCTCATTTCAACTTTATTTTTTTCATTTTTTCTGCGGGGCTTGAAGTTGAAAATTCAAATTTTTGCATCTTTTCTAAAAAAAAAGTCAATTTTTCCGAATTTTGTTTTTTTTTTTAAATAAAAATTATACGATTCGAAAAAAAAATCGACAGGATTTTACACACGAGGATAGAAAATGCATCGTAGGATTTTTATCCAATTTTTTTGTCAATTTTTCCATTTTTTATCCGCCCAAAACGTCGACCGATTTCGAGTTTGAATTTTTTTTTATTTT
This sequence comes from Diadegma fenestrale, assembly GCA_037043255.1. Taxonomy (NCBI): domain Eukaryota; kingdom Metazoa; phylum Arthropoda; class Insecta; order Hymenoptera; family Ichneumonidae; genus Diadegma; species Diadegma fenestrale. The sequence continues at coordinate 33,924,629 of CM073309.1, read as the reverse complement.
TCTAGACACGTTTTGAAATTTTTTTGAATTTTTTGAAGAGAAAATCCTCGACAGAATCGAATCCTGAAGAGATTTCGACAAAACCGAAACTCATTTTTCCCCTATTACAAAAATATGCGTAAATATTTTTATTTTCCTTTAACTTTAGTTGACAATTCCGTTGGGAGTGAAAAATATCGTTGAAATAACGAAATTTTGGAAATTTTGAAATTGAGAGAGAGAGAAAGGAAATGTGAAGAAAAAAAAACGAAGAAAAAGAAATTCGAGAGCAAAGCAGAAGCGAGAGGGACGATATGGAAAAATAAACGTGTTGAGTATGCAGGCGAAGAGTGAGCGATGAAAATGCTGTTCCCTAGCGTCATGCCCGACACATGGGTCTGGGCGAGATCGCATCTGACGGAGAAAAAAGAAAAAAAGTGAAGTGACATTCCGCAGATCTGGTATTCCGCGTCGTCGCTATCGAGTTGCTCGTTCAATAAATGAAGTTTAGAGGTGCGAGGAAAATTTTTATGAGGCTTCATGGGCCCAATTGCACAACGAAGCAAGAATTTCCATTTATAATATTAATCCATTGAATTCGATTATAAAAACTTGGACGAGTCCGACGAGCTCGAAGACTCAACCGAACCGTTCGATACTTTCAAAATGCCCACGACTTTTTTTTTTCTCCTCATTCACCGACACACCGCAGTTGTGCAATAATTCCCATCTAATCTTCGTTTCAGCTGCGAATCATCTTGCATCATTCCACAACCTTCGAACACTATTCCAGAGAATTATAGCACCTTGAGAATGCGTGCTAGTTCATTTGCAGACTCCACAAAGAAAAAACTAATTGCTCGCTTCCGCCACGAGATGCATCAATCGATTCTCATCCATCTCAAGATTTTTCTCAGCTCAATTTTTTAATCGAAACGAATTTCCAAATACTGCGAACTCAATTTCGGGCCCACCCATAAAAAATTGTTATTATTATGATTATAAATTAATAATATACAACATAATAAACAAAATACAATACAATATAAATATAATAATAAATAAATATATAAATATGATAAATAATAATAATATAATAAAATATATGAATATAATAAATATATTTTATTTGACCGACAGTGATAGGTTCGCGGTCGGTGCGTGGCTTCGGCGATCACACAAGTTAAGCAGCGCTGACTGCGGTCAGTACTTGGTTGGGTGACCGCTTAGCCATGCACCGGGTGGCGTATCAATTGCTGAGCGGAAGGCAGTTTTCGCTGAGTTTCTGAAGGTGCTAACCAACTGAAACTCAGTGAAAATATAGCCACCTGTATCGGCCAAGGTTTTCCACAGTTTCCCTTGGTCCTCGTGCGAATGCGATACAGTAGTGCATTAGGAAAGAGTGGCTGTGGGCAACACTCGAGGGGGGAACTCCAGGAACTTTACAGTGACTTCAAGAAACATCAAGAAACCATAGAAACAGTGTAGTGGGGAAGTGGGGATAAAAAGGGAATGGGTCGTAAAAACCCGCAAGGGTATACGCAGGAACAATAATATAAATATATTTTATTTATTTAGTCATTATTTATTATGAAAATATAATTAATTATTTATTATTTATTACTTTTTTATATAATTTATTATTATAAATTATAAAATTATAATAAATTATTCATTATTTATTATATTCTTATAATAAATAAAAGGATTTAATCAATTTTTTATTAATTTGATTATTTTATTATAATATAATAAAATAATTGGATTATTTAATTATTTCAATTATTTTAATTATTTTATTAATTTCATCAATTTTTGAGAATAAATTTATAATAAATAAAATGTAATAAATTATTTATTATATTGTTATAATAAATAATGAATGAAAAAATCTATAATATAATAAAATAATCAAATTATTTAGATTATTTTATTATAATATAATAAAATAATTTTATTATAATATAATAAAATAATTGGATTATTTAATTATTTCAATTCTCTTAATTATTTTATTAATTTCATCAATTTTTGAAAATAAATTCACAATAAATAAAATGTAATAAATTATTTTTTATATTTTTATAATAAATAATGAATGAAAAAATCTATAATATATTATTGTTCCTGCGTATACCCTTGCGGGTTTTTACGACCCATTCCCTTTTTTCCCCACTTCCCCACTACACTGTTTCTATGTTTTCTTGATGTTTCTTGAAGTCACTGTAAAGTTCCTGGAGTTCCCCCCTCGAGTGTTGCCCACAGCCACTCTTTCCTAATGCACTACTGTATCGCATTCGCACGAGGACCAAGGGAAACTGTGGAAAACCTTGGCCGATACAGGCGGCTATATTTTCACTGAGTTTCAGTTGGTTAGCACCTTCAGAAACTCAGCGGAAACTGCCTTCCGCTCAGCGATTGATACGCCACCCGGTGCATGGCTAAGCGGTCACCCAACCAAGTACTGACCGCAGTCAGCGCTGCTTAACTTGTGTGATCGCCGGAGCCACGCACCGACCGCGAACCTATCACTGTCGGTCTGAAAAAATCTATAATAATAAATATATAAATAAAATGATTAATAATATAAAATGAATATAAAAAATTGATTAGAAATTTGAAAAAATTAGAATTAATGATATGGAATGAATGTAATTAAAACAATTAGAAAATGACGAGAAAAAAAGTGAAACTGTCATCGTCCATGACTGTGCGCAGTTCCCTTCACGAGGCAGCAGAAAAATATCAATTTCAAATGACGCAAGTAAAGTGAAACAAGTTGGATGGCGTCGTATGACGCGGCCCAAGGGAACCTGTTAAATTTGGACCCTTGCAGAGAACCCAAGAGTGACGCCATATAGCAATTTGAGTCGTAAATCACATGAATTAGCTTTGATCATATTCTGATAAAAAATTGCCATTAATATCGACATACGAGCGTCTATTTGGGGAGAGACTCTGGCTCCTGTGGACGGAGACCAATCCATGGGCAAGTCCAGGAGAATTGGATGAAAAATTTGAGGGTTTTTGTGTGTTGGCCGAAAACCATGGAATAATCAGAGTTTATTCTCATTAATTGGCTCCGGACTAATTAGAGACTTTTTTTTTATGAGGGAATATAAAAATTCCCAAATAATTTATATTTTTTTATAATTCATCAAAAAAATGTTTGAAAATGTTTTTAATTTGATTTTTTTCAGGCAATTATTCGAAATTTCGCCTCCCCCCGTAATTGGCTCGTAAATTCTTGTGACGAGCCTTCATTTCTACTTCAAGAAGAAACTTCAAGATCGCGCACGCCATCGTACGCCACTTGACCTTTTGTCGCGACCTCAAAAGAAAAATAAAAAGTAGTAAAAACTTGAAAACTTTTGTTCATCGCGCAGACAAAACGCGAGGGAAATTTTCAAGGTTTTGGGAGGCGTAACGAATCGTTAAAAAATCATGAGTCGAATTATTCTAGGGTGAGGCTCGTTCCTGCATTTTTACTCAATTTTTTCGATGGCTAAAACGCTCTGCGATGAAAATTCGCTGTTGATTCGGAATTCGAAGCTCGCGAAGGTAATTTCGCTTTTTTTGTCTCTTTTCTCTGGTCAGTGCAATTTTGTTGCCTAATTCAAAGTTGGGGAATCACGCGGTGGATTCCGCACCAAGAGCTCGCGAGGAATCACACGTTTGTTGCCTTTTTAGACTTTGATCGTAAAGCGTTTCGAATCCATCAGCCTTATCCGTCGACTCGAGAGTCTCTCTGGAAGGGAATGACGCGTCGGTCATCGCGAGACGAGAGATGAACGATTTTCGATTGGGCGCGCGAATTCTGGCAAACAAAACGTCGTCGATGGGGAACGTTTAAAAAACGACGCTACGTTCGACATTCTAGAGTCGCAATTTCAATCATTATTGCATCCCAATAATGTCGAAGCGATTTTTTTTAGAAACCAGAACTTTTTGTCATACGAAGGAGAGAAAAGGATAAATAAAAGATGCGAGGTCAGGCTGTTGCGGAGCAGGTCACGCGTCAAGTAACGATAAAGATGATAAGAAGCAGGTCACTGGAAAAACGACTTTACGAATTCACATTTTCCTTCTACGCTCAGAAAACATCATTTTGACGTAAGATGCTTAAGTTTGCATCTTTGATACACACAACGAAAAATGTATTTTTAATTAGTTTGGAAATTAATGGACTCGTTGGGATTTTTCTAGTAAATTCAGTTTTCGAATGCACGAATTTATGATTCTGAAGTTTGCGTGATTGGAATACGAACAAAAATGTATTTTTAATTGATCATTTTGATAATTAATGGACTCGTTGGGATTTTTTTAGCAAATTTAGTTTCCGAATGCACAAATTTATGATTCCGAAGTTTGCATCGTTAAAATCCAAAAAAATATATATTTTTTGAAATTTCATTGATAATTAATGCATTCGTTGGAATTTTTCAAATAAATTTAGGTTTCAAATGGACAAATTTATGATTTCGAAGTTTGCATCGTTAAAATCCGAAAACAAAATACATTTTTCAAAATTATATTGATAATTAATGAACTCGTTGCAATTTTTCTAGTAAATTCAGTTTCCGAATGCACAAATTTACGATTCCGAAGTTTGCCTTCGTTAAAATCCCCAAAAAAATGCATTTCTTTGAATTATATTGATAATTGATGCACTCGTTGCAATTTTTTAAATAAATTCAGTTTTCGAATGCACAAATTTATGATTCCGAAGTTTGCATCGTTAAAATCCAAAAAAAAAATACATTTTTCAAAATTGTATCGATAATTAATGAACTCGTTGCAATTTTTCTAGTAAATTCGGTTTCCGAATGCACAAATTTACGATTCCGAAGTTTGCCTTCGTTAAAATCCCCAAAAAAATGCATTTCTTTGAATTATATTGATAATTGATGCACTCGTTGCAATTTTTTAAATCAATTTAGGTTTCAAATGGACAAATTTATGATTCCGAAGTTTGCATCGTTAAAATCCGAAAAAAAAATACATTTTTCAAAATTGTATCGATAATTAATGAACTCGTTGCAATTTTCTAGTAAATTCAGTTTCCGAATGCACAAATTTATGATTCCGAAGTTTGCATCGTTAAAATCCAAAAAAAAATACATGTTTTGAAATTTTATCCATAATTAATGCACTCGTTGCAATTTTTTAAATCAATTTAGGTTTCAAATGGACAAATTTATGATTCCGAAGTTTGCATCGTTAAAATCCGAAAAAAAATACATTTTTCAAAATTGTATCGATAATTAATGAACTCGTTGCAATTTTCTAGTAAATTGAGTTTGCGAATGCACAAATTTATGATTCCGAAGTTTGCATCGTTAAAATCCCCAAAAAAATGCATTTCTTTGAATTATATTGATAACTGATGCACTCGTTGCAATTTTTTAAATAAATTCAGTTTTCGAATGCATAAATTTATGATTTCGAAGTTTGCATCGTTAAAATCCAAAAACAAAATACATTTTTCAAAATTGTATCGATAATTAATGAACTCGTTGCAATTTTCTAGTAAATTCAGTTTTCGAATGCACAAATTTATGAAGCCGAAGTTTGCATCGTTGGAATACGGCAAAAATAAATTTTTCATTAATTATTTCGATAATTAATGGACTCGTTTCAATTTTTCTCGTAAATTCAGTTTTCGAATAGCAAAAAAGACAATCGCACAATCGTTGAAAAATACAGTACAAAAATTATGCGCTCTGGTACAAAAAAAAACGAGTTTTCGTTGCATTCCAACGATGCCAGCTTGAAAATAGTAAGAAACGACGTTTTGAAAAATGGCTGAGTGTGATATGGGAATAAATAGAATTTACCAGGTGAATATACGGGCCAGAAGTCAATGGTTGGCAAAGTGCGTCCACGTGGAAAAAGGAATTAGTCGATTGAGAGAAACGCGTATGTATAGTGTCGAGGCTTAACGCGTCATTTAGGATGAAACGTGCTGTGTATATGTGTCTCGTCTCAAGCATCACGCGTCACGCAAAATGTTTTGCTTCTCGCCAAGCTGTTATGCACCATTTTGCATTAACATACACACGAGCAAATTCCACACTCGGTTCAATTGCGTAAACGAAAATAATCGTGTTTTTTTTTTTTTTTTCATTGCCATGTGTTTTTATGTAAGTCGAGAGATAAAATGAATTCTAAGGCTCGATTGTACGCGAGACTGGCTCGTCCCGAGTCGCAATAATTAGCAACGACCCGATTAATTAATTGATTCGATAAGAATTTTGACCAAGTGCGAGAATTTTTATCGAAATTGGGTCAAACGTCTGCGGAGGAAATTTCGTGTCGAAAATTGAGTTTATGATTTTTTTTAAAAATTGGACACTCGAAAACTGTCTCGGGAGTGGAAACGCGTTGAGCCAACGACAGCCGGAGAAAAACAATCGACAGGGTCGACAAGAAAACTCGGCTCCGGCTCGCCAACATCATCAAATGTTTAGGGCGAATTTAGTGGCCCTAAATTTCAAGGATCGCGAGGGTGGACGAGATTATAGAGTCGCGAGCAGCTGTAAAAAGCTCGACAGTTTCCAAGCTTCATTTATAGTCCCTGAATAATACAGAGACCTGGAACGAGAGCCATCAGGGAGGTCGATGAACCCTTAAAAACTTTGTACAAGTCTCCCAACAGGACAGCCAATTATTTTCATATTTATTTTCATGTTAACACGTGCTCTTTGCATAAAACATGTCATTGTGGAAACTTGAAATTCCGGAGGCGAATTAGTCCGAGTCAGAATTTAATATTTTTCCCTTTGGACTGAAGGTCCGGACTTTAGGACGTTCCCAACTTGTGAGAAAGTTTCTGTACGACTTTGTAGTGTGCAATTATCTTGATAGTTTTATAAAAATGTCGATAGCCTTTTTGGGAAGCTGAAAAAATTGTGGCAAGGGCCATTTTACCCCATGATGGCTTCGACTGGAGTTTTGAGGAGTGGGACACTATGTAAGGACGGAAATTATCGTTCAATAGAAGTAACCAGCTTGGGGATCATTAATTTAGCCATTCGAAAACTGAATTTACTGGAAAAATTGCATCGAGTCCATTATTCATCAAAATAATTAGTAAAAAATACATTTTTGCTGTAATCCAACGATGAAAACTTCGATATTATAAATTTGTCCAATCGAAAATTGCATCAAGTCCATTAATTATCGAAATAATTGATAAATCATTTATTTTTGCTGTAATCCAACGATAAAAACTTGGATATTATAAATTTGTCCATTCGAAAACTGAATTTACTGGGAAAATTGCATCGAGTCAGCAATTATCAGAATAATTAATTGAAAAAATATATTTTCGTTGTATTTCAACGACGAAAACTTCGGCATCATAAATTTGTCCATTCGAAAACTGAATTCACTAGAAAAATTGCATCGAATCCATTAATTATCAATTATTAAGAAATAATTGTATTATATATTTTTTGTATTCCAACGATATGCAAACTTCGGGATCATAAATTCGTCCAATCGAAAACTCAATTTACTAGAATAATAGCCACGAGTCCAATAATTATCAAAATAATTAATGAGGAATGTATTTTTTTTGCATTCCAACGATGCAAACTTCGCCATCATACATTTTTTCATTCCAAAACTGAATTCACGAGAAAAATTGCACCGAGTGCATTAATTATGAAAATAATGAATAAATAATATATTTTTTCATATTCCAACGATGCAAACTTCAGGATCATGAATTTTTCCATTCGAAAACTGAATTTGCTATAAAAATTGCAACTAGTCCATTCATTATCGAAATAATTAATAAAGAAATGTTTTTTTTGCTGTATTCCAACGATGCAAACTTTGAAATCATAACTTTGTCTAGTTAAAAACGGAATTCACTTGAAAAATTGCAACGAGTCCATTTATTATCAAAATAAAAAATAAAAAATGTATTTTTTTGCATCGTTAACGATGCAAATTTCGGTATTATAAATTTGTGCATTCAAAAACTGAATTTACTAGAAAAATTGCAGCGAGTGCATTAATTATGAAAATAATGAATAAATAATATATTTTTTCATATTCCAACGATGCAAACTTCGGGATCATGAATTTTTCCATTCGAAAACTGAATTTCCTAGAAAAATTGCATCGAGTCCATTAATTATCAAAATAATCAATTAAAAATATATTTTTTTCGTATTCCAACAATGCAAACTTGGGAATCATAAATTTGTGCATTCAAAAACTGAATTTACTAGAAAAATTGCATCGAGTCCATTAATTATCAAAATAATCAATTAAAAATATATTTTTTTCGTATTCCACCAATGCAAACTTGGGAATCATAAATTTGTGCATTCAAAAACTGAATTTCCTAGAAAAATTGCACCGAGTGCATTAATTATGAAAATAATGAATAAATAATATATTTTTTCATATTCCAACGATGCAAACTTCGAGATCATGAATTAGTCCATTCGAAGACTGAATTCACCAGAAAAATAACAACGAGAAAAAAAATAAATGAAAAAAGTATATTTTCGTTGTATTCCAACGCCGCGAGAATTTCAGAAGAAAAATACAAGAGTGAAAATACTAGTACGATAGGTTACGTAAAAGAAAAAAAGTCAACGAAGCGTTTGCGTAGGAGTAGAACGGTAAAGCCATGAATTACCAGTTCTTACTATCCGTCTGTATGTATTTAGCGGGTGTACCAAGAGCTTCGGTGAGCCGAGCACTTTCGTTTCGAAACTGTCACCAAGACTTGCAAACGCTACGATTACAGTCAAAGCAGACAGTACACACAGACACATTTATGTATTTATATTTATCAGTCTATAATATTCCTGTACATGTGGCTGTGTGTGTGCAAGCACAAAGAGAGCGTGGCGCCGCAAAAGCACTCGAGACAGCACGCAGTCCCAGGCTATCGGCACTTGAATCGATGAGCTTATAATAAATACAGTTTCGCTCCATTCTGGAGCTCCGCAAAAATCCAGAACGTGTGGCCAAAGCAAAAAAAAAATTGAAAAATAAAAAAAAATGAAAAATAACAAAAAAAAATGATAAAATAATAAAAAAATGATTAAAAATTTTGTGACGCTTGCAAATTTACAAATTTAATTTCTTGTGGCTATTTCTCCGGCACCATTTAGTGCTCGTACGTTTTTGATGCATTTCTGTCGCACATTTTATTGAAACGCTGGAGAGTCTTGAATGAGAACGAGAATAAAAATATATTTTCGTATACGGAGAATCCATCGAATTTGATCGGTCGATTTGTCCTACTTTTGCGGACGGTTAAAAATTTACTAACGCGCGACAATTTGCCGATGAATTTGTGTCAATCGATTGGGCAGGGGTTCCTTATCAGAAGACAAGTTCAGATACTGTTCAGATATCTGGAATATTATAATGCGAATAATAATGCACCAACCATCCTAAAATCATTAAATCTCGATCCTGTTTGTCCTAGATTTTTATAAATATTATCAAAGTCGATGGAACACGTGGTTGTAACTTTTTTATGTACGGAATTCTTATCACTCGAACGCAACAAATTGGAATTATTTTGATAATTAATGCAATCGTTGCAATTTTTCTAATTAATTCAGTTTTCGAATGCACAAATTTATGATTCCGAAGTTTGCATCGTTGGAATACGAAAAAAATATATTTTTGATTGATTATTTTGATGATTAATTAACTGGATGCAATTTTTCTAGTTTAAATTCAGTTTTCGAATGCACAAATTTATGATTCCGAAATTTGCATCGTTGGAATACCAAAAAATATATTTTTTATTGATTATTTTGATAATTAATGGACTCTATACAATCTTTCTAATAAATTCAGTTTCCGAATGGACAAATTTATGATTCCGAAGTTTGCATCGTTGGAATACGAAAAAAATATATTTTTGATTGATTATTTTGATGATTAATGAACTGGATGCAATTTTTCTAGTATAAATTCAGTTTTCGAATGCACAAATTTATGATTCCGAAATTTGCATCGTTGGAATACCAAAAAATATATTTTTTATTGATTATTTTGATAATTAACGGACTCGATAAAAATTTTCTAATAAATTCAGTTTCCGAATGGACAAATTTATGATTCCGAAATTTGCATTGTTGGAATACCAAAAAATATATTTTTAATTGATTATTTTGATAATTAATGGACTCGTTGCAATTTTTTCAGCAAATTGTATTTTTAATTGATTTTTTTGACAATCAATGCACTCGGTGCAATTTTTCTAGTAAATTCAGTTTTCGGATAGAAAAATTTATGATTCCCAAGTTTGCATTGTTGGAATACGAAAAAAATATATTTTTGATTGATTATTTTGATGATTAATGGACTCGTTGCAATTTTTCTATGAAATTGAGTTTTCGAATGGCCAAAAAAGACTTTTGCATGATCGTTGACAAATGCTGAATGAAAACAGAGTGTTCTGCTATAGAAACTAATGAGTTTTCGTTGCATTCCAACGACAAGAACTTGCACATAGTTTTGCATCTCCATCTCGCGGCTTTCCCGAGCCTTCCATTCAACTTTTTCACGAAATAATGACTCGTTTCGGGAGAGATTGTTTTAGCTCCATCGAGGACTCAGCGAAATATGGATTATCGATAGATCGATTTATTATTTCCAGTTAAATATATGTCGCACATATAGCTCTCTTGTTATTCACACTATTCTGGCACGTATTTTGCGTTCGGCGTTATCGGACATTCCATTCTGACGCATACGCGATAACTCGGTGCTTATTATTATTATATTATTCATAGACATGTGCGCTCGCGACATAATATCCACTTGGCCAAAGCAATATATTATTCGATCGCAACGACGTTTCAAAGTCACAGCCGCAATCCTAATTACGGTTGACGAAAACTTCATTCGTCATCGTATAACTTTCTATCCAAACCCTAAAATAAATAAAATAAAATAAAAAATAAAATACAACAAAATTGAATTAAATTAAATTTAAATTCCAATTTAAATAAAAATAAAACAAATATCAAAATAAAATCGAATATCAAATAAAATAAAAATAAAATACAACAAACTCGAATTAAATTAAATTTCAATTCGAATTTAAATAAAAATAAAACAAATATCAAAATAAAATCAAATATCAAATAAAATAAAAATAAAATACAACAAAATCGAATTAAATTAAATTTCAATTCGAATTTGAATAAAAATAAAATCAAAATCAAAATAAAATCAAATATCAAATAAAATAAAAATAAAATACAACAAAATTGAATTAAATTAAATTTGAATTCGAATTTGAATAAAAATAAAATCAAAATCAAAATAAAATCAAATATCGAATAAAATAAAAATAAAACACAACAAAATTGAATTAAATTAAATTTCAATTCGAATTTGAATAAAAATAAAATCAAAATCAAATATAAAATAAAATAAAAATAAAATAAAAATAAAATATTTGAAAAATGGAACAAAGTGAAAAAAAAAATGAAATGAAATGAAAAAAAATGAAATAAAATATAAAAAAAATAAAATGTGTTAATTTTTTTGTTTTCAAGTCCAATTAAAAGTTATTTTAAGTTGTATTAAAATAAAATTTTCTATTTCAACGATCGAGCCCATACACAAAACGATCTAAACTGTTGAGCAACAAAAAACCAATCTCGGAGACACAAATGACGATTAAAACGGACATTAATTCTTATCCGGAGCCTCCGCATAATCTCGTACATAAAAATTCATCCGTTGGTGAGTTTTTTTTTCATAAAAATAATGGATTTCGACAAAAAAAATTCATATGCAAAGGTGATTATGTTTACGTAATTTTCGAGTATCTTCATTAGCATATAAATTAAAGCGAGTGTCTCATCGATATTGAACCATCGAATGCCAACATGAAAAATAGCAATTTTGATAATTTCCCACTTTTTTAATTGCCACGTGTCAAAAATTCGTCGAATTATTCCGATTAATTTTCACCCACGTCAAAAGGCATTTCGGAGGCTCCAGCAAAAAAAATGACGCGATTAATTAACGTGTGAAAATTTTTGTCCATTTTTTTTTGTTAATTACCGTTAATTTTTCGTGATATCCCAGAATTTTGTGGAATTTTGATGAAAGCCGAACACTAAAAATCCGTGAGAACAAAAAAAACACTCGCGAAACGTTTCGAAATTGAATTCTCAGCGCGAAAACCGCCAATTCACAAACTTTTGTCATTAACGAAACAATTTTAATGTGGAGGGAATAAAAATATTGAAAAAATGAAAAAAAAAACGTTTGAACGAATATTTTTGGGCACGCGCAACATCCGGAACGAAACGCGCGCGGCAACTCTTCTCTTGGCGTTCTCCGTGGAACGTCTAACCCGTAACCTCACAATTCTCCTACTAGATGCCCCCGCCACTAAAGCCTTTCCATAACAACATCGTGGCTCTCGCGCGCGGTGTCTCGTGTACCACCTCAACCCGTCGTCGTTGTGGCGCAAACCACGCGCGCGACACACCGTCGGAGTTTGAACCTGAACGGCGCGCGCGCTCGTCAAGAATTTTTTTCCTTGCTTTTCTTCGATCTTAATCGTTTGGTATTTCGAATCGTTTCTTAGAGAATACATCGATAAAAACTTCCTCGTGTTTTTTTCAAGTTTTTTTACTTTTTTCTCGTTTCTCGTTCCTCCACGTCCACTTTTTCGATGCTCTCGTTTCCCTGAACCCGTCTCGCCTGGCTCTGCAGAGCTTTTTCTTCTCTTGGCACGTGTCAGAGACTAGAATTCTTGTGGAAATCACCGGAGACACTTTTTTTCGAGAGAGAGGGCAACAACTCGAATTGTACTCAATTCTGTGAGATCACATCTCGAGCATTCGTGTACACTCAACTGCGAATTGATATTTGGGACCGATATCCTCTCTCGGGCAAAACAGTTTTCATTATTCTCATTCCCCGTTACATTTTTCATTTCAAGACTGTCTAGTCGAAATGACTCAAAGATTTTGGAACGGATTCTGAAGATTGCATCGTCGGAATATTAAAAAAAAATATTTTTTCAACATTTTTTTGATAATTGATGAACTCGTTGCAATTTTTCAAGTGAATTCAGTTTTCCAATGCACGAATTTATGATTCCCAAGTTTGCATCGTTGGAATACCAGAAAAATATATTTTTAATTGATTATTTTGATAATTAATGGACTCGATGCTATTTTTCTAGGAAATTCAGTTTTCGATTGGAAAAATTTATGATCCCGAAGTTTGCATCGTTGAAATACAAAAAAAAAAATTTTATTCATTTTTTTTTGATAATTAATGCACTCGTTGCAATTTTTCAAGTAAATTCAGTTTTCGAATTCACAAATTTAGGATTCCGACGTTTGCATCGTTGAAATACGAAAAAAATATTTTTTTAATTGATTATTTTGATAATTAATGGACTCGATGCAATTTTTCTAGTGAATTCAGTTTTCAATTAGACAAATTTATGATATTGAAGTGTGCATCGTTGGAATACGAAAAAAATATATTTTTAATTGATTATTTTGATAATTAATGGACTCGATGCAATTTTTCTAGTAAATTCAGTTTTCGAATAGACAAATTTATGTTTTAAAGTTTGCATCGTTGGAATACAGCAAAAAAAAACATTTTTTTATGAATTATTTTGATAATTAATGGACTAGTTGCAATTTTTCTAGTAAGTTCAGTTCTCGAAAGGCAAAAAAGACTGTGCCATTATCGTTGAAAAATACTGCATGAAAATATTGTGCTCTGGCATAAAAGATAATGACTTTTCGTTGCACTCCAGCGATGCAAACTTGGTCATAGTTGGAAGAATTTGTTTTCCAAGATCTCGGAAGCTCCTCGAGCTGCATGAGAGACAAAAACAATTACGATATTCCGTAGATTTCATACAAGTTGAATTACCAAACTCACGGCAAAGGAAGTTGAGCTGATTTCTCATGAGACTTGACGATCTCCACAACCAAATTCTGACGAAGAAAATTCCAAATGAATTTTCTCTCAAATTGCTCAAATCCATCCAAAAATAAAAAAAAAAAACCCCACAAAATTTCCTCCATTATCGATCCGAATAAAAAAACCATCGAAAAGTTCCTAATTGACAATTTAATTAACAAGAAATGCAGTTAATTAAGCCCCAATAAAAAAAATCGTGTAGTGCATTAAAAACGAAGCTCGAAATGCATGAAAAAGTTGGTGCATGTGCTGCACTTGAGGTGACCGTGAACGTTCAGTTTGTCCGGAAGGAAAGAGAGTGTTGGAAAGTCGAGTAGTGTAGAGTGTTGGTGGGACCTTGAAGTCAATTGGGCTGCACGAAAACGTTGAAAGATTCAGCGTCGTAGTGAGAATAGCTGATGTCTGTCCCAACGCGAACCTTAGCTAGTAGCATGCACGCCAGACCCTTATCTGCTGGTTGTTGATGGTTCTAATGCGCGGTCAACGAGGCACTCTGCTATATATTTAATGGCCGATGAATATATTGTGTACCGGTGAGTCCGGCACGCAATCCATCCTCCACGCTCTTCTGTCAGAGCCCAATACTTTGCATAATGCTATGTTGTTCAAAGATTGCCGAGTTTTCAAAGCCGTATACACATTCCAGACTAGCAAAATTGCAGCTTTCACGCTAGTATTTCGACATTTTTAAAAATATAAGAAAATCAAAGGAGATTGTGACTGGAATAACTTAATTCTTATATCGGGCTGAGGGATCGCTCCAGAAATAGAAAATTAAAAAGCTTTCATGTGAAATAGTCATGTGGCGTGGCCTCGAAATCTCTTTTATTTTAGTCATTCAACTAAAACCCATCGAGATTTAAAATTGAGACCTTTAGAATGGTCCCAACAGAGAGCAGAAAACCTACAAATTGGGATTAGAATTTCATTTACAAAAAAAAACAAACTACTCCTTTTATTGAATTGAATCTGATTCCGATTAAAAATTGACACCTTGAGGATGCTCTTGATGGACTGCAGAACATTTTCGAATTGGGATTAGCATTCGATTAGAACGAAAACGACACTACACCTTTGATTGAATTGAAACTGATTGAGATCAAGAATTGAGACCTTAAGGATGGTCTTCATGGATGGTAGAAAACTTACTAATTGGGATTAGCATTCGATTAGAAAAAAACGACAGTACTCCTTCTATTGAATTGAAACTGATTGAGATCAAGAATTGAGACCTTAAGAATGATTTTAATGGACAGCAGAAAATTTACTAATTGGGATTAGCATTCGATTAGAACGAAAACGACACTACACCTTTGATTGAATTGAAACTGATTGAGATCAAGAATTGAGACCTTAAGGATGGTCTTCATGGACGGTAGAAAACTTACCAATTGGGATTAGCATTCGATTAGAAAAAAACGACAGGACTCCTTCTATTGAATTGAAACTGATTGAGATCAAGAATTGAGACCTTAAGAATGATGTTAATGGACAGCAGAAAATTTACTAATTGGAATTAGCATTCGATTAGAACGAAAACGACAGTACTCCTTCTATTGAATTGAAACTGATTGAGATCAAGAATTGAGTCCTCAAGAATAGTCTTAATGGACAGCAAAAGATTTAAAAGTTCCTAACAGACTTGAATTTTTGAAAACTAAACTCCGCATATTAGTCGGATCCATTATTTTTCGTGAATACGTAGTAAATCCAGAAGTCTCGCGTTTTATTATTCTTGCGTTGCTGGAAATTGCCCTAAATTAAAAATAATCTTGGCTTGACGAACGTTCGATGGAATCAAATTTGTCAAAAGGCTTGGAGATTCTTTCAAGCATTGTGTGATGATGGCTATCTCAGTGGGATCTAAAAATTGCATAACTATAGAGCGGAAGGAGGTGAAGCTTGAAAAGGATCGTAGAATATTCAATGAATAGTTTCCGCTCAATGCGGCACAATGTCGATAAATTATCGGCCCGAGCATATAGTAACGTTGTAAAAATTTCGTTATGCACCGCAGCGCACGAAGAGTCAACGCGTATTTGCTATAAAGCTCGGCAAAGAGGCAGAAGGCGAAAAATAAATGACAAAAAAAAGTAGTGGCTCTGGAAGTTGACACGGAGTCTAGAAATAGTGCGACCTGAAGACCGCGAGGCTGAAATGACGAGTCCTTTGATGTGCTTCAGCGAGCCGAGAGCTGTGCAACGAAATGCAAGCTCGCCAAGGCATTTTCTCGCCTTAAAATGACGCTGTGTGCAATTTTATAAGCAACACTGCTCTCGCAGAGTCCACTGGAGCTTCGATAAGCCCTTAACACGTGCTCGTCTATGTATATGCCATTTTTCAAGGTAAAACGTATGCACTCTATCCCCTTAAAATCCTCGTACCGTTCAGGGACAAAGTAACGCATAAAAAATATAAAAAATCGTGTTGAAAAATAATGAAACTTATAAAGTTGGATTGCAACGAGAATTCCGTTGTTTCTTCAGCAAACCTCGAAAAACTTGGAATCGTGCAGGAAAACAAAAATATTGCACTGCCTGCCGATCAGGGATCGATGGCCAAGCGGTCACCCAACCAAGTATTGACCTCGGTCAACGCTGCTTAACTATTTGGATGGATCGAGTGCGATTGAGACTTTTAAAGTTTTGAATTGAGCAATGGACTTACCTCGGGATGTCCCCGATCTTGGGAGGTCGTGTCTTCTGCGGACAAACGTCGTTCCAGACACTGTGAGCTGCAACCAAAAGCCCAAAATCAACGAAACGTCAATATTTCGCAAAAATACAATTCGAAAATATCGCGATGTATTCCCCTCAAAAAAACGTTCTCAGTTTTCCCTAGTTTTGGTAAAAAATTGTCGAATTTTTTTTATTAAATACAAATGATACAAGAAACCGAAAAATCGATAAATGACTGGAAAATTCCATTAAACAGGCTGCAAATTAAAAGTCGCAAAAATCACAAAATCGGTACGAAAATTGAGCCAATTTTCGAAATTCAACACAAAATTAATGGAAAAAAAGTATTTTTCGGTGGATCCCAAAGTTGCCAAGTTCAGTGTCTTGAAATTTTGATGGAGAATCTCGAGGGACGTGGAAAAATCGTGAAAATACGAAAAGCAGCGGATTTGAACAATTTGTTCCGGAAAAATGAGAGAATGGAAGAAGAACAAGTTGTAGCTTTGTGAGGTGTATTGTGGAGAAGGGAGGGGAACAATTACTCGGCGGGTATAAGCGATTCCGAGCTCGAGTCAATTGTTAAATTGACAAGAGGCAAAAGAGACCATCAGTCTGTGGATGAGTACAAGCTAAACGTTAATTTGAGCGCGTCGACTCTGTAACATCCGTATTATCTCGGTCATATCCTCCTTCCCGTCCGATCCTGTTCATCTCTCTTGGAATTCTCTCCATTCATTGTATTATTCTCGCTCGCACCGAAGCCTGTTGTATTGTACGACGTGCTGGCTCGTCGTTCGATACGACTGCGGGTTTGACATGCTACGGACCGTGTCAATTGTCGCGTAGCGGCATCGATACTCATTAAAGTTTCTACGACCTTTCGTGGCTGTCAAATGGCATCGAATCAACGATCTCTTCGGGTTCGCGTCGTTGGGACTCAACAAAATTCTGTTTTTTCTATGATTCTGAAGTTTGCATCGTTTGAATGCAACGAAATTCTTTTTTATATTTGACAAAAATAATTATTTAAGTGGGCAATTTAATTACGGTGATAAAGTGATCGATTTCTGCCACCCGAACAAACATATCGGCTCGAAAAATTTGGATGACATTGAAAATTGAACGAATCAACAATTAAATCAAATATTTTTCGTTGCATTCCAACGTTGCAAACTTCAGCATCGTTGAAAAATAGACCCCAATGAAAAAAAAAAAATTAAAAAAACGTTCTCGTCAGAGTCCACTCGTAGTCTCTGTCCGTAATTGATCAAAAAATATTCAATTCAACCATTTCCAACATAATTCAATGAAAAAAAAAAAAAATTTATCCCAATGAAAAAAAAAAAAAATTAAAAAAACGTTCTCGTCAGAGTCCACTCGTAGTCTCTGTCCGTAATTGAACAAAAAATGTTCAATTCGACCATTTCCAACATAATTCAATAAAAAAAAAAACACTAAAAAGTCCGATAATTTATGCGATTTACGAACCTTCTATGGGAGCCATGCTGTCGCCTAGTTTCATCTTGTGATCTGATTATTCAATATCTGAAACGACAGATATTGGATGACTCGTTGGCGGGGGGGCCAGCCCTCGTCACTGGATTGACTTGAAAAACCAGATCAATGGGCAAATGAGCTCAATTATATTTGCGACGAGTAGAAATCTCCAGCAGAATTGCCTTTCACGTCCCTCGATGACGTTTAATTGATTAACTCGAAATTATAAAGCATCTCGATGTCATGGACACGAGTTTGATTTGGGGGATGAGGACGAATCAACGAGAATGAGACTTGGAGTCAATCACATTGATCGAGCCACTCTCCATTTCCATCAGCCAGGACGATTCAGATTTTTTTAGTTTTTTTCTCGTTCTTCTGTTGCTCTGGTGGAGGTTGAATTTTTTCAAACGATCAACGTTTCTCGAGACATTGATATCCTTGTTATTTGAAATTTTCCAATCAGCGTGACTTTCGATCTGCCAACAAATTCAAAAGGCATCAGTGTCGACAATGTCGGAGGCTCGCTTTGAACGGAGGATGGAAAAACCGATGAAAAATTTTCAAACGGCTGGAATTTAATTTAGACTGATTTTTACAATGGAAACAAATGGAAGCTTCGGAATAAAAAATTCCAATGGAATCAAAAATTGAATAAACAATTCACGAGCGATTTCGTGCTCGAAATACTCCGCGGGGTCGTTGCTCCGGTGAAAATGATCGATCCAGTATCATTCAACGAATATCTCGGAGCCTGACTCTCATGGAAATGATCAAGAAAATTGAATTGACCGAAAATTAAAAAAAAATCACATACACACATTTATGGCCGGAAAATGTGATTTTTTTTTTCAAAAATGATGAGTGGATATTGTAAATGTTTCAACTATTCCTTTCATAAATTATACTCAAGTTTGCATGGTTGAAATACAAAAAAAAATTATTTTTATTCATTATTTTGATAATTAAGCACTCGTTGCAATTTTTCTAACAAATTCAATTTTCGTAATGCAAAAATTGATGATTCCGAAGTTTGCATCGTGGAAATACAAAAAATTATGATTTTTATTCATTATTTTGATAATTAATGCACTCGTTGCAATTTTTCTAATAAATTCAGTTTTCGTAATGCAAAAATTTACGATACCGAAGTTTTCGTCGTGGAAATACAAAAAATAATGATTTTCATAAATTATTTTGATAATTAATGCACTCGTTGCAATTTTTCTAATAAATTCAGTTTTCATAATGCAAAAATTTATGATACCGAAGTTTGCATCGTGGAAATACAAAAAATAATGATTTTTATTCATTATTTTGATAATTAATGCACTCGTTGCAATTTTTCTAATAAATTCAGTTTTCGTAATGCAAAATTGATGATTTCGAAGTTTGCATCGTGGAAATACAAAAAATTATGATTTTTATTAATTATTTTGATAATTAATGCACTCGTTGCAATTTTTCTAATAAATTCAGTTTTCGTAATGCAAAAGTGATGATTTCGAAGTTTGCATCGTGGAAATACAAAAAATTATGATTTTGATTAATTATTTTGATAATTAATGCACTCGTTGCAATTTTTCTAATAAATTCAGTTTTCGAATGCGAAAATTTATGAGACCGAAGTTTGCATCGTTGGAATACACCGGAAAATGTATTTTTAATTAACGATTTTGATAATCAATGTGAGTTTTCGTTGCACTCCAGCGATGTGAACTGGAAAATCGTCTTTCAGAGTTAAACTCGTAATTATGTCGAGAATGCTGTCGACCGTATTTTGGGCAATATTATGTAATTTGACAAAAGCGAATTGACAACGTCATTAAGGTTCTTCCAGACGACAAATGTCGTCGTGGGTTGTACAACGAAGCAAAACCCTAATGGGAAACGCAGTTCTCGAAACACGTGCCACGTGCCTTTTGTCTCTTGCTCCGTACACGTGTAAATACGTCTCCAACTTTATGTATACATAATAACAGCTGCCTTGTGTCCGGTAACAACGCGTACACAAAGATCTTACTACGAGCCTCGAGTAAACATGACAGGAGAGTGCGTATAACGTGCGAGACATTCTCAGCCACGTGAGCAATCATTTTTCCCCTCCTACATTACTGCAAATAAACATGCTCAGCAGTACAAAAGTGGGTCACAGTTTCTCCCTTGAAGATTGTCCAAAATTCCCAATTACCCCAAAAATTTCAATTCATTTTTATTCAAATTGCAATCAAACTTTTGGACCTCGATGAAAAAATCGCTGCCAATCGGAATTTGACATTCGATCCAAAAAAAATGCATCAACCTTTTAAAAAAGATTTCAAAATTCATAAAAATATGAGAAATCGAGAATAATTTTGAAAAATGTGCAAAAAATGACAAATTTTGTGTAAAAATGACGAAAATCGTTGAAAAACTTTCCAAGCACGAATCTAGAGGATTTTTAAAAAATAAAAAACAAAGTTTAGCGTCTCAGTTAATTTGAATGCCATCGCGACATAAAAAAATGCATCAACCTTTCAAAAAATATTTCAAAATTCATAAAAATATGAGAAATCGAGAATAATTTTGAAAAATGTGCAAAAAATCACAAATTTTGTGTAAAAATAACGAAAATCGTTGAAAAACTTTCCAAGCACGAATCTAGAGGATTTTTGGAAAATAAAAAATAAAGTTCAGAGTCTCAGTTAATTTGAATGCCATCTCGACATAAAAAAATGCATCAACCTTTCAAAAAATATTTCAAAATTCATAAAAATATGAGAAATGGAGAATAATTTTGAAAAATGTGCGAAAAATGACAAAAATTTCGTATTTTTAAAAAATGAAGAAAACGAGATTAGTGTCCGAGTGAGACGCGATACCGCATCTCGACATAAAACAGCCTATACGTATGTTAACGTAGCGAGAGAGAGAGAGATATGAGGTGCTTGAGACCATTACGTGGATTGAAGGTTCGCCCATGACTCTGCGTCGTCTATCCAGCTTTTCAGGTCGTTCGACGTGGGGGTGTGTACGATATATATAAAAATACATACGCTGCTCCTCACCAGCGTTCGTTCAAGACGCAAGGGGAGGGGGAAAATAGGGGTTGGTCCACAAGCCTCATCGCTCTGCGCGTTGCAATCAGTCGCTCAAGGTTATACACGCGGAAAAGCGTGTAGGTCGGGCGTGTTATGCTTTCCTAAATCGATACAGCCGGGAGGGAGCGCGAGAAGGAGAGAGAAAGCAAAAGAGAGAGAGAGAGGGGGAGAGAGAGAGTGGGATGCTGTATTAGCACTGTCAGCTGTGGCATGGCTGCGAGCCTGGGACTTGGAAAACACACAAACACACACACACACACATTTGGAAACCGAATGAACCTTCGCCTTTGAGCGCCCAGGCGCCAGCGCAGCCCGGACTCATTCGCAATTCCATTCGAAAAATCTCGTAAATGCACAAATTTGGTTTCGTGATAGAAAAAAAATTGATTTGACATATTTGAAAATTGATTTGACATAGTTTTTTAGTCATTTCTAGGGACGAGAAATGGCTAAAGGAGTCACTTGTTTTTGGGGATTATAATTGATGGATTTTGTGGCAAAACATTTTGGAATTTCTACGACGATGCAGTTTGCTACGAAATTCTGTTATTTCTTGATCAGATCTCAAGATTTTTCTTCGATATTCGGTCAGGACGATGAAACGACATTTTTTTTCGGGATCCAACGACAAAATTGGTACGAAAATTTTCATAGTTTTTGAAATTTACCAAATAGTTTATTTGAAAATCGTATTTTTCGTTGAAATGCAACAAAATTCGGTTTTTTTATTGAGATTCCGATGCAATATTTGGGCAGGACGATAAAACGATATTTTTGTAGGATCCAAAAACGAAATCTGTACGTAAATTTTCATGGTTTTTGAAATTTACCAAATAATTGAATTAAAAATCGTATTTTTCGTTGAAATGCAACGAAATTCGGTTTTTTTATTGAGATTCCGATGCAATATTCGGTCAGGACGATAAAACGATATTTTTGCAGGATCCAAAAACGAAATCTGTACGAAAATTTTCATGGTTTTTGAAATTTACCAAATAATTGAATTCAAAATCGTATTTTTCGTTGAAATGCAACGAAATTCGGTTTTTTATTGAGATTCCGATGCAATATTCGGTCAGGACGATAAAAAGATATTTTTGTAGGATCCAAAAACGAAATCTGTACGAAAATTTTCATGGTTTTTGAAATTTACCAAATAATTCATTTAAAAATCGTATTTTTCGTTGAAATGCAACGAAATTCGTTTTTTTTTATTGAGATTCCGATGCAATATTTGGTCAGGACGATAAAACGATATTTTTGTAGGATCCAAAAACGAAATCTGTACGATAATTTTCATGGTTTTTGAAATTTACCAAATAATTCATTTAAAAATCGTATTTTTCGTTGGAATGCAACGAAATTCCGTTTTTTTATTGAGATTCCGATGCAATATTCGGTCAGGACGATGAAACGATATTTTTGTAGGATCCAAAAACGAAATCTGTACGAAAATTTTCATGGTTTTTGAAATTTACCAAATAATTCATTTAAAAATCGTATTTTTCGTTGAAATGCAACGAAATTCGGTTTTTTTATTGAGATTCCGATGCAATATTCGGTCAGGACGATAAAACGATATTTTTGTAGGATCCAAAAACGAAATCTGTACGAAAATTTTCATGGTTTTTGAAATATACCAAATAATTAATGAAAATAGTGTGAAAACTTGAGCGCCATGATTTTTTAATGCGAAATTGGTTAATTAAATCGTTGTTGCTTGACCTCGAAGAGATTGATTGTTTTCTGGGCGCCCATGTTTGAAAAGTTAACGACTGCAGTATCGAGTGCGCATCGCGTAACGGGCGATGAGCAATAAAAACGGTAATTAACTTTTTTGCAGTTGGTTTCAGGGCCAAGCACAGGGAGTGATGCAAATTATTAGCTTTTTATCGAGCCTCAATATTTCTTTTATCTCGTAATGGTGAATCAGCCTCGGGGAAAAAGTTAATTACAGTTTTCCGGCAAATTGTTGGGCCATTCACCGAGTTTTATTCGCTTCCCCTGTCTCTAGATCCCTCCGGGAATTTCACGCAATTTCGTCGAGGGAAAAGCCACTAAAGCCTTTTGTTTGGACGACCAAAAAATTTGCTTTCGCAGAAAATTGGGTCAAACTTTTCCAACGATTAAAAAAGCCTTAAAAATGAGAAAGAGAAAATTGGGGTCTCGTTTCAAGTGGCACATTAAACATGGAATAAGAGAGAATAACAAAAAAAAAAGTGTAAATAATGGAGGGTGCGTTGAGATCGATAGTCGAGCGAATGGTGAAAAGACTCGAGCCTGCTATTTCGCTTTTCTTTTCGCTCCCTTGTTCGGATGTCAATACCTTGAGCTTAGTAAGTCGTTTAAAGAGCCTTTTCCCTAAAGCCAGCCACAACTTTGCGAGAGCAGGAAACGAAAGGCTATTAGGAAGGCTGCAGAAGGAGGAACATTTACGCCAAAGGTCAGAGAGACGATACAACGAAGAGAGAGAGAGAGAGAGAGAGAGAGAGAGAGAGAGAGAGAGAGAGAGAGAGAAAAGGAAAATTAAGTCAATTTCCCTGCTGGGACGATTTTCTCTAATTTGCTCGACTCATCGAGATCGTTTCACAGAAAATTGCTGGAAATATATGACACGCAATGTTGCAGTCCAACGATTTGTTTTTTTAATTCATTATTTGTTGATTAATGCTAAAAAAAATCAAATTTCATGCATTATTTTGATAATTAATGCACTCGCTGCCATTTTTCTAATAAATTCAGTTTCCGAATTAAAAAATTTGTTATTCCAAAGTTTGCATCGTTGAAGTACGACAAAAATGAATTTTTCATTAATTATTTTGATAATTAATGCACTCGTTGCAATTTTTCTAATAAATTCAGTTTTCGAATGGACAAATTTTGAATATGCATCGTTGGAATACAATTCTTTATTAATTATTTTGATAATTAATGCACTGGTTGCAATATTTCTAATAGAGTCACTTTTTAAATGGACAAATTTTGAATTTTTAATTAAATATTTTGATAATTAATGCACTCGATGCAATTTTTCTAACAAATGCAGTTTCCAAATGGACAAATTTTGGATACCGAAGTCTGCATCGTTGGAATACAATTTTTTATCAATTATTTTGATAATTAATGCACTCATTGCAATTTTTCTAATAAAGTCATTTTTTGAATGGAAAAATTTGTGATTGCGAAGTTTGCATCGTTGAAATACGACAAAAATGAATTTTTCATTAATTATTTTGATAATTAATGCACTCGATACAATTTTTCTAATAAATTCAGTTTTCATATGAACTAATTCATGATTCCGAAGTTTGCATCGTTGAAACACAATTTTTTATTAATCATTTCGATAATTAATGCACTCGATGCAATTTTTCTAATAGAGTCATTTTTTAACTGGACAAATTTTGAATTTTTAATTAAATATTTTGATAATTAATGCACTCGATGCAATTTTTCTAACAAATGCAGTTTCCAAATGGATGAATTTTGGATACCGAAGTCTGCATCGTTGGAATACAATTTTTTATCAATTATTTTGATGATTAATGCACTCGTTGCAATTTTTCTAATAAATTCAGTTTTCAAATGAACAAATTCATGATTCCGAAGTTTGCATCGTTGAAACACAATTTTTTATTAATTATTTTGATAATTAATGCACTCGTTGCATTTTATCTCATAAATTTAGTCTTCAAATGTACAAAAATTTTAAATACTGAAGTCTGCATCATTGGAATACAATTTTTTATTAATACTTTCGATAATTAATGCACTCGATGCAATTTTTCTAATAAATTTACTTTCCAAATGTACAAATTCATGATAATAATTTTTTTTTAATTAATCATTTTCATAATGAATGCACTTGTTTCAATATTTCAAGTGAATTCGACGAAAAATAATAATCGGTTTATGTTGAATTTCACCGAAGCCAACTCCAAAATCGTTCGATCCTCGTGCATGTCATCCGAAAGCTCTAAAACGAAATAGACGTTCGTATAATGTCGAAATAGCCTAATTAGCATTTGCTCGAATCCGGAGGTCGCGTAACAATGAGCCCGCGAAGCTGCGACGAGAAGAGTGAGCGATAAAAATCAATTCCGCGATAAGAATCATGTAAAAAAAATGTAAATCGTCTTGACTCGTGCACGGAGCTGGGAATCGGGGAACGCGAGTCCTTGAGGAGAATTAAAGGGCTATTATTAGGAGGCGAGAAACATTTCGTTGTAAAGAGGTTCGTGCGTGAAAAGCCGGAAAAAAAACGATTCGAGCGAGCAAGAGAGACGAAGAAAAAAAATGAAGAGGGATTTTAAGGGCGAGGGAAGGGAAGAGAAAAAAATTCACAAGTCGCGCGATTATATCATGACGACGATGTGCTGCCCGAACAAAAACGAGGAAAAGAGCGTGAAAGGGTCGAGGGGGGGCGAACAAGCAGACAAGTATCGTCAGCATCGAGCAAGGCCAAGTGGGAGAACGTCAGAAGGTCGCTGGCCCTTCTGCATGCAACTGAAACCTCAACGAGTTTTTCCTACGAGACCCACAGGCTAAAGTTACAATTAAGCAAATTCAAAACGGATGGTCCAATGGTCAAGATTTTCAAATTTCCATCCTTGAAATGCACCGAAACTTCATTTTTTTCTTGACCAGATCCTAAAACGACTTTTCCGGGATAATTTTTCGAAAATTGTCACGATTTTTAAAATTAGAAATTGAAAAAATTGAAAATTAAACAATTTGAGATAAAAATCGATAAAAAAAAAGAATTTCTCACTAAAATCCACTGGACAGGGATTAAAATAATTGGCAAAGTTATTGAGTCCAAAAATTCTCGTCATGCTCATGATTCGCCGCACGATAATTACCGCGCGATGCGATTCAATCACGCACCGCTTGTTGATGATGCAGCATCGCGTCACTTGGTCCATTCTCCCTCCCACGGATCCCTAATTTACAGAATTGCCCGCCAAACCGTGATCCAACGATATCTCCAATTAAAAATATTCAGTCACGTGACCCGGAACAAAAAAAAATAAAAAAAACTTTTCCAAAAATCGCGCTAATTAGGGAAATTAATTATTTTCATAATTAATGCACTCGTTGCAATTTTTCTAATCAATTCAGTTTTTGAATGGACAAATTTACGTTTTTTTTTTATTTTCAGCGACAGTGTAAAAAAAAAAAAACGATTTTTTTTCTCTCCCAGCAGATTTTAATAATTTTTCGTATCTCTGGACCAAATTTTGTAAAAAAAACAAAATATTTTTGGATAATTTCAAAATTTTCGTTGTTTTAACAATATTTTTCATTTCTAACGCAACTGACAGCAAAATTTACGATTGGAATGACAAAATTTTTGTGATTTTTAAAAAATAAACTTCTAGTCGATCGTATTCACGAAAATATCGATTTTTTTTCCAAAAAAATGTTATTTCGAGTGCGATTTTTTTGGTTTCGACAATTCCGTTTGAATGGTCCTGTATTTTCATAAGAAAAATATAAAAATCGTTGGATGCTCGATAAGCTGCTGCTTTCTCTCCCTCTCAGGCGTTCACACGCGCATGGCGCTTCCGTTCCGCGTGTTTCAAGGTCGCCACCATATAGCATTTCCACCTCGAAGAAGGTGAATCTCGCTACGACGAATACATTAGGGTTATGGCCGATAGAAATTTCAGAGCATCGATACGCTTGAGTGAATACGAGACATTGCGCGAAGCAATTAAATCGACCCTGACCTTCTGGGACTCGATCGACCATTCATTTTTTCCCTCCCTCAATTCCTTTCTTCAGGCAAATGCAAATGAATCGTTGAAATGCATTTTTTATGCAATTTTTACTAGTGAATTCATGATTATTTTTATTTTGAATTTGCATCCACTGGAAATTGAATTTTGTCAAAAAACAACGTCGAACACTAAATATTTTTGGATAATTTCAAAATTTTCGTTATTTTGAGAATTTTTTTCATTTCTAACGAGACTGTCAGCAAAATTTACGATTGCAACGACAAAAATTGACTTTTCGAAGAGACTTTGTAGAATTTTTCTTGCTGCAATGTCAAAATTTTGTGATTTTTCAAAAAACAAACTTTTGGTCGAAAGTGGCGAACAAAATGTCGATTTTTTTGGGATAAAATTTTCTTTTTCTAATTTGGAAATTACCAAATTTCATTCCCGAATGCTGGCGAGCCAAGATTCTCTTGAAATTGTTACTCAACAGGCTGAAAAGTAAATGCTCAGAGTGTTAATAAGCATTATCCAGCACCGAGGGCTGTGGAATAAAAAAGAGAGAAGAAAAAACATTTTTAAACTACTATTTAATGCACGAGCGAGAAACTTGACACCGGGCTGAGGTAAAATGTGGGTAGGGTACGAGCAAACACGGTTAACCACATTTAGAAATGCTAAATGCACTCGATGCACTTGTTTCCTATTAAAAAAAGTGAGGGTTTTTATCAACAAATAATTTTAAAAAACTTCGAGATCCCAAATTTTGCCCATTCGGAAACTGAAATTACTAGAAAAATTATATCTCGTGCATTAATTATCAAAATAATTAATCAAAAATATATTTTTTTCGTATTCCAACGATCCAAATGTCAGAATGACAAATTTTGTCCATTCGGAAATTGAATTTACTAGAAAAATTGCAACGAGTGCATTAATTATCAAAATAACTAATTAAAAATATATTTTTTTCGTATTCCAACGATGCAAACGTTGAAATCACAAATTTTGTCCATTCGGAAACTGAATTTATTAGAAAAAGTGCAACGAGTGCATTAATTATCAAAATAACTAATTAAAAATATATTTTTTTCGTATTCCAACGATGCAAACTTTGGAATCATGATTTTTTCCATTCGGAAACTGAATTTACTAGAAAAAGTGCAACGAGTGCATTAATTAACAAAATAATTAAACAAAAATATATTTTTTTCGTATTCCAACGATGCAAACGTTGAAATCACAAATTCTGTCCATTCGGAAACTGAATTTACTAGAAAAACTGCAACGAGCGCATTAATTATCAAAATAATTAATTAAAAATATATTTTTTTCGTATTCCAACGATGCAAACGTTGAAATCGCAAATTTTGTGAATTCGGAAACTGAATTTATTGGAAAAACTGCAACGAGTGCATTAATTAACAAAATAATTAAACAAAAATATATTTTTTTCGTATTCCAACGATTCAAACGTTGAAATCACAAATTTTGTCCATTCGGAAACTGAATTTATTAGAAAAATTGCAACGAGTGCATGAATTATCAAAATAACTAATTAAAAATATATTTTCGTTGTATTCCAACGATGCAAACGTTGGAATCACAAATTTTGTCCATTCGGAAACTGAATTTATTAGAAAAATTGCAACGAGTGCATTAATTAACAAAATAATTAATCAAAAATATATTTTTTTCGTATTCCAACGATGCAAACGTTGAAGTCACAAATTTTGTCCATTCGGAAACTGAATTTATTAGAAAAAGTGCAACGAGTGCATTAATTAACAAAATAATTAATCAAAAATATATTTTTTTCGTATTCCAACGATGCAAACGTTGGAATCACAAATTTTGTCCATTCGGAAACTGAATTTATTAGAAAAATTGCAACGAGTGCATTAATTATCAAAATAATTAATTAAAAATATATTTTCGTTGTATTCCAACGCTGCAAACTTCAGTATCGTTGATAAATTCTTCTGGCAAGTGTAAGTGAATTTTTTCACAGGCACATCCACATCTTTCATGAATATTTGATGAATTCACAGCTGCCCACGCTATTTACCACGACAACACATCGTAAACAATATTTCTGAACAGCATAAAAAAAAAAGCATCCAGGAAGTAAATCGTAAAACCACAAAGCAGAAAAACAAAATTTCCAAAATGTCAACCGCGATGTAAAAAAATCGAAAGTCTCGAAAATTTGTTTCATCCTCTTAAAAAAAAAAAAAAAACCCTAAAATGTCAATTTTTCGAATTTTACGAAATGTTCCACTCAATTTCCTGGTGAATTCGTATCCGAAAGAAAAAAAAAAACAATAGAAACAAAGCAAACTGAATTGTACTTGATTGAATGATATTCCCATTGAGCGATTAATGATCCTTCGATATCGTGTCGCACAGAGACCGCACGTCGAGTACACACGCGATTTTTCATTCCGAGGCCTGATAAAAATGCACATCACTCAAAAAAGGTAAAATTTCATGAAAAATTTGAAGAAAAGTTGGAAAAATCGATGGAAAGATGAAAATTAAGCAGAAAATTTATTCCGCAGTCTCGTAATTTGTGTATAATAAAAAAAAAACGAAAAAAAATCATTTATGAGGGAAAATTCAGAGGGTCCATTCGAAAATGATAATTTTTGGGCTTTTTGCCATTATTCGAGAAGCAAAATACCGTGTTTTTGTGCGGTAAGTGTCTCCCGCGTTCGTACGGCATTCTTTCACGCGCATTTTTTAGTTTTTTAGTTGATTTATTTATTTATTTGTCGTAAGACGGCGGCGGTCTCGACCGTCGTCGCCAAAACCGCTCGGTCGACTACTACGCGAGCGGCGACGAGACGGTGAGAGTGATGGAGAGCAACGCGAGCGCAGCAGAGACGCGAATTGGGCGAGCGAGGGATCCGCGCTGCGTCGTCGATTGGCTACGCGCCCGCGGGCGGTTGTTGCGTTTGCGTTTTCCTGCTTTATAGCCGGAGCGCCGCGGCGCGGAACGTCTCGCGAAGCTCGTTTTTGCCAACAAGCTCATTTTCCATTTTACCATCGATTGTCCTGGACGAAAGTTGCCCTGGGCGATCGTTTCGTTATTTTGTAAAAAAAAAATCAAATCGGCTGCGCTGCGAATTTCAATTTCAAGTTCCGCGCGCGCGGCAACCAAATGCGCGTTTTTTTTTTTTTTTTGGATGCGACTCGCTCTTGACGCGCAAACGCGTCGATTGGCAATTCTCAGCGATATATTGGAAACAAGAGAGAGAGGGGGAAAGCTCTCCGTCATCTTTGTCACGTTTGACCGTGACGATCCGCCCACCCACGTTTAATTGATGCCAGAAGGCACAAAAGCCTTCATTCAAGAGAATATCTATGCACGTAATACGTCAACGGTAGACATATACAGTAGAAGCTCTCTTTTAGCTTGAAGAAGAAAAAAAACACACACCCTTGTGATCGAGAGAAGAAAAGTTGGTAAAACGATGTTGAATAAAATAAACCATGACAATTTTCGTACCGATTTTGGGTTTGGATCCTAAAAAAATATCGTTTTATCGTCCTGACCAAATAATGAATCGGAATTTCATTAAAAAAACAGAATTTCGCTGCATTCCAATGAAAAATATATTTCAAGATGTATTTTCTGCTCAATTCCAAAAACCATGACAATTTTTGTCCCGATTTTGTTTTTGGATCCTAAAAAAATGTCGTTTTATCGTCCTGACCAAATATTGAATCGGAATTTCATTTAAAAAAAACAGAATTTCGCTGCATTCCAATGAAAAGCATGGTTCAAAATTCATTTTTGGCTTCATTTCAAAAACCATGACAATTTTCGTACCGATTTTGTCTCGGATCCTAAAAAAATATCGCTTTATCGTCCTGACCGAATATTTAATCAGAATGTCAATGGAATACAGAATTTCGTTGCATTCCAATAAAAAATACGTTTTTCTATCAATTGTTTCATCAATTTCAAAAACCATGCAAATTTTCGTACCGATTTTGGGTTTGGATCCTAAAAAAATGTCGTTTTATCGTCCTGACCAAATATCGAATCGGAATTTCCTTAAAAAAACAGAATTTCGCTGCATTCCAATGAAAAATATGGTTCAAGATTCAATTTTGGCTGCATTTCAAAAACCATGACAATTTTCGTACCGATTTTGTCTTTGGATCCTAAAAAAATATCATTTTATCGTCCTGACCAAATATCGAATCGGAATGTCATTTAAAAAACAGAATTTCGTTGCATTCCATTGAAAAATATGTTTCGAGATTTATTTTTTGCTCAATTCCAAAAACCATGACGATTTTCGTCCCGATTTTGTCTTTGGATCCTAAAAAAAATCGTTTCATCGTCCTCACCAAATATTAAATAAGAATTTCATTTAAAAAACAGAATTTCGTTGCATTCCACTGAAAAATACATTTTCCTATTCATTTTTTGCTCAATTTCAAAAACCATGACAATGTTCGTCCCGATTTTGTTGCTGGATCGTAAAAAAAAAATCGTTTCAACGTCTTGATAAAAAAAACCGAATAAAAATGACAATAAAAAAGAGAATTTGGTTGCATTTTATAAAAACGCAAGTTTCAGGATGGTTTATTTTTTGTATGGGGTTGGATAGTCGGTGAGGAGACTGCCAGTGGATATGATGGCGCCAGGACCGCCAAGAATGCCGCCTTTATTAGCGAACCATCCATTACCACCGAAAAATCCAGCAGGCTCGAATCGATCGGTATAAAATCCAGAATCATTGAGACCAACGAGATGGAGAATGCCATTGGTCGTGGCGAATTGTTTCGAGTTGGTGGCGTTGAGGGGAACGATCCATCCGAGATTTCCGAGGCTTTGTTTCAAGGCGTTGAGTCGATCGTGAAAAAATGTCTCAGGCGTAAATTTCCATTTTTGCAAAAGTGGTAACAAAAAATTATTCAGCACAGTGTTTTCGGGTTGTTGGGGTTTTGTCGAGCCACTCGTTTCACTTGTCACTCCATTTTCATTTTTTTCCCCATTTTCATCCTTCAAAATGTTGCGCTCATCATCGCCAGAGGATTCCCTCGTCCGAGACAATTTATTTCCAGCATCGTCAATGTCATTTTTATCCTTGGCACTATTTCCATAATCGATCTCGTTCTTCACCTCAAAATCATTAGTATTCTCCACAGGTTTCGATTCGATTACGACGCTCTGGCCAAAATAAAAATAAAAAATAAAAAAAATAAATAAAAAATAAATAAAAATGATAATAAAATTGATAAAATGATAATAACGTCGAAATTTGCATCATTTTTCACCATGATTTTGAAAAATTCAACAAATTGTGAATTAAACGAAATATTTTTCACAAAGACTCGAGACAAATGGTGAATTTTGCTGAATGCAGCAAAAGCATTCGTTATTTTAATTCACCAATTTATCAGCTTCCGGAACGACATTA
This sequence comes from Diadegma fenestrale, assembly GCA_037043255.1. NCBI lineage: Eukaryota > Metazoa > Arthropoda > Insecta > Hymenoptera > Ichneumonidae > Diadegma > Diadegma fenestrale. Next base: position 33,892,272 of record CM073309.1, on the reverse strand, counting down.
ATTCCACTTTTTCGAAACTGGAACAAACGACTTTTAATTTACGGAGTAAAAATACCGCGAATAAATCTCAAACTCTCGTGTCCACACCACAAAACGACACTTTTTTTACAGTACGTTTAAAATTTTGTATGAACCCAGCAAAACTAACAATTTTCTGCTACGAAAGAGAAAAATTAATTAATTTGCAGTTTTTAATTTTGTCCATCCAAACGCGTGCAAATTCGAGTCACGTTTCGTTAAAAAGTTGCAAAAATCGAGTCGCAAATAAAAATGTATTGAGGATTTTTTTTGCAGACAGCCAAAAAGGCTGTGAGTCGAAATTTTTTGAGAAAAATCCTAAACACATTTTTTTGCGACTCGTAAACGAGACGGGACTCGAATTTCCACGCGTTTGGATGGGAAAACGTTAAAAATTGGGAATTAAATGTCTCAAATTCTTGACGTCACAAGATTTTTCTTCACAGGAGAAAATTTTTAGTTTTGTCGTCAAGAATTTTCGTAAAAAAATCATTTTCTCATACGTCGAGACTATTTTTCAATGAATAAATAAATAAATAATATAAAAACAACGACTCACAACGAAAAAGGAGAAAAGAACGATGTAAAGTTTCATTTTCCCTCAAGAAAAACGATTTTGCCTCAACACTCCAGGACTGCAACGATTTGGAAAAACTTTTCTCCACTATAAATCAGTCTCGCGATTTGCTCGATTTGTCCCAAGCGAGAGTTTGCACCAAAATAAATGGTGCGCGTTCTCCATGATATATATAACTAACGATCGCGAGTATTTCTATGGATTTATGAATATATTTCAATAATGGAAAGTGTCGAGAGATAAACGCATGGACAATTGTCCGGGCGCCCGCATTCGGAATCGAATAAAACTCTGGCGAACTAATAAAATAAATGGATGAATATTCAGGGCGTTTAATGTGGCAAAAGTTGGAGGCATAAAAATCGACAACGAGGCGCGAGTAAAAGTGATTCGCGGGATGGAATTTCTTTGGCTGGTGAATCGCGGCATCGATTCTAGCCGAGAAATCGAAGAAAATCCTTCGGCAAAGTTAATTTTTGTCCCGGAGACGAAAATAACAATAAAAAACATAAAAAATGAGGAAAAAACTAGATAATAATAATATAGAACCGGTCGTGGTATAATTTGCACGGTGTGCGATGGCGAGCCTGGAGAAGAGACTTGAAAACGACAAAAATGCCGAAACCGCCTCGCCTTGAAATCGCGTCAAGACGAGAAAACAACGTGTCATGGAATTTTCACTCTCTCGCGGTCTAAAGTTGCTCCGGACGCGGATAGGAAGAAGAAAAAACTCTCCGAGAAGAAAAAACTTTTTTTTTTCGGTCATAAAAATTTTTCGATAAATTCTTCGACACTGGAAATGAAATTTTGTCAAAAAACGTCGAGATTTTCAAAATTTTGACAATATTTTTCATTTCCAACGAAATTCGCGATTAGAATGACAAAATTTTTCGGATTTAAAAAAAAAAAAAAACGTTCAGTCGAACGGAAACCAACAAAATTTCAATTTTTACCAACAAAATTGTATTTTCGGTGTGAAAAAATCGAGGAAAATGAAAATGACTCGAAAAAATCAATTTTTTCTAAGCGCGCTCAATTTTAATTGCATTCGAAATGCGTTCGATCAAATTTTCGATGGATCGCCCGTGTTGCCTGCTCTCGTACGTATATATGAGCAAAGTGTACACATGACGATAGAATATACACCGATGAAACGCCTCAGTTGTGCGTTGCCACGAAGACAAACCAGGATGAAAACCGTTACAAATTTCTCGAAGCAGTAGCAAAAGGCTCGGAGGGCAGTCTCGGTTTACTTGTCGTCCGAGAAGTTGATCGATCCTTGACTATCGAGAGCCAACCGCCGATTCATAGTTTTAAATACAATTGTATCTCCAGTAAAAAAAATTGAAAAAAAAAAAAAAAACACTAGCATAAATCATCATGAAGATCGTTTGCCTTGGGATCCTCCTGTATTTCTGCGTCAATCGGGTAAGACGAAACAAAATATTACATTTTTCCTTAAGGACGATCTAAATGTTTGTTTTCAGTTTTCTTTACACACAAAATGCTTCGCGAGCCCAAGTACATTAAACAAAAAGTTGTTACTAATTGTCTAAAGGACAAAATACTCAAAATTCAACATTTTCCGAGTTAATCTGTATTTTTTATGTAACAACCAAAATTTCGAACAAATTCTACGACCGATTTTTTTGAAAAACTCAATAAAGTTTCTTCGATGTCACGCAAAAGCGTGTGCAAAGTTTTGAGAGGCTTCACCGTTTAGACATGGAAATATTTAATGTTGAAAATTGCAACTTTTGACACGTGCTCTTATGCGAAACTACTGAAAATTGTGATTTTTATAAATATCTCGACTCGTACATGGAGAATCGTCTTAAAATTGCACGAGCTATTCTCTTTTTTTTTCTTCAAGTTACTTCGTAAATGTTTGTTTTCAGTTTTTCTTACATAAAAAATGGTTCGCGAGCCCAAGTTCATTAAAAAAGTTGTTACAAATTGACTAAAGAACAAAATACTCGAAATTCAAGATTTTCCGAGTTAATCTGTATTTTTTATGTAATAACCAAAATTTCGAACAAATTTTACGACCGATTTTTTCGAAAAACTCAATAAAACTTCTTCGATGTCACGCAAAAGCGTGTGCAAAGTTTCGAGAGGCTTCACCATTTAGAACTGGAAATATTTAATGCTGAAAATTGCAACTTTTAATACGCGCTCTTATGAGAAAATACTGAAAATAGTGATTTTTATAAATAAATATCTCGACGTTGGGCAAATTTGAAGGAATCCAATGGAAAAAAAATGTAGCCTATTCGTTAAAACGTCAAAAAAGCTGAGTCAAGATGTTGTATCATGATAAATCGAGTGCGTATGAATTAATTTGAATAATTAACCGATCGAGCGAGCAGTAAAAAAAAACGAAGGAAACAGGAAGTTTTTATACATTTCGAATGCAACGAAATTCCTTTTTTTTTCCATTGAATATTTGGTCAGGACGATAAAACGATATTTTTTAAGGATCCAATCAAGAAAATCGATACAAAATTGTCATGGTTTTCGAACTTGATGAAAAAATGAATAGAAAAACGTATTTTGGGTCGAAGCCCAAATTTGGCAACTTGAGTGTCACGCCATGACAAAAATAATGGCTAGGACGTTGCAGAAGGAAAACCAAGAAGAAAAAAAATGTTTTTTTCCCTCAAAGAATATTGAAACGTGATTAGCTCGACCTAAAATAAACTTCTCGACCTCTGACTGATCCAATTTACGTGTAACGGTGAAATCCATCATCCAATAAAATCGACTGGAATGTACGCGACACAGTACAGCATAAAATGTGACGCAACGCTATAGAACAAAAACGTGTTGATTCGCTTTGTAGCAGCCTGCAACTTTTGCTTGTCCATCAGCCTGAAAAAATGTCATAATCGAGAGACATTTTTGTTCGCAGGGTTCAAACGGAGCTGCGGTAAGAAAAGCACCCGCATTCGCAACGCCAGTTTACTCGGACGCTTATCTTCCGGCCGCAATGCAGGTTGGCCATTTTTTCATTATCAATTTTTGCTCTAATCGCTAATGAAAAATACGACGTCGGAGTTTCCGTCATTGGAATCCAACGAAATTCTGTTTTTCAAATATTTTTTTATGGAGATTCCGATTCAATCATTGGTCGGGACGATAAATCGATTTTTTTTGGGATCGGAACCCAAAATCGGTACGAAAATTGTCATGGTTTTTGAAATTCACCAAAAAATTAATAAAAACGTTTTTTTTTGTCATTATTTTCGGTAATTTTTGATCATGTTGCAGTTTGCATCGTCGGAATGCAACGAAATTTCGCATTTTCTTTCATTTTTCAATTGAAATTCTTATTTAATATTTAGTTAGGACGATAAAACGATTTTTCTTCCGGATCCAACGGCAAAATCGGTACGAAAATTGTCATGGTTTTTGAAATTTAACAAAAAAAATAATAAAAAACGTTTTTTTTTGACATTTTTTTTCGGTAATTTTTAAACAATTTTGGAAACGAAATTCTGTTTTTTTTTTCCTTATTTTTATTGAGATTCCGATTCGATATTCGGTCGGGAAAATAAATCGAACATTTTTCAGGATCGAAACCCAAAATCGGTACGAAAATTGAACGAAAAATGAATGGAAAAGAAAAAGTTTGATTCGGCCGAGACGAATACGTGAATATTAAGAAAAAAAAAAAAAACTTGCAGGTCATTTTTCACGCCGTGAGCCAGCTCAAAGATCTGCAAGCCGAGGAACTTGCAGATTCTCTTTCCTCTTCGTCTTCGACAACGACGACACCGAAAACGGAAGTGGAAGCGACGAGTCCTCACGCTCCAGGACAACATCAACCAATTTTTCAAGATGCTCCGAGCACGTCAACGGTTTCCGGTGCTTTGTCAAACGCGGAAGGATCGTCGACGTCGTCGGCGCCGACGACGTCGACGTCGAGGACGTCAACGGCGTCCTCGGATGCGACGCAAACTCCAGCATCGATAACTGATAAGAATGACAAGGACGCGATCGTGATAAAGGCTCCGGGAATAATGGACGAAACGACGGAGCTGATCGAGGCCGAAACGCCGGAGGAAAATTACGAGACGCCGGAAATCAATCACGAGGTTCAAGAACCCGGACAAGAAGTTCAAGAACCGGTGGAAAAAAATGAAGAAACTATTGAAAACGATGAAAAATATGTCGATTCGAATTCCACCGTTTCGCCGGCCGAACAAGACAAATCGGACGACAATTCTTCGTCCGAGGAATTGGACGAAAAAAAAGACTCGTCGGAAGAATCTTCTGAGGAATCGAAAAACAAGGACGACGATTCGCGGAGCTTGGGACAATCGCAACAAGAAAAACTTGACAGTTCCGAAGAGGAGGACGAAGAAATCAGGTCAGTATTAGTTTGCATCGTTGGAATACGAAAAAAATATATTTTTAATTAATTATTTTAATAATTAATGCACTCGTTGCAATTTTTCTAGTAAATTCCGTTTCCGAATGGACAAAATTTGTGATTTCAACGTTTGCATCGTTGGAATACGAAAAAAATATATTTTCAATCAATTCTTTTGTTAATTTATGCACTCGTTGCAATTTTTCTAATAAATTCAGTTTCCGAATGGACAAATCTTGTGATTTCAACGTTTGCATCGTTGGAATACGAAAAATATGTATTTTTAATTAATTATTTTGATAATTAATGCACTCGTTGCAATTTTTCTAGTAAATTCAGTTTCCGAATGGACAAATCTTGTGATTTCAACGTTTGCATCGTTGAAATACGAAAAAAATATATTTTTAATCAATTATTTTGATAATTAATGCACTCGTTGCAATTTTTCTAGTAAATTCAGTTTCCGAATGGACAAATCTTGTGATTTCAACGTTTGCATCGTTGGAATACGAAAAAAATATATTTTCGATTAATTATTTTGTTAATTAATGCACTCGTTGCAATTTTTCTAGTAAATTCAGTTTCCGAATGGACAAATTTACGATTCTGAAGTTTGTATGGTTGAAATAAAAGAAAAATATTTTTTTCATCAATTATTCCCATAATTAATGCACTCGTTGCAATTTTTCTAGTAAATTCAGTTTCCGAACGGACAAATTTGTGATTCCAAAATTTGCATCGTTGAAATAATAAAAACAAAAAAAATTTATGTTATCAATTATTTCGATAATTAATGCACTCGGTGCAATTTTTCTAGTAAATTCGGTTTCGAATGGACAAAAATATATTTTTAATTCATTATCTCAATTTCGTTTCCATTTTTCTGTTCAATTCATTTCTCAAATGTGTAAATAAGCTCTGCAAAGCAAAAAAAAGAGTTTTCGTTGCATAGCAGCGATGGAAACTCGATCCTGGTGATAAAAAACAAAAAAACAGTCAAATTATTCCCAAAAATATACTCAAATAAGCAATTGAGCGAATTCTCATGAAATTTTTCGTTGCCAGATTCACATTGATCGGTGAAAAAGTATCGCAAGTGCCAAGACCAAGTTTGTCCAACTATTTGAGAAAAACGACAAAATCACCGTTGCGAAATTCAACGCAAGAGTTGGCCTCGCTTTACGACGCATTGAGTAAAGACGCGAGGAGGCAAGGATTCGCCAAATATTCCGGATACTCGGACGAGGTGCTAAAAACCCTGAAAACCTCGGGCGAGGGTGGAATCGGACCGCAGATAAGAATTCTGCTTGAAAAAACGATGGAAAGAAAAGAGCTCACGAGGGACGATTCCAAGTCGAAAGTAGCTTGGGCGCTGAAAAATTTGCGAGATCCTTCGACAGCTCTGAGCCGAGATCTCCGGCCATTGATACCGTTGAGTTACATAATTTAAAACCCCGAAAAACTGTCCAATCGCCCAAAAATCACATTCCGACCGATTTACAATTTTTCACCTCAATTATTCCCCAAAATTGGAGGCTCTCGAGAAATTTGGAGCTTGAGACTGTAGCCATATTCACGCGAATTTAATAAATTGACACGAAAAATCGAAAAACGAAGTTTCATTGCCCAAAAAGCATTTTGAATCCCCAAAAACTCATTTTTTTCATAAACACACAATTTCGAGAAAATTTCACGAATTTCGAGAAAAAAACGTCCGGGTCTGATTGACCCAGTGTGGCCAGCGAGGCTAAAAATTGATTTCCGAGTCAGAGGAAAATCGACATTGCGAGTTTTCAGTGAAAATGAAAAAAAAAACGTGAATTTTGAATTTTTGAAAAAAAAATTTCAAGGCCCAAATTTTTGAGGCCCATATTCGAGGAATCAATTTTTGTGGGTCGTGTCTAACGTCCGAGTGACGAGCTGGGGACGCAGAATCGAGAAGCCACGAGGAGAATGAATTTTCTACACTTGACATCGAGAGTTTGGAAACCGAGTAATATTTACGTGCTTTGAATTGTCAATTAATTGAGTAACATATCAAACTCACGTTTCGGGAGGCTCATTCCTCGCGTAGAGACCTTTGCCGACTATAAAGGGGTCGTCCAAACAATTTACTCATCAGTATCGAACCAATGAAAATATATAAAACAGCGCACACCAAATGATCGCACTCGATAAAATTATTTCAGGCTCGATCGACACAGTCACAATATTTTTCTCGTATCGATCAAATTATTTCATTTGAGGGCAATTAATTCATTAATTAACAGTGAGAAAAATGAAGTTGTTGTACGTCGGAGTCTGTCTCGCCTTGATCGTAAGTTTTTGCCTCAAATTTTCATCAATATTTGAATTAATTAATTAATTAATTAATTAATCAAATTAATATCATTAACAATTAATAATATTTCACTAACAAATGAATTATTAATAATAATTATTCATCAATAATATTGTGAATAATTATAAATTATTCAATTAATTATTATTAATAATTATGAATTATTGATAATCCGAAAAATAAAATTTTTCGAAATTCGCCATTTTTCGTTTTCGTTTTTTTTTCAAAATCGAGCTCCGAGGTTTTATTTTAATTGTCTCTTTAAAAACAAATGCATTCGTTTACCTTGTGGGCGACTGATAAAAATGCGATGGGGTCAATTTGACCCAGAGCGTACTGGAACGTCATCAGCAGCTTGACGGTCGATTCTATAATTCAAAAGAAAAACGTTTGTTAATGAGATTGTCTAGAATAGAATGAAAAAATATGAAAATTCATTATCAAAAATATTTATTACTCACTTGAGTTATTTCGACATTGAAAACTTGACGAGAAAATCGGAATTTTCAATTTTTATGGTACTTTTTCCTATAAGCAACTCAAGGACGTTGTATGCAAAATTTCCTAACGATAGAATTCCTTCAAATTGGTACAAGTCGCGATATTTATTTATAAAAATCATAATTTTTTTAGAATTAAATTTTTGCATTTCTAAACGGTGAAGCCTCTCAAAACTTTGCACACGCTTTTGCGTGACATCGAAGAAGCTTTAATGAGTTTTTCAACAAAATCGTTCGTAAAATTTGTTGGAAATTTTCGTTGTTATATAAAAAAATACCTCGAAAAATCTTGAATTTAGAGTATTTTGTTCTTTAGTCAATTAGTAGCAACTTTTTTTTAATGAACTTGGCCTCGCGAGCCATTTTTTATGTAAGAAAAACTGAAACAAACATTTACGAAGTAACTTGAAGAAAAAAAAAGAGAATAGCGCGTGCAATTTCAAGACGATTCACCATGTACAAGTCGAGATATTTATTTATAAAAATCACAATTTTCAGTAGTTTCTCACAAGAGCGCGTGTTAAAAGTCGCAATTTTCAACATTAAATATTTCCATTTCTAAATGGTGAAGCCTCTCAAAACTTTGCACACGCTTTTGCCTAACATCGAAGAAGCTTTATTGAGTTTTTCAAAAAAATCGGTCGTAAAATTTGTTCGAAATTTTTGTTTTTACATAAAAAATACAAATTACCTCGGACAATCTTGAATTTAGAGTATTTTGTTCTCTAGTCAATTAGTAACAACGTTTTTAATGAACTTGGGCTCGCGAATCATTTTGTGTGTAAGAAAAACTGAAAACAAACATTTAGATTTGACAAAATAAAGTGAATTTGTTTTTCAAACGACTAAATTAATTAACGACTCCAAAATAAAATTAATCAGGTATAAAAATAGCGCACAAACTGAATAGACGAAAAATTGAATGGACCTCGAATAATTGTAACAAGTAATGTTGGTTGGATAATGGTGCGTGGCAGGTGTGTCTACAAGGCAAAGAGGTGGGTCAAATAAGCAGACTAATACCACTGGAGGATTGGATCGATTTTAAGAACCGAACTCGAGAGGTCAAGCCACTGGCCAAGTTGATTGGTAAATTGCGTGCGACGTACGATTTCGTATTTCACAAGCCGGACAATGTGAGCAACGTAGGAAAAATACTCAACGAAACGAGCGTCGAGAACGAAGCAACAGCGGACGAGGGGGCAGAAAAAAAGGCGACATCAAACATTGCGATGATAGAGAGAAGAAAATCGACGGGAGTGTCCAACGAAAAAGATTTGACGCAAAAAAACGTGTCGTCGGATTGGCTGGACGAAAATTTAGAACAAAGCATGGAAAAACTGGCCAATTTGGAGAATTTAGACGAAACTTTTGAGCTGGAACATCTCGAGATTCTTGGCGATGAAAATTCCTCGTTCGACGACCATTTCGATCATTCTGAAAATAAAAATTCGTCTTCTCACTCTAAATTTGCAATTCCCTACGCAATTGCTCAGGCTCTCATGCGATGGATCATCTCTCTGTATCTCTCCACGTCGAATCACTTTTCAAATATAAATATGGGCACTAAAGAGTCTGCCCAAACGTAAAACAAGAATTTTTTAATCTTTTCATCATTAGAATTACGAAACGTCAAAAATATTGACAAAATTTCAAAACAAAAGTTCCATCCATTTTTTTCATCATTTAAATCACGAAATTAAAAAAAAAATTCTTAAATTTCAAAAATTTAAGAAATTTGAAACTTTCAAAAAATTTTTAAGTCCCAAAAATTATGGAAACCGAATGGGTTTATGAAAAACATTTTTTCATCATTTAAATCACGAAATTTAAAAAAAATTTCTTAAATTTAAACAAATTTGAGAAATTTCAAACATTCAAATTTAAAAAACTCGAGAAATTTCAAGAATTGAAGAAATTCCGAAAATTTATGAAAACCAAATGGGTTTATGGAAAAAAACATTTAAAACTCATTTTGAAAAAATGCATTTCGCAGCAAAAAATTCAAAAAAATGTGACGAAAAACTTTCCTGATGAAGCACCAAAAATTTTTACCACGTGCTGGCAGTTTTCGTGACGTTTATTAGAAAGCACGTAAAATTTGTTTTCGAAATTTCTATAAAAATTACGAGATTTCTCGACCTGTGATAAAATAAAGTTCAAAGTTTCAAAAACATGTGTCGTTTTTTTTTTAACTATGTTCATTTTATTGAAAAATATCTGGGTGTGAAAAATACAGTGTCATTTTTCTCGCTATCCCTATGTAATAATCATTTTGGCAATCTCCATACACTCTCAAGTACAACGGTCGAAATGCTACGAAATAAATGCGATTTTAAATGCATCAGTGATTTTTTTTTCATTTTTCTTACTCATTTTTTGTTTTTTCTTCATATTTTTCTGTGCTCGTTCAATTTCGACTAAAACTTCGATGGATATTGACCGAGAAACCGATCTCGAAGTTTTCATCGCCGGAATGGACGAAAAATTCGTCATTTTTTTATAGGAGACGAAAAAAAAAATGATAATTCAGGATTTGCAAAAGATTTTGGATGGCTGAATTAACTAGAAAAATTCGTACTTTCGAAATGACGAATGAAAAATGGATTTTTCGTTAAATTCCAACGATGCAAACTTCAGTATCGTGCAAAACGTTTTTCCGACCAATGGGAAGGAAAGAAAACACTCGAAACATCTAAAAATCCTTTGCAGCAGCATTTACAAGTTTTTTCGTCCTAGAATGATTTAATCTCGTGGCAGGAAGAGCGATTCTTGTGTGTGGAAGCGGAAGAGCTTAATATAATCTCCCGGAATAGGCCGTAAGAACTTAATAGTCTTTGGTGCCAGCGAATAATCATTTTCATCATTTCGTTTGCTCATTTTCCCATTTTTATTCTTTTCGTTCTTATTATCAAACAAAAAAATCATTTTCAGGCTCGAAATTCAATAATCTTTTCAATTCGATCAAAAACTTTCGATTCGACGTTTCCCTGCGACCTACAACGTCCGAGGAAACTTTTCCCTACCGATTAATCTGCCCACGAAAAAAAAAGAAAAAAAAACAGACACTTTTGCAAAAATTGAGTCGAAAAATCATTTTTAACGTCTAATTAAAAATAACCTAAAAATTAAATATAAATTTCAGACTAAATTTACGAATAAACGTGAAAAAATCATCCAACACACTTAAATAGCGACGTTATTGTTTTTACGAGGAATACAAATTGCCAGTCGTTGCGTCGACCGTCCTAATAATAAATACACAATAATAATAATAATAATAATAATAATAATAATATTTTTCACTAATTAAAACCACCGAAAGGAGTGAGACTCGCTGCCAAAATGACAAAATTCACATAAAAAGCGACATTTTTGTCCCCCATAATGTCCAAATTGAATTTTTTTTAAATGCCATGTTAAATTTTCTTCAATTGTCATACATCGTGCCTGAAATAATTACAATTTAAAAAAAAATGAAAAACGATGCCCCAGATATTCAGGATTGAAAAAAAAAACTTTTTTTTTTCATTTTTAATCCCTGACTCGACGTTTTTCGCGAATATACATAATAAAAATGAGGAACCCCAAAATTCCTTAAATTTTTGGGGCACCCTCGTTACTGGAAAAAACGTCAACTCGTGCGATCGGGTCTCTGGGACCCTGGCAGTGATGACGGCCGTGGGACACGGTGAGTGCGACAAAAATCATTAAAAAGAAAAAAATCTCACTATAAAAATTGCGACCGAGATTGAAATGACTGAGGACAATTTTTTTTTCAAATACGATAAAAAAGGGTAAAAAATTTGATGCTGAAGTTTGCAACGTTGGAATGCATCGAAAAATATTGAATTTCATTAAAGATTCGTTCAATTTTCAATGTCATCCAAATTTTTCGAGCTTAATTTGCTTTTCGAATGGCAAAAATTCATCATTTTATCATCGTAATTACATTCTGCATTTGCATAATTATTTTTGTCCACGATTAAAATTAATTTCGTTGCATTCCAACGATGCAAACTTCAGCGTCTCAAAAAATTAACGAAACTCGATCCGCCGCGTTTCACGAAACGCGTGACGTTTCATCATTTTCGTCACACTCGCTCAATTCTTTTCGATTTTGGAAAAAGAAGAAAATAACAGATCAACCCAACAATTAATCCGTTGCAATCGTAGACTAGACTCATTTCGAGCAGAATTATAATCTAAAAATAATCTTAACTTAAGACTAATTAAAACTACAAATATTTATCAAGGTCAATTTTCATTTCGTCCTTTTTGCATAAACAATGACGATGAAACTAAAAATTTGACAAATTTTACCTTTTTTTGAATTTTTTCGCCAATTCGTGCCAAAAAAAAAATCTTTTCAACTCGCAGCGTCGATGATTTCTCAAAAATGTCTCAAATTTTCGAGGAAAAAAGGCAAAAAACGACAATTGCAAATTTCACGTGTTTCAAGTTTTCCATTATTTTTAATATCATTTTATTGAGCAATTATCTCGAGGCTGAAACGAGACCAAAGTTTGGATCGTCGAAAAGTAACGAAAACTCATTTTTTCTTGAAATTTCAGACCGAAAATTGTTTCTCAGCGACAATAAAAATTGAATTTATCAGAAAAAAATTGATGCAAATGCATCAATAATGGAAATAATGTCGGAGAAAATATTTTTCGCTCCATTCCAACGATGAAAACTTGGGCATCGTGCCCTGCAAGAATCAATGACACCTGAAGAAAAAATTCCAACGAGCCCAAGAGGTTCGTGATGATTGATTGAATCGCGCGTCAAATCGTCAAGTTAAAAAATCGAGAGCGAGCGACGAGTGGGAAACGAAGCTCGAGGATGAATAAAAAAAAAAAAAAATTGGCCAAGACAGGGCGAGAGAAAAGAAATTTCAAAATAACGAAAATTTCAATAAAATTGTAAACATTTAAAAAAATTTTACAATTTTATTTCTCCACCAAAGTTCGCGACGTTGGGATCCGGCGAAAAATTCGTCCCGATCGAAAATTCCATGAGAATTTCGATAAAAAAAAGAAGGAAAACGCAATTTCGTTGAATCCCAACGACGCGAACGTCGTAATTTTGAAAATTTCTCAACATTTTCCTACCGAAACTTCTTAAACGGATGTGGCAAGGGGGGAAATGAATCGGCTCGGTTTTCAATGACCGGTGGCGTCGATGTTAATCGTGTAGCTCGTCACAGCCAATAGAGTTACAGTCGATAAGAAAGAACCGACGAGAAAACGAGAAAAAACCGAGATCTCGTCCTGAATCCGCAGCATCTCTCTTAATTAAGGCAAAAACTCATTACCCATTATTATCACCGTTTCAAATTATTTTTCCCTCATTTATTTATCATTCTTTGCGTGTCTCTTTAATTCTCCGGGGCCTCGATTAAAAATATTCCGTAAAACTAATTAGCTATTCTCGTATCTATAAATATTTATTCTTGCAATTCACTATGCGATCGTGAGTTCGAAAAAAAAAAACACGTAGAAATCGACGAGTCGTTTGGGCTCGACAGGGACTGAGCAAAAACCGAAAAAATGAAATAAAAATTTATTTTCGCGAGGAAAATGAAAAATACGATTAAAAATGCACAAAATTCTTCGACAGCGTCAAAGTTTGCATCTTTGGAATGCAGCCTGGTTTTTTTTTCTCTCCATCGTTCTCAGCAATTTTGCTAGAAAATTTTCAATCGCTAAATGTCTAAAATTCAATTGTTCAGCGGACGTTTCGACAAATTCAAAAAAAACATCATTTTTTCATCAATTATTGAGTATTTTTCAATGTATCGTTTTATTAATTATTAAAATCGATGAAATCTGCTAAACTTGCCGCTCCTTCTCAATCTCCTCGGAATTTGACGAAAAATAATGTAAATTGCCTCGACGACGAGTTGGAAAAATCCAGGATCAATTACAACTATTTAGCAACATTATTAGGAACGACCTTGAAGTTTGCATCGTTGGAATGCACCGAAAACTCATTACTTTTATCCAGCAGACTTTTCTTTTCCATTCAAAATGTGAATTTGCAAAAAAAAAAGTTTAACGAGTTGATTAATTATCAGAAAAATGAATTGAAAATATTTTTCGTTGCATTTCAACGATGCAAACTCTGAAATCGTCATAAAATTGACGACTCGAGGTTTGCATCGTCGGAATGCAACAAAATTTTTTCGAAAAATCGTTTTTGGCGACGAAAAACGTAAATTGGCTTTAAAAATTTGCGAAATTTTTAAAAGCACCAACAAATGATGAATGAAAATGAATGTTTGGTTGCGATGCAACGAAATTCCTTCATTTCTTCGTCGAGCTCAATTATTCAAACGCAGAATCTACAGAAATGAGTAAAAAATCCATTTTCGTCCCAAAAAAGCTGAACCAGCCGTCAAAATTCTTAAAATTTCGAAAAAATGATCAAATCAAGAATAAAAAAATGTTCTGTTGCGTTCCAACGTTGGGATTTTGATAAAAATCGACAAAAATGAATGAAAAACCGATTTTCGCTCCAAAAACGCTAAACCAGCCGTCAAAATTGTTACAATTCCGAAAAATGATCAAATGAAGAATAAAAAAATGTTTTATTGCGTTCCAACGTTGGGATTTTGAGGAGAATCTACAAAAATGAGTAAAAAATCGATTTTCGCTCCAAAAAAGCTAAACCAGCCGTCAAAATTGTTAAAATTCCGAAAAAATGATCAAACAAAGAATAAACTAATGATTTGCTGCGTTCCAACGTTGGGATATTGATAAAAATCGACAAAAATGAATGAAAAATTGATTTTCGCTCCAAAAAATTTAGACCAGCCGTCAAAATTGCTCCAATTTCGCAAAAATGATCAAATGAAGAATAAAAAAACGTTTCATTGCGTCCCAATGTTGGGATTTCGAGGAGAATATTCAAAAATGAGTAAAAAACCGATTTTCGCCCCAAAAAACCTAAACCAGCTGTCAAAATTCCTCCAATTTCGCAAAAATGATCAAATGAAGAATAAAAAAACGTTTCATTGCGTCCCAATGTTGGGATTTCGAGGAGAATATTCAAAAATGATTAGGAGATCGATTTTCCCCCCAAAAAACCTAAACCACGAAAAAAAACTTAAAAAAATGAATAAAAAATGTTTTGGTGCGTTGCAACGTTGCAATTTCGAGGATCGCGCTCCAAAGTCGTCAATTGTTCTAATAAAGAAAGAGTAATAAAGATGAATAAATAATGTTCACGAGTGTAATTGTGATGGCATGAGGTACCTAGAATTTTGTGGCAATATTTCGTTCATATTGACGGCCTGTTGTTGGATCATGGAAGCGACGCCACCGGGGTGATTACCGTCCCGAATGGCTTGTTCCTTGAAGGCAGAAAAAGTGGGAATAAAATTTTGATCTTTTTGAAGATGTTGAATATGTTGTAAAAAGCTAATTTCGGGTTTGTTTTGTTCGTGACAATGATGATCGTCGTTGGTGGACAAAATGGAGGTATCGGCGATATCTTTGGAGGAATTATCGATGAGGCTGGGAGGAGATTCTTTTCTTAAATTCTTGTTGGAGCGTTTAACGCCGAGATGGGTTTGAGCGTGTTTGTTAAGATGATCTTTGCGCGAGAAGGCTTTGGCGCAAACGTTGCAAGTGAAGTTTTTATCGCCGGAATGAATGACGTAATGTCGTGTCAAATGTTCGTTGCGTTTGAAGGCTTTTTGGCAAACGGGGCATTTGAATGGTCGTTCGTCGGAATGTCCTCGCATGTGTTGATCCAAATGTTCTTTGCGTTTGAGCATGGCGCCGCATTCTTTGCACTGATATTTCCGTTCTTGCACATGACCTTGAATGTGTTGTTCAATGTCAGATTTATCGGAGAATGCGAGACTGCATTCGGGACAGCAATAAAGCATGGAGCCATCGAGCCCAAGAGCGATTTTTATTTCGCCCGTTTTCGCCCGAAATTTCGTCGTTTTTTTCGTCTCGTTTTTGCTGCTCGTTTCCGCGAGCAAATTCGTCGCAGCTTGCTCACTTTTTTCCATTTGGGTTTGAGTCTGCACCGAGTCCGTTTGCGTGTCAACTCCGCCGGCTCGTACGAGCTCCGGAGATTCGTCGCTCTCGGTGTGAACGTTGAGATCGAGCGGATTAATGTCCATCATAATATTGTCCGAGTTGACGTACTGTCCGGCATTTCCATTCTGATTTATTTGTCCATTCCGAAACGCGGGGACGCTCGGAATGTTCAATATATTGTTCGACGCGGTCGTCGTCGTCGTCGCTGTCGACGACGTCGACGACGTCATTTCGCTCTTTTCGTTACTCTCTTCACACTTGTTATCGCGGGCCTTGGAAGGATCCGCCGATTGCAACTTCATCAGCTGCTGCAGCGTCAGAGGCAACGAGGTCGCTTGCAATTTTTGCAAATACTCCGCCATTGCTGCGCTTTGTTGCTGTAGCTGCATGTGCGAAGTCTGCAAAAATTTCAAAATACCAAGTTAAAAACTTTGTTTATTTTAATTTTTTTTTTTCTTTTGCAACGATACTGAGGTTTTTACTTTTTTTTGTGGAGATTCCGATTAAATATTCGGTCGGGACGCTGAATCGATATTTTTTGGGGATCGAAACCCAAAATCGGTATAAAAATTGTCATGGTTTTTGAAACTCAACGAATTCTGATGAAAAATGAATTTTTAACGAATTTCAAGCTTGCATCGTTGAAATCCAACGAAATTCGGTTTTTTTTGTGGAGATTCCGATTCAATATTCAGTCAGGACGCTAAATCGATATTTTTTGGGGATCGAAACCCAAAATCGGTATAAAAATTGTCATGATTTTTGAAACTCAACGAATAATTGATGAAAAAATGAATTTTTAACGAATTTCAAGCTTGCATCGTTGAAATCCAACGAAATTCGGTTTTTCACTCAATTTTAATCAAGATTCTTGTTTGTTGGAGCTCGAAACACGAGATTGGTACGAAAATTTGCATGGTTTTTGAAATTTAACAAAAAATTATCATTTTTATCGGTAATTTTTAACGATGTTGCAAAATTCCGTTTTTTTTCTTTTTTCTACTCTTTTTTACTGAAATTCTCATCCAAAATTTGTTCACAACACGAAAAAAATATTTTTCCAGGATAAAAACACGAAATTCGTACGAAAATCGTAATAGTTTATGAAATTGAACCAAAAAATCAACAAAAATTAATTTCTTTTCATAAATCGTCCAAATTATCCAATTTTCAAAAACCTTTTCGTGTTCACGTCATTTCGTGATGGCATCTCGGCCAAAAAACCACAAAAATTCACAAAATCCCAATTTCCAGCCCCCCCTTGATGCTCCGGGTCAATTCGACCCAAAGAGGCTCAAAAAACAAGGAAAAAAAAAAGAAAAAAGCTCACCACGTTGGATCCGGCGTTAGCGACGGCCGTCGAATTGTCTCTGATCTGAATGGGTTCGTGTTTGATGACGATATCCGATTGGGAAGTAGTCGGCAAATACATGTTGGGCATAATTCTGAGCGGCAGGCCGTTGGCCTGGACGCCCAAAAGCGGCGAATTGTTTTGTCCGTTGTAGTTGGGAATATTGATAGTCTGAATATTTTGTTTTTCACAAAGTTGCATCAGCGTGTTTGGATCGGGCCAACCGACGATGCTCGCCGGATATTTGTTTTGTTGACCGACCTGAAGGAGGTGCAAAAAAAAACCAAAAAATACAAAAAAACCTGCCGATTATCATTTTTTTGGTAACGACGCGTGGCGAATTTGTTTGCCGAGACGTTGAAGCAGCGAAAAACATAAATTACGATGAAAATTCCAAAAAACCCCGCGACGAATTATCGAAACGGCAACAATTCAACTTTACGTCGCAAAGTCTGTGCGAAAAGTCCGGAGGACGCGAGAAAAGCCAGAAAATACCGAGAAATCGTGCGATTGGTTGAAAAAACAAAAAAATTTGCTACGTCGAGCGGCAAATTTGTTTGCCGAGACGTTGAAACCCCGAAAAACTTAAATTACGTTGAAAATTCCAAAAAACCTCGCGACAAATGATGAAAACGGCAAGAATTCAAATTTTTGTTGCAAAGTCTCTGCGAAAAGTTTGGGAGACGCGAGAAAAACGAGAAAATACCGAAAAATCGTCCAATTATTTGTAAAAGCCAAAAAAATTTCAACGACGCGCGGCAAACTTGAAAAACGTTAAAAAATCACAAAATTTCACCGAAATAAATGTGGCGAAGTCAGTTTTAATGGAATGAATAAACAAAAAGTAATGAATTAGATTGAATTTGTTAATAAATGAAAAAACAACTTACGACAATCGGTGGCTTTCCGTGATTCATCGTGGCGGCGGCGGTGGTGTAAATAATATTTTGCGTTTGTTGCATTCCACTGGTTAATTCACCGCTGGATTTGGGGGTTAGTTCGGCGAATTGTGGCAAACCACCGTGAATGTTATTAGCTTCGGAGAAGTTCATGGTGCGATGGTGCGCGTCACACGTGGATGCAGATTGTAAGATTTATTGCCCGGGGAGGAGGTTAATGAAAAAATCGATTTATTGAAGCGCGATCAACGCTCGAGCGTCATAACCTCAAACGGCGTTGATTTGAGACACTTTTAGCAGGCTAATAAGTTGGCGAAAGACGCGGCGCGATAATTCGAGGCACGGAGAGACTAAAAAAACACGCGCACGCGTTCGATCTTCGATAGATCTCGCGTTAACAACATTTTCTATCGCCAAATTTTAGCTTTTTAGCGTCCAGAGCGTACCGTGCTTAACCCTCGCACACAAACGTGCCTCGTCGCATCGCTCCACCGTCTCGTTATTACGTTTTATTAATTAATTCAAATATATCGATATATTAATGAGATATAAAACTCGATACACGACAAATACGCCGCGTACGTACGCTCCAAAGTATCGCGCAAGGTGTACAACTACCAACAAACACGCACCAACAACGAATTCTTTTCCACGCGCTTTTCAATATGGCGTCCATCAGAAAATATATACCACACACAAATTCGTGTCTGTTGTTTACTACTGATCAAGCACTACGCGAGTCAATTGCACTTGTTTCTACTTCCCATTCATGAGCGCGCGGCGGGGCGCTTCAAGCGCCACGCGCATCGGTGCGGCAGTTCCGCGAACTAAACATTTCGCGCGGCAAATTCAAATGTCTCTATCAAAAAGCCCAGTCCGTGCGCGCCCGTGGCGTTAAATTTTCTTTACAAATTCCGCAACAATATCGGAAACAGAAAAAATTGCAGTTCAGTTTTCAAAATGCACAGCCGGCGATTTAATTTTTTTTCCCCACTCGCGTCTTTCCCGTGCAAGAAATTCCGCAACCACGTTAGTCAAGTTTTCCACCATTTTTTCCCAACGATTACGATCATATTCTCAAGGAATTTCATTCCAAAATTATTCCCAACGCCAAAAACTCGAGTTTGCGCAAAAAATAGCAAAGAAATGGAAAATTTCTATCGCTAGAAATTTCCCTCATAACGTTTCCATGCCAACGCGTTATTTTCATTTCCTACTTGGCGTCTAGATGCGACTACGATTTGCTGCTGCTTTCGGCACAAAAAACGGCAACGCAGCGCCAACGAACCGAAAGCTCGAGCGCGTTCGATCAGCTGTTGCGAGTTTACCTGTCAATGACGCAACTTTGCTGTCGCGCATCAAAGGCATTCGCCTCAAAATATTTACGTGCCAATAAAACCGAGTGCGTAACATTTTTATCGACCAAACAAGAAAAAAAACGTGTGAAAGTTGAATTTTTCATTCGCGTCAAAGTGGAAAACGGCAAAACACATTTTCCGACAATTTTGTGCACATTTACACGATGAAACCGTCTCGAATTTTTCTCTAAACTTTTCCTGGAAAATCCACAAACAAAAGTGAGTAATTTTCGTCAAATTCCATCAATCTCACGTTGTTCAAGTTCCCATCGTCGTAAAATGCAACAAAATCCAGTTTCCAATCGAGATTTCCATTCAACATTTAGCGAAGACGATAAAACGATTTTTTTACGATCCCAACACGAAATCTCTCCAGAAATTTCAATAATTTCTTTAAATAAATAGAAAAAAACATTTTGCATCGTTGGAACGCACCGAAATTTTCTTTTCCCTCGAGCAGAGTTCGTGATTCATATTAAAAAATCGATATTTTTGAGATTAAAACCCAAAATTTCCAAAAATTGTCATGGTTTTCGAAATTGACCAAAAAATCACTAAAAAAAAAGTTTTTCCCCCAAAACCTCGACGCTGCAAAGCTCCGTGCAATTTTTTTGTTGCAAACTCTGCAAAATTCAGTTCGATTCGATTTTTAATCAATTTTTTGATCCAATTTTCAAAATTTTATCGATAATTTTGCAATTTTTGTTGGTACAGATTGCCGAGAGTAAATTTCGTCGACGTAGTTCCCGGGGAAAGGGATTTCTGGCTGAAAATGCGCAACGACAAAATAGTCTTGACATCAAAAAGTCGTTTGGACACAAAAGTGCGTCAACGGAGGCCGGTCAAGGAATGTTATTGCATTTCAGAGACGCCGGCGGCAAACGAGCCGTCGGATCGTTTTGGGGAGAAGAAAAATGCGTGCGAAAAGCGTGCGCGAGAATTGGTAGAAATTTTTTCTTGCGAGGCTGGAGAAACGGGCAAAAGTTCGCTGGTGGCGAGTTTGCTGGGTTGCGAGACGCTGCGGAGAGCGGGACGCTTGACTTATTTGCCAAATTCCGAGTTTCTTCGCAGAGTGCAGAGAAAAGTTTATTGTCAGGGTAGGAGAAAGCCGGGGGGAGTTGTTTGCGACGTTTCGTCGAGTCGTTCGTCCGGGGAGAGCGAAGAAACGATGAGAAACAAGAAAACGATAGCGTCAGAGATTGCAGATGGCGAGGGGAGCGGAGCCAAGTCTGTGGAAACGTCGTCAAAGTCTGGAGGGAGCGAGAAAAAAGTGGAGAGACCGAGAGACTCGAAAGCGAGGCCAAAAGTTGGGGAAAAATGGCTGAAAAATTCGGGGGACGTTGTGGACAAGGGAAAAAGTCGAAAAATCGTGCGAACGATATCGACTCAGAGTCGTTGCTGTAGCGGGCCAAAAAAAGATTCAAAATGGGGGCAAAAAGGTCAAAATATTGAGAATAAAAGAAAAGAATTTCAAACTATTTCTTACGAAGGCGATTGCGATTGCGAGGTTCATGGGAAACCGGAAACGAGGCAAAAAACGCGTTGGAGATTGTCGCGAGATCGTATGAGCTCGAGGGCAGGAGAGAGCGAGGAACGAGTGAGAGAATTGAGCAAATTTCGTCGCGCTAATTATTTCGAGACTCATGGCTCGGTCGACACTTTGGTCGGGAGTTCAAGATCGTCGATGGTGCAGCAAACGATCGATCCGTGCGAATTAAACAATCGATTGTTCGCTGCAAGTCTCTCGGCCGGAAAAAACGTCAAACGCATTCATTATTATCCGAGTTACGTCGTCAGAGAAGAGAAACAAACCGACGACGTTGGCTACAGAAATAAAAATCGTTCGCGCAGCAGCTGCGACTTGATCGGCCACGTCATCGATCTCGGAGTCTTAAAAATTCCGTGCGATTTTTCAAACAATTTTTATTCCAACTGCCACAAACGAACAAGCGAAGAAAATTATTGAGACAAAATTAATCATAATTATTTAACATTAATTTTAACGACCCGAAGACTGCCCATTTTATCACAATTTTTTTTAACTTTATTTCGTACAAACGTTTTCGGCACCAAGCCTCAAAATTTCCTCCTATAAAGAAAAGATTTTCCAACGTAAAGAATTTGAGACATTTAATTTGCAATTTTTCATTTTCCCCATCCAAACGCGTGCAAATTCGAGTCACGTTTCGTTAAAAAGTTGCAAAAATCGAGTCGCAAATAAAAATGTATTTAGGATTTTTTTAGCAGACAGCCAAAAAGGCTGTGAGCCAAAATTTTTTAAGAAAAATCCTAAAACCATTTTTTTGCAACTCGTAAACGAAACGGGACTCGAATTTACACGCGTTTGGATGGGAAAACTTAAAAATTGTGAATTAAATATCTCAAATTCTTGACGTTAGAGAATTTTTGCAAAGAACTGACTTTACGAGTCGAATTTCTTTGAGAAAACTCGAATTTACACGCGTTTGGATGGAAAAAGTTGAAAATTGTGAATTAAATCTCAAATTCTTGACGTCAGAGAATTTTTGCAACTAACTGACTTTACGAGTCGAATTTTTTGGAGAAAACTCGAATTTACACGCGTTTGGATGGAAAAAGTTGAAAATTGTGAATTAAAAATCTCAAATTCTTGACGTCAGAGAATTTTTGCAACTAACTGACTTTACGAGTCGAATTTTTTTGAGAAAACTCGAATTTACACGCGTTTGGAAGGAAAAAGTTAAAAATTGTGAATTAAATCTCAAATTCTTGACGTCAGACAATTTTTCTTCACACGAGAAAATTCTTAGTTTCGGCGTCAAGAATTTCCCTCTAAAATAATCAAACAATCATAAATAAACTAATTTCATCCCATAAAATATCGAATATTCAAAAAATATGACTCCGAAATTTTGCGTCCTTGAAATGCAACAAAATACGCCCGATAAAACGCTGGATTTTCGCACCCAAAAACTTGATAAACTCCAAAAATCTCGTCAATTTCAAAAACCCCCCAAATCCTCTTAATAAAATCCAAAAAAAATCGTCGCATTTCAACGCCGCAAGCTTCAGCGTCATCGAAAACCAAAAAAAAACGATTTTTCATTACAATGTGCAAAATAAACGAAAACGAAAAGAAACAACGTCTCATTATTGTTAAAAAAAAAAAAAAAAATTCCCTGTCCGACGTATTTCGCGTTTGACGTGAATTGTACGAAAAATTATGTATTCAGCGTTATTTCAAACGAACGAAAAAAAAAAAACCAGTGATTTACCATGTTTTGCTGATTTATGAGCAACAACGATGAATTATCCTAAAAAAAAATTTTCCTCCAGTCACAATTAAAGCTGCAGAATGGTATCGAATTCTGCGAAATCAAATCAAACCGGTTTTTGTTCGTTTCTCCAGTTCACATTCCATCCCATCAATCTTTTCCTGAAGAATTTCAATATTTTTTCCATCAATAAAAAAAAACGCACTGGCTTTTCAAATCGATTAGATTTTGTCCTCCCAGGCTGAAATTTTCATCGTGAAAATTGAGCGAAAAACAAATTTTCCATAAATTCCTCGATTTTTCTCTCAGACCCAAACTTTTCGCCCAAAAAGCCACGAAATTTTTCCAAAAAATGAGGGAAAAAAATATTTAAAAAACTTGCACACGAAACGTGAATAAATTTTGCCCGAAAATCCAACATTTTCCTGTTTCCTTTTGCACAATTCCCACGAGATTTTCTTGCAAGTTTCAATTTCCTCACGAGGGACCTTCTGGCCCATGAAAGACGAAAAAACACACGAGTCTCGCAACAAATACATAAAAAATATTGATCCAAGTTATGAAACGGTGAATATTCATAAGCAAAGTTGAAAAAAAACGAAAAAACGTTCGCTGGACACGCGGGCGCCTCGATAAATATCGAATGAATGGGGAAAAACGAGAGAGAGAGAGAAAAAATGAAAGAAATTCAAGAGAGAAACGTCGAGAGTGATCGGTAAAAAAATTCCTTCCAAGCGGCATGACATTGGGCTCGTTAAATTCGAGGTCAACGAGTCCATCTTCGACTTGCGGACCATTTCGACGATTTTACAGCGAGCAACATCATTTTTTTTTCCAATTTCAATTCCTCAAGAGCGATGGATCAATTTTCTCGTTTTTTTTTGCATATAGTGAAAAATAACGTAATTTTTACGAGCAGAAAAATAAATCTCGTCGTACAGAGTAGAAAAAAAAATCTTGTGGTTTTCAAACCGTAAACTTGACCAGCATTTGCACAATAATGACGATCGTGTGACGTGCTGGCGCGCTCGTAATACGTTCAAGGTCAACGACGAGATTTAAAATCCTTCCTCGCACTCTGATCCTTCGGGGGCATAATAATTCAAATTTCATAACATTCCAAAAACTGCCAAGTGCATTGTCGAGAGTCCAATGAGCGTTTTTCAATCTTTATGCCCAAAATTTCGATTTCATCGCTCGATCGACATTGAACCTCCGTCCAATAAAAAAAAAAACTTGAACCACGCACAAAATGACCAAAATTCGCAATTTCTCAAAAAATTCCAGTTTTTTCACAATTCAGAGCCAAAATTTCGACGAAAATTGTCAAATTTTTAAAAATGATTGAAAAAAAAACTTGAACGATGCACAAAATGACCAAAATTTGCAACTTGACAAATTCTTCTTGAAAAATTCCATTTTTTTGCAATTCAGAGCCAAAATTTCGACAAAAATTGCCAAGTTTTTGAAAATGGTTGAAAACAAAACGCGAACGACGCAAAAAATGACCAAAATTCGCAACTTGACAAATTCTTCTTAAAAAATTCCATTTTTTTGCAATCCAGAGCCAAAATTTCGACGAAAATTGTCAAGTTTTTAAAAACGATTGAAAACAAAACTTGAACGACGCACAAAATGACCAAAATTCGCAACTTGACAAATTCTTCTTGAAAAATTCCATTTTTTTGCAATTCAGAGCCAAAATTTCGACAAAAATTGCCAAGTTTTTGAAAATGGTTGAAAACAAAACGCGAACGACGCAAAAAATGACCAAAATTCGCAACTTGACAAATTCTTCTTAAAAAATTCCATTTTTTTGCAATCCAGAGCCAAAATTTCGACGAAAATTGTCAAGTTTTTAAAAACGATTGAAAACAAAACTTGAACGACGCACAAAATGACCAAAATTCGCAACTTGACAAATTCTTCTTGAAAAATTCCATTTTTTTGCAATCCCGAGCCAAAATTTCGATGAAAATTGTCAAGTTTTTAAAAATGATTGAAAAAAAAAACTCGAACGACGCACAAAATGACCAAAATTCGCAACTAGACAAATTCTTGAAAAATTCCATTTTTTTGCAATTCAGAGCCAAAATTTCGACAAAAATTGTCAAGTTTTTGAAAATGATTGAAAAAAAAACTTGAACGACGCACAAAATGACCAAAATTCGCAACTTTCCAAATTCTTCTTAAAAAATTCCATTTTTTTTGCAATCCAGAGCCAAAATTTCGACGAAAATTGTCAAGTTTTTAAAAACGATTGAAAGAAAAACTTGAACGACGCACAAAATGACCGAAATTCGCAACTTTCCAAATTCTCCATGAAAAATTCAATTTTTTTGCAATTCAGAGCCAAAATTTCGACCGAAATGGTCAATTTTTCAAAAATAAAAAAAAATAAAAGAATTTTTTCCATTGGACGTCGCGAGCTCGAGCGTAATTTCTCGGACTTTGGTACAAAACGAAAACCCGCCGACATTGAATCATCAAGGATACGTTCAACGATCAATATTTCATAAAACCAAATTTCAAATAAAATAAATTCCTCAAAGAAGAAAAAAAACTCTCCAAACGCGAGGATCTGACGAGGGTCCGGAAGATCGTACAACGGATGTCCGTGAAGACGTAAATCCTGTCCATAGAAATAATTCATAAAATACATAAATTTTCTTCTTTTTTTTTTCGTCAGTCCCCGCGCGGGCGACCTTGCGGCTCGCGAGTCGAGGGCCCCGGAACGTTTTTCATTTTCAAGGATAATCATCAGACGTTACGAAATCCTCGAGCCACAGCGTGAATGCACCGATACGTCAGAGAGAGAGAGAGAGAGCGAGAGAAAAAGAGAGAGAGAGAGAGAAAATAAATTATTAATTCAGTTCCAAGATTGCTGAAAATCTTGAGCTCACGAGGCTCGAGCGCGAGCAAGATCAGGCAAGCCGGTCGATGGCATTGCAGCTTGTTTGCGGCGTTGTCAAAAAACCGTCACTTTTACATACAAGTTTTGCTTGGGCCAGTGGTTGATGGTCCTGGATGCTGATGGGGGGGATTTCGAGTATTTAAATAGAGGCAAATTTTCGTCTTATCGAATCAGTCTTGACCGGTCAATCGGTTAAGTAACTTGCTCCACGAATAACATTCAATATAAATAAATAAATAAATAAATAAATAATGATTCAACTTTTCAACAGCCAATTAAATTGTATCTAATAAAACGTAAAACTGCAAGGATTAAAAATTGGACGAGCTTGGGCTGCCATTACGTGTGGAGATTTGAAAAATTTATTAAATTACGATTAAAATTAGAATAAACAAACATGAATTACGTCGGTGGATTAATTATGTTGGTCCTCATGGTCGAGGCAAACTCGATCGATTTACGTGAGTAGGATCGCTAGAAAAATTATTCATTATTTATAAATCATTCCCAAGGATCCAATTTCCACGATTTTCATGATGCTCAAGTTTGCAACGTTGGAATGCATCAAAAAATGTTTCATTTTATTCAAGATTCGTTCAATTTTCAATGTTATCCAAATCTTTCGAGCCGATATGCTTTTCGAATGGCAAAAATCGATCATTTTATCATCCTAATTTGATAACGCATTGGAATAATTATTTTTGTCCAAGATAAAAATGAATTTCGTCGTATTCCAACGATGCAAACTTCAGAGTCATCGATTTTCGAGTTTTCGTCGTTGGAATGCAACGAAATTCCGTTTTTTTCTTGAGCAGACTTCAGAATTTGGTCAGGACAACAAAATAATTTCATTTTAAAAAAATTTCAATAAAAACAAGAACAATTCTTGACGTCAGAGAATTTTTGCAAATAACTGACTTTACGAGTCAAAGTTTTCCGAGAAAACTCGAAATTACACGCGATTGGATGGAAAAAGTTAAAAATTGTGAATTAAAAGTCTCAAATTTTTGACGTCTGAGAATTTTTACAAATAACTGACTTTACGAGTCGAAATTTTCCGAGAAAACTCG
Organism: Diadegma fenestrale; assembly: GCA_037043255.1. Taxonomy (NCBI): domain Eukaryota; kingdom Metazoa; phylum Arthropoda; class Insecta; order Hymenoptera; family Ichneumonidae; genus Diadegma; species Diadegma fenestrale. Next base: position 33,865,558 of record CM073309.1, on the reverse strand, counting down.
AATTTACACGAGTTTAGATGGAAAAAGTTGAAAATTGTGAATCAAATATCTCAAAATCTTGACGTCAGAGAATTTTTGCAAATAACTGACTTTACGAGTCGAAATTTTCCGAGAAAACTCGAAATTACACGCGTTTGGATGGAAAAAGTTAAAAATTGTGAATTAAAAGTCTCAAATTCTTGTCATCAGGCAATTTCTCTTCACAGGAGAAAATTTTGAGTTTGAACATCAAGAATCTTGATAAAAAATGATTAATTAAAGAAATTTGTGATTTTAATACGTGAATTAAAAGCAACAATAAATTTTCCTTCAATTATCAAATAATTTATAAAACAAATGATCCAATCTCAAGATAAAAATGTTGAATTTATTCGTCATTAATAATTCAACGATCAGAACGCACGTGTTCGCACTTGGCACACGTTAAACGATATTAAATGCAACGTAAAGGAAGTTGACGACGTTGATTTCTTGTTTTCCACGCAAGACACGATCAATGTTCCCAACAGTTTTTTAGTTTTCTCATGTTTCAATGAATCGCTGCCACAATTAATGTTCTCGATCATTTTCCTGTTTATTCTCGCGCAAATTCCAGTAAGAAATAAATAATAAAAAAACGACAAAACTGCGAATGAATCAAGGAAAACGAGTCACGTACGTTCTCAGACGAGTCTCCTCGAAATCATTGACCGTGTACCAATTTTTTTCAACAACAAAATAACATAAAACAAAAATAAACAACACTGTCACGAGTCGGAGAGAAAATAAAGAAAATTGGTGCATTTTTCGGTGACGCAATTATGAGGAAAAATAATTGGATTCGCGAAATGATTGCTAAATCGATTAAAATTCTTTTGCCAGCAAAAGTTGACCCAGTTTCGTGTTTAATTCGACCAAGCAAAAAAAGAGGACGTTGTGGCTGTTAACATTATTACATTTTTGCTTTAAATGATTTTTCGTCATATTTTTGCGTTTATTCATCGAGCAATTTGAAAGTGAAAGTTTGGAGCAATGCAGTCGCGATTGTTGTTCACACTGAAAAGAAAATTTTGTTGCAAAAAATCGATATTTCGTTGGAAACGTTCGACTAAACGTTTTTTTTTTTTCAATCGCAAAAATTTTGTCATTGCAGCTAGAAAAATTCTAGAAAGTCTCTCCGAAAAGTAAATTTTTGTCATTCCAATCGTAAATTTTGCTGACAGTTGCGTTAGAAATTTAAAAAATGATAAAAAAAACGAAAATTTTGAAATCTTTTCAAGTTTTTCGACAAAATTAGCGAGAAAAATTCTAGAAAGTCTCTCCGAAAAGTCAATTTTTGTCATTCCAATCGTAAATTTTGCCGACACTTCCGTAAGAAATGAAAAATATCATCAAAATAACAAAACTTTTGAAATTATCGAAAATTTCTTTTTCCACTGCGAGCGTTCTCGTTTTTTGGCAAAAATTTCAAACAATTTCATTTTTCTTCCAAGTACCGACCTCCCGATTAACAAATTTGGAATAATTTTGGTGGTTTTTTGTCGTAATCGATGAAAAGTCGAAATTTTTTTGAAAAATGAAAAAAAAATCGAAAATTTTGTACAAAATTCAAGTTTTTGACGAAAAATTTCTCCAACTCGATCTTTTTTGTATCGTTGCAGCGAGTAATTTTGAAATATGTGATCGGAATGCGCCAACGTTTTTGGAATGCACTTCAAAGGCAGCGACCGACGCCGTCGTTTCATTGGGTCAAGGTATTTATGCGGAAAACGCAACAAAAAACAATTCACGACATCCCAAGTCGTCGCAATAATTGAAAAATTATTTTTTTTTATTATTTAACTACAAAAAATTGTGCATTAGGTTTAAAAAGTTTCAAAATCCTTCCCCTGGAGCCATTGTCGGCCGGTGAAGTGACAATCGGCAAAAACGGTGGCCCAGTATCCGTAAAGCAGAGTTACAAGAATGCCAAACTCTACGGACTGACGAAAGGAATCAAAATCGATTTCGATCAGTGAGTAAAAAATCGTTCAAACATTTTTTTTTATTTTTCGAAAAAAAAAATCATTTTTATCGCCAACTTGTTGGATTTTCAAAATCATCCAAATTTTTCGAGCCGACGGACTTTTTATATGGCAATAATCGATCAAAATCAAAAATTACAAAAAACTCATTTTTTTTATTGATTATTTTCGAAAGTTTTGAATTCCATGACGATTTTGTCTTTGGATCCAAAAAAAAAACGTTTTTTTTTGTCCCGACCGAATATTTAAAGAAAATCCCAACAAAAAAGCAAAATTTCGTTGCATTCCAACGATTTTCAAGATCGTACAATAAAAAATTTCGAATCTAAAAAAAATCCCATTAAAAACACCATAAAAAATAATATTTTTGCAATTTCATCGTCATTTTTATCTTTATTTAGTATCGATTTCGATCAGTGAGTAAAAAATCGTTCAAACACTTTTTTTTTCGAAAAAAAAAATAATTTTTATCGCCAGCTTGTTGGATTTTCAAAATCATCCAAATTTTTCGAGCCGACGGACTTTTTATATGGCAATAATCGATCAAAATCAAAAATTACAAAAAACTCATTTTTTTTATTGATTATTTTCGAAAATTTCGACTTCCATGACGATTTTAACTCTAGATCCAAAAAAAAAACGTTTTTTTTTGTCCCGATTAAATATTTAAAGAGAATCCCAACAAAAAAGCAAAATTTCGTTGCATTCCAACGATTTTCAAGATCGTACGATGAAAAATTTCGAATCTAAAAAAAATCCCATTAAAAACACCATAAAAAATAATATTTTTGCAATTTCATCGTCATTTTTATCTTTATTTAGTATCGATTTCGATCAGTGAGTAAAAAATCGTTCAAACACTTTTTTTTTTCGAAAAAAAAAATAATTTTTATCGCCAACTTGTTGGATTTTCAAAATCATCCAAATTTTTCGAGCCGACGGACTTTTTATATGGCAAAAATCGATCAAAATCAAAAATTACAAAAAACTCATTTTTTTTTATTGATTATTTTCGAAAATTTTGAATTCCATGGCGATTTTGTCTTTGGATCCAAAAAAAAAACTTTTTTTTTTCGACCCGACCGAATATTTAAAGAAAATCCCAACAAAAAAGCAAAATTTCGTTGCATTCCAACGATTTTCAAGATCGTACGATGAAAAATTTCGAATCTAAAAAAAGCCTCGTTAAAAACACCATAAAAAATAATATTTTCGCAATTTCATCAACATTTTTTATCTTTTTGCAGTATCGATTTCGAGAAGCTCATTTTCCGGAGCAAATCGTTCAACGACCAAGTCGATTTCGTGGCGGATTATACGATGGACGGTCAAATTTTGTTGCTGCCGATTCGAGGAAAAGGAAAATCGAACGTGACGATGCGTAAATAATTTTCTCACAAAATAAAAATCTAAATAGCGAAAAAAAAAAAAACAGAATAAAAACCAAAATTTTCCCCAGCCATAATGAATAATCGTGAAATTTCGTCCAATTAGTTGGCCTAAAGTCAAAAAACACCATGACCTGCGAAAAATACGAGAAGGATGGCGAAACGTATTTGCGAGTTTTGAATTACGACTGTAAATTCGCGCCCACCAAAGTATTGTTCGAATTTACAAATCTCTTCAACGGGGATCCAATTCTCAGTGAGTAAAAACAAAAAAAAATCCAAAAAAACGATCAATGCAACGAAAAACAATTGAAAATTTCAACTTTTCATTTTCCAGGCGCACAAATGAACAGATTTTTAAACGAACAATCGGACCTCGTGTTCAAGGAAACGAAAAAGGAATACGAGGAGACGTTTTCATTGATATTTGGAAAAATTGCCAACGACATTTTTAGCCGAGTACCGATGAACAAAATTTTTCCATAATTGTTGGGCGAGCATCATCACTTTCATTTGAATCAAAGTCGCACGCACGTTTCCAATTAAAACATGCTGCGCCCTCATTAGTTTGTAATATTTAATGTAAATAACTATTAAAATATTCTTGTGATAAACGATCGTTACGATTCTTCCATGTACAAACGCGCCAGAGCCAGAAAAATTTCAAAAAATCATAAAAATCTCAATAAAAAAAAAAGTAAACCGAAAAAATCGAGTTTTCATCGTCAAAATGCAACGAAATTCCATTTTTTTTTTCAATCAAACAAGAATCAATCGAAAAATATGACTAAACAAAAAAATTTCCAAAAATATCGCGTCCAAATACGATACGAAAAATTTGAAAACAAAATTTTCCAAAAAAAATAAAAATTTTCTGGTTCGTGATTCCATTTTTTTCACATTTGCATGGACTGGAGCGACGAGCATAAAAATATTCAACAAATAATTATAAAATAAAATTCTCGTCCATGATGAATTTTTTGAGATTCATTCGCGAAAACGATGAAAAATCGCGTTCAATATTTTTCACACGTACGTAATATGGCGACGTACGCGTCGCCAGTGCAGAATTTTTCGTCGTTAGAGTAAAAAGGAAAAAAAATATTGAATAATGATGCATGAGTGTCTGCACAATATCGAGATTATTTCCATTTTTTTCTCTGCGTCAAATTGATCGAGAAACGAGTATGAAATTGTAATAATAAGAGAGACATGGCAACACAAAGATTTCCAATCGAAAACAGCTCAAACGATCGATCTTCAGGTCAGAAATCCAAGAATTGCGATTACTTTTCAAATCAAAAAAAAAAAACGTAATCACATGCAGCCATGATCAAGTCGAGTCAAGTTTTTGCAGCAAGTGCAATTTACTCGCTGATTGCTAATGCAAAAGTTACTCGAGCCAATTAGTCATCAAAATCCGTGTGCAGATTCAACATAAACAACACAATGACTTTTTCTCCCTTTTTATCCAATTTTTTCCTTTATTCGTAATAAATTCACCGAATCTGTTTTTTTTTTATGAATTTTTCTCCAAAATTCCCATAATCCCAGGTACAAGTTCGAGGGATAAATAAAAAACCATAGAATCCCATAAATCTTTCACTTGATCCGTGATAAAGCAACAACCACAGATAAAGAAATATTTTTCATCAATTATTTTGATAATTAACGCACTCGTTGCAATTTTTCAAGTAAATTCAGTTTTGAAATGGCAAAATTTATGAAACCGAAGTTTGCATCGTTTGAATACATCAAAAAAACATTTGTTTATTAATTATTTTGATAATTGACGCACTCGTTGCAATTTTTCAAGTAAATTCAGTTTCCGAATTGACAAATTTATGATACCGAAGTTTTCATCGTTGAAATACAACAAAAAATATTTTTAATCAATTATTTTGTTAATTAATGCACTCGTTGCAATTTTTCAAGTAAATTCAGTTTCCGAATTGACAAATTTATGATACCAAAGTTTTCATCGTTGAAATGCAACAAAAAATATTTTTTATTCATTTTTTTTTAAATAATTAATGGACTCGTAGCAATTTTTCAAGTAAATTCAGTTTTGAAATGGAAAAACGTATGATACCCAAGTTTGCATCGTTGTAATACAGCAAAAAACATTTTTTATTAATTATTCTGATAATTAACTAACTCGTTGCAATTTTTCTAATAAATTCAGTCTGGAATCGACCAAAACTACATTTCGAATGCCCAATTTCGTAATTTTTCCACTAAACCAAGTTTTCAAATATCAAAATAGTCTCATCCTTGTCCAAAACTCAACAAAAAAAAATGTTCGTTGTCTCGTGTTATAAAAAAAAAAAAAAATAATCAGTATTTCTGGCATTCCAACGACGCGACCTTCACCATCAATTTAATTCGTGGCTCTAGGGTCAGAATCAAGATTCCATCGACGATCTTGAATAAATAATTAATTTATTATCCCAAACCCTGGACAAATGGACGTGGAGCAGCTCCAAAGGATTTTAAAACGTGCAAAAACGTGCATTTTCCTACACCAATGAAAAAAAAATGTTCGAGGCCATAAAAAAAACCAAATTGGCTCAAAATCGTCCAAAGACCCCAATAAATGAAAAAAAAATCGAAAAAAAAACGAAAACGAGAAAAGAAAAACACGTTCAAAAGCCTGAGTCATCGTTTCTATCGAGCTTGGCTAGATTCGCGTATTCTTTGCTGGTTAATGTACGTTTCTGGTCGCCCATCGCACGTCGAGAATGCATGGTGGGGTGGCTCGTATTTAAATAGTGAGAATTTTCATCCTATCGAGTCAGTCAGCATCGGTAAATACTTTGAGACACTTTGCTGCGTGTCCCTCGTCGTCCCACATCAAGTTCTCCATTTTTTTCATCAACATTTCCGTACCCTCGTCTCATGCGTTCGTGAAAAACGATCGTAACAATCTCAATCGCCGATTGACTCGTTAGTTTAAATAAAAAATTTAAAAACAAAAAAAAGTGCAACAAAAAAAAGTCAAAATGAATTTCATGCTCGGGCTAATGATCGTGGCGTTGGTCGCGGAATCGAATGCGATGGATTTACGTGAGTTGCAACCAAAATTTATGCAGCGAATAAATTAACAACAATTATCGAACAATTCGTCCATTTGAGAGTGAAAAAAGGGCGGAGGGGGGGGGGGGGGAAATTTCATCTTCTCGAGATGATGCGTTTCGAGATGAAATTTCGAATTAATCCAAATTTTCTCGCTGCATTTTCTTGCATCTTTGAAAATGCAACGAAATTCTTTTTTTTTCATTGACCAAACTAATTAACAAAATGCAAAATATAATTACGATGGACTGCAAGAAAATTCAGACAATTTTGAAAATTAAACAAATAATCGATCAAAAAAATTCAATTTTTAATCCCAATTTTTAATTTCTTTGCAAAGTGTTGAAATTCCAATGTCGTTGTGATTCGTTCAAGTTTCCTGTGCACGAAGGAATTTTCGTATAAAAAAAGTTGCACGTTTTTCTTTTTTCTTTGTTTACAACAATTCACGCCGCATTTTCCAGTCAATTTTTTATCGGATTCTCAAAGAATTCATTATCGGAATAGATCAATCGAATAAGATCATTGAGTGACGATTAAAAACCAGTCGAGGTCGCTTTTACTAATGACATTAATAATTCAACAGTTTTTTTCCAACATCCTCGTACGATAATTTCCGAGTGCGTGTCACTCTCAAGAAACCATGAAATAATTCACAAGGAAATGTGATGAAAATGGGACAAAAAAATCGAACAATTTCCTTTATAAATAAATAATCAGGATTAAATAAAGAATTGTATTTCGCGCCTCTTCCTCAAGATCAACTGTAGTACCCCATCCCCATGAAGGTGTCACCACAAATTTTCAAAGCCATCTAGACTTTTTCTCCACACGATGGTCGTCTCTGCGCTCGTCATTTCATTCTTTATCTTTGTGCGGGTGAAACCACACGTAAATTTTTTTTCTCTCCAAATAAAGTTACAAATAATCAGATAAAAATGAGTAAAAGACGTGGAAGAAGTGAATCAACAGACAGCGAAGACAAGGACAATGATTATAACAGACGAATCAAGAGATTGGAAGATTTACTTCTGCGAAAAGACAAGAAAAAAGAAAAGAAGAGACGCAGTAAGTCTTGGTTGATGTTTTGGTTGATTTTTCCCTTTCTCTTAGCAAAAATGATGAGAAAGTCCATAATCGGACATTTGAGAGACGCATTAATTGCGTTACGTTGGGAAAACGGTCATAATGGTCGCGCGTTTGGGCTCTAACCCATTCGCGAGAGTTGTTACTCGGACCGGGAGATGTTCTCCATGACAACGGCCATCCGTGTAGGCTCTAACCTATACGGAAGAGTTATACTCAGGCCCAGAACAATATGGTTCTGCATCGCTCTGAAAAGGCTCTAACCTTGTCGAGCGCATGAAATTCGCAATATGTAGGATTTTGAAAATCCATATGTCAACGGGCTCTAACCCGAGTGACACTAATGAATATTCCGAATCGTCTGCCTGACTTTCAAGATGACGACACGATCAGTTACCATTTTAATCTCTGCCAGGGCGTCGACGTGGCTCGGGACATTCTCGTGACTCTTCGGACTCGCCTCGTAGCTACAAGGGTCGTCGGAGTGAGACTTCGAGACAGTCAGTTGTCAGTCAGAGCAGTCGTGACTCTGATCAAGAAGAGAATCGTGAACATGATCGACAGTCAAATGCTGCCGAAAATGTAGAGAACGACGAGATCGCTTCAAACAGGCCAGAGCAGCAAGATCAGGCACCGGTCATGCCGGTTGCGGACAATATACCGCAAGCTGATCGTCCCATTTCTCCTCACACCTCTGAAACGCAAGGCGATTCAGGCGACATCGTTTTGGATCCAAAAATCCTAGAGGTTATGGGAAAGCGGTTCCTAGAGGATCGAATTTTGGCTGCCGCGATCCCGAATGATCTGGCAATTCGCTGGGAGGAGATTTTAAAGAGGGGCATGCCAACAGAGGACAGAGTGGATTTAATTAAAAAATACCCACCGCCAAGAAACTGCTGGATCATCGATCCTCCAAAAGTTAATCCAGAGGTTCGAGCCTCTCTGCAAGAGGCAATTATTAAGAGAGACGAACGCATTGGAGCTAAACAAGCGAAAATCGCAGCAGGTTTAGCGGCGGTAGGAAAAACCTTTTTAAAGATGTTGGAACGTCACAGTGGCCCTGAAAATCTGGACATTTTCGAGCAGCTCAGTGACATTGGTAGACTCCTCGCAGACTTACAGCATGATGAATCAAACATCAGAAAGAATTTAATACTGGCTAATTTGAGTGTGCCGTTCAAGGACGTGCTGAGCGAATCCGCTCCCGACGAAATGCTTTTTGGAAACCAGCTGGAAGAAAAGTTGAAGGCTGCAAAGGCGCTAGAAAATTGCAAGAAAGATTTTAAAGCAACGTTGAAACCTCAAAACACTATCGGTTCAAAAAACTCGAAATTCCCGCCCCGCCGAGCACAGGGAAATCAACGGCAGGCCTCGTCCGCTCCGGGCGGGAAGAAACAACAGAATACGAGGACTCAACATGCTCTAACCAACCGACGAGGCAATCAGAAATACGGGAGCAACTGGAAAACCGGCCAACGATACGACAATCAACGTCAGAAACGATACTAGAGTCTGTGAGTATTATTGCAGGAAGACTCCGTTTCTTCGTATCGAAATGGGAAGAATTAACTTCCGATCGATATATTTTGTCGTGGATACGAGGGTATAAAATACCATTCGAGTCGCTCCCATATCAATCGAATCCCCCGGTCGAGCACGCTTCGAGCGTGAAGGAACAGGCGAACTTGTCGGAACTCATATCGAAGCTTTTAAATAAGGGCGCTATAAGACGATGCGAGGACAGTAAAGGTCAATTTATATCACGCATTTTTTTGGTCCCAAAATCAGATGGCTCAAATCGGTTTATCCTTAACCTCAAAGAGTTAAATGAATTTGTTCGTACAGAACATTTTAAACTCGAAGACCGCAAGGCTGTCGTAAATTTAATGAATGAAAACTGTTTCATGGCAACAATGGACCTAAAGGATGCGTATTACGTAATTTCGATAGCGGAATCGGAACGGAAATATTTGAGATTTCGACATAACAAACAGGTTTTTGAATTCAACTGTTTACCCTTTGGTCTCGCTACGGCCCCATATGTATTTACAAAGATTTTAAAACCAGTTATGGCAAAATTGAGACATCGGGGGTTCACATCAGTAATATATCTCGACGATCTGTTACTTTTCGGAAGTTCCTACGAGGAATGCAAAGAAAACATTCGGGCCACTCGCTCGCTTTTAGAACGACTTGGTTTTGTGATCAATGAACAGAAATGTCAATTGATACCGTCAAAGAGGTGCAAATTTCTTGGGTTTTATTTTGATTCCGTAAAGATGACCATTGAACTCACGCAGGAAAAAAGAAATCGAGTAAGAAAAGAAGTTGAGAAATTCCAAACAATGAAACGATGCAAGATTCGGGAATTTGCTGAGTTTGTAGGGATAATTGGTTCGTGTTGCCCTGCGATTAGGTATGGCTTGGGACATACAAAAGCTTTCGAAAGAGCTCGGTACTTAGCTCTGAAAGCGAGCAATGGCTCGTACGACAGTTTCATGAGTTTAGAAAAGAATTTGCATCCTGATTTTGAGTGGTGGAAAAAAGCGATTCTCTATTCGAACAATTCCACAAGACCACCTGAATTTTGTCGTGAGATTTTCACAGACGCTTCATTGTCAGGATGGGGAGTCGCTTGTGGACAGGAGAAAGCACATGGTTTTTGGGAAAAAGAGGAACGAGGAACCCACATAAACATATTGGAACTAACCACCGTTTTTTTTGGCCTTAAATGTTTCGCGAACGACTTAAGGAACTGCGATATCTTACTACGCTTAGATAATACCACGGCTATATCGTACATCAATAGAATGGGAGGAGTTAGACTCGTGCGATTGAGCAGTTTAGCCAGACAAATTTGGGACTGGTGTGAAGAACGAGGAATTTGGATCGTTGCTTCGTTTATCAGTTCTAAAGATAATTTCGAAGCAGATTTTGAGTCACGTAGGTTGGAACCAGAAACGGAATATGAGCTTTCTCGAGCAGCGTTTGATAAGGTAGTTCGACGCTTTGGAAAGCCTGACGTCGACCTGTTTGCGACTCGTGTAAACGCTAAATGCGAGAAATATATCTCATGGCTCCGCGATCCGAACAGCATAGCAGTTGATGCATTTACGGTGCCTTGGAGCAATTTTTACTTTTATGCATTCCCACCTTTCGTGGTAATTTTACGAGTGCTACGTAAAATAAGGGACGAACGATCACGGGGTATTTTGGTAGTTCCGGACTGGCCCGCGCAACCGTGGTACCCACTATTCCGCGACCTTCTTGTTGCAGAGCCGATATATTTGAAGCCTAATATACATTTATTAACTTCTTCAAATAGAGAACCGCATCCTCTGTGGAAAAAGAATACCCTGGTTGCCGGACTTGTGTCAGGAGAGCATTCGAGATAAAGGGAATTCCCGAAGAGTCAATAGAGTTAATGATCGCTTCCCTTCGAGATTCGTCACTTAAGCAATACAATAGCTCGTTGAAGAAATGGTGGGACTTCTGCGTGGAAAAAGAAATCAGCCCTTTCCAAAGTTCTATAGAAAATGTGATAATGCTGCTCACTAAGGAGTACAAAAATGGAGCATCACGAGGTTCTCTAAACTGCTTGCGATCGGCAATAGGATTGATCGTGGGGCCGGAAGTAGGCCAGGATTTTAGGATCCGGCGCCTATTTAAAGGGGTGTCTGAACTGCGTCCTTCAAAACCAAAATACGAACAAACATGGGACCCTAAGATCGTCTTAGATTACATACGGACTCTGGATTCAAACGAGGATATGACTCTCGAGATGCTCTCATTTAAACTAATCACTCTACTCGCGCTAGTAACTGGCCACCGAATGCAAACCTTTTCGTTAATTAAAATTCAACATATCGAAAGACACAGAACGTCTATGCAAATAAAAATTCCGGACAAAGTCAAGACTTCTGCAACCAACAGGAAACAACCACTGCTAGTTCTGCCTTTTTATGATAAGGACAAGACAATTTGTGCCGCAGCTACAGTAGAAACGTACCTGTTCAGAACAAGAGACCTACGTGGATCAACAGAGAATTTATTTATCACTTTTAAGAAACCTCATAAAGCAGTTTCTTCGCAAACCTTATGTCGATGGACAAAGGGCATGTTGGCTAAGAGCGGTATCGACACTCGGGTCTTTTCAGCTCACAGTACTCGACATGCGTCGACGTCAACCGCGAAAATTAAGGACGTCAGCATTGACGATATAAGAGCAACAGCAGGTTGGACGAGCAACTCGCAAACCTTTGCTCGTTTTTATAATTTACCAATTACTCGTGATAAAGAGGCATTCGCCCGAGCTATAATGCACTAATTGCAAATGTTATGCGTTAAATAATTTCGTTTGGAGTTACAATAAAAAAAAAAAAAAAAAAAAAAACAAAATTTACATATATATTTACATATATATACATAAATATATACATGTTGCCGTAAAAACTTTGAACATCTACAGTTGATCTTGAGGAAGAGGCGCGAAATACAATTAAATGATTAAACGAACTTACCTAAGTGAAGTTCTATCATAATTGTATGTAGCGCCTCTTCCGAAAAGATCAGTCCCGCCCTTACATAACTTTAAATAAAAGAACCCATATCCACTGCCGGCAATGGATATATGCCCAGAGGTTTACGGCAACGCTTTGAATACATGAAATGACGAGCGCAGAGACGACCATCGTGTGGAGAAAAAGTCTAGATGGCTTTGAAAATTTGTGGTGACACCTTCATGGGGATGGGGTACTACAGTTGATCTTTTCGGAAGAGGCGCTACATACAATTATGATAGAACTTCACTTAGGTAAGTTCGTTTAATCATTTAATTATTTTTAAAAAAATATAAAAATTATTTTAAAAAATCGCAAAAAAAAGAAAAATTCAATTAAATAAATGAATTGAAAAAAAAAAAACCAAGAAAAATGTGAATTATGAAGAAAGCAGAGAATTTCTCGTCGTAATAATTGACTGGCACGATGATTGAAATTCCGCAAACTGCACAATTGCCGAAATTTTTTATGAATGGACAAATTAATGTTTATAAACGTTACAGCGAGCAATTTTATCAAATGCCAACAAAAATCAGCCGATTTTCTCGAGTGTCTTTCAAACTCGATTACCCAAGCCGTAGTCTCAATGGCCGATGGTACGTATAGCAGGAAATATTACGATTTCAATTTAGCATCGTTGGAATGCACCAAAATTCGGTTTTTTCTTGAGCAGAGTTGACAATTTTTATTCAATTTCTAATTAGGATGATAAACGATTTTGTTCAACGATCCAAATCCAAAATTTGGACGAAATCGTCATGATTTTTGAAATTGAATAAATAATTGATAGAAAAATGAATTTTTCGTCATGAAAAATCATTTTTATTGGGCGTGGATGGTGAAATGTTAATTTTTGGTTTTTAAGGTCTGAAAAGCTTCAAGATCCTACCGCTGGATCCTTTGGCAGTTGACAGTGTGACAATAGGTGACAACGGCGGCGTTGTTTCGATAAAGCAAAGCTACAAAAACATCAAGGTCCATGGACTGACCAAAGGATTGAAAATTAAACAAAAATAGTTGGTATTTTCAAGACGCAATTGCCAGACTCTTTAATTCCCAGTGTTTAAATTATATTGTCGATGTTGAAGTTTCGGTCGGTGGTATGCAACGAAAACTCATTTTTATTTTTTGTCTTTTTTGCCATTTGAAAACTGAATTAACTGGAAAAATCGAAACGAGTCGATTAATTATCAAAATATGTAATTAATAAAAAATCAATTTTTCGCAACATTTCAAAAATCCAAACTCCCGCATCATAAATTTTGCCATTCGAATACTGAATTTACTAGAAAAACTTCAACGAGTCCATTAATTATCAAAATAATTAATAAAAAATCTATTTTTCGCAGGATTTCAAAAATCCAAACTCCCGCATCGTAAATTTTGCTATTCCGAAATGAAATTTGGTCTAAAAACTTGAACGAGTCCATTAATTATCAAAATAATTAATAAAAAATCTATTTTTCGCAGAATTTCAAAAATCCAAACTCGCATTATGAATTTTGCCATTCAGAAACTAAATTTACTAGAAAAATTTCAACGAGTCCATTAATTATCGAAAAAATTCATTAAAAAATGTATTTTTCGTTGTATTCGACCGATAATTTAATTTCAACTGTGCAAATCCGTTCTGCAGCGCACGTCGATCCCTATAAATCCCCAAATCATCATATAAATAGCCAAAATCGATATAATAACGAATAATTTCCAATTTTCTCGTTTTTTTCGCGCGCAGTGTGTCTCCCGATTTGCTGAGCGTGCGATCTGAGACGTACAACGAGCAGGTTGATTTCGTCGGCGATTACGTTATGAGTGGCAAAATTTTGCTCCTGCCAATAAACGGCAACGGTCGAGCCAACATTTCCATGTGTGAGTAAACGAATAAAAACAAAAAACTGTATACAAGAGCACGGCAAGGTGACGAGTCGTAAAAAAAAACTGATGCAACGAAAAAAAAAGAAAAAATTACGACACGGTCGTTAATCGTCTTCAACGGAAAATTTCAACTAATCGATGTGGTTCATTGACCCATAGTCCAAATGACGACCCAAAATGACATCAAGTTCGAAAAGTACGAGAAAGACGGAGAATCCTATTTGAAAATGGTACAGTACGACCTTAAATTCTCACCGAAAAAGGTCACCTTCCAATTGGAGAATCTATTCAACGGCGATCCGGTTCTGAGTACGTATAATCAATCAATATTAATTAAAAATCAATAATTACAGAGAATTAATGACGTTCTATGGCGACGCTCAAATCTAAACGTTCATTTTCAGTTTTTCTTACATACAAAATCGTTCGCGAGCCCAAGTTCATTAAAAAAAAGTTGTTACAAATTAACTAAAGAACAAAATCCTCGAAATTCAAGATTTTCCGAGAAAATCTGTATTTTTTATGTAATAACCAAAATTTCCAACAAATTTCACGACCGATTTTTTTGAAAAACTCAATAAAGCTTGTTCGATGTTACGCAAAAGCGTGTGCAAAGTTTTGAGAGGCTTCACCATTTAGAAATGGAAATATTTAATGTTGAAAATTGCAACTTTTAACACGTGCTCTTATGAGAAACTCCTGAAAATTGTGATTTTCATAAATAAATATCTCGACTCGTACATGGTGAATCGTCTTAAAATTGCACGAGCTATTCTCTTTTTTTTCTTCAAGTTACTTCGTAAATGTTTGTTTTCAGTTTTTCTTACATAAAAAATGGCTCGCGAGCCCAAGTTCATTAAAAAAAAGTTGTTACTAATTGTCTAAAGAACAAAATACTCGAAATTCAAGATTTTCCGAGTGAATCTGTATTTTTTATGTAATAACCAAAATTTCGAACAAATTTTACGACCGACTTTTTGAAAAACTCAATAAAGCTTGTTCGATGTTACGCAAAAGCGTGTGCAAAGTTTTGAGAGGCTTCACCATTTAGAAATGGAAATATTTAATGTTGAAAATTGCAACTTTCAACACGCGCTCTTATGAGAAACTACTGAAAATTGTGATTTTTATAAATAAATATCTCGACTTGTTGGAGTGGTCGATTTTTCCGAGCCAAAAAGTGAGCGAGCTCGAAAAATTTGGAGAATTTTGAAAAAAAATCCTAAAAATTCTCGTTTTTTCAAATACGCAAGATTTTGTCAGAAAAATCGTCAAAATTTCTAGCAAATGAAATATTTCCAGCATTTTTAATAATTCTCCATTACTAAACATTCTCAGGTAAGCAAATGAACCAATTCATGAACGACAATGCGGACGTGGTGTTCAGAGAGACTCAACAGCCTTTCGAAGAGACTTTTGGCCAGCTTTTCATCAACATTGCCAACAGCATCTTCAGTCGAGTTCCAATAAGTCGGATTTATCCAGACGCATGAGAATTTCGAGTATCGCGCCAACACAATTTTTGACCCTTTCGTACCAAAATTAATCGTTTCAGAATCGTTTTTCAATATTAATGCTGAAACGAGCCTAAAGCAGCAGTTTTCATCGTAATTTCTGGGATAAAAATCGACGAGAACCCAAAATGAATATTTTTGTATATATACGAAAACGATTTGTTTACAAATAAACACGTAATCCAAATTTTCATTGAATTTCCCTCAGTGCAAAAATTGCAAGTGAAAAACGTGATTAAAAGTTCGCAACGTCAAAATCCAACGAAAAAATATCGAATCAGAAGCTCAACGAAGAAAAAGTCAAATTTCGTTGAATTTCGCAACAGGGAACGCGACTTTGTTTACGTTTTACTCGCGCCAGCGCCCTCGGCGCGGGCAAGGGCAAAAGTTGTGGCTCGAGTCGCTGCGACTCGCGTTGTAAATAGCGACGATAGAAAAATGCTCAAAATTTCGATATTCGGGATTGAATCTCTGCGAAGGAAAAAACGAGACATGCAAAATTAAAGTTTTACTTACTTTTCGATGTTTATTCTTCAGATTCTTTCGGCTTCTCGCGTAATCCATTATTTTGCGCTCGGTGCGTGTGCCAGGAACTCCGAAGAATTGCTCACGTTGTCGAGATCCACGGTCGATGCACGAAATTCACTAAATCACTCTTCACTTTTGACACTCAACTGAACTTTGATTGTTTATTCACTCACGACCCGTTTAAAATTGAGAAAAAAGTTGTTTTTATCGTATTTAATCAATTTTTTCAATTATAATTATTATAAAGCACGATTCAATGTAAACGCGACTCGAAACATTTTTATATTGTGTAAAAAAATGAAAAGTTCGCGCACTTGACAAAAAGGACTTGAATAATAAACAAAAATCCACTGTAAACGACGCTTTGTCGGTTTAATTTTCAATGGAAAACGATTTTAGGGATTTAAAAAATTCGGCCTACTGATTAAATGAATTGGATGGTTTTTATTCACTGAGGGTAAAAGAGAATTCTTCATTTAGCATCAACGAACGATCATAAGGGGCTTGAATTGGCCGACCGACACTCGGGTTGCTCCCGCTGTGCCGGCCGCAGCCCGACTGAAGTCGCTCTCCACGCTCTCCCGCTCACCGCGCTCGCCCCACTACCCCGCGCTACCCCCACCCGTCCCGCCAGTACGGCTTCGGCCGCGCGGCTGTGCGGGCACTGCGGGCCGATCCGCGCTCCCCCACTACGCCGCACGAAACGTCGAAACAACGCGCCCGACTTCCGTAGAATGTAAACAAACCGAACGAGTTCGCTTCAACAAAGCGTTTCATTTCGACCCGTCCAAGAAAATTCATTTCACAATTCAGCAAAAATAAATTACACTCAATTAATTGACGCAAATTCAGTCGATTTAATTTCTACGATAAAAACAAAACGGGTATCAAAAAATAAATAAATACGCCGCAACATTTGCTGCACAAATTTCCCTTCCCAAAAGCACTCGCGAATCTCTGAAACGAAAAAAAAGCTCGCAGAATTTCTTTCGGCGCGTCATCGAATGAATTCTCGTGTTTCGTGTCCGTTGAAAAACCGTTTTGGGTCCTTTGGCATAGCGTGTCGTCTTGCGGAAGGAACTACCGATGTGAAAATAAAAGTAAATTCATTGCCGGTTCCTGTTTCTCGTGTGTACAAGCCCTGAAATCCGACACACACCGAGCAACCTTGATACGCGTGACCATATATAGAGACACATTTCGTTCGGAACTGGTTCGCGCGATTGCGACCGTTCGCGCAGGTGTGGTTTTCGCCTTTTGTATCGGTTTCGAGATCCAGGATACCGGAAATGTCCAATAAAATACCCAAACGCGAACTTAACCTCAAAAATGAAACTTTCAGTTGGTCCCGGAGCAAAATCCCGAAATGCCGACCCTCCCCGACTGTCCTCCGTGTTTTTAGACAACTTTTCGCAAATTCCCAACCAGCAACGTCGCTTGTATAATAAAATTGATTATTCCATAAGAAAAAAATCGTTTTCCTCGATCTTTCCTACAAATATGATTCAACAATCGTAGTTTTATTATGCATCCGTATTATGTACACGTGTCGAACAAGTTTTTCGTATCGCAAAAAGAGAAAATTGCGTGTCTCGAGTGCTCGAGTGAGCCAACGAGGACTTTTATGAGTTTTGAGCTGCCCCCATTCTCTCTCAGCTGGAAAATATTCATATGGCGACTGGACGAGAGCAAAAACTCTGTTTAGATAACAATTTTTATTCCCGATTACATGCAATTGTTGCAATTTCGCGTTGTGCGACATTAAAAAAGTGACAAAACTTGGCAACGACGAAATTTCCAACTTCCGTCTCGATATTTTTGTCCAGATTCATTTTTTTTTGTTCTCGGAGCCCGGGAAATATTTTTATGGGCATAATTTCGAGGTTTCGGCCCCGCGACTCGATTTTTTTCCGGCATTTTAGTAATTTCTCGTAATTTTGAAAAATCGTTGACTCAGAATTCAACTTTTTTGTAATTCGTAATAAAAATCGATGAAATGACGTTATTTCGAGGGAAAGTCAAGAAAACGTGTATTCGCGGCCGATTTGTTCGGGAGGAGCGTTCAAGATGGCGGAAGCATCGCGTTGAATTCATCAATTTACGACTCCGCTTCCATGATGTGCGATAATGAGTATTCTCGTTTAGCCAATTAATTAATAAACCTTAATTAGTATTTGCGAATATTCGACGGCGAATTCACGCGGCGCACTCGCGAGTAAAAGTGCAACGAACCGGCACTTGGTCGAACGCATACAAAGAATTGAGTCACGCAGTGTTTTGTTTTTGTTACGTTTTTTTTCATTCATCGCGCGAACAATGGGCTTCGGAATTCATAAAAGTTGGTAGAATGCAATCGCACGTATATGCTTGACCAGTAAAATGGACATGTGGAACGAGGATATGCAACTGCGGCGTGATGCGTGAAGCTCAAACTTCCGGTGACGATAAAACATCCGACTTTTCTTGCTCGCACGACTCTTTTTGTCCTAACGCATCGAATGTGAAATCGTGGAACAAAAAACGGTCCCATTGCGCAAATAACCGGCGGAGAGAAATTTTTTTAATCGTATTCGATGATTTTATCGAGAGTCGCGTATATATGGGGGCGGGTAATTTTTTTCACGTGGCTCTTCCGGTATTGCGCGCGCCTGGAATCTTACGAAAAGTTACTTTATCGCGATCGACGCGGGCGTGTTATTATTAAATATGTAACAATATTTAGTTATCGCATCGAGTTTTTAAAACGAACCTGATGTTGTTATTGTTGTTCGGACTCTTTGCACTTTTGTCGTTGCTGTTTTTTAATCGCTTCGGGAAGAATTTGTCACGATCATGTTGAAGTTTGCGTCGTTGGGATGCAACGAAATTCTGTTTTTTCTTGAGCAAAACTCACGATTTTTATTTTCAATAATTGGTCAGGACGATAAAACAATTTTTTTTTTTGATCCAAACACAAAATTGGTACGAAAATTGTCATGGTTTTTGAAATTGAACAAATGATTGATGGAAAAAATATTCTGAGGTCCTCTCTTACGTTGCAAATGCAGTAATTATGAAAATAATTAATGGAAATTCGTTTTTCTTGTATTTCAACGTGGCAAACTTCGATATCGTAAATTTGCCCATTAGAATTTTCAATTTACTAGGAAAATTGCAACGAGTCCATTAATTATCAAAATAATTCATAAAAAATTCATTTTTCTTGTATTTCGACGATGCAAAAGTGCGAAATCATGAATTTGGCCATTTTGCAACTGAATTTACTAGAAAAATGTCCACGAGTCCATTAATTATCAAAGTAATTGATAAAAAATTCACTTTTCTTGTATTTCGACGATGCAAAAGTGCGAAATCATGAATTTGCCCATTTTGAAACTGGATTTACTAGAAAAATGTCCACGAGGCCATTAATTATCAAAATCATTAATTAAAAAAATCATTTTTCTTGTATTTCAACGACGCAAAACTTGGGAATCATGAATTTGGCCATTTCGAAACTGAATTTACTCGACAAATGTCCACGAGGCCATTAATTATCAAAATAATTAAGAAGAAATTCATTTTTCTTGTATTTTTTTGATTAATTAAATAAAGATTCACTTTTCGGAATAACAACTTTTATTATGCTTTTGAAAAATCATCCTTGCTAGGAGACGATGAAACAACAACTGACGATTAAACAAAATAAATACAACATCCATACGATTCAACATAAGTAGGCGATGACGTAGTCTTCAATTTAACAAAACAAAATAACGTTCAACCCATCTATAGCGACACTCCCACTCGTTATTTACTAATGGAAAGTGAAGTTCGATTTATGACAAATTTATCACGAGACACTGCTTTTGTAAGAATATCAGCTAATTGTTCTTCAGTTCGAACGTAACTTATTTTTATAAAATTGTTTTCAACACATTCTCGAATATGATGATATTTGATATCAATGTGTTTGGTTTTCTTGTGATGTTCCGTATTACGCGTCAGGCGAATAGCACTTTGATTATCCATGTTGAGTGGCGTTGGGTTTTTCAAGTCAACCTGCAGTTCGTGAAGCAACGTTCGAAGCCACGTCACTTCTTGAGAAGCATCGGACGCTGCTACATATTCCGCTTCAGTTGTTGAGCGCGATATGCATTTTTGTCGATGCGATGACCATGTTACAGGGCCTCCAGCCATCAAAGTGATATAGCCTGTCGTTGATCGTCTTGTATCCAAATCACCCGCGAAATCAGCATCAGAATAAGCAATGAAATCTATATGACTCCCACTGTATTTAATTCCCATGTCTTTGGTTCCTTGGAGATACCTCAGGATTCGTTTCACCGCCGTCCAATGTTCTTTTCCGGGATTATTGAGGAATCGACTGACCTGACTCACCGCGTACATAATGTCCGGTCGTGATAAAATTGCAGCGAACATAAGACAACCGACAGCTTCTCTGTACGGTACATCTTGCATACTCTCTCTTTCCTTGTCATTTGAAGGGCTTTGTTCATTTGAGAGAGGAGCGTTTGGATCTGCTGGTATTGCATTTGGTTTGCAATCTTGCATATTGAATTTGTTTAAAATTCGATTAATATATCCTTTTTGGCTAATGAAAACCGTTTTCGTTTTTCTGTCTCGTTTTATTTCAAGACCAACGAAATAACTCGAGTTCCCGATAGTTATTTCGAAACGCGCATTAAGCTCTTCAACAACCATGTCAATCAAGTGTTTTGCTTTGGACATAATTAGTCCATCGTCAACATAGAGAGCGAGAAAAATCTCTTCTCCATTGATTTTCGTATAGAAAACACATTTGTCAGCATTCAGTTGTTTGAAACTTAATTTCTTCAAAAACTCCACGACTTTTTTATTCCAACAGCGTGGTGATTGCTTGAGTCCATAGAGGCTCTTATTAAGTCTGCAAACGAGAGTATTATCTGTGCTGGTAAAACCTTCAGGTTGAGTCATAAAAATTTCTTCTTCTAACTCTCCATTCAGGAATGCTGTCTTTACATCAAATTGTGCAATTTCGAAATCATTAACAGCAGCTAATGCGAGAAGAACTCGAATGGAATCATATCGAACTACTGGTGAAAAAATCTCATTGTAGTCAATTCCTTCTTTTTGTGAATATCCTTTTGCACATAATCTGGCTTTGTACCGATTTATCGTACCATCGGGATTGAGTTTTAATTTGTAGACCCATTTACAGCCTACGCGTTTGCGATTTGGTGGTAGTGACTGTAGTGTCCAAGTTTCGTTCTTCTTTAATGATGCAATCTCTTCGTTCATAGCTTGTTGCCATTCTCTTGCATTCTCACTCTCCATAGCTTCCCTGTATGTCTGTGGTTCTATTGGAGTGGTTACACATGCTAGATGCGCTACATATCTGTCAGGCCGATTCAAAGTAGTGCGATCTCGGAGTATTCGTTGTTCTTGGCGCGGCTCATCTTGGACTTCATTGTTTTCGGGTAAATCTTCTGCGGCATCAAGAAATTCGCCCGAATCGTTCGCTTCGTCGTGGTTTTCATCCTGGAAATTATTTTCATTTTCTCTCTCCATTCCATGAAGCTCTTCTATTTGCGGATCCACTATTTTTTCCATGTCGAATGATAAATAATGATCTTTATCCCGAGTGATCTCTTTTCCGAGCTCTGTAATGTCTTGTTCATTAAAATTCACATCTCGTGCGATTATTACTTTTCCAGAACTTCTGTCGAATAACCTATAGTTCGTGCTGTAGCCGTCATAACCCACGAACGTCAGTTTCTTCGATTTTCTCTCGAACTTTGAACGGAACTGTTTAGGTACGTGTGCATAGGCCGTTGCTCTAAATTTTCGCAGATGGGTAAGGGTTAGCTCCTTTCCTGTCCATTTTTCATACGGTGTCTTCGTATTATTTGGCATGCATGGACGTCGATTGAGTGTATAAACGGCCGTATTTACTGCCTCAGCCCATAACGAATGTGGTAGGTTGGTAGCATTGAGCATCGTCCTCGTGCTTTCTGTAATCGACCTGAGATCGCGTTCAGCTCTTCCGTTTTGTGGAGCTGTATACGGTGTGCTTGTTTCGTGGATAATGCCGTGTTTTTTGAAATAATCTATAAATTGCTGATTTATAAATTCTCGGCCATTATCACTACGAAAGACTTTTATTTTATTGCCTGTTTGCTTCTGCACCAATTTTTCAAACTCAAGAAATTTTGAGAATACATCACTCTTGTGTTTGATAAAATATGTAAACCGGTATGAAGTGCAGTCATCTTTGAAAAGAACAAAATAGTCTGCACCACCGACAGACGTAGTTCTCATTTTTCCGCAAACATCTGAGTGTATATACTCGCCCGGTTTCTTTGCACGTTCTTGTAAATTATCTTTGTAAGGTTTCAGATGTAACTTGCCATATTGACAAGGTTCACAAAAAAGACCCTCGATACTTTTTATTTTCAACCCCGGTATTTTTCCTTCATCGGCCATTTGTTTTAAACTAGAAAAGTTCATGTGACCCATACGTTCGTGCCATAGGATTGCGGGATTTACTGTAGCGAGATTTGCTTGCTCAGTATTAACTGTTCTGAAAAGCATCTTGTAACACTGATTCTTCAGCTTTATTCCAGTAGCGACTAAACCCTTGTTTCGCACTTCGATCTTGTTTTTATCGAACGTCACCTCTAAATTCTTGTTCGTTACTGCTCCAATTGAGAATAGATTTTTCCCCAATTTTGGCACGTATAAAGTATCTTCGAGAGTACGTGGTTCCCATCGTCCCTGCACTAATGCCATAATTTGAATTGAGCCAATTCCCTCAGCATACACAATCGAGTTATCACCGATTTGCACTGGTGTTTCAGATTCCGTCGGTTTCAAATTCAAAAACCATTCTTTATGTGACGTCATATGTTTAGAGGCACCGCTATCTGCTAACCAAACATTTTCGCACCCGGTTACCGATAGATTTTTTATTTCGACAACCAAAGCTTGATTTTTGTACGCATTGCCATCTTCTTTATAGTGTGTATTTTCTTGTGATCCCAATCTCTTCTTACACTCCGACTTAAAATGGCCCCTTTTATGACAGAAATAACATTCCACATTTTTCTTGTTCCTTTTATTAATCTTAGAACTGTTTTCGTCTCGCGTTTTTCTCGGATTCTCGGACTTTTTAACGTTTAAAGCCGTAAATGCTGTTGCCATTTCGTCACCGAGACTTAAACGTTGCTCTTCTTTGAGCAATCTCGTCGTCAAATTATCGAAAGTTTGTTTCGTCTCGTCGTAGGAATCCCAAGCAGTTGCAAATGCACCATATTTGATAGGAAGACTTCCCAAAACCTTTGCAACTTTATCAATATCGCTTAATTTTTCTCCCACGTCAATTAGCGCTTGAGCCATTGATTCGACTTTGCTTATATGCTGAGCAATCGTGTCTGTTTCGGTCATCCGATAGTTGAAAAATTGTTGTTTAAGCGTTACCTTATTTATCGCAGAACGTTGTTCGTGAATTATTTTTAACCGTGTCCACATATCTGGTGCCGTGGCACAAGCCATAACTGTTTGTAAATGCTCAAATTCCATGCTCGTAGAAATTATGAGCATCGCCTTTGCATTCAACTCGTCCCATTTTTTTCTTGCATCGTTATCTGATGGCGGACGAACCACTGTTCCCTTGATTAAATCAAGTACTCCTTCAACTCGAAAGAGTATTTCCATCTGATATTTCCAGAGCTGGAAATTTTTGCCATCGAACTTTTGAATGTGAAAATTCTTGAGCTTGTCCATCTTGACCTCGCTATCCCAATTTTCAGTCACCGAAAAAAACGAATTGAATGGGTAGCGTACTGCGATGTGACGATATTTACTTTCACCATTCACACACGGATTGTTCGATCATGCCCTGAAGCCCTGGGCCCATAACCTTTTGATTAATTAAATAAAGATTCACTTTTCGGAATAACAACTTTTATTATGCTTTTGAAAAATCATCCTTGCTAGGAGACGATGAAACAACAACTGACGATTAAACAAAATAAATACAACATCCATACGATTCAACATAAGTAGGCGATGACGTAGTCTTCAATTAAACAAAACAAAATAACGTTCAACCCATCTATAGCGACATATTTCAACGATGCAAAAGTGCGAAATCATGAATTTGTCAATTTTGAAACTGAATTTACTAGAAAAATTGCAACACTTCCATTAATTATCAAAATAATTTATGAAAAAATTCATTTTTCTTGTATTTCAACGACGCAAAACTTGGGAATCATGAATTTGGCCATTTCGAAACTGAATTTACTAGAAAAATGTCCACGAGTCCATTAATTATCAAAATAATTAATAAAAAATTCATTTTTCTTGTATTTCGACGATGCAAAAGTGCGAAATCATGAATTTGGCCATTTCGAAACTGAATTTACTAGAAAAATGTCCACGAGTTTCATTAATTATGAAAATAATGATTAAAAAATGTCTGGCTTGTTTTCCAACGATGCAGACTCGGTAATTGTGAAATTTTTGAGTCCTGGAAATAAAAATGTTGCTTCGATTATGAATAAAATGAAATAACAAGCAGGTGCATCGGTTTAGCATTAAATAAGTATATTATTAATTAAACCACATAAAATGTAATATACAATTACAATCACACATTGTTTACAGTACATTTGGGAGAAAAGGCTTGTCTACCTTGGGCAGTTGTGTAGAGAGTAAGAAAAAGCTCTCGCGTGATACATTTTCGTTTGTTTTTTCTAATTTTCTATGAGATAAAATAAAATATTCGTAAGGTCGATCGTTGCTCACGATTTTGCATATTGCGATGATAAAAAATCGAACAAATAAGAAAAAAGATAAGAAAAAACTCGAGGACGGAGCAGTAACGAGTGTGAGTCTTAAAAATATTAATAAGGACGGAATGCTGAGGATGAGCGAACGATTTTAAGTTTTCGAGGCTCGCGTTTAATGGTTTTGGACGCAGGGCAAGATTTCGAAATTACTCGAGCCCGTTTTTTTCGGCATCGACGACGATTTCCGGTTTCCTGGCAAGTCCTCTTCGTGACCTTGAAAAAAAATCTTAAAAAATGCGCCCAATTCCCTTTTTTCTGCTTGTTTTTGGGTTTTTATTGTTTTTTATGGTTTTTTAAGCTTTGCTCGCGGCTGCGGCAGCCTCGGCGATCGCTTTTTCAGCCGCGGCCAATTCCTGCTCGCTCGCTGGTGGCTGCGTCGCGATCTCCGGGTACTCGAGCGTCGCTCCGTCCTCGCACTCGAATTTCGGGCAACACGTGGGGAACGGTGCCGTTTGGTTCGTCTTCGGAGAGAGTTTGCACTTGGGGTTCGCCTTTGGCAACGGACCACAGTCTTCTACGAGCTCGAACAGACGTGGCGGACCGTCCTCGACCAAAACGCACGTTGAACGACCGCAGAACGGCGCCAAATCCCAAGTTTTGTTCGGCTCGAACGTCGCACATTTCGTTGATGCGAAACACATTCCCGGGAAATCTGCAAATTATTATTTTCAACATTAACATTTGATTTTTCATTTTTTTCAACCTTTTCCTCCATTTTTTTCATTTTTTCTTCTTCATTCGTCAGAATTATAATCATTTTTCATTATTTTTCGTGCTAGATTGATACATTGGGTCAATTTGACCCAGAACATCCTTCACGATTGTTTATTATTAAAAAAAAAACTTTTTCGTCGTTTTTTCTTTACAAAAACGCGAATTTTTCGATTTTTCAAAAAGGCTCAAGTTGCATCGTTGGAATCGAACGAAATTCTGGTTTTTTGGAGATTTTGATTGATTTTTCGGTCAGGACGCTAAATCGATATTTTTTTGGGCTTCAAACCCAAAATCGGCACGAAAATTGTCATGGTTTTTGAAATTGACCGAAAAATGAATGAAAAATGAATTTTTAACGAATTTCAAGTTTGCATCGTACGAATGCAACGAAATTCAGTTTTTCAACATTTTTTAAATTCAAATTCTGATTCGATATTCGGTCAGGACGACAAATCGATAATTTTTTAGGATCGAAACCCAAAATCGGTACGAAAATTGTCATGGTTTTTGAAATTGACCAAAAAATGACGAGAAAAGTTTTTTTTTTCGTCGGATCCCAACGTCGCGAACTTTTGTATAATTTTTTTGGGAAATTTTCAACGAATTTGAAGTTTGCATCGTTGGAATGCAACGAAATGCAGTTTTTTAACATTTTTTCGGTCAGGACGATAATCCGATAATTTTTCAGGATCGAAACCCAAAATCGGTACGAAAATTGTGCGAGTTTTTGAAATTGAACAAAAAATGGATAGAAATTTTAAAAATTTTCAACTCATTCGATAGAAATAAATTGATTATTGTTGTCGCCCGTTTCATTGGTACACGCCTTGGCATTTTTAGGTCAGAGATTATCAAGTGGGCGAGAGATTGGTCGATACGTAGGCTGCATCGAAATTGCCAAGTCTATGCAACTTCTGTCCCATTATTTTCGCCACCAGTAGCCATGGATTATGGCTCTATAAAAAAGTGACTACGATGTGTCTTGATTGCGCATAAATTCAACACAGAAGTCATGCATACAAAGCTGCAGAACAATTGAATTGTTTGGAGAGTGCGAGGCAGGCAAACATTGGGGGGAAAAAAAAAGAAAAATGAGAAAAAGAGGCAACCGGTCGACGGACATGTCCTTTGAGTGCAGTCTGTGTGGCGATATAGAAATCTCAAGGAGAAACACTTTCACTGTCATATATTTTGCCTCGCGCCTATATATACACGCGCCTTATGTATATATCGATAAACCTACACGAACTCGGGCGCGATGTATAACTGGCTCGATGTTAAATTCTTGTGCAATCCAAGACAAAAAAAAGAAAAACATAAAAACAAAGAAAAAAATTGACAATGTTTCTTCGAGTATTCACAAAGTGAATTTTTTATTTCAGCGCATTCCGTTTCTGTTTCCAACGTGAATTCGATCATTGAGCGAAGGATTCTGGTTCGATTTTTAGTCAGGACGATAAATCCTGCTTTCCGCAGGATCCAAACGATAAATCGGTACCAACGTTTCCTGCCTGATCGCGCGAGTTTGCATCGTTGCAATGGAACGAAATTTTTTTTATTCATTATTTTGATAATTAAGAGCAATCGGTTCGATTTTTTTTTAGTAAATTCTATTTTTTAATGGACGAAATACGAAAAAATGTATTTTTTAATGATTATTTTGATAATTAATGGACTCGTTGCAATTTTTCTACCAATTTCAGTTTTTGAATCGACTAATTTCCAATAAAGATGTTTGCATCGTTGGAATACCAGAAAAATATAATTTTTCATCAATTATTTTGATAATTAATGGACTCGTTGCTATTTTTCTAGTCAATTCAGTTTTTAAATGGACAGAATTTGTGATTCGAAAATTTGCATCGTTGGAATACGAAAAAATGTATTTTTTATGAATTATTTTGATAATTAATGGACTCGTTGCAATTTTTCTAGTCAATTCAGTTTTTAAATGGACAGAATTTGTGATTCGGAAATTTGCATCGTTGGAATACGAAAAAATGAATTTTTTTATTAATTATTTTGATAATTAATGGACTCGTTGCAAATTTTCTAGTCAATTCAGTTTTTAAATGAACAGAATTTGTGATTCGAAAATTTGCATCGTTGGAATACGAAAAAATGAATTTTTTGTGAATTATTTTGATAATTAATGGACTCGTTGCAATTTTTCTATTAAATTCAGTTTTCGGATGAACAAATTTTCGATACCGAAGTTTGCATCGTCAGATTACAAAAGAAAAAATGTTTATTCATTATTTGAATAATTAACTCGATGGGAATTTGCACGTGGTCGTTTTTCTCTGACTGTGCAATATTTTTCTATGAAATACGACGGCCCTCGCGAGCCACGAGGGGCCATCCCGGTCTCAGCAATGAATCAGACATACGATCGCCTCCGATACGGAGCAATGTCGCTTCTCGGATCGGCGAAAATCAATCAGGCGTGGACTCGCAAGACTTACGAGGTCGTCTTCCGCCATCTATGGCCTTTTTTCCAACTTGAGAAATCTAGATCTGGCTCAAGATTTATTCAACGCGTGTCTCTACCGTTGAGCCTTTTCGAGGTCAAATAATGGACGGAGGCCGTGCCCACAACCACACCAACCGAATCTGTCAGCACCGCAGAGGAAAAAAATTATCGCACGGCTCGATTAAGGACTCTCTGATGTTCTTTCAATGTCAACTACTTTGTCATAATCGATATTTCGTCCTTGCTACGATTTTATAGATCCATCAAAACGTTATTAACAGAAAAATACGTTTTTCTATTTTTATTGCGAGTTTTATTCGCATGAATTTTCAATTTTTCACAAAAATACATTTTTCCATTGATTTTTTGTTCAATTTCAAAAACCATGACGATTTTTGTACCGATTTTTTGTTTGGATCCAAAAAAAACCATCGTTTGATCGTCCTGACCAAATTTTCGACAAGAATCTCGAGATCTGATGAAAAAATTGCATTTTTCACCGAAATGAAGAAAAAAAAATCAAAATTCTCGTTTTCGTTTGTGAATAAATTTAAAAATTGTGAAATTTTTTTGAAAAATTGTAATTTTTTTTATTTTTAAGACGAATTTTCATTTTTATTCAACATTTCTCGGAATTTTGAATATTCCACGAAAATTATGTGCCAGTAATTCGATTTTTTATGCATTCGGAATATTTTCATCGGAGCATTCGAAAGTTCACGACAAAGACACAACGCGACGCTTCCCTTTCACGTATAATTTCGTTTCCATAATTTTTTGTGCGTTTTTTTTCAGTTTTTTTGGACTCGAAAGCGTCGATTAAAGTTTTTCGAAACGCGAACAACACTTGGAATCAATTATTTCCGTGATTAACGTTTTTCGACCGGTCTGTTCGGAGAAATTTCGATCGTCACGAAAAACTTTTCCTTTTGAGACTCTCCGCGGCGTCGAGCTCACGACCACAAGATCTTGATTTTCGTAATTTTTCAACAAATCGACTCCAAATTTTCGCCCATGAATTTTTATCCCATGAAATCTTCGAATTACGACAACGATTTTCTGAAAATTTTCATTTTTCGCAAATTCTGGGTCGAGAAAACGAAATTTTGCGTTTCCCATTACAAAAAACCGAATTTTGGGTTTTCCACTAAAAAAAAAACGAATTTCCGGGTTTTTCACCCAAAAGAAACGGAATTTCGAGTTTTCCACCCAAAAAAAATCGAAATTTCGGGTTTTTCACAGAAAAAACCAAAATTTCGGGTTTTCCACTTTAAAAAAACCGAATTTCGGATTTTCCACCGAAAAAAACCGAATTTCCGGGTTTTCCACCGAAAAAAACCGAAATTTCGGGTTTTTCATAAAAAAAAAACGAATTTCGGGTTTTCCACAAAAAAAAACCGAAATTTCGGGTTTTCCACATAAAAAAAAATCGAAATTTCGGATTTTCCGTCCAAAAAAAACGGAATTTCGGGTTTTCCCACCCAAAAAAACCGAAAATCGAGTTTTTTGGCACCGAAGCCATTGACTTTACTCACGCCATTAAATCGTCAGGAAATTGAGAAGAAAAAAGTATTTAGACGAGTTTCATCTTATGGATGGGAGAAGTGAGAGGTTGTCGTAGATTTATAAATACGTCCGTGTGTGTGTGAGTCTCACGTACATGTATTTAATGTCTATACCGTTGAACTTTCTCGCGATCCTGCGATACAACTATCGTTTCCTATTTTTCTCTCGCTCTTCCTCACTCTCTTTTTGTGCAGCAAGAGCCTCTCCGCGTAGCTTCGTGCATTAGAGATCGTGAGCACGCTTTTCGATTTTTTTTAATTGCTCGTAACGTGCCGTCTCTTCACTTGACCAAACGAACTTGTGGGTTCGCGTGAAAAAAATCGAAAAACAAACACTTTTTCGTGATTTTCGAAATAATTGAACTTTGCGGTGATGAAAATTGTCAGGGAAATTTGAAAATGGACGTTTTTTGCGGGGATTTTGTTTCCGACACTTGCGACCCTCAAAATCGTGGATTTTTTTTTGAGAATTTAGAATTTTCGACTTTGGTGATAATTTGGCATTGAAAATCTTGATTTTTCGGAATTTTGACGCACGAAATCACGAAAATGAAGATTTTTTGGGAATTTGGTCGATTTTTACGTCATACGTCATAAATTTTCGTATTTTACGCCCGAAAGATCGAAATCCCATAAAAATCCAAGTTCATTGTCCCACGAACGCGACAGAGTCGACAAAAAACGTTTTTTTCTCGAGGCACAGAAAACGCGAACGCAGGAAAAAGTGACTCGAGCGTATATTTTTGGAAAAAGCTCGAAGAAAAATGATGAAAATGAAAAAAACGTTGAAGGTGCAGCGATTTTTGGAATTTTTTGCGATCGATGATCGATTAATCGAAAGAAACGAGTGAGACTTACCGCGAAGAACGTCCGCGGGTATCAATCGTCTGTAAACGGTCGGTCCTTCCGGTTCCTTGGGATCGTCCGCAGCGAAGACGACCGCGGCAACGACGACGAGTGTGACTGCCAGAAGAAACTTCATGATTGAAAAAAAATTGATTTTTCTTATGATTTCCGACGAATCTTGGATTTGGTGGGGCTTTTTTTATGGTTAAATCGATCGCTGAAGCCGCGAGCGAGCTCTTTTTCTGTACCGATTAAGACGACTGGTTAGGACCGATCGTTGAGTGCGTGTTTTATACGCAAACACCGGGCGGGCTCCTCCTCCCTCTGTCTCCCTTCCATTGCCGGACACAACACAAGTTTATGCTTGTGTAAGCAACGCCGCTGCGTGGGGAACAAGGGGAGAGAGACTGTCCTAACTTTTTTCTCTCTCTCGAAAAAACGCAACGGAGATAGCACTCGCGCAGTGCCTCGATGTGGATCGCGTGAACGTCCTAAAGCAGAGACAATCTCCCGATCGAAACGGACAAGGCTTTACTACGAAATACGCCAAATCCTTCTCGAACACTTTTTTTTTTTTTTTTCATTCTCTACGGCGTGTCTGTTAATTTTTTCTTTACATTGACCCGAACGAACGTATTATTTGTTCGTCTCAAATTATTTCGTCATTGTGTAATTAACGCAAGACCGTTTTTGAAAAATCTTCGAGGACCATTGCCAATCGAGACTTCGGGTCTAACGAATCTTTCAAAATTACGTAACCCCACACGCTGGGAAAGAAATTTCGTTGAAAAAGATCGATTGAACGTTTTTTTTTCTTTAATCACAAAAATTTTGTCGTTGCGGCGAGAAATATCCTGGAAAATCTCTTCCAAGTCAATTTTCGTCATTCCAATCGTACTCAAAATTCCGATAGAAATGAAAACATTGTCGAAATTACGAGAATTTTGAAATTATCCGAAAAATATTCGACGAAATTCAATTTCCGGTGCAAAATTTACCGATCGCTCGTTATTTTTAGTTAATTTAGAAAAAAACAACAAGATTCCATCGGATTTCGAGGATTCGGAGTTTCGTCAAGACGCTTGACGTTTTTTTTTCGATAAAGTTACAATTTTCATGCCGAAATACAGGAAAAACGGATTTTTCTTTACTCACGAGCGTCTCGTGGGTTTCTATTGACAAATCGAACGATTTTAACCTCCAAACAATGGCGTTGCTGTTGATTTAATCGAAACCGAAGCGGACAGGATTTTGGGTTAGGAATTTCGTATTTTGAGACCGATTTATCGGTTTTCGACCATTTTTTCGTCAGCGTTGTCGTTTTTTAACAATTTTCGATCTTTATTCTCAGCATTTCTTACAATTTATCAATAATATACATTTTTCTTGTTCGTTTTCGGCGTCTCGTTGAAATTGTTCGAGGCTCTCGCTTGTGCAGGATTTTATCGATTAGCTTATAATTGTTTTTACAAAACTTACCAACTATCGCGTCAGGTGGGGGCGAGAAGGAAGAGGAAACGAGGGATTGTTAAAAAACACGAGACAAAAGGGAAAAAATTGTAACAAAATGGAGAATTCGTGCGAGAGAAATTGAATAATAACAATATCGATAAAAATGCGCAACCGAAATAATATTTCGAGGCACTTCCGAGAAACTTTGTCGCATCGGCGAGCCGTTGCGGGAGGGAGGGAGGGGGGACGAGGAGAAAAAAAAACATACGCAGATTTGCGAGGATGAAATCGCGCTGGTGTGTTTGACGCGCTTGCAGGCGACACGGCGGGCGCGCGACTGCGTGAGAAGGAAAGGACGAACGAAGGCGAAAGTCGCGCGCGCTCTCTCGAGGCAACGGAGAAAAAGAGAAACAGAGAAACTCCGTTGGCGCGAAAAAGACGCACACACACGTTTCTTGGGGATCGTGAAAGGAAACTTTTCTCTAATTTTATTTTCCCCGTCAATTCATTTTACAATCGAGACTTTTTTTCGCGCGATAACGAGACGCACGAAAAAATGAAAAACACGCGAGCGTCCATTGAAAAAAGCCTCGAGCTTCACTCTCGTGTACAAAAAATACTTTTTTTTTCGAATCTCTTCGTAACACGACGCCCAGACTCGGCGGGCCGGGTCAATTTACAATTTCGACCGCGTGACCCCGTTCCAGCCATTTTTTTCGTGTTCACGCGAACCCACACACACGCGCCATCTTTTAACACGGTCCTATGGCTACGCGGTGCGTGGAGATTGCGATCGAGCGAGCGCCCGATTCGTGTCATTTTCAAACCGGTAGCTTTTGTACGACCAGGATGTACATGCCTTTTTGTGTTATACTTTTTTTTTCTCATCGCTTCGATTCTCCGATTCGGTCATTTATAAAATGAAAGACCGCGCGCGCGCGGTGAATCACTGCGCGATTCAAAATATTTCATAACGCACGCCAATGAAACTTGGTAATTTGCATCTCATTATATTTTATACACCCAACGCCCGTTTATATTTACAGGTCTACGCGGCGGCGCGCGCTCTGTGCACGATTCGACGCGTCGCCAAATCGTCCGATTTATACGAAATTCATCGGTCGTACGTGATTTACCGCGAATTTTTTAAACGACAAACATACAACGCGGAAAAAAATGTTTTCAGGAAATACGACTAGCATAATAATAACAATTTCTTCCGTTATTTTCTCTCCCGCCGCCATTTTCTCTTGTTTACTTTGAAATTTGGAGGCAAATAATTATTTTTGCGCAACTGACGCGCCGCAGCTTTTTTTACAAGATGGCGGCGGTCCCAATAGAAACAAAACCGCTCAGAAAATTTGCGATCGACTTGGAACGAAAACTTTTTTGGTAAAACCCGCAAAAATATCGAGTTCGAATTTCATTACAGAAAAAATGCCGACATTGGGTTATAGTGAGTTTTTCAAACCAGTGGCGAAGAGACTGGAAAAAAAGTGAAAAGCGCGTCACGAGAGGAAGCGACTCGTAGATATTGCAGAAAAAATTCGTCAAGCATGTCGCGCTGCACGAGGGACGCGTCGTTCTCGTAGCGTGAAGTGTGGCTGTTGAAGGTTTCGAGAGAATGAATCATTAAGGCGTTGGAAAATCTCATGAAGCGATGTTTTTAACGCGTTACTATTTTTAATTTACATTAATTTACATAAATTACGCCCTTTCGTTAGAAATATTTACACACGAACATTACAAAGTGTTCAGTTTTTTTTTAATTCCCAAAAACTCGACTTTTGGGATCGCGAAAAGAAGAATTTCGTTGCGTGTTCCAGCAAACTTCGCCAATGTCTTTTTTTTTGTCCGGAAACTCGATAGTTCGAGAGAAAAAAGCGACACGTCGTTCTCCTTTCATCAGGGACTAGAGCGTGTTTTTTTGAGTTTCTCTCGAGCTCCAGGAGACTCGCGTTTCCGGTGAATCATCCGGACGCATTTTGTGTTTCGAATTTTTCGCAAACTCGCGGGCCGAAACGTCGAGCAGCTTGCAAGGGCAATCGCTTTTTAGCAGTTTTTTTGACTCTCATCATCTGGCGAGTTTTACTTGGCGAAACTCAATATTTGACAAAAAATATTAGTTCCCCGTTGTTCTCAGTTCATCAGAGAAGAAGGTGTTGCTTTTATTTTTCTCAAAATACGAAGGATGGCTGAGAAAAGCGTGGATTCAATTTTTGGTTCTCTCTCTCGCGCTCACGCGACTGGTAGACGATTTTAAGGGAATGCGTTGTTGTTGTACATGTTGCTGGTCCCGGGGACAAAGTTGTTTGTTGCGGTTGGCATTTCTGCGGGATGTGAACGGTAAAGGAACTCCAAATGTTCGTTGGGGTGGGTTTCAGCCACGAAATGATGAGGGTCGTGAATAATGGGCTCGACATTGCTGGTGGTTGGATTGTTGTTTCCGGTTGGGTTGACATTAGCGTTGGGAGCATTTCCGGTTGTTCCGGCGGGATTGAACAAAGCGCCGTTGTTGGGGGTCGGTTTTTTCGTTCTGAACTGACGATACAAATGATAGAGAGTGAGTTCGCCCATTTCGGTGAAACAGTTTTCGTATCTGTACTCGGGATCTTCCTCAATGGCGTCGTCGACCCCGCGGAAAGTTTCGAGCCTCCGGGAGCCGATTATTTTCTCGTATTCTTCCCAGGAAAGAAAAGTATTGGAGGGACGATATTCGCGCTTGACGACGGCACCATGATGGACTTTTTTGTTGGTTTTTTCGGTGCATTTGGAATAATCTATGGCCGATGGGTTCCAGGGGTAAATTCCCCAGGTGCGAAAACCTTTGGCCGTGTCGCCGGTGACGCCGCTGCTTAAAAGAGACGCGAGAAGCGGAGCAAATTTTTCTTTCGTTATTACTTCCAGAGGGTTTTTACGCTGGAACTCTAAAACGCCCTTTTTCCAGCTCGTCTTCAGAGGCTTCAATGTCGATATTTCAGCGGGTTTTAAAAACCGCGACATTGTCCCGTACAAACTTATGATAATTATGTTCAACTCCATGCAGAGTTGGCTGACGCGATAAGTCACGTGATTGCTGTGTCCGTCGAGGTAGAGAATAATTGGAAACATGACGCCTTTTTTTTGGAGCGTCGGCAAGAGGACGCTGCGTATATAATCGTAAAAAACTTCGGATTTCATCCAGCCGTTTTCGGTGCAGCCGATCCCCCAGTCTTGGGGAACGGACTTGACGATGTCGGTGGGTAATCTTTTGTAAGGATAAACGACCATCGGCGGAGTCTCGTCGCCCGCCGCGGAGAATGTGAACATAACGGAAATGTTTGATTTGGGCAGCGCCCCTTCGATTTCTTCCACGTTTCTCACTTCCCGGGGCGCCAGGACTTTGTTGTTTTTTGGACAGAGCTCGAAATTCGTCTCGTCCGCGTAGTAAATTCTCGTCGGATCTTGCAAAATGCTCGAGTAACCCGCTTCGCTCAAATACTCCTCGATGTTGGTGAACCAGTTGCGAATGTCCTTGCCGGTGCCCTTGGCCGCCGCAGTCGTGACCTTCAAGTTGGGATGCCGCTTCAAATACGCTTTGTACCAACCGTCCCCCGGATTGTTGCCTTTGAACGGATTCGCGCGCGGATTCGCCTCCAGCATGTCCTTCACCGAAGCCTGAATCGCCTCTTTCCGCCTCGGACAGACTTTACGGTGCTTGGCCAGGATCCATTTCTCCAGCATGTCCTCCTCCTCCGCAGTCAATATCGGACTCGGCCCCAGCGTCGTTTTGTTTTTGAACTGACTGCTCCGTCTGAACTGAATCGTTGCTCTCGGCACGCCGAACAACTGTCCGGCCTTCCGCACCGACATCCCGTCCTCTTGGACGGCCTCCAGAGCCTTCTGGACATTTTCCTCGCTGTACCGTTTGGTGTACTTGCTGCCTTCCACTAATTTCGGCATCTTTCGACGTCAAAAAGAAAGAAAACGAGCTTGGTTGATGGGGAAAAGCTCGGGAAAGAGAGCGCGCGGGCTGAGTGGCCAATGACTGTGCTAGAAAATCTCTCTCGGTGTTAAAACACCAAGTTCGGGTTTTGGCGATCACGTTTTCGTGAATATCGCGCTTCGGCGGCTTCAAAATGCTACGCCTCCATTGGAATCATAGTAATTTACGGTTTTTGCACAGTTATTGGCCATTTTTCGATACTACGTTCGTGCTTTTTTCACTAGTTTCGTAACTACAGCGATTGTCATACGTCAACAAAAACAATTTGTGTCCTTAACCTCAAAATTTCACGATCGATCGTACGCGCAGCTTCATGGACGTTTTTTCCTGCTCTCGTGTCGATCGAATTTGGTCATTACGATTGAAAATACCGATTCGTGTCCGCAGCAATGAGAATTTTAGGAGAAAAATGTTTTTTTTTGGCTCACCTCGATATTTACATCGGTCACTGCAAAATCCCGAAAAACGCAGTCGTTTTCGACGCGTCCTCCAGTTATTTCGTCTTTCTGCACTTTAGTCGTGATAAAATAAACCAATTCCGTATTTCTGATACGATTGACAACGCTTTTGGCTCGATTATTATTCGACAAACTTTCTTGTTTTATTCTTAATGTTGAAAAACTATGACAATAACTACATATTGGGTGCGGCCAATTACTGTACGGTGGGTACAGTAGAAACCCGATTGTTGTGACGACGAAATATGCGCCGGAGCCGGGGCAGCACAGTCGTCGCGTCTGGCCGTCAGTGATTGGCCGCACTGTAACAATGGCCTCCGAGCCGCATAACACGAAAAAGTGACGAGCGATCGCATCAATTGTCCAGAAACTGAGATCGATTCTCCTCCAACATTTCAGCCCATTTATCCATCAAAATAAACCCAAAAACAAATAAATCTCGCGTCTCTTTGCGAGAAACGCCGGCTGCGTCCCATTCGTATTTCCGACCCAAGCAAAACAAACAGCAGAAATGCGTGCGCCTCTTTTTATCTTTTCACATGCTGCGAGCGCAAGTTCGCAAATCCCCAAAAAGTTGGCGCGAGACTATAGTTTTTCACGACATTGGTCGCAACCGCGCAGAGCATTGGGAAAGTCGTGCAACTATCACGAAACTTGGTGACTCGCAAGCGCGTGCAGTGTGTCACGGTTCGTCGATGTGTCAATGGGCCAGCGCGAGAGCGTTATCGAAATAACGTCACAACTTACGCGACGCCTCGTGTCTTTATCGAGTCCTTTTGTTGCTGTCAGAGCAGCAGGGTCGATGTACGCGCGCGGACTCATCGCCGCGTGACCGTTCCATTAAGCCCGCGTTTTGCAATTATTTAGAGTCGAGCGAGAGCTTCTCGCCAGCAACTACGGAATGTAGTGCACGATGAGTCAATTATAAAGCCATGCCCATCCGGCACTCACTTTTCGCTCTATTATCACTCTCAACCTCATCAGCCTCAACCAAAACATTTCCAACAATCTTTTCGCCAATCAGTCACCCGCGAAATCGCGTTCATCGATCCTACAAACCCGCAACTAGTCCCGAGAAGAAAAAAATCGATTCCCCTCCCAACCGAAATCCAATACGCGCGTGTCTCTTTTTTTCTCCCGCCAAAACTCACCATTTCCATTCGATATTTCGCCAGGATCATCAAACAAGCCCTTTTTAGGCTTAAAAAATAATAACAATGAACAAAAAGAAATAAATTGAATAAAATACAAAAAAACAATAAAAATAGAAATAATAAATAAAAGCAACTAAAATAAAAAATAAAATAAACGAAATAGTTGAAATAAATCGAATCAAAATGAATCACAAAAAAATGACAATAAATAGAATGAATAAAAATAAAAAATAACAATAAATAAAATAAATTTGATAAATAACAATAAATAAAGTAATGAGAAATAAAAAATAACAATAAATCCAATAAAATCAATAAAAATTAAAAATAAAAAGCTAAATTAACAAAAAAATGGAAAATGGAATGAATTTTTTGATAAATAACTCGAAAATAGGAAAAAAAAGTTCGCTACAGCAAAACGCTGCGAACTTTAATTTCATGACCCAAAACCAATATTTTTATGTCGTTGATTGCACTCAACGAAAACGACCGAGTAGTTTTTAGTTTTTCGTAATCACTTCCTAAACAAATTTTTACGTAACTCGCGATTGTATGGGGGAAAACAAAAAAGTAACGATAGAGTCTCTCGTTAGATGGAATTTCATTGAATAAGTCGACAAGACGTTGTACATGTTCGCTCGGACAAACACGACGCTGACAATCAGCAGGATTAATAATTGTTGTAATTTGTTTGGGGACTGCGAGATATAAATGAAGTCGATGGTGCATCATTACGTATAAATGAGCCGCACGATTCCGGAAAGGCTGTGCGAACCAAGCATTAAAGAAATACTATTAGAGTCCACACACGATCCTCGTACTGTTATATTCTTTGGCTGAAAAAGTCTCTCTGTATTTATCATACACGATCATGCAATTCATCCCACCCTTGACACACTTGGGAATCCTTATACGCACAAGACACTGGCCATTATCGCATCTCGCGACTATTCCATGCATGAAAATCTCCAACACAACATATGAGAAAAAAAACACAAACTTTTACCTCTTTTTGCCTTTGTTGACAATCGCGCCGCAATAATCGTCAAGATTTCCGACTCCAGTGCCAGCCACACCAACGTCGACTATTTACGTAATGGTTTTCATTCCAATTTTTATCGAATCCAGTTTGTTGAAGAAAAATTATAATTCTGACCCTATAGAACGGTAACTTGGGGTCAAAATGACCCGATTTTTGAAAAATTCATATCTTTGGTTAAATTTAATGAAAAGGCCTCAACTTGGGCTTGTGCTTTTCCATTTTTAATGCAGGATCACGTGACCCTCCAGGCGATTTTACTCGGAGTACAAAAATTTGTCGAAAATGCGGCTAAGGACGTTGTAGGCTACATTTTTTATCGATAAAATTCCTACAAATTTGTGCACCACACTAAGAGAATAGCTCGTGCAATTTTAAGACGATTCACCATGTACGAGTCGAGATATTTATTTATAAAAATCACAATTTTCAGCAGTTTCTCATAAGAGCGCGTGTTAAAAATTGCAATTTTCAACATTAAATATTTCCATTTCTAAATGGTGAAGCCTCTCGAAACTTTGCACACGCTTTTGCGTAACATCGAAGAAGCGTTATTGAGTTTTTCAAAAAAATCGGTCGTAAAATTTGTTGGAAATTTTGGTTAATCCATAAAAAATACAGATTAACTCGGAAAATCTTCAATTTCGAGTATTTTGTTCTTTAGTTAATTTGTAACAACTTTTTTTAATGAAATTGGGCTCGCGAGCCATTTTTTATGTATGAAAAACTGAAAACAAACATTCACGAAGTAACTTGAAGAAAAAAAAAGAGAATAGCTCGTGCAATTTTAAGACGATTCACCATGTACGAGTCGAGATATTTATTTATAAAAATCACAATTTTCAGCAGTTTCTCATAAGAGCACGTGTTAAAAGTTGCAATTTTCAACATTAAATATTTCCATTTCTAAATGGTGAAGCCTCTCAAAACTTTGCGCACGCTTTTGCCTAACATGGAACAAGCTTTATTGAGTTTTTCAAAAAAATCAGTCGTAAAATTTGTTGGAAATTTTGGTTATTCCATAAAAAATACAGATTAACTCGGAAAATCTTGAATTTCGAGTATTTTGTTCCTTAGTCAATTTGTAACAATTTGTTTTCAATGAGCTCGGGCTCGCGAGCCATTTTGTATGTGAGAAAAACTGTAAACGAATATTTAGATTCGATCGTCGCCATACAACGCCCTTAAACGCGAGATTTCCGGAGAAAAAAGTTGTCGACTGGGTGAAAAAGACCCTGGAGGGTTGATGAATGAAAAAATGGCATTGATAGCCTCAGCGCGAAGGTCTCGTCTTGATAAAACATATTTCTATAGTTATATATATATTTATAGGATTTATTAATGAACAACTAAATACAATAGAGATACAGAGAACGTTAATAATAAACATGTTGAATAAAAGAATTTATGCAGATCGGCCGGATGCGATAGAGACAAGAGTAAGAATGTCGGTTAATTCGCGGTGTCGTATGAATAAGTTCCGCGAGCTCTCACGTATCCCAATACCGGCGTCGAGCAACGAAATGCATTATAAAACGACGTCGAAGTTTGGAGCATCGAGAGGCAACGAAAAACATGGATTTTTCATCGATAAAGAAAAAAATCGAAGAATTTCGTTGCATTCGAACGATCCAAACTGCAACGTCATCGCATTGAATGGTGGGGAATTAAAAAGACATGAAGGAAAACGAAAAACAGGCATGAAAATGGTCAAAACGTGACATTTCCGTCATTACGATTCAACAATTTCGTTTCTTTTTAAACTCGTTCGATCAAAACTTTTTGTTTTTCTCGTCTCGTGCCATATATTTTCTCATTTTTAGGATAAAAGGCACAAATCTGCACAAATTCCTTCTCGATCCTACGCTCCGCGACCACTTTAACAAGTTTTAATCGTTAATTGTATTTATATATTTACAGAAGCATCGATTTTACGGCAAATCGTTGAAAATCTTAAGTGATAAGTTGAATTAGCTAGACGCGATGGAAAAACGTGAGCAACGACGGCAAATTGTTTTTCTCCGCAGCTCAAGCCCTTAAAAAACTTTGAACGAATTTTCCCAGCCTCGCCACCACAATTTTCCATCATCCATTTTTTTTCTTCCTTTTTTACACAACTAAATGTACAAATACGCGAATCATCGATTTATATATTAATTATCTTTTCGTTTATTATTAATCCGGTGATGAGTCACCGCTTTTTCGACTCAACCCGAATTCGAAATACACACACACACACATGAGCTCCCGGACGTATTTACAATGGTGTGGGAAAACACAATCGAAGCGACTTTTTTACGAGGAAAAGGCTCGATTTTTATTTTTTGTTTCTTTTCTTTTTCTTATCAAGTCTTTTTGAAATGGGGCGAAATTTTGGCGGCGGGGACGGATTGCGATGGCACTCGTGCACGACGAAATCTCGAGTGCGCATCGTCCCCCTTTATTTTGGACTTAAAAGTCTCGAAACGAGCCTTTACGCGGCTTTTTCCTTGGAAATTCCATAACAAAGTCAAACCATTAAATTACGTGGTAAATTTGTATCCGCTAATTATCGAATCAATTTTTAATATTGTCGAAATGAATACTTGACCCTTTACGAAATGGTGCTCGTTTTTTTTTTTACTTTATTTGGATTTTGATCGCTGATTTGTTGGTTTTTTGGTGAATTTTCGTTAAAATTAATCTCTCACCGATTTTCCATCTATTTTTTACTTATTCGGTGACGTCGAAACGATTTTCCCAGATTCTGTCACGATGCTGGCCCGATAATATCGGCGTTAAAATTCTTTCGATGCAGTGGATTCGGCCCCGGAAACGTTCTCTGTCTCGCGCCATCTCTTCCCAAGGCCCTCGCCTTGCTGCTCGATAAGCGTAGTCCCACTTTATCATCGTGTGTACTTGAGGCTCCAGATTAAATCTCACCTGCAGCCACAACATTTTTTTTCATTCAATTTACTTCGTTAATGTTTGTTTTCAGGTTTTCTTACATACAAAATGGCTCGCGAGCCCAAGTTCATTAAAAAAAAGTTGTTACTAATTGTCCAAAGAACAAAATACTCGAAATTCAAGATTTTCCGAGTTAATCTGTATTTTTTATGTAATAACCAAAATTTCGGACAAATTTTACGACCGATTTTTTTGGAAAACTCAATAAAGCTTCTTCGATGTTACGCGAAAGCGTGTGCAAAGTTTTGAGAGGCTTCACCGTTTAGAAATGGAAATATTTAATGTTGAAAATTGCAACTTTTAACACGAGCTCTTGTGAGAAACTACTGAAAATTGTGATTTTCATAAATAAATATCTCGACTTGTACATGGTGAATCGTCTTGAAATTGCTCGAGCTATTCTCTTTTTTTCCTTCAAGTTACTTCGAAAATGTTTGTTTTCAGTTTTTCTAACATAAAAAATGGCTCGCGAGCCCAAGTTCATTAAAAAAAAAGTTGTTACAAATTGACTAAAGAACAAAATACTCGAAATTCAAGATTTTCCGAGACAATCAGTATTTTTTATGTAATAACCAAAATTTCGGACAAATTTTACGACCGATTTTTTTGGAAAACTCAATAAAGCTTGTTCGATGTTACGCAAAAGCGTGTGCAAAGTTTTGAGAGGCTTCACCGTTTAGAAATGGAAATATTTAATGTTGAAAATTGCAACTTTTAACACGAGCTCTTGTGAGAAACTACTGAAAATTGTGATTTTCATAAATAAATATCTAGACTTGTACATGGTGAATCGCCTTAAAAATGCACGAGCAATTTGCTCTTTGTGTGGTGCAAATTGTAAGGAATTGTATCGATAGAAAATTCTGCATACAGCGTCCTTAATGCGTTACGCATGGCAGACTTTGTGACTCATTGTCGGATTTTTCTCTATGACTCGATTGATTATGCTTCCTCGTTCGGAATCTGCATCTTTTTAATTGCTTCGCCATTCATCGTTAACATTATAATCAAGATAAAAAAAAATACTCGTTGTTGCTTCTCATTATTTTACTGGCTTCGTTTTTTTTTTACGAGCCCCGACACGCTTCACAAAGTCGCTCAGGATTTCTTGCCTATCGTGGGAATTGGTTTTAATGACTCAATATACGGCAATTTCACTTTCCAGTAATAGAGCCAGGCTAGAAAATACTGCAAGTGTTCAAAGTTCAAAATTTTTCAGAGAAATTCGACCGAGTTCATTAATTATCAAAATAATTAATAAAAATTCATTTTTTATTGCTTTCCAACGATGAAAACTTCAATGCCATAAATTTTTCCATTCCAGAACCGAATTTACTAGAAAAATTGCACCGAGTCCATTAATAATCAAAATAATTAGTCAAAAAAACATTTTTCCTGATATTTCAACGATAAAAACTTCAATGCCATAAATTTTTCCATTCCAAAACCAAATTTACTAGAAAAATTGCACCGAGTCCATTAATTATCGAAATAATGAGTCAAAAAAACATTTTTCCTGATATTTCAACAATAAAAACTTCAATGCCATAAATTTTTCCATTCCAAAACCAAATTTACTAGAAAAATTGCACCGAGTCCAT
Organism: Diadegma fenestrale; assembly: GCA_037043255.1. NCBI lineage: Eukaryota > Metazoa > Arthropoda > Insecta > Hymenoptera > Ichneumonidae > Diadegma > Diadegma fenestrale. The sequence continues at coordinate 33,822,463 of CM073309.1, read as the reverse complement.
TAATTATCGAAATAATTAATAAAAAAAACATTTTTCTTGTTATTTCAACGATAAAAACTTCAATGCCATAAATTTTTCCATTCCAAAACCGAATTTACTAGAAAAATTGCACCGAGTCCATTAATAATCAAAATAATGAGTCAAAAAAACATTTTTCCTGATATTTCAATGATAAAAAATTCAATGCCATAAATTTTTCCATTCCAAAACCGAATTTACTAGAAAAATTGCAACGAGTCCACAAATAATCAAGATAATGAATAAAAAAACCAAAATTCGATTTTCCAGAATGGCGAAAAAATAAATTTCAGCGAGTCATGAAAAATCAGTTGTTAATTTTATGAGAAACGAAAAAAAAAAGTATAGAAATGAAATTTTTCTCACCGTCATGCCGGTTTTGGCGTCATCATCAAAATCGTCGTCGCTGCTGGACTCGCTCGCGGAATCGCTCGCTTCTTCGCTGACCTCGTCGTAGTCGTAATCGTCGTATTGTTCGGATTCTGAGCCATTTTCAAAAACGATACAGTAACTGTCTTCCGAGTCGACGGAGCTTTCGGAGGCCAATCTTGGCCGCAGGCGGGATGGACAATTTTTTTCAATGTCGCACGAGGAATCGTCGCTTTCGACTTCCATGGAACATTCCGGCACGTATCGGACTCGCGTCGGGCAGTTCGAGGTCGAATTGCGCAGGCTTTGCTTTCGTTTTCGCGGCTGGAGCGCGACGTCGAACGAGAGGTTTTCAAAAAGCGTTGAACAGTGGCGAGTCAAGGTCGAACTCGGCTGGTCCGGAGACTCGAAAGCGGCGGCGGCGTCGACCTGGTCGACGGAGCGTTGATTCAGCGACGAATCTTGGTCGTCGGAGTCACCAAAACGCTCTTCGTTTTGCCAGGCAATCAGGTCGTCCTCGATGTTGGAATAAATATTTTGTTTCGTGCGTTCTTTCCGGTGTCTCGATTGGCTGACGCCATTTTTTCGTAATTGTGATTTTCCGCGGCCCTTGCCCCGAGCGATCGTGCAAGTTTTTCGTCTCGACGGTTTCGACGACAAGTTTGGCTTTTTGCTTGGGAGCTCGGAATCCGGAGAAATGACGCGCGGGGCGTTAAATCTCTCGGACATTCCTGTCACCACTTTTTCCCACATCGCTTGCCACCGATTGTTTCGTCCCTCGTCAAGACTTCTCGAGGTTTCTTGACTTTTTGGCGATTCCTCGGTCCGCGAGGGGCAGGAAACGATTTCTTTGGGGCTCGATAAAGTTTCCTCAAAGCTTTCGATCCGCGTGTCCATTTCGCTCAAGGTCAAATCCGTTTTTTCGCTCGTTTCAGGCGGATTTTCTGCCGAGTCTTGCGACGGTATTCTGACGTCCAATTCGTTGAAAATTTCTGTGGAAATTAAAGGGCTTTTTGATAATTTAGCAGACTCGTTGATTTTACTATTTGGATCTTGTTCGTTGTCGATTATTTTCAAATCGTCGTGAAAAATGTAAGACATTGAGGACGTGAGGTCGCACATGCTTTTGTTTTGCAATTTTTCAAAGACTTTTGAATGCTCGATCGAATCTTTGTTGTTGTGCTCGCTCGTCAATTGCTCGCAACTTCGGGTCAGATTTTTAAAGAATTCCTGCGAAATAATTCCCTCGTTTGGAACGACCGTCACTGAGAGACTGTTGTGAAGATTCGACATAAAGGAACTCGGCACTTTGCCTAAACGCTCCACCACGATGCTCGTTATCGCGCCAAACACGCTTGTGAAAAAATTTTCTCTTCTTGGCTCCGAAATGCTCTTGGTTGCTGCTGAATCGACGCTCAACGAGCTCACCATTCTGTACGGCTTTTCGGATCTTGGTTCCGCATTCATCGTGTACCCCTCACAATTCCCGTAACTCGGTGGATAAGACGACGCGGCTGGCGGCGAAACTACCAATTTTTCCAGGTCCAACGACATCGAACGCCTCGGAGCGATTTCCATCTCTGTAATCAGCACGCTCTGGGCACCATCCGCTTCTCAACCAACAACGGACTCCCTCTTCTGTGACCTGTTGAAATAGTCAACAAAAATTAATATAGAAACTGATCGTTTTCAAGTTTTTTATTCATTATTTTAATAATCAATGGACTTGGTGCAATTTTTCTAGTAAATTTGGTTTTGGAATGGAAAAATTTATGGCATTGAAGTTTTTATTGTTGAAATATCAGGGAAAATGTTTTTTTTATTCATTATTTTGATTATTAATGGACTCGGTGCAATTTCTCTAATAAATTCAGTTTTGGAATGGACAAATTTATGGCATTGAAGTTTTTATCGTTGAAATATCAGGAAAAATGTTTTTTTGACTCATTATTTTGATTATTAATGGACTCGGTGCAATTTTTCTAGTAAATTTGGTTTTGGAATGGGAAAATTTATGGCATTGAAGTTTTTATTGTTGAAATATCAGGAAAAATGTTTTTTTTATTCATTATTTTGATTATTAATGGACTCGGGGCAATTTCTCTAGTAAATTCAGTTTCGGAATGGACAAATTTATGGCATTGAAGTTTTTATCGTTGAAATATCAGAAAAAAAGTTTTTTTGACTCATTATTTTGATTATTAATGGACTCGGTGCAATTTTTCTAGTAAATTTGGTTTTGGAATGGAAAAATTTATGGCATTGAAGTTTTTATTGTTGAAATATCAGGAAAAATGTTTTTTTTATTCATTATTTTGATTATTAATGGACTCGGTGCAATTTTTCTAGTAAATTTGGTTTTGGAATGGAAAAATTTATGGCATTGAAGTTTTTATTGTTGAAATATCAGGAAAAATGTTTTTTTTATTCATTATTTTGATTATTAATGGACTCGGTGCAAATTTTTCTAGTAAATTCGGTTCTGGAATGGAAAAATTTATGGCATTGAAGTTTTTATCGTTGAAAAATCAGGAAAAATGTTTTTTTTATTCATTATTTTGATTATTAATGGACTCGGTGCAATTTTTCTAGTAAATTTGGTTTTGGAATTGAAAAATTTATGGCATTGGAGTTTTTATCGTTTAACCCTAGACTCCCACAACGGGGTAATTAGTTACCCCACGCGAATTAAAAAATATGTTCACGCATTCACAATTGTATTTTTCGGGCCGAGAACCTGCCCATAATTTGACTCTACCGTCTGGACGTGAGATTAGACAGTTTAAAGCATTAGTGCGCGTCTTATAGTACAGTGACAAGTGTTGAAACCTGCTGTGGGGTAACTAATTACCCCGTTGTGGGTGTAACGTAATTATTTCGTGCTAGTGAGTCAGTTCGATTTTTTTCATTGAAAGTAGTCTACTATTTGTGTATTTACGTGGATTAAACGTCCGAGTTGTAAAAAATAAAATTACAGATAAACTATTCATTTTTTGCATGGGGCAAATAAACCGGTAATTTATTTTAATTTATTTTTGCGCGAAACCCGTCTACGATGACCACCGGGTGATTATTTCTGAATCGTGCAACAACCGAGACTGATTTTCGTTTTTTTTTTCACGGCTTCAAAAATTAACGTTTTTTTTTTTATATTGAGAAAATAATAAAATATATTTTATAAGTACGCATAAGAACATAGAAAATTGTTATTTCAAAGTGTTCAACGCTAAAAATATTCAAAAAAGAACGATTGATGTTGATTTTTCATTGATTTTAGCCCGTTCGCATTTTTTTGCAAATGTAGACTTTCATGTTTCAGAATAATTGCATTTTTTCCAGGAAATACCAAGTTGCAATTTTTTTTCTCATAGTTCCAGATGTCCCCTTCAAAATGCTGTTCGATATTTTCGAATCGGTTCATGAGAAAAAAAAATGCATCTTTTTTAGTAAAAAACGGCAAATACATATTTTTTTCCAACTTTTTTTAGTTTTTTGAAGTTTTCGCTATATTTTCTTCACGGAAAATGATTTTTTTATAGACCATTCTCTTCGTTATCGAAAAACGAAGAAAATGGTCCAAACTAAACTCGATTATCGTGTACAACAAACGTTTAATGTTGAAACAAAGATTGGGGTAATTAGTTACCCCACTGTGGGGTTTACGTCCCAAAAAAATCATTGTGGGAGTCTAGGGTTAAATATCAGGAAAAATGTTTTTTTGACTCATCATTTGGATAATTAATCGACTCGGTGCAATTTTTCTAGTAAATTCGGTTCTGGAATGGAAAAATTTATGGCATTCAAGTTTTTATTGGTAAAATATCAGGAAAAATATCTTTTTGCCTGATTCCTTTGATAATTAATCGAATATTTGCAATTTTTCTAGTAAATTCAGTTTTCTAATAGAAAAATTTATGGAACTCAAGTTTTTATTGTTGGAATATCAAGAAAAATGTTTGTTATCCATTATTTTGATGATTAATGGACTCGGTGCAATTTTTCCAGTAAATTTAGTTTTCGAATAGACAAATTCAAGCAACTGAAGTTTTTGATTGTTGAAATAGCGGAGAAAAATGTTTTTTTGACTCATTATTTGGATAATTACTCGACTCGTTTCAATTCTTTGACTAAATTCAGTTTCCGAATGAACAAATTTATGGCGACAAAGTGTTCACTATCCGAAAACAAAAAAAATCAATTTTTAATTCATTATTTTGATAATTAACGGCGTGGTTTGAATTTTTCTAGCCAATTGACTTTCAAAATAGCAGATTATCTTTGTTTCCGAGTGAAAAAAATCTCAAAGTCTATAAATCGACGGCAAAGTTTTCTGCCTTATCGTTGCGATTACCAATTGGTTGCATGTGCCAGGCATTTGATAAAATTTCACGGCGTTTCATCACTTTTGTGACAAGGCTAAAGTTCCTTTCTCTTTGTTGTTGCACTTTTCCATACTTGCATCTCTCTCTCTCGGTGTAAACACGAAAACGTTCGTCGGTCACGTGAATTCGGCTCATATTACAAAATTTTGGACGAGATTTCAAAGTTTGCCGACGTTTCGCGCATTTTTTATCAAAATTTTCGATCCGCTGACGTTTTATTCGGCAAATTCTTTGTCAGAGACGCGAGACGAGCGATCTGTCTCATGAAAAATGTAAACAAACGATAGATTCACGAGAAATATGCAATTCGGAAGATTTTCCATAAAAAAGACGAAAAACTGTTGACATTTTGTGGAAAAATGTAAAAATCGTCGCGAGAGCGCGATAAACAGAATCGACAAACGGTAACACGCGATAAAGCGCGTTCGATATATAGAACGATTTTTTTTTCTAACGCAACGCGATCGAGAAACGAGTTGTGTGCGAAAAGCTGATGCAAGTGAGCAGTAAAAAAGGAAAAGATGATTTGTTTTTTTGCTTTATTCCGAGTGGAAATTATAAAGACGATAAGGAAAATGGGACGGGGGGCGAGGAACGTGGGCTGCAGGTTTTGAGAGGGACGAAGCATGGGATCGAAATGTATTGTGGGGAGAAGGCGGGCTCGAGGCTGCCGAAATTTTCCGTCATTTTCCGCTTTTCGTAAGCGAAATGTAATTAGGCGAGAAAATTTTCGTCGCCATGTTGATTTTTAATAGGTTTTCGTGGGAAATTTTCGACTCGTGATTACAAATACGAAGGAATGTGCGTGTGTGTGTGTGTACACGCTTGCGCGCGCGGATTTTAATACTCACAGATAGAACAGCCTTCGGAAATGTGACAATTGTGATGGTTGTTCGGGCAGCAGCTTTTCGTCTCGGTCGAGCCAACGCTTTTCGATGTAATTTTCGATTGATCCGGATGTTTTTTAATACTTTTATCGTCACGTGTCAATTTCAATATGTCGCAAGCATTACCTCTTTCGTCTTTCGCGTTTTTAATCAAAGTTTCCATTGTAAAAAGGCACATTTTTGCTCTAACGAATTCTGGATATTACTTTTAAGCGGCCATTTTCAACTGAAGAATGAAGATTGCGCAGCGAGGCCACAGGGAGACAGAGACTTTAGTTCCTTCAACTCCCGCCTCGCGGCGCTGCTCCCCCCCCGCCGCCTCCTCTTCTAGACGCGTCGCAATTTATCTTTTCTTTCGCCGTCTCCCCGAATCTCGTATATTCGACAATATTCTCCGCGCGCGTTCGTCCTCATAAATATATACGTCATTTGTACTTTGGAAAGTTTTCTCATTCTAATCGCTTCGCCGTAGATTATTTGGCTCAATTATCCGATTACGAATATCGAAAACGACGCTAACGATTCCAACTAAATTCCAATTTTCCTCTGCATTTTTGTGTACCGCGTGCGCAAACACGGAAAATGCATCGGAAAACGATGAAAATTGTATAGGAAAATGCGATCAATTCGCAAATATACGGAAAAAATTAATTATTCAATTAAAATTCAACTTTTCCGACCGAAAAATACCCCAAAAATCAGAAACCTCGTCGTAGTAATAATTTTCCTAAAATCTAAACTCGATTTTTCTACCTGCACGTGACCTACGACAATGCATTCGATGCATATTCGTAGGAAACGAATTTTTGGCTGTGAAAAATGGCCCCCATAAGAATGACCGCGTGGAGTGGGAAAAGCCCGAAAGAATCCAGCTACCCGCGCGGTCACTGCTGAGTGCGTAAACAATGACGATACGATATTTAAAGTTCTTAGTCACGTTGGCTGATTTCCAAAAGGACGTAGTCCGAGCGACTCCAGTCCCTAAATTACAGCCTGAGAAGAGCGAGGGCCCGTGATGGGTGGGGGGGGGGGAATCTTCCGAAGGAATTGCAGAGCGCGCGCTTGAAAAATGATTCATCGCGCACAATTTCGCTGAATTCTGATGCCACTCGGTGGAGAATCGTGTCAGACGAATTTCGTCAACAAAGAAACCCACGCGTGCATCTCGGATGCGTTTTTATAAAGACACAGGGAAAGAGCCAAAACTCCGAGGACGGAAAAATGGAAATAAAAATCCATACCGACCGTCGGTAATGTAGATTTCTCGCGATTTTTCAATTTTTAACAAGTTTCTTTATTTTATCATTTCTCTTTTACTGTACAGGGACTATAACACCATGAATGAGATTTACAAATAGTGGATCCCGATGCCAAATTGAAATTGATTGAATACGTCGCTCCTGGCGAACAACAAAGGCACCGCCATGTTCAATTCTACTCTCGCTATTCCCGCCAGTTTCATCACAATCCCACCGCCCGCTGTACACCTCACATTCTCCGTAAATATTTTCATGCTCTCGTTCAAATCACCATCTGAAATTTATTTATAGAAATCCAGTCACTTGTTTCACGTTTTTCTGAGTTTTAAGGAGGGTCGCGTGTAGGAAATGAATTTTTTTTTTTCAGATTCTTGTTACACGTTGGGGACGTTGTATGGCGACAATCAAGTCTAAATGTTTGCTTTGCGAACCCAAATTCGTTAAAAAAAAGAGTTGTTACAAATTGACTAAAGAACAAAGTACTCTAAATTCAAGATTTTCCGAGTTAATCTGTATTTTTTATGTAATAACCAAAATTTCGAACAAATTTCACGACCGATTTTTTTGAAAAACTCAATAAAGCTTCTTCGATGTTACGCAAAAGCGTGTGCAAAGTTTTGAGAGGCTTCGCCATTTAGAAATGGAAATATTTAATGCTGAAAATTGCAACTTTTAACACGCGCTCTTGTGAGAATCTACTGAAAATTGTGATTTTTATAAATAAATATTTCGACTTGTACATGATGAATCGTCTTAAAATTGCACGAGCTATTCTCTTTTTTTTTCTTCAAGTTACTTCGTGAATGTTTGTTTTCAGTTTTTCTTACATAAAAAATGGCTCGCGAGCCCAAGTTCATTAAAAAAAGTTGTTACTCATTGACTAAAAACAAAATACTCGAAATTCAAGATTTTCCGAGTTGATCTGTATTTTTTATGTAATAACCAAAATTTCGAATAAATTTTACGACCGATTTGTTTGAAAAACTCAATAAAGCTTGTTCGATGTCACGCAAAAGCGTGTGCAAAGTTTTGAGAGGCTTCGCCATTTAGAAATGGAAATATTTAATGCTGAAAATTGCAACTTTTAACACGCGCTCTTGTGAGAAACTGCTGAAAATTGTGATTTTCATGAATAAATGTCTCGATTTGTACGTGGTCGAAACACACGGTACATGGTACAATTCCGAAAGTATAACTTCGCGGCAATTCTCCTTGAGAATTTCAAGGTTTTACGATCAAAATTTACAGCTGTTATAGGCTAATCGGTTCGAACGAGTTGGAACGCTTGGCACGTCCTTCGCTCAGGTATGTCCCGTATAATCCGCTTACAAAAATGTAATCGTTTTATTATTGAAACTGCCTTTGCAAAGTCTGCACTAAATAATTTTTTTTTGTTTCCGATTTGCGAAAATCTCCTGTAGCAAAAATTCAGTTTTTCACTTTGAAAAACCCCGAATTCGTTTTTTTTTTAATTTCATGATGTTTTTGACATTTTTGGACAAAAAAATAATGAATTTTTCTTCAAAATCTATTTTCCGATGTGACAAATTTCTCTTTCGAAGTAAATCACAAATTTTCCGTTAAAAAACGTTGCAAAAATGTGTCCGGAATGATGGAGCGAATTTCGATAAAGAAACGATGGGAATCAGAATTGAAAATGTTAGTTTTATCAAGTTTGAAATTTGTACCTCGGTTTTCCGAGAAATTGGCCAAATTTCCACCGTTGACGAAACCGTGCAGCCTGAATAATTCGCCAAAGCTATTTTTCCCAGGCCTAAAAGGCAGCGGCGTGTAGACGTGAAGAGCGAGAGCCCAATAAAGGTCGCCGCCTATGGCGTTGCCATCGTCGCGAGGTCCGCAGCCTCGCATCTCGAAACCTCGTAAGTTCATCGGGCCACCGAGGAAAAATTGATCGGCAATGCTTACTCGCATGTCGTTGCTTATGCCTCGGAGGATTCCGGCTTGAGCACCGAGTTGGAACGTCTTTCGTGTCAAGATGGAAAAACAAAGAGTGAAATTCGGGAAATCCGATTGGCAAGAGCCGCAAAGTCGATTATTAAAACGCAAAATGTAATTTCGATGACAAAACGATCGTTTTTTGAGACCAGACAAAAATATATGGACTCGAAAAGTTGGCATGATTTTGAAAATTCAAGAAATTGCCAATAAAACGAAATATTTTTCGTTGCATTCGAACCTCACCAACTTGAGCGACGTAAATTTCGGAATATTCGATTTTTTCCGAAAAAAATGACGTTTTGAAAAAGAAGCTTTTCATAATAAGCGGCCATGAAACGGCTCTGGGTCAAATTGACCCAGTGTGTCAATAAACGATTAAAAATTTGAAAAAATCGGAAATTGCTCATAATCTCGTAAGAACAAGAAACGGCTCTGGGTCAAATTGACCCAGTGTGTCAATAAACATTAAAAAATTTAAAAAAAATCGGATATTGCTCATAATCTCGTAAGAACAAGAAACGGCTCTGGGTCAAATTGACCCAGTGTGTCAATGAGCGATTAAAAATTTGAAAAAATCGAAAATCGCTAATAATCTCGAAAGAACATGGAACGGCTCTGGGTCAAATTGACCCAGTGTGTCAATAAACATTAAAAAAAAGTTTAAAAAATCGGAAATTGCTCATAATCTCGTAAGAACAAGAAACGGCTCTGGGTCAAATTGACCCAGTGTGTCAATAAGCGATTAAAAATGTGAAAAAATCGAAAATCGCTAATAATCTAGAAAGAACAAGAAACGGCTCTGGGTCACATTGACCCAGTGTGTCAATAAACAGTAAAAAAGTGAAAATTCTCCTAAATTGCCAAATAATTTGAAAAGATTGAAAACTTACGAGCCATTCGTTGGGCGACCAATTGTGTTGGGTGGTGAATTCGTTTTTGATAAAGCCGATGTCGCCGCCAAGTCCAGCAACTTCGAGAGTCATTTTTCTGAGTGAGCCAGTATTTGGGAATATTTTATCGTCCCGTTTGTCGATCGAGCAAATATATCTCAATGCCGATTTCAAACTGGGGCCGGACTGTTCGCGGACGTAAAACGAGGCCTGTTTGAACGCGGTGATTTCTCTGTACGCTGCTTCGTATTGAAAATTGTGTTTCCACGAGCCAGCCCCGCCGGGGTTCACCGCGAGATCGATCATGAAGCCTTTGTCCTTTTCCTTGTAACCGGACCAAGGCACGTCGGTGCCCGTGCTGAACACATTTCCGGTTAATCTGCCCGGGGGAAAAAAAAACAATCCCCAAATTCAAATTGCAGAAAAAAAACGCAGCGAGTCGTGCCAAAATCATTCGTTTGCAAAAATCGTTGAGGTCGATGTTTATGTTGATTTTTCAGAGGCAAAAACTCACACTTTGTGTAGTCTACTATCGACAAAAGGTTTAATCGCCGCTATATTTATGTTGGTCGAACATTTGTGGCCATAAGAATATTCCATCTGCAATCGTTCCCCACGACTTAAAATATTCGGAGCTTTTGCGTGTATTTGCAAAGCCCCTTCGTTATTCCCAACCATCGTGTTGACCCCACCGCTCAATCGATTAAGTTCGTTCACGTTAAACGTTACCTGCACAATCCACCAAATTAACAAATTATTATTGCACAAAATACAATAATGATGAATTAACAAACAAATAAAATAAAAAGTTAAAAGAAAATTTTATGATAATGAATAAATGATTCAATTATTATTGAATAAAATACAATAATAATAAATTAACAAACAAAAAACGGAATAAAAAGTGAATAATATAACAATGAACAATAAAATTATGAATAAATGATTGAATTATTATTGAATAAAAGTTGAATTATTGAATTTTTGATTGAATAATCGAATAATTGAACAAAAAATTGGATAAAATTTGAATGATTTTTTTTGAATGAATGGAAAATAAAATTTGAACGAAAATAATTGAACGAAAAATTGAATAAGAATTGAATTATTGAATTTTTGATTGAATAATCGAATAATTGAACGAAAAATTGAATAAAAATTGAATTATTGAATTTTTGATTGAATAATCGAATAATTGAACAAAAAATTGGATAAAATTTGAATGATTTTTTTTGAATGAATGGAAAATAAAATTTTGATTGAATAATTTCATAATTAAATGAAAAATTGAACGAAATTTGAATGAATAATTGAATAATTGAATGAAAAATGAAAAATGGAACAAAATTTGAATGAATAATTGAATGAAAAATGAAGAATTGAACAAAATTTGAATGAATAATTGAATAAAAAATGAAAATAAACATAAAATTTAAATAAAAATTCAAAAACTACTAACAAATAAACAATAAAAATCGAATAAATAGAAAAAAAAAATTAAATTGAATGAATTAACGCGATGAAAAGTTGATTGAACCGACAGAAAAACGGCGAGGCCATTGTAATTTGTATTTTACGTCTCTAAAGCTGAATATTTGATTTTTTTCATCACACTCAAACGTGAAAGAGGAAAAATGAGGAAAAAGCGTAAAGATTGCATCGGCACAATGCACAAAAACTGTATTTCCCGGAAATTACGTAAAATAGCAATTGAATTAAGTAAAAAAATGTTTTTTGTGCATGAAATTAGGGCATGTTGCAATTTTGAGGACAGAAGATGGTGAAATTGAAAATTCTGATTGTTTGGGAATTGTTGCGGAGAAAATTGGGGGAGCGACTCACTTCTACCCCGTCGGGCGTTGCGTCCGGGCCCATGCTCGTGTCGATAAAGACTCCGATGGTTTTGAAGCATCCCAGGGCCTCCAGCCGGCTGCGAACTTTGTGAACACTCTGGATAACATCGTGAAAATCTTTGGCCTTGAAAAGCTCGCTGACTTGAGCTCGTACAATGTCATCCTTGGTTCTGGAGAGGCCGTCGATGTGAATCTTGTCCACTCTTGCCTAACAATTTTATTCTTACAATAGCGGCAACAACAATAATATAAAAAATGACATTCCAGGCTCGTGTATTGAGAAAATTTGGTTTTTTACCGCTAAATTAACTAAAAATTCATCATTTTTCGCAAACTCACTCCAACTTGATGCAAATCTATGGTTTTCGGTTGCTCAGCTCCTTGCCCTTTGGAATTTGATTCGTTGTAAACGCTCGACTGTAATACGAGAATATTTATTTAACAATTAGCGCACCTCCCTAGCCACACACGGGTCTGAGGGACCCAAAAGCTTTTTTACCGTACATGGACCCAAACAAAATCGGAAAAAATGCACGAAATTAGTTTCCGATTCATAGAAAAAGATTCCGCGCTCGGTGTTGGACAAAAATTATTTTTTCTCATCGTTATTTGACGGTAAACGATACAAAAAACAAGAAATTCACGCCATTGTCTCAATGGGTCCCCCAGACCCGTGTGTGTCTACAGATTTATCGAATTGACTCACATCCTCGAACCCTCTGAAAACACACACGGGTCTGGGGGACCCTAAAGCTTTTTTACTGTATTTGGACCCAAAAAAATCGCAAAAAATCTAGGAAATCAGTTTTGGATCCATAAATAAAGATTCCGCACCGGGTCCTGCATAAAAATCATTTTTTTTCATCGCAATTTAACGGCGATCGATACGAAAAACAAAAAATTGACGCCAACGGGTCTCCCAGACCCGAGTGTGTACGGAGGCTCAAAAATTCACGGCAAACTTGAAAATCTAATTGACTTACTTCCTGGAAAGGCTGCGACGAACGTTCGTTACGTCTGTCGGTGAATCGAGCGTTAACGGAGTTATGGGGTTCCTGTTTGGAGATTAAACGCAAAATCAAAAATCGGTTTGCCGTTGAGCCTCGAATTTTTTAGGCGATGGAGAATTTTTAAGGAAAAAAATTGATTGGATTTTCTAAAGTGGAAAAGTTGCGAAATTTTGACTTGGGACGCGGAAATTTCGAGGGTTTTGGCAGTTTTTTGGCGAAAATTCATTCGTGCAGATTTTTCATCATTTTTCGAAATGGATCGTCGTGTTTTTGATTGATGTTTTATTTGCGGTGGGCGCGACGTCAATTCTTCGAATTTCTTGATTATATTATTAGAAATTACGTTATCGCGCCCATTTCGGTGTCGGTGGGATCGAGAATTCAAAATTTCGAGGCAAAAAATAATCGGCAGGAATTTTTCAATTGATAATTTTAGTGGAAAATTGAGATCGCGAAATAAATCGTTGCGGGATGAGTTAAAAATCGCGTAATGCAGAATTATCGGGAGGTTAAAAATTGAATTAATTTTTTACCTTTGCGTGTACGGTTCCCATTTTTAAAATGCTTCGTTTTTCGTGTTTACGGTTGTTGAGGAATCTCAGTCAGTCATTTTTATGTGGAAATATATTTTTCTAGATTTATTTCAATCTATTCGCTGCAATTTCGAGATGAGCCGATTTGAAAATTTGTGGGAGGAAAAAAAACACGCGTTTCGCCTATGATTCGAGTGTTATCCGGGAACAAGCGAGAGGCAGAAATCACGAACGGTGCGTTTTCTAATTGGATGATCGTACATCGAATTTTCCGACCGCCGCTCCGCCAATTTTCCACGAGAAATTTCTTATCGCGCGCGAGAAATTTTCGGGCTCACCGTTTTCTTGTTTCGAGGTTAGAAAAACCGTCACTTCTTTATCGGCGACGTGTCATTGTACGAATTTCATCCAGATGTCGCGTTTGACCGGGCCGCGAGCCCACGTGACCTCTGGCAATCGAGACTAGCGCCTCTAGTGCAAAAATCCTGCAATTCGCTTGCGACGCGACACTAGCGCTCGTGACGACTAAAATCTCAACTAAATTCAAACAGAAACGGCGGGAAACCGGAAAAGTTGGACGCACAAAATAATTACGCGATTTTCCCCCATTTCCGCGTTGCTCCGGAAAACTTTTTTCCAATAATCAATAATAAAAATAAAAATCTATCCCAAAATAATAAACGCGTACAAATTCAAGTCACGTTTCGTTAAAAAGTTGCAAAAATCGAGTTGCAAATAAAAAAGTATTTATGATTTTTTTTGCAGACAGCCAGAAAGGCTGTGAGCCGAAATTTTTAAAGAAAAATCCTGAACACATTTTCTTGCTACTCGTACACGAAACGCGACTCGAATTTACACGAGTTTGGATGGGAAAAGTTAAAAATTGGAAATTAAATGTCTCTAATTCTTGACGTCGCAAGATTTTTCTTCACAGGAGAAAATTTTTAGTTTTGTCGTCAAGAATTTTCATAAAAAATTATTCAAAAATCCTAAATTAAGTCATTTTGTGATGACAAAACGTTAAAGTCTGAAAAAAAAACGAAATTTTCGTATCGTCTTTTGCGGAGACATCCCAAAGTCATTCTGTACGATGCTCAATATTTAAAGTTCAATTATTAGTAACAATGAATGCGTAAAATTATTAGTTATGTCGCTATTTGATGCTTGGTAGCCGCTCGAACTTTTATCTCCACATTTGACGTTTTTTTTTTAACATTTACGAGTCGTTTCGATCCGAGGCTAAAATTTCTTGCAACTCGTAAGGGAAACGCGACTCGAATTTCCACGCGTTTAGATGGAAAAAGGTCAAAAATTGTAAATTAAATATTTTAATTATCCAAGAATCCTAAACAAAGTGATTTCGCGACGCGTTTTATTTGCGACAACGATCGTCTACGAGTTTCTGCGAATCGATTCGCGATTCGCCATCCAAGCGACGTCGAAATAAAAAAATCGCCACCAATAATAGAAAAATTACTTATAAATGAAAAAGGACAAATTAAATGCGTAAAAATGATTGTCCAGGCAGCAAGTTGATTCCTTCATTACATTTATTCTGAGAATATTCATATTTATACACAGTAGTAGCTAAATGTTATTATTTATTAATGTTGGTTGATCTATAATAGTTAATAGTTATTAGCAATATTGGCAGATCGAGTGCAGTTTGCAACCTCGATCGCTCCATTAATATTTGACAAAAATACAAAAATTATTAAGGTATGACAATTATTATGAAGAACGTTGACGTCCGCGTCCCCCATAAACTCCTCTCGGACACGCGCTTCGTGTTTATTCCCCATACTATATATAGTATATATTCGCATACTCCTTTCCCATTTTTTTTTTATCTTCATCATCATCATCATCATCATAATTATAATCGTAATCATCTCCTTGTCGTTTTATTCGTTTTAATTATTCCAAGTACCACCTATAATCGACTTGCACTTTATTCTTTCTTACAGTACATTACATTTACTATCGTTTAATTATTTTTCATCATTTTATTTTCCTTTTTTTCCATTCCTTTCAATTTTACCCCGTAAAGGAGACGATTCGGTCCGCAAATTTATGCAACGCGATGCACTCGACCGGGCACGAAACGCACGCGATTTACTGCGGGAATTTTTTTACTTTTTTTTATTGAATTCTTTCTCTAGACTCGTCGCGCGCCTCAGAGTTTTTTTTTGGGTGTGAATTGTGTGGATGGAGAAAGAGAGAAGGAAAAGTGAGAGAATTTCGGGGCTGGAAAAATAATTAGCCAAATTTGCTGTGGATTTTTCGAAAATCTATCGAACCGCGAGAACGAGCTGGCAATTCAAAGAGATTTTTCAAAGCTACGAACGCAAGTAAATTGGGAGTCGTGGTTTCGATTTTGGGGGGAAGAGTCTGTGCGGAAATACGAGAATTGATAATTTTGTATGAAAATTCTTGACGCCACAACTAAAAATTTTCTCCTGGGAAGAAAAATCTTGCGACGTCAAGAATTTGAGACGTTTAATTTCCAATTTTTAACTTTTCCCCTCCAAACTCGTGTAAATTCGAGTCCCGTTTCATTTACGAGTTGCAAAAAAACGTGTTTAGGATTTTTCTTGAAAAATTTCGACTCACAGCCTTTCTGGCAATCTGCAAAAAAAATCCTAAATACATTTTCATTTGCGACTCGATTTTTGCAGCTTTCAAACGAGACGTGACTCGAATTTGCACGCGTTTGGATGGGGAGAATGAAAAATAGCGAATTAAACGTCCCAAATTCGAAACGTCAGAAAATTTTTCTCGGCAGTACAAATTTTTCAATTTTTCTGCCAAGAAGTTTGATGAAAAATGTTCAAAGAGCCCTAAACGTCGTTTTGTGACTCGAATACCGAAAAATTTCGTTGGCAGTTTCGATAAAAAAAAGAAAACGCCCCGTATTTAGAGTTGCGGAGGAAAAAAGTAGCGACAACGAAAACGATCGCGAGTGAAAAGCATCGAAAGCGAATATAAAGTTATCGAGGAAAAATAAAAAGCTGAAAATTAGTCAGATTTCAAGAGATTGATCGAAAGGAGTTTGGTCTTGACAATTTTATTAGGGAACAAGTCCAGTTAATACAAGTTTACAACTATACTAACCCTCCTTTCGGGCGTCCTCGGTTATAATAAATCGAGTGGAAAATAAAACTCGAGTAGACGATAAACGGTGATAATTGAATGGATTTGATAAAGGAGAAAACGTCGAAAAAAGTGGGCAGATCGGAATCGTCGAAATAAATGGAATTTACCTGACATTTAGATCTGTCCGAAGGCTGAGAATTCAAAACGAAGGATAGAACGAAATAACTCAACTTAAAAAATAAGTCAAATATTGATCGTACATGCGAAACGCGCATTTCCCGCCTGGTACAGTGAAAATTGAAATTTTCATTGACGAATCGTAAATTAAATCGTTTATTATTCCACAAGTAATTAAATCGCATCAATATATTTATATATTTATATTTTTCAGAGTTTGAGAAATTCACGGAGTTGCACGACCGCAATTTTCCCGTTTCGTTTACGATTTTTCCCCTTTTTTCAATCCTTTCCATTCATTTTCGTGTGTACAAAGAGGGGCGCGCGCTCACAGACACATACAGACGCGCGGACACACACGCACAAAACCCATACACATATACACACACAGAGAGAGATTTGCATCCACTGGATGGCGCGTGGGGCCAAAAAAATGTCGACAATTTGTTGATTAAGTGTGTGAAAACATTTTTTCGGCTGATTCCGCAAATTTTTACTTAAAAATCAACGAAATTTCATAAAAGTTAAGAGTTTCTTTTGATCGATGCGCCTTTCCGCTTCGTTTTCATTGGCGTTTACGAATTTTCGCTGCTTTTAGTCGTTTTCATTCAATTATTTTCAATCGGCGACTCATTTGTCGGCTTTTTTCGATTAAATAATTGATCGATATTGCTGAACGTGACGATTAAAATCGTTCGAGAACGAAACGATCGCGAACTCGATTTCAACGTTTTCCTCGTTTCGCTCGTCGCTCCGGGGGCGTGAAATAAATTTATCGTCTCCGTTTACCTCGCTGCGGTCGTACCGAGTCGTCTATTTGGTTTTAAAAAGAAAAAAACCAAAATTAAACTCTCGTTCGCCCAACCGAGGGCCGTTGCGATGAAATGACAATTTTTCAGCAATTTTCTACGCAGGACGTTCAACATTTTTGGAAAAAAGGGACGAGATTGTGGGGAAAATGGCGAAAATTCGCTTAAATTTTCCGGACTTTTCGTTACATTGCAGGAAAGCAAAAAAAACGTCTCGATTTTTGGTTGTTGTTTTTGTTTGTTATTCCGCACAGCACAATAATTAAAAAGAATAGGAAAAGGTTTGACGGTGAAGCGCGTCGAGGGGGGGATGAAAATGGAGGGGAAATGGAGCAGCGTCTCGAGGGACGGGGGAGGGAGAAAATATAACGCAAATTCAAAGAGCGCGTTGGATGTGTATTCGTGTGTATTTATACGTGTAAAGTTTTAGCTAAATGTTGTCATAAGTCAAAAGGGCTTAGGGGCTATTAGTAATTGGGAAAAATCTCGAAACGCTGTCTCCATTTTTCCTCTGGCTCTGCATCGTGTTGACGATGCTCGGTGGCTCGTTCGCGTGGGCACGTTTCGGAGGCTGGAACGACGGACGCTCGAGAGCGCACACAGCGGTGTGACGTTTTTTTTTTCTCTCCCGAGCTTTATCGCCTCTCGCTGCTTCGATTTGTTGCTGGAAAGGGGGGGGGGGCGTGTTTTTATAGATATTTTATGTCGTCTCTGTGTGTTGCTTTCGATTGGAGGAAATTTAATTGCCTCCGGTCCAGTAGGTCGAAGCGTAGCCTGGTTTTGCTTGTGTTTTATTCTGCGAGCTCGAATTTGAACGCTGGCCGGTACTGCTGCCCCCGTCTTGATGCAACGGCTGATGCAACTGATGCGGCATTGTCGAAATAAACAAGTGAGGCGTTCCGTAACCTCCGGGCATTCCCGCGCTCTGGCTCCCCGAAAGACTGAACGGCGGCGGTGTCGCCGAGTGGAAAGTCTGTTTGTCGTAAGACTGCTCGAGTTTTGTTTCCAAACCCCGACACAATCCACCGTTCACATCGAACGAGCATTAGTATTTTTTTCATTTATTAACTAAACTAAATTTTTTTTTGAGCCTCGGTAGACACACATGGGTCTGGGGGACCCGGTCAGAGAATCTTTTGAATTTTCTCGTTTTTCTAGGCATCCAAAACTAGTTTTCTGAATTTTTTCACATTTTTTTTAACGAGTCCGAGGACTGTGGGAAACGGGACGACGCCCCAGACCCATGTGTGGCTAAGGAGGCGCGATAATCGCATGAAATTTACTGCCAAAAATGTCTCTACGAACAAAAAAAATGCATTTTCAACTGTTTGAAAAACTGCTTGCGTCAAATTGACCCAAAATTCAAGGATATTCCGAAATGCGAGATATTTCAAAACGAAAAATTCATATTTATCGGAATTTAGCGACTTGCACAACGCTCTGGCTCAAATTTACCCGAAATTCAAAGATATTCCAAAATTTGAGAATTTTACAAAAAAAGTCTCTACAAAGAACACCGAAAAATGGATATTCACCGAAATGCAACAATTTGAAAACCGCTCCGGGTCAAATTGACCCAAAATTTAAGAATATTCCAAAATTTGAGAATTTTACAAAAAAAGTCTCTACAAAAAACTCCGAAAAATGCATATTTACCGAAATGCAACAATTTGAAAACCGCTCTGGGTCAAATTGACCCAAAATTTAAGAATATTCCAAAATTTGAGAATTTTACAAAAAAAGTCTCTACAAAAAACAACAAAAAATCCATATTTGCCGAAATACAACAATTTGAAAACCGCTCCGGGTCAAATTGACCCAAAACTCAAGGATATTCCGAAATTTGCGAAAAATATCAACAAAAAAATGCAAATTTACCGGAAAACAACAATTTGAAAACCGCTCTGGGTCAAATTGACCCAAAACTCAAGGATATTCCGAAATTTGCAAAAAAAATCAACAAAAAAATGCAAATTTACCGGAAAACAACAATTTGAAAACCGCTTTGGGTCAAATTGGCCCAAAATTTGAGGATATTCCGAAATTTGCGAAAAATATCAACAAAAAAAATGCAAATTCACCGGAATACAAAAATTTGAATAATAATTCGAAATAATGAGAACTCAGAAAATTTAATTCGGACCGCGCGATCGAAATTTTGAATAATTACGAAAATAACGATCAATTTAAAGTGAAAATTTGGTGAACTGATAATTTTTCTTAGAGACTCTGAAAATAGTGATAAAAGTGAATAAATTGACTCACGTTTACTTTGCCGAGGGCAACATGATTCTTGGCGTACATGTTTGTGCCAATGTCAGCGCCGGAGCTGCCTCCGCTGTTGTTGTTGCCAGTGGATGTTCCAGTCTTGCCGCTCTGGGATCCCGTGTACGGGCTTCCGGTGGCTTTGTATTCGCCGGTTTGACTAGCGCTCGCTAAACCATCGTAATTAGCTCCGCCTCCGTATCCCGAGCCATAGTTTGCTGGTTTTGTGCTGTAAGCGCCGCTGTTCGTGCCGGCGTTACCAGCGGTCGCGATCGGCTAAAACGAACCAAATTTCCCCATGAGTTTGTCCGCTTTTTCCTCTTTTTTTTGCTGTCATGTCGAGATCTCATTTTTTATTTTTCTTAAGGATTTGAAACACTCACGGGATACATGGCCGGCGTTCCGTATGGAAAACTTCCGGGCATTATTCCACCGCCGTATGCGAAGTAAGCGTAACCCGGTGGGAAAGTCGGATTCATGATCGGCTGTTGATGCTGCGTCGCAGTCTGCTCGTGAATTAATTTATACACGACTGATTCTTACGAAAATCAATTTTTCACAATCTACGAAATTTTGTGCTTCTTTTTTCTCGATTTTAGACGCTGGAGTTTGGGAAAAGAAAAGAATTTTGATGTGTTTTGAGGCTGCAAACTCCAGCGTCATATTTTGGCCTGATTATCAACATTTTTTGTCGTTCTTGGCACCAAAATTAAAAGTTTTCTGCCAGGAAGAAAAATTTCCTGACGTTTTGAGACATTTTATTTGCAGTTTTTCATTTTCTCCGTCCGAACGCGTGAAAATTCGAGTCACGTTTCGTTGAAAAGTTGCGAAAATCGAGTCGCAATTAAAAATGTATTTAGGATTTTTTTTGCAGACAGCCAAAAAGGCCATGAGTCGAAATTTTTTAAGAAAAATCCTAAACACATTTTTTTGCAACTCATAAACGAAACGAGACTCGAATTTACACGCGTTTGGATGGGAAAACGTTGAAAATTGGAAATTAAACGTCTCGAATTCTCGTCGTTAGAGAATTTTTGCAAATTACTGACTTTGCGAGTGGAAATTTTTTGAGAAAACTCGAATTTACACGCGTTTGGGCGAGAAAAGTTAAAAATTGGAAATTAAATATCCCAAATTCTTGACGTCAGAGAAATTTTCTTCACAGGAGAAAAATTCATAAAAAAATTATTGAAGAATCCTGAATAAAGTAATTTTGTCAGAGCGAAATGGTAAATTTCGTAAAATTTCAACTCAAGCCGCCCCGTTTAGCGGTAGAAAGTGAATATTGGAGAAAAACTGACCTGCTGGGACATCGTTGAAGGTACGGGTGACGCGTTGCTGTCGTTTCTTGCGAACCTTCCGTCGCTCATGCTCGTGTAAGGTCCCTGAACTCCTTGGACACCCTGGACACCGGAAAGCCCGTCGTTTCTGCCACCGCCGAGGCTCGTCGCCGGACCAGTTGTCTGATAGCCCACAGCCGTGTCATAGTAACCAGTAGTTGGCTGCACGTTAATCAGGGAGGCCAAACACAAAACTACATGCATACACTGTGTACTCCGAATACGAAGGAGAATCAACTAAATAAAACTCTTTTCTTTTTTCTTTCTTTCGTTCATTCTAAAATATAAAGGAGCTACTGACGATCCGGAACGGTCATATCGAGGGGAGAGTCCGTGAGAACGATTTTATCGTCGCCCCTAGAACGGTAAATTGGCAAAATCTCTTTTTCGCTCCCGTTTTTTGAATCTAAATGCTCGTTTTCAGTTTTTCTTACATAAAAGATGGCTCGCGAGCCCAAGTTCATTAAAAAAAAAGTTGTTACTAATTGACTAGAGAACAAAATACTCGAAATTCAAGATTTTCCGAGTTAATCTGTATTTTTTATGTAATAACCAAAATTTCCAACGAATTTTACGACCGATTTTTTTGTAAAACTCAATAAAGCTTCTTCGATGACACGCCAAAGCGTGTGCAAAGTTTTGAGAGGCTTCATCGTTTAGAAATGGAAATATTTAATGTTGAAAATTGCAACATTTAACACGCGCTCTTGTGAGAAACTACTGAAAATTGTGATTTTCATAAATAAATATCTCGACTTGTACATGGCGAAACGTCTTAAAATTGCACGAGCTATTCTCTTTTTTTTCTTCAAGTTACTTCGTGAATGTTTTTTTTCAGTTTTTCTTACATAAAAAATGGCTCGCGAGCCCAAGTTCATTAAAAAAAGTTGTTACTAATTGACTAAAGAACAAAATACTCAAAATTCAAGATTTTCCGAGTTAATCTGTATTTTTTATGTAATAACCAAAATTTCGGACAAATTTTACGACCGATTTTTTTGAAAAGCTCAATAAAGCTTCTTCGATGTTAGGCAAAAGCGTGTGCAAAGTTTTGAGAAGCTTCACCGTTTAGAAATGGAAATATTTAATGTTGAAAATTGCAACTTTTGACACGCGCTCTTTTGAGAAACTACTGAAAATTGTGATTTTCATGAATAACTGGTGCAAATTTGAAGGAATTCTATCGAAAGAAAATTTTGCGTACAACGTTCTTAGCCGCATTTTTGACTAAATTTTTGACTCTGAGCAAAATCGCCCCAGGCTCACGTGATTCTGCATTAAAAACAAAAAAAACGAGCCCAAGTTGAGGCTTTTTCGTTAAATTTAACCAAAGATATGAATTTTTCAAAATTCGGGTCATTTTGACCCCGGGTTACCGTTCTAGGGTTGGAATTTCAACTTTTCTTTTACAAAATAATGTTTTCCAGTTGGTTACTGCGATTTTGAGCGATGCCGATATATTCTTTGGTGATAATTTGTGCGCCGTTCCCTCGAGACAGCCAGGCAAACGATAATTAAGAAAACGACATAAGAGACGAAAGATAAATGAGAAAAAACACTTCTAGATTGTAACTAAGAGTCGTGGCTCGATCCAGAGGCGTAAAAATCGTCGAAAACGCTAATTTTTCAGCCTCGAATCGCTAACGACTCGTAAATGCTTAAAAAAAACGTCAAATGTAGAGATAAAAATTCGAGCAGCTACCAAGCATCAAATAACGACATAACTAATAATTTTACGCATTCATTGTTGCTAATAATTAAACTTTAAATATTGAGCATCGTACAGAATGACTTTGGGATGTCTCCGCAAAAGACGATACCAAAATTTCGTTTTTTTTTTCAGACTTTAACGTTTTGTCATCACAAAATAACTTAATTTAGGATTTTCGAATAATTTTTTATGAAAATTCTTGACGACAAAACTAAAAATTTTCTCCTGTGAAGAAAAATCTTGCGACGTCAAGAATTAGAGACATTTTATTTCCAATTTTTAACGTTTTCCCATCCAAACGCGTGTAAATTCGAGTCGCGTTTCGTTTACGAGTAGCAAAAAAATGTGTTTAGGATTTTTCTTGAAAAATTTCGACTCACGGCCTTTCTGGCGATCTGCAAAAAAAATCCTAAATACATTTTTACTTGCGACTCGATTTTTGCAGCTTTTCAACGAGACGTGACTCGAATTTGCACGCGTTTGGATGAGGAAAATGAAAAATAGCGAATAAAATGTCTCAAAAATTCTAAACGTCGGAAAACTTTGAGTTTTTGCGGCAAAAACGTTTTCGATTGCACTTGAGGAATTTTTTTTTGGAAAATTTCGAAAAATCGTCAACACCCTCGGCCAGTCTGTAGGATCGTGAGAAAAATTGAGAGAGAAAAATGAATGTGAAATTTGTGGATTGGAATCCGTTGGAGAGTCTTGTCAACTGACCATGTGCGGTTGTATTCTCTGTTGCATCAATTGGAGATCCTCGAAGCTGTACAACGGCTGTTGGAAAGTCGCGTAAGGCATTTGCTGGCCTACGATGTATTGATGGTTCATAATCGGCGTCATGTTTCCAGCTCCTCCGCCAGTCATGCTGCCTGTTCCTGCGCCCGTCACTACACCGCTCGAAGTACTCTTTGGCACGGCTGTTTGGGGCATTAGAAAATTCAAATCCCGAATTCAAAGGCGCGAAAGGGAATTTACTGGACGAGAAGCTCCAACATTTACGTTGTCAAATTTTGGGTCAAACTGACCCAAAACGATTTCCAATTCGTTGATTTTCGGTAAAAATGCGAAATAGAAATTTTGTTTCGTTTTTTTTGTCATATCTTTGGATTTTCGGTCAATCGGCTTTTCCAAATCGTCGGATTCCGGCCAAAATGCATTTTTTGTTGTTTTTTCGGGCCATTTTGGGTAAAATCCTCAAATTCATAAATTTCCGTTGCATTTCGGTAAATATGCAATTTTTTTTAGTAAAGACTTTTTTTAATGATCTTAAATTTCGGGATATCTTTAAATTTCGGGTCAATTTGACCCAAGACGGTTTTCAAACCGTCGTATTCCGGTAAAAATGCATTTTTTGTATTTTTTCAAGAGACGTTTCTCGTAATATCGTCAAATTTTGGAATTTTCTTAAATTCGCGGTCAATCTGACCCAAAAAGTTTTTCAAACCGTAGAATTCCGGTAAAAATGCATTTTTTTTGTGTTTTTTTCAAGAGACGTTTCTCGTAATATCGTCAAATTTTGGAATTTTCTTAAATTCGGGGTCAATCTGACCCAAAAAGTTTTGCAAACCGTTGAATTCCGGTGAAAATGCGATTTTTTTGTGTTTTTTTCAAGAGACGTTTCTCGTAATATCGGCAAATTTCGAAATTTCCTTAAATTTTGAGTCAATCTGAGCCAAAAAGATTTTCAAAACGTTAAATTCCGGTGAAGATGCGATTTTTTCGTTTTAAAATCCTCAAATTTTGGAATATCCTCGATTTCTGGGTCAATGTGAGCCAAAAAGTTTTCCAAACCTTCGTATTCCCGTAAATATCAATTTTTCTTTATCCAGAAAATTTTTTTGTACCAAATTGCGCAGATTTCATGGGCTGGAATGATTTTTTTGAGCGAAACGAAAAACGACGTGCCAGATAATCGTAAAAAAGGGTTCGGGTAAAATTGACCCAGTGTGTACTCGAGGGGTTAATTGAGCAAGTTGCAAATGACGTTACCGTTGGAACTGGTGGACTTGGTTTGGGAACTGTTGGCCGAGGCCGAGGAAGAGAGACTGCCGGCGGCTCCGCCGCCAGTGCCGAGTGTCGGGGCGGAAGTAGTTGCCAAAGATCCGGTGCTCGTGGTCGCGCTGCCGTCGTATTGCGAGTCTTTGCTGGCGCCGCTGTTGAGTTTGTGATTGTGAGAGACTCCTTGCTGCTGGCTGTTGTAGTTTCCGTAAGCGCTGCCGTAAACCGAGTGCGCGGCGCTCGGATAGCCGCCGCCGCCGCCGCCGCTGCTCGCGTGGGTTATCGGCGACGTGAAAGTCGTCACGGAGGGTTGATAGGCCTGCGGTGTCGATTGGAATGACGAAGAACCTTGGTAACTGCTTGCTTGATAAACGCCTCCCGTGTTGCTGCTGTTGTTGCTCACTCCGACGTTGCTCGATGACGATTGACCCGTTTGGTACTGGGCGGTCGTTGATGGAACGAAACCGCCGCCGCCGCCCCCGCCACCGCCGCCGCCGCTCGTCGACGACTGATACGCCTGTTTATCAAAATCTTCATTATTTTTTATGATTATGATTCTCTACGACTTTTAATGGCGCAGATCGATCCTAAATGTTTGTTTCAAGTTTTTCTTACTCAAAAAATGGCTCGCGAGCCCAAGTTCATTAAAAAAAAAGTTTTTACCAATTGACTAGAGAACAAAATACTCGAAATTCAAGATTTTCCGAGTTAATCTGTATTTTTTATGTAATAACCAAAATTTCGGACAAATTTTACGACCGATTTTTTTGAAAAGCTCAATAAAGCTTGTTCGATGTCACGCAAAAGCGTGTGCAAAGTTTTGAGAGGCTTCGCCGTTTAGAAATGGAAATATTTAATGTTGAAAATTGCAACTTTTGACACGCGCTCTTGTGAGAATCTACTGAAAATTGTGATTTTCATAAATAAATATCTCGACTCGTACATGGTGACTCGTCTCAAAATTGCACGAGCTATTCTCTTTTTTTCTTCAAGTTACTTCGTAAATATTTGTTTTCAGTTTTTCTTACATAAAAAATGGCTCGCGAGCCCAAGTTGATTAAAAAAAAGTTTTTACTAATTGACTAGAGAACAAAATACTCGAAATTCAAGATTTTCCGAGTTAATCTGTATTTTTTACGTGATAACCAAAATTTCGAACGAATTTTACGACCGATTTTTTGGAAAAACTCAATAAAGCTTGTTCGATGTTAGGCAAAAGCGTGCGCAAAGTTTTGGGAGGCTTCACCGTTTATAAATGGAAATATTAAATGTTGAAAATGGCAAGGTTAGAGTGAAAAATGGAAGAAAAGTGACCTGATTGGGTGTGGTGGTTTGATTGTACGCCGAAGTTGCTGCCGAACTGGCCGAGCCGCCGGCCGAAGCCGAAGGAGATGCTTGGCTGTACGTCGGCGCCGTCGACTGTGGATACGCCGAGGAAACGTTATAACTAGCTTGTGTCACTGAAGTCGTAGTAGGATAATTATTAGCGCTTCCTCCGCTCGCTGTTGGAAACGCGTTCGACGATTGCCCCGTTTGTCCACCGCTCGACGAGTACGCGTTGTAGCTACTCGGCGCTGCGTTCGAAGCCTGATACGGCTTTTGGGACGTCGAGTACGAGCTCGTCGTTCCATACGCCACAGAAGCGTTGCTGGGCGATACCTAGTCCCACCAAAATTACACACAAACTTGTCAAACTTTTGTTTTTAACGTGTCGCTTGAAACGCGTGTCATTAAGACTGCGACGCTAATCAATCCCAAGCTTAATTGAGGATTAATTAATTAATCATTAACAAAAATCACTTTATTTAGGATTCTCCAATTATTTTCTATGAAAATTCTTGAGGACGAAGCTAAAAATTTTCTCCGAGGAAGAAAAATCTTCTGACGTCAAGAATTTGAGACGTTTAATTTCCAATTTTTAACTTTTCCCATCCAAACGCGTGTAAATTCGAAAATTAATTAAGGATTAATTCATAATTAACAAAAATCACTTTATTTGGGATTCTCCAATTATTTTCTATGAAAACTCTTGAGGACGAAGCTAAAAACTTTCTCCGAGGAAGAAAAATCTTCTGACGTCAAGAATTTGAGACGTTTAATTTCCAATTTTCAACTTTTCCCATCCAAACGCGTGTAAATTCGAAAATTAATTAAGGATTAATTCATAATTAACAAAAACCACTTTATTTAGGATTCTCCAATTATTTTCTATGAAAACTCTTGAGGACGAAGCTAAAAATTTTCTCCGAGGAAGAAAAATCTTCTGATGTCAAGAATTTGAGTCGTTTAATTTCCAATTTTTAACTTTTCCCATCCAAACGCGTGTAAATTCGAAAATTGATTAAGGACTAATTCATAATTAACAAAAATCACTTTATTTGAGATTCTCCAATTATTTTCTACGAAAATTCTTGAGGACGAAGCTAAAAATTTTCTCCGAGGAAGAAAAATCTTCTGACGTCAAGAATTTGAGACGTTTAATTTCCAATTTTCAACTTTTCCCATCCAAACGCGTGTAAATTCGAAAATTGATTAAGGACTAATTCATAATTAACAAAAATCACTTTATTTGGGATTCTCCAATTATTTTCTATGAAAATTCTTGAGGACGAAGCTAAAAATTTTCTCCGAAGAAGAAAAATCTTCTGACGTCAAGAATTTGAGACGTTTAATTTCCAATTTTCAACTTTTCCCATGCAAACGCGTGTAAATTCGAGTCCCGTTTAATTTACGAGTTGCAAAAAAATGTGTTTAGGATTTTTCTTGAAAAATTTCGACTCACAGCCTTTCTGGCAGTCTGCAAAAAAAATCCTAAATACATTTTTATTTGCGACTCGATTTTTGCAGCTTTTTAACGAGACGTGACTCGAATTTGCACGCGCTTGGATGGGGAATATGAAAACTTGCAAATTAAATGTCTGAAATTCCAAACGTCAGGGAATTTTTTTTCATAGGAAAAAATTTAGCTTGGGATCATAAAATTCATGAATTTTTATGATTCTGGTGGTCGGAAGAATTTTTTTTTAATTTTCGTTAACGCGTCTGGATTCTGTCGGGCATGAAATTCGATGGGGAAAAAAAAACGTACCATTTGCGAGTTGGTATTGAAGCACTGATTGG
The DNA here is from genome assembly GCA_037043255.1 of Diadegma fenestrale. NCBI lineage: Eukaryota > Metazoa > Arthropoda > Insecta > Hymenoptera > Ichneumonidae > Diadegma > Diadegma fenestrale. The sequence goes on along the minus strand of CM073309.1, from coordinate 33,794,787 downwards.
TGCCGGCGGATTGCTGCGGTGGTTCGATGTCCAGGGAGTTGGATGAGGTCGAAGAATTAGCGACTGTCGATGCGGCGACCGCAGCAGCAGCAGCAGCTGCTGCTGCTGCGGCAGCGGCAGCGGCTGCCGCGGCTGCGGACGAAGTCGATGAAATATCGAGGCCGCCGCTTATGCTCGTCGACGAAGAATTGTACTTGTCGGTCGCGGAACCATCGAGTGAGCCCGACTCGCTGCACAACTCGAGAGCGCCGAATTGCACGTCGAGAAAACCGATATTGCTGTTTACCGTGTCGCCAGGCATTTCAACTGCGCTCGACGGGATTTTCGAAGGAGGTGGAACTCGTGGACGTTGTTTCGCCTGTCGCTGCGGCTGAGACGATGAAAATTCATCATTTTTTTTACAAATTATTCCTCAACTCACGAGCCTGTCGATTTTTATCCCAATTTTTCCATTTCACGCCTGATTCGATCTCAAAAATGTAAACCAACGGCAAATTCTGACAGAAATTTCAAAAAATTCTAATAAAATCATACAAATTTCAATTACGATCAATTAATTTTGTCAAAAAATTCCAGAGGCGCGTAAACGTTGCGAAATTTTCAATTTCCATGCGCCCAAGATCTTGGCAATATTTCTTGATCCCCGCAACACAAATGTGCTCGCTAACCGTGACCACGTCGCGAGTGACTAATAAAATTACACGTTGCGAGCGCCGATATTTTTCCTGGACGACGAATCGTCGCGGAATTATTTCAACAGACGGAAAAAATCATTTTTCAAGGAACGATCGCTTAAGATCGAGAGCAAATCGTTGAATAAGCTTTCGACAAATGGAAAACAACTTTTTTCAATTTTTTCAAATCGAAATAATTTCAATTTTGTTCAAATTTTTGTTCTAAATTCAAATAATTCCAATTCTATTTCAATACTTTGGATTAAATTCAAATAATTCAAATTTCATCGAATCCAATTTGGACATCGCTTGAAAACGGAAAAATAACTATTTCCGATCTTTTCAAATTCAAATAATTTTCATTTCATCTCAAAATTTTGGTCTAAATTAAAATCATTCAAATTCCACGAAAATTTCGTCAAGTTTTTCTTGATTGTGTTTTCCTGGCCCTTTATCCAAAGTCTCGAATTTTTAAGCCAAGAATTTGGTGGAGAAATAAAAAACTGCTCAGAATTTTAGCGCCAAATAGAAATGCGTAGAAAAATTAAGATTTTCGTGGAAAAATTAATCATTTCGTGGGAAAATTAACATTTTCCGTGGAAAAATTAACCATTTCGTGGGAAGATGAAAATTTCCGTGGAAAAATTGACATTTTCCGTGATAAAATCGACATTTTTCGTGGGAAAATCGAAATTTTTCGTGGAAAATTAACCATTTCGAGGAAAAATTGACATTTTTCGTGGAAAAATTAATCATCCCGTAGGAAAATTAACATTTTTCGTGGAAAAATTGACATTTTCCGTGATAAAATCGACATTTTTCGTGGAAAATTAACCATTTCGTGGGAAAATCGACAATTCCGTGGAAAAATTAATCATCCCGTAGGAAAATTAAGATTTTCCGTGGAAAAATTGACATTTTCCGTGATAAAATCGACATTTTTCGTGGAAAAATCGAAATTCTTCGTGGCAAATTAACCATTTCGTGGGAAAATCGATAATTTCGTGGAAAAATTGACATTTTTCTTGGAAAAATTAATCATCCCGCAGGAAAATTAAGCTTTTTCGTGGAAAAATTAATAATTTCGTAGGAAAATTAAGATTTTCCGTGGAAAAATCGACATTTTTGCACCAATTTTCATTAGCTCTCGTGATTATTATTAGCTCGACGATCAAGAGGCGGGGGAATGCGCGATTTTTACCTGCGCAGTGATGTTGATCGAGGAGAAAGCGGATTGTCCAGAAGCCTTAAAGTTCTCGCTCGACTGTTGAGTGAGTTGAGTGAGATATTGGCTCTGTGCAGCAGTCAACGTGGCGCCTCCGACGATGCTGGGTTGAGGTTGCTGTGAAAGTTGTTGTTGCAACTGGCCGGTAATCCCGAGGACCGAAGGCGCTTGTTGTTGATGCAGGCTCGACGCCTGAGACTGCAAAGATGTTGCAGCTTCAGAGAGCTTGGACGAATCCTGACGAGATTCGAGAAAAAACGCGTGAAAATCGTCATTTTCATTTTCCCCGATAGAGAAAATCCAATTTTCCTCAAAAATCTTTCATTTCAATCGAATTTTCCGAAGGCCAAAAGAAATTTCGTGGAAATTTCGCAAATTCAGAGAAATTCTCAAGATTTTTCGACAAATGATAAAAAAAAACGGAAAAAACAGGCGAAACGATGAAAATTGAGAAATTTTTCGTCTCTGGCTTACTTCTTGCTGTAACGCGGCGAGATTCAGTTGAGCCTGGGCCGAGGTTTGGACAACGGGTTGTTGAATTTCCTGCTTGGATTCGTCGGGCCCTCCGCCGGCGACGACGCTCGAGTTTTCATTCAAGGACGTGCTTGGTGTGAAAACTTTTGTGTCCGCCAAGGAGCCCGTGTATTCTTCGTTGTCCCAGTCTTCCGCGGGTTCGAGGTTGTTCCATGCTTCTGAGGGAACAAGAGCATGAAAAATAGTTTCTTCAGGATTCTTGAATCATTTTTTACCAAGATTCTCGACGCCGAACCCAATAATTTTCTCTTGTGAGAAGAAAAATCTTCTGACATCAAGAATTTGAGACATTTTTCATTTCCATTTTCGTGGAAAACGCTAATTTTTCAGCCTCGAATCGAAACGACTCGTAAATGCTTAAAAAAAACGTCAAATGTAGAGATAAAAGTTCGAGCGGCTACCAAGCATCAAATAACGACATAACTAATAATTTTACGCATTTATTGTTGCTAATAATTGAACTTTAAATATTGAGCATCGTACAGAATGACTTTGGGATGTCTCCGCAAAAGACGATACGAAAATTTCGTTTTTTTTCAGACTTTACGTTTTGTCATCACAAAATAACTCAATTTAGGATTTTCGAATAATTTTTTATGAAAATTCTTGACGACAAAACTAAAAATTTTCTCCTGTGAAGAAAAATCTCGCGACGTCAAGAATTAGAGACATTTAATTTCCAATTTTTAACGTTTTCCCATCCAAACGCGTGTAAATTCGAGTCGCGTTTCGTTTACGAGTAGCAAAAAAATGTGTTTAGGATTTTTCTTGAAAAATTTCGACTCACAGCCTTTCTGGCAATCTGCAAAAAAAATCCTAAATACATTTTTACTTGCGACTCGATTTTTGCAGCTTTTTAACGAGACGTGACTCGAATTTTCACGCGTTTGGATGGGCAAAATGAAAAATAGCAAATTAAATTTCTAGAATTCTAAACGTCGTGAAAAATACTGGAAAAAAAAACGATCGCTCACCCATCTTGGGTCCCTGATTGCTCTGCTGCTGCTCTTCGCTTCCGGTCCACGTGTCGATCGGTCGGCTAAAGCTGTGGGCTGAAGAGGACGACGCAACGTCACCACGATTCGCGAATGTCCTTGGGCCCAAGCCTCGTCCTCCGCCGCGACCTCCTCGGCCTGATTTTCCTGGGCCTCCGCGACCCCCGCGCCGACCTCCGCCCCCGTAACCACCCTCGCCTCTCACGTTGTCCTCCATGTTTCTCTCGTTCTCTTTGTTTTCTCGTCCGCGCCCTGTACGTAGCGAAAAACCGTTCACAATTCCTTAATTTCGTTTTCACCTCCAAATCCCCTCCAATTTGCAATAAATTCCCCCTGGAACGTCCAATTGGACTAAAAATCTAATTTTCCCTCCGTTTTCCCGATTTTTCATCCTTCAACCGCATTTTCGACTAATTTTTCGACTTTGAGCCGAATCGCCCCAGGCTCACGCGATTCTGCACGAAAAAACGAAGAAAATGAGCCCGAGTTGATCGCGTTTCGTTAAATTTTACCAAAGATATGAATTTTTCAAAATTCGGGTCAATTTGACCCCGATTTACCGGAATTTGTGAAAAAAATTCAAATTTTTCTCTTTCATTCAAAATCATGTGACGTTTGGTGCGAGTCAACGATCGACAAAAATGTATTTCGCGTTTTTTGTCAAGAAAAATAAAGAAAAACGCGATTTTGCTGTGCCAGAGATCGTTAAAATTTTCTCAGCATCATGGAAAATTTGAAAAATGAGGGAAAAATGAAAATTGCGAGTTTTTTAGGCTGAGGGAATGAAAATGAGGAAAAATGTGACAAATTTTTCGTCGCTCGTGCTTGTCAATTAAAAACGGCGAGAAAGAAACGAGAAGCAAGTTTTGGGGGGTGATGAAAAAAGTGGAAAACGGACTCACAGCCTCGATTATCGTGATTGGCACGACCGCGAAGACGAGGAGGCCCTCCACCTCGTTGATTACGTCTTTCCTCCCAATCGCCCGTTTCCTCCGCGTCCCCGGACGAATCCGCGTTTTGCTTGGATCCTCCGGGCTGTCTGGCTTTCTTCTTTTTCACCTCCCACTCGGTTTGTACACCCTCGAGAAGATCGTTGACGGCGCGGTCGAGATCGCCGTCGCTATCGTGCAGAGCCATGATTACTTCGTCCTCGGAACGTCGCGTCATTTCCATCACTTGCTTTATCAGCTCTTTTAGTACAGGATCCTCCGTTCCGCCCATTCTCGTGTCAATTATTTGTGCATGTCGCGACTGATCCTTATTTTGCTGTAAACAAACAATTCCCCAGACTGCAATCAAGTCTTGCCACGATTTTCACCCACATTTTCCTTCAAATCTATCTCGCGGCTCTAAAAATTCATTTTTCCCAAAGCAACCGAAATAAAAGGCCAGAAATTAATTTCAGAGTCTTGTAAAATCCAGAAATTTAATTAAATTCAAGTTTTTCCGATGCAAAAACCGAATCGAGTTGAAAAATCGAGATAATTTTGCACATTCAACAAATCATCGACAAAAATTAATCAAAATCACAATCAAAAGCTCGACAATTAATTCCAGAGTCTTGTAAAATCCAGAAATTGAAGTAAATTCAAGTTTTTGCGATGCAAAAACCGAATCGAGTCGAAAAATCGAGATAATTTTGCAAATTCAACAAATCATCGATAAAAATTAATCAAAATCACAATCAAAAGCTCGACAATTCATTTCAGAGTCTTGTAAAATCCAGAAATTAAATTAAATTCAAGTTTTTGCGAGGCAAAAACCGAATCGAGTCGAAAAATCGAGATAATTTTGCACATTCAACAAATCATCGATAAAAATTAATCAAAATCACAATCAAAAGCTCGACAATTCATTTCAGAGTCTTGTAAAATCCAGAAATTTAATTAAATTCAAGTTTTTCCGATGCAAAAACCGAATCGAGTCGAAAAATCGAGATAATTTTGCACATTCAACAAATCATCGACAAAAATTAATCAAAATCACAATCAAAAGCTCGACAATTCATTTCAGAGTCTTGTAAAATCCAGAAATTGAATTAAATTCAAGTTTTTCCGATGCAAAAACAGAATCGAGTTGAAAAATCGAGATAATTTTGCAAATTAAACAAATGATCGATAAAAATTAATATTTTCCGTTGCATTTCGACGTTACGAACTTCAGCAAACTGAAAATCATTAAAATTCACATTTTAATTGAAAACCGAGCCTTTTAAAATGTATAAATTAATTCCGTTCGAGTCTACATCGTTGGAATGCAAAAAACATCAAAAACCATCGATTTTTGAGAACCGAAAATCAAAATCGAGACAATTTTGCAAATTAAACGAATCATCTCCAAAAAAACAACCAAATTTCGTTGCATTCCAATTTGTAAATTTGAGCAAACTGAAATCAATCGAAATTCACGGGTCGAGTGACCAAAAAATCCAATTCTGACTCTGCGCCGTTAGATCGGACCAAAAAATATTCATTTTTATCCACAATTCATAAAATTTTCAAAATAATCCAAATTTTCCCTACGCACACAAAAAATTGAACAACTCGATGGAAAAAAATGGGTGAAAATCTGCAGAAAAGCGTCCCGAAGCTCGATCGGCAAATCCAGGACGTTTTTTTCGAGATTTTCATTCGGTATTTAGTCCAGATAATGCAATAATTCATTTTTCAGCATCCAAAGACACAATCGGTGAGAAAATTGTCACGGTTTTTGAAATTTTGGTGCTAGAAAAATGCAAAAAAATGGAAAAAGTTCTGGTTGAATGGCAAAATCACCGACTCGAGCGCGTCGCAAAGTTTTGCATGCAAAAGAGTAGAAAAATTTGTCGTTGCATCGCAAAATTACGGACTCGAGTGCGTCGGAAAGTTTTGCATGCAAAAAAACGGAAAAAGTTGTCGCCGAATCGGAAATTACGGACTCGAGCGCGCTGGAAAATTTAGACGGATACGAACCTGGCCTTTGTCGTGTTTGGACGAATCGGCCGACTTGGACTGATGATGATGATGATGATCGGATTTGCTGTGATTAGCGTGTGAAGATTTATTCTTGCCGGTGGCTCTCCCACCGGAGGACGCCAATGATTTGTTGCCGGTGCTCATTGCCAAGTAAAATTTGGCGGACGTCGAGACGCGCTAGAGTATCGTTGAGTCTCTGACGTTGAGTTTGAATCTCCGTCACCTACCACACTATGTACACTTGCTATTTACAATCTGAAAAGCGAAAAAAACGGTTGGAACTGAAAATTTTGGTTGAAACGTGCGGAAAAACGTAAAAAAATGGATTTTTCTTGAAAATCGAGCGAGACTCGTAATTTAGGAGGAAAAACGAGGTTAGAATGTCGAAATGAGGGAAAGGACAGGAAGGAGCGATTTGGAGTGTGTAAAAGTCGGAAAAAGGCGCGACGAGAACGAGCGAGAAAGTGGATCGTGTAAAAATACCGTAGAATCGTGCAAGAAGGATATTTGGCGTTGTGTGGCGTGTGGGAATTTAGCGATAACAATTTTCCCGATATAACGAGGAGGAGCGAGGTGGCGGGGGGAGGGGGAGGAGGAGGGAACAAAAAAACACCATAATCCGTGTGGGTTGAATGTGTTGTACCGGGTGCGAGAGTCGGGCGAGAAATAAAGTGTGCGAGGAGACGAGAAGGATGAAAAAAGGCTGGAGAATGAATAAGAAAAAAGCGAGAGAGCGAGAGAGAGAGAGAAAAAACGGGGGATTGAGGGTGCGGCGTGGATATCGTCGAGGAGGCGAAGAGTCGAATCACGGCGGCGACGAGTAACTCGGGCTTTGGGCAGAAAGTGGCCTCCGCGTGTGTCGGATAAATCGAATGGAAAGCAGAAAGAAAAAGAGAGAAAAAGCGCGCGGGGGGGAACGAAAAGTACGCGAAATGTAGCGTGAGAAATTTGGGCCGATTTGTAAAGCGTTTAATGTGCCGGGAACCAAGGATTGTTTTCATCATTAGCGAGTCCAACAAAGGCCGCGTTTTAGGCGCTCGCGAAACGATCGGAAATAAACGGATTTAACGATTATTATTAATGGCGTTTTTAAATGTTTAGTGTGTTTGACGTACGCGCAGTATCGAGGAATTGTGTCCATGGAGAGACGTCGGTCGTCGAACGAATGCAACGGCGGCGAGCGAAGGCAGCGCGATCGGAGGAATATGGAGGGACGCGCGATACACACATACACATACACATTGACGATTGTACGCGATACGCGCTCTCGTACCAACACAATGCTCACAAAAACTGCCGTAACGATGAGGAGGGCGCTTGAGCGGGGAGGGGCGCAAACTCGCGCGCGTATTCATTTTAACACACACACACACACATTTTACGCATGCTCGCGTATTGGCGGCTTCGCGAATCGCGAAATTCGTCATGTATAAAAGGACTTGGCCCGCGACACGGATACCGCGCGTCTTGCTTTTTTTTTTTTTTACATCCTTTTAATATATTTATCGTGTTTATAGCGAGAGACGGAATTTCCGCGTCTATTTTTCAGCTGCCGAGGCTCGAAATCGAGATTTTCCGGGAAACAACCGAGTGAGCAACGAGTCGGGGCGATAAAACGGACAATTAATCGCGTGGACGGTCATGGACTCGACAAACTTTGTAGTTTCTCGATTTTTAGACGTTTTTTCCCCCCCAAGAGCTTGTTTTTTGCTTTTTGCCAAAACGGAGCGTCAATAGGATCATTCCCCTTTCGCAATTTGTCAGGCTGCTGCCCCCCGCCTGCTGCTGCCCCGCGGCATTCTCACCTCTTCGCCGAGGCATCAGCGCGGACGCACAATGGCGGAATTCGCTTGGAACATTCTGCTCGAAAGCAGTGACATGAATCGGTGCACGAGGCGACACGATAACGCAGGCAAAGCGTTTCGCATTGTTTATCAATATTTTTTTTAATTACCTCGGTATTTGTTCGAGAAGCTCAAACTCCTAACGAGTCCGACGCTCCCGCGGCCTTGTAATTGCAAATATTTCAAGTATTAAAAATGTAACTCGTACCTGTGGTTAGTTACGCTCAAACGCAGCTCTCCATCACGTGACACGCCTGCGCCTCTTTGCTCCTTCTTCATCTGAGTCGGTTCCTCGTTTCGCCGCTAGAGACGCCACCGAACATCGTCCGCGCATCGCGTTTTCCCTAAAGTTCTCGCAATCTCCGAAAGAGGCGCAACAATCGCCGCCACATTCGATTTCAAAATTCTCTCTTTCATCAAATTCATAAAAATTTGAGCCATTTTTTCCTAAAAATTCATTTGTGAAACAAAAGAAATATTTTTGGGCGCGTCGGTAACAGGCCGACGCGTCCCTGATTTTTTTCACAGAAAACGATAACGGAAAAATCGTAATAATTGCGATACCAATCACCACCAAACGATTTCGTGTTGGCACGAATTATATGAGAAATTTTCAGGGCCAGGATGAATTTTTTCAAGAGGCAGAGAATTACAATTCCCTGGCAAACACGGTTGAGAAAGTAAATGAAATAATTATTTGTTGCTTTATTGCGTGTTTATTTTTTATGGAGATGCGTTTAAAAAAGCGCGCGCGCGCGATGCGGCCGTGCCGGGAACTAAAACACGTATCGGCGGCCATGTTTGTCGGCTGCTACGGAATCGAACATAACCTCGCGTCGTAGTTTGTTATTCACTGGGAAAAGGAGAAATAGGTAAAAACTTGGTGAGGATAAAATCGAGGAATAATAAAAAATAAAAATGCCGCGAATGCCATTGCATCTCGCGTCGGGGAGTGGGCAGTTTTCAAAGACGGTAGGAAAAACGATCCGTCTCGTAAGATACGGCTGTGCCAACAGGCCTTTTTATCACATCGTTGTTATGCCCGTGAGTTTTGTTTGAAACAAGAATCGAAAGAAACTCGACGTGTTCGAGTCGCGATCTAATTGTTTATCTGGTTGTTCGGCATGACAGCGATTCAGGGAACAACGTGACGAGCCGATCGAACAATTGGGTTCGTACGATCCTTGCGAAAATAAAAACAACGAGAAATTGGTTGCTTTTAATTTCGAAAGAATTCAATGGTGGCTCGGACAAGGTAACGTCGACATAACAAAACCCGTTGAAAAGCTACTCGGGCTCAGCGGATTCCTGCCGATTCATCCGCTGACTTACATGACTGCGTGGCGGAACCGTAAAAAAGCCGACCAAGAAGCTTCTTCTCGCGGCCCGGAAACCACCGAAAAAGAAGCTGCCGCAGCGCCGTAAATTGACACCGTAAAAAACCATGAATCGCTTGTTTTTTTTTGTAAATTTTGAAAATAGAGGTTTAAAAATGAATAAACATTACGATTTCGAATTTGAGGTTATGTTACTTTTTCCCACGATCCTCCTCCCTCGGCAGGTAAGTGAACGAGCGTCGCGATGACCTTGAAAACTCAAAAAACCCAAAAATCGGAGCAGCATTTCGTTTTTCTAGCCTAAAAAACTGAAAATCCTCGAAAATACGAGGAATTTTCACGATAATTGGCAACGCAGAAATCTGCCGCTCGGTTCGCTCGCGATCACGTGCGTCTGTCAACATTATAATATACGTCATCGATAAATTTCTCGCATCATTTTTAAAAAACGTCCAGCAATTGAGACTCGAGGCTTCGGGCTCGAGGGAAAAAAAAATATTCCCCAGGTGAGGCTCGAACTCACAACCCCGGCATTGCTCACAGAATACTGTCTTATAAGTACCGTGCGCTAACCAATTGCGCCACTGGGGATGTTGCTCTGCAATCGCAATATTGTCGGATACGAAGATAGCGCGATAAAACGCTCGATTACCCAAATTTTTGCATCCCTCAATTAAAAAATTGCGATTCAAACTATTTCGAGCACGTTTTCTCCCGAATCTCCATAAATTTATCATTTTATCGATAAAAATCGGATTTTCAGGCATGAAAAATTATCGTGCACGAAGGTGTCTCGATCACTGGCGGCCGCTCGCGTGGCGAATTTGCCTTCGGCCGGTTCGCGCGTGGTTCTTTCAAGTTTTACACGCAAAACGTTGACTCTGATGACCTTGAATTCGACCTTGACTAAAAATGATGGTCACGGCTTTGAAAATTTTGAAATTAAATTTGGATTTTCAATATTTCTGTCCAGCAGAAACAAAAAAAATTAATTGGCTCCGGATTTGAGGCTGCGCTCGTTTTTTTCGCACGCGACGCGACCAATCAAAAACCCGAATTCTCGTACTACGTGATTCGAATACATTTTTATAGTCGCCGCAGCCATTTGGCGCGTCGAGTGCAAACTGGGTCGTTTTGACCCCAAAAATTTACCGTCACATTCCGTTTTTGTCGAAAAATCAATTCGGGCCCATAAAATATGGATTTTTGCAAAAAAAAACAGACTTTCCGGAATCGAACGATTTGGAAAACGCCTCGGGTCAAATTGACCCAAAAATCCGGTTCGAGGGTTCGTTTACGTTTGCGGGAATGGGAAATGCCTCAAATTGTATTTCAACACCCAAAAAATGTAGCCAAAAACTTTTTATTCATTCGAAAAGTCGTATCAACAGTTTTTTTCTTTGCAAAGTTTGTTTCTCATCGAATTTTCCTTCTCGATGATTTTGCGTCTGCGAAAAGCCCCACGAAAGGTTGGAGGCCAGAGTAGAATTCTGGAAACTTGCAAATAATTGATTTTTTCAAAGCTGAACTAAAAATTCCAAGCCCAAGTTCAAAGAAGAGAAAAATCGATGAGAATTCTGCATCGGGCTTGCAAATGGCTGGAAAAATGATGGAAAAATTACGTTCAAGTTCGGATCGTTGGAATGCAACGAAAATCTCTTTATTTCTTTGGAAATTCTCGTTATTAAAATGCAGAATTTACGTACGATGGAAAAACAGAATTTTCGATAGAGAGAAATATTTTTTGTTGCATTCGAACGTCGCGGACGCGAGCTCGCGAGAGAATTGAGCTCGCGAAATTAATGAGACGCTAATTAGTGAAGATAATCGAGTCGATAAGCTCGGAAATAATTTTTGTTTACTGCTTGTGACGTTCGATATTTAGGCAGAGCGTGTTCCAAAGTTCTTGGAGTTCGTCCTCGTCGACTCTTACTTTACAGAAGGTCCTGAGCAATTTTTGATTGGCTGAAACGAATTCGGCGTCTGTAACGAGAAGAAAATAGCACGAAAATTTCAAGCGAGCGACGAAATCTCGCGTTTGCGTTGTTGAAATGCACCGGAATTCTGTTTTTTTCTTGACAAAAGTGAAAATCAAGAAGCGATTAAAAGAAAAACGTATTTTTCGGGGGAAAATGTCGAGTTTTTTTTGCTCACCAGCCTGTACCGCATCTATGGAAAAAAAGTGTAACGCGTTCCAGTATTTCGTCACGAATCTCACGGACCATTGGACCTTGAAGTAAATTTCGTCAACTGCATCGCGCGGATGAACGTAAACCAAAATTCCGCCGCCTTTTTCTTCACATTTTTCTAACGTCACGTAGCCTTTCTCCTTCAACGAGCCCAATATTTTGGCACGAAGTACACTTTTCCCGCTGTACTTAACGACGGCTGAAAAAATCGTCAATCTTGCCATAATTATCGCAAAAATTCACTCGTTAGACGCGAAGGAGCAAAAATGAACAAATTTTCACCAATTTTTGATATTTCAAGGTCGATCTTAATTTTTATTCAACTTTTGCGATCGAATTTTGTTTAATTAACTCTATATGAACTTTTAATTAATTAATTTTCAATTAATTAGCTTTTAATTACCTTCTAATTAATTAACTTTCGATTAATTGACTTCTGATTAATTAAATTTCGATTAATTAACTTCTGATTAATTAACTTTCGATTAATTAGCTTTTCATTAATTATTTTCTCATTATTCAACTTTTAATTGGTCAAACTTTAATTGATTCACTTTGATTACTGAATTAGCAAAAGTTTTTCGAGATTTTGATGCTTACAGGAAATCAAATAGGCGAAATTCAGTGAATCGACAAATTCCTTGATCCAAGGCATGATTTCCAGCTGATAATTTCGAGCGACATCGTCCAAATCGCAATGTATCTCTTCGACCTTTTCGTCGGTCGTGTCCTGCAGCATTAAAATCATTTAAGGCGAAATTCAGAGATAAAAATGGAGAAGCAATGCAAAAATTGACGCTTGGAATGAAAATGTTGTTTCTATTGTTTTCCACGCACCAGGAGCTTCATCGTTACAGTTACTCCAAATTGAACGGCTTCGGTGACGACACGAGCCTTGTAGCGAAATTTGTCGTCTCGAATCCATTCCTCGGTCGCGTCTTTGAACTGGGCACCCACGATATAGTGCGTGATCCTGGGATCAAGGTCGTCGCTGATTTGACCGAGAAGCGGCGTCTCCGATTTGGAGGAATAAGTCGGCGGCGCGACGAGGTCGCTGGAAAATTGACGAGGAATTATCGGAAATATCGCAAAGGATTGCAGCGACGGAGAAAAACGGTTGAAATCGATTTATGCTAATTTTCATTATGGCAAATCGGCTCGGAATCTGATTCGCCGATTTGACCAGGAAGCTGGAAAATGACGCGAGAAATTTTGGAAAAAACCGTAAGGAATTGCGGGGACGGTGAAAAATCGTCGGGAGAGAAAAAAATGAAATGCGGAGAGAAAATTTTCGAGACCTAACCAAAAAAGAGGTTTTTTCAATCTGGCTCGGCGAGTCGACGTGTTTTTCAAGGTTAAACGTGGAGCTTGTGGCAACTTACTCGATGGGGACGTGCCGATGAGGTGGATTTCTCTTTGGACCAGGATGCTTCGCTTTTTTCCGATGAAATCTCGCATCGCGCCCAACCATTTCGCTGTCTTTTGTTTATTTCGAAAAAAAAACGTCCAAAACCTTGACACTTTGATGATTTCTCGGGTCACGATTATTGGTCGTTGGTTTGTTCGATTTCGAGCTCGTTTTTCTCCCTTTAACCAGGATTTTCAAGTCTTTTTGAGTCTTTTCTGAAACACACGCGACGATCTCGACATTTGTTTATAATTTTGAATCGCACGACAATGTTCCATCGTCCAATGAGAAATGGCGACGACGATGCCGCATGTGGCGCGCGAGCTCAGCACGAACAACACGAAACAGCCTCCGCTTTTGTGGGATGCACAAAAAAACGTTTCTCACGATAATTTTTGCGTTTTTTAGAAGGAAAACTTCGTATGTTTCGCGGAGCAACAAATAATTTTCGCTAGAGCATAAAAACGCTACAAAAAGGACTTCGCAGGCGACCTAAAATCCCTTTTTCCTTTCGTTCTCCCGTTTTTCATCGTTTTACAGCATTTTCAACTAATTTTTCGACTCTAAGCAAAATAGCCCTCGGCTCAGGCGATTCTGCATAAAAAAACGAAAAGAATGAGCCCAAGTTGAATGTTTTTCGTCAAATTTTACCGGAGATATGAATTTTTCAAAATTTGAGTCATTCGCGACTCCAGGAATTGTCGTTTGTCGCCATCTAGCGTTAAAAATCCGCACTGTGGCCACTTTTTCTAGTTCCTTTTCCAGCCGCCCGTTCCACACGGCGTTCCAATCGCTTCGCTCGCTTGCACATGTATTTTTGTTGACAAACGTTGTCCGAGGAATTCTGACGGATGTTTAACAAAAATCCCGAAAAGCTCCTACAGTGAAAATTCCCGAAAACCATAATTATAAACATTAATTATAAATAATGGAGTCGTACATAGTTCAGGTAACTTTTTGCAGTAAATTCACAAACTTTGCCAGCGACGTGCGTGCGAATCATCATGGAAATTCATAAAAACTCGCGTTTTTGTTGGTTATTTCAGGTTCGCCGAGTCTGGCTCAAAGAAGACGGCGATTCACTAGCGGTAAATATTTTTCCTCAAACATTCCAATTTGCATTTTCCCCAATCCTTGGCAATATTTTTAAATCGCCGATTTATGGATTTTTGTAAAAATTCACCCTCCGAGTACACACTGGGTCATTTTGACCCGAGCAATATTTTGTCCCCTGCGGCACCAAAACTTTCGTTTACGGGTGACAATTACGGGAATACAATGATTCAAAAAAAGCCTCGGGTCAAATTGACCCAGTGCGTACTCGCAGCAACTTTGGTTGCTAAAAGTTTCAACGTTTTTTCTGGTCCCAAGGATTTGCTGTCGATTCGTCACGCGCACGCGTCCATGCCCCAACTTGCCTCCGACACCATAATGACCAAAGTCATGGAATATCTCCCGTCGATTTCCGTAGATCTCGTAATTTATCACTTGAAGTAAGATTTGGCGTGATTTTCAATTTAATTTTAGGCCTCCGTAGAAACGCGATTGAAAATATTTCATTTATATCGCTGCCTTTTGTTTAATTATCAAAATGCTGCAGATTTTTCGAGCCGACATGCTTTTTGGCTCTTTGCATAGATCCAAAATAATTTTCCTGCATTTTTTCCGATTTTTTCGAGTCCAAATACAGTGAAAAAGCTTCAGGGTCTCCCAGACCCATGTGTGTCTAGGGAGGCGCGCTAATTGCATGGTTTCTACGGAGGCTCGATTGTTATGTGTGAGGCTTGCGGTGAAAACTCACGGACGCATTTATTTGTCGATTCAGAGTAATCGGTTCGTTGTCGAAAAACGACGACGCGTACACGACGTACAATTACCAGAGTTCTCTGGTGGGAGCGTTGACGAAAATTCTTCAACAACAGAAAGAAGAAAATTGGATGCTTCCTGTAATGAACATGGTGTGTCTGGAGCTGCGGCTGTTGGCACTCAGAGCAGAAAACTCTAGAAACAAAAACTTTAAGCCTGGCGAAATTTTAGAAAAATGTGCCGAATGCCTGATGGGCTGTTTTCGAGTTTGTGCTGCGGACAACCGCAGCTCCGAGGACGACACTAAAAAATGGGGCATGTTGGCTCTGGTCAATCAACTCCTCAAAGTCTACTTCAGGATCAATAAACTCCATCTTTGCAAACCTCTCATAAGGGCGATCGAATCATCCGCCTATAAAGATCAATTCCCTCTGGCTCAGAGAATCACTTACAAATTCTTCGTCGGACGCAAAGCCATGTTCGACAGCGATTACAAAGGGGGTGAGCTCCATTTTTATTCATTATTTCCTCGCCCAGTAGCTCAGCCACGAGGATTCCCCAAAATATCCAGACCGGGCCCAATATTCATCGTTAAAATGAATTTTTTTCAAAAATTAACGTTTTGTTTAATTGAAAATCGAATTGGCCGTTTTAATTAAAATTTGAATTAAAAAAATTAACTTTTTCTTTCATTAAAAATTGAACTGAATGTTTTAATTAAAATTGACATAAAAAAATCCATTTTTCTAAAAATTGAATCAAATGTTTGGATGAAAATTAAAATCTGCAAAAAATCTACTTTTTTTTAAATTAAAAATCAAATTAAATGTTTTAATTAAAATTAAAATTAAAACCAATCGACTTTTTTTGCATAAAAAACAAAATTACGTTTCAATTGACATTAATGTTGAGATAAAAACTGACTCGAGCGTATTTGGAAAGAAAAAAATGTGAAAAAAATAGGGAATCCTCTCGATTGATCCAGAACGAAAGAAACAAAAATGTTTTCGAGCTCGTTCTGTCTTGGAACTGGAAAAATTTGAATATTTTCAGCCGACGAACACTTGACGTACGCTTTCGAGCATTGCCACAAGCAGTCGAAAAGGAACAAGCGGCTGATTCTGACGTATTTAGTGCCGGTGAAGATGCTGCTTGGGTACATGCCAAAGCAAAGGCTCCTGGAAAAGTACAATCTGATGGAATTCTGGGAGCTGGTCGAAGCCGTGAAAGTCGGAGATTTGCGTCGTTTAGAGAGCGTCATGACGAAGCACGAAAACTTTTTCATCGGCGCTGGGATTTATTTGATCGTGGAAAAACTCAAATTGCTCGCGTATCGAAATCTTTTCAAAAAAGTTTATTTCGCCATCAACACTCATCAGATCCCCGTGCAGAGCCTCGTCACGGCTCTGCAAATGCGAGGCCTTGACGACATCGATATGGACGAGACCGAGTGCCTCGTGGCCAACCTCATTTTCGAGGGCAAAATCAAGGGCTACATTTCGCATCAGCACAAAAAACTCGTCATTTCCAAACAAAATCCTTTCCCACGATTGTCTCTGATTCTTTAGTCAACGCTCACGCCTGTCTTTTCTATTTTATTCAACCAAGTCGTCGCGCTGGACGAGCGCTCCATGCACGATCCTGAACGACAAGCTGGAGCAGTCGAGAGAAAATTATATCGAAAATTACTGTGGACAACGTAACGTTCCTGGCACAATATCGTGACTCTGACAAATTTGACGAAATACATGGCAATTTTTTATCTCAAATTGGTGAAAAAATATCAAAATTTGAGAAAAAATTTCAAAATTACGTAAAAAATGTAAAAAATTCGGAGACAATTGGGCAAAAAATGTCCAAATTTGCTGAAAATTGTGGAAATTTGGCAGAAAATGCAAATATTTGGAGAAAAGTGACAAAATTAGGGGAAAAAACGTTCAAATTTGGCGAAAACTGTGAAAATTTGGTCATGAATGCGAATATCTGCGGGAAAAAGTCAAAATTATGCAAAATTTGTCGTAAAATGAGAAAATTTGGCTACAAATGAGGAAATTTCGGCAGCATTAGCAAAATTGGGCGGAAAATGTCCAAATTTGGCCGAAAATGCGAATATCTGGCGAAAAATGTCAAAATCTGTAAGAAAATGTGAAAATTCGGTTTCAAATTCGAAAATTTGGGCAGAATTAGCAAACTTCGGCGAACAATGTCCAAATTTGGCAAAAAATGCGAAAATCTGGGGGAAAATATCAAAATTATGCGCGAAATGTCCAAATCTGTCGAAAAATGTGAAAATTTGGCTACAAATTCGAAAATTTGGTCACAAGTAGCAAAAAAGAGCGAAAAATTTCCAAATTTGGGCAAAAATTTAAAAATTGCACAAAAAAATGACAAACATTCAGGAACAAGAATGACTATGCAATGAAATTTTCAACATGTCCCAGAAATTTCCGAAATAATTGTCTCTCCGCCTGCAAATGTGAAATATTTTCACATTATTGTGAGGAAATGTTGTCTGTAAATAAATCTGCCGAAAGATTCGTGCGTTGATTGATTTCAAGGAATTGAGCAAAACCCCACAAATTACATTTGTAAACGTTTTTATTAATTACGCTAAACAAAAATAAAGTAAATCAACATAATTTGAATGACGACGATAATAATGATAATAAAAATAATGAAAATACAATCGATAAAGAAAAAGGAAAGAAATCACATGAACTGGCTAGGCTGGACGTTTAAAAAATCGTGGTCCTGGTCCATCGAGATGGAAACTTTCTACGCGTCTTTTTTTTTCACTTTCCTTCTCCGAATCTTTCGTATTTTAATTGTTTATATTAATTTTTATCCCTTAATTAATCAAATAACGATGAAATTTGGTGTAAAAAATTTAACGACACGCTCTGAAATTTCGAGGATTTTCTACTCGATTTAATCAATGAAAAATTTCATTTCTCATCACCTCGCGCAGCTCGCTGGCTTTCCGCACGCACTTTTGCAGCATTAATTTAAAAAATATCTATTTGGAAGATTTACAAACTTCTAGAAAATAGACTTATCAAGTTCGATGCTTATTACATTATTTTTATTTTATCACTTTTTATCTCCCCCCCCCCCCCTTGCCTCCTCCTAACATTTTTCTTTGCTTCTTCTCAATTGCAACTCTTTCCATAACTTTAATGCAACTTTATGATTTTTTTTCTAGTAAAATGATTTTTTTTCGTTTTTTTACGTCGAAATCGCTAAAATTTTCTTCGTTCCCAATTTTTCTCGCTTTCTTATTCACTGTGGGAGTTAAATTTACACGAGAACGATGAAATAACGAAAGTTCTTGATCCATATTATCGAATTAATTCATTTCCCAGCTCGTCCAAAGAGCAGAATTGACGTTTCAATAAACACGAAATGACCAAGACGGAATCGCGAACGAAGAAAACGAATGAAAGGAAAAAAAAACGTTTTTTTACGCATTTTTATGCTCTAAGGATTCTTGACTATGAAATTTGTGGTCCGCTCCAACGTTTCGTGACGTTAACTAATTTTCCTCGAGCTCGCTCACACGCAAACTCATTATTTATTCAAATTTCATCGATTTTTCTCGCTCGCTTCCTTCAACTCGATTTCTCCATCAAAATTGCAAGTCCTTCGCGTCGATTGACATTTTTGAAAATTCTCTCTGATCGGAATCCCAAAAACTCGCGTTTTCCAAGCTTTTTTTCGCCTCAAATTTGACCAAATTTACTCGAACGCTTGATCAACATCGTATCCGAGTCGGAATACCAAAATTCATTGAATTTTTCGAAAAAACCAATCGGCCCCATAAAATTTTGTTTTTAAATTCAAATCAAATTCCAAAAATCGTCAATAACTTGAAAAGCGAGAAAATTCCGTTTTTGGGATTCGAACCAGACCGTATCTCGATCGAAATACCAAAATTGCTTGAATTTTCCAAAAAACCAATCAGCCCCAAAAAAAAATGCAAATCAAATTTCAAAAAATCGTGAATGACTTGAAGAGCGAGAAAATTCCGTTTTTGGAATTCGAACCAGACCGTATCTCGATCGAAATGCCAAAATTGCTTGAATTTTCCAAAAAACCAATCGGCCCCAAAAAAAAATCCAAAAAAAAACGCAAATCAAATTCCAAAAAAATTGTGAATGACTTGAAAAGCGAGAAAATTCCGTTTTTGGGATTCGAACCAGACCGTATCGCGATCGAAATGCCAAAATTGCTTGAATTTTCCAAAAAACCAATCGGCCCCATAAAAAAATCCGAAAAAATGCAAATCAAATTTCAAAAAATCGTGAATAACTTGAAAAGCGAGAAAATTCCGTTTTTGGGATTCGAACCACACAGTGTCCTGCTCGCACGTTTTTGTATACAGACTGAAGATAAAAATCTAACGCCAAGGGAGCGTGTGTGTGTGTCTGTGTGTGTGTGAATTGAATAGAGCAAAATAAATTGGAAAAATCAAGAAAGAATAAAAATAAGGAAGCATTCGGGTTTTGATCTCCATTTATTTCCCTAGTCTTTATGTAAGTATCGAGATGATTTATCGTGAGAGAATGTCTCGCAGTTTCGACCCTGACGTTGGACAAGGTCGTAAAGAGTTTGTTCGTAGAGTAAAAAAAAAACTATATAACAAAAATTCATCTAAATTCGAAACCAATAACAATAATAACAAAAATTTCGATTCGCCCGTTTCGTTTTTCGTTCGGGCGCTCGGTCTCCGCGATATTTGGATGCCTTTCAATTTTCTACAATAATAATAATAATAATACATTTTAAATAAAATTCGCGCCCTCGTAAACACGCGAGACAAAACGGGTCAAAAGTTTCGAGTGCAAAGTGGGAAAAAATGCGTTTATAACGAGAAATTTTGGATCGTCGCTCGTGTCGACCGAAATTCACGTCAAATTTCAAGCTCATTTTGAGTGGAAATTGAAAAAAATACTCGGCACCAAGTTTTTAGCGAATTGAGCGAGTTTTTCCGGAGGGGATTTAGTTTTTTGATGCTTTTTGTAGTTTTTCGTGGTCGACGGAGTGCGAGATTATTCGAGGCTGAGCAGAAAATAATTTCGTTTGCAGGGAAATGATTTTTTGGTGCCTGAACGCATGGGCGTGAATGGGAAACAAAAGCGACGTTTGTTTATGATGGAAAATTGGCTGAAAGTGTGAAAATGAGAGAAACCTCGACGCGCTTTGTCTCGGAGTTGTAAAAATCGTTGAGAGCTCGTGAATCCCGAAATAATTAAGTGAGTGGGAAAAACAAGAGTCTAAAATAGTGAATTTGTAAAGGAAAGGTAACGAGAGAAGAGAAAAACAAAGCGTGATTATCGTGAAAGTTATTGAAATGTAAAATTCGGTGTGAAAAATTGGCGCGCTCTTGGTGGTTGGTAAATTTATTTCTTATTGAAAAAGATATATGTGTTTAATGTGTACATATAATTTATATACATTTAGCTTTATTCCTCAATACAGAGAAGAAAATCTCGTTGAGTTAGCTCGTCGCAGTTTTCTTTCTCTCTTCTCATCATATTTTCCACGTAAATTTTCTTTCTTTTGGTGTTTCTTTACGCACACCCACATTAAACAATTAGGAATAAGTGTCAACAAGTCGATAATCACTTTATACTCGTGGCTGGTGGGGCCAACTTGGATTTTTAGCCTTTAAATCTTTTCCTCACCGTCTCACCCTCCCACGAGTCTCTTTTCTCCTTCCTTCGTTACTCAGAAAGCCATCACTTGAGCCGGATTCGAACAATCCCCGATCGTCATCCTGTGCATAGCCATTTCCGTTATCCCATGATAGTGGACAAACGCCGCGGCTATTACCAGCACGTGGAAAATCTGGTGACTTTGGAACTGAAAATCGCCCAAAAATCCACCAAATTTTAACTCGAAATCTCCCCAGATTTCCTCACTCATTTTTCTCCTTTACGCTCCCAAGCAATTCAGTAACAAAAATCATTACAACTTTTGCAAATGAATTTAATGAAATGAATAAAATGAATAAAATGAATAAAATTCATAAAATTCATAAAATTCATAAAATTCATAAAATTCATAAAATTCATAAAATTCATAAAATTCATAAAATTCATAAAATTCATAAAATTCATAAAATTCATAAAATGATAAAATGAATAAAATGAATAAAATTCATGAAATTCATAAAATGATAAAATGAATAAAATGAATAAAATGAATAAAATTCATAAAATTCATAAAATTCATAAAACGAATAAAATTCATAAAATTCATAAAATTCATAAAATTCATAAAATTCATAAAATGATAAAATTAATAAACTTAATAAAATTTTTAAAATGAATAAAAAATAAAATACACGAAATAAATAGAGACAGTCAAGTTTTCGTGATGATGTTTTGCAATAATCGAGAAAATTCCCTCCCAAACGGTCGCTACTGGTGCACGAAATAGACTTTTTTTTAAAATTGAGATTCTGTTTAAATGGTCAGGACGATAAATCGATCATTTTTCAGGATCGAAACACAGAACCGGTACGAAAATTGTCATGGTTATCGAAATATAACCAAAGAAAATGGACAGAAAAGTAATTTTTCGTTGGATCGCAACGTTGCGAACTTGAGTGACATTGATTGACACGGTTTTTCGTATCGACACCAAGTGTGGAGCTCCTTGGGAGAGAATAAAAAACAAAGTGCGTGAATAACGCTCACCCATATATCGAATTTGCCGGGGAAGAATCGTTCGGGTACTCGGAGAGCGTAAAACATGGCGCCCAGGATGTAGAGGCATCCCATGAGGATGAGCCAGCCAAGCGAAGCTTGACTGATGGCCTTGAACCAGCCCTCAGCGATGGCGTAATGAACGGCCGGTATGACCTGCGCATAATCAATGAGTTTCAATCACTTTAATGAGCTAATTAACAAGTTTTTTTCCATCCGTTTGTTTTGAGCCGGGAGGGAGGAGGGAACGAGGCAAATTTTGACGATTATTTCTTACCCCGCTGAGCCCGAATCCCATAAATACGCCGGCTCTCAATGGCCTGTAGTTCGGCTCGCCAAATCTCTCCCACAGAGAGACGACGATGCTGGTGATGCCGAGGACGACGACGACCGATAGATAAATGAGTTTCGGTTGATAGTCACAGTAAAAACCGTAATAAAGCCAGGGCACGAAGCTCCCCATGATGAGCATCGCGATGCCGCAATAATCGAGCTTAGAAAACAATTTTCCGACGCACTCGCTGTGGCAGTGTACGGTGTGAAAGGCGAAAGAGAGACCGAGGCATAAAATAGCGCCGGCGAAGAAAGTTGCAAAAACGAGTTTCTCCTCGAGTTGAATTTCGACGGGCGGCCGAGTGAGAAAAAATGCGGCAATTCCTATAAAAGCTACGCAACCTGTAACCGAATTAATTTTAATGATAAAAAATGAATTTTAGCCTCGGAGTACACACTTGGGTCAAATTGACCCGGAGTGAAATTTTCACTTTTCTCCAATTTCTCAACGATTTGCAACCGAAAATGTTCTGAGGGAAATTCATTTTTTCACCACGGGTCCGTGAGACCCAGTGTGTCAACGCGCACACATGAATCTTGGCTGACGCTAAAATTTACCAAGTAAATGAGTCCATATGTTGCCGGTTTCTGTGTGGATGCGAAAAATGCTTTTAAAACACGCGTAAAACGAAGGTAAAGGTGGTCTGTGGCCTGCGTGAAGGAAATCGTTGTCTTGCAACCATCTCGGCAAATTTCTAAAGTGACATTGTTTCCATGAGGCTTCCCAGACCTGTGACAATAAAAATTAGACTCGTCATTTTCCCTGCATAATCAAAATCCGAGCACAACACTGTGTCTTTGACGACAGCGAATTTTTATCATTAAAACGAATAAAATGATGAGCAAGATTCGCGATCGATACACCGAAAATGAAATTTAACAAAAAAACGTCGATATTTCGTGGAGAACGAAAATATTTTTGGCTAATCTCGGAATTTTCGTTATTTCGACAATATTTTCCATTCCTGATGCAACTGTCGGCAAAATTTACCATTGGAATGACAAAAATTGACTTTTCGAAGACACTTTTTAGAATATTTCGTGCTGCAATGACGAACATTTTGTAATTCATACAAAATATCGATCTTTTCCAACAGAATTTTCTTTTCAGTGTTTCCAAACGAGATTAATACACTCGGCAATTTTAATCACTTGTCATTATTATTTGGATACGTTATTAATTCACATTTTAATGGAATTTTCAATTAATTCTGACCTGAGGCGTTTTTCGAATCGTTGCACTTGGGTAAAAATGCATTTTTGTTTGATTTTTTTCTGAAAAACGTTTTTTTGCAGTAAAATATGAAAATTTTAGTTTCTAAATAGATAGAAGAGTTTTTAGAGAACGTTTTTTGCTGCAATGACAAAAATTTTGTAATTCATACAAAATATCGATCTTTTCCAACAAAGTTTTCGTTTCAGTGTTTCCAAACGAGATTAATACACTCGGCAATTTTAATCACTTGTCATTATTATTTGGATACGTTATTAATTCACATTTCAATGGAATTTTCAATTAATTCTGACCCGAGGCGTTTTTCGAATCGTTGCACTTTGGTAAAAATGCATTTTTGTTTGATTTTTTTTCTTAAAAACGTTTTTTTGCAGTAAAATATGAAAATTCTAGTTTCTAAATAGATGGAAGAGTCTTTATGGAATTTTTCTTGCTGCAGCGACGAAATTTGTTGTGATTTTTCGAAAAAAACGTTTACTCGAACGATTTCAACGAAATTTTGATTTCAGTGTGAAAATGGATCGATTTTTTGTCAAGTTGTGTGCAAATTAATGAAAAAAAAAACGAAATTTGTTCTGTTACGTACTTTTCGGACAAACTCCTCGGCCTGTTCAGCGGCGTTGTGGGCGAGTGCGCCCAAGTCTATCTCGTCGCTGAGAACTCCAGCTTTGAGGACCTCGGTCATCTGTTTGTGGGAGAACGGAAAAAGGATTTTTTAGAGGACGAAGCACGGGCGAGCTGGATGAAGAAAAAAAGTGGTTGCGAACCTCGCAATCGAGGAGATGATCGTCCTCGGGAGTCGAGGGCAAAGGGCAACCGACTCCGTCCTCCTCTTCGGCCAGGCAACTGGCGTCGTCGTCCTCGAGGAGTTCCTTGACTTCGTGAAGGCCAGGGACTTCGCTTGACAGAGAAACTCGGTCGCTCCATGGTATACGATGGCGAAGCCCGATGTCACTATCCAAACCCAAACCAAGTTCTCCCTTGTCCTCGACAATTTCGTCGTCGTAGCCCGACATTCTCGATTCCTCTCTGGCTCTTAATAATTATTACCTCTCGATTTTCCTTCTAAAACCAATAAAAACAAAAAACTCAATCAATTACTCGTCGCACGTTCTCACCTCGAAACGATTCAATCACCGAGAGCAATTATCGTCATCCGAGACAAATATTTCCGGAATTAATTTCGACAAAACGAACACGCTCATGATTTCAAAACAAAATGAGAATAATTCAACTAATTAATTAATTAATCATCATTATTATAAAAACTAATTATTAATAATTATATTTTATTAATATGAATTATTGTGTAATAATTAACAATTGTTTAATAATTATTACAATCTTTAATGTTTTTCGAATAAAAATTAATAATAATTATTATAATTAACTAATAATTAATTATTCTTATCATAATTAACCAACAATTAATTATTAATTGATTATTATTCATCAATAATTAATTATTATTAATAATAATAAGAATAATAATAATAATATGAATAATTGATAATAATCACGATTAATTATTAATAATAATGATTATTAAATAATTCATAAATAATAACAAATAATTTTTAAAAATAATATTGTAGTGGGCAGTGAGGCCAAGAATTTCGGAGTTTCGGTGAAGAAAGAGGATGAAAAAATTGCGAGGAACTTTGACCAAAAAAGGAATCAAGTTTCAGCTGAAATTTTGAATTTTCTTTCCACATCGTGGAAAAGGTTGCGCGGAATGTTTCGCTTGACTATCCAGTAGCAGGAAAAATATTGATCTTTTGGAGGGAATTGCGATAACACGAGCCTTGCCAGGCTGTGTTAACGATGTAAACAAAAAATGAGTTTGGAGTAACAGAGAAATAAGTTAATCATCCGAGCTGAAGATACTGTGGCGCACTGTGGCGATCAAGGTCACACTGCTCAATAACATTTTCGCAATGCCAAACGAGAAGCGACCTTGCGACTATTTTTGCTCGAACAATGCACCAGCCACACGATTTATTTATCACGAGTTGAAACTTATTATCGTGACTATCGAGATCGTGATAATGAGCCACGAGTCTCTATAAATCTCTGGCGATCCCCAAAAAATCGATTGCTTGCACGAAGATAAAAAAATCAGCGAATTTTCACAGTCCCAAAGAGTAAAAAGTACGAAACGATCCAAAGGGAATAATCTTTAGTATAAAATATCGTTTCGCACTGAAAAGTCGTGCTCCACGTTCACGAATTAATTCGCAATGCAAACTGTGACGATTGGGCGGAATTTCCAAAGTTTTCCGAATTTTTTTCCAACTTTTAATGGCGCCAAATGAGTCGTTTTTGATTCCTGATTTTTTGAAAAAGTTTTCCCGCCAATTTCGTGTATTCCAATCGTCATTTTTCATTCTTTAATGAAAAACACAACGCAGGCGAGTGATTCATTTTCATGTTGTCGTGTAATTCGACTATTTTCGTGCGCGAACATTATCAACTGATTATTTTTCATGCTGTATTTGTCAAACGTGACGAAAAATTCTTCTTCGCCGTCCAAAAACTAAATTTACTAGGAAAAATGGAACCGAGTCCATTAATTATCAAAATAATTAGGCAAAAAATCATTTTTCCTGCTATTTCAACAGTGAAAACTTCAATGCCATAAATTTGTCCATTCCAAATCTGAATTTACTAAAAAAATTGCACCGAGTCCACTAATAATCAAAATAATGAATAAAAATCACATTTTTCCTGATATTTCATCGATAACAACTTCAATGCCTTAAATTTTTCCATTCCAAAACCAAATTTACTAGAAAAATTGCATCGGGCCCATTAATAATCAAAATCAACGATAAAAAACATTTTTCCTGATATTTCAACGATAAAAACTTCAGATCCATAAATTTTTCCATTCCAAAACCAAATTTACTAGAAACATTTGCACCCAGTCCATTAATAGACCTATCAAAATAGTTAATAAAAAAAAATATTTCTCATCGCGGTCGAACGATGCAAACTCCAGCGTCATTGAATTTCATTTTTTTTCATGAAAATGATGTTTCCGACGGTTCAGAAAATCATCGATTCCATTTCTTTCAACAGGACACGTGGCAAAACGACAAATTTGACCCTCCGTAGACACACATGGGTCTGGGAGACCCGTTCAGGGAACTGCATGAATTTTTCGTTTTCCATATCGATTATCGGTGAATAAAAATAATAAAAAAATCATTTTTATCCATCGCCCGCTTCAACCTCTTTTTCCGAGTACAGGAAAAAACTGTCGGGTCCCCCAGACCCGTGTGCGTCTACGGAGGCTCCGTATAAATTTTCCATTCGACTCCAAATTGAAAACAAAATTTTGCGAGTTTCCGAGACCACCAACCAGGAAAACGTGGGACGAAACCAACAAATTTCCAAAGTTTTTCTAATCGTCGATGCGTTTTTTTTACTCGGTAGATTTTTTGGCACTCGTCAACTTTGACAACGTTGACGGCCCAAACTTGACGGCAATTCCTGCAGAGACGCAGTTTTTTCCGCGACTTCAAGTTTTTGAGTCTCCGACGGGCTGCGAAATGGTAAAATGGAAAAAAAATCACATTTGACCCCGTCGAGAGACGTTTGAGATTATTGATGCAATTTCTTTCGTGTAGCAAAACTTTCTAGAGACGCGCGAAAGGTTATCAGTTGACGGGGCAAAAAAGTGAAAATTTCGAGATTCCGGCAGAATTGAGATTGACCTTACGGAGCAGAAATG
The DNA here is from genome assembly GCA_037043255.1 of Diadegma fenestrale. NCBI lineage: Eukaryota > Metazoa > Arthropoda > Insecta > Hymenoptera > Ichneumonidae > Diadegma > Diadegma fenestrale. Next base: position 33,767,808 of record CM073309.1, on the reverse strand, counting down.
TCACTCGACGCGATTACGAACGTTCTGGACATTGGATTCTGACTCAATTTTGCGATTAGCGATAAAAAGTACGCGAAAAGTGTCCGAACGATGCGATTTTTCGTAAGAAAGTTAATTTAACGTTGCGACAATGAAAAATGAATTTTTTCAGCGATGTTTAAAAGCCAAAAAAAACACACGGGCGAATCGATTTTTAATTAGACAGATTTTTGCACGTAAAGTTGACTGGATCGCGGCGATTTTTAGTCGCGACCGGAAACGACGAAAAGCGGCGGAAAAAAACGATCGCGAGGTGATGGGATTAGATAAGAAGGGAGAAAAAATCGAGTGGCTTGGAAATTTTGGACAAGATCGTTGGATCCACGCTCCAGGGCTTGACGGTTCGATAATTTCTTCGGTTCCGTAAGCTCGCAATGACACACACACACAAGCTGTAAATACGTCGCACAAGCACTTGTAAACTTTTGTCAGCTTTCTTTTCGCGTGTTGGTTGAAAAAAAAAGGCGAATTCGCCGTTGTCGAGTTTTTTAAGGAGGAAGGAACGAGTTTGATTTTGCGGAGTGAGCAACGTCGATTATTTAGAGAAAAGTTCGACTTGCCTGAAATTCCGAAGACGAGACGTTTTCGTCGCCGCGCGATCGAGCCGAATTGGCACCTGACCCCGCACCCCCTAAAATGATAACCGCGCAGGCAATTGCAAAATCAAACTGTGTGCGAAAACTGTCGACGATTTTCAACACTCGATGCAAGCTCGACGTTTTTTTTTTAGCCAATTAACCGATCGCGCTCGAGGCGAATGTCAGTTTGAATGGAAAAAACGATTTTAATGTGCAATATTTTTCTATATGACGCGCGCGCGCGCTATGAAACTTGTTAATTTGTGTGATGCTGATAAAGGCGAGAAAAAACTCGATACACTACGCCACTCTCACCACCGCGAATGCGTTATGCAGTTCTGTCGCGATGTGTGTGGATTTAGCGTGTGTATGTGAGGTCTGTGTGTCTCTTTGACTGCCTGCTGAGATCGAGACGATCCAGCGCGATCTAATTCTAATCGTATTTCCACGTGGCAGCCATATTGTTTTCGTACACATGTCAAAAACATAGTTGTCCGCGTTTCTCATTGGATCCTTCGTTTACGGAAATTTTTCTCTTTTCTCTTTTGATTGGCTGCGTATTTGAGGAGCCACCAGATCGCCAGGTGGAAGGGGCAAATGAGAAGATAAAAAAAAAAACAATGGCTCGTCCATTGCGCAGACATGCTGCGCATGAATCCGCGCACCGGAAGTGGCGCCAAGTGCTTGAATCTGGCAACCTCAGTTGGAAAATGACGTCTCAATTTGCTTCATTTCGTATTTTTAACCAATACGGAGAATAATCCGACCCTTTATGATGGTTTTTCGCTCTCTATCGGCTTTTTTCCTCGTTTATGAGGCAAACAAAATAAAAAAACAAGTAAATTTGAATGGCAATGGTTTTTGAGGAACGAGGAACGTCAATTGTCGGACAAAACGAAGAAAAAATCTGTAGCGGTTGCTAAAAATCCAAAGTTTATCCAACAAGTTCACTCTTCTTATTTACACGATTAAACATCGGACTAATTACATGGAATAATTACAACAATTTTCGTTGGTTTTAACAATGTGAAAAATACATTTTCAAGCCTCCTTGTAGACACACATGGGTCTGGAGGACCCAAACAGTGAATCGCGTCAATTTCTCGTTATTCCTATCGATTGGCATTAAATAACAATAATAAAAAACTATTTTCCTGAACTTTTTCCGATTTTTCGAACGAGTCCAAGTATAGTCAAAAAACGGTGGGGTCCCCCAGACCCATGTGTGTCTACGGAGGCTTAATCTCGTATTATTGTCATTTAAAAACAAATTACGCTCTTTCGCGTATTCTTTTGGTCAGGAGCCTCTCCATTTATGTTGCAGCATCATAAAAGTCACGTGCTCGATGAAAAATTCAACAAAAATCAAAAATTTCATAAACACGCTGTTTAGTTCGGTGGCGAAATTCAAATCGTTCACGTCGCTGTGGCCTTCGTTGTAAAAAAAGCGAAACAAATTGGTACCAAAATTGTGAACGTATTTTTTTTGTTTTTCGAGCTTTTTCGAGATGGAATGAAGATTCAAAAAAACCGAGTCGTTGGCTCGGAGTGTCGTTTGCACTGTACAAATCCGATAACGAAATAAAAGAAATACATTTTTGTCTACTCTTGGGGCAATCTGGAGTTTGCATCGTCGGAATTGAACGAAAAATGAATTTTTTATTGATTATTTTGTTAATTAATCGACTCGTTGCAATTTTTCTAGTAAATTCAATTTTTCCATGGCGAAAAAGACTTTGCCAGTGTGGAGAACAAATGAAAATGAAAATTTTACGCTCTGCTATAGAAAATAATCAGTTTTTGTTAAATTTCAACGATGCCAACTTGAAAGTCGTCTTTTAAGTATCTCGCAGGTAAATTTGTCACTTTTTATCAGGTCAATATGTAAAAAATAGTTTTACAAACGTCATAGCCTATTTTTTAATCGCGTGTTTATACAAAACGCTGTGTCTTGTCCCTCGTCAAACAAAACGACAGAATACTCATTAAATATTCGATTAAGCAACAAACTAATCAAGTGGAGCGAAATTTGTGGCTTTCGTTGGGATTTTTGAAATTGCAAGAAAATCGAATTCATTTTTCATTTCCGGAATTGAATTTTTCTAGGAGATTCAAGTTTTTTACCTTCAGGGTCTTTCTGACCCAAGTGTAAACTCCGCATCACAAAATCACATTATTCAGGATTTTTCAATGATTTTGTAAGAAAATTCTTGACACCCGAACCAAAAATTTTCTCCTCAAGATGTAAACGTCAGAAAATTTTCCTTCGCAGGACGAAATTTGAAAATTGGATCAATGAAGAAAATTCAACAATTTTTTCACATTTTTTTCGCTCCAGATTCGCGAGATATTCGGGCAGGACGAAAACGATCGATCAATGTATAAAAATTGCCATAAATTGATGGATGAAAAAAAAATTGAGGGACAGCGTCGCGTTCCAAGGAGCAGCAACGACTTTGGCAAATGAAATATTGTCGCTGTATATGAATGTTGAGGTAATATTTACATGTTTCCGAAAAAAATGGCTCACGATGTGAATTCGTCGATGGAATAAGTAACGGCGTCGTGGATAGTGGCGAAAATTCTGAAACTGTGTTCGCCTTTGGCGTATTTGTCGCATTTGAGAATTCTTTCAAAAACTGGCCACGAACATCCGGCCAAATAAACGGAGACGTTGATTCGTGCGTATTCGTCAGCGATCGCGTGTAACACGCCGATCCCGCTCGGATCGACGTAACTCAGAGCGCTCATGTCCATAATTATGCATCGAAGATCGACAGTCTCGTCCTCGATTTGTACCTCGTTGTACAGATTTCTTTTGGCTCGTTTCAGCCTCTGTTTCACCACCTTGTGAGGCTCAACGCCCACGAGTTTCAAAACTTTGGCTTTGAAGTGATTGCTGTTGGCGAAATTCAACCCGCCGCAGTAATGCACAATTTTTATTCTTCTCAGTTCGGTCGTCTGCAATTAAAATATCAAAATATTATTTCATCGTAATTTTTTACCGTGCGTAGGCCCAAAAAAATCTTTTTCTCGCTTCGTTTTCCCGATTTTTCATCCTTTTACCGGATGTTTGTGATTCTGCATTAAAAAATGGAAAGAATGAGCCCAAGTTGGAGGTTTTTCGTTCAATTTTACCGGAGATGTGAATTTTTCAAAATTCGGGTCATTTTGACCCCAGTTTCCCGGAATAGGTAAAGAAAATCGAAAAATACAAGATTTTGAACGAAAAAAATGGCCAAATTGGCAAAATAAATTTTTAAAATCTGTTTTCGTCTCGTTTTAACGATTTTTTTGGGGTCAAAAAACAAGATCGGAACGAAAATTGTCAAAGTTTTTGAAATTTAACGCGAAAACGATGCCAAACGTGTTTTTCTAGCGTTTTCGAGTAATTTTTCGAGTTTGAGCAAAATTGCCCCAGGCTCGCGTGATTGTGCATTGAAAGACGAAAAAAATGAGCCCAAGTCGAACGTTTTTCGTTAAATTTTACCGGAGATGTGAATTTTTCAAAATCCGGGTCATTTTGACCCCAGTTTCACGGAATAGGTAACAAAAAATCGAAAAATACAAGATTTTTAACGAAAAAAGTGGCTAAATTGGCAAAAGAAATTTTTCGAATCTGTTTTCGTCTCGTTTTAACGCCATTTCAAGACTACTTAAGGCATCGGAATTGAAATTGCGTGGAATTTGAGATAACGAGTCGTATTTTTGGGAAAAAAATAATCCGGAATGGTCCGAGGTCCGGGTTAACGGAATAGGCAACAAAAATGAGGTTTTACGGTTCACTCGCCGAATCAGCCGGATGGGAAACTTGAAAAAAAATGAGATTACCGTTCCAGGGTCAAATAACAATAGTAAAAAATTTTTTTTATCCATCATCTCGTGCAGCATCTTTTTCCATAGATTCGAAACTATTTTCCTGAATTTTTAGCGATTTTTTGAACGAGTTCAAGGACAGGAAAAAATAATTTTCGTATACGTAAAGAAAGTTTTCGTACCCCTTTGTATCGATTGACGTCAAGATATAAATCCGTGTTTGGCACGTGACCGAGCAAGCACATGTAAGGCTCGATGGTCAAGAGCAAAATGCTGGCCAAGGAGGTGAGCAAACCGGCCAAGAGTCCGATGTCGATACCGACGATAACGACCGTCAGGACAGTCACGATCCAGACCATGCCATCGAGTTTGCTCAGTTTCCAAAATCGTGGTATTTGTTTGGCTTGCATGAGCATTCCCTTCAGCGCGACCACGATTATCGAGGCGAGAACGCAGCGCGGTAACGGCTCGAAAAACGGCCCAATCCACAACAAAATTATCAACAATAATCCGCAAGATATCACACTCGCTATCTGCGTTTTCCCACCAACCGTCTGTTGAATCAACGATCTACTCAGTGACGCTGAAACTGGCATGCACGAGAAGAACGAACCGAACAAGTTGCCTGCGCCCTGTCCAAAAAAAAAAAAACCGAAATCGAATTAATTTTTCAGCCTCAATAAAAAATTCCAGTTCAATTTTTGACACTGGCAACATTTTTCGCAATCGTTCCTGCCGACATGAAATTTAATTCCCAATTTTTTATTTTCAAAACGATTTTAAAAAGTGCTAAAACGATTTTCGAAAAACTAATATTTTCGTAAAATTCAAAAACCCATAAAATTTAAACCGCTCAACCGATATTTCCCAAATTCAATACCAAACTTCCTATTATGATACTCTAATTATAAAAAAAAAAATTAGTAATAAATCTTAAAATTTGCGAAAGTTGGAGCGGTGACAGCATTTTTTTGAAAATTTCAAAATGCTGTAGAATTCGAATTTTTCTAGCGATCCGGACAAAATTCTCAGCAAACGAAGAGCTGGTATAGATTAACATCTATGCAAAACTAGAGCCTTGTAGCTCAAACCGTTCTCGAGTTATAACAATTTGAATTTTACAGTGTCAGCACATACACACACACATACACACACACATCCGGACATTTTTTCTAAATATGATTTTTGGACGTTTTGGAACATTTTAAGAACATTGACATTGAAAACTCGAAAAAAAAAAACATTTTCATCGTCACAAAGCTTCCTCCATGAGGAAGCAAAAAAATAAAATGTTCCTGGTCAAAATGAAAATGCGAAATTAGTCGGGAAGGGAAAAATGACGTAATTAGTTGTAAAAAAAAAAAAAACTTACCATGGCAAACAATTCCTGGTTGGAGTCGATTTCGTAATTGAGTTTCTGGGCAAAAATCAAGGCCATGGACAAAGTGATGGTGTACGAGACCATCGTAATGGAGAGGCTGTCGAGGGCGACAATCGGCAACAACTGGAAAGTGGGTAACTCGGGCTTTGGCAGTCTGTCGAATTATCAATCTCGCCTTAAATCATTGTTCGTAAAATAAATCGTCAAGCGAAAAGTTGGCGATTTTTTAGAATTTTTTAAAAAAATTCTAGTTTTTTCAGTTTTTTTATGGTATTTTTGAGTGATTTTGTGGGTTTTTGGAGTTACTCACCCCGTGGGAATGTGGCCGACGGTTCGTATGTTGTAAATTTCCGGTAAAAAGCAATATTTTGAGACGAGAGTTCCGGCGACGACGGCGATCATTTCGATGGGAAAAGGCATGCTGCATTTTTTCTTGAGCCAGGGCTTTAAAAACAATTTTTATTGGTCCATATTATTGGGAAACGCGTGTGAATCGTTGAGAATTTTTCTCCGTACGCTTACCTTTCCGTACTCGTTGTTGACGTACATAATAACGATGGAAATAGTTGAAATAACGACTGCAGCGATATTTGTGTTGGGAATTTCTTGGAAAATGTCCACGGCCGTCTGTAAAATCCATTTTTTCGTTATCAATCAAAATTATCCCGCAAATGGAAAAAAAAAATTCAAATTTTCAAAATCCCGAGAATTTTCGGACCCGAAAATTTTTAATTTGCCCATTTTATGACGTTTGATTGTTGGTTTTTGGGGAAAAATTGAATTCAGAGCCGACAAAAACGATTTGAACAAAGTTTTGGGTCAATTTGACCCAACCGTGGAAATTTCACAATCTCGAGACTCACGAGAATCAGTTTAAAGTGATTTCCATTCTGTTTGGGCAGCCTCAGACCAAGAAGATCTTTGACTTGCGACATGAGAACGTGAATCGCAGCCCCCGTCGTGAATCCGTTGACCAAAGTCTCGCTGAGCAGCGTGCTGATGATTCCCAGTCGAAAAACAAACATGAGCATCTGGAAAAGAGTCGAAAAACGATTAATTATCGAAATTTCTGGGTATATTTTGGCGAAACGATCGAATCAAGTGGAATTTCGAGAATTTCGAGGGCCATGGACTCACTTGAAGAACTCCGACCATAAAAGTGACTGCAGTCGCAACTTGCATGGGCGAGTATTGCACAGCCACGTCCGGGAAATCATCAGCGTTTGTGGAATGTAAAAAAGTCTCGTTTATCGAGAGCGAACTGTTCGAGGGCGTGCTATAGCTCACGACCGATTTTCCAGTCATGAGACAAACGATGGCGAACGTTCCTGTGGACGGGAAAACTTCGGTAACTCTCGAAATCATGAGACTCCATTTTTTTCCAATAAACTCCAAGGAAAAATGAATTTTTCTATCAATTGTTTGTTCAATTTTAAAAACCATGACAATTTTCGTACAGATTTTGACTCTGGATCTTAAAAAATATCGTTTTATTGGCTTGATTGAACGATTTGACGAAAAATTACGATTTAAGTGACTCGATCGAGTTTTTTGAGATTCGGTGGACACACATGGGTCTGGGAGACCCATTCAGCCAACTGGCATTGAATAAAAATAATAAAAAAGATTTTTTTCTTTTTTTATGGATCCAAAACGACTTTCCTGAATTTTTTCCCATTTTTTTCAGTCCAAATACAGTAAAAAAAAATTTTCAGTCCAAATACAGTAAAAAAAAAATTTTTATCCATCGCCCGGCACGAGCTTTTTTTCTACAGACCCAAAACTACTTTCCTGAATTTTTTCCCATTTTTTTGAGCCCAAACACAGTAAAAAAAAATTTCCGGGTCCCCCAGACCCATGTGCGTCTACCGACGTGCCCTGATTGTACTGTCTCTATGGAAAACAAAAATTCCACAACATAAAACGTCCAAAAATACAAAAAAACGAGATTTTCGAAAAAAAAGTTGTTGCTTGGGTCAAAAAGACCCGGATAATGCCTTATCAAGTGCAGACTCTTTTTCCGTAGATCCAAAACTACTTTCCTGAATTTTTTCCCATTTTTTTGAGCCCAAATAAAGGAAAATCAACCGTCGGGTCCCCCAGACCCATGTGTGTCTAGGGAGGGGTAAAAATTCGGCAACTCTTCATACCCATAGAAACGTGCTTGGAAGTTCCAAAGAAAAAATAAGCGAGAACAGGAAAAAATGCCATGTAGATTCCAACGACGGGTGGCAAATTTCCAAGCAGGGCGTAGGCCATTCCTTGTGGAATGTGCATTATCGCGACAGTCACTCCGGATATAATGTCAGCCCCAATGCTTTCCTTCCATTTGTACTTTCTCATCCAGTTAAAAACTGGCAACATCGAAGTTGCACAGGAACGAGCATTTTGTTGATTAAGGCGATGCGCGATGCTGCGAAATACTGAAAAAACGTTTCATCAATATTTTTTAATCGAGAGGCTCGTCTTAGACGTCACGTTTTATTTTTTCAGCTGCTGACGTTTCAAGCTAAATTGTATTTTCATTTCCATCTTCCAAGCTCCCATTGTTTCCGCTAAATTAACGTTTTTTCCTCAACCGATAACGCTAATTCAAATTATAGTCATTTTAATTGACATATAGCTTCGTGCAAACTTTACACAACTCGTTAAACGTAAAAAACGATCCATTCCGATTACAGCATGTTTTTTCAAGCTGTCTAAATATAAACGATCGTACCTTTGCAAAAGCATTAGCCAATCAAAACTAAACACTGCAAATTTCATTTCCTTGACACTCCAATCGAAAAAATAGGCCAAAATTCTGCAAGGCAACATTTTGTTTAACATTTAAGAACGCGTGCAACGATGCGTCCAATCGTGGACAATTCCTTCGGGAAGAAAACACGTGGGGGGTCAATTGGAGTCAATTTCAACAACAAAAATCACATTCCGACCAATTCGTTTATGCTTTCTCATTAATTCTCATTTGTTTCGAGATGCTCAAGATTCCCACGCGTTCGAATTCGACGAGAAAGAATCCCAAAATCAAGGCTAATTATAATTATAATTAATAAATCATAATTAAGCGAATCCCAGGGCTGGGAAATGGAATGCAACGAAATTCTTTTTTATCTTTAGCAAAAATAATAATTCAAGCGCAGAATTCAATTACGACGATAAAATGATCGATTTTTGCCACCCGAAAAACATATTGGCTTGAAAATTTTTGATGACATTGAAAATTGAACGAATCATCAATAAATTCAAATATTTTTCGTTGCATTCCAACGTTGCAAACTTCAGCATCATGGACAACAAACGTTGACGATACTCACTGGATACTTGTGGCTTTTCGAATTGGTACTCGCGGTTCAGAGACTCTTGTTCATAGACCGGCCGTTCCACTTGTAATCGGAGCACGTTTTGTCGCTTTTCTCGATTATCTGAAAGCATCGAAATGTCAACGAAACTCTTTTTTATTTGCCATCGAAATTGGCAAAGTTTATTTTCGTTTTAAAACTCTTTTCGTTGCTTCGCAATGTCCTTGACAAAATTCTGTACAAAATCTTATTTTTCAGTCCACATCCTTCAAGTACACACTGGGTCAATCTGACCCGAGGCTTTTTTTTGATATTTCCACGACGAAAACGAAAATTATTAATGATTAAATTGAATCGGAGCGTCAAAATACAAAATGAAACGATTTTCGTGAGCCAGAAAGTTTTTCGACTCGAAAAACGTTGAAAAAATTCGTGAGTGCGTCAAAAGGCACGAGATTGAACGAGAAAGCGAGTGTCTCGTTTCCAAACACTCGGAAGATAACGACGACGATTGTAAACACGAGACTAGACTTTTATTTGCGCTAAATTGGAAAACGCTCGATTGAACGTGAGCCAGAAAAATCTCGAGAACGTTGAACGATCGAGAGTGCAAAAGTTTTTTTTGAAGGAGACGCGACCACGTCGTTGCATGGGGAAATTTCTTGGGTCGGATTGAACCGAGCTCGTGACTCTTCGTGACAAGGGAATAGAAATTTGGCATATGACCTTGAATGACAAGAAAATCCTTCGTAATTCCATGCTCGCGGACGTTCCAAGGCTCTCGAATCGTTTTCACTCGGACAAGGTGTGAAAATTAGAAAAACTCGGCGCGTCCAGCCTCGAGGGCGTTTTGAGGACGAGTACGAAAAAAAAATCTTGGAAAGGTATCGCCGAGATCGGGTCAAGACCGCAAAGACCGTCGTGACGATTGTGCAAATTATCAATTCATCAATAACGCCTGGAGACGGCTCGACGCGAGTTGCGGTAACGCCCGCGGCCGTTAATAACGGCGGAAACCTTTCGCTTTTTACTGAGCAATTTGTAATATTTTTTCCTTATCAATTTTCAAGGATTCTCCACATTTTTCAAGGAAGTTGCGGCGAAGCATTTTTTTTCGACCTCAATCTCGACGAGATAAGAAAAATTTGACTTTTTCTTGCGGATTCTCGCAGTCTGAATTGCAACGCGGATCAAAATCATTTTTTTTTAAATCCCGAATTCGTCCTTTTCGTCCTGCAGCTCGAACTCGCGTATTTGGAGAGAAAAAAATGGGAAAAATTCTAAAATACTGTCCGTTGATTGAACTTGAAGCCTTCGAGTTCCCACAAGTGCATTCTGGGTCAATCTGACCCGAGGCTTTTTTCAAAAATCGTCGCATTCCGGAAAATTTGCATTTCTCGTTTTTTTTTTCAAGAAATAATTAAAAATTTAATTTTCTAAATTCATTTTTTGATGAAAACCAAAAATAAATGTCAATCGATCCACAAAATCGTGCAAAAAATCGTTCGGGTCAAATTGACCCAGTGTGTACTCGAGGCTTTTTCAAATTTTTATCGTCGCCGCATTTGTTTTGGCGTCGAGTAAAAAATTTTAGGAACAAGATTTTAGAAAAAATATTAATTGATTTAATATCATAATAATAGATTTAATAATAGATTTTAGAAAAGATTTTAATTGCCGGTGATGAAAATCCGTCGACTCGGACGAAGCTTATCGTCTAGAATGTGAAAAAAAATCCTCGAACCTCTGTTTTCGTAAAAAGTGAGGGAAATTACGTTAATGGAGGTTTTTTCGAAAACAGAGGTCCGGGAACGAGCGAAATGGATCGCTAATGGAAAATCTGCCGAATTTGAAAGTTCGAATGTCGAAAAATTCGAATTTTTCGTTTTTTTCGTTTTTTCTTTCGAAATTTTGACGTTTTTTTTATTTGTTTTGATTTTTACGGCGTTATCTCTCGGTTGAAATGTTTTTTTCCTTCGTTACGATGAATTTATTGGCCGGAGGAATGATTTACTCTCGAGTCGTCGCGTTGCCGAGATTACTGACGAGATTCCGATTATTTCGAAGGCTTTTTCGTCGCTCAGTGTCAAGTCACGAATTTATGACATTCAGGAAACTTTACAGAGCTCAATTACGCTCTGGAATGATGGAATTGTCATTAGGCGAGCTGCAAAGTTACTTTTTATGGAGAATCTTCGTAATCTCCGAAAAAGAACGATTTTTCGGATCGCGCATAAATCCGAATCGTCGAAAACGAGAAAAAACGAATCGAGCAAAAAAATCTCGTCAAAGACCCGAAAAAAAGACACAAAGATCGCGAATCGAATATTTTTTTTCATTACTGTCAAAAAAAAACACGAAAGACTCAAGAAATTGATGTGATTTTGCTGCAAAGGAAAAAACGAGCTGTTTCGCGCGCTGGCAGGATTCGCAGAACCTGCTGCTCGTGACTTGGCAATCGATCAATTATAAAAGTTGCGATTAATAGCTCGCTCGCGTGGTATTTATTGTTTAACAATCGGAATATTCCACGCGCATTCTGCCGAGGCATTGGTCAATGAAAAATCGACTTAAAGGAGGAAAAATCCATGAAAAACTGTGGCTGAAAGATCGAACGAGGATCGCGCGAATTTCTAGTAACAAAAAATGTTCGTTTTCTAGTTCCAACATGCATTGAAAATTCCACAGGGACGTGTGTTGACTTTTAATTCAAAATACACAGGAACGATGACGTTTTCGAATGTAAAACGCTCTGTCAATTAGCTGGCGAGTGTTTGTTCGAAATATAAGCGAATGAAAAGAGAGAAGGAAAGTCAGAGAGACTAGAAAACTTACCGAGCGAAGTCATTTCGATGTTTTTCGAGTCTTTGTGCAGCGACAAAGCTCGATAATGTATCGCGACGATATGCAGCAGCAAGTTGCCGCACAAAATTCGTTTGGAGATAAAAATGTGCTCCCAGTGCCACGGGGAGCTCGACCAAAACTCTCATAGTTCGTTTCGCTCAACAAAGTCCGTACCCCCACGACCCTGAGACCTGTCAGCTGATTCCGCCCCCCCCCCTTTCCCGCCCGCGCGTTCGCGGCCCCTCTCGTTGCTCTAGCGCCAACACGTGTCTTTAAAAAAAAAGTTTTTCGCGCAATTGCACGATTGGCCAACGAAAAATCCCTGGCTAGGGACAAAAACGGGCGAATGAGGCGCGAGCTCAAGCGACAGCGCCGCTGACGGTGGAAACGGCAACTTGTGGCGCTCGCCGCCGAGCGTTACCGACTGAGTCGGCGCGAGGCAACTTTTGACTGGAAAAAATTCGACTAAAAATGCTTTTGGAGTGGAAATTTCCAATAAATTCCCATTAATTGGAATAGCGAACGATCTGGGCCATTTTTCCGCATCGGAAATGACTTTTTTCTTGACTCTATCGAAAAATTACTAAAATGCGACGTTGAATCGTTTGAAAAAACTGAAACGAGTTGAAAATTCGACTAAAAATGTTTCCGCAGTCAAAATTACCCGAAAATCGAAAAAAAAACGATCCAGCCAATTTTTCCACACCCAAAATCACTTTTTTCCCGTCCCAATCGTAAAATTTCAAAAAAAAACGACGTTAAATCGTTCGAAAAAACTGAAACGACTTGAAAATTCGACTAAAAATGTTTCCGCAGTCAAAATTTCCCCAAAATCGAATAAAAAACGATCCAGCCAATTTTTCCACACCCAAAATAACTTTTTTCCCGTCCCCATCCTAAAATTTCAAAAAAACGACGTTGAATCGGTCGAACTAATGAAACGAGTTGAAAATTCGACTAAAAATGTTTCCGCGGAGTCAAAATTTCCCCAAAATCGAATAAAAAACGATCCGGCCCATGTT